>OZ023265.1:28630733-31071737 GCA_964006375.1 Tillus elongatus
GAAGTTATATATGAGGGAGTCTTTGGTTCAATTTCAGACTACAAGTACGTTAAATGTGTGCCAATGGGGACTAGATGCAGATAGGAGGACGTGTTTCATGGGAAGTCATACGTGGCTTTACTAAGAATGTGCACGTTAATGTTATTGAATTGTTTAATAACGCCTTCGAGTATAACAGCCACTGGCGATATTATAAAAACACCAATTTTCTCTTCATGCTCATTGTTTACGACAGTGTTGGAGTCTATTTGCTCCAAGGTCTCAAGTCAAATTAAACTGACGGAATATAAAATCTTATTGTTTGTCTTGGCTTTATTAAATGGCTTCAAAAAATTGCTCGCATGCTGATTATTTTATGATTACATTTTTTGTTTATTTTATTATATATTTCTGAATAAAAATGAGATTACGTATAACCTCAGTACTTGGCGGAAAATAGGTTTTCTCTTAGAGACATTTGAAATAGGCATTTTACAGAAACATCCAAGGATCATGTCTTATTAAAAAAACGCTTTGAAAGACAAGTAACTTTCATCAGTCGGCCAAAAAAATAGAATCATATAACAAAGGAAACTTATCTCTACTGGTGCTCGATGAGGCATCTTTTTAACGTGAATGAAATGAATGAAAACATGATCATACATTGCAGGATATACTTTGTTAGGTCTGGGAGATACGATCATCTGGCTTAGGACCATAATTTTTAACATCAATATAACCTGCTCAATATATAATATATAATAATGGGCTAGTTAGTTTCTCCAAAAGTTAATTACGTCAAGACGTTCAAACGAAAGAGTTTGAACGAAATTGTGGCAAATCTTATCGGCAATAAGATTCTTTATTGGCGACCTTAAATTTTGTTGCAACTGTGTTATACGGGGTGTAAACTAAGACTCTACAAAAATTTTTAATCGATGCGAAGCTTTTTATCGTGAATTGAAATTTTTGTTCTATGCATCTGTTTAATCCATTAGATAATTCAAAAAAATACAGGTTTTTAGATTTTGTTATTTCTCATATTTTTGAAGATCTGTATGGTTTCCTTAATTTTTGATAGTTTAGTGAATTTTCATTAAGAAAATTCACTAATAGAGAGGTATTGATGGTGAGACTTTCAGAAAATTTCTCAAACTGATCGCTAATTAGGACCCTTTGACCCATTTCCATGGTCAGGTAAAAAAAAGTATATATATATATATATATATATATATATATATATATATATATATATATATATATATATATATATATATATATATATATTATTATTATTATTATTATTATTATTAGTTTATTGGTGTATAAATTTTACAACGCATCTTACAATTAAGTATTAAACTTGTGTTTGCAATTGATATATATATATATAATCGTCAGCCCTGCCACTATATTCCTATAAGGAAATATACGAATATTATAATAATAGATATATCAAGATTATTACTGGAACCAGATACTAGTCTCGCTCTTATTTGAGCTCATCAGCGTGTTATACCAGCAATAATGAACACTTTTTTTGATACAGGAGGGGGAAATGCTCGTGCAGACCACATTAACGGCCCCGTAGGTGCTGTGGGATATCGAGGTACTGTGAGACTGTACTCACTAAAACCCCCTCCCTGGGAGTACCGGATCTTAGTCCATACCTCCGTCGGAAAGTTTTCACACAATGACTTTTTGGGTATGAATGTTTCCATTCTGTTTTTGCCGCGGGGGCGTTAGCGGGTAAGTATAAGCTTTGGACGCTTATGCTTATGTGGAAGTTGCTCGTCGTAGTCGGTGGCACTGCGGAGAAGAGCATTTGGGTGAGAAGCGGCTTTTGCGAACTGAGTTGTGGATAGTTGAGTTATGAACTCAAGTATCGAAGGCATTTCCAGATCAGAGTGAATCTGACTGTTTCGGACAAACCATGGCGCTCCGGTAACTATTCTCAGAATTTTGTTCTGGATAATTTGAAGGGTCTTGATGTGTGTTGCGGCCGCGGTGGCCCATGCAGGTGATGCATAGGTCAAGGCTGGCCGGATGATGACTTTGTACATGAGCAACTTGTTGTTCATGGACAGATTGGAATTTCTATTTAGAAGTGGTAACAGCTTCTAGATGAACATAGATACTTTTTTTCGGGGGTGATCGGGTGATCGACATGAGGGCTTCATGTTAAGTGTTTGTCGAGGAAAACCCCGAGGTATTTGGCGAATTAGACCGTTGTCTAATGATACCTGTTGGTGAGGTGTGTGTCTCCTCTTGGAAAATAGGACAGCTGAACATTTATCAGGGTTTATGGCTAGAAGGGATTTCCTATATCATGCTTGCAGCTCGACTACGGCGGTCTGAAGTCGTTCGGTTATTATCCTCGGTTGAGTGTAGCTGCTGAGGACGGTAGTGTTGTCTGCTTACAGTGCGTATGTCACGTTTAGGGGGGCTGTCGGAATGTCTGCGACAAATATATTGTACAGCAGAGGGGAGATAGCAGAAACTTGCGGGAGACCAGCCGTGGCTGGGTACGTTCTAGATCTAGCTCCCAGATGTTTGACCTGGTACTTCCTCTGTTGCAGGTATGACCTGATTAGCAGAATCAGAGGGAGAGATAATTAAATGATACAAGTTTGTTTAGGAGGCCCGCATGCCAAGCCCTATCGAAGGCTTGAGCAATGTCAAGAAATATTGCACCAGTTGACTTGTTTTTTATTAAATCCTTCGGTGATGTTTTCCACCACACGAATGACTTGGTTTGTGGTGGAGTGCTGGTGTCTGAAACTGAATTGCTCGTCTGGGAGGATATGATTGTCAGAGGGGAATGAAGCTAGCCTTTTAAGAATCAGTTTTTCGGCAATTTTTCCGAAGACTGGTAGTAGGCTAATGGGCCTGTAGTTCTGAGGGAACAGCGGATCTTTGCTGGTTTTCGGGATGCTGATAATATCGGCAAGTTTCCACATGAAAGGAAAATGTTGAAATCGCAGCATAGCATTCATAATCGTAACTAGGAATACCACGGCTTTGCGGGGGAGGTTTTTCAGGGCTACGTTGGAGATTCTATCGTATCCCGGAGCAAAACATCTAAATTAATTGGCTTAACGTAGCCAAAATCTGAATGAAAAGTAATATGTACAAACTACTGACATCTAGGATGTCAGTTGTGACAAGTATTTGCGAGCCCGGAAAAGGAAACCTAATTTCTTAGCAGCCACTTCAGCAATTGATGTGACATGTTGGTGCCAATTGAGATTTGGTGGAGAATGGTGAAAATTTAAGGATATAAAATGACATATTTACTTTTGCAAAAAGACACATCAAAAATAAACAAATACTCAAAAGGTGACACGTTTTCAGATGCAAAACTACTTTTACAAGATTGGTGGTATTTAGGTTATACTTAGTTAATTATTAATGCAATGCAGTCTACTATTATTATTATTATCATCTAGTTCACATGTTTTCATAAAAAAAGTTTTAAAATACGAGCAACAGATTCAATCTTGACCAAAGCGACATGAAAACTTTCTCAACAAATAATCTTCTCCGGCCAGTTATATATTAGAACTTTATCTGCGAGACTTGTCTGCACGTCTAAGTAAAGAACGTAAAAAGTTGCAACAACATAACTCAACTAGTTTCAAAATTATAACTAGTTCTCAATTGATTTAATTTTTATAAGTTTTGAAACTTTTTATATATCCAGTGGTGTCTTTGGAGTAGAGATTAATCTGGCAAGAATTTACTGTCATGCCCGCTTTTACGATGGCGTCTTTTCGCCACAGCCATTCGAGATTTTTATCGCCCATTATATTACGAGAATATTGATATTTCATCATAATATCGTGCAAAACTGTATACACAACACCATGTTAAGAAAATCTAATAACATTTTAATGGTTTCAACTTTATATCAAGTATTACTTTACAACATTGGACGTTTTCTATTACGTTGAATCGAAGCGTTGAGGTGAAGTTTAAAGGTAGTTAAATACTTCAGATTCTTAAAGAAATAAAGAAGGAAAATTAGCAAATTTAGTATTATTGGTCCACTGACTCAAAATTCGTAGGGCAGGCAAACATATTTTTCTCTATTTTATCTTTCCTGGATGTCGTACATTCCGCTAACATTTTCCTGTGTCTGTTAATAAATTTTTCTACTAAGCAATTCGAATATATATTATATTTAGTTAAGTTTTTAATGTACTCTAATTCTATACTATATTTATTTTGCTGAGGTAAAATTTTATTAACCCATTTACTAAAAAGGAAAGATAAAACAGATATAAAATTTGTTTGCCTACCTTTTGAACACAAGGGGTCTCAAGAGCGTTAATAAGAAAGCCGATTGGCAGCTAGCTTTTTCGTCAAAAAATAATTTAAGAAATTTGTTAGGTAATACGAAAGATAAAGATAAAACCACTGAAATGTCGGGTATCTATGGCATACATTGTAAAGATTGTAATCTTAAATACGTTGGGCAGACTAAGGGAACCATTGAGACTAGAATTCGTGAGCATCTGGCACAACTGAGATACAGTAGTGTCATGCGTGGCAAAACATATTTGGGATAATAACCACCACACAAATAAAAAAGTTCTGGACGCAGCAAGTGCGTTATGGTAGTGAATTTTTATTAAATGCTTCAAATTTGAATAACTCAATTTTCTATAAACTTAAAAAGTTGAATTTTGGCAAATAGTAAGGTCTTTCCCAAGGCAACGTATCCACCAAATTTCATTAAATTAACTTTGTAATTTTCGAAGAGAAAAAATGTTTCTAAAGAAAATTCAAAATTTGTATAACTCAATTTTTTATAAACTTAAAGAGTTCAATTTTGGTGCGTAGTAAGGTATTTTGCAAGGCACTATATCGGTCGAATTTCATTAAAATAACTTTGTAATTTTCGGCGAAAGAAAACTCAAAATTTTCCGGGAAAACCTTGTCGTATTTTCCTGGCTTACGAACTCATCGAAGCCATTTATAAAGGAAAGGCACTCGCCAAGTTTCATTGAAATCGGTTAATTATTTTTTGAGTTATCGGTTGGACACACACACACACAGATATATATATATATATATATATATATATATATATATATATATATATATATATATATATATATATATATATATATAAATTGAAACTGACCCCGGATCTGGGTTCTATGGGTCCTAGTTCGCACTCATTTTAAAAATTTTTTGCAAAGTCACACCATCGATACCTTTCTATTAGTAAATTTTTTTAAATAAAAATTCACTAAAAACCTGAAACTTATGCAAAATGTTAGGCAGCCAGCGAAGCTAGATGCGTACGAAAGTATTTCTATCTCTAGGGCAATAGAAACCGAAATTTCCTTAAACGGAGTTCCGCCATTGGCTTGTAGTCCTCTCTGTACACTCTGCTTTTGATATAGGTAAACATTCCGAAAACTGCCAGGTAAAATGATAAAGGAAGTTCAAAAAGCTCGTCCGGCAATTAAAACACAATACACAGAAAATTTTCTTGCGATTTTCTTAGGTAAAAAACGATAAATGTCTCCCTCTCTGTATCGTTCTTTACCTAAGACTCAGTATAAAAGGTGATGCTAGTAGTGAGTAGTTAGATTTTTTCATCCTCTGATGTCGCCAGTTTTGTTAGTGAAACGATCGTTAGGTCTTTAAAAAGATCTGTTTTGGTGATTTGGGTTTTGGATTTTCTTTAATGCTGAATAAGGTACTATCAGAACTTGAAAGACCTCAAGCCATGAAGCGAGTGTCCCGGTTTTGGTCCTTAGGTTAGGGTAATAATTATTATAAATACTTGAAGTATATATGGTAGCAAGATATAACTGCATATATGTAATATATGTGTATAATATAGTAGGACCAAAAATAATAGTGTGCAAAGAAGCCAATGAAAGTAAAAAAGACCGTGGCTGAGTGTGTTTACCTCGAAACCAGAACATACACAATAAAAATTATATCAGAAAAAATAGGGGGTTAATTTGTAACCTTATTTTTTTACCATCATGCATTATTAATTATCAAAAGGTCTACTAAATCATGTTTTTCTACAAGTAAACCATCTTAGTTAACTAATAAAAGCCTCTGTATAGGAAAATTTCACAATTGTGTTTTGGCCTGTCATTTTTGACATAAAATTTGAAATTTGTAAAAACTTAGGGATAGCACATTATACATAAAATGTATCACAAATTTATCGTAGAATCTATACATGCCAGAATATATAGGATGTTCCTTTTGAAATTACAAAGTTGACACTCAGTTGCAGTATAACCGAAAATGGAACTATTTTGAAAATATCTTAGCCGAGTTTGACCTATTAACGTCAATACATAACCAAATTTTCAAAAATTCGCAACAGCTAGTTTTTGAGAAATCGATCGATACCATTTCCAGGGGGACACCTCTAGTTTGTGCATATTATAGTATATAGTTAAACTGACGAGGTTCAAAGATATAGCATTATCAAGAAGAAAATTTGTAATTTTCCAGAGAAAAGCTTCACCCTCGGAACTTGCCAACTAATTTAGCCCCTGGAAAGATTTTTAGAACCTAACAGACTCTGGGTGGCGTAGGAGCTTTAGAAACCACGTTGCACATTTGCATTTATATATATATATATATATATATATATATATATATATATATATATATATATATATATATATATATATATATATATATATATATATATATATATATATAAGCCTGGTCTTGTCCAGTTTTTTAAGTTGCATGAGTCAAAATCTACTACAAAGTGTGTGCCACCTAAGCCTATGTATCACTCTAAAGCACCACCTCAAGGTACAGGAAAGTATAAGCGTATTTCATATTGTCGTTCCATGTTATAAAACACAGTTCACAAATCGCTCACGCTTGAATGGAAAAAAATAAGGAAGAAAACTCCCCTCAGTCCAAAACCACAAAATTAAAGGAGATTCAGCAAATTCTTACTTCACACACTGAATCTTTTTGAATTTTGCTGTTTTGGACTATGATAAGTTATTTGTATTTTTTTTCTCTTATGTTTCTTCAACGTCTGCAATAATGGTCAATCATCCACACAGGGGGGCAGTCTCTCCTCACTATCCGGGACATTTGGCCGAACCTCTGCCATTCTATACAAAAGGTGGAAATCTTTAACGTACCTAACATCGCATGGTACACGACACTGTCAGTTTTACGCACCCTCCGAAGGGAGAAACATGCAGATGTTCAATTTACTGAAACACAATGCCACAACCTCATTTGATGTTAATTTTACAGTTTGTACTGAAAAAGTGAAAGGGTCACCTACTGCTAATTGAACCTACTACCCTTGTCTCAATAGTGTGTAATTCCTCTATATATCCCTTACCATTAGAGCTAGCCGAAAAAACTTTTAACAAAATTTTCTTGTGATTATGTAAGATATATCGAAAAAATATATTCAGCTTTGTGGAACTTTCGGTTCCACCGGAAGTAGCGATCATCTTCGTTATTTTAAATAGAATTCTATGCTTTTTATTGCATTTTTGGATAGAGATTCAGAAATAAGAGAGACTTTGTGTAGCATTCCCTATAGCTATCTTTGATATTCGTGAAAATATTACGACTTTTTTTCTTTTTAGCTCCGATTTATATGTTAGTTCAAACGTATGCTGTGGGCTGAGCTTTGAGTTTCCGTACCTTAAATTCGAAATATTAATAGATGACATTCAATTCTTTTAAATAGTTAGAGAATAATTTATTATAATTATACAGGGTGTATTTATTTTGGGTTACAACATACCTAATTTAATTTTAAATTTAATTTAAAGTAAGGTATGTTGTAACCCAAAAGAA
Source organism: Tillus elongatus (assembly GCA_964006375.1). Lineage (NCBI taxonomy): Eukaryota > Metazoa > Arthropoda > Insecta > Coleoptera > Cleridae > Tillus > Tillus elongatus. Next base: position 28,638,540 of record OZ023265.1, read on the forward strand.
ATACACCCTGTACAATGATAATAAATTATTCTTTTACCATTTCAAAGAATTGAATGTCGTCTATTGATATTTCGAATTTAAGGCAGGGAAACTCAAAGCTCAGCCCACAGCATATGTTTGAAGTAACATATAAATCGGAGCTAAAAAAAAAGAAAGTCGTAATATTTTCACAAATATCAAAGATAGCTATAGGGAATGCTACAAAAAGTCAAACTTATTTATTAATCTCTATCCAAAAATGCAATAAAAAGTATGGCATTCCGTTTAAAATAACGAAGTTGATAGCTACTTCCGGTGCAACCCGAAGTTCCACAAAGCTGAGTATATTTCCTAGATATAGCTTAGATAATCACAAGAAAATTTTTTTGAAAGTTTTTTGGCTAACTCTTAGGGTAAAGGATATATAGAGGAATTACACACTATTGGGACACGACCATATATATATATATATATATATATATATATATATATATATATATATATATATATATATATATATATATATATATATATATATATATATATGTATATATATATATATATATATATATATATATATATATATATATATATATATATATATATATATATATATATATATATATATATATATATATATATGTATATATGTATATATTAGCTTTTAAAATGAATACACAGAGTTTTTATCTACAGTAATAAAATAAGTACCGGTAATAGAAATCTATTATTTTTTCATTACGTGCTATACACATATTCCATTCGTATAAACTGTCTTCATTGGTAATCAAGAACTACTTCAGCATTTTTGTGGAAAATATCCCCTATTATTTTCATTCGATTTATGGCGACAGCTTACAATGAGAAATGGCATCGCCATGTCGCCGCATTTAAGTAGATTTAATCCACGGTATAATTCACATTCACGGTAAAATGCAACCAGCGCTTAGGAACTGGGGTATAAGTAAAGTATGATAACCCTAAGACCTCCGCCATAGATCTTGGTGTCAGTGGTGAGAAACAAGGATCTTCCATCAAAGTGGCTAGCTAGAGGGCGCTTTTACTTGCCATTTGTTATGTATGAGGACTGCTCATGAAATACTGGCAGTGCAGCCACCGTATATATACACTGGCTTGACCACTTGAATTCCAGCTGCACAGTCTGCAATACGTATACGGATCGCCGGGTAATGTATACTGTATGCATGGAATGTAGTTTGCCTTGTCGACCGGAAAAAATTGAGCAAATAGCGAAATGTATGTAAAGTTGTTTTTGACAGTAAATGGTTAACTAGTACAAAGAGGCAACGGTTCGAACATTAATTTGATTATTTGCTGCGTAAAATATTACTACCACTTTCAATAGTACTCGTAAATTTGACAACATATTTTTGTTGGCTAATAAATTAAGTACCAATTTATTTTCTAATCGCAGAGTTGAAAAAAAAACGGCAAGATAAACTTCTCTAGGGTGTGTCCCATATTTAATTCTCACGTGTGGTATTTAAAAATCGGGAAAACTTAAGATTCTTTAGCAATTTTTTGGATTATTTAGCAAATTTACGAATACAAAAATTCGCTTTCCAGGAAATCTCAACTTTTCATTTCTCTCTTCAAATGAGCGCAAACTAGCCCCACCTAAAATACTTATTCAGGGGTAGTTTTACTCCTAATATTTATATATATATATATATATATATATATATATATATATATATATATATATATATATATATATATATATATAATGTGTCCATGGATTGAGTGTGGGTAAGGTATAAGTGACAAAAATTTTTTGAACTGGATTATGATATTCTGGAAATCGCTCCTGCTTTGTCTTAAACTAAGATGTTGAGGAAATGAACAAAATCAATTAATATACAGGGTGGTTTAGAACTGATTTAATTAAATGTGTTAAGAGTAAACTACCTTCGTTTATAGATAATGCAAAAAGTTATTAACAAAATTTGTTTATAATTAAAATTTATGACAGGCTCTCAATTTTCAGCCAGATCAGCCTACTTTGAATTCTCAAGTAAATTATTAACATTTTTTCCCTATCAACATGGAGCTTTTTACCTGTGGTTTTCTGAACGCAGGTGCGCAAAGTAAGTAACCATGCAATGTTAAATAATAATTTATTAGTAAAATACAAAACGCTTATTGCTGACAAAAATCAAAAGGAACAACGAAAAATAAAGAAATTATTAAAATATGCTGCCACCAACCGATACACATAACTCAGCCCGTTTAGTAAATGCTTTGTAGGAATTTTGAATATGTTAAATTGGAATTGCCTCTCTCAATATCAGTTTCAACAAATCAAGATCGTTGTTTAATGGAGCCGCGTAGACTTTCTGTTTGAGATAGCCTCATAAATAAAAGTCCATTAAGGTAAGATCAGGACTTCTGAGAGGCCAAGGTATTGGCCCATATCGACCAATCCACCGACCAGGAAATTCGCCATCTAACCATTCTCGAACGATTGTCTATCTTCTAGTGACATGTTATGCAAATGGTCTTAAAGAATATTTTCCAGAATTTCCAGATAACTGTACTAATTTATATTCCAAATTTCAAAAAATTCAAAAAAATATGGCCCAATTACCCCAGTGTAAGAAACAGCACACCACACATTTACTTTTTATGAAATTGTCTTCTGCAATGAACTCTATAATTTGGATTCTCCATAGACCAATGCCGTGCATTTGGGAATTTGCCACCCCATTAGTGGTGAGAGTGGATTCGTCCGAAAAATAATACTTCTGCCAAAATTGTGATTTTGCTCGCCGTACCATAAACAAAAATCTAATCGTTTTGACTCGTCATTTTCTTCCAAAGTGTGTATAAGTTTTGCTTTGAAAGGTTTCACCTTGTTGGTACGATAAATTTGTTGTAAATGCGATTTGCTAATATTGCTAATTTCTAATGCCCTTCTTCTTAATGATAATTTCGGAAAATGCCTAACAGAATCCATAGCTAATGCAGCTGCAGCATTGTCTTCTTCATTTAGGTCGGATTTTGTCTTCTTAACATTTCAAATACTCCCACTACGCATAAATTTTGTAACAACCTTTTTACACCAGTAGCGGAAACCGAATAATTTGGCCAGCGTTCAAGGAATTTTCTTATCACTCCCCGATAAGAATGTTCTTCACCCAAACCATAGCACTGCACAATAAACACTTTTTGTTCTGTTGTTAACATTTTTAAATACAGAAGTTTTCCGTTCGTGACAAATCAAATTGACGTTTCAATTTTCCACCATTTTTAGTTGGATTTTCTTGGGCAACGAGCTTATTCAAGCCATTAATGAAGGAAACTTACTTGCCAAATTTTATCAAAATTGGTTTATTAGTCTTTGAGTTATCGGTGTGATAGCTATATATATATATATATATATATATATATATATATATATATATATATATATATATATATATATATATATATATATATATATATATATATATATATATAACAGGATTTCTAATACGGCATTTCAAGGAGAAATGTTAAGGGCAAGGCCGCAAGGAGACAACCGCATACACGTGTTTCAAGCTTATTAGCTATCATCAGTACGGTATAGCCAGGTGATGATAGGAACACTCTAGATGTCAATTTTCTATAAACTTAAAAAGTTGAATTTTGGCAAATAGTAAGGTCTTTCCCAAGGCAACGTATCCACCAAATTTCATTAAATTAACTTTGTAATTTTCGAAGAGAAAAAATGTTTCTAAAGAAAATTCAAAATTTGTATAACTCAATTTTTTATAAACTTAAAGAGTTCAATTTTGGTGCGTAGTAAGGTATTTTGCAAGGCACTATATCGGTCGAATTTCATTAAAATAACTTTGTAATTTTCGGCGAAAGAAAACTCAAAATTTTCCGGGAAAACCTTGTCGTATTTTCCTGGCTTACGAACTCATCGAAGCCATTTATAAAGGAAAGGCACTTGCCAAGTTTCATTGAAATCGGTTAATTATTTTTTGAGTTATCGGTTGGACACACACACACACAGATATATATATATATATATATATATATATAATGTGTCCATGGATTGAGTGTGGGTAAGGTATAAGTGACAAAAATTTTTTGAACTGGATTATGATATTCTGGAAATCGCTCCTGCTTTGTCTTAAACTAAGATGTTGAGGAAATGAACAAAATCAATTAATATACAGGGTGGTTTAGAACTGATTTAATTAAATGTGTTAAGAGTAAACTACCTTCGTTTATAGATAATGCAAAAAGTTATTAACAAAATTTGTTTATAATTAAAATTTATGACAGGCTCTCAATTTTCAGCCAGATCAGCCTACTTTGAATTCTCAAGTAAATTATTAACATTTTTTCCCTATCAACATGGAGCTTTTTACCTGTGGTTTTCTGAACGCAGGTGCGCAAAGTAAGTAACCATGCAATGTTAAATAATAATTTATTAGTAAAATACAAAACGCTTATTGCTGACAAAAATCAAAAGGAACAACGAAAAATAAAGAAATTATTAAAATATGCTGCCACCAACCGATACACATAACTCAGCCCGTTTAGTAAATGCTTTGTAGGAATTTTGAATATGTTAAATTGGAATTGCCTCTCTCAATATCAGTTTCAACAAATCAAGATCGTTGTTTAATGGAGCCGCGTAGACTTTCTGTTTGAGATAGCCTCATAAATAAAAGTCCATTAAGGTAAGATCAGGACTTCTGAGAGGCCAAGGTATTGGCCCATATCGACCAATCCACCGACCAGGAAATTCGCCATCTAACCATTCTCGAACGATTGTCTATCTTCTAGTGACATGTTATGCAAATGGTCTTAAAGAATATTTTCCAGAATTTCCAGATAACTGTACTAATTTATATTCCAAATTTCAAAAAATTCAAAAAAATATGGCCCAATTACCCCAGTGTAAGAAACAGCACACCACACATTTACTTTTTATGAAATTGTCTTCTGCAATGAACTCTATAATTTGGATTCTCCATAGACCAATGCCGTGCATTTGGGAATTTGCCACCCCATTAGTGGTGAGAGTGGATTCGTCCGAAAAATAATACTTCTGCCAAAATTGTGATTTTGCTCGCCGTACCATAAACAAAAATCTAATCGTTTTGACTCGTCATTTTCTTCCAAAGTGTGTATAAGTTTTGCTTTGAAAGGTTTCACCTTGTTGGTACGATAAATTTGTTGTAAATGCGATTTGCTAATATTGCTAATTTCTAATGCCCTTCTTCTTAATGATAATTTCGGAAAATGCCTAACAGAATCCATAGCTAATGCAGCTGCAGCATTGTCTTCTTCATTTAGGTCGGATTTTGTCTTCTTAACATTTCAAATACTCCCACTACGCATAAATTTTGTAACAACCTTTTTACACCAGTAGCGGAAACCGAATAATTTGGCCAGCGTTCAAGGAATTTTCTTATCACTCCCCGATAAGAATGTTCTTCACCCAAACCATAGCACTGCACAATAAACACTTTTTGTTCTGTTGTTAACATTTTTAAATACAGAAGTTTTCCGTTCGTGACAAATCAAATTGACGTTTCAATTTTCCACCATTTTTAGTTGGATTTTCTTGGGCAACGAGCTTATTCAAGCCATTAATGAAGGAAACTTACTTGCCAAATTTTATCAAAATTGGTTTATTAGTCTTTGAGTTATCGGTGTGATAGCTATATATATATATATATATATATATATATATATATATATATATATATATATATATATATATATATATATATATATATATATATATATAACAGGATTTCTAATACGGCATTTCAAGGAGAAATGTTAAGGGCAAGGCCGCAAGGAGACAACCGCATACACGTGTTTCAAGCTTATTAGCTATCATCAGTACGGTATAGCCAGGTGATGATAGGAACACTCTAGATGTCAATTTTCTATAAACTTAAAAAGTTGAATTTTGGCAAATAGTAAGGTCTTTCCCAAGGCAACGTATCCACCAAATTTCATTAAATTAACTTTGTAATTTTCGAAGAGAAAAAATGTTTCTAAAGAAAATTCAAAATTTGTATAACTCAATTTTTTATAAACTTAAAGAGTTCAATTTTGGTGCGTAGTAAGGTATTTTGCAAGGCACTATATCGGTCGAATTTCATTAAAATAACTTTGTAATTTTCGGCGAAAGAAAACTCAAAATTTTCCGGGAAAACCTTGTCGTATTTTCCTGGCTTACGAACTCATCGAAGCCATTTATAAAGGAAAGGCACTTGCCAAGTTTCATTGAAATCGGTTAATTATTTTTTGAGTTATCGGTTGGACACACACACACACAGATATATATATATATATATATATATATATATATATATATATATATATATATATATATATATATATATATATATATATATAAATTGAAACTGACCCCGGATCTGGGTTCTATGGGTCCTAGTTCGCACTCATTTTAAAAATTTTTTGCAAAGTCACACCATCGATACCTTTCTATTAGTAAATTTTTTTAAATAAAAATTCACTAAAAACCTGAAACTTATGCAAAATGTTAGGCAGCCAGCGAAGCTAGATGCGTACGAAAGTATTTATATCTCTAGGGCAATAGAAACCGAAATTTCCTTAAACGGAGTTCCGCCATTGGCTTGTAGTCCTCTCTTTACACTCTGCTTTTGATATAGGTAAACATTCCGAAAACTGCCAGGTAAAATGATAAAGGAAGTTCAAAAAGCTCGTCCGGCAATTAAAACACAATACACAGAAAATTTTCTTGCGATTTTCTTAGGTAAAAAACGATAAATGTCTCCCTCTCTGTATCGTTCTTTACCTAAGACTCAGTATAAAAGGTGATGCTAGTAGTGAGTAGTTAGATTTTTTCATCCTCTGATGTCGCCAGTTTTGTTAGTGAAACGATCGTTAGGTCTTTAAAAAGATCTGTTTTGGTGATTTGGGTTTTGGATTTTCTTTAATGCTGAATAAGGTACTATCAGAACTTGAAAGACCTCAAGCCATGAAGCGAGTGTCCCGGTTTTGGTCCTTAGGTTAGGGTAATAATTATTATAAATACTTGAAGTATATATGGTAGCAAGATATAACTGCATATATGTAATATATGTGTATAATATAGTAGGACCAAAAATAATAGTGTGCAAAGAAGCCAATGAAAGTAAAAAAGACCGTGGCTGAGTGTGTTTACCTCGAAACCAGAACATACACAATAAAAATTATATCAGAAAAAATAGGGGGTTAATTTGTAACCTTATTTTTTTACCATCATGCATTATTAATTATCAAAAGGTCTACTAAATCATGTTTTTCTACAAGTAAACCATCTTAGTTAACTAATAAAAGCCTCTGTATAGGAAAATTTCACAATTGTGTTTTGGCCTGTCATTTTTGACATAAAATTTGAAATTTGTAAAAACTTAGGGATAGCACATTATACATAAAATGTATCACAAATTTATCGTAGAATCTATACATGCCAGAATATATAGGATGTTCCTTTTGAAATTACAAAGTTGACACTCAGTTGCAGTATAACCGAAAATGGAACTATTTTGAAAATATCTTAGCCGAGTTTGACCTATTAACGTCAATACATAACCAAATTTTCAAAAATTCGCAACAGCTAGTTTTTGAGAAATCGATCGATACCATTTCCAGGGGGACACCTCTAGTTTGTGCATATTATAGTATATAGTTAAACTGACGAGGTTCAAAGATATAGCATTATCAAGAAGAAAATTTGTAATTTTCCAGAGAAAAGCTTCACCCTCGGAACTTGCCAACTAATTTAGCCCCTGGAAAGATTTTTAGAACCTAACAGACTCTGGGTGGCGTAGGAGCTTTAGAAACCACGTTGCACATTTGCATTTATATATATATATATATATATATATATATATATATATATATATATATATATATATATATATATATATATATATATAAGCCTGGTCTTGTCCAGTTTTTTAAGTTGCATGAGTCAAAATCTACTACAAAGTGTGTGCCACCTAAGCCTATGTATCACTCTAAAGCACCACCTCAAGGTACAGGAAAGTATAAGCGTATTTCATATTGTCGTTCCATGTTATAAAACACAGTTCACAAATCGCTAACGCTTGAATGGAAAAAAATAAGGAAGAAAACTCCCCTCAGTCCAAAACCACAAAATTAAAGGAGATTCAGCAAATTCTTACTTCACACACTGAATCTTTTTGAATTTTGCTGTTTTGGACTATGATAAGTTATTTGTATTTTTTTTCTCTTATGTTTCTTCAACGTCTGCAATAATGGTCAATCATCCACACAGGGGGGCAGTCTCTCCTCACTATCCGGGACATTTGGCCGAACCTCTGCCATTCTATACAAAAGGTGGAAATCTTTAACGTACCTAACATCGCATGGTACACGACACTGTCAGTTTTACGCACCCTCCGAAGGGAGAAACATGCAGATGTTCAATTTACTGAAACACAATGCCACAACCTCATTTGATGTTAATTTTACAGTTTGTACTGAAAAAGTGAAAGGGTCACCTACTGCTAATTGAACCTACTACCCTTGTCTCAATAGTGTGTAATTCCTCTATATATCCCTTACCATTAGAGCTAGCCGAAAAAACTTTCAACAAAATTTTCTTGTGATTATGTAAGATATATCGAAAAAATATATTCAGCTTTGTGGAACTTTCGGTTCCACCGGAAGTAGCGATCATCTTCGTTATTTTAAATAGAATTCTATGCTTTTTATTGCATTTTTGGATAGAGATTCAGAAATAAGAGAGACTTTGTGTAGCATTCCCTATAGCTATCTTTGATATTCGTGAAAATATTACGACTTTTTTTCTTTTTAGCTCCGATTTATATGTTAGTTCAAACGTATGCTGTGGGCTGAGCTTTGAGTTTCCGTACCTTAAATTCGAAATATTAATAGATGACATTCAATTCTTTTAAATAGTTAGAGAATAATTTATTATAATTATACAGGGTGTATTTATTTTGGGTTACAACATACCTAATTTAATTTTAAATTTAATTTAAAGTAAGGTATGTTGTAACCCAAAAGAAATACACCCTGTACAATGATAATAAATTATTCTTTTACCATTTCAAAGAATTGAATGTCGTCTATTGATATTTCGAATTTAAGGCAGGGAAACTCAAAGCTCAGCCCACAGCATATGTTTGAAGTAACATATAAATCGGAGCTAAAAAAAAGAAAGTCGTAATATTTTCACAAATATCAAAGATAGCTATAGGGAATGCTACAAAAAGTCAAACTTATTTATTAATCTCTATCCAAAAATGCAATAAAAAGTATGGCATTCCGTTTAAAATAACGAAGTTGATAGCTACTTCCGGTGCAACCCGAAGTTCCACAAAGCTGAGTATATTTCCTAGATATAGCTTAGATAATCACAAGAAAATTTTTTTGAAAGTTTTTTGGCTAACTCTTAGGGTAAAGGATATATAGAGGAATTACACACTATTGGGACACGACCATATATATATATATATATATATATATATATATATATATATATATATATATATATATATATATATATATATATATATATATATATATGTATATGTATATATATATATATATATATATATATATATATATATATATATATATATATATATATATATATATATATATGTATATATTAGCTTTTAAAATGAATACACAGAGTTTTTATCTACAGTAATAAAATAAGTACCGGTAATAGAAATCTATTATTTTTTCATTACGTGCTATACACATATTCCATTCGTATAAACTGTCTTCATTGGTAATCAAGAACTACTTCAGCATTTTTGTGGAAAATATCCCCTATTATTTTCATTCGATTTATGGCGACAGCTTACAATGAGAAATGGCATCGCCATGTCGCCGCATTTAAGTAGATTTAATCCACGGTATAATTCACATTCACGGTAAAATGCAACCAGCGCTTAGGAACTGGGGTATAAGTAAAGTATGATAACCCTAAGACCTCCGCCATAGATCTTGGTGTCAGTGGTGAGAAACAAGGATCTTCCATCAAAGTGGCTAGCTAGAGGGCGCTTTTACTTGCCATTTGTTATGTATGAGGACTGCTCATGAAATACTGGCAGTGCAGCCACCGTATATATACACTGGCTTGACCACTTGAATTCCAGCTGCACAGTCTGCAATACGTATACGGATCGCCGGGTAATGTATACTGTATGCATGGAATGTAGTTTGCCTTGTCGACCGGAAAAAATTGAGCAAATAGCGAAATGTATGTAAAGTTGTTTTTGACAGTAAATGGTTAACTAGTACAAAGAGGCAACGGTTCGAACATTAATTTGATTATTTGCTGCGTAAAATATTACTACCACTTTCAATAGTACTCGTAAATTTGACAACATATTTTTGTTGGCTAATAAAATAAGTACCAATTTATTTTCTAATCGCAGAGTTGAAAAAAAAAACGGCAAGATAAACTTCTCTAGGGTGTGTCCCATATTTAATTCTCACGTGTGGTATTTAAAAATCGGGAAAACTTAAGATTCTTTAGCAATTTTTTGGATTATTTAGCAAATTTACGAATACAAAAATTCGCTTTCCAGGAAATCTCAACTTTTCATTTCTCTCTTCAAATGAGCGCAAACTAGCCCCACCTAAAATACTTATTCAGGGGTAGTTTTACTCCTAATATTTATATATATATATATATATATATATATATATATATATATATATATATATATATATATATATAATGTGTCCATGGATTGAGTGTGGGTAAGGTATAAGTGACAAAAATTTTTTGAACTGGATTATGATATTCTGGAAATCGCTCCTGCTTTGTCTTAAACTAAGATGTTGAGGAAATGAACAAAATCAATTAATATACAGGGTGGTTTAGAACTGATTTAATTAAATGTGTTAAGAGTAAACTACCTTCGTTTATAGATAATGCAAAAAGTTATTAACAAAATTTGTTTATAATTAAAATTTATGACAGGCTCTCAATTTTCAGCCAGATCAGCCTACTTTGAATTCTCAAGTAAATTATTAACATTTTTTCCCTATCAACATGGAGCTTTTTACCTGTGGTTTTCTGAACGCAGGTGCGCAAAGTAAGTAACCATGCAATGTTAAATAATAATTTATTAGTAAAATACAAAACGCTTATTGCTGACAAAAATCAAAAGGAACAACGAAAAATAAAGAAATTATTAAAATATGCTGCCACCAACCGATACACATAACTCAGCCCGTTTAGTAAATGCTTTGTAGGAATTTTGAATATGTTAAATTGGAATTGCCTCTCTCAATATCAGTTTCAACAAATCAAGATCGTTGTTTAATGGAGCCGCGTAGACTTTCTGTTTGAGATAGCCTCATAAATAAAAGTCCATTAAGGTAAGATCAGGACTTCTGAGAGGCCAAGGTATTGGCCCATATCGACCAATCCACCGACCAGGAAATTCGCCATCTAACCATTCTCGAACGATTGTCTATCTTCTAGTGACATGTTATGCAAATGGTCTTAAAGAATATTTTCCAGAATTTCCAGATAACTGTACTAATTTATATTCCAAATTTCAAAAAATTCAAAAAAATATGGCCCAATTACCCCAGTGTAAGAAACAGCACACCACACATTTACTTTTTATGAAATTGTCTTCTGCAATGAACTCTATAATTTGGATTCTCCATAGACCAATGCCGTGCATTTGGGAATTTACCACCCCATTAGTGGTGAGAGTGGATTCGTCCGAAAAATAATACTTCTGCCAAAATTGTGATTTTGCTCGCCGTACCATAAACAAAAATCTAATCGTTTTGACTCGTCATTTTCTTCCAAAGTGTGTATAAGTTTTGCTTTGAAAGGTTTCACCTTGTTGGTACGATACATTTGTTGTAAATGCGATTTGCTAATATTGCTAATTTCTAATGCCCTTCTTCTTAATGATAATTTCGGAAAATGCCTAACAGAATCCATAGCTAATGCAGCTGCAGCATTGTCTTCTTCATTTAGGTCGGATTTTGTCTTCTTAACATTTCAAATACTCCCACTACGCATAAATTTTGTAACAACCTTTTTACACCAGTAGCGGAAACCGAATAATTTGGCCAGCGTTCAAGGAATTTTCTTATCACTCCCCGATAAGAATGTTCTTCACCCAAACCATAGCACTGCACAATAAACACTTTTTGTTCTGTTGTTAACATTTTTAAATACAGAAGTTTTCCGTTCGTGACAAATCAAATTGACGTTTCAATTTTCCACCATTTTTAGTTGGATTTTCTTGGGCAACGAGCTTATTCAAGCCATTAATGAAGGAAACTTACTTGCCAAATTTTATCAAAATTGGTTTATTAGTCTTTGAGTTATCGGTGTGATAGCTATATATATATATATATATATATATATATATATATATATATATATATATATATATATATATATATATATATATATATACATATATATATAACAGGATTTCTAATACGGCATTTCAAGGAGAAATGTTAAGGGCAAGGCCGCAAGGAGACAACCGCATACACGTGTTTCAAGCTTATTAGCTATCATCAGTACGGTATAGCCAGGTGATGATAGGAACACTCTAGATGAAGAAGCAAAAATACACGAATTTAGGTTCTTCCGAATGATTTTGCAAATGTGCACTGGTTGCCTGTTGTGACTCCGTGGATTTTTGCTTCTTCATCCAGACCGCCTTAAAAAAGGATAGTGAAACAACACGTATTCGCGTCGTCTTTGATGGTGGCGGCCCCTTTAACAGAAGATTAGCTTTAAACAATGTCTTGATGGTTGGTCCTAATATACAATCAGACATATTCTTAATCTTAACGAGTTTCAGATTTCATACGTTTGCCTTTTCGGCCGGTATCGAAAAACTGTATGTGCGAATTCGAGTGCAAGACAATAATAGGCATTTTACAGACAATTTTTTGGCATGAATCTTCAAATAAAAGGCTAAATGGCTACCTTCGCTTTCATATTTTTTATTTTTTGGCAGCTTAAATCGATTTTCTCGTAGGCGCGGACTGCCAAGTAATTTTTATTTAGGCAATGTTACAAAGTACGTAGGCGCATCACGCGAACAAAAATAAATTTTGCAAGAAATAAAAAATATCAGAAGCGACCTAACGATTTGCGGCCAATCACAATATAAATGGCAATGAATTCACATTCGTGGAGTTATACACCATCCTAGTACAGGTGGAGGCTTGCATGATTTCCTGTCCTCTTAACCAAGTGTCAAATGTTCACAGTGGCCTAAGACGCCTAACTCCTGGCCAATTCCTCTTTAATGGCTCACTAAAGCACGCACTGGGAGACTACTTTTGGATCAAAATCCAAATAGGCTACCTCGTTTCACTTAAGTCTAGCAGAGGGCCCAGCAGTATTGGAAACGATGGTCCTACGAGTACATCAGTGGTCTTCAGCAGCGAGAACAGTGGCAAACCGGTCCACACTGTGACATTCGTACGGAGGATTTAGTGTTAATACGCGTCAACAATAATTTAGCTCAATGTGAGTGGACACTTGGACGTGTTATTGAACTTCACCCAGATAGATATGGTGTATCTAGGGTAGCTATATTTAAAACAAACAAAGAAACAACAATTCGGCGTGCAGTGAATTGTCTTGCAATATCGCCGTGCAATGACAATTATTTTATATACTTTTTTATTAGCCTATTTGTATAATTTCTATGTATTTTTATGTTTAGTATGTTTATATTTAGGTTAGTTTTTTGAACCTACCGTTTCTAGGCGATCGGTTTGTTTAGTTTGACCGCGTGATTTTAAGTTTTAAGAGTGCAGTCCTGGATGTCACAATAGTCTGACATAACTACAGTGTATTGTACGCATGTCCCACCTTCCGAAAATGGTACCTGCAACAATCAAGACCACGACTGAGCCCATTGGTTCGTCACCTTCGAAGAGCATGACATCTTAATCGTTGATTCGTTTCCAAGTGGTTGCACTGAGAGCAACCCTTATAACTCGTATTCGACCACGCGTTTTAGCATTACCTACCCTCACCCAAAGGCTGCCATCCCTTGCCCACCGACGTGCCGTTGGTGACCTCTCTCTCTCTCTTTTATAGATATCTACACGGGCACTGCTCAGAGGAGCTTTCCTCCATAGTTCCCCCACCTGCTGCCCCCAACAGATCTACCAGGGGAACAGAGCGAATGCACCCTTTTACTGTCCAGGTCACTAGACATAGAACATCTTGTTATGCCCGCTCTTTTGTCCCGAGGACTTCCAAGTTGTGGAATTACTTGCCGGCACATGTTTTTCCTTCTCCTCCGAACCTCCAAACCTTCAAGTCCAGAATTAACAAGTTGCCTCTTTCCTCCTTGTCAGCACCCACGGTACGATAGTATTTAGGCTGTAAGCCCTCGTGGTGTGTTGTTGAAGTTAAAAAAAAAAAAATTACACTAATGTATATGAATAGTATACAGTTTATATTACTTTAAATATATAACTAGGGTGTGTTTCCAAGTGATTTTATTTTCATAATACGATACAGTCCATTTTAATACGTAACCACAATAACTAGAATCAGCGAACCAGACACAAACAGAACATAATGAATAAATATATGTCTTTGAATGCAGATAATCTTACGTGGCATAATTTTGAAAAATTATGAGACTATTTATGATCACAGCAAATATATATATATATATATATATATATATATATATATATATATATATATATATATATATATATATATATATATATATATATCAAATATCAACATGCCTACATTCCTTTTAAATACTAAGGTTGGTTCTTTGATATACTTCATTTCAAACATTCTTTAACAGAACAGGTGACACTTGAGCAACAGTTTCCTAAATTATTGTCACATTTGTCTATGAAAATTAAGTTTATGGACTTTGCTTATTGGTCAGATGTCGGTTATAAAGTGTGTTGGTAAGAGGGAACACTCTGGAATTATATTTCTAGAAGGGACCAGAAGTGACAGGTATAGAAAAGTGTAGAAAATCTTGAATCTCTATGGAGAGTATAAATAGACGAACGGTACATAGAGCGGGTCAGTTCAGTATTAAATCGGTGTGGTGTATATAAGTGTATATAAGTGATCACAGAGTATTAGGCGAGTCAGCAGTAAGTGTTGGTGTTTAAGAAGCGATCATAGAAGGCGAATAGTGGAATATAGTTCTATGGACATTTAATAATAGAGATACATATTTTAGTTGATACTGCTGTTGGAAAATAGTTGCTTATAATAAATTAGTAGTTTGAAAAGCTGTGTTTTGTTCGTCAACAAATCCAGAACCTCGTAGAACGTAACATTATATTATGTAGATGGTCAAAATCCCCGGAAGATTCATGTTGTAAACCACACTTTCAAAGTATCCTTATAAATAAATATCGCATGGAGTCAGATCTGGAAAGCGTGGAGGCCAATGATTCTTCGAACTATCTACCTACAAGGAAAAAAGTTTTGAATGAGCAAACTGATTAAATATATATTTTTCTGGGTTAATACTTAAATTTAGGTTTTATTAAATGACCAACTGATAATGATGGCTGAAAATGCCACATCAGGTGTAGGTTTTAAATAAGCATTAACCGCGTGCTGTTATGACAAAATAAGGATAATCGTCAGTCCACCATCGACAGTTCTGAGAACTTATATTTGAAGAAAAAGCACATTTATCGCTAAAAAAGAGCATAGATGGAAAAAAGATGGATAAATTACTTCATTTGGTGTGTCAAAATTTGAAGTGATGCTTATTTTGAAAAGGATGTGTCAAATATATTTCGAAATATTTGTTATCAGATTGTGTCATTATGTACTAGTCGCAGGACTTTTTTGTATTGATATATCGATGATTTTTAGCAAATAAGGAATAATAATAATAATACCACTTTCTTATCAAACATTTGCTAGCGACTCTTACAATGAAGTGGGAGTATTTGCAGACTAAGATACGACAGCTATTGCCCTTCATTCTCTAGAGCTAAATTTAGAATGACTTAATAACTAAACTGTACCAATACGTCAAGTATCTCCATAGATATAATGGAAAAATTAAATTCAATTTCTTTCTTTAACACCCTGTATCCCCTTTACTACTGAACTAAGGTAAGTTTGAGTTGCAATATTTTAATGCAAATAATATTTTGCGACTCTGTGTACTTTTGCCTTTGGACACTCTATATGCACTATTATAAAACCAGCATTACTTAAAATAAACAAAGGATTTATAACAACCAAAAATATCTGTTGTACGTAATAGATGTAATTAAGGTACTTAATGAAAGGCTTCATCCAGACAGCACAATTTATTGATAAGGTGCCCTACGCGTTTCGGCTATGCAATAGCCATCATGAGGGGCAAATTTCCCAATTCTTGAAAAATTAGATTCAAACTATACACAGTTTGCCAAGGCTGGAATCTTCATCTATTGTACCAGCGGTCCAACAACAACACACCCAAATGTCCGGCGCATTTGGGTGTGTTTTTGTTGGACCGCTGATGATGATTCCAGCCTTGGCAACCTGTGTATAGTTTGAATCTAATTTTTCAAGAATTGGGAAATTTGCCCCTGATGATGGCTATTGCATAGCCGAAACGCGTAGGGCACCTTATCAATAAATTTTGCTGTCTGGATGAAGCCTCTCATTAAGTACCTTAATTATGTCTATCCCAGACCTTGTGACGTTCAGGAATGTAATAAATGTAATTTTACTAGAGGTTAAAATCCTCTGGCAAGGTGGAGGTGTTATATTTATTGCTTTTCGGGTAATTTCAGCAACTTAAAAGCCTTGCATGTACGTGTCAATTACATACGCATCAAGTCTGGTTTGATGTCGGTAATCAGAACTGTTTGTGACCGAAACAACTGCAGAGGGTTCCATTTGAAACCCTGTAAATAATACTTTGGCTTTACGGGAATATCAGCGGGGGTGAAGCCGTCGTACTTATCGAAGAGACAAGTAAGTTTATACTGGATGCCGTTTGCGGTGGATTTCGGTTCATGTTTATCGACGTGTCGTATAACAGATAAACGCAAGTTCAAACTTGTGCTCAGATTAAGTAGTTCTCTTGCCGGGAGTTAATTACCAACTTGTGTAATATATCTTGCATCACCAGCTCTACGGTGTGAGCAATAGGAAGCTACCAATTTGATTAATTGCACCGTTACAAACTATTCAATGGGTGTCATTATCAAAATTACGCACAACGAGTCAATTCGAGTTTGACACGCGAATACTTGATTCTGTATAATTTCAGATGCATACATGACATTAAGATCTATGTGAGTCTGTCGTAGATGATGTTCAAGTAATTAATTGATGGTTATCTATGTAAATTACTGAGTGAATTAGATGACTGCATAATTTTCCATCCAATGTAGTTGATTGAGTATATAATAGGGATGGGCACCGAACATCGATGTTTTTGGAATATCGATGTTTTCCATTGAACATCGATGTTTAAAACATCGATGTTGTAATTTTGATGTTATATTTTTAACATGGATGTTACTTGTAATCATCGAAATATCGTTACGTATCCCACAAATCCTGTTGCAAATGCATATCGTTTGCAAATTAAAAAAAAATGTCTTGCTATTGTTTGACGACAGATATATGGAAAGATATGCAATGTAGAAGTTTTATTGGTGTTACTATGCACTTTGAAGATAACAATTCCATAAATTCTGTTGACTTAGGTGTATATCTTTTAGATGAACGGCATACAGCCGAATACATTTCAGGAGTGTTAAAACGTATATGTGAGGAATGGGGTATCCTAGAAACTAAAGTTACTACTGTTGTTACGGATGGAGCGACCAATATGACAAAAGCTATTGAGGAAACGTTTTCCAAAAAAAAAGACACATTCATTGCTTCGCTCATCAAATAAATTTAGTTGCTGACAGAGCTATAAAATCTATTTCGGAATTGTGATCAGTTATATCTAAATTAAAACAATTGTAACGTGGTTTAGGCATTCAGTAGTAGCTGCTGATGAATTAGGGAAGGCACAAACAAGCGACCATAAACCTGAAAAAAAATTAATACAAGAGGTGTCCACCCGCTGGAATTCCACATACTACATGATTAATCGTTTTCTTGAACTGCGGGAATACATAAATACCATAGTGAACAGATATCCTTCTGCCCCCACAATGGTTACAGCCAAGGAAGTTTTTGAACTGAATAAAATCATTGAACTTCTAAAGACGTTAGAAGCAGTAACAACAGAAATTTGTGGTCAAAAGTATATTATTTCGAGTCTTGTAATCCCACTCACGTATAATTTGGAAAAAGAAGTTTCACACATTGAATGTGATGTAAACGACACCTTAGATATTTCACTAAAAGAAGCACTTCTCCAAGAATGTAGGAAACGATTTTCTGCTGTTGAACAAGTCCAACAATGAACCGTGGCAATCTTGCTGGATCCGAGGTTCAAAAAGATTTATTTTAAGAGTCCTCATAATGTTGCAGCAGCAGTTAATCTAATACAACAGTTATCACTGTTAGCAGAAACGCAAGGAGATGATGACCACAATCGCGAAATAATAGAAAGTGAAACGACAAATAATAAACAGGACACGGGTAAGTAGGCTATATTGTCACAATGATGTTTGGTAAAAATTTTAACATAATTATAGGTACCCCAAAGGGCAATATATGGGCGCATCATTCTAAGTTAGTTTATAAGAGAGCTTCACAAGAGAAAGAACAATTAAGCGAAATGTCTTTGTATTTAAAGAATCATCTAATTAATCTTACCGAGAATCCACTGAAATGGTGGTCAGATAATAAAAATGTATATCCCCATTTATACCCTGTCGCGAAAAAATTCTTGTCCATAGTGGCGACTTCTGCACCGGCAGTACGTATATTTTCCAAAGCTGGACAGACAGCCACGCAAGAAAGAAACCGTTTAACTGGAGAACATTTGGGCAAAATATGATTCCTTCAGTCCATTGACAGAAATTACTGGAGTATATAAAACTGTATGATGAGCTTATCAGTATTATCACTAATATTGGTGAATTATATATATATATATATATATATATATATATATATATATATATATATATATATATATATATATATATATATATATATATATATATATAAACAGGGTTATTAATAGTTTAGAATTAAATTTGAAGTTTACTTTTTATTATTAAAGTCATTAGAAGTTAAGTTTTTCTATTTTTGTTTTACACATTCTTTCTTATTTTATTGCAGTACAATAAACATTTATTTATTTTTGTTGCCACTTATTTTTTGTATCACTTGCACCTGCCATAATCTGCATCGGAACATGTTTCCATTTTCTAATGCCTACAAAACTACAAACTATCTTTTTTTCTCGAAAGAACATAGAATTATAGAATTAGTAAATTCACAATTATTTTGTTTTGGGAAACATCGATGTTTTCCAGCCGATGTTTTTCCTACCATCGATAGTAGGTTTCGATGTTAAACATCGATGTTAACATCGATGTTTTAAGAAATGTGCCCATCCCTAGTATATAACATATATAGAAAATGCACGATGTTTTAATTAATGACAGGCTTTTGTGAAAAAGCTCGACACAATGCCTATGTCCGAATCCAATTTAGAAAAATAAATTTCAATAGTCAACCAAATGGCATTTAATAAGGGATACTATGTTAAAATAATAGATAAAATGATAAAGAGAAAAAATACACATCAGCGCTGAATGTAATTTATCAAAAGTTAAGAAATAATATGATTGGATGACTTATTTTGGAACCATTTTAGAAAACGTTTCAAATATTTTAAATGCCTGTATGGATACAAAGGTAGCTTTAAAATCCACTTACAACATGGCAAGTGATTTTTCAACTAGCAATTTTATGTTTGATTATTGTTGTGAAAACGTTTTCGACAAAAAGGTTATAAAATGATCTCACTCTGTGAATTGCTTTCAATATGTTTATCAAACAGCTATAAACCCAAAATTGGCACCATTTTATAAAATACTTCAGTCTATTTTGGTTTTATGCGTTTCTCTGGTGATCGGTGGCACCCACATTTATTTTTAAATGCCTACAACTTTTTTTCTTCCAAGTTAAAGACCCAAATGCTGCTATATAGTATACTTTTTATAATATAAACCCGAGTACCAAATTTAGTGGCTATAGCATTGTTATTTCCGGAGATATATATTTTTTTTCCAAAATAAAACGCAAAAGTTTGCAGGAAAAACCCTGTCGAACGAAATTATCCAAGCCACTTGTAAATTATACATATATCTATATATACATATACATATATATATATATATATATATATATATATATATATATATATATATATATATATATATATATATATATATATAAAGAAAATATACTAAAACGATTTTTTTTCTGAGGTAGTTAAAAAATTTAGAAATATTTTTATGGAAAAAATCATCTTGTTTTTAGATGTTGAGCCCTTATAATATAAATTTTAAAATTCTAAAGATATTAGGAAAACAATTTTGGTATAAAACTGGATTTACCCCCTTACATAAACCGCTTTGAAAAATATAATAACCTTATGTAAGCCTTTTTAGTGGTCGCCTCCAATAATTTGTGTTTAATTTTAAGCCCTTTTTCATAAAAAAAATTTCATGTATAATTTTCGCCACATTTTTAGTACCTGCAACTTTTTTAAAAGGCTTAAATCAAAATATCTTAAATGGAAATCTATTTCAAATTTTACGAGGTTATCCTTCGCTAAGTTTTCTGCACTAATTAACGAAGCACCCTTATTACATAAATATTAATAATTGATAATTACCTTGACTTTATTTGACATTGTGCTGATTTTAAGTGTGGTTCTTACTATATTACTCAGTTCTAGGAATACTTTGTTAAAATTAGTTTTTTTTTGTGTGATGTGCAAGCTTCGAGGATAAAAGCTGGATAAGACCTCGCCGAGTGCCAAGCTGTTAGAAAATCTTAATATGTAATACTGTACCATTTCTTTTTGGCAGCACTGAAGTGAAAAGACTTCTTACCTGAAAAAAAAACAACAACATTAGCGACACAATCATTTGCCTTGATAGTAGTGATAATTTTGTAAATAAATATATATATATATATATATATATATATATATATATATATATATATATATATATATATATATATATATATATATATATATATAGTGTTAATATTAGAGTTATTTTAAAAGTTTGGACATTAAAAATTGACTTCAACCTCAACAGCCGCCATGGAGGTGTTGCTGGATCAGCCCCCCACCCTAGCTATCATGGTGGAGGCCAGGCTAGGACTATACAGACTAGCGTGTAATGGTGGATTGAAGATCAACCCCGGCTGCAGGGGGCACTGCAAAATTCAGGAGATCGTGAAGGAGCCCATACTCGAAATGAGGTCAGATTTTGCTCACGCGCGAATTTGCAGTGAAAACAATTTTACAGTGGAAATCCCGACCGCGTGTAATGGCGGGAGGAGACGCCCGGCTTACCACGAGACGCGCTCGTCTAGTTGTCGAACGGATCCGACGGGGAGCGTGGGACGGGGGCAGGTGTTATAGTAATAGTATTTACCTCGGAGCGCATGCAGCAGTCTTTGAGGCCGAAATGTACGCCATCCTGCACTGTGTGCGGGAGAAGAGGAGGAGGGGCTACAAACAAGCGGATGCTCGTAGCCACAGACAGCCAGGCAGGACTTAAGGCTCTAAGTAGCCCATGGGTATATTCCGAGCTGGTAAGTGAATGTCGAGACGAAACGAGCGACCTGGCTGGGCAGAATTACGTCACTCTCATCTGGGTGCCGGGTCACTCGGGGGTCAAAGGCAATGAAGAAGGTGACAGTCTCGCGAAGAGAGGGTCAGCAGAACCATTTATAGGACCAGAACCGGTTCTGGGCGTGACAAAAAGGATACTGCCAGGGGACCAATTAAGTCCTGGTTCAGAAATGAACATAAGGTGTACTAGGAAAACTGTCCAGGGCTCAGGCATGGGAAGTTAGTAATTTATGAACCCGGTTCAAAGAGAGCTGTGGAGCTGCTAAATCTTAGCAGAGGACCGCTCAGGAACATAACAGGACTCTTGGTGGGACACCTGCATAAAATAGGACGATTCAAGGGAGACCTGGCATGCGAGGGGGAGAAATCAGCCCATCACATCTTGTGCGAGTGTAAAGCTCTTGGCGCAAAAGATAACTGATCTACGGACAGCCTAGACCGGAGACAGAGCAATGTAAAACTTCACCCTACCAATTGCTGTGCAGACTAGTTCAAGGCACAGTGATTTTGGAATGGGTGGAGTAGAAAAGACAAGGGGCATGCACAATTTTCCAAAGGTTGCGGTGCTATCGAGGCGGCAAAGACGCGGACGAACCCCGAGGGAGGAAAAAACTGCCAAAGCATCAGAGAAAGTGTCTATTTAAAATGAATTTTCCGCAAACATTTTAGCAAGGACAATGGTGGTGGAAAATATAACTTAAGGCTTTGTAAAACACAATTTTAGCGACATCTCTTCGGCATAACCCGTATTATTTTCAGGTTTTGCGTATAAAAACTGCCAATTTTGACGTTTCAAATCGCGACTTTGGTGTAGAAAATCTATAAAATTGTAATTTTTTTTGTAATTCTTGGCCATTTTGCGTCAAGCAAACCTAATATTTGATTGTAATATACAATATATTTTGTTATTCACAAAAAAATATTTTAGTTCTGTGCGTTTCTCTGGTCACCAGTAGCACCCAAATTTATTTTTTAAATACTTATCATTTTTTTCCCTTTCACTCTGCAGATACGAATTTTGGCCTATATCCAATATAAGTTGTTAGAATTTAAATTTCAATAACTATTGAATAATAATATAAATTTACGTCAAATAAATTATCAATGATTCAACTCCCAACCAAGAATACATTGAACCACACTGGTGGTTGCACCTAATAAATGTTAAAAGAAATATATATATATATATATATATATATATATATATATATATATATATATATATATATATATATATATATATATATATGTGTGTGTGTTCAGAAAGATTTCCGCGGTCTTTAATGTGAGACATAATTGGTTCTATGGTTGAACCGCATCCAGAATATATGAAAACTCGACGTTTCGGCTCTGTTTTGGAGCCATTTTTAATAGGTAAAGGAAATATGTAAGGACACTCTAAAGCCTCAATCTGCCTACTCCTTAGAGTGATGGACAAAGGTGGGTGAAGGAAATATGTAAGGACACTCTAAAGCCTCAATCTGCCTACTCCTTAGAGTGATGGACAAAGGTGGGTGAAGGAAATATGTAAGGGCACTCTAAGGCCTCAATCTGCCTACTTCTTAGAGTGGTGGACAAATGTGGGTAAAGGAAATATGTAAGGACACTCTAAGGCCTCAATCTACCCACTCCTTAGAGCGGTGGACAAAGGTGGGTTGGGTTGTTTTAGAACGATTACGGGGCCTCAATCTGCCTACTCCCCAAATCTCGCCGGAGATCGTCTGTTTGGTCTCAGTGTGTTCAACCAGATCTCTCTGCGGCCTGTGGTTCTAAACTCCTATAGTTTTAAACAATAAAGTTATTTTTATGAAATATGGCACAGTTTCACACTATGTATAGTTGTATAGTTGTTAGGAGGCATCTTAGAGAAATATAAGACACGAACCTGACCTTGGACGTCAGTAATAGCAAATCTAGTTAGAGCCCATTTGAATAATTTTTACTTCCACATAGTCACAACGTGTGGATGTATCGCATCGGCGCCAAAAATTTCAAAATTATTTTTTCGCTTAAGCATCGTATAAAGTATCAATACATAGAACATAACATAACATAACATAACATTTATTTAACCATCAACATTTACATGGTTCGTCGCACATAAAATAATAAAATAATTGTATAATGGACTTACACATGACAAAGAGTGGGTGACAATATATATAAAATAAAACAAAATATAAAATGAGCCGACAAAAACATATACAGTTAATTAAAAATTAAATTCTTTAATTGAATATATAGGTCTTTTTTATTAATTTTCTTTTTATCACAGATACAAACTGTCTTCTAGGCAATTCCCTACCCACTGCTGGAAGTGAATTAAACAACCTAACTCCAGTATACCCATGGCTCCTCTGTGTGCGGCTTATCCTGTGGTGAGGAATCACACACTGACTTTTACCTCTAGTTTCGTAACTGTGAACCTGTTCGTGGGAGATAAAACTGCACTGGTGGTCATAAATGTAAAGAAGGCAAGTAATTATATAACTTGCTGGTAGGGTAAGTATTTTATACCTCTGGAATAGTCCTCTACAACTGTGGTCCTGAGGAACGTTAGCAATCGCCCTGATTGCTCTCTTCTGTTGGAAAAAGACATGCTCTGCATGTGGCGAGGATCCCCACAGCAAAATCCCATAGAACACTAAGTGAGTGGTGAACGTGTCGCCACCTAGTTCGGAACCAAGTACTATGTTGTCACGCCTGCTCCAAATAAACACAGAGTGTTAAAAATAGAGACAGTATACAACTAACTAACAATTTAAAAAATTGTTAGCCCTGGCCCATTTCTACCCCAATATAGGGACAAAGTATGTAAGACTAGATGCATTCTCGCAACAATTAGAACCGTAGACCGGTTTCGCTCTCATTAGAGCTCTTCAGTACGGCATACTAATTGTAGCAAAAATGCACCAAAAATAACACGGCTATATATAGCCGTAGCTATAGATAGCCAGTCTTAAAACACTTAGTGTTTTAAGACTGGCTATACGATAGCCGTGTTATTTTTGGTGCATTTTTGCTACAATTAGTATGCCGTACTGAAGAGCTCTAATGAGAGCGAAACCGGTCTACGGTTCTAATTGTTGCGAGAATGCATCTAGTCTTAAAAATCCCATAGGTTGCAATGCTTTGAAACTGAGCATAGTAAGTAACCCTTGCGGCGCTTTCATCTATGATGAATCTTATTCTACGGATTGAATAGATGGCTGAAGATAATTTTTTACACATTTGGTCTATGTGGGGTTTTCAGCTTAAACAACCATAAATATAAAAGCCTAAAACCTTATTATTTTCGCCAGAGTTCTGCAGATAATCCCTGGTAGTTACGACAAGTCTTGATGTTTTTTTCTAAATTAAGCAATAACTTGTTTGTCTTAACCCATGCTTCCACCTGCTGGATGAATTGATCACCTTTGTGTTTTATGAGGTCTGGAACTGCTTTATTAATTACTGTCGTGTCATCTGCGAAGATGCAACCTCTGTCTGCCCTAATGTTTCCGGGCAAATCGTTAATATATAATAGGAAGATCATTGGTGTTAGTATAGATCCCTGTGGTACTACCAAGTCTACCTGTTTAAAATTTGAAGTGGTATTTTGCCAGCTAACCAACTGCACCCTGTTACTTAAATATGATTGTAAAAGTGTTCCTATTCTGTCTCTCATTCCATAATATTCCAACTAAGAGATAAGCGTCTGGTGGTTTACCATATTAAAGGCTTTGCTAAGGCCAAAGCACTATAGCTCCGCATTTTCTTTGTGATCAAGTGCTTCTAAAATAAAATCAACTACATATGTCATCGCCGTAGTTGTTGACCTATTTCTTCTGAATCCATGCTGGGAATGGTTTAGGATTTCCTGCCTACCAATATAGCTTACTAATCTCTCTTTAATAAGTTCTTCCAAAATTTTCGAGATTATAGGGAGAATACAAATTGGCCTATAATTGTTTCCGTCGTTCATGTCGCTACTTTTTGGGAAAGGAATTATTTTTGCAATTTTTTATATATTTGGAAATATACCCTGAGCAAAGCACATATTGATAATTTTACTCAGTGGGTCTGCAATCACGTGGATTTTGTTTATTCCAAAGAGGTCACCAGCTGACTTATTTTTCATCATCAACACCACCTGCATAACTTCTTGTGGGGATGTATCCTCGAGAAACATTGACCCATTGTTCCGCAGTTTGACACGTTTTATATAGGAATGGAACTTTTTTGACGTGTCTTCTACTGACACCAGATTATCTTCACCAATTCTGGAAAAATGTCAATTTAGACACTCCGCACTTAGTTAACTTGCTCCTTGGTTAATCCTTGGGGTTTTTATATTCTAATTTATCAACTTCCAGATGATTTTAGATTTATTATCAGCATTTGTAATTTTATCCCTGTTATAGTTTCTGAAAGAAGTGTTAATCTGTGTCCTTAGTTGTTTCTTTGGGCTTTCATAAAGAATTTTTGAGCTATTTTCTCTTTTATTCGAAAGATTATATATGCAGCTTCTACCTGATTCTTAAGTTTTCTGATAATTTCACTCCGGAAATGTGTTCTTTAACAGCGATAACCCTCTTCCCTTTCACAGGGAAGCAGTTTTCAAAGTTTTCCATTAGAGTTTCATGAAAACAAAACGTAAGATTCTTCAGCATTCGGTACCAGAAGTGAATTCCAGTCGTAGAAAACATGATTTGGGAACCAAAATTTTTTATCTGTCGTTCTGTCGTTTGGTCGGTCTGTTGGGATGTAGGTCTGTCGGTCTGTCGGTCTGTCGGTCTGTCGGTCTGGTCGGTCTGTCGGTCTGTCGGTTTGTCGGTTCGTCGGTCTGTCACTCTGTCTGCTTGTGGCCACGATAACATTAGAACGAATTGATATATCGTCTTAAAATTTGGTATACAGTTAGTACTCAAGAAGCGAACGGTTCGAATTGTTTTTGAATAAAATCGTTTTAGGGGGTAGGGGATGAATGAGGGGTGATTTGGTGCAAATTGATATTTTTTCGTTAAAACTCGAGTAATATAACGTTTTAGGGTTTATTTATTAGAAAACTTTTAATTTCATCAAAAACCTGCTATTCTGTCCTGAAAGTAAATTAGGGGTTGAATGTGTGGGGTAGAATATTGTTGACAAAAATTTCGATTTTTTTGCTAAAGCGGCGTCAAAGGTCTCAACACACATAGAAAACTTGATTCTGGAACATAGATTTTTTTGTCTGTCGGTATATTTGTCGGTCGGTTTGTCGGCATGTACGTCTGTCTGTTAATAGGAGCGATAACTTTAGAACGAATTGAGATATTATCTTGAAATTTGGTATCCAGTTAGCACCCGACAAAGGAACACTACGAACTGTTTTTGGGTAAGGTCGGGTAGGGGATAAATAAGGGGTGATTTGGCGAAAATTGAATTTTTTTAATACAACTCGGGTAATATAACGTTTCAAAAGTTTATGGGTATGGGAATAAAAATATTTTCCTTGTGGTCAAATCATGGACCCTAAATTCATTCCATGAGAATGCCTTTCTGCAGAGAAAAAATATCACAGTTATGTGGAAGTTATGGTTCAATCTGCAGTGCTATTTTAAAGTCTTTAGGTCGCTAGTAGCTAAGTTTTTGACGAGAATTTGTCTATATAGCGTCGGAAATATTTCCAGGGTTATTGCAAACAATACCTTTATAATTGCCATAGACATATTTAATCCTTTAAATATTTCATCAGGTAATCTGTAGCTAATGCCCCATGTAATGTAATTAATCTGGAATGTAAACTCCAAATCCTGCGCTCTGTATTCATAATAACAAATTTAACAGAACACGTCGTCTCGACACGTTACAGGAAATTTGGCGATCAGGTGCTCACAGTTTATGGATAGCAATTAAGTGACTTCCTTGACAACAGGAAATAATGAACAACGTCACAACCAACATACGTATATATATATATATATATATATATATATATATATATATATATATATATATATATATATGAAATATTATCACTATCAACAGATCTATCATAGTTTCAGATCTTCTACTTCCCTTTATATTACCCAGAGTATACATTTCTCACCCTTATAAATAAAATGATCATCATTTGAATACACAAAGCTTATTTGAAGTTCGGAAGCAGCTGTAAAATTATTAAACATCCCCGGAATATCAGGTTAGTCTAAAACCTTACCCCGAGGAGCATGAATATGTAAGTAATTGTAAAATGTAGTAGGCTGCCTGCGTAAGCCGAACTTGTTACACTTGATTAATGTTGATTAAGGTAGTATACATCTCTCGGCAGTTCATTAAGCGGCCCTAGATGTCGCTAGGCTCGCCCATAATGGCACACGCGGCACATAAATTATGTTTAGCAATTTACTGGAAGCATCCTCCAATTCTGTACACGGCATACTGTGCTGGGTTGGTCCAACGCCGTTGCGTTGTGCTGTCGACAGGTGTGGACTGTTGGTGCTTTACATGTTACGCTATAAACAGGAAATCGATAGCAGATCGTTAGACACCAAAACGAGGAGATATGGTTTAATTAACGAAAGCACAGGCAAATCGGAAACTAACCCTTCAAAATCAGTTACCTGCAAGTTGATCTTTTTATAAAGCAACATCTCGGGGAATATTAAGTTCGCTTGTTTTGATACTTGATTATAAGCGGGCCAGGAGTATGTCTTATACGTATATGAATTCTGTCGCAAAGGGTAAGTTTTTTGTGCAAAATGGTCAAGAACTACTTAAAAAAGACAATCTTAAGTTCTTTGTCTTGAAATGTCAAAGATGATTTTTAAACAAGGATTTTGAAGTGATTGCGGATTATGAACATCATGTATTGCAAGGAGCGTGTACAACAAGGTCTAAGATTTCTGGTAAAGTAGCATTTGTTTATTATTTCGCTAAAATATTTGCAGAAATTTTAGTTCAAATAGACCCTGTCTGCGATGTTTTGGCATCAGCTTACTTTACAGGGATTGTGACTTGAAACTGTTATATTTCTTACTTAATAAAATAAATTCGCCAGATAAATTGATACGCGGATAAACTACTATTATATATAACTACAGTGATGTCTGGATGCAGCAAGTGCGTTATGGTAGCGAATTATCATAAAACATTTTTAATTTTTTTTTCAACTACACACCATGGGGGCTCACAGCCTAACTACTATCGTACCGTGGGTGTCGACAAGGAGGAAAGAGGCAACTTGTTAATTCTGGACTTGAAGGTTTGGAGGTTCGGAGGAGAAGGAAAATATGTGCCGGCAAGGAATTCCACAACTTAGAAGTCCTCGGGACAAAAGTACGGGCATAACAAGATGTTCTATGTCTGGTGACCTGGACAGTAAAAGAGTGCATTCGCTCTGTTCCCCTGGTAGATCTGTTGGGAGTAGCAGGTGGATGAACTAGGGAAGAAAGCTCCTCCGAGCAGTGCCCGTGCAGATATCTATAAAAGAGAGAAAGGTCACTAACGGCACGTCGGTGGGCAAGAGATCGCAGCCTTTGGGTGGGGGTAGGGCCACCCATAAGTCGTATAGCTCTCTTCTGAATGTAGTCCCTGATAGCCAGAGTAGAAGCGGCAGCGGCACCACAGATGTGGGAGCAGTATTCGAGTTTGGCCTTATTTGTGAAATATCTAAGATATAGAGATTAGCTGGTGAAAGGGATTTGCAAGCCCGGATGAGGAACCTAATTTCTTAGCAGCCGCTTCTGAAATTGGTGTGACATGTTGGTGCCAATTGAGATTTCGCTCAACAGAAATGCCAACAAGTGAAAATGTCTCATTACTTTGAATAACTTGGTTGTTCATTGTGATGAGTCTAGTGCTGGTGTATCTCTTATGAGGTAGAAGGCAAGACTGAGATTTGATCAAGTTGAATTGTACAAGATTTCTACTTCCCCAGTCCAATATGTTTTGGAGGTCCACAGAGACAGAACCCTCCATGAGTCTGTGATCCGCATCTAATTAGGCTAAAGAGACAGGCTTAGAATATTGTATATTTGAAAGGAGGGTGCTGTCGTCCGCGAAACTGTGAATTGGGTTGGATGTGCTAGAGAGGAGGTTATGGATGTGGAGAAGAAACAAAGTAGGGGCTAAAGCGGAACCTTAAGGGACTCCTGCACTAATTGGATACAGTTTAGAGGAATGGCCCTCCACGACAACAGAAATGCTCCGGTTGGAGAGGAAATTTGCTGTCCAGGTACAGAGTTTTGGTGGTAGGCCACATGCCGCAAGTTTATTAGGCAACGCTGCGTGCCAGACATGGTCGAATGTTTTGGATATGTCCAGAGCGACAATCTGGGATTCACCGTGTAGTTCCAGCGACTTGTTCCAAGAATGGGTGGCAAAGGAAAGAAGGACGGCAGTTGATCTGCGCTGACGGAGTCAATACTGCCTGTCGTGGATTAGACGGTGTTTTTCGAGAAATTTTAGTAATACGTTGTTTATATACTTTTCCATCACTTTAGAGACGACTGAAATGAGAGAAATAGGCCTGTAGTTGCCTGGAACCGCTATGGATCCTTTCTTGAGGAGGGGTTGTACTCGAGCAATTTTAATACATGAAAAATCTCTAAACTAGTTTTCAAACAAAGATTCATTCCCCGAAAATAATACTGCTGGTTTGACAAAGTCCGGTCCACATTTTACCATTAAAAAGGTTTTCTTATACACTAAAATTGAATTTTCTATGCTGAGAGCAAACAAGGATGTTACGAAGTTATATGCCCTCAAAATAGACGTTCGCTATATGGAAGCTCCACTGTATATATATATATATATATATATATATATATATATATATATATATATATATATATATATATATATATATATATATATATATATATATATATATATATGTATGTATCCGCACGATAACTCAAAAAGTTATTAACTGATTTTGATAAAACTCTGCAAGAATCCTTCTTTTAATCATGGTTTAGATAAGTTCGTTAGCCAGGAAAATCGGACAAGGTTTTCCTAGAAAATTTTGAATTTTCTTTCGAAAAAAATGTTTGTCTCTGAAAATTACAAAGCTATTTAGATGAAATTGGTGAATATGTTGCCTTGTGAAAGTCATTACTATATGGCAAAATTCAAATTTGAAGCATTTAATAAAACTTCACTACCATAGCGCACTTGCTGCGTCCCGAATTTGTATTATTATTTGGTGGCCTGTTATTTTGGTACCGAGAGCTAAAAATAATCCCTATAAAGTTGCAGACTCCTAGAAAATTCGCAATAATTTATAGCGACATCAAAATATGTCATGCGAGGTATTGATTGGGTCCCAGTGTCCTAACACAAAAGGTTTCAAAATTCAAACAGTCCAGAGCTGTAGCTAAATTGGGTTTTTGCATGAAAAGACAACTTTATTGCTGTTATTACATGCACGTCAGCCATTTATTTTCTCGGGTAGCAGTGTTTTGTTTATACTATCCCTATGAGGCTACGCGATGCACTAAAGCGGTCTAAGCTTGCAAATACAGTCACATTATTAAAGCCGGCGTGTTAATTGTTTGACTAAACTTGCGCTGTTTACTTCTATATCAGTAAGTTCAGTTGGCAAAGCTACCAGGGGTTTCAGAATAGTATATACAAAATGAGGATTGCCCTGTGTTTATATTTTTAGCGAATTTTAATAGATAACACACATAATATGCATGTATATTATGCTGGCCAAAAACGGAACAAGCCTCAATACAAAGCCAATTGCAAAATTTACGCTGGCTGATCTGTCTTGAAATAACGGGAGCTATGGCATCATGAGTTACATCTGCAAGAGAGGTAATTTTTTTTTTGTTCCCTCAGGGCTCGTCCGCGGCCTTGCCGCCCTGATAGCACCACAACCCTAAGAGAGGTAATGCTAAATATTACTTTACTCCAGATTTACGTGAAGAGAAAGCAGTTGGTAAAGCTACCAGGGGTTCTAGAATAGTATTTGCAAACTGACGATTGTTTTGTGTTTACATTTTAAGCGAATTGTTGTAGATAACAC
This sequence comes from Tillus elongatus, assembly GCA_964006375.1. Classification (NCBI taxonomy): domain Eukaryota; kingdom Metazoa; phylum Arthropoda; class Insecta; order Coleoptera; family Cleridae; genus Tillus; species Tillus elongatus. The sequence goes on from OZ023265.1 coordinate 28,670,331, forward strand.
TCATATGCATATATAGTATGGTGTCCAAAAACGGAACAAGCCTCAATACAAAGCGAATTGCAAAATTTACTCATGCTGATCTGTCTTGGAATAACGGGAGCTATGGCATTATGCGCTACAGCTGCAAGAGAGGTAATGCTGAATATTACTTCACTGAAGATTTAAATGAGGAGGGAAGCAGTACAGTGTTCCTCAAGACTATTTTAAGCAAACAAATTTAAACGAGAAGATTAGGGTGGCCACTTGAAGATCCTTCAAATCATTACAGTCGAGTCAGTCGCTAAACCCATAGATCAAATGCCAGCGCTAAACTAAACTTCAGAGTCTAATTTGACGTGGCCATAAGTGACCGCCAGGAATGGAGAAAGAGACAGTGAAAAGCTGGCAAGTAACTCTTCAGTACGATATAGAGATTGGTCTAAACAAAAGGAAGGGGCAGGAATGGGGATAAGAGGACTTAACTTTAGGCTTGCTTAGTCGCTGTGAAAAACTTCCACCATCTTCTACGCAGAAATGCTTGCTATAAATCTGTGTGTACAGGGGTGCCTATAAAGAAGACTTAGACATGGAGAGATCTACCTCCTCTCAGAAATTGAGGCAGTACTTAAGACTGTGAAATCTTTCAAAACGAAGTCTAAACTGACCTGGGACTGCAAACATTCTTAAAGCAACTGGCTACGAGCACCAAAAAAAGGCATTAAAAAACAAGGAAACAGACCTCAACAGTACCATTTCATCGTCCAGAGCTTTATGGTGGAATCAGTTTAACAAAAAGCCAAGTCAGAAATGAACTTGGTACTTGCGAGAGAAACCAACTGCTGTGTTACTGGAGGAAAACGCCAGATTTAAGACAGGGAAAAGGTTCATCACTATACGAACAAATCGTAACTCTTTGTTGAATTGAGCAGGAACAATTAGACAATAATCACAGCACTTTTCGCAGGGCACACCCCAGTAAGGTGTCACCTTATGCAGATATGTAAGGTGGACAGTGAAAACTGCAGATGAAAACTGTACTGAAGCTGCAAAAACTACAGAACATTTGCTATGCGACTGCATGGATCATTTCTGCAAGAGACTCAAATACCTTGGAGAGGTGACTTTAGCACCACAGAAAATAGGTGAAATAGCCTTCAAAAATATATAACTGAATACAAAGTCTGAACTTTTTGCCCATTTTGAAAAAATGAGTTATACACAAAAGATCCGTTGGGGTCGCAACGCTGAGAGACCAAATGCGTATACTACTCATTAAACAATCAACCGTCTATAAAGTGCCAAGGATGTCAAAATGCGTATGGGACTTATTAAGCCATCTACTATCAAAACATGCCAAAAATGAGCAACAAACAGACAAACTACTTTATCCAACGGAAGACCGCTCACCCCAAATGTATGGACTTCCAAAATCTACAAAGATAAGGCAAGATTTGGACCAGTAGTCAGAACCATTGGATACAAACCTAGCCAATTATCCAGGCACCTATCACTATTAATAAAACCTCATATTGGAAAGAATGCACATCATATGAGGAACTTAAAGCACACCGAAACCATTAGCAACATTCACCTCGCAGAAGTAGTAGGCGGCGACATGGAGCCACTTATACTAAGGTGTTTTTTTGGTCTGTGGTGCAGGAGAATGATTCTACGCAGGCCAGTCTGGCTTATTTCGCCTCCAATCCTATTCAGCTTAGTGGTACTCCCTTGCCCCCCAAGTCAGGACTGCCCACTAAACACCCCCTTCCTGTTCGTGGCTGTGCAGCAGAATCACCTTTCAGTGTTGCTTCACTGTATCCCATCTTGGGCTTGCTCTAATTTCTGCCTGCATTTTCTTTGTCTTTCATGATGTCTGTAATCACGTTTTTACAGTGTTTTTTTTCCGTTATCCGACATATGGTGAATGATATTTCACGCCGTTAAAGTTGTTACGGTTGGATCGCGCTGTATATAAATATCTAAAACTATGAATAAAGAGGATATTTAATATTGCTTCATCAAACTGTATCTAAAGCAGTGGACTTATAAACAAAAACACCTTACACAAGAGTACTAGTAGTAGTAGTAATCATATTTTCGATAGTTAAAGATCCATTGTTCATTTAATATTTTATGTTTTCTGTAACAAACCAATGCCACTTTATAATGGCGTCCGTGGAGCATTCTTAAAATTTTTAAATTTATTATAAAATTTCTTTCTCGCATTATATCTGTCGATCTTATCACAAGATAAGGAAAAACTTGAAAATTCCAACACTTCTGAGAAAATTTTTAGATTTATTCTCTCATATATTATTACGGTTGATTATTTTTTGGTTGTAGTATATATTGAATAGAAAAGTAAATATTGATGATAAGTCATTGCTATTGCAGTTTTAATTATTTCATGGTGATAATAACAGTATAACGCTTTGTAGGTTGTCCTATTTCTTTTCTTCTGGAATCTTTCGTTAAATATCCTCTAATTAGTACAGGCAATATAGAGATTTTTTTTCTGCATTAAACTACATGAGTTTTTTTATAGATAGCTTCAGAATTACGTACTAAATGTAAAAACACAAAATCCTTACAAATTAAGAGGGCGGAAGTGTCGCCATTTTGAGAAAAACCGTTTCGACCTATATCTCCGTAACCGTGCACTTTAGACCAAAAACGGTAATGACCTTTATTGTAGATAATTGCATTTCTCATCCTTTTTTGTTAACTAATTTTTTTTGTATCACTCACCGTTTACAACTTATACGACTATTAGCATTCATTTATTGACTTTTACCTATATCTTTGTTAATAATTGTTTAAAAAATAAAATGCTTATAACTTAACTTTTCAATCGACAAATTTTCTAGAACTTTTTCTTAAAACTTTTTTTTTCTAAAATTATTATTAGTGCATTTTCTTTAAAAAAATTCACTAATGAGGAGACCCCGACTTTTGAATTAAAAAAAATAATTGAAATAGGCGTTAATTATACCCCCTAGAACACATATCCGGGGTCAGTTTCAATATATATATATATATATATATATATATATATATATATATATATATATATATATATATATATATATATATATATATATATATATATATATATATTTATATATATATGTATGTATGTATCACACCGATAACTCAAAAACTAATAGTCCGATGTTAATTAAATTTGGTAAATACCTTCCACTTGTAAGTGGCTTGGATAAGTTCGTTATCCAAGAAAATCGGCCCAGGTTTTCCCGGAAAATTTTGTATTTTCTTTCGAAAAAGAATCATATCTCCGGAAATAACAAAGTAAGGGAACTAAATTTGGTACACGGTTTTATGTTATAATAGGTAAATTATCTACCAAAATTTAGTTCTGTAGGTTTAAAGACAAAAAAGTTATACGCATTTATAAAAAAAATTGGGGTTTTCTTCAAAACGTCAAAGTCGCGAATTAAAACGTCAAAGTCGCGAATTAAAACGTCAAAGTCGCGAATTAAAACGTCAAAGTCGCGAATTAAAACGTCAAAGTCGCGAATTAAAACATCAAAATTGGCAAAATTTACTCAAGGAACCTGAAACTAATATAAGCTATGGAAAGAAAATGTCTCAAGAAGAATGTTTTACAAAGCCTGAAGTCTTAGCTTCAACCGTCATTGTCCTTCATTTTACTAAAATATTTCCAGAAAAATTTGTCGATTGAAAAGTGCAACATTTAACGCGTTATAACTTTGAAAATATTGATTTCAGAAAAAAAAGTTTTTAGTAAAAATTGTAGAAAATTTGTCGGTTGAAAGCATTTTTTTTTAGTTATAAGCATTTTATTTTGTAAACAATTATTAACAAAGATATAGCTAAAAAAGTCAATAAATAAATGCTAATAGTCGTAAAAGTTATAAACGGTGAGTGATACAAAAAAAAATTGAACAAAAAATATGGGAAATACAATTATCTACAATAAAGGTCATTACTATTTTTGGCCTAAAGTGCACGGTTATGGAGATATAGGCCGTAACGGTTTTTCTCAAAATGGCGGCACTTCCGCCCTCCTAATTTGTAGGGATTTTGTGTTTTTACATTCAGTACGTAATTCTGAACCTATCTATCAAAAAAAACTCATGTAGTTAAGTGCATTATGGACAAGAGTAACGGGCTCCTCTATTGCCTGTACTAAATTGTATTGCTGAAATTAAAGCCGGGTTTATTGGTGAAAACTTTCATTGAACAGTTTTGAGTGTAGGCTGGCAGATATAATTCCTAGTGTTCTGAAAGTTTGGAATTCCATTGATTAGGGGTTGTCAATGGCCAACCCGTACCCCGGAGTCATGTAAAAGCTAATGGCAAGGATGGTAATGAACCTGTGGCAAGACAGATAAGTTTCAAGTATATAACGTTTAAAGGCTGACTTACCTAACGTCAGTAATTTATGTTTTGTCTGATTTTTTTTATGTAAACAAGACTTCACGCGCATTTTTGAGAAATATATCATGTCCATATTAAGGTTCTGTTAGGAACAGTAAAGTGAGCTATTAAGAAACAGCTCATTTGTTTTGTGGTTTTGTGTAGATTTCAAACATTGAACCAATGTATTACGGGATATAGATGCTAGTAGACACATTTAAAGCATATCTCAGTGGCCTAAGTCGCTCTATATCGGATATATATATATATATATATATATATATATATATATATATATATATATATATATATATATATATATATATATATATATATATATATATAAAGGGTGAACAATTTACTAAAATTTAGGTTTTAGGTCTGTAAGTTTAAAGACAAAAAAGTTTGAGGCATTTAAAGAAAAAAATGGGTTTTCCATAAAACGAAAAAAGTCGCGATCTGAAACGTCAAAATTGGCAACATTTAGGCAAATAACCTGAAAGAAATACGGATTATATAAAGAGTGTTCTGCAAATCCTTAAGATTCAGCTTAAACCATAATAGCCCTTCATTTCCATATTTTCATAAAATTCATTTCAAATAGACACTTTCTCTGATGCTCTGGAAGTAGTTTTAGTTAAATTTATGGTTTAACAGTCTGTAATGTTTAGCTAATTTTCATAGAAAAAATTCATCAATGAGGAGACCGCGGCTTTTTAATTCTAAAAAGATTTCTTCAAATCAGCGCAAAATAGGCCCCCTAGAATCCATATCCGGGTTTACATTCTGTTTACACACATACATTGTGACGCATTTCAACGCTAAAGGTCAATATAGTTCTTATTATGCAAGATTCGAGAAAAAGTTGGATAGGTTATATATAGGGTGTTTTGAGCTACAGCTGGTCGACGGTAATACCTACTTTTTTTTTGAACATTCCTTATTGAATTTTTGCATTTTTCATCGAAATATGATGCATGTTTGTAAAAGAAATCAAGACGCAGTAAGTGCACTTTAGTAGCGAATTTCAACTAAACGCTTCAAAATTCAATAACGCAATTTGCTATTAATCTAAGGCTCGTCAGCTAGGAAACGAGTTTTCTCGGAAATGTTTTATGTTTACTTTCGGAAAATTTTTGTACATTTTCAAATATGTTATGTTGGTAAAATATGGTACATTGTTCCTACTATATAGGTTATACCGGTGACCAAATTGATTCCTGCTTGCATTAAAGAGACATGGTTTCTATTAAAAACATTTTAAGAAAATTCACTTCCATAACGCACTTTCTGCGTCCAGATTTTTTACTGTTGCATTTTTGCAATAACTTTTAAAGCAATAGGATTTTCGCATAGAGACAGATCTCTAAAATGACGCATTACAGTACCCTAATTAATATTTAAAAATTCTGGGGTTACAACTGTTACTCGAGGAGGTCGAATGTAGGGGTGGAATTTTACGTTACAGGATGTCATTTCGTCATAAAATTGACGGGTTGCGAGATTTGGTTTTTAAATATCCACAATAATTGAGATACTGATTGTATTCAATTTAGCTGTTTCACGATGTGTACCTACTAAGAACCTCGGTGGTTCAGGGGCAAGAACGCGTGTCTCTGAACCGAAGGGTACTGGGTTCGATCCCAGGGTTCTCATTTCACTTTTTCAGTGCAAACTGTAACATTAACATCAACCGAGGTTCTGGCATTGTATTTGAGAAAGTTGAATGTCTGCACGTTCCGCCCTTCGGAGGACGCGTGAAGCCGTCGGTCCCGTGTCCATGCGATGTTGGGCACGTTAAAGATCACTACCCTATTTACAGAAATTCAGGGGTTCGGCACAATTTCCAGGATAGTAAAGTGAAACTACTCCCTGGCGTCGGTGATTGGCCATAGTCGCGGAAATAGGCCGACGTTAAAGAAACAAAACACACACACACATGTATACCTACTAATTTTTATGAAGTTTTACACAAATCAGTAAATTACCTCCGCTGTATTATTTACTAGGTTGTTTTTATCTCAAATACATTATTTATTAGCAGTCAAGATATCAATCACTTATCTCATTCTGCTACACGGCACAAGCATTTAACTTTTATGTGGAATCTGTGGTAATATGCATATTTTAAACTTTCCCATTTATAGAGCTAAACGAAGCTTATTAAATATTACGTTAACTAAATGATTGCCATCGACAATATGTTTAATAATTGTGGACCTGTTCAAATGTATGTAAAATTACAACCGATTGACGATATTATAAAATATAATTGTTCAAAATAATTTTCAAGCGAGCTCCCCATTTGAGTGAGTTTAAATGTTTCATTAGATTTTGATAAATAAACATGATATACGTTTTCAGACATATGTGGACAGCTGCAGCAATTATTAAGCTAATGTATTTTATATGTATTTATAAAAATTATATAATTTTAATTATACTTTTTTTTGTTCTTTATAACTAGAAAGAGTACAAGGCAGATAGTGTCTAAGCAATTGTTCTGAAAAAATGCGCACCAGAACATGCTCCTGTCCTGACTCGTCTGTTTCAGACATCTTACAATAGAGGCATATTCCCTAGTAACTGGAAAACTGCTCGAGTACAACCCGTCCCCAAGAAAGGATCCAAAGCGCTTTCTAGCAACTACAGGCCTATTTCTCTCTTTTCAGTCGTCTCTAAAGTGACGGAAAATATATAAACACCGAATTACTAAAATTTCTTGAAAAACACAGTCTAATCGACGACAGGCAGTATGGATACCATCAGCGCAGATCAACTGCCGACCTCCTTTCCTTTGTCACCCATTCTTGGAACAAGTCTATGGAACTACACGGTGAATCCCAGATTGTCGCTCTAGACATATCCAAAGCATTCTAAACTACCGGCCTATGGCCTACCACCAAAAAACGTGGATAGCAAATTTCCTTTCCAACAGGGGCGTTTCTGCTGTCGTGGATGGCCATTCCTCTAAACTGTATCCAGTTAATGCAGGAGTTCCTCAAGGTTCAGCTTTAGCACCTACTTTGTTTCTTTTCCACATCAATGACCTCATCTCTAGCATATCCAACCCAGTTCACAGTTATGCGGACGACAGCACCCTCCACTGAAATATACAATATAGCCTTTCTCTTTAGCCCAATTAGATGATGATCGCAGTCTCATGGAGGGTTCTGTCTCCGTGGATCTCCAAAAAATATTATACTGGGGAAGTAGAAATCTTGTACAATTCAACCCCACCAAATCACAGTCTTGCTTTATTTCTCATAAAATATATGCTAGCCCTAGACCCATCACAATAAGCAACTAAGTTATTCAAAGTAATGAGTCCTTTTCACTTGTTGGCATTTCTGTGGATCGAAATCTCAATTGGCACCAACATGTCACATCAATTGCAGAAGCAGCTGCTAAGAAATTAGGTTCCCTCTTCCGGGCTCGCAAATACTTCTCTTTAGCTAATCTCTATACCTTATATACTTTACAAATAAGACCAAACCTCGAATACTTGTCCCACATCTAGGGTGCTGCTGCCGTTTCTACACTCGCTATTCTGGATTCTATTCAGAAGAGAGCTATACGTCTCATGGGTGACCCTACCCTCACCCAAAGGCTGCCATCCCTTGCCCACAGACGTGCCGTTAGTGATCACTCTCTCTTTTATAAATATCTGCACGGGCACTGCTCAGAGGAGCTTTCCTCCATAGTTCCCCCACCTGCTGCCCCCAACAGATCTACCAGGGCAAATGCACCCTTTTACTGTCCAGGTAACCAGACAGAGAACATCTTCTTATGCCCGCTCTTTTGTCCCGAGGACTTACAAGTTGTGGAGTTCCCTGCCGACACATGCTTTTCGTTCTCCCCCGAACCTGCAAACCGTCAAGTCCAGAATTAACAGGTTGCCTCTTTCCTCCTTGTCGACACCCACGGTACGATAGCATTTAGGCTGTAAGCCCTCGTGATGTGTTGTTGAAATATAAAGAAAAACAAATCTCGCAACCCGTCAATTTTATCACGAGATGACATCCTGTAACGTAAAATGTGTTGTTAAAATATTAAAAAAAATTAAAAAACGATTTAAAAAATATATTTTATATATAGTTATAATTAGAACTTACAATAAAAATATACCAAGAAAATATCGACATAAGTGTGATCTATAATAGTAGATTTTAATAATTGAATAAAAATATGGAATAACAGATGATGCTTTTAAGCACACTTGGAGAACCTAAATCACCACAACACATTTTAAAAGAGACGTGACGATCGTTTCACTAACAAAGCGTGAAACATGTTACATGTTTTACAACCTTTCTTCTACTATAAGGTTCATAAATACACCTTGCAATATTTAATCAGTCGAGGAACGTTGCCAACGTAAGTTGTGTCATAATCATGAACGCGAATTACTAGGATCGTAGTCAATGATCGCACCGTTTTGTTAGTCAGTGAGAGTTGCTGCTTTGCAAGTTGCTCAGATCCCTGCCCATAGAGGCACACACATTCTCTGAAAACGGTCCTGCTTTCGTAGGAATAATTGACACGTGGTAGTTCAGATTTATTTTTCAGATAAGAAAATCTTTATAAACTCATGAATCATCCTGAAACGCTCTCTTCTTAATAAGCTTTTAAATAAATAGTAATATGTTCATAACATCTAGATAAGCACTAAGAAGGCAGCACGCCGTTATGAGGTAAGATGAAGATGTAACGCTTGCTTGTTTTATAATAATGAATTTGCTTTTATCGATTGCTTTGTTTTAATACATAATTGCTATATTGTATTTATGGTGGGTTGTGGAAATGTTCTCGTATGATTCAATATTAACAACCAATTAGTTTTTTTTTAAATAACATGCAGATAAGTTTTGTATTTAACCTGAACATGCCACCTGCCGCGACATGTGAATGACCACGAACTCGACAAACACTCATACACCTCAAATGTAACAGCCACCCCGTTCTTCTGGGTTGTTATTTGGTTTAGAACGTAAGTCTAACGGTCACACCATGAAGAAGGCAATCACCATCTGGATAGAAAAACTTGAAGGCTCCGTAGACATATCAGGCAAATCCTCAACATCAGGTCAAGCAACGGTCCCTACAATTTTTGCAATGGTCTGGGTAGCCTTGAGTCGCTCCAATAATGTGCTGGGAGTTTTTAAATGGCCCTGAACAACCTTAGGACATCACCAATCTGGTCAACCGATGGAATTTCAACGTCAGAAACAAGGTTAAGTACGTTACTTATCTGTTATTAGTCTTTAAACATATGTAATCTCATTTAAACTGCTATAATTTATCAAGAAACATGTACCTAGTCATTCTGTTTTATATAACTTCAGTAATTTTTTTCTTCCTAATAAATTCACTTATTTGCATTGTGTAAATTCAACATTTTTTTAATAAACCAATTTTAACCATATTTTAACCATAATTTTAACCATATATTAAAAACTTTAAATATTGTGTACCAAATTACTTAAAATTCACAACATAAGTTTATTTGCACTATTTCTAGGCACATGTAAAGTGTAAAGTATCATTCCAGTTACTCTGATACTTACAAAAATATAGCGTTTTTAAAAAGTTTTCTCCGATTTTCCACCATAAAGGCTGATTAACGAACTCGACCTAGGTTTTCGCCCCAAAAAGATGTTTGCCAAGTTTGATTGAAATCAATTTACTATTTTTTGAATTATCGCTCTGATACATACATACATACATACATACATACATACATATATATATATATATATATATATATATATATATATATATATATATATATATATATATATATATATATATATATATATATATATATATATATATATATATATATATATATATATATATATATATATATATATATATATATATATATATATATATATATATATGTATATATATATATATATATATATATATATATATATATATTTACCCCACCCATGAAAGTGAAGTGTACAATACAATTTTTGAACTTAAAAACACCAATTCGGTAGGTTTTGACGAGATTCCAGTAAGGCTGTGAAAGAATGTGCTGATGTTTTAGTCAAGCCATTAGCACATAGCATTAACTTATGCCTGGCTCAGGGATTGTTTCCGGATGACCTGAAAAAATCACTAGTGATTCTGATACATAAGAGTGGGGACATATCTCTACTTACCAATTATGGACCTATTTCACTAATTTCGAATATAGCAAAAATAATAGAAAAAATTCTATGTAAGCGAATAGTGGCTTTTTTAGAGAAACACAAAATATGTTGTGAGAATCAAAATGGCTATATTAAGAAAAGGTCAACTATCAAAGCAATATTTCAAGTCATCAAGGAAATTACAGAGGGACTAAATAAGCGTGAAAGCACAATGTGTATGATGCTGGATTTATCTAAAGCTTTTGATAGCGTGTCCCAGAACACACTGTTAGTTAAGTTGGAATTGCTAGGTTTCAGAGCAGTCTCGCTGAATTTAATGAAGTCATACCTATTAGGCAGGAAACAATGTGTGGCTTTTGATGATTATAGGACAGGGGTATTTCTGGCATCTGAGTGGAAGATTATAGAACGAGGTGTGCCTCAGGGCTCAATCCTTGGGCCAGCCTTGTTCTTACTTTATATTAACGAACTGTCTGAAGTATTGCCCCATAAGACAACCCTGTTTGCTGACGATACATCTTTCGTTGTGCGAGCTCCTTCAGATAGTGATCTAATTTATGAGGCATCACAATCACTGAGAATCCCGGAAAGTGGTACAATAGAATGGACTTACAATTGAATGTGACCAAAATAAATTTAATATCATTTAACTATTTTAGGGGTAACCAGTTATCGCTGAAATTAAACTCAGAAGCCGGTAGAATGTTCAAGCTCCAAAAGGCATGTATCAGCAACATATTTAATCTGAATTATAGGGGTTCGTGTAGGTAAACATTCCTTGACAACAGAATACTTACCTTGCCAAGTTTGTATATATTGGAGTGTGCGTGTTTTGTTAGGGAAAACCGGAGTTTCTTATCAGATTGTGAACAACAGCATCAATACAACACTAGAGAACGTTTAAAGGATCAGTTAATTGCGCCACAAACCACAAAAAGTATTGTTTACAATAGTGCTGTGGTGCAGTTTCTAAAGGTGTACAACAAACTTACGGTGCAGATAAAGAAGCCTCCACCTGCAAAGATGAGAAAGACACTGAAGAATATTCTGGCGGCAAAGGCCTATTATGGTATTGAGGATTTTTTAGCTGACAAGTTGTAGCTGTTGGTAATCAATATCGTGATAGATGTATAGTTTTTTAAAAATTGTAATTCCTGTGTAGACGGTGCGATAACATATATATATATATATATATATATATATATATATATATATATATATATATATATATATATATATATACATATATATATATATATATATATATATATATATATATATATATATATATATATATATATATATATATATATATATATATATATACATATAAGCATATAAAAATTTTAACGGACCTTGGTTTTGGGCTCTAGGGACCCAAATCCGCGCTCACATGAAAAAAATAGTTTCAAAAGCTTTTCATCGTGATCTTTCTATTAGCGAATTTTTCTTAACGAAAATTCGGTGGAAGCCAAGAAGTCAATTCGTTATTCAAATAACTTACCTACTTGAAAAACTAATCAACGAATATTAACGTTGCTACTGTTATTCTTTGACTTACAATTTTAGAAACATGTTATACAATCATTCACTATTTAACCTCAATACAGAACTGCCAAACCATGATAACTAAACAAAGCATTTCATTATTCTTTAGTTTCCAAGTTGAAAAGCGTATACAATTATTTACTCAACCTCAAAATAGCACTGTCAAACCCAAATAATTAAACATAAGATTTTCCAAATCCGCGCACCTGATCATTCGTGTGGGATGGCCACAGTTCGGGTGCGAACGTTCGTTTCACATTAGGATGTTGTGGCGATCCCACCTTACGTGTGTTTGATTATCGCTACATTATGATGAATGCCTATGGCATGTGTATCAATCTACGCGTGGCAGGTGACTACTCTGTCTTTGTCTGGCATCATATTTCAACCACTTAAGTTGTTTTAATTCATGTCTTCTAGATTTTATTTTTAATTCGGGAAAACTCAAAGTTTTGTGAACCAAGTTACTTAGAATTCAACACAGAGGTTTATTTATTTCATTTCTAGCTAGATATAAAAACTTATATCAGCTACTTTAATACTTTCAAAAATATAGCACATTCAAAAATATTTTTACATATTTTTTGGACAAAAATATGTCTTTTATATCCGATTTACAAAGTCATCGACGATTGTAACGAAATGAAGATATATGTCAAGTTTTGTCCAAATCCTGTACACCTTTCAGTAAATTCACTCATATAATAAAAAGAATTGTTAACCAAAAATGATTTCAACCTATGTTTAAAGCAGCTCAGTGTATCCGCAGCCTTAATCTCCTGAGGAAGCATATTAAAATGAAAACAGCCAGCATACACAGGTGATTTCTTGTATGCCATATACTGGTAATTTGGCAAGTGGATGTAATTTCTTGCCCGGGTAGTGTAGCTGTGAACTGCACTGTTTTTAGTAAACCTGTTCCTACGTGCATATGTGAAACTCAGTGTATACAAATACACCCTCGTGACAATCAACAGTTTTTTGTTTTAAAAGTAGTTCTGCATAATTATTTTTGTTGTAGTCCAAAAATTATGCGGATCACTCGTTTTTGGCATACTAAAACCCTGTGTATATATCATTTGCATGACCCCACACTATTATGTTGTATGCCAACACACTATACACTAAAGCAAAATACACATTAATTAGAGAAATTGCATTTAAGGTGTTCTTCAGCTTCATGATGCAAAAATAGGCCTTACCCAATTTGTTTGATATACCTTCTATCTGGGTCTTCCATGAGAGCCTATTATCTAAAATGCAACCTAAAAAGTTGGTGGAGGTACTTAAGGCAATATAGTTATCATTAAAATAAAAATTAATATCAATAGAAGGCTCTCGACATGTTCCCATAAACTCTACACAAACTGTTTTATAACTATTTACAATCAGGTGATTGCTGCAGCATATATATATATATATATATATATATATATATATATATATATATATATATATATATATATATATATATATATATAAACATGTACAAAATCAAACGCACTTTGGATACAGTTTCTAGGGGCTAATTCGCGCTCATTAAAAAAAAATCCAAAAGCTCTACCATCTTACCTCTCTATTGGTGAATTTTCCTAATGAAAATTTACTAAAAGCAAAGACAATTCTTGTGTCGCCACTATAGGCGCGCTCTAGATATTTTCACATCTAAAAGAATAGATTTTGCAACGATGTAACCTAAAATGCTGATTTCCTGTTAAGCTTATAACAGTATAGTACATCAATTCTATTATTTTTAAGTAAACTACATTTACGTAATGAATTTAATCAGTCCCAACTACGCCGTTTTAAACCCATTGCCATATTTACTTTTAAATTAAATTTTCTAAACGCGAAACTCTCTGAAATCATCTGTATCTGTACCTGACCGTCGGCGGACGTTCTTTCATCATTTACCATCGGTCAAATTAAATCTATGCCAAACACGGCTGAAATTCATGGTACATTGACTGAAACAAGACACTGAAATGTCGCGGCTTCTGACATGCATATATAACAAGCCTCTATGATATCTCCAGTTGACATATTCAGCGCAGACACATTAATGTAAATTAGTCCAATCTTATATAAATTCGGGATTTGTGCAGTAAATGCGCTCTACTAATTGCACTAATTAGTCCCTGCATATGTTTCCACCTCTACGTAGCTGGAAACAATTTATGAGCACCGTGTACGGTTGCAAAGGTACACCGGTCTTATTAAACATTCAAGAAGGTGCTACAGTTCCAATCTAACTGCTTTGCTTTGGGAAATCTCTAGGCAACTGTGAGGAGGTTACATTTCCACAACTTCAAAGCAACTGTTATCGTAGATACACTACCTAGATAATGATAGGTAACGTCGGGAAACAACATTATATTGTCTGAATGTACTCTATATTTCTATATTTGGTGAGTACACTCTGCGAAAGTGGAATTGTCACAAATTAATATTCATATACAGCTGTCCCGCGTAAAATTTGATACAGTACAATTTCCTGTAGATGACTATAATATATGATAAATCGTCATGACTTCTATACCAAGTTGCACCCCTATTGGGTTTTAAACGATGAAATGCTGAGTTTTCCCAACATTTGCCAGTATTTAAGCCTATGGTGAAAACAATAAATGCACAATATAAAAAACTTATCGCAGATGTAGGGATGACCCAACTTGATTAAGCTATTAGCGCAGCAGCAACGCGAGCAAAACGAACTAACAGGGAGGAACCTAAAATGTCAAACTGAATGCTCTGCCATAAATGCGGACCTTCCAGATCAGTTTGACAATTTTTTCTCATCTGCTGCTCAGAGTGCAACTGCTCATCTGCTGCAGTGGCAGATATAGCATTTGTTGAGGAGATAATCTCGCTAGTGAACGCCCAATTTAAATTCCCACATGTTACACAACAGGATGTTCTGAACGCAATTAGTACCCCTGAATTGTCTAGTTCTATAGGACCGGATGAGTTGTCAAGTATATTGCTTAAGACCTGCAAGTTTGTTGTGTCTTTACCACATATACAACATATCATTGGTCAGGAGTATTGTTCCATCGAAAGTGAAAGAAGCACATACAAAACCGACATAAAAAGTGATCCCACAAACTATTCAAGTTACAGACAAATCAGCCTAACACGCACTTTTGCAAAAACCTTCGAAAAATCATCAATAACAAGCTGACAACTTATCTTACAGATAATAAATTTCCTTCGCCACATCAACATGGCTTTCTGCAAGCACGAAGCACTGAAACCGCACTTGTTGAACTTATGGAGCAAATTGTCGAACATATTGGCAAAAAATATGTAGCTTTGGGGTTTTTTGTGGACTTCTCCATAGCCTTTGACTGTGTAAATCATGAGGTCCTTATAAGTTTACTGTTAAAGTATGTCAGTTGCAGGCACTACGTTGGTCTGGCTTACTAACTTACAGGCAGAACACACAGAGTTGTAATATCTAACTCTACCAGTACCTACTCATCTAGGACTTTCGAAGTGATGGTTGAGGTGCGACAAGGAACAGTTCGTGGTACAACGCTGTACACTATTTACGTCAACAGCCTACTTCAGTACATAGCGCACCAATCTGGAAACAACATCAATCCAGACAACAAAATGACGGTCGCCTCTTTTGCTGATGACACCAACCTTCTGGTGGGTGTACGACATAATGTTCAGGACGTTGGGGCTGATGCTGACCAAACTCTCAAAGAGCTTATTAACTGGGTTGATAAAAACAAACCTGCACTCAATAAAGATGGCAGGATGCGTGTTTTTAAGTCCTCTAAATCAAAAAATATATTGGACAAGATGTAGAACTTCATGGCGAAACCGTAACTCTGCAGACCTCTACAAAATTACTAGGACTTCATATCGATAATGAGTTAAAGTGGAATGT
Source organism: Tillus elongatus (assembly GCA_964006375.1). NCBI lineage: Eukaryota > Metazoa > Arthropoda > Insecta > Coleoptera > Cleridae > Tillus > Tillus elongatus. Next base: position 28,686,321 of record OZ023265.1, read on the forward strand.
CTACATCGATCAACTCTGCTCGCGAATCTCATGCAGTTCGTATGCAATAGGAACGCTAATCCAAAGATGCAGTACGTCTACTGTGTTGTCACTGTATTACGCGTGTTTCTGCTCACAACTAAGGTTTAGCATTATACACTGGCATTAGCATGTGAAATAAATCGAGTTTTTAAACGACCAAACAAGTAATAGGAATCATATTGAATATCCCTCATAGACACACTTGCAGAAACACTTTTAAGGAACAGGGTATCCTTACACTGCCCAGCATCTACAGCCTGGAAGTGCTAGCACATGTTTTTCAAAACAAGACCAAATACACACGTAGTTTTACATGGCTATACCACAAGAGGTAAAAATAACCTGCAAACTGACAAACATCGCACAGCTCTGTACCAAAAGTCAGTGTTCTACAGTGGCTGCAAATTGTTAAAGGCATTGCCAGAAGATGTACGGAATGTAGCCACTTTACCAGCTTTCAAGAAGAGAGTGAAAAGAATTCCCCTAAACAAGACGTGCTACCTTATAGACGATTTTCACATACAAACTACCACTAAGCTATCTTTTATTTTAATTTTTTTAGTAATATGCACTCTTCAGTAGTAATATAGTTACCATGGTATGAACCTTGTGCACCTGGTGCTTCTAAAAACCAATGTTAGATTTTGATCTGTATTCTACCACTTTTCTTTTAAACGTTGTTGTGTGTTTTATATTTATTTTTGTTTTGCTTTCATGTGCTGTTTAAGGAAAATTGTTCTCAATTGTTATAGGATTGAATGCATTATGTTATTTTTGTTGTTAACCTGTAGACGTATATAAACAACCCTGTGTAATTTAGGTGACATTGGCCTGTTTCATTGTTAATATATACATTATATATTATACAAAGCTGTTCTAAAAATTAAAAACTCTGGATGCAGCAAATGCGTAATGGTAGCGAATTTTCGTAAAAATATTTTCATGTAAATATGTCTTGTTCTTAAAAGAAGGACATTTGGTTGGCAGTATAACCTATATAGTTAGTAACAACCACATTTCATTAAAATGGCTTTGTTGCTTCAAAAAGGACATACATTTTTCGAAAATAAACTTTAAAAAGTTCTAGAAAAAACTGGTGCGATGTTCCTGGCCACCGAACCTCGTCAAGCTATTATCACACCCGCCAATATATAGTTATTCACAAACAGCTTTTGGACCAAAATTTAAAAAAAAATCACAATTTTTTTACAGAAATTCCCTTCAGTAATATTATACTTAATTATATTTTTCACAAAATTCGACGGCTTTTTTTTTACAATAACTTACTAAACATATATTATTAATTACCAAAATATCACACAAATCTTACAAAAAATGATTTCTACGGAAACACTAAAAACATTTCTGCGAAAACTTTTCAAATTCAGCCAATATTGGAGAGTACCTGTATACGGCAGCTCGATTTTTTCGACGAGTAATACAAACAAGAAGCTTTGTAAATGCGTCATTTCCATGGAACTCTAATATCTATATTGGTATATATATATATATATATATATATATATATATATATATATATATATATATATATATATATATATATATATATATATATATATATATATATATATATATATATATATATATATATACAGGGTGTCCCTCTAACAATGGGCCAAACCCATATATTCGGATAGAGCATCAAAAATTAAATAGACTTTCATTAATACGTTTTGTCCGATTGTTGCTTGTTTTCGATATACAGTGTGTTAAAATTGACTTTGAAAAAAATTAAATCGCTCGTTTTTCTGCTAATTACTGGAATATTGATTTGGAACTTTGTAATAGGGGGTTATCGAGGATGCCGCTTCCAACCGTGATACCTATTTTGAGCTACATCATAGTTGGCGCCACCTACACTAAACCCGAATGTTTTACAGGGGCATAACTTTTTCGATGATCAACTTTCTGAAAATCTGTTCACAAAAACTGAAAACTACTAATTTTTTGTACGAAAAAGGTATACTTAGTTGAAACTCATAAAGTGAGTGGTTACCGAGATATTGCGGTTTTACTAATGGTGTGCATTGAAAATCTTTCAAATCTGAAATTTTATTCTGGACCAAAGTTCATCTCTGGAGTTACAAACATTATTGTGTATGTACCAGTTGTTTCAAGTAACCCCAATGGAAAATTCTAGAGGATTGAGGTCGGTGTATTTTAATCATAATTTTCTAATTCTAAATCAATTCCTAAAAAGTTTCTCTGGATTTAATTCGATTTCATAGAATAAGTATGTTTTTGGCAAATAAAAGATGTATTCCTGTGGACATATCACGGCGCTAATAACTATAGCAGTTGATTGGCCGGGTCAACAACTGTCAATGAAGTAGATGAAATATCTTTTGTTTTTCGTTTTCATAGGGATGTCATTTGCGTAACACAATAAACATAATCTGTCAATTTTGACAAGCACATGGTTTTTCAATTAAGAGCAGTAGGTAGTCATTATTTCTGAAATGCCTCGCCATAATGGGTTTAGCAATATTGAGAAGAGAGATATGATCTGCGTTTATGCGCAATCAAACTTCCGTAGCCACCAAGCCGCCGCCAGATACTTGGAATTATATCCTAGTCGTAGACAACCAGATCACAAGACCTTTAGAAGATTATACGATAAATTAGGTATGTAAAAGAGTAATATGCACTCATTGCCATTGATTATTTCTGAAACGAAAGTTTTGACAAAATTCACACCTGAGGGCTGGAAAAATCGTGAAATACACATTTTGTTACACGGATGCGTATCATCTCGTCCTAATGTATTCGTAGGTGAAACTGGTTCTTTCAATTCGAAGTCGAAAGTTGGTGGACCAAGACGTCCTGTACATCAAGAGGAAGAGATGTTAGTACGCCTTGCAGAAGATCCGGAAACAAGCGTAAGACGCCTCTCTGCAGCAACTGGAATAAATAAATCAAGTATTGGTAGACTTCTCAGAAAAGAAAAGTTACATCCTTACCACTTCACACCAGTGCAGAATCTTTTACCTCTAGATTTTCTATCTAGATTGGATTTTTGTGAACGCATTCGTCGGTATCAGAATGACGATCCGTTTTTCTTCAACAACATTGTATTCACTGACGAAGCGACATTCACAAGAAGAGGAGTTTTCAATTTCAAAAATGCTCACACATATGACAGCAGCAATCCTCATTTGACGCGAGAACACCATTTTCAACATGAGTTCTCCATTAATGTCTGGTGTGGCATACTAGGCGACGTGTTGTTGGGACCAATAGAACTTCCTGCAAGGCTCAATGTGGAGAATTATTCAATTTTCTTGAGAGATCAACTTCCTATTCTCTTGGAAGACGTCCCTCTAGACGTGCGCAGGAGATTATGGTTCATTCACGACGGGGCACCTGCCCATTATGGACTTCCTGTCAGAGAATTTCTGAACCAAAATTATCCGCGCCGATGGATAGGTCGAGGTGGAGATTTTCCTTGGCCTGCACGTAGCCCCGACCTCAATCCTCTAGATTTCTTCCTCTGGAGTCACTTGAAAGAATTAGTATACAAGAATATTTGTAACTCCAGAGATGAACTTAGGGCTAGAATAATCGAATCCAGTGATATATTGAAAAGCGATTATCAAACTTTTTTTAAGGTGAGGCAAAATTTTGGGTTGAGACTAGAAAAATGTATTGAAGTAGGCGGAGGCCATTTTGAGAATCTTATTAAGTGAATTGTTCGATAATTGTCAATTTTTTCTTATAATTTAGTGATAATAATAATGTTAATAAAATTTCAGATTTGAGAGATTTTCAATGCACACCATTATTAAAACCGCAATATCTCGGTAACCACTCACTTTATGAGTTTCAACTTAGTATACCTTTTTTGAACAAAAAATTAGTGGTTTTCAGTTTTTCTAAACAGATTTGCAGAAAGTTGATCATCGAAAAAGTTATGCCCCTGTAAAACATTCGGGTTTAGTGTAGGTGGCGCCAACTATGATGTAGCTCAAAATAGGTATCACGGTTGGAAGCGGCATCCTCGATAACCTCCTATTACAAAGTTCCAAATCAATATTCCAGTAATTAGCATAAAAACGAGCGATTTAATTTTTTTCAAAGTCAAATTTAACACACTGTATATCGAAAACAAGCAACAATCGGACAAAACGTATTAATGAAAGTCTATTTAATTTTTGATGCTCTATCCGAATATATGGGTTTGGCCCATTGTTAGAGGGACACCCTGTATATATATATATATATATATATATATATATATATATATATATATATATATATATATATATATATATATATATATATTACATTCAAAGTTTACAAGACATATCTACAATTGAAATAATATAAGTATAAACAAAACAAAATAAGAAAACAATATATAAAAACTACGATCATCCAATAAAATTTGCCAAAGAACATTACAATTATGACACACTTCGACAGAACAAGACTAAAAGTGATAAGATAAATATTGGTCTACAGAATTAAAAGAGTCTTATAATAAAACCTTTTTTATAGTTTTCTAAATAGCTTACTGTCTAGTTCCCTAAGAACCAACAACAATTTGTGGTATAATTAAGGGTTAGTTAACGCACAGAGAATCTTGTCAAGCGATGTCGCGGTGTGATGGATTTGTCCCTATTTATTGCATTATGGCAGTGAAAATCTGGGTGCCTAGCAACTTTGTTTTAGTGACCGTAGAAATGACAGACAGAAAATAATGTACACACACGGGATGGTAAGTTTTCTGTATTTCATAAAGAAATCTCAGCAGCTTGTCGTTTGATGCACACCAGCCAACACCATCATTCTTCTGTTTCAGGAAGACCCCAGATGCACCACTTACAGCACCCCAAAGAATGATGCCATACGTCGCCACACTATAAAAATGCGCATAGCAACTCTCTCCGGCAATCGTTTTAATCGTTCTTACAGAAAATATGGCAGTTGACGACCTAAGGCAAAGCGCATCAATATGCGGAATCCAGCACAGCATGTCATCAACTACAAAACCCAGAAATGAGTTGAGTAGCATGCCCAAGGGGATTTCTGGTGGCAAGTATTAGTTTTTTAGTTCTGCAAGCATTATCAACCAATCTGTTTGCCATAAATCAAGATTGGGCGACATCTAGGCCGGCTACCGATTTCTTGTTCAACACTTCCCCTTGTAAATGCAATTATGTTCTTGCGATAGAATTGGTTAATTAGATCGTTAATGTATATAAAGAAAAATAGAGGGCCCATTATAGACCCATGAGGAACACCTTGTTTTATTAGTCTCAAAGACAATTTTTCTCAATTTAGGCCCACTAGTTAATATCCGTTCTCAACATACACCTCGGTAACTCTACACAATTTCTCTCACACTTTAATAATGCAACTTCAACAAAAGCTTCTCGTGACATTCACAATCGAACGCCTTACTCAGATCTATACTGAAAAGCATTGTTTCTCCCATATCCTCAAATGACGCCAATATGGTTTCAATTATCTCCATCATTGTTGTAACTGTTGACTTTCCTGCACGAAAACCATGCTGATTTCCATTCAAAATCGACCTTGACTCCAGAAAATTTACCATCCTCGTCTTAACGAGAGCCTCACAAATGTCTCCAATGACCGGCAACATTGATATAGGTCTATAATTTCCACACAAGTTGACATCACCCTTTTTATACAAAGCAACTACTCTAGCTATCTAAAGCTTATCAGGAAATATTACCTCCTTGAAACAATAATTTATTATTGCCACACAAGTTGGCATCATTATTTTTATGCAAAGCAACTACTCTAGCTATCTAAAGCTTATCAGGAAAAATTACCTCCCTGAAACAATGATTTATTAAACATCAAAGTGGGACAGCAATGTGCATTATACGTTTATTTAGCCGGTTGACTGCAAATCCATGTTTTTTAGTGAATTTTCTTTAAAAAAATTCACTAACAAGGAGATCCCGACTTTTGAATTTTGAAAAATTTTTTGCAAATGAGCGCGAACTAAGACCCCTAGAACCCATATCCGGGGTCAGTTTCAATTTTTATATGTTTATATATATATATATATATATATATATATATATATATATATATATATATATATATATATATATATATATATATATATATATAAAACTTCAAATTACTTCCAAAGTAAAGGCTTAATTAAGTTCTTTTAGCGAATTTTTTTTTTTTTAAATTCGCTTATGGGGAGATCTGTGTTTATATATATATATATATATATATATATATATATATATATATATATATATATATATATATATATATATATATATATATATATATATATATATATATATATATATATATATCCGACCGATAACTCAAAAAATAATGGACCGATCTTGATAAAACTTGGAGAGTACCTTCCTTTTGCAAGTGGCTTGGATAAGTTCGTTAGCCAGGAAAATCTGACCAGGTTTCCCGGAAAATTTTGTGTTTTCTTTATAAAAAAATTCATATCTCCGGAAATAACAAAGTAAGGGCAACCAAATTTAGTACACGTGTTTGTATTATAAAGAGTGAACTCTGTACCAAAATTTAAGTCCATAGCTTTAAAGACAAAGAAGTTATGGGCAGTTAAAGCAATAAATGTAGGAGTTTTCCTCAAAACGTCAAACTCGCAATATTAAACGTCAAAATTGGCAATGTTTAGGCAAAGAATGTAAAACAAATACCATTTGTGAAAAGAAAATGTTGCAAGAAGAGTGTTCTGCAAACCCTTAAGTTTCAGATTCAACCGTCATTGCCCTTTATTTTACTAAAACGTTTACAGGAAATCCATTTCAAATAGACCCTTTCTCTGGTGCTTTGGCTGTCAGTTTAGTTAAGTTTGGTAGCTGTTTGGATATTTATTTGTAGGTTTAGTGAAATTTATGGTTTAACGGCTTATATTTTTTTTTAGCTAATTATCGTGGAACAAATTTATTAATGCATTTTTGCATTTTTTATCGAAATATGATGCGTTTATCTTTAAAAAAATCTGGACGCAGTAAGTGCGTTTTGGTTGCGAATTTTCGGTAAATTTGTAGTTAAGCTCTCGAACGCTTTTCAAAACACTGTTTTCAGAAACTTGCCTAGAGCCCCCCCTGGATCCACAAACCCCAAGAAAAATTTGTTGTTCACACTCCCCAAGGAAGTTACGGGACCAGGAGTGAGTAGGGGTGCATAATTTTTTTAGCTAATTTTTTTAGAACAAATTCGTTAATGTAATTTTGCATTTTTTATCGAAATATGATGCGTTTATAAGAAAAAAATCTGGACGCAGTAAGTGCGTTTTGGTAGCGAATTTTCGGTAAATTTGCAGTTTAGCACCCGAACGCTTTTCAAAACACTGTTTTCAGAAACCTGCCTAGAGCCCCCCCTGGATCCACAAACCCCAAGAAAAATTTGTTGTTCACACTCCTCAAGGAAGTTACGGGACCAGGAGTGAGTAGGGGTGCATAATTTGTTTAGCTAATTTTTGTAGAACAAATTCGTGAATGCATTTTTCCATTTTTTGTCGAAATATGATGCGTTTGCAAGAAAAAAATCTGGACGCAGTAAGTGCGTTTTTGTAGCGAATTTTCGATAAATTTGCAGTTTAGCTCCCGAACGCTTTTCAAAAAACTGTTCAGAAACCTGCAGGTGAGGTCCTAGTAATGTCTCTGAAAACAATTTGTTGAAAAGCGTTCGGGCGCTAATCTGCAAATTTACCAAAGTTTCATTAAATCCTTCAAATTTCAATAACTCAATTTGCTATTAATGTAAGCTTTGTTGGATAGAAAACCAACATTTAAGTTTATTTTCGGAAAATTTTTGTATATTTTCAAACCATAAGTAATTTTGATAAAATATAGTACATTGTTTCTACCACATAGGCTATACCGGTAATCAGATTGATGCCTGCTCGCATTTGCTATTAAAAACATTTTTATGGAAAATCACTTCCATAACACATTTGCTGCATCTAGACTTTTGAAAAATGTTTATATATTTTCAAACAATAAATTTGTTTCAATGAAATATGATACATTGTTTCTACTATATAGGCAACCAAGTTTGATGCCTGCTTTCATCAAAGAAAGACATTTGCTATTAAAAATATTTTAAAGAAAATTCGCTACCATAACGCACTTGCTGCGTCCCGAGATTTTTTGTAATAAAGTGGTAAAGATCTTTTAAGGGTGTATAGGAACTATTGGTCTAATAAGAATATTATATTTACAAAACTTCAAAATACTTCCAAATTAAAGGCTTAAATAAGTTTTTTTTTATAAAGTGATAAATATCTTTTAAGGGTATATAGGAACTGTTGGTTTCATAAAAATATTCTGGATGTTTAAGAAAATCTAGATTTGGAATTTAAAATTTTAGCGGTAATACTTATCAACGTCAAGAAGATTTCAGGATGCTTTGCTTTTTTGAATTTTGTTTAAAGTTAAATTGCTTTTAATAGGGCCACAAATGAATAATTTATTTTTAATATGCATTAAATAATTTTTCCATCAATAAACTAATATATATATATATATATATATATATATATATATATATATATATATATATATATATATATATATATATATATATATATATATATATATATATATATATGAATCACACCGATACCTCAAAAAATAATGGGCCGATTTTGTTAAATTTGGTGAATGTGGCTTGGATATTTAGCCAACGAATTTTTGTTAGCCAGGAAAATCTGCCAAGTCAAAATAGATTAAACAATTCTTTGTTTTAATTAGACAGTCGGATTCCGCCGTCCATGCCAGTTCTGAGCTGACTTTAAATGTATCTAACTTCAACCACGTGAATGTTGATGCATTACTGTAAGAAAATAAATTCGAGACGCAGAAAGTGCGTTATAGTAGCGAATTTTTATTAAAAATCTGCTTAGTCCAAATAGACCAAGTAATTATAATGCATGTTTGTAAAAAAATAAATTATGGACGCAACAAGTGCGTTATGGTATCAAATTTTTACTAAAATCTGCTCAGTCCAAATATATTAAACAATGTTTTGTTTTAATTAGATACTCGGATTCCCCGTCCTTGCAAGTCTGAGCTGACCTTAAATGTATCGAATTTCGACAACGTAATTATAATGCATGTTTGTAGGAAAATAAATTCGGGACGCAGCAAGTGCGTTATGATAGCGAACCTTAATTAATGTTTCAAATTTGAATAACTCAATTTGCGATTAACCTATAAGGTTCGTTGGCCAGGAAACTAGTTTTTTGGGGAACATTTTAAGTTTATTTTTGAAACATTTTTGTTTATCTTCACACATAAAGTTATTTTGATGATATATGTTACATTGTTTCTACTATATAGGTCATACCGGTCACCAAATTTGATGCCTGCTTTCTTTAAAAAACACATATTTGCTATTTAAAACATTTTTATGAAATTCACTACCATAACGCACTTGCTGCACCCAGACTTTTTATTTGTATCTCTCATATTTGCGACTGTTTGTATAATTTCTTCAGAGGTTCTTTAAAAAAACAATGGAGTTTGGTGAGGTCGTCAACTTTTCTTTTAACATTTGATCACTTTGATCAACTTTAGAGTTTCCAGAAAGAGCTTTGGCCACGCTAGCATAATTAGGTCTATCTATATAGTTATGCTGATTAGGAATCAATCAATGTGAATTTAGCTGCACTGTTAAGGCTAATTCAGCACACTCTAAGCAATTAGTGCAATGTTTCGTGTTAGTAAATGTTGCATCGAATTCCAGATCCGCGTAGGTAAATGTTTAATCACATACAGATTGAAAGCAGTATCATAACGGAATCATACGTAGGGATAACACAAATATTATGATGGGAGCCGATCGGATGTGGTCTCAGTTAAAGCAGATAGACTGTAGGCAAGCCGCATAAACAGTTAGTGGTCATTGATACTTAAACGCAAACTAAAATGTATCGGTAAACCTAAAAACAGCATGTGCAGTGTATGTAAATATGAGAATAATAGATCCTCTAACTTAATTACTCGATCCAAAAACAAGAAGATATTGTTTCTTTCAAGCCATAACATAAAAGTTCAATTTTAGATTTAAATACCTGACATAACCTTCTCATTATAGGATATTATTTATAAGTACACTTGGAGAACCCAAGTCACTACAACCCATCTTTTTAAAGACCTGACGATTATTTCATCAACAAAGTTAGCATCATCAGATGATGAAAAAATGTAAACTACTTAACTACTGCACATCATATTTATACTACGTATTAGGTAAAGGACTGATAACCTAGAGATGGATGAATCGCATGCAAGCTTTGTACGTCTATATTTCAATTGCTGGGCGACCTTTTTAAGATCGCGTTATAACTGTATGTACAGAGCTTCGGAATATCTTTTGGATCAAAGAGGCAATCTGAACAGCCATATTAATCAATGATGGAACACGGTTAACTTTCTGCGGCTATATTTTAATTTCCAAAAATCTGCGAAAGCCCTGACGCCGCAACCATATATATATATATATATATATATATATATATATATATATATATATATATATATATATATATATATATATATATATAACACCACGTTTGGAGGTTCGGAGGAGAAGGAAAAACATGTGCCGGCCAGGAATTCCACAACCTGGAAGCCCTCGGGACAAAAGAGCGGGCATAACAAGATGTTCTATGTCTGGTAACCTGGACATTAAAGAGTGCATTCGCTCTGTTCTCCTGGTATATCTGTTGGGGGCAGCAGGTGGAGGAACTATGGAAGAAAGCTCCTCTGAGCAGTGCCCATGCAGATATCTATAAAAGAGAGAGAGAGATCACCAACGGCACGTCGGTGGGTGAGGGCAGGATCACCGATGAGACGTATAGCTCTTTTCTGAATGGAGTCCAGCATAGCGAGTGTAGAAATGGCAGTGGTACCCCAGATGTGGGAGCAGTATTCGAGGTTTGGCCTTATTTGTGAAGTATATAAGGTATAGAGATTAGCTGGTGAAAAGTATTTGCGAGCCCGGAAGAGGAAACTTAATTTCTCAGCAGCCGCTTCTGCAATTGATGTGACATGTTGATGCCAATTGAGATTTAGATCCACAGAATTTCCAACAAGTGAAAAGCACTCATTGCTTTGAATAACTTGGTTGTTCATTGTGATGGGTCTAGGGCTGGTGTATCTCTTATGAGAAAGAAAGCAAGACTGTGATTTGGTGGGGTTGAATTGTACAAGATTTCTACTTCCCCAGTATAATATTTTTTGGGGATCCACGGAGACAGAACCCTCCAAGAGTCTGCGATCCTCATCTAATTGGGCTAAAGAGAGAGCCTTAGAATATTGTATATTTCAGTGGAGGGTATTGTCGTCCGCGTAACTGTGAACTGGCTTGGATGTGCTAGAGAGGAGGCATTGATGTGGAGAAGAAACAAAGTAGGGGCTAAAGCTGAACCTTGAGAAACTTCTGCATTAATTGGATACAGTTTAGAGGAATGGCCATCCACGACAACAATAGTGCTCCGGTTGGAGAGGAAATGTGCTGCCCACGTACAGAGTTTTGGTGGTAGGCCATATACCGGCAGTTTATTAAGCAGCGCTGCGTGCCAGACCTGGTCGAATGCTTTGGATATGTCTAGAGCAACAATCTGGGATTCACCGTGTAGTTACATAGACTTGTTTCAAGAATGGGTGACAAAGGAAAGGAGGTCGGCAGTTGATCTGCGCTGACGGAATCCATACTGCCTGTCGTGGATTAGACTGTGTTTTCAAGAAATTTTAATAATTCGGTGTTTATATACTTTTCCATCACTTAAGAGACGACTGAAATGAGAGAAATAGGCCTGTAGTTGCTAGGAAGCGCTTTGGATCCTTTCTTGAGGACGGGTTGTACTCGAGCAGTTTTCCAGTTACTAGGGACTATGCCTCTGTTGTAAGATGTCTAAAACAGACGAGTGAATACAGGAAGCAAGTTCTGGTGCGCATTTCTTGAGAACAATTGCTGGGATCTCGTCAAGGCCAGGGGCTTTCCTGTTATTAAGAGAAGAGAGCATCTTTCGTACCTTTTTAGTTTTGAAAATGATATCCTCCATTTTATGCACGACATTGGGGACTGTTGGTGGTTGGACATTTTGAGGTGGGTTGAGAGTAGAATTCCCGGCGAACAACGAGGCAAAAAGTTCAGCCATGCCCAGGGCGGTAGAAACAATTTAATCCCCTGAGACAAGAGCTTGGAACGTGCATTTGCAGAAATTATTCCCAGTAGGTTTAGCAAGAGTCCAGAACAGTTTTCTGCCGCTGAAGCTTAAGAGGACTTTGTTTTTGATGTGGTTATGAGTTTTTTGCCTCAGAAAGAATGCGGACATAGCGGTTTATTGCATCGTCAAATGCTTGACGGTTTTCTTGACTGGGATTGTGTAGAAGCGTTTTGTGAACTTTGACCTTTTCAAGTCTGGCCTTGTCACAGGATTCAGAGAACCAGGGCTTTTTAGTGGCTGCAGAGGTTTTCTCTGTACGTGGAATAAATAATTACATGCCAGCTTGGATAATTTCGGTGAAGTTTTGTCAGATATCAGAGGGGTCAGGATGAGAGAAGCAGACAGACGCCCATGAAAATGCGGAAAAGTAATCTCGCATTTTTCCCAGTTCGTGGAGTTGTAGTGCCAAACGATACGTGGGTGTGATGACTGTAGGACCTCGGGTTGCATTGCGCAGGAAGCAGTGACCATGCCGTGGTCTGAGCGACCAAGGGGGGCGGTGACTGATATCCTATAGCAGTCAGGATTTGTAGTAAGAAGGAGATCCAAGAGATTTGAGCTGTGTGTTGGGATGCGAGGAAAGTAGGTAAGTTACTGAACTATATTGACTAAAGAATTGCTGACTGCAAAGGCCTCCGTTGCTCTTCTTTGTTGATCAGTTTTTGAAGATCCTAGCCATTCCTTATTATGGACATTGAAGTCACCAAGAACAGTGACCTTGGAGGAAGGACATTCACAAATAAGATGGTCGGTTTTTTCAGAAAGGTAGTCAAAGAGCTGGACAAAGTTGTTGTCAGAAGGTTACCGGTAAATGCAACAGATGAATTTAGTTGCAGCCCTGAGAGAGAGTTTTATCCATAGTATGTCTTTTCTTCCAGCTTCTAAATTGGGGAGTCTGGTGCAAGGTAGATTGCTCCTCCATGCAATCTAAATGAAGTAAGGAGCTCATACCCAGGAGAAGTAAGGTGATTAGTGGCTGTTTTGGCACTGATTTGAGTTTCGGTGGGGAAGAGGAGTTAAGGCCTATTAGCCCGGAGGAAATGTTGGACGTAGTTCAGGTTAGAATTTAGGCCACATATATTCGAGAAGGATATGTTAAATCTTGATGTTGGCGCCCCCTGTACACCCCTTTCCCGGAGATCCGAATGGAGGGGTATTTTACATCCGGAATCTTTTTTACAAGGAGGAGCCATCATCATTTTTGCTTATAAGGGAAATTGACTCATACACCAGAACCGGAAACGTCCGTTGGGACTTCACTTGATGTAAGGGCTGGTACCTCCTCGGGCGTGAAAAAATCCTTTACTATCACGTAAAGGAAAAGTCCACTACCACCTCCCATATTGTAAGTATACCACACCAGTCAACTGTTAAAGAGCTGACCAGCTCTAGAACTTGCTCACAATACAATCACCCTCAATTCCTGAATCATGGCATTTTTTTTATTTTCAGTTTTCTAGTCTAGTTTTTGTCTAGTGTATTTCCCGTTTATCAGTTGCTTTGTTTGAGTTCTGTATTCAAATTACTGTATAAAAATTTATGTTAAAGATCACGTTTTTCTTGCCCTTCACTACCTTATTCTTTACTGTTCCTAATTAAATAAAGTAATTTTTTATAACTTTCAATATAAGGCTAAATCATTATTATGTTATATATTATTCTTATAAAAATTCACTACCATAATGCCCTTGCTGTGCCCTGATTTTTTTTCACACACTTTGCATCTCTAAAATAACAAAATAATAATAATAATAATAGTCGATATTGCAATTTTCAATTGGCACAGCCTATATACAATTTAATAACTTTAAACACACTCCTGATTTAGTAACTTATAATTTAAGTACATAACTTATTAAAAAAAATCTCGGGACCCAGCAAGTGCGTTATGGTAGTGAATTTTCATAAAAATGTTTTTATTGCAAATATGTGTGTTTTCTTTTTAAGAAAGCAGACATCAATTTTGGTTACCAGTATAACCTATATAGAAAAAGCAGGCATCAAATTTGATTACCAGTGTAACATATATAGTAAAAACAATGTGCAATGTTTCATCAAAATAACTTGATTGTTTGAAAACGTACAGAAATTTCCAAAAGTAAACCAAAAGTGTTACTGAAAAAATCCGTTTCTTGGTCAATCTTATAGGTTAATAGCAAATTGAGCTTTTCAAATATGAAGCATTTAATCAAAATTCGCAACCACCACGCACTTGCTGCCTCCAGAATTTCTTAACTTACAAACATGCATTATATTTCGATGGAAAATGCAAAAAAAATAAGGCGTTTTCGACAAAAAAAATTATTTGTATCACCAACGACTTATGGGCCACCCTGTGATTGTCGCAATAATTTTTGAAGATGTAGCTCAAAACACCGTATAATTAATGTATACAATATTTTTTCATATCTTGTATAATAACGAATATATTGAGCTTTATTGATTTTTTACGAAAATTCGACAAAAATTATATACCATTAAACAATAAACTCTATAGCTAAGGCTACTGCCAAGCATCGGAGAAAGGGTCTATTAGAAATGAATTTTCTGGAAATATCTTAGTAAAATGAAGGACAATGACGGTTGAAACTAAGAGTTCGGTGTATGTAAAACATTCTTCTCGAGACATTTTCTTTCCATAGCCCGTATTAGATTCAAGTTATTTGCCTAAATGTTGCGAATTTTGACGTTTTCAATTGTCACTTTGACGTTTTGAGGAAACCCCTAATTTATTTTTCTTTAAATGCCCATAACTTTTTTATCTTTTGACCTACAGAGCTAAATTTTGGTAGGTGGCACACTTATAACAATATAAACCAGCTTACCAAATTTGGTTGCCCTTACTTTGTTAATTTTGGAGATATAAATTTTTTTTCGAAAGAAAACACAAATTTTTCCGGGAAAACCTCGGCGGATTATCCTGGCTAACAAAATTATCCAAGCGACTTGCGAAAGGAATGTACTCACCAATTTTGACGTTTAAAATCGCAATTTTGACGTTTTGAGGAAAATCCAAATTTTTTTTTTTTTGAATGCCTGTAACTTTTTTATTTTTTAACCTACGGAGCTAAATTTTGGTAGGTAACTTGCCTATAATAATATAAATCCGCATATGAAATTTAGTTGCCCTTACTTTGTTTATTCCGGAGATATAAATTTTTTTCGAAAGAAAACACAAAATTTTCCGGGAAAACCTGGACCGATTTTCCT
Source organism: Tillus elongatus (assembly GCA_964006375.1). Lineage (NCBI taxonomy): Eukaryota > Metazoa > Arthropoda > Insecta > Coleoptera > Cleridae > Tillus > Tillus elongatus. Next base: position 28,701,790 of record OZ023265.1, read on the forward strand.
GACTAACGAACTTATCCAAGCCATTTGCAAAAGGAATTTATTCGCTAATTTAATCAAAATCGGCCCATTATTTTTTGAGTTATCGGTGTGATACATATATATATATATATATATATATATATATATATATATATATATATATATATATATATATATATATATATATATATATATATATATATATATATATATATATATATATATATATATATATATATATATATATATATATATATATATATATAAATATATATATATATATATATATATATATATATATATATATATATATATATATATATATATATATATATATATATATATATATATATATATATATATATATATAAACATATAAAAATTTAAACCGACCCCGGATATGTGTTCTGGGGGGCCTAATTAGCGCTCATTTGAAGAAATTTTTTCAAAATTCAAAAGTCGGGATCTCCTCATTAGTGAATTTTTTTTAAGAAAATTCACTAAAACCGACGGGACGCAGCAAGTGCGTTATGGTAGTGAATTTTTATTAAATGTTTAAAAGTTGGATAACTCAATTCTCAGTAAACTTAGAAAGTTGAATATAGTAAGGCCTTTACATATCAATTAAGCGTCATTAAAATAACTTTGTAATTTTCGGAGAAAAAATTTTTTTCAAAAAAAAAATGAAATTTTATAAAACTCAATTTTATATAAACTTAGAAAGTCTAATTTTAGTATGTACTAAGGTCTTTCTTAAGGAAATATATCCACCAAATTTCATTAAAATAACTGCAATTTTCGGAGAAAAAATTTTTTTTCGAAAGAAAACTCAAAATTTTCCCGGAAAATCTGATCAGATTTTCCTGGGTAACGAACTCATCCAAGTTATTAATAAAAGAAAGGCACTTGTTGAGTTTTATCGAAATCGGTTAATTATTTTTTGAGTTATCGGTTGGATACCTATATATATATATATATATATATATATATATATATATATATATATATATATATAAATTGAAACTGATCCCGGATATGGGTCGTAAATCGCGCTCATTTGAAATTTTTTTTGCAAAGTCTCACCATCGATACCTCTCTGATAGTGAATTTTTTTAAATAAAAATTCACTAAAAAGCGTTACGAAATGAACTTTGGCTTTTAAAATTTTCACTGCTCAATCAGATACTCCACTCTTTTTTGGATTACATTCAGTAAGTGTAGTCAACGTAATAGATAGTACTCCATATTCATGTCGTAACTTTGACGGATTTGACTGACACATGCGAAGTACACTCGGCTAGATCAATATTGTCCCCTTCAGATACGCCGACCTCGCAATAAATTATGCAAAACTTGTCGAACTATATTCCGTAAGCAAATATTGATTTCATCCAAACTATTTACGGTATATTCCATTCTTTCAAGGTTCAAATATCCAACATGAAAGACATCTGTTTGGAATATAAGCCAGACGGCTCGTTTGTCGGTATCAGCTCAACTTGAATCTACTCGAAATAATAAAAAGCAAACAATTTCCACGATATTAAAATTCTGTCGAATTTATAGAGACAAGGAATTGGGTTAGAATGCTGAGATCTCAAGGCGCTTGTCTATGTGGATTATTGAAATTGGTGAGGTAGAGTTCTGTTCTTATTACATGGAAATTTTTTTTGCAAAAGATTACTCAACTGAAAAACATTGACAATGCTATTACCTAAACGTAATATATATATATATATATATATATATATATATATATATATATATATATATATATATATATATATACAGGGTGATTCATTGGTAAGTAGGAATACATACTTAACCTGCTTATGTAGGTATTTTTCTTCCTTAGAGCTTGTCCGCGTCTTCGCCGCCCCGATAGCATCGCAGCCTTTGGCTTATTGTGCATGCCCTTTGTGTTTTCTAGTCCACCCATTCCAAAATCACTGTGCCTTTAACTAGTCTGCACAGCAATTGGTAGGGTGAAGTTTTATATTGCTCTGTCTCCGGTCTAGGCTGTCCCTAGATCAGTTGTCTTTTAGGGCCAGAGATTTACACTCGCACAAGGTGTGCTTAGCTGATATGTAGGTTACTTGGGCGATTCAATAGCACCTATGGTTTGTAGGTCAATCATCCTTAACCACCAAGACACAGGATATCTTACTGATTTTGCCTATTTTTGTCCTGCATCATAATTTCAAAACTAATAGGCATAAAAAAGTCTGCACACAGCAAGTGCATTAAGGAAGTGATTTTTCATTAAAAGGTTTTTAATAGCAAATCTGTTTCTCTAATGCAAGCAGGCATCAATCAGCTTACCGGTAAACCCTAGATAGTTTTTTTTCTTCCCACAGGGCACGTCCGCGACTTACGCCGCCCCGAAAGCACTGCAGCCTTTGGCTTATTGTGCATGCCCTTAGTCTTTTTACTCCACCCATTCTAACATTACTGTGCCTTGAACTAGTTTGCACAGCAATTAGTAAGGTGAAGTTTTATATTGCTCTGTCTCCGGTCTGGACTAACCGTAGATCAGTTGTCTTTTGCTGTCCAGAGCTTTACACTCGCACAAGATGCTGATTACTCCCCCTCGCCGCAGAGTCTGCATGCGAGGTACTCCTCGAACCGACACAATTTATGCAGGTGTTCCTTGACGGCCATGTGTCTCGTCAAGAGACCTGTTATGTTTCCGAGCTGTCCTCTGCTAAGATTTAGCAGCTCCACAGATCTCTTTGAAATGGGTTCGTCAATTATTGACTTTCCATGTCTGAGCCCTGGACAGTCTGACGAGTACACCTTGTGTTCCTTTCTGACCCACGACTTAATGGCTCCCCTGGTCGTGCTCTTTGTCACGCCCAGAACCGGTTATAGTCCCATAAATGGTTCTGCTGACCCTCTCTTCGCGAGATTGTCAGCTTCTTCAATGCATTTGACCCCCGAGTGACCCAGCACCCAGATGAGGGTGACCTCATTCTGCCCAGCCAGGTCGCTCATCTCGTCTCGCCACTCACTTACCAGTCAGGAATTTGCCCGTAGGCTACTTAGGGCCTTAAGGGCTGCCTGGCTGTCTGTGGCTATGAGGATCTGCTTGTTGGTGTACCCCTTCCTCTTGTTCCCCCGCACACAGTGTAGGATGACTTACATCTCGGCCTGAAACACCGTTGCATGGGCCCCGAGGGAAATACTATGACTTACCCTCGGTCCTTCCGAATAAACACTTGGCCCCGTCCCACGCTCCCCGCCCAGCGCGTTCCGTGGTATGCCCGGCGTCTCCTAACCGAGTTATTAGATACAATGTACCATATTTTATTAAGATAACTTATTGTTTGAAAATATAGAACAATTTCCCGAAAATAAATGTAAATGTTTCCGAGAAAACTGTTTGCCTGGCCAACAAACCGTAGGTTAATAGCAAATTGAGTTATTGAAATTTGAAACATTTAATAAAAATTCGCTACCAAAACGCACCTACTGCGTCTTGATTTTGTTTTACAAACATGCATCAAATCACGTTAAAAAATGCGAAAATACAGTAATATAAGGGTGTTCGAAAAACATGGTAGGTATCACCAACGACTTATGGGCCAACGTGTAATTTTCAAAATAATTTTATAGGATGCAACTCGAGACACCTCATAACTAACGTATACCACTTTTTCTCGTAACTTTTATAATAACAACTGTATATATGTAAACAGAAAAAAAAACTGAAACTAAATCCGCATATGAATTCTGGGGGGCCTAGTTTGCGCTCATTTAAAGAAATCTTTTTAAAATTCAAAAGTCAGGGTCTCCTCATTCTGGAATTTTTTATACGAAAATTAGCTACCAATAAACAATAAACTAAAGTAAAACTCCCGCAAAGCAACAGCAATAGCTTTAGAGAGGTGAGCCTAATAAAGTGGCCAGGGACGATAAGATGAACAGCTCATTTCCAAATAGAACGTAGAATGGGCAATACAGAAATCTTTTTAAAATTATAAAATCCCGGTCTCCTTATTACCGATATTTTTCTACAAAAATTAGCTTTAAATTATAGACCATTCACCATTAACTTAACTAAAACTACTGGCAAAGCATCAGAGAAAGGGTCTATTTGAAATGAAATTTTTGGAAATATTTTAGTTAAATGAAGGACGATGACGGTTGAAGCTGAAACTTAAGGATTTACATAATACTCTTCTTGTGACATTTTCTTCACATAATCTGTATTTGTTTTATGTTCTTTGCCTAAGTGTTGCCAATTTTGACTTTTTGAACCGCGACTTTCACGTTTTGAGGAAAACCCCAAATTGTTTTTATTTAAATGCTTTAAAGTTACAGCAAAATTTGGTATATGGTTCACTCTTTATAATACAAACAAGCGCGGTTGCCCTTACTTTGTTATTTCTGTAGATATAAATTTTTTCCGAAATAAAACACAAAATTTTCCGGAAAAGCCTGGGGAGATTTTCCTGGATAACGAACTGGTCCAAGCCACTTACAAAGGGAAGGTACTGAGAAAATTTGATCAAAAGCGGCTCATTATTTTTTGAGTTATCGGTGTGAGACATACATGCATGCATATATATATATATATATATATATATATATATATATATATATATATATATATATATATATATATATATATATATATATATATATATATATATATATATATATATATAAACTAACCCTGGATATGGGTTATGTTCTAAGGGGCCTAGTTAGTGCTCATTTGACATTTTTTCAAAATTTAAAACTCGGAATCTCCTCATTAGTGAACTTAAAAAAATCACTAAATGCAAAATTTGGTGTGTCTATTTTGGTCAATCAGCTATATCTATGTCTCTATTATTAAGCGAAATCAAAATACAGGTCAGGTGAGAAAAATAGGGCCGAATTGTTCAAACTCAAAAAGAAAAGCCTGTATCGGAAATTTGGAAGAATAGTAGTTGTGAAAGAAGATAAAAGGAAATGTGAGCGGACAGTGCTAAAAAACAGCTTAGTTTGACCTATATAATCTGCCTTTAACTCATTTTGCAGCTATACCTTAACCAAAGGTCCCATAACTTTCTTGCGGGTAGTTCCCAATAAATTTTCTTGTTTACGTTGTTCTTGTTTATGAATTGAGGGTGGTTGTATGCATGCAGAAGAAGAGGAACCCCTGCGACAAAGCAGCTAACCAAGATTTTCAATTTATGTTTACATTCTTACCCCCATTTCATTTGTTTAAAATATTTTTCCAAAAATGAAACATAGGTTTCCTTGTTTATCAATCTTACATAGAGAGCTACAATATTTCATCATTTTCAAAAAAGTGTAGATACAGCAGCAGTAAATAAGTGTTGAAAAAGGTCTGAGTGCAGCAAATACATTATGGTAGAGAATTTTTTTACAATATTTGAAATCCGATAATGCAATTTCCTATTAAGCTAGAATCTTTAATCTCGAACCATAGTTACACCTATTTAAACGCAGCGTAGGTACTAAATTAAAAAAAAACAACGTAATGAGCTTCGCGGATAATTAAAAGTTGGTTTTAAAAAACCTTTCTTGTTGTGTTGTTTGCAAAAAGTAGTTCGATTGGGTTGACTAAAACAAAACCATTCAACCAATGAAAAGGAAAAAACATGCCATACTTATGATTTGGCAGGTACATTCCCTTTGTAAATAATTATTTTTTTCTAGAAAACTTTTGTGACTTTAATCAAATTTGTAACACAATTTGTTTAAAGAGACTTGCAGTACTTGCGTTTATCTCTACCATAGCTCCATAGAAAATAGAAACTTCTCCAAACAATAGCTAACTGGGACCTTTAGAACCGGTCTTCCAGGTCCATTTAAGTTTAAAGAATTAATTTTAATAATATACCTTACTAATAGTGTAAAATTCTTAAGAAAATTAACTATTATAATTAACTTGCTGCGTCTCGTACATTTTAGTGAATTTTCTTTAAAAAAATTCACTAATGAGGAGATCTCGACTTTCGAATTTTGAAAAAATTTCTTCAAATGAGCGCTATTTAGGACCCCCGGAACCCAAATCCGAGGTCAGTTTCAGACTTTATATGTTTATATATATATATATATATATATATATATATATATATATATATATATATATATATATATATATATATATATATATATATATATATATATATATATATATATTTATGTGTCACACCTATAACTTAAAAAATAATGAACGGATTTTGATAAAATTTGGCACATACCTTCCTTTCGCAAGTCGCTTGGATAAGTTCGTTAGCCAGGAAAATCCGCCTAGGTTTTCCCGGAAAATTTTGTGTTTTCTTTCGAAAAAAATCGAAAAAAATTTATATTTCCAAAATTAACAAAGTAAGGGCAACCAAATTTCATACGCGGGTTTATATCGTCAGAGGCAAGTTATCTACCAAAATTTAGATTCGTAGGTTAAATGACAAAAAAGTTACAGGCATTCAAAGAAAAATAAATTTGGGGTCTCCTCAAAACGTCAAAATCGCAATTTTAAACGTCAAAATTGGTGAGTACCTTCCTTTTGCAAGTGGCTTGGATATGTTTGTTATCCAGGAAAATCCTACGAGGTTTTCTCGAAAAATTTTGTGTTTTATTTCGAAAAAAATTTGTATCTCCAAAATTAACAAAGTAAGGGCAACTAAATTTTATACGCGGGTTTATATCATTATAGACAAGTTATCTACCAAAATTTAGCTCTGTAGGTCAAAAGACAAAAAGTTATAGGCATTTAAACAAAAATAAATAGGGGTTTTTCACGAAACGTCAAAGTTGCGATTTAAACGTCAAAATTGGCAACATTTAGGAAAAGAACTTGAATCTAATACGGGCTATGGAAATAAAATGTCTCAAGAAGAATGTTTTACAAACCCTGAAGTCTTAGTTTCAAGCGTCATTGTCCTTCATTTTAATAAAATGTTTTCAGAAAATTCATTTCAAATAGACCCTTTCTCTAACGCTTGGCAGTAGTCTTAGCTATAGAGTTTATCATTAATAGTATATAATTTTTGTAGAATTTTCGTAAAAAAAATCAATAAAGCTCAATATGTCTGTTATTATACCATATATGAAAAAAATTGTATATATTAATTATAGAGTGTCTTAAACTACATCTTAAAAAATTATTAAGTCGTTGGTGATACAAATTTTTTTTTTTTTTTAATCAAACACGCCTTATGTTCCTGCATTTTTGCATTTTCCATCGAAATATAATGCATGTTTGTAAGAACAAAGATTCTGGACGCAGTAAGTGCGTTATGGTAGCGAATTTTGATCAAATGCTTAATATTTGAGTAGCTCAATTTGCTATTAACCTATAAGGTTGACCAAAAAACGAGTTTTTTCGGGAACACTTTAAGTTTACTTTCGGAAATTTTTTTACATTTTCAAACAATAAAGTTATTTTGATGAAACATGGCACATTGTTTTTACTATATAGATTATACTGGTAACCAAATTTGATGCCTGCTTTCTTAAAAAAACACACATTATAGCTATTAATAAATAGTTTTATGAAAATTCACTACCATAACGCACTTGCTGCGTCCCGAGATTTTTAAATAAATTGAGAGTTTCTGGAATTGAATTGCATAATTCAACAAGCGGCCACAATACTGCCGTACAAAAGTAAAACCTAGTAACTCGAGTTACTTGGTTTTACTTCTGTTCAGTAGCTATTTTACGTTTGTAAATAGGCCTTTTCTTTACGAAGATATTTAGTGATTTAGTGTTGCTTTATAGTAACCCGACTTATATTTAAATCTCTTTTGCACTAAGGCGACTTGCTTGACAATTTGTGTTTCTTGTTTGGATCGCAATAAAAATTACCACAGTATAAAGAAGTAAGTCTAGTGTACAATAGTTAGTTCAATAATTTCCTTAGGTGAAATGCGCAACTAGTGTAAATTAGAAAAAAGAAATTAAATTAAAGTAAGTAAAACCAAGTAACTCGTGTTTCCGTATAATATAAGGAGAGAAATGAACTAATAATATAAAGTAAGTAGATTTCGCAGTTGAGTTTTGGTGGGGGTAAACTGTAGCAAGTCTATTTACACGCCTGCCTCTGGGGTCTTCACAGCATTACCTTTAAATACTTTAAACCCGGTCATAGTTTCATTAAAGCGGATCACATGCATGGTTTAATAGATAAAAAATTAAAAGAAAAACTAAAGAAGTTTAAGATTATGAAGATTTGGAGACTTTGATTAAGACATCAAATAAGAATACCCTATTATAAATTTAAGAGCTGAAGATTTCCATGAATTTGAAAATGGATGTGTTCAAAGAAAAAAAAAATAGAACGCGAAATGGTCTGTTTCTCAAAACGCGGAAAACTGAAATGCTTCTTTTTTCTTCGGTGGGTGTGCATCCGAATCTGAGCCTATATGTGAGATCTGATAACGGTTCAATAAGACAGGGCACGTCTGTAAAGTTTTTGGGGATCCATCTGGATTCTAACTTATCATGGGACGTCCATGTTGACCATTGTGGTGGCCTCTCTTGCATCTAGGAATTACGCGTTGCTGCAGCTGAGGGATTCCTTGAGTAGTCAGGTGTTGTTGACATGCTACTATGGTAGTGTCAACTGTCTCCTGGCATATGGTTTTCTGTGTTGGGGCGGCTGTGTGCATCTGTAGAGGGTTCTGTTGATGCAGAAGAGAATTGTCCGCACCATGTTTGGCCTGCGGTCTTATACGGTATGGCATTTTAACAGTGACGTGCCTATATATGTTTGAGGCGATTTGCTATGTCAAAAAAAATTCAGTTTTTAGTACCTGCGGTAATATTACAGCGTATGAAACAAGACAGGCTAAAGATTTGTATGTTCCCCCTTATAGGATCGAACAGATTAATAGGGCACCTCGCATCACTGCAATATGCTTATATAATCATTTACCTGACAGCGTCAAAAATTTGAGCAGCCTCAGGCAATTTAAGCTTGTTTTAAAATCGTTTTGAGAGTGCATTCTTTTTATTCTGTGGACGAATATTTTAATTTTAAATTTTAGCGTTGATAAGCTGTTTTGTTGTGTTTTGAGTATTTCCGATATCTTGTAAAGATCTATGGAGCAGTTCTAATAAATAAATAAATCAACTCAATCAGATGAAATGCGTCAAATTTAGAAAGAGGTCGAAAAAGATACATTATAAATGTGATTTAGAAAATGAATGTTGTGAGATTTGATTTGCCCCATCCTGAAAATATACAGTGCAATAGAGGGATAAACTCTAAACAAAAGTACCGTAATAAAACTTCCCTATATGCCACCGAGAAAGCACCTTTATTGGAAAAACCTGGCTTCTGCAGAAGACATATAAGATTTCGGAAAAGTGTCAGCTGCTACTGAATAATGACAAAATATATAAATGTTCTTCTATCGTATGCAAATTTTCTTTTAATTTAACATATATGTATTTTTGGTAAGTATACTTTTGCAACTATCTGTCTCATATTTCGCATAAAAATTATAATAAAATGACAAACAAATGAATAGTTGCCATTTCGTAATAGAACGATCCACAACCACTTGCTTGAAAACATTTTCAATTAATGCATTATTTTTTTTTTTCATGAATTGCATGGCGCTTGTCTAAATATTAAACCGACAAGCTATGCGTTTTAAAAATAGACTTTCTCATATCTTGAGCCATTATTATTGCACTATTAAAACAGATCCTTATAGACAATGATTATCATTGAACTTATCCAGGTTTGTCTTTTATAATTATTTATATTTTATAAGTGTTAATATTGAAAGGTTAGTGGTACCCATTAGTGTAAAGTTGGCGATGTTTAAGACCCGTGTTTTAATAAGTAAGCTAATTGGATAATATAATATAAGTATATATGTTACTGTTAGAAAATAAACGTTGCATCATTGAAGAAAATATTATGAGGTTATATAAAGCAACTCAAGTTAAGTGATTTTACCTATGGATAAATATGTTTTTAATTACCACACTCCCTACATACTTAAATAAATAATTCATTATATAGATTTAAAAAAAGTGGAAGTCGCCTTGCTTGCTTTTTCACTTGTAAAATAGATGACTAGCGAAAGAGAAAAATCGGCAAGTGGATTTACTTGGTTTTACTATTGTAATATGGTGAAGTTTGAATTACCAAGTAACTTTAAATTTGTTAATAAACATTTTAATTGAAAAATTTTATAAGTAAGTACCCAATATTCATAAAGAGCAGTGATAACTTTATCTGATCTGCGGGATCAGAAAAATTAATTATGGTTAATGAAAAAACTATCCTCAGTCGAAATATAAAACTTTGAACTTCTTTACTGAAAAGTTGCAAATTAAGAGTTACTAGGTTTTACTATTGTTCGGCAGAATATGTAATTACTAGGATATTGAGTAGGTTGACAGATCTTCTTACTGACCAGCCTTCCTACTAAGCTAACACGATATTTGAAAGCTAGTTGTTTAATTAAATTGAATTCTTTATTACAGCTTGTCCCTAACAATGAGCCTCTAAACGGCCAGTCCATTAAGAATCTGAAAAAAGAACTTATGAAATATATGGTAATAAGAACTGACCTTTTGTATTTTTAGGTAGTGACTCCCTGAAGATAGCTTGATAGAAATCAAAACAAGTAGGGATTTAAAAATTAACTTAAGCTTTAAGATACTATTACAAATACAGTTTTTTAAAATACAACTGTACTTGTTACAACTCTCAAGAACCTTACTTTTTAAACTAAATGTCTCTGAACACACTTTTAATCGATATCAGACACACTCTTGCCTCACTAAATGCCTCAACTGACAGAATCTTGTTAAACGGGCTTAAACGATGGCAAGCTCTTCCGCTACTAACAATATCCCAACGAAATCTACTGGAATTATACGGTGCACAGGTTTGATAAATCCAATAACCATCAAGGTGTCAAAACGTTAGCTATATGAAATTATCACCCTGTCAGAATAAACATCAACAAGAAGCTGGAGCAGTAGGTGTCGATTTTTAGTCGTCACACGGCATTATCGTCGTCAGAGCCGCTTCATAAATGTTCGCTCAGTATTCAGCGCATAAAGCCTGACGAAATTCGGGCCAAAATATAATTTTCCCTAATATTATATGAAGTAAAGTTGACCGTGCGAAGGTAGGAAATTTAGTTTTCATTGAGTGTCCCGTGTATTTCAGTGGGCAGCTGCAACTTTCTGCGCACCATCCAGGCAAACTTGTAATGACTCTACGGCGGACGTCACCGGCAGAATATACCAGACGAATATAATTTACATATAGTTTAACTTTACATGATTTAAACTCTGCTAATTTTGTTGCGCTCAGTTACCTCTTTCAAATAAATGTTTGAGTGCAGTCCCTATTTGGAGACAAACATTTTATAAATCTATAATAATGAATACATATGTAAAGCCTACTTCTCTGGCTTTACTACCATTTGTTTTATACTCTTCAACTGGTTTTGTTGCTTTTTAGCAAGTTTTCATTAAGACAAATTCGCTAATAGAGAGGTCACGATGAAGAGCTTTTGAAAACATTTTTTCAGATAAGCGCCAATTTGGGTTCCTAGAACACAAAACCAAGACCCGTTAAAATTCTTATATGTTTATATACAGGGTCGCTGATAAGTCTGGAAACGGTCGATTATCCGGGAAAATATACAAGGTGTCGAAAAAAGTTTTATACAAAAGTTTTTGGGTTCTTGAATGTCTACTAGGCGGTGATAATTTCATTTATACAGGGTTGGTCATACAGGCGTGGCACACCAATATTAATTTTTTTTTAATGGAACACCCTATATATTATTCGATATTTCAATCCTTCTCTTAATTTTGAGCAACATTTATCAGAAGCATGATGTACATAAACTCAATCGTTTCCGGGTAAAAAAATAAATAAAAATAAACGCTATTGTTTTTAAAATCTATTGGATGAAGAACAAAAATAAATGAAAAGTAGAATATCTCTTGAAAACAATCTGTGAGTGTGAAAAGAACCGGTTGCGATGTTTTTAACATTGTTTGAAATCCTATTTTATAAGATGTTCAAAGTGTTCTCCATTGACCTCCTGACAATAATGAATTCGCTTAACAAAACATTGCACTGCATTTACAAGAGCGTTTTGAGGAATGTTATTAATTTCATGCACAATCCTTGCTTGCAACTCTTCAATATTCTGCGGTCTATTTTGGTAAATTAAATTTTTTACATGACCCCACAAAAAAAAAGTCAAGCGGCGTCATGTCGGGAGACCTAGCTGGCCATTCAATAGTTCCCCTGCGCCCTATCCATCTGCCAGGAAAGGTTTGATTCAGATATTCCCGTACCTCAATTCCAAAATGAGGGGGTGCCCCATCCTGCTGAAACCATATTTCTTCCGCTGGTAGATTTGGGTCGTTATTGTTCGGAAATAATCGACTAACGTCAGGAACAATTGATTCTTGCAAAAGTGTCAAATATCGAGCAGAGTTCAAATTACCGTGTATAAAATAAGGTCCTATGATATGTCCACCAATAATAGCACAGCAAACATTTACTTTTTGCGGTCTTTGGGTGTGAATTTGTTCCATCCAATGTGGGTTTTCGTCTGACCAGTACCTACAGTTGTGTCGGTTGACTTGTCCATTCAAACAAAATGTAGATTCGTCGGAAAACAAAATGTGGTTGGCAAAGTTTAAATTTTGGCGCAACTTCTCCATAATAAGTTCACAGAACTCGATTCTGCGATCAAAATCGTCTTCACTCAGTTCTTGCAATAAATGAATTTTATATGGACGGAACTTTTCCCGCTTCGTAATCTTTTGAATTGAATATCGACTCATATTGTGATTTAAAGCCAATTGCTGTGCCGAAGTTTTCGGATTTTCCACCACATCCAATATTACATTCAAAGAATTTTCTTCATTTGTAACGGTTACTGGCCTTCCAGTTCTAGGTTTATCCTTGATACCGCCAGTTTCGTGAAAACGATGCAAAGTTTTCGAAACTGTGGATTTGGAGATCGATTCCCGCTCAGGATGCAACTCATTGAACATAATCACCACTTGAGCAAAACTTCGTGTTCTATCACCGTACCCTATCATCATTAAAATTTCGATACGTTCGGTTTCACTTAAACTTGCCATTTTGCACAAAAACTGTTGACACTAAATTACTAATGTTTCAAAACTGTTGACACTGAATGAATGTTTGACATTCGTTGTCCTGGAAACATTTTAAAACAAAAGAATAATACTGCGTTTCTTATGGGCATCTTATCTTATCTTGGGATTCCAAACAATGTTAAAAACATCGCAACCGGTTCTTTTCACACTCACAGATTGTTTTCAAGAGATATTCTACTTTTCATTTATTTTTGTTCTTCATCCAATAGATTTTAAAAACAGTAGCGTTTATTTTTATTTATTTTTTTACCCGGAAACGATTGAGTTTAGGTACATTATGCTTCTCATAAATGTTGCTCAAAATTAAGAGAAGGATTGAAATATCGAATAATATATAGGGTGTTCCATTAAAAAAAAAATTAATATTGGTGTGCCACGCCTGTATGACCAACCCTGTATAAATAAAATTATCACCGCCTAGTAGACATTGAAGAACCCAAAAACTTTTGTATAAAACTTTTTTCGACACCTTGTATATTTTCCCGGATAATCGACCGTTTCCAGACTTATCAGCGACCCTGTATATATATATATATATATATATATATATATATATATATATATATATATATATATATATATATATATATATATATATATATATATATGTATATATATATACATATATATATATATATATATATATATATATATATATATATATATATATATATATATATATTTATATATGCACACAGAGTGACGCATTGAAAACCAAACAGACCGATTTGCGTCCAGAGAATTCTTTTTTTAAGAAACGCTGAAAGACGTCAATTTTAATATTGAGGAGGGCACGTTTTGACATAAAACTCAACTTTGTCGCATCAACCCCTTAATGCTTGTGATAACAACCATGCTATTTTAAATAGGGAACATGGATCGAGTGTTACATCATTTGAAAGCTCTTTCTTTTCTGAATTCAGCACACAAATTTTTTTTGGAAGTTTTATCAACTCGTTTAAAAATTATTCACAGTTGGATTTGCAAGAACGTATTTCATTCATTGTGATAGGAAATGCACTAATTAGTCCATTTTCGTTAAAAAAACCTTAACAAAACCAAACGTTCAAAAATGTTTATTCAGTTAAGTAGGTGTTTAAATTGTTGACCAACAGCTTCCATTCAAAAGTACAAATTTTGGTCAAAACGAGCTCTGACATTCTGGAGCATTTGTGGAGTTATTAGAGGACATTCTTCAATAATACGTCGTCGCAATTCTTCCAGAGACTCCGGTTGTGTTGCGTAAATTCTACTCTTTAAATGGTCCCACAGGAAGAAGTCTAAAGGAGTTAAATGCAGTGATCTAGGGGGCCACTCGATAGCACCTCTATGCTCAATCCATTGTCCTAGAGAGTCTCTGTTCAAAAACTCCCTAACACGTTGTGAAAAATGCGAAGGAGCTCCATCTTGTTGAAACACTAATTGATTATCTTGATAGCGACCATCATTTTTAACAATGTCAATTACTAGAGGGTAAACGATATCTTCTAGTAACTACAAATACGTTTCGCCACTGTAATTGCCATCAAGAAAAATTGGTCCGATTAAACGGTCTCCAAAAATGTCAGTCCAGACATTCAATTTCTGTGGAGTTTGAGTGTAGACTTCGTGAACATTTCTTAGATTATTATCTGCCCAATAACGACAATTATGACGATTGACTGTAGAGTTTAATAAAAACGTACACTCGTCTGAAAAACAGCTATTGAACTGAAACTTCCCGTTATCAGCTATTCGTGCAGTCATAGATTCACAAAATTCCGGCCGCCGATCAATATCATCTTCATTCAGTTGTACAAGATGAATTTTATACGGGTGAAAGTTATGATGCTTCAATATTCGCTGAATAGTTCTTCTTTTGAACTTCACAACACTCCAGCCGCCGATCAAAATCATCACCATTCAGTTGTTGTACAACATGAACTTTATATGGGTGAACTTATAATGCTTCAATATTCGCTGAATAGTTCTTCTTTTGATGTTTGAAACAGTGGCCAATTTTCTCGTGCTCAAAGTTGGGTTTGCAGCAATTTGTCCTAAAACTTCAATCTCAGTAGTCTCATTTATAACCGGAAATTCACGTTCACTTTGTCGAAACTTTTCTTCTACAGAATACACCATTGTGAGATAAATTTTCGGTAGTACTATCAAGTATCAAACCGACCGATAAACTGAGATAACAAACCGCATTTCTCTCATTCCGATAAGAAATGTTCTGATAATAAATTTGTTGTTTACAAACCAACAAAACATTGACTATCAGCACATTTCTTATCGGAATGAGTGAAATGCGTTTTGCATTTTCAACTGTGAATAATTTTTAAACGAGTTCATAAAACTCCAAAAAAAATAGTGTGCTAAATTCAGAAAAGAAAGATCTTTCAAATAATGTAACATTCGACTCATGTACCCTATTTAAAATATGAGGGTTATCATCACCACCCTTAAGGGGTTGATGTGACAAAGTTGAAGTTTATGTCAAATAGTGATGGGAATAAGAGTTATTTTCTGTTAACAGTTGAAGCCGTTAACGTTATTTAATAATAACCGTTGAAAATAACAGCTTCAGTTATTTTAAACTGGATAGTCGATCGATAGTATCCTACATTCCCAAAGCTGTGAGCGAAAGCGAGCACACTAGTATAAATGCATTGTATTTTTACCCCGTTATTTCACGTAGTGTATAAATCTCAAATTTTGTCGATATGAAAAGGAAACAAAGGGTTAAGAAATTATAATAAGCGTGTCGTAAATCTTTTGCCACTCTGAAGTGAAACTTTCAGAAATCAGAAAGGAGTCTTCTATAAGAATTTACTTAGATGTTTTAGTAATTATAAACTAGTCATTTCTCACAAATTTATTTTATCAGGGTCTTTACGTAAATGTCAATGCCACAGCAAGAATCAATAAATATCATTATTTATCACAACTTGGGACGTTAGACGTTAGAACTTTTATTGCTACACAGGGAGTGATTCTAAGAACTCCATAACATAACGCAGCTAATAAAATTTCGTTAAAGAAACAGTATAAAAAATTGAGTTTGAGTTTAAAAAAAAATTGGAAGATATATAGTATTAATTGTTTATTTACTTATTTTAATATTCGTTGTTTTAAAATTAGTTTCAAGAATTTCAAAGGGCTGTAACTTGGAGGAGAAGGGGTTTCAAGAAAAACTTAATAAAAAGACACCCCTTATTTTTCGCATCAATTTGGAAACATCCTATATATATATATATATATATATATATATATATATATATATATATATATATATATATATATATATATATATATATATATATATATATATATATACATTCATTTAATTTTTTATATTGAAATGTATATAGATATTAAAAAATGTTGTATCATTATATTTTTTTAATCAATTTGATAACTATTATCAGACAAACGAAAATGACGTGTTAATAACTGTTTTCTTAGGTAATGTATATAAATTTAAATAAATAAGTACCTTAATTTCACGTGAAATAATCCTAACTATGCGTTGTCTATAGTGAAAGTAATAACACGTTTTTACAGAAAATCATCTTTTCACCCAACATTTTTTATTATTAAATATTTAGCTTTACATACTTGTGGATAACTCAACTGTTTCAAAAATAACACCTTCTCAGTTTAACAGAATAACTTTGTGTAGTAGTGTCCGTATGCCGTATCCCCATCAACAACCGGTTAAAGTTAAAATTAAAATTAAGCCGTTTTATTGTACCGAAGATCCTACGTTCCTAA
This sequence comes from Tillus elongatus, assembly GCA_964006375.1. NCBI lineage: Eukaryota > Metazoa > Arthropoda > Insecta > Coleoptera > Cleridae > Tillus > Tillus elongatus. Next base: position 28,718,671 of record OZ023265.1, read on the forward strand.
AGCTGTGAGCGAGAGCGAGCACACAGTATAAATAACGTGTTTAGCATTCCCAATCTCAAGGCTATTCATCCCGCTAAATAGTTAAATAAACAGTTGCCGATGAAAACAGATGTTTATTCATCGAAGCCGAACTAGTTGCAGTAGAACCGAAACAGACACGACTCCGAAATCTAGGTTAGTGTAAAAAGCGTTACTTTTTAAGCCGTTATTTTTATAAGTCCATAACTGGTGGTTACCGTTACGGCTCGGTAACCGTTTAAAAATAGCTGACAGTTAAATAACGACCCATCACTAATGTCAAAACATGTCCCCCTCAATATTAAAATTGACGTGTTTCAGCGTTTCTTAAAAAAAAAATTCTCTGAAAGCAAATCGGTCTGTTTCGTTTTCAATGCGCTACCCTATATATATATATATATATATATATATATATATATATATATATATATATATATATATATATATATATGTGTGTGTCATTATAAAGAAGACATCTTTTGTCCTCATTAAAGAATGTTACTATAAGAATTCGTTAAAAAGTCTGGCTATGTGAAACCAAAACTTTTAAACTTTTGCAAGGGAATTTGACCTTTTAGCCCCTTAGTTACAGAGACCGCTTAAAAAATTCAACTTAATAAAGTGTAAGTTTCTTTATGCAATTTTTTCTGAAAGATTATGGAGTTGGTGATTTGGCACCTCTGCGATATTATAATATGTGCATAACGTTTGTAACATAACATATAATTTTTAATACATTGACATGACGCTTTGAATAAAAACTCAGAGTTGACTTGTAAGCTAGCATTGTAGCGCCCCATTATAACATATTAGATAGATGGATACTATTTTTTCTAGGAACCACTACAAAGAAGAACTTAACCTAGCTTGTCGTCCAGTCTGACACGTTAAAATACTCCTAGATAAAACGAACACTGCGCTGTAGCCTCTACAACCCCGCCGTTTCAATGGGGCTTTAAAACTTATTATGTATAAGAAATGGATTGTGCGCAGCGTAAAGTCCCCGACTGATGAAACTCAAGTGTTTTTATCTATTTCCGGAGTACGGGCAAGTGGAGTGGGGACAAATGGAACTCGAGGAGACCAAGTTCCGTTTTCCGGAGACTTCAGCGCTCACTAAATGCCAGGCACATGGGAGACATTTTATACAAGTTTGCATGTTACAAATGCCGGCGATTATAATACAATTTCCGTTGTAATTAAATTGTCCGCCCGGTCCTTTTCCTCCATTTTTTCTTGTGCATGTCGGAGTGCTACCGTGGATATTTGGTAATCTTTTCACTAATTCTAACATTTCAAGTGTCTTTCTTTAACAGCTGACCTAAATTGTTTCGAGGACCAAAAAATAATTAGAATAAGTTGAAGGAGATTTGGCTATAAGTAGCGTTTTATGTTGCTGTCACAAGAACGGAAATGTGTTTATCTTTACAACAGTTTTTTGTTTCTTTCTTTGTAACTTGAGTTTATGGTGGATGTTTTGCTTGCAAGTTGACACACAATATGTTAAGAGTAAGTACAGGGTTTCTGGTAGCTCCTGTCAAGACATGCTTTCCGGAGTAAACACTATTAATAGGCGCCTCTACGGCACATTTAGAATATGTGCCGGCATTATTTTTCTTAAGGCTAAAGTTAAGCAGTGTCGTACACAGGCAGGTTCTGGATCGATGAATGGTCTAGAATCATCTGAATTTTTCAAAAACCTTAGCGTGCAGTTGATATATGCAGATCCAGCTTTTCACCACTACACTTAGTGGGACAGAGAAAACAGCACGTTCAGGAAAATAAATAATTTCTCAATTAACGTAAGAAGTTATTAAATAAGAGCCTGGATGCAGCAAGTTATGGTAGTGAATTTTGATAGAAATAATCTGGCACAAAATATTTTATTAAAACTTGTTTTTTTGTAACATAGAAATCTGAATTTCGGTGTGTAGTTTACTTTTTATATCGTTAACCTGCCTACCAAATGTAGTTATCATAGCCTTTTAATTTTTTGATACCTTTTTTTTAGAATGACAACTCAAAATTTTTCCGGAAAACCTCGTCTGATTTCCCTGACTAACGAACTTATGCAAGCCATTTACAAAAGAAAGGTACGTGCCAAATTTTATCAAAATCGGCCTATTATAATTATCGGTGTGATATATATATATATATATATATATATATATATATATATATATATATATATATTGTATTACAGAATAATGGTTTTTTGGGAAGTTGTGTTTTGAAAGAATAAATGGTTTTTGTATTAAATGGATTCTAAATATTTACGGTTGTAGCAGGAATGTTGGTGGGAATGGGAACCGCAGCTGAAGAAAACAAGTCGAAAATTAGAAAGTGACGGAGCAAGATAATTTAACATTTAGACGTTTCAGAAGAGGCTGTTCAAAATCGTGTCCCAGTGCGAGCACAAGCATAGCTTTTTTGTACGACATAATGTATAATTGGAATTAATAATAAATAATAAATAATAATAATAATATATATATATATATATATATATATATATATATATATATATATATATATATATATATATATATATATATATATTGTATTACAGAATAATGCTTTTTTGGGAAGTTTTGATTTGAAAGATTGAATGGTTTTTGCATTAAATGGATTCTAAATATCCACGGTTGTAGCAGGAATGTTGGTGGGAATGGGAACCGCAGCTGAAGAAAACAAGTTGAAAATTAGGAAGTGACAGACCAAAATAATTTGACATTTAGACGTTTCAGAAGAGGCTGTTCAAAATGGTGTCCCAGTGCGAGCACAAGCATAGCTTTTTGTACGACATAATGTATAATTTGAATTAATAATAAATAATATATATATATATATATATATATATATATATATATATATATATATATATATATATATATATATATATATATATATAGATATATATATATATATATATATATATATATATATATATATTTATATAAATTGAAACTGACCCCGGATATGGGTTCTAGGGATCTTAGTTCGCGCTCATTTGCAAAAAATTTTTCAATATTCAAAATTTGGGATCTCCCGATTAGTGAATTTTTTCTACGAAACTTCACCAAAATGAACAAGAGTTTTCACTCATAGAAGAAAATCACTAGTGACGAGATTTCGACTCTTGAATTTTGAAAAGACATCTTCAAATGATCGCAATTGAGGCCCCCCAAATTACATATCCGGAGTCACTTTTAATTTATATATATATATATATATATATATATATATATATATATATATATATATATATATATATATATATATATATATACAGGTGTTCAAATAAGGACACGGACCGGCTATATCTCACAAACCGTCACAGCTGCAGCTTTCGGAAAAAAATTGCATAAGTAAAGTGGCCATGAGAAAATGTTGGAAATTATTTTCAGCTTTCTAAATCTGCCGCTAGGTTTAAATTAAATTAAATTCTTTAATTTCTCGAAAATATCGACGCATAACGTAAGCTGGTTTTAGGTAATTTGTAATCAACGTTCACTTATCTACAACCTCTGTTAAAAAAAATTTCCATATGGACCAGTAGAGGAGGTAGGGGGCGCGGATTTTTATTTTATAATCAAATGCCTATAACTTGATAACTAGTAGACATAATTTCAAGAATTTTGGCTTGTTGCAAAGAGATTTCATACGAAATTCCACGTATTACCATTTTAAATCCACAATCACACATGCAGAAAATACAGAGGGCGTTAGAGTAGAGGAGTCTAGTTTTATTAACCTTTTGGAAAATTTTCAAATAGCAGCATAGTATTATAATATAACTATCAAAAAGTGGATGAAGTTAGAAAGAACTCAGTGAAAACCCAAAACGAATATGTTTTTCCGTTTCAGAGAAAACTCAAATTTTAAGTATTTTGGTGATTATTATGTCATTTCTCAAAATGTTATATGAATATTACAAAATCTCTATAAAATATTCGTTTTCAGGCATCTTTATACGAATTAACATAGTTACCAATAACCATTCACCACTTGAGTATGAAATAAATTTATTACTTTATCATAAAACTAAGATACAAGAGCCAAGAACCGAAGTTAACATTGTATTCGTAAATTAAGTGATTATATTATGAAAATGAAACTATATGGTTGTGAAAAAGCTAAAATTTAGCTAACATTTTATTATTTGCAAATGTTCAAGCTGCTGTCCGTTTTTATGTATAAATTTAACTAATCTCTGACGAGTAGAGGCTACCGTCGTTTGAACTTCAGCCGTAGATATGCTATTAACAGCAACTTGTATTCTTTCAATCATATTTTCTCCAGTCGTTGGTCGAGTTTGATATACCAAATCTTTCACTCTCTCCCATAAAAAAATAAGCAAGTCAAATCAGGTGATCTGGGTGGCCATGGAAATAAGCTTCCTCTTCCTATCCACCGATTTGGAAATTGAACATTAAGATATTCGCGTACACTTTGCGCGAAGTGTACGAAGTGGAACCAAGTAGTATGTTGTCACGCCAGCTCCAAATAACACCAAGTGTTAAAAAATAGAGACTGTATAAAATCAACTAACAATTTAGTAAATTGTTAGCCCTGGCCCATTTCTTCCCTAATATAGGGACAAAATATGTAAGGCTAGATGAATTCTCGCCACAATTAGAACCGTAGACCGGTTTCGCTCTAATTAGAGCTCTTCAGTACGAAATACTAATTGTAGCTAGAATACATCTAGCCTTACATAATTTGTCCCTATATTATAAATTGACCAACGCTGACAATTTACTAAACTGTCAGTTGGTTGCCTACAGTCTCTATTTTTTAATATTTTGTGTTATTTGGAGCTGGCGTGACAACATACTACTTGGTTCCGCAACTAGGTGGCGGCACGATTCTTCGTGTCCCACCACTCACTTAGTATCGGGTTTTGTTGTAATAATTTTTTTTTTTACTTTAGTGGCGATTGCGTTTACGCATGGTAATGATAATTATATATTTTTTATATACAGGTGATTTATATTTCGCGAAATTTAAAAATACTTTTTTCGAAATGCAACATCCCGAAAATTTGGTGTGTATGTTTACTTATGATGTCATATTTCTATTAGTGAAATTTAATAGAAAAGGGGGTACAACTGTTCAAGGTTTTTATGTTTATCAGAATGTGCTTAATATCATTACATATTATTACGTAAATCACGGTAGCACTGAAGAGAAGCTAAAACCTCGGGAACAGAATAAAATAGATATTTTACACATCGTGCCGTTGACGTTTTGCAAATAATATCCTAAAGAGCCATAAATCTGGCTCTTCCTTGGACCCGAATAATTATCGACCGATATCTCTGCTTTCGAATCTGGCAAAAATTGCCGAAAAGATAATAAAAAATAGAGTGTCACAATATTTGCAGAAACATAGACTACTTTCAGAAAAGCAAAATGGTTTCAGAGAGGGAACTTCGGCGGAGGGCGCAATATGTCGTGTTACGGATCAAATATATAGAGCGCTTGATAAGGGTGAATGGTTGATAGAAGTCTTTTTAGATGTGGCTAAGGCATTTGATAGCATCAACCACGACATGCTGCTAGCAGTTCTGGAGGACATGGGTTTCAGAGGCGCTGCTTTCTCTATGATGAGGAGCTACTTGACGGATAGGGTACAAATAACTAAGGTGGGGGATAAGTACAGTGTACCACAAACTATTGACTGTGGTGTACCCTAGGGCACCATACTTGGGCCAATACTTTTCACTATTTACTTAAATAGCTTACTTCTGATGCCGTCAGTAGGAGATGTAGTGACCTTCGCAGATAATACTGCCATAATTTATAAATCTGACTTATGAGATAATCTACGGCAGGGGATCGAGAATGACTTGTTGATGATTATAGGTTGGTTTACTGAAAATCTTCTCAAAACAAATTTTAAGAAAATAAAGTTTGCTCCGTTCTCCTGTGGTGCATCCACGTTGCCGGCATGCGATAAAATGATTACCGGAAGACCAGAATTAGCCACTGAAATTGAATTGGCCGGTAGTATAAAATATTTTGGAAAAAAGATAGACTCACATTTAAGATGGGATAGTCAAATAAATGAATTGGTCTCGAAGCTCCGCAGTTTATTGTTTATGTTTAGACAATTAAAGGGGAATTTAAACTCGGGTGTCATGAGAAATCTGTACTATGCGCTGATCGAATACCTTATACCGTATGGAATTGTAGGGTGGGGTGGTGCTCTGGATTTAAAGATAAAGAGCCTAGAAGTTACACAAAAGAGATTTCTTCAGATAATATATAGTAAATCATTAAATTATCTAACTGGTCTGTTGTACAGAGAAAGTAAAATAATGGATTTACGTCAACTCTACGCAAAAAACATATTGTTATGGATACATAAGAATCCACAAAGTATGACACATATTGAACATAAGTACTGCACGAGATATAAGGAAAGGGTAACATTTCGAGTCGCAAAGGCTGACAAAACCCTGGGGCAGAGATGCGCTAGCTTTATAGTTCCTAGGTTATATGGTCATTTGTCTCATGATATCAGGTCATTGGTTTTTAGCAGATTTAAGGTCAAGTTGACAAGATGGCTAGTCGAATAGCCCAGGCTGAAATTGCATGAGTTAATTAGTATAAAATTGTAGTGGCGAAGAACAGTGCATGAAGAGAGAAGGAGGGTGTACAATTGGAGATATGATCAGTTTGGTGCGACTTTTATTGTTTTTCTACGATCCTGAGAATAGAGATTGGTGCACGTTGGGGAAGAAACAGCTTTTTTCCTTGCCCCAATGTTTTGTAGGTGGATTGATCCCACCCTCGCTAACTGGTCGACTTTGCTAATTAGCTTTGGAAGAAGAATATGTTGAAGATGTGGACTGTATGTGGATGGTCTTTATAACTGTAGGTGCACTGGATTACAGAAGATTTCAATAATACACTTTTTTATATTTATATATGTTGTATTGTTACTATATACACTTTGAACTTATCATTTATTTACAATTTGCGGTTTTACACTTGATTTGATAGGTTGTTCAGATTTCACAATCTTATTAGCTACTTGCTATTGCATTTAACTGCGCGTATACTTTCTAATTTCGAAGAAAACACTGACTTTTCACTGTAATGCTGTACGCACGGGATTTCTGTAGGAAGATTGGAGCTTGAACTGAAGTGGCGTAATCACACTAGCGATGTTTAGGTAGAAGATCGGGATCTTAGGAGTCCCAAAAAGCGATGAAGATGAGATTCGTTGTAGAGCAGCACTGTAGAATTAAACTGGCTTAAATACACGAGCGATGTTAAAGTGGAAGATTTGGAACTCAGGGTTCCAGGGAGCGAAGAAGGAGCGAGGATGAGATCTGGCGTAGAACTGTAGCACTTAACTGGCTTAAACACGCGAGCGGTGTTTAAGTAGAAAATTAGGAACTAGAGGTTCTACGAAGCGAAGAAGATGAGATCTGGCGTAGAGCTGTAGCACTGAACTGGCTTAAACACGCGAGCGGTGTTTAAGTAGAAAATTGGGAACTCGGAGTCCCAAGAATTTAATAAGAGGAGATCGAACGTAGAACTGTAGCACTAAACTGGCTTAAACACGCGAGCGGTGTTTAAGTAGAAAATTGGGAACTCGAAGTCCCAAGAATTTAAGAAGAGGAGATCGAACATAGGACTGACTTGTACCTTGCGAAAGGATTGCTTTTATCGAGCTTTCGCGTAACGCTAGTTAACGTAGTCGACATAACATAATGTCAATAATACCGAATGGCCAACTAGGTAGAAGCATTATTCCTAGTGAAGAAAATCCACTGGGTGCATTTAAAGAATACGTCAAAGACAGCTAAAGCTATTTACAATAAAGAACCTAACGGTATATAAGTATTCTTTGTATGGCATTGTTCATGCGTAAACCTAATGCGATACAGACGTCTAGAGGAAAAAGATTACCAGCAAATTTGAAGAGATTGTGAAATCCAGAGATGAATAATTCCAGGTAGAAACCATAATGATAGTGCAACCAAATGAAAGTAAGGAGACAGGGGCGTACCAATTTGTTTCTCCAACAGATGTGTATGTGTGAAAGCTGAAGAGGGAAAGAGAGAGAGAGAGAGAGAAAGAAGGATGAGGGGTGAAAAAAATGAAAATGAGAGAAGGAAATAGAGAAGAGAGGGAGAAAGGTTTGAGGAGTAGATGGAGGGGGAGTTTATTTTGGTGTGCATGTGTGGTTTCTGGAAATGAAGTATTCGGTTTAAGTGTTTTATTCGGCTGAGAAGCGGGTTAATAGGACAGTAAAGATGTTGGTGGAAAAAGTGCTGAGATACCACGTACAGACGATGGTCCATCTGTGGGGGTTATTTTCTATTTATCATTATTTGATTAAGTTATATTGTTGTACTTTGTAAAACGTTTGATAAATAAATTTATTATAAATATTTTTATTACATAATTTTTGTATTATTTTGGTGTTAATTGTTAATACTTTATCGTTCCTTGTTTATTGTTTGTTGTATATCGCTCGTTGTTTATTGTTCTCTGTTTATTTACTTAAGGTGATACGGTCGAAAATAAGGATATAATTGCCATTATAAAAACAGAAGATGTTTTAAAATACCATTCGTTTCAAACGATGCAATAAGGTAAGTCTTAATTTACGATGATGAATATAAAGACGTGTTGTCATTTACAAAGAGAAAGGAGAAAATACGATTAAGGCTCACTTATAAAAGCACAGAAATAATATAAACAAGCAACATCAAAGCAAATAAACAAAACGCGGCGTTATAAAGCTGACGTATTACCCGCGTTATCAAACAGCTTTAGAAATAAAAGCCCCAATTTCAGCTCGACAATGGATTCACATTATATGTCACACTATAATCAGCAATTTTATGAAAACGCGAGAAGAATTGACATAACGAATTCTTCCGCATAGCTGTCAAATTCGCTTTGCACATGAAATTAAATTCTACTAGCATTCCAGGTTTAAGCTGGATGTGAAGCGAATGCCAGCGCAATCAAAACATGCTGTTTTCTTTGTCTCATATAAAATTCAATTTACAATGTTTTCGTGAGCTCATGTAAAATTTGAGATCGTATTAAATTTTATGTCCATCCTGGCTTCATTTAATTCGGTGCAAGTTTTTATAGCGTGAGCCGGTGATTCTACCGTATCCCCATGTTAGCACTAAGACAATACGTTATGTCAACAATTTAACTTTAACACCGAGAGACTACTACTCTCACAGTTCAAGTGGTTTGTTCCTATTAGATTTATTTTTGTAACCTAATAATATATAAAGATCTCACTGTGTAAAATATTAATATCATTATATTATACTATTTCCATAAAGTGTTATGTGGTTTCAGAATGCTTTTTTATTTCAACAACACACCACAAGGGCTTACAGCCTAAATACTATCGTACCGACAAGGAGGAAAGAGACAACTTGTTAATTCTGGACTTGGAGGTTTGGAGGTTCGGAGGAGAAAGAAAAATATGTGCCGGCAAGGAATTCCACAACTTGGAAGTCCTCAGGACAAAAGAGCGGACATAACAAGATGTTCTATGTCTGGAGACCTGGACAGTAGAAGGGTGCATTTGCTCTGTTCCCCTGGTAGATCTGTTGGTGGCAGGATGTGGAGAAACTATGAAAGAAAGCTCCTCTGAGCAGTGCCCGTGCAGATATCTATAAAAGAGAGAGAGGTCACCAACAGCAGGTCGGTGGGCAAGGGATGGCAGCCTTTGGGTGAGGGTAGGATCACCGATGAGACGTATAGCTCTATTTTGATTGGAGTCCACGATAGAGAGTGTAGAAGCGGCAGCTGCACCCCAGATGTGGGAGCAGTATTCGAGGTTTGGCCTTATTTGTAAAGTATATAAGGTATAGGGATTAGCTGGTGAAAAGTATTTGCGAGCCCGGAAGAGGAAACCTAATTTCTTAGCAGCCGCTTCTGTAATTGATGTAACATGTTGGTATCAATTAAGATTTCGATCCACAGAAATGCCAACAAGAGAAAAGGACTCATTACTTGTTTTTTTAACGTCGGCCTATTTCCGCGACTATGGCTATGGCCAATCACCGACGCCAGGGAGCAGTTTCACCCCACTATCCTGGAAATTTTGCCGAACCCCTGCCTTTCTGTAAGGAGAGTAGGGATCTTTAACGTGCCCAACATCGCATGGACACAGGACCGACGGCTTTATGCTCCCTCCGAAGGGCGGAACGTGCAGACATTCAACTTGCTCAAATACAATACCAGAACCTCGGTTGATGTTAATTTACAGTTTGTACTGAAAAAGTGAAAGGAGTACCCTGGGTTCGAACCCAGTACCCTTCGGTTCAGAGGCACACGTTCTTACCCCTGAACCACCGAGGTTCTGACTCATTACTCTGAATAACTTGGTTCATTGTGATGGGTCTAGGCCTGGTGTATCTCTTATGAGAACGAAAGTAAGACTGAGATTTGGTGGGGTTGAATTCTACAAGATTTATACTTCCCCAGGCTAGTATTTTTTGGAGATCCACGGAGACAGAACCCTCCATGAGTCTGCGATTCTCATCTAATTGAGCTAAAGAGACAGGCTTAGAATATTGTATATTTGAGTGGGGGGTGCTGTCGTCCGCGTAACTGTGAACTGGGTTGGATGTGCTAGAGAGAAGATCATTGATGTGGAGAAGAAACAAAGTAGGGGCTAAAGCTGATCCTTGAGGACCTCTTGCATTAATTGGTTACAGTTTAGAGGAATGGCCATCCACAACAACAGAAATGCCCCTGTTGGAGAGGAAATTTGCTTTCCAGGTACAACGTTTTGGTGGTAGGCCACAGGCCGGAAGTTTATTAAGCAGCGCTGCGTGCCAAACCTGGTCGAATGTTTTGGATATGTCTAGAGCGACAATCTGGGATTCATCGTGTAGTTCCATAGACTTGTTCCAAGAATGGGTGACAAAGGAAAGGAAGTCAGCAGTCGATCTGCGCTGACGGAATCCATACTCCCTGTCGTGGATTAGACTGTGTTTTTCAAGAAATTTTAGTAATTTGGTATTTATATACTTTTCCATCACTTTAGAGACGACTGAAATGAGAGAAATAGGTCTGTAGTTGCTAGGAAGCGCTTTGGATCCTTTCTTGGGGATGGGTTGTACTCGAGCAGTTTTCCAGTTACTAGGGAATGTGCCTTTATTGTAAGATATCTGAAACAGGCGAGTCAGGACAGGAGCAAGTTCTGCTGCGCATTTTTTGAGAACAATGGCTCGGATCTCGTCAAGGCCAGAGGCTTTACTGATATTAAGAGAAGATAGCATCTTTCGTACCTTTTTAGTTTTGAAAATGATATCCGTCATTTTATGCGCGACATTGGGGACTGTTGACGGTTGAATATTTGGAGGTGGGTTGAGAGTAGAATTGCCGACGAACAACGAAGCAAAAGTTCAGCCGTGCCCAAGGCGGTAGAAACAATTTCATCCTCTGAGACAAGAGGTGGGAACGTGCTGTTGCAAAAATTATTCCCAATAGATTTAGCAAGAGTCCAGAAGGGTTTGCCGCCGTTAGAGCTTAAGAGGACTTTGTTTTTGATGTGGTTATTAAACGAGTTTTTCGCCTTAGAAAGAATAGCGGTTTCTTGCGTCGTTAAATGCTTGACGGTTTTGTTGACTGGGATTGTGCAGAAGCGTTTTGTGAGAACCAGGGTTTTTTAGTGGCTGAAGAGGTTTTCTGTGTACGTGGAATAAATAATTCCATGCAAGCTAGGATAATTTCGGAGACGTTTTGTGAGATATCAGAGGGGTCAGGATGAGAGAAGCAGACAGACGCCCTTGAAAATGAGGAAAAGTAATCCCGCATTTCGTCCCAGTTTGCGGAGTTGTAGTGCCAAACCATACGTGGGTTTGATGACTGTGTGACCTCGGGTTGCTTTGCGCAGGAAGCAGTGACCATGCCGTGGTCTGAGTGACCAAAGGGGGCGGTGACTGATATCTTATAGCATTCAGGTTTTGTAGTAAGAAGGAGATCCAAGGGATTTGAGCTGTGTGTTGGGATACGAGGAAAGTAAGTAGGTTGCTGAACCATATTGGCTAAAGAATTGCTGACTGCAAAGGCCTCCGCTGCTCTCCCTTGTGGATCGGTTTTGGAAGATCCGAGCCATTCCTTATTATGGACATTGAAGTCACCAAGAATGGTGAAATCGACCATCTGATTTCTGAATATCCTTCATTCAGAAATCAGATGGTCGATTTTTTCAGAAAGGTAGTCAAAGAGCTGGACATAGTTGTTGTCAGAAGGTGATCGGTAAATGCAACAGATGAATTTAGTTGCAGCCCTGAGAGTGAGTTTTATCCATAGTATGTCTTTTCTTCCAGCTTCTAAATTAGGGAGTCTGGTGCAGGGTAGATTCCTGCGGATGTATGCGCACACGCCTCCATGCAATCTGAAGGAAGTAAGGAGCTCATACCCTGGGAAATTAGGGTGATTAGTGGCTGTTTTGGCACTGATTTGTGTTTCGGTGAGAAAGAGGAGTTGGGGCCTGTTAGCCTGGAGGAAATGGTGGACGGAGTTAAGGCTAGAAATTGGTATGAAACCGTATTACTAATTTAAGGGTTATAAGACCAAAAAAGGGGCAACATTTTTAAAGTAAGATCTTTATTCTTTTTTGCAAATATTTCGTCTTGTTTTTAAGACTTCATCAGTGCATCAGCTAAAAGATAAAACAATACATGTCAGTTTTTAATTTTACGTTATGAGTTATTTCCGTTTGAACTTACAATTTGATCCAGAAGATAAAATAGCATACACATACAACAGAACATTCTGCACCACAACACAACATTATTATATGTCAAAATATAGCTCTCAACCTAGATACTTGAATTTAAATAAATTTGATTAAAATCTTTTCTAATTTGTTCTCTAAAAACAACAGGCTGCATCATCAAAAGGACGCTTACATTTTTACAAAATGGCAGTATCACTGATAAAACTGTGATAGTTTTTTACAATTTTTGAATTTACTATTACTTATGTTTTCACTGTGTGAGAGAGACAATCAATTACACTTTAATATGAGATACAAAGACAAATATACTGTCCCGTTTATCTGTCTCTGGAGATGGCAGGAGCATCAACACCAACCCAATTAAGTGAATTGGTTATTGGTTGTCTATTGGGTTGGTTTAGAAATGACGAACAATGATTGAACGAGAGAGGAGGAAAATAACATTTTTGTGGATGTTTTGAGGTATAATAACTTTCTGATAGTATTAAATTAAAAAAAAGGAAATGGAGTAAACTATTAATAATATAATGATAAAATAAAATTCCATAACATACAAAATTTAAACATGGCCAATATTTAAAAAAAAAACAAGATATAATTGAGCGTATACATAATATTGATATTGTGACATGTACGTTACATGTATCTACGTGTAAATGCTACAATAAATACATCTCACCTCATTCACCTGATTAGCTGACAGGAGAATTATTACTATTGGTTAATGAAAATTAATGTCGTCAATAGATTATACTGCATATGGCTAGAATACAGAAGCACTCAATAATATTCACTGATTATTCACTTATTAAACACAAATGATGCGCAGTAAAATGAACTACACAAAATGTAGATGATTAGGTTGATTATAATTACCGCGGAAACTGTCCTATTAAATAGAATGCAAATGCAAAGCCACAACAATTGGGGAAATCATTAGGAATGAATTTTACAAAATCTGATGGGCACGAAGTGCAGATTTTAACCTGTGATGACTACTGATACGCACACTTGGAGAACCCAAATCACCACAACACATTAAAAACAACCTGACGGTCGTTTAACTAACCAAGTTAGCGTCATCAGAGGATGAATAATTCTAAACACCTTATGTCCAATCTATTCATATTCTTCTGCAGGGAGTCGGTCACTAACGATTTGAGGAGGTTCAACGGCACAAAAATTTACATATTTCGTTTGGCGGAAATATCGGTATTATTTTATTATCTGTCGGAAGTGATTCTGCCGGTATTTGTTTTGTAAAGTAATCTATTAGAGGACTACCCATAGGCGGCGGAACGAGATTCATACACTTTTTATTACTACTATATTTGGAAATATATATATATATATATATATATATATATATATATATATATATATATATATATATATATATATATATATATATATATATATATATATATAATTTTGACGGAGTTTATCTGTTCTGGTTGCCTAACATTTTTTATTAATTTTAGAGTCTCCTCATTAACGTAGTGATTATTATCCCAAATATGTGGGGCGACGAAGATCTATCTATAGGGCCGTATATTAATTGTTCTAAATGTTCCTTGAATCTAATTTCAATAGATTTTTTTGTTTGTCCGACATATTTAAGATCACAATCTTTGCAACTTATTTCATAAATTCCCAACATTTAGGCCGTACTATCCTTGCCTTTTTGGTTACCTAGCAAGGTTCTTAAAGTATTTTTCGTCGAAAATCTTAGTTGCAAATTGGTCCTTTTAAAAATACTATCTAGGATCCTCGTGATTCCCGTTCGAATGGTAAGGAAACAAGGATTTTTTTGCTTTCTCTTCTCTAAATGTCGTTGATTACGCTAACAATTTTTTTGTTTTCTGTTTGTTAATTATTTTCTCCACTACGCAAGCAGTGTATCCGTTATATTCGGCCACGTTCTTAATATATTTTAATTATATGGTATACCTACTTTTACTTAAGGAAAAATTAATTAACCTGTTTGCTAAAAAATTCTGACTGGCCATATTTTATGCGTACGTATGATGTGTGTCATTCGTAATGTAGAGTGGTGGTTTCCTTTCTATGGACATGTAATTCTAAGGTGTCTTTATTTTTGATGACTACTACATCTAGGAAGGGTATTAATTTCTAATGTGTGGGTAAATTTTATAGAATCAAATTTATTGTTAAATTTGGCAATAAAATCCTCTATTCTGCAAATGATTTTGATAAACACCGCGAAAATATCATCCACGTTAAAAAAACAACACTCTAGGAAAATACTCACTTTCACTTTCAGTATCTTGCAAATCTAATCCAATCATGAAAAGGTCTGCAATAAATAGCGTTAGAGGATAGTCAATTGCTGTGCGTTGGGTTTGTTCAGAAAACTCAGTGTTGAATCGAAAAATATTTTATTTAATACAAAGGTTTGTTAAAGTTAAATAATTTCTACAGACCTTGCCATTTATGTTAGTCATTCTTAACAACTCTTTTAATACGATAACGTTTGCTTCGTGGGAACGTTAGGAAACAATGAGGTTACATCAAAGGAAATCAAAATCTCGCCTTCAACCAGTTTAACCTCTTTAATTTTATCAATAGATTCAAGTGAATTTGTTACTGAAAAACTTTTTGTTTGACGGGAAAGCTGTTAAACTCATTTAAATTATTTAAATTTCACCCATCAATTGCAGCTCTTCGCGGGAGTCGATCTTTTCTTGAGGGTGAAAGTTTGTGCGGCAGGTGTACTGCCATCTGAGTAAAGTCCCTTGCCCGCTTCGAAGCTCAAAGAGTGATAACCTATCTCTGAGTTTGTCTGGACCAGACATCCGTCAGTGTTTAACTCGAGGCAGTATCATGAAGTCCAGCATCCAAGCAGCATCCAAGTGAGGTCGTTTTCCCGTTTCTAAGCTTACAGAGTAGGCCCAAGTCTTCAGGTGTAATCCACCCTTAAAAATCTCAGCCCCCCTCCGGTTTGCCTAGACACGATACTCGCCAGCGTTTGCTTAACTTTAACCCAACAAATCGAGCTTCCTGCAGGAGACGATATTTGTGAGGTGAAACTTTGTTTGACAGATGTACTGCCATCTGAGTGAAGTCTCTTGCCCGTTTCAAAGCTCAAAGAGAGATAACCTCTCTTCGAGTTCGTCTGCACCAAACATCCGTCAGTGTTTGACTCGAGGCAGTATCATGAAGTCCCGCATTCCAGCAGCATCCAAGTGAGGTCATTTGCCCGTTTTGAAGCTCACAGCAGCGGCCTCAAACCCTAATTGTAATCCACCCCTAAAGATATCAGCTCTCCTACGGGTTCGTCTAGATTCGACACCCACCAGTGCTAGACTCAAGGCGACATCCCATCGAGTCCCGCTTCAGAGCATGGCCCAAGCGAGGCCGTCCGTTCGTTTCGAGGCATATAGTGGGGACCTCAAACTCCGGGTGTATACTTCTCATCAGAGATCTCAACCCCCTCTGGGTCGTCTGGATACACGACACCCGCCAGCACTCAACACAAGGCGGTATCATCTGGAACTCATTTCCCGGGTAACAACCATGCTACGTCAATTGCCCATTTCTAAGCCTAGAGTGGAGGCCACAAAATCCGTGTGCTTATCACTCCCCAGAGATATCCGCGTCCCTCCAGGCCCACCCGGACAAGACCCCCGCCAGTGTTTGACTCAGATTAGTCGCCTCTTACGACATGCAGGAGTTACCTTGGGCCTATTCTTCTAGTTATTCCCCGGACCCACAGGGGATTAAAAACTGTAGGATAGGGGCCAAACAAAAATAAAATGAGAATCCCTTACTAGAAAACTTGGAATCGGACATAAAACAGTTTTTTGAATTTTAAACTGGAAGAAAAATATCTTGATCAGAAAAAATAATGATAGAAGAACAATTAGCACCAACATCGCAGTTGCTATCGGCAGGCGAAAATCTTGTATGATAAAACAAATCGAAGCCCTATTACAACTTGTCTGACTTCTGTCAGCATCACTAATAATAAAATACTTGGATACCTACTACTTTTAGCGCCTATATATTAATACATCGCTGATACTATTTGAACTATTTGAAATATACGCGCGAATGTACTATCTCAACCCTGCTGAGTACGTACCAATCAAAGCTGCAAATATGTGACACAGCGCGAGTCTAGTGAAAACTAAAATCATGCCTACTGAAAATCTAACTTGTGACGCTTGGTTTCAGAGGCACACGTTCTTACCAATGAAGACTGCAGTATTACTTTGCGTAAAAAAATCTGTGTGCGTGTGTGTGTGTGTGTGTGTGATGACTATTGTATGGCCTCGGAAGCCAGGTCCATTAGCCAAAAAAAAATATAAAATTCAGTTCACCGTCTTCAATAAACTGATACGCATAAGAGACGTTACAATTCAAAGAATGTCAGTCTACCATATCTTAGGTGTAATAGCTTCCACTGCTAACACTATGCCTCGGTAGGTTTTTCGCTGAGCACATATAAATGTAAATTTGTGAACAAGTGATATTTTGTTAGCGATAAACTACCCCACCAACCAGGATTTTCCCTACCACTAGATTTACTAGTTAAAGCTTTGCCAAGCTAAAAAGACATTTGTAGCCTCGAAATTAGTTCCAGGTTCAGATTCATAAAACGAAGCTATTTAGTGCTGAAAATAAATTCTGTTGCATCTACATTCTTGTATAATATATACAAGCCACCGGAATATATGTGGGTTATAAAACAAATGGTAAATATTAGAATGAATGTGGTTCGGCTTCCTTCTAAAGCATATATCTCAGAGTAAATTTTAAATGCACACAACGTTATCTAAAAAGAGGATTCTAGGGTCAGTTTCAGGAAAAAAGCAATCTCAAATAGCTCAGAGCTAAAACAAATTGAAATTTTATAAGCTAACATGAAAGTTGGCTTGTATATATATAATTCAAATTGCATTGCCCAGTCGGATCTGTAGATAAAACTTATTTTGAAAAAAGTCCTGGTACACAAATGCATTTTAAAAGCGAAATTTCCTAAAATTTGTGCTTTGAAAAAAAAAAGTGTTTGCAATAAAAAAATAAAAAATCTCGGAACGCAGCAAGTGCGTCAAGGTAGTGAAGTTTCATTAAATGCCTCAAATTTTAATAACCCAATTTTCTATAAACTTAGAAAGTTTAATTTTAGCATGTAGTAAGACCCAAGACAACATATCCACTAAACTTCGTTAAAATAGCTTTGTAATTTTCGGAGAAAATTTGCCTAGCTAACGAACTCCTCCAAGTCATTAATACAAGAGTACTTGACGAGTTTCATCCAAATCGGTTAATTATTTTTTGAGTTATCGGTTGGATATATATGTATATATATATATATATATATATATATATATATATATATATATATATATATATATATATATATATATATATATATATATATATATATATATATGTTCGGAAAGATTTCCGCGGTCTTTAATGTGAGACATGCTTGGTTCTCGGGTTAAACCGCGTCCAGAATTTATGGAAACTCGACGTTTCGGCTCCTGTTTTGGAGCCATTTTGAAGAGGTAAAGGAAATATGTAAGGACACTCTGAGGCCTCAATCTGCCTACTCATTAGAGTGATGGACAAAGGTGGGTAAAAGAAATATGTAAGGACAATCTAAGGCCTCAATCTGCCTACTCATTAGAGTGGTGGACAAAGGTGGGTAAAGGAAATATGTAAGGACACTCTAAGTCCTCAATCTGCCTACTCATTAGAGTGGTGGATAAAGGTGGGTAAAGGAAATATGTAAGGACACTCTAAGGCCTCAATCTGCCTACTCCTTAGAGTGGTGGACAAAGGTAGGTAAAGGAAGTATGTAAGGACACTCTAAGGCCCCAATCTGCCTACTACTTAGAGCGGTGGATAAAGGTAGGTTGGGTTGTTGTAGCTCGATTACGGGGCCTCATCTGCCTACTCCCCAAATCTCACCGGAGATCGTCTGTGAGGTCTCAGTGTGTTCAACCCTAGGCCTCAGAGAGATCTGTTTCGTCATCAGTGAAAGTAGTGGGGTCACCGTCAATTAAGTGGGGGGCTTTGGTCACGGTATTCAAAGGAGGATTAAGAGGGTCACCGGCATTTGTTGAGGCAGAGAATGATGCAGTAAAATTATCTGTGGAATTAATTTCCTTTTTGTGTGTTTGTAAAGAAGATATAATAGGATTCCAAGTAGTCGAAAGGCGAAGACCATCATCTCTCTTATTTAAACAATCGGGACGTTTTTCAATCTCGATTGCTTCGCGGATAATTGTCGTTTTGAAATTGTAAACCAGTGCTATTGTTTTGGCATTATCGAAGTCTATTTTGTGCCCTGTATGAATATGATGCATGGCCAGCGCCGATGAGGGGTCGGAATATCAGGCTTATGGATTTTCGGGAGACCATATTTTCTAGTGATGCGAGATGATTTTTCGCGAGGGATTAGTTCTTTTTTGAGGTCAGGATTGAGTTGGGAGTTGTTGATGATAGTTTTGGTTTTCTTTTCGAGATATAGAACTTATCTCGAAAAGAAAACCAAAGCTATCATCAACAACTCCCAACTCAATCCTGACCTCAAAAAAAAACTAATCCCCCGTGAAAAATCATCCCGCATCCCTAGAAAATATGGTCTCCCGAAAGTCCATATTCCCCTTCGCCCTATCGTAAGTGCCCACCGTTCACCCACACAAAAACTTGTAAACATCTAGCCAACACTCTCCAACCATTAGTAAAAACGTTACATCCTATGTCAAAAACTCCACCCATTTCATTGACCTTCTTCAAAACAACACCAATTCTTAGAACGACATCCTAGTTAGCTTTGATATAGTTTCCTTATTCACCAATATACCTCTATCTGAAACCCTTGACATTCTCAAAAATAAACACAAAATTTTCCAAGATACCTTAGCTCTTGTAGAGCACTGCACATCTAACACTTATTTCCTTTTTCAAAACAAATTTTACAAAAAAGTTCGAGGTGCTCCAATGGGTTCACCCCTCTCTCCTGCATTGGCCAACATTTTCATGGAAAACTTCGAGACACAAGCCCTCAATTCATCCTAACTTAAACCAACCTGTTGGTTAAGATACGTTGACGACATTTTCGCTGTCTGGCCACACGGCAAAGAATCTCTAGACGAATTCCTTTCTTACCTAAATAACATCAAGCCCCAAACCCAGTTCACCATGGAAATAGAAAATAATTTCTCTTTGCCTTTCTTAGATGTATGCATCACTAAAAACCCAGACAGAGGATTTTCTTACACTGTCTACCGAAAACCAACCCACACTAATCGGTATCTTAACGCCCAATCTCACCATCACCCATAGCAACTAAATTCCGTGGTTCGAACATTAGTAACACGATCCCTTAGACTAACGGACAACAACAACAAACAGACGGAATTAAACTTTTTAAGACATACATTACTAGAAAACGGATACGACAACAATCACATACTACGAAACATTAGAAACGCACAACAACAAATCACTACACCACAAAACGAACAAACAGCGTCCACACAACAACACACAGCGTTTTACCATACATTAAGGAATTATCCGCGAAGCAATCGAGATTAAAAAACGTCCCGATTGTTTAAATAGGAGAGATGATGGTCTTCGCCTTTCGACTACTTGGAAACCTATTATATCTTCTTTACAAACACACAAAAAGGAAATACATTCCACAGACAATTTTATTGCATCATTATCTGCTTCAACAAATGCCGGTGACCCTCTTAATCCTCCTCTAAATACCATGACCAAATCCCCCCACTTAATTGACGGTGACCCCACTACTTTCACTGATGACTAAACAGGTAGACGGAACGACATATATAAGACAAGACTTGCAACGAACTGCCAGATCTCTCTGAGGCCTAGGGTTGAACACACTGAGACCTCACAGACGATCTCCGGCGAGATTTGGGGAGTAGGCAGATTGAGGCCCCGTAATCGAGCTACAATAACCCAACCTACCTTTATCCACCGCTCTAAGGAGTAGGCAGATTGAGGCCTTAGAGTGTCCTTACATACTTCCTTTACCTACCTTTTTCCACCACTCTAAGGAGTAGGCAGATTGAGGCCTTAGAGTGTCCGTACATATTTCCTTTACCCACCTTTGTCCACCACTCTAGGGAGTAGGCAGATTGAAGCCTTAGAGTGTCCTTACATATTTCCTTTACCCACCTTTGTCCACCACTCTAAGGAGTAGGCAGATTGAGGCCTTAGATTGTCCTTACATATTTCCTTTACCCACCTTTGTCCATCACTCTAAGGAGTACGCAGATTGAGGCCTTAGACTGTCCTTACATATTTCCTTTAACTCTTGAAAATGGCTCCAAAACAGGAGCCGAAACGTCGAGTTTCCATAAATTCTGGACGCGGTTTAACCCGAGAACCAAGCATGTCTCATATATATATATATATATATATATATATATATATATATATATATATATATATATATATATATATATATATATATATATATATATATATATACATAGTGTGTTTTCTAATTGAATGTCAATAAGGAAGTGATTTTTGGGTCCATTCTAAGAAGAAAACTTCATATAAATGTATGTCCTAAACGTCTTAACTTGAGATACAGGGTGGTAGATTTTTTAATAATAAGTAATTTTTTAATAATATCTGTAACACCACTCTAGATATTTTAACTAGTTTTGTATAAAAATACTAGGCATCAAGAGGCATTTTTTCATGTACCACATTTCTTTTTATTTCCATCAGTGACGTTCGAGCGGAATCTTATCTGCATATTTTAGCAGACATTGATAGTACGCCACTGATATCTCTTAAAATAAAAATTAGTTTTGAAATCCCCATTCATTACTAATCAAATTTGATTACTTGATTTTTTCAATTCGATGCACGGTTTTCGCCTCAAAAAATAAAATCTATTTCTCTGCATGGTCATAACAATATCGTTAATATGACAATAGCACAATGTAGAGAAATAGTCGGCTGTGTGTAAGAATGATGAATTCTGTTATCATTTACTTTGACAGTTCAGTTTTAAATTCAACTCTTCGCGTATTTGGTGCTTAAAATATCTGAGCAGTGTGTTATTTTGAAAAGAAATGGTTGATTTGTAAATGTACTGTTTGGCTGATGGCAGATCACCGGAAGCTAGGCGATTATACCAAGAGCGCTTTCCTAATGGAGTCATATTTGATAGGCGAACATTTGCAAATGTGCATAGAAGATTGACTGAACCTGGTAGTTTGAAGCCAAATAATCAATTAAAAGGGGCCCGTCGAGCTGCAAGAACATCAGAAATTGAAGAAGCAGTTTTAAATTCGATTGATGAAAATCCCGAACTTAGTACTAGAAAAATTGGTAATAATTTGAATATCTCGCACGTTATGGTTTCGAAAATTTTACACGATTTTCTGTTATATCCGTATCCTATTCAAGAGGTACAAGCGTTACTTCCCCGAGACTTTCCTTTGCGAGTTAATTTTTGTCATTTGTTTTTGGAGAAAATTGCGCATAATCGCTTGTTTGACTGTGATATGTCACAGTCAAACAAGCGATTATGCGCAATTTTAGCTTCATCTGTAAACATTATGATGTTTACAGATGAAGCTAACGTCTCCAGAAACTCCATCACAAATTATCATAATAATCATATTTGGGCAGACGAAAATCCCAATGTAGTTGTACATTTTAACCCCCAAGTATAATTTTAAGTGAATGTATGGGCTGGAATTGTTGAAAATTACTTGATTGGACCTTTTTTTCCCACCAGAAAGACTAAATGGCCATAATTATAGCTGGTTTATAGAGGAGGATTTGCCCATAATGCTAGAAGAACTACCAATTTTAATTAGAAATACAATGTGGTTCATGCATGACGGCGCACCCGCTCCCTTTAGTATTGAAGCAAGAGAATATTTAAATCGCACATTTAATAACCGATGGGTAGGACGTGGTGGACTCCAACCATGGAATCCTAGGTCCCCAGATTTAAATAGTTTGGACTTTTTCTCATGGGGGCATCTTAAAATCCTAGTTTACCGCACCCCAGTAAACACTGTAAAAGAGCTGAAGGATCGTATAATAGCTTCCTATGATATAACAAGAAACACTGGCGGTATACTTCAAATAGTGCGCGACAATGTGATCAAAAGACCTAAAGCATACACTATTGCAGGTGGAGCGTATTTTCAACAATTTATCTAATTTTTATGTTCTATTGTATTTTATTGTATCTCAAAAGTGAAGACATTTAGGACATACGTTCATATGAAGTTTTCTTCTTACAGACACAGCCTACTATTTATGTACATTGTGCTATTGTCATATTAACGATATTGTTATGACCATGCAGAGATATATATATATATATATATATATATATATATATATATATATATATATATATATATATATTTTTTGGCGAAAACCGTGCATCAGCCTGAAAAAAAAACCGAGTAATCAAATTTGCTTAGAAATAAGGGAGAATTTCAAAACCAATTTTTATTTTAAGAGATATCAGTGGCGTACCATCAATGTCTGCGAAAATATGCAAGTAAGATTCCGCACGAACGTCACTGGTGGAAATAAAAAGAAATGTGGTACATGCAAAAATGCCTCTTGACGCGTAGTACCTGCATACGAAATTTTATTAATCTACCTAGAGTGGTATTAAAGATATCAGAAAATTACTTATTTTTAAAAATTTATCACCCTGTATCTCAAAAGTTAAGACGTTTAGGACATACGTTTATATAAAGTTTTCTTCTTAAAATGGATTCAAAAATCAGGTCCTAAAATCTCAACATTCAATTATATATATATATATATATATATATATATATATATATATATATATATATATATATATATATATATATATATATATATATATATATATATATATATATATATATATATATATATATATATATATATATATATGTCTATATGAACACACAAAAATTGAAACCGACCCCGGATATGGATTCTAGGGGCCCTCATTTGAAATTTTTTTTGCAAATTCTCACCATCGATACCTCTCTATTAGTGACTTTCTTTTAATAAAAATTCACTAAAAACCCAAATACAGGACTCAGATTGCATTTCAGGTTGCCAAATGCCCAATATATATTTTTAATCTAACAAGCATATAATAATAATAATAATAATAATAATAATAATAAAAATAATAATAATAACAGGTAACCTCTGTGCTGCTATCAACTCATGGGCGGTATTGACATACTCTTTTGGAGTTGTTAAATGGTCTAACACCGACTTGGATGAACTGGACAGACTCACGAGAAGGCTTCTTACGAAATTTCGGTGCCTTCACACCAACTCATCTGTTAGAAGACTGTATACACCTCGGAAAGAAGGCGGCAGAGGGTTAATCAATATAAAGAATCTCTGTTTTAAGCAAGAAAGAAACATGCGACAATGTTTTCTTGCATCGCAGGATGAACTGATGAGGTTGGTGGTGTGCGAGGTTAAGGATTATTCTCCACTTAGGCTGAGTCAGCGCAACTATGAGTTGGACAGCCTGGCTGACCAGGACGGTGTAGTCCAGTGGGGCGACCAGGCTATGCATGGGAGGTACCCCAAGCACTTGCAGGCGGATAGTGTTGATAAAACCTCTTCGCTTATATGGTTGGTCGAGGGGCAACTCTACCCGGAGACCGGAGACAGAGGGTTTTGTGATGGCCATTCAGGATAGGGTTATAAAACTAAAAACTACGAGAAGCATTGTCTTAAATTAGAAGTGGTGGTTAAATGTCGAAAATGCGCAGTTGTTGGAGAAACCATTGAACACGTCATGGCAGCATGTCCTGCTCTCTCAGACTCAGCATACTTAGGCAGACATAACCAGCTCCCCAAGATCATCCATCAACGAATCGCTTTGAAATACAGCCTCCTGAACCCGTCAACAACACCAGATTATTACAAGTATTCTCCGGAGGAGTTGCTGGAGTCGGCGGACTTTCTCCTGTACTGGGACCGACCCATGATAACGGACCGCACTGTGGACTTCAATGGGCCAGACATTGTCCTGATAAACAAACAGATGAGGCTTGCTGTCATCATAGACGTTGCTGTACCGCTGTCCCATAACAATCAGAAAACTGAAATTGAAAAGATCACCAAGTATGAAAACTTGGCATATGAAATAAAAAACATATGGAAGCTCCAGAAGGTGGCTATATATCCATTCGTAATGTCGGCGGAAGGAATAGTCACCAAAAATTTTGCGGGAAATCTAAAGGAACTCGGATTACCAAATAACATCCTCAACATGGGGCAGAGGGCTGTTCTGCTGCAAACATAGTCCGAAAATTCCTCAGTTAAGTAGCGACCTCAAACAGGTCTGCTGTGTTGAAGCACCGGAAGTCAGACTGTAATAATAATATCGACATAATGGGACATGATGAATTTCATCCCCGTCCACCGAGCCGATGTCGCGCGCGTGTGGTCGGTCAAAAGGTTTCCAGTAGTAATACTGAGAAAGTGTAACGTTTATATCAAATAATAATAATAATAATAATAATAATAACAATAATTGATTAATAATAAACAAGATGATCAGTGTTTAAAATATGTAACCGAAGTAAATTTCTTCGCACACTTGAACAGAAAAACATACAAACTGCATATAGACCCGCAGGTGAAGACGTCCTTAAATACAGGAGAGAAATCTGGTCCAGAGAAACTTATTATGATCGTAATGCAGAGTGGATTAAACGAATCACACAAGACATAACCACATCACGAAAATAAACAACTGCAGCATACCACTCTACGGCGTCAAGAGAACATTAAAAACTGCCCAAATTGAAATCACCGGGACTAAACTGAATTCACAACTTTTGGCTGAAGGGTCTCACAAGTTGCTATAGAGAACTTGCTGTTGAGCTCAACATTGTGTTACGTGATCGTTCATATTTTTCGTCGACGGTGATGGAAGAAAATATCTTCCTCTTATACAGGCTAGGAAACAAATACTATTAGATATAAAATAACATAGTCTTCTATTTTAATAAAGGAAAAATCCTGTGCCCAGTCATTGAGACTGTAGTTTTAATTGATACCTGTTGCTAATAGCTTTAACGCTTTGTAGGTTTTTTTCTTGTTAGGGGTTTTTCGTTCATTTATCCTGTAATTTTATGGCTGGAATCAAACTCCGGTTTATTGGTGAAAACTTTGATTAAGTTTATTATCATTTACCGGCAAAAATCATACAGTAAGTTAATACAAGAAGATGTAGACTTATACTGTATCATTACGTAGTTTATAAGGTTACATCCAATTTGATTTGACACTTCTTCACCGAATTCAGAGAACATCAAATTTTTACATACCAAATCATGGATACTTTTTTCTTCCCTAATTATTCTTTCCTAATGCTTCAACCACTGCCTTCAATTACCATTACACTCAACTACCCTATAATGCCTACTAAATTACCATTTTTCTTAAACAGTCAATATTTTTACTAACATGTGTAATTATATATGGTGCCAAAAATGACGGTATTATACATCAATTCTAAGTGGATTAAAAGTCCGGAATTCCATTGATCGGGGTTTGATAGTGGTCAACCCATACGCTGGAGTTATGTGATTGGTAATTTGAATGATGGTTAAGGAACCCGTGGCAAGACAGATAAGTTGCAAAATTAATCAAGTAGAGAGAATGTTCATCTAACTTATATATAGTTTACAATGTTTAGAGGCTGAATTACCTGACGTCTATATAGTTCATAAATGCCGACAATATGAACATTTGTCTGACTCTTTTATGTAAATAAGACTGCAAGCGTAGTGAAAGTTATTATGTGCGTACTAAAGTGAGGTTAGAAATAGTAAATTGAATGATAAAGAGATAGATGAATTCTGAAGGTTAGATATTATTAGCTTAGCATTTTGACAGTGTGTAACAATTTTATCAGTGTGATGCAATGGAGCATAGTTGATAGAGAATTTTCTAAGTCAAAAATAGAAAACCATGGAATAAATATATTTATGGATAGCAAGGAATAATTAAAGGAAAATATATTTTTATTGAGTAAATTGTAATTTAATTTTAAAACCCCCCTCTTAGTAGACTACACAACACATCCGAAAAGCACTGGTAAAACCAGAATTAATCTTTAATTTTAATTGGAATCGGTTAAGGTTGTTTATAGAAAGTTTAGCAAATCCTCTTAGCCAGATATCTTTGTCCAACTTTATGGACTCCTCAAAAGTTTGACTAGTTTTAATTTTAAAGCTTCCAAACAAACTCCCTTTGCTCTCCTTATGTTCACGTAGTAGAAACTGCACTTGCCTGGCTACCAAGGGCAATCTCCACATTTTCTACGGGGACTGCATTTCAACTGAATTTGCAGACTTAGCCTAAGATAAGCGAATCTCTGGCTTTTATCACGTTAGCATACAAGGGCTACAGTCGTGTAAACATTTACGTATATATATTTCAGTACATTATTTAGCAGACAACGACATCTATTTTCAGTAGCATTACAGTTTACTTGAGTGCAACGCATTGGAACTACTCAGGTAGATTTACTGTTGGAAATGAAAAGACTTTTGTTTTATGATCCCTGTGAAATAAAGTAGATTATAAAGTTTTGAGATTTTCAGATGTTTTACTCGTATTTTTAAGTTTCACGAGCAGAAAACGGATTAGCTATAAAGATAAGACCCGAATGTAAAAAATTCCTATTTACGTTGGATTCTGGGGCTTATGTGAAAGATTCAAGTTTCAGCGAACTAAAATGAGAAATTAATGTCGTGATTATGGTAGGAATTTGTTTGAGGATTTATTTTTACTAGTTTTGTGATTTCATCATACACACTGATAAAAGTTTCAATTATTGCAAGAGAAGGAAGGTGGCCATGATATACGGTCAGTGCGATTTGTGAAAATGTGTACTTTTTGTATTATTGGACACTCAGTAGGCCGGGCCGAAAAAAATGCAAAAAACGCCAAGTCGCGATTTGAAACGTCAAAATTTGCAATTTTCAGACAAAGAATTTGAAGCAAATACGGGTTATGTTGAAAAAATCTCTTAATAAGTGTGTTTCACAAAGCCTTAAGTTTCAGCTTCAACCATCACTGTCCATCATTATATTTAAATGTTTTTGGAAAATACAGTTCAATCGACCCTCTTTCTGATGCTTCGGCAGTAGTTTCCGCTACGTAGAAAAGATTCGTTAATAAGAAGACCGCGACTTATTAATTCGAAAAAGATTTCTTCAAATGAGCACGAACTAGAACCCCTAAACCGCATATACGGGGTCAGTTTCAGTTTTTGCCTGTTTACATATATACAGGGTGACGCATTTCTAGGGTAAAGCTCAATATATCTGCTATTATGGAAGATATGTGGAAAAAATATATACGTTAATTATAGGGTGTTTTCAGCTCTATCGTATCAACCTTTTTTGACAACGACAGGGTGGCCCATAAGTCAATGTCATTCTTGTGTATTACATCAAGTTATAATGCATGTTTGTAAGGAAAAAAAAATGATATCGTTTTTGAGTTATTTCAATTGTTTTGCAACTTTTCGCGTTTTTGGCACATATTTCAAAAGCATATCACGTAATGTGATATGGCGTTTTATCAATAGATAGTGGAGCCCCATGGAAATTACGCATTCAGAGAGGTTTTTCTTTGTATTAATCGTCGAAAAAATCTAGCTGCCGTATACAGGTATTGTCAAGTAGTGGCTGAATTTGAAAAGTTTTCGCTGAAATGTTTTTATTTTTTCCGTAGAAATCATTTTTTGTAAGATATTTATGATATGCTGGTAATAAATATTAAATGTTTAGTAAGTTATTGTAAAAAAAATGTTGTCGGATTTTATAATTTAGTGTAACATTATTGAAGGCAATTTATGTAAAAGAAATTATCAAATTTTTTTTTCAATTTTGGTCCTAAAGCTGTTTGTGAATAATTGTATCTTGTCAGGTGTATACATAGCTTAAAGAGGTTCGTTGGACAGAAATATAGGAGCAGTTTTTCTGGAACATTTAAAGTTTATTTTCGGAAAATTGTTGTACTTTTTGAAACAACAATGCTATTTTAATGGTACATTGTTAGTACTATATGGGTTATACTATCAACCAAATGCCCTTCTTGTAAGAATAAGACATATTTTTCATTAAAAACATTTTTACGAAAATTCGCTACTATAACGCATTTGCTGCGTACAGAACTTTTTTATTTTTACTGATGTTCAGAAAGTATTTGACTTATTGTTGTTAAAGTTGGTACAGATTAGTTTTTTATATCGATTAATGGGGGTTATTAATTTTCAATTTTCCTGCAGCGGATAGAGGGCACTGCTTATAATACTCTTTAAGTCTCAAAATTATTCATAATTTTGTTAGCGACGCTAGGAAGATTATACAAAATAGTGTTTTCTTGTATTTTCTAAGCAAATAAGGTATTCTTGTTGAAGGACGCTAAGATAAACACATCTTAGCTACCCCCGCTTCGTTACAACCTCAAGGTTTATAGATTAGACAGGTTGTCTGGTAACTCCGAGAGGGGAGAGACGCGAGAGGATGGTAATACGTCATGTGAAGTCTGAATGCCACAAGTTTAAGTTTGGCTTTGGTGCTTTAAATAATATTTATTAGTAATGTAGGTAAATTTTAATGTATTTGCTAAAAAAAATTCGAATACGATCAGTTACACACATATTTTAATGTTTATTTTGTACGAAATAGCACTTAAATCGAAACTATTATTTTAAAGACTGTATTTTATTTTTTAAGGTGTTTTGTTGTAATATTGTAAACATAAGTGTACAGTGAATCAACCTTAGTACGAATAGATATGTGTTTAATTTCAAAAAAGAAATTATACATACTTGAAAAAAGAAGCCCATAGATAACTTAACCTAAATATTTTTAGATGCCCAGTGGAACAATTTGTAACGTATGAACGTCCAAAAATAATTCCAAAACGGCAGAGGAAAGTGGAGAGACACTTTCCTTCTTTTCGTTTCCTAAAGGGCCTAAGATTAAAAGAGAATGGGTAAGAAAATGTTATCGCATAATGAGAGTGAAAGGTCCAAGAGAATGATGCACACAAATAGGAAAGCTATTGTGGAAAGTTTAATTAGCAATAATAAAGAACCATCATTGAACATCATAGAACCAGCTAATAGAATTAAGCGTCAAGGTGAAACTTTGAGCATAGACTTGTCAGAAAGAAGACCCCTTAGTAAAGAAACAGAGTATGGTATCTTAAAAAGAAAATATCAAGAATTGCAAATTGAAAACCTGTGTTTCAAGAAAAAAAATTGAATTACTATGAAAATCACCAAAGTTCTACTGCAGCAACATATTTCTGGTCTAGCAAAAGGGCTAAAAGAAGCTGGCATTAATTTTTAAGGTAGAGTGAAATAGCCTTTAAAGATCTTTTAACTTCTAATCAAATAGAAATCATATAATACCACATAATAGTATTTTAATATCAAATATAAGATGTATAAGTTTTTTTGCTTACAAAGTGATTGCAAAAATTATAAAGCTACGATTTTATATGTGTACAAATACCTACCTAAATTATTTACTTAGTGTGCTAACCGAGTTTACTATTTTACTATGAGTTTTTTGCTTAGAAATTATTGTAAAAATTATAAACCTACGATTATGTATGTGTACAAATAAGTACCTACATAACTATTATGTGCTAAAATTATTTACTTATTATATATAGTAGCCCAATGTATTATGATTTTACAATCCGTAACAAGATGTATGGTTTTTTGCTTTGAAATTGATTGTATAAATTATACGCCTATTATATAGTATGTATAATATAAATACCTCCTTAAATATTATATACAAACATTATTTATTTATTGGGCTAACTCAGTGTACTATTTTACAACTCCAAAAATGTAGGAGCTTTGTGGTTGTAAGTTGATTATAAAAATTATAAACCTACTATTTTGTATGTGTACTAATACATACCTACCTAAACATTATAAAGTAAAAAAAATTACTTATTGTGAAAGTTGCATGTTATTAAATGAAGATTATCAAGTAAAATAGGAAAACAATTAAGAAAAAGAAACCAAAAACCTAGATTACAGTTCAAAAGAAAAAAATTATGTACAATTTGAGCCATTATGAGTTTATAATTTCATAAAAATTATTTAATTTTTAATCGTTTTCGAGATAAACCAATCAATTAAATCCATTACTTTTAAATCAAATAATATCGTAAAACTTAAATACTTTCTGTTACCATGTGAACAAAATATTAACTAAAAAAACTAAAAAAAACTAACTAAAAAAATAATGGACCGATTTTGATAAGATTAGGTGAGTACCTTCCTTTCGCGAGTGGCTTGGATAAGTTCGTTAGCCAGGAAAATTCGCTGAGGTTTTCCCGGAAAATTTTGTGTTTTCTTTCGAAACAATCGAAAAAAATTTATATCTCCGGAATTAACAAAGCCAGGGCAACGAAATTTGGTACACGGATTTACGCAAGTTACGAAAAAAAGTTGTATACATTAAATGTAGGGTGTCTTAAGCTACATCTTAAAAAATATTTCCACAATTACAGGGTGGCCCATAAATTGTTGGTGATTCAAATTTTCTTTTTTTTAGTGAATTTTTTTAATCGAACACGCCCTATGTTATTGCATTTTTGTATTTTCCATCGAAATATAATACATCTTTGTAAGAAAAGAAATTCTGGACGCAGCAAGTGCGTTATGGTAGCGAATTTTCATTAAATGCTTCAAATTTTGAATCAATTTGCTATTAACCTATAAGGTTGACCACAAAACCAGTTTTTTCGGGAACAATTTAAGTTTACTTTCGGAAATTTTTGTACATTTTTAAACAATAAAGTTATTTTGATGAAACATGGCACATTATTTCTAATATATAGATTATACTGGTAACCAAATTTGGTGCCTGCTTTCTTAAAAAAAACATATTTGCTATTAAGAACATTTTAATGAAAATTCACTACCATAACGCACTTGCTGCGTCCAGAGTTTTTTAAATACAACGTGTTAAAATTATTAAATATTTAATCTTGTTACAAGTTCAAAAAGAACCTAACTTTGTAAAGACGGACATATAAATGCCGGCTGGTTTCTATATTCAATGCACCATTAATCCACTAGATTTAAATTCGGACTTCATGTGACGTATTCCCGCGTCACTTTCTGATTGGTCGAAAGTTACCAGATAACTTATATAATCCATAAACCTTGTTACAACCTTGCGTGTTTACACCTGACGATAATTTACCTAACAAAGTTAGTTCAGGTAGACGACGTATGAATTTAATTTAACATCAGTGTAATATATAACTAAATGTTATTTTTGGAAACACAATGGCATCTGTCAGGTTTGCAAAACTAAATCCATTTTCCACATATTTACCTCAGAATCATCGCACATTTGTATGGCTGTGTATATATAACATACAATGTACCAGTGTGCAAACTTTGAAAATTGAATTCGGGACACATACTCGCACTTAGCTCACACTGGCAGCAGTTTCTAAAGTGTTGTTTGTCTTGCGAACTGAAATCTGGCGTTTTCACGCAATTGAAAGTGAAAACCGCCTTTCCCCTTTGAATAAATTAGTGTAACCACGTTGTGCATCCAGTCCAAATCAAATTTACATCTGAACGAGGAATAATATTTCAAAATTTACATGAAAATATTTAAACACAAATATTCTGATGTCGTTTTTATTCGTCAGCAGTTACAAATTAGATTTTTAAGTTGCTGAAAGATTCTGAGCATTCGAATTAATCAAGCCGGGTTGGTTGAAACTTCTTTCTTGTTTTTTTTCTGTTTAACTTATGTTGGTTGGAATGTTACCCTCGAGTTCTCCTTTGAAAATGGTTTCTCTTTAGATGCGGATTGTGATATCCATACCAAAGAAAGATTAATCAGAAAGTACGAACGTTTGCATGACTGTCCATGTTTTCAACGGTATGAGATGAATTTGCAATTTTGCAGAAATTAAACTTGAATTGGAAACGAGGTGATTGGGTATTAAAAAGGAGTAAAACTATTTAATGGAACCTGGAAACTAAGCTATCTAGCTCACATTTCCGGCACTAATATTTATGAGACACTAAGTTGTATCAATCTTTTATGAATTTCAGGAATCCTTCGAACATTATTATATTTAATTGTGTACAAATTAAATTTACTTTTATAGCATCTCCAAAAGAAACACGAGCATGGTTAGCTCCTGGATGGGTGACCGGTTTGCGATTTTATCCAGGTCTGATGGATAAATAGATTATACATTTGTTTGTCATGAGCTGATACATGTTTTAGAGAGATACGTCATTAAAATATAAAAACATCGGAATCAAGAATAAGTGAAGATTTAAATCTGTGATGAGCACTGATAAACACAATTTGGAGAACCCAATACATCACAATACAGTTTTTAGACCTGACGATTGTTTCGCTACCAAAGTTAGCATCATCAGAGGGATGAAGAAACTAAGTGAATAAAGACTAGAACTACTATTTATATTTTAGTTCCCAAGGAGTTGCGAAAAGTGTCCTCTAGGAAGGTATACAGACAGATCCTCACTGTTGAGTCTTAAATCCCTGTAACTAAAACTGCATACCTGCCTTTCTTATACTCTGCGTCGTTATCAAATATTCCTACTAAAAAGGGCACGCTGCTTATTAAGATCACAGTTCGAACAACGGACTACATAGAACAGGAGGTACTTTATTTATCGAAAATGTTTGTTCAAATTTTTAACGATATATATATATATATATATATATATATATATATATATATATATATATATATATATATATATATATATATATATAGATATATATAACTGACGACTGCCAGACATTTTTGATTAACTTGAGATTTTCTTTATCTACATGATGGTGATTGTCCCAAATATGCTGAGCAATATATTATCTGTCAATTATTCCATATTTCAGTTGCGCTGAATGTACTTTAAACCTAGTTTCAATACTTCTTTTAGTTTGCCCAACATATTTAAGTTCACAATCCCTACAACCTCTTTCATAGATTCCCGACACTTCTGTGGTTTTATGTTTATCCTTTGAATTACCTTTGATATTTTACAAATTCTTTTAATTTATTATTATGTTATATCAAATTTAAAATGGAAAACCATCTCCTCAGAAAGTTGACCTCGTAGAAAACCTTCCTTCGCAGACGTTCAATAAAAATGAGATCTAAATAAAGGGCTAGAATTAGATTTGCAATCACAAAAGGACGATCTATTGGATATTATTGCCGGCATTGACACAGCTAAGTTATGGAATCGCCCTGTGTATATAGGAATATTTTAAATCTAATTGGTAATTTACATTGTAGTATAGTTTATGCAATTCTGCAATTTCAGCATTTATAAATGTTTCCTTTATAATACGTTTATTTAGATAATTAACTATGTGAACTTTGATAATGCAATTCAGTCTTTTTATTGTAAACGTCCACATCGGTGGCCTGATGTCATGTGATTTGACATCATATCACCCGAGTTATTAAATATGTGTAGATCAATAATCAGTTCTGTATTAGACTTAGCCTTGTGTCTTTGCAGTTCTCGTATTTTTAATGAATTGTAACTCAACAAGCATTGAATAAATAAATAAATTTAATTTTAAAGCCGTAAACCGGAGTTACAATTTATTTCGCGACTGCCTGAAATTTTGTATTAACTTGAGATTTTCTTTATCTACATGATGATTTTCCCAAGTATGCTGAGCACTGCATTATCTGTCAATTGTGCCATATTTTAGTTGCACCGAATGTACTCTAAACCTAGTTTCAATAGTTCTTTTAGTTTCCCCAACATATTTAAGTTCACAATCCCTACAACCTATTTCATAGATTCCCGACACTTCTGTGGTTTTATTATTATCCTTTGGATTACCTTTGATATTTTACAAGCTGTTTTAAGTTATTATTATATCATATCAAATTTAAAATGGAAAACCATCTCCCCAGAAAGTTGACCTCGTAGAAAACCTTCCTTCGCAGACGTTCAATAAAAATGAGATCTCAATAAAGGGCTAGAATTGGATTTTCAATCACAAAATGACGTTCTATTGGATATTATTGCCGGCATTGAAACAGCTATTGAACAATTACCTGAGCCTTCAAAAGACAAGCATGTAAAGATAAATTAACTAAAAATGACATGAAAATAAGCCTATAAAGACCAAAAACGTTAATAAAATAAGTGAAGTTAAACGACTGAGAGAGAAAGAATGTTTTTATGTTAAAGCAGATATGATTTTAGACAAAAGCGATCATAAAGATAGAGTATATAACGCAATGGAATCAGGACCATATAAAAAACTAAATAGAAACTCTCTCCCAAAAACGATTTTTGAAGTTAAAGACAACTTAAGGAGATGTTGTAATGATAGTACAAAACATTTAGGAAAAAGTTACCAGTTTAAAATCCTTAAGTTCCTAAAACTTATTGTGTCCCAAAAATCCATCAAACCGGAAAATCGGTGAGGCCTGTTGTTTCAGCCATGTATTCCCCGCCATAAGGTAGAGCGAAATGGTTAACAAGCGAATTTAAAGGCTTGCCTAGCAAGCAAAAAAGTTTCAGTTTCAAATTCACTTGAATTTATTAATAAAGTTAAGAAATTTAAGTTGGTTGAAGGCAAGGTTTAATACCCTTTGATATGACCTCGTTGTTTCTCAGTCTTTTCGTAAAAGAAACGCTGACGTATTTAGACAATTTGTTAAAAATGAACAACATAGATGAAGAGGTCTGCAAAACTTCGGTAACATTAGAATATTACACAGAGAAAGAAAACGCGATCAAAGAACTTCCCTAGATATGTGTTATATTCAAGAATTTGAGACACTAAATTCGAGATCTCACACTCACAACCTCAGCAATATCTATATGTTTGTAGTATAACTAGATAAAAATGACCTCAACCTAGTGATGTCGCTTGGTGCTCGGTGATTCCAAATTGGGTCTATGTGATGTTTTACCTCCTAATGTTAACATTCTTTCTTCACTCTACAGTCTCGCTTTCACTCCTACATACAAGGATATGTAGCTGCCATATTAGCGCACCTACCCACAGATGAGTCGATGTAACAAGAAATCTGGCACTCAAATTATTTCTACTTTCCATTCATTTTTCGTTCTGTTTTCCGCTGGACCTTGACTTCTTTGTGTCAAGATACACACCTCTATGAGAATACATCTCAGGGTGACCCCAACTTCTCAAATTTCTCAGTTTTCTCGTTTTTCGTTGCACGTTCGCATGATTATTCTGACCCCGACCTTTCCAGGATGTCTGGCTTGCTCTTGGTCTCATCATGAAATAGTGCTTTCTCACACTGTTTTAAATGCATCTGTCTACTGCCAGGCAGTTAGATATAATATCTAATCTGCCCTCTTTTCTTCGAGATTTCTTTCCGCGTATCACTGGGCCAATCCCTCTCAGTTTCAGGTTGCACGCCTTGATGACGTACACCCCAGGGTGGTCACGTTGTTCTTAGACTTTGGTCTTTCGCTCTTCGTTTCACCCTGGAAGGATATTCCCGCCCCTAGCCGTTCAGGCTATTTAGCTGTTTTCCTGGGATCAGCATGAAATAGTGTCCCCAGACTATTTCCAAGTACATTTCTATACTATCAGGGATGCAGATATAGCAAAAATCTGCCAAAATATAGTTTCCACAAATAAAACTTTATTAGGGGTAGTTGGTCTCTACAGTCAATCGTTCTCTAAAATTTCATAACTCAAGTTTATAAAGCCATTCACCTTCTGTGGCTTACTTCTATGCCCTTCTGACAGAAAGTTTTAAGTCTGTCATCTCTCAGTTGGCACTCCTATTTCATATGTCACGACAGAAAAGTCGGCTGTCAATCAAGGACCACATGAAAATTTATTTGAAAGTTTTTAGTTTTTAACCATCTGTTAACAATGTGACCATGTAACTAAGGTTTTATACTATGTCCTGTTGTGTCCTGTGTCTTTGTTGTATGTGAAGTACCATAAGCCACCGAGATGTCTTACTTCCATGTTGTGTTCCCGTGCAGTCTGTTTCGCATATTTTTTTCAGCTTTCGGTGTGTAGTTCTAAGTTATTTTGGATTGTATATCATAGCTATAACTATTTCTAGGCCGCACCGAAGAGGGTGCGAGATATAAAAAAGGAGCACGTTTTAGCAAAACACTTGCGTTTGGATGCCCATGATGAATTGTAGGTCGATAGCCGTTACTGAGACTTTAAATTTTGGAACCTTACAATACCGACCGTTATTTACTATTAGCTATGATTATATATAACGTGTCCCAGATTCGCTTCTCTATACAGGGATCTCGGCTCCCATTATACCTAGAGCAAAGGTTAAATGGGAAAAGTTTTAGAGGAAGCTTATTGCATTCAATATCAGGCTTCAGGTTAACGATTCGTCAATTGGGTTTAGAAATATCGCCGAAAAACCGAAAATGGCGAATTTGGTTTGTCGCCGGTAAATCCGAAATCATCAAATTGACAGCTGTCAAAATATGACATTATTGGGGCACTTTTTTAAGACGAATAAGATGGCGTGTATGACATGTCTCTTTCGTCTTTTGTTATCCAGCAACCCGCCTCAACTTTAATTTTTCTTATGGCCCCCATATTGGATTTTTCGATTTTTGGAAAGAGCGTAAAATTACCAGTCTAGTGACGCCTCACAAGTGCATAGAAGATGTGAGTATCATCGAAATATCAAATATCGTAAAGTCAGGTCTTATTTTTTCTAAGAAGGCTATGTTTTATTTGTCAGAAAATAACATTAATAAGTAATGTATTAAATGCGTTGAATTTTCAATATAACATGAACGTAAATAACGATTTAAAACTAATAAATAAAATATAATTTCTTAACTACTTCGTAACTGGTTATTAATTTACAGATTTGCAAAATCACGTCGATAATTTTTGACATTTGGTAACTGTTTTGCGCACAACACTAACAAGTGTATTTCTGTTAATGATATTTCTAAATGTGTCCAAAACTCCCTGTCTCAGGACTTCTATGGTCGCAGGAGGATCAAATTCATAGTATGACCCTAGAGGTAGAAATCCAAGCGCGAAAGATCAGGGGATCTTGGTGGCCGGGATATTGGACCATTTTGAGGAAATCATTTTTTCGTCAAACTGTTCTGTTAAGAAGTTCCTGACTTAAATGGTGTTGTGAGCCGGGTATCCATCCTGTTGAAACCAGGTTCTTCTAAACTCATCATCGGTTAAAGTAGCTGGTAAAGCCGACACAACCTGGTTTCGCAAAAGCTTTTAGTACCTCTGTCCGTTTAGGCTGTAGTTAA
Organism: Tillus elongatus; assembly: GCA_964006375.1. NCBI lineage: Eukaryota > Metazoa > Arthropoda > Insecta > Coleoptera > Cleridae > Tillus > Tillus elongatus. The sequence continues at coordinate 28,756,797 of OZ023265.1, forward strand.
ACAAAAATGGTCCTATAAGTAGATTTTCTGAACTGATTAATTATTTACAATAGGTGCCAAATTAAAAAAGGTAACTTAGAATAAATTACCAATGATCCCACACCAAACGTTAATTTCAAATCTGGTTTGTAGACTTCTCTCTGCCACTTCGTAGGGTTTTCCATCGCCCAATTATGGGTGTTATGCCTATTAAAAACTCAACAGTTCGTAAACCTGCCCTCACCGGACTACATGACATGCTTAACAAAATCGTGATTTCAATTACACTTTCTAGTTAACCAATCACAGAAGCTCTTTCGGATTTGAAAATCAGTTTCCTTAAGTCCTTGAACTATTTTGGGTTTGTATGAATGGTACCTGCTCTTTTTAACACTCAATGTACCGTTGATTTAGATACAGGAATTTCTCGATCTACAGTTCTCACCGATGCACTAAGGTTTTCATTGACAGTTTGTAAAATGTCGGGATTTATTTTCAATATTTTATCCACTTCTAGATTATTTGAAGGCCCCATTAAATTAACTACGATTTTTCTGAGTTAGGTTTTATGAGGCTGCCGTCGTTCGGGGCACATATCCAAATACTTTGCTGAGATAATGTCGGCGTTTCGGTGTGACTGCAAGTACACCGCTAACATGTCAAACTTTTCTTTATTTCAATAGGGAATACCGGCCATTTTCAACAGTTTTCGACGATTTGTGTGTCAGATTTCTGATTGTAATTAAAGCAAAGCGTACTACTTATAAAGCACAACTTTGACACTTTGAATTATTTAACGTCACCTTAGCCTCCTTAGATAGAAAAAATGTTTAACTTATAGAAACCCAATTTTATGACAAATAAAACATGGTGTCCTTTACGAAGTGTGATATTTCGATGATACTGAAATCCTCTGTGCACTTGTGAGACGTCACTAGACTGTAAATTTTACGCTCTTTCCAAAAATCGAAAAATCCAATATGACGACCATCAGAAAAATGAAAGTTGAGGCGGGTTGCTGGATAACAAAAGACGATAGACATGTCATATACGCCATCTTATTTATCCTAAAAAAGGGTCCAAATAATGTCAATTTTTGACAGCTGACAATTTAACCGTTTTGGATTTGCTGGCGAAAAACGAGAACTGCCATTTTCCGTTTTTCGGCGATATTTCCTGAAACCGGATATTCAATGCAGAAAGCTTTAAAACTTTCCCCATTTAACCTTTGCTGTAGATACAATAGGTGCCAAATCCCTGTATAGAGAAGCAAATCTAGGACACACTGTATATATATATATATATATATATATATATATATATATATATATATATATATATATATATATATATATATATACAGTGTATATATATATATATATATATATATATATATATAAACGTATAAAAAGTGAAAGTAATCAAGGATGTGGGTTCTGGAGGTCCTACTTCGCGTCGTTTTGAAAAAAAAATTTAAAATTTCAAAGTCGGGATCTTCCCACTAGCGACTCTTCTACGAAAATTCACTAATCTGTGTAACCATTCAATACCATAACTCACTTGCTGCACGCAGATTCTATTCAATTACACAATTATTGTTCCAGAATGTCTTTTTATTATAGTAGCCCCAAAGAAATCTCCTTCGATTCCACAGATTTTAGTAAAACAAGCCTGATTTGGTAAAACCCAGTCAGTCATAAGTACACCTAAAGAACCCAAATCATCAAAATAATCTTTTTAAAGACCCAACGATCGTTTCGCTAACAAAGTTAGCGTCATCAGAGGATGAAAAATCCTGTTCATCCTCTGATGACGCTAACTTTGTTAGTCAAACAATCGTCGGGTCTTTAAAAGCTATGTTGGGGTGATTTGTGTTCATCAAGTGTACTTATCAACGCTCATCACAGGTTACAATCTTCACTTAGTGACAGTCAGTCAATTGTTAATCTATAATATCACCGTTTGTCACGAGTGGCCGTAAAAATAATTGCAAAATTAAATAAGTTGCTCTGATAATTTTTTTCTGATGGATTTTTGTCGGGCTAGATTTCATTCCTCCAATTGATTTTATGTAAGGTCAAGGTTTATTATTCAATAGATTGAATCAGACACTGGATGATACAGTGAGATAGAAAAAGCATCACAGTCAGAACAAGGGCATAAAAAACAAATACCTTGTCTGGGATCTCGGATTCTACCGCGTTTCAGAATTAATAAAATGTTTCTTTACTTACTATGATTTATCCTCTCTAAAGATATATTTGATAGACGAGCTTATTTCTCGATTTATCTTATTCCATCCATAAAGTTCTGTGTTACTGAGAAGCACTAAAGCGATCGGTAAGATATTTTTTATACCGCTTTAAATCGCTGCGCCCTGATTTGTATAATTTTTTTATAAAATTGTTTTTAACAGCAAATATGTCTATCTAATGCAAGCAGGCATCAATTTGGTTACCGATAGAGCCTATATAGTAGAAACAATGTACCATATATAATCAAAATTATTTATTGTTTGAAAATCTACACAAATTTTCCTAAAATAAACTTCAAATGTTGGTTTTCTAGTCAACAAACCTTAGGTTAATAGCAAATTTAGTTATTGAAATTTGAAGGATTTAATGAAATTTCGATACTCAAACGCTCTTACTGCCCCTAGATTTTTTTCCTTGCCAACATTTCCATAAAAAATGCAAAAATGGAATAATATAAGTGTGTTCGAAAAAACAATTGTAGGGATAACCAACGACTAATGGACCACATTATGATTGTCAAAATAATTTTATAAGATGCAGATTAAGACACCCTATAATTAACCTATACAAATTTTTCTCGTAACTTGTATAATAACAATTATATTCAGCTTTACCGTAGAAGTGAGTCACCCTGTATATATCTACACAGATAAAAAATAAAAGTAAATCCGGTTATGGATTCTAGAAGGCCTGGTTTGCGCTCACTTGAAGATTCGCTAAAAATTATATTTGTTTAACAATAATTGTTTAACAAATGACTTAATTACACCTACAGCGAAAGCATCAACTTAACTAAACCGACAGCCAAAGCACCAGAGAAAGGATCTATTTGAAATCAATTTTCTGTAAACATTTTAGTAAAATGAAGGACGACGATGGTTGAAGCTGAAACTTATAGGTTTGCAAAACACTCTTCTAGTGATATTTTCTTTACATAATCAGTATTTGTTTCAGGTTCTATGCCTAAATATTACGAATTTTGACGCTTCTAATCTCGACTTTGACGTTTTGAGGAAAGTTAACTTTTTTGTGTTTAACCCCACAGACCTAAATTTTGATACGTGCTTCACTCTTTATAATGCAAACACGCGTAGCACATTTGGTTGTCCTTGTGATTTCCGGAGATATAATTTTTTTGCGAAAGAAAACATATATATCTATACACAACATTTTCCGAGAAAACCAGCGCCAATTTTCCTGACTAACGAACTCATTCAACCCACCAAATTTGATTAAAAGCGGTCCACTATTGTTTAATTTATCGGTGTGATACATACACATACACACACAAATATATATATATATATATATATATATATATATATATATATATATATATATATATATATATATATATATATATATATATATATATTTGTCTTTTAGGGCGCCTAATTAGCACTCATATGAAGAAATTTTTTTACAGTTCAAAAGTCGGGATCTTTTCATTAGTGAAAATTCACTAAAAAAACACAGTGAAACTAATACAAAAGAGTCTGGACGTAACAAGAGCCTTATACTATCAAACTATCAAATACAAAAAATTCTCGAAAGGAAAATAAATTGTATCTGAGAAAACAATAAGCTTGTTTTGATTAATTTATTTTTTTGGGGATTTTTGCACACAAAAAATATTTTTCTTGTAGTTATGCATCCAAGAGGCTACATCCTAAGCATGTTTCTGCATTTTTCTTTAAAAGCCCTATGTGAGCTCATTTGAAAATTAACAAAGTGTATATTCTTATATATTATTAATGTGCTAATTGAACTAACAGATTTTGCTATTATTTTAAAATTAAATATAAGATGTATGAGAAGAGCCTAGGTTGTCCAGGGGTAAGAACGTGTGCATCTGAACCGAAGGGCACTTGGTTCGATACCAGGGTCTCCCTTTCACTTTTTCAGTACAAACTGTAATAAATGAACATCAACCGAGGTTCTGGCATTGCATTTGAGCAAGTTGAACGTCTGCACTTTCGGCTCTCTTAAAACTACTTTCCAAACCTTTTGTGATACGTGGTTCGTAAGGTAGACACACAATTTTTTTCTCTATTTTATCTTTCTTAAATGTCGTGTATTCAGATATCATTTTATTTGTTCTGTGTTTGTTAAACAATCTGTCCACTAAACCACTCAAATAACTTTAATTTTTACTAGATTTAATATAGAATTAAAGTACATAAAAAACGTGGCGAGATATAACGGTTATTCGGATGGTTTAGTGGACAAATCGGTTAACAAACACAGAACAAAGAAAATGATATATGAATGCACGACATTCAAAAAAGATAAAACAGAGAAAAAAATTGTGTGTCTACCTTATGATTTACGTGTCACAAAGTGTTTGGAAAGTATTTTTAAGAAAGCCGATTTACATTTGACTTTTTCGACGAAAAGTAATTAAAAACATTTGTTGGGTAATACCAAAGACAAAGCCACTGAAATGTCGGGTATTTATGAGATAGGTTGCAAAGATGGTAATCTTAGATACGTGGCTCAAACCAAGAGAAACATAGCCACCAGATTTCGTGAACATCTCGCACATTTACGATATGTTACGGTAGACAAATCATGTGTGGCACAACATACATGGGATAATAATCACCACATTTACAAAGAAAATTTTAAACTTGTCAAAAATGTTAGCATCAAACTATGCTTGATGCTTTTGAAAGTTTTTATATATCAAGGTCGATTAACAACAAAACGTCATTTATCGTGCGGTATTTTTAATTTTAACCCCTTTATTTTCACTTTGCATTTGATCAGCTAAACACTCCTAATCTGTCTAGCAGAATAATAAATTATTGTCAGTAACTCGGCCGGTCTATACAGATACTAGGTTGCAAGTTTAGTTATCGACTTAGAGATGCCCTTTCGTTTTCTTTGTATCTAAGAAGTCAACATAAAGACTTGTTTTTACGTAGAATAAGAAATCAATACAAACACTTGCTTTAATGTAGAATTTTAGTTGAATTATTTATCCTTTTTTAAAGTTAGCATTGTGAGGAAAACAGTCGTTTTTGTTTTTTAAAAAAGACGGGAGGCTGTCATTGGTCTGTTCGGAAGATGTACTTGTCGGCGCTCTTTACGGGCTCCAATATTTACATAGTGACATTTTTAGATCAAAAAGAACATGTAGCTTCCTTAAATATCTCTGTACCTTTCATTTTAAGCCCATTATCCTTAAATTAGATAAAAGCTTATAAATTTTTCAACCAGAAGATTAAAGTAGTTCTTCGACCTCGTCCGTTCAATATTAACACAGTAGACAAACCATGGGTCGTCGACTACAATTTATACTTCGGATTAGTTCATCTACCTAGGCGTGATATAAACACACTGTAGCTGTTGGTTCAATTTTAGAATTTTTCATCCTCTGATGACGCTAACGTTGTCACTGAAACGATCGAAAGGTCTTTAAAAATATGTGTTGTGGTGATTTGAGTTCACCAAGTGTACTTATCAGTGCTCATTACACGTTCTTGTTTTCACATAGTCAATTGTCCATTTCATGAAGATAACACGTTCTTGTCAATTCTGCGTAGTTCCAGGTATATCTAGATCTGGATATGCTTGTTTACGGATATCGTTTACAATAGCCATCTCTGTTATTATTCGAGCTACAATATGGTTCATATGGGGAAAATTGTTTAACTTTTCACGGCCATCTCGATTCTGACGTCAAAAAAAAGAAACAAGGACGCACCGAATTTCTGAGATAGACATATCAAATTCTTTGTTCTAAATGGAACGCTATTAATAAGAAACAGTAGTGTTCATGTTATAAGGGATGAAAAGTACAGTTATGGATGCACTATAGATGGAGAACAAATGTGGAAGACACTTAAAGAAATTATCTCACCACAAACAAATCAAAATTTCAATGAATTCTTTTTTGATTATATCAGGATTAGCCATGGAGTTCTCAGGATTTTTTTTTGAATACAAACAAATTTCATTAAAATAACTATTTAACATGCTGTGGCTCTTAAACGAGCAACATTTTATTAGGCATACCTAGTAGGGTCGTATTATTTTCAAGTCTAAAATCTACAGTTATTTTTATGGTCAATTCATTACGAACCACCTATATAAACGTACAAAATCTGTAACTGGCCTCGAAACCCGTGGTCCGCGCTCATTTCAACACATAAAAAGGTTTCTGAATTTTCAAAAATCAAAATTTAAAATTGGCGACGTCCTCCTCAATAACAAATCTTTAAGATGAAAATTCAGTAAAGAAACTCAGACAGAATTCGATTTACTGATAACATATTAATAAATTATAGCTTGTATCCTTAAAAACATCCCTTTACAATGCTTTACAAAATTTCACAGCCGACGATTTCTCGGTCATTATATACAAAGTTGTAACTTTATGTCAGATTTCTTTATTCTGTCCTCATTCTTCTCAAATTATGCTTAAAAATATTTCGGAATATCCCATTTAAAAACAATAACAGCGCTGAGTGAATTTCGCTACCAACTGGCTTTCAGTTGGTAGAAAATTGAGCAGAATAATAACTGCGATGATGGAGAATTAATAAATGAAATTATATCAAGAACAAAGGAAAACTTTCAACCTCGAAATACTGATGTAAAATTCTCTATCTCTGCAGTATCGTCTGTACAACCGAAAAGAATCAGTAACATTTTTAGCTAAACTTTTTTATTTCAAGTTAACGTTGATACACTTTTGAATCAATACATTTTGTAAGATAATGTGAGGAAAACTTCGATATTTTTACGGGCAATCAGAAAGTTTGTACTGTTGTTTAAAGTCTTGAAGTGTTTTCAATAACCATTTTAGTGTATAATTGTGTTTTGTGCTCATAATAGGTAGTTAACTGACTAAACTTGAAGTTTTTAAATATGAAGAACCTAGGTAAAGCGGAATTGCTTTCTCGTAAAAGTAGTAGGTCTTACCACCAAGACTGGTTTATTTACACCAGTTATTCTCAATCTGACAAAGCTATACATTTACATATAGTCATTGTTGGTAACTGTCTTTCCGCTACCAATGTTTCACAAAAAAATCTTAATATTTAAGGGTAGTTTACTCTTGAGGTGTATTTATTTTTTGTGCGACCAGAAAAAGTATGAATCAGACAGCTATACATTTACACATTGCTGGTAATTGCCTTACCGGTACCATGGTTTCACAAAAAATCTTAATATTTAAGGGTAGTTTACTTTACAGGTTTTTTCATTTTTTATTGCGGCCAGGAAAAGCAGGAATCCTTCAAAGTTATACATTGACCCATAACATAAACACACACACACACACACACACACACACACACACACACACACACACACACACACACACACACACACACAATATATATATATATATATATATATATATATATATATATATATATATATATATATATATATATATATATATATATATATATATATATATATATATTTAGACAGGTCGAATAGCGCAGTTCGCGAGGTGAGTAAACCTCTCGAATTTGGGTAGGAGGTCGCGGGTTCGAGTCCCGTATTCGCACAGTCGGTCTTTTTCACTAGAATGTGGAAAGGCCGACTTCTAATGTAGTTATCATACCGATAACTCAAAAAATAATGGTCCGATTTTGATCAACTTTGGTACATACCTTCCTTTTGCAAGTGGCTTGGATAAGTTTGTTAGTCAGGAAAATCGGCCCAGGTTTTCGCGGAAAATTTTGTCTTTATCAATTTTTTAAAATCTCATTTCACTTTACCTTATCTAATCAGATTGTTGTTATTCCGATGAATTTTCGAGGGAGTTTTTGTATAAAAAATAATCCGATAAGGAGGAGATGACAGTTTTAAAACTTAATACAATTTGAATAGCATATATGGTTGTTTGTTCTTACCCTAACTTAGTGAAACCGTTCCAAATTTAATAGAGCCGTAGACTTTTCCCGTGGCTTCACAATTGCCTGGTTTAGTTAATTTTCTTTAAAAAAATTCACTAATGAGGAGATCCCGACTTTAAATTTAGAAAAAATTTCTTGAAATGAGTGCGAACCCATATCCAGGGTCAGTTTCAATTATATATATATATATATATATATATATATATATATATATATATATATATATATATATATATATATATATATATATATATATATATATATATATATATATATAAAGTTGAACCATTTACCAAAATTTAGATCTGTAAGTTTAAAGACAAAAAAGTTAGACGCGTTCAAAGAAAAAAAATGGGGTTTTCGTCAAAACGTCAAAAGTCGCGATTTCAAACCTCAAAATTGGCAACTTTTAGGCAAAGAACCTGAAAGAAATACGACTATCTAAAAAGTGTTTTGCAAACCCTTAAGTTTCAGCTTCAATCATAATTGGCCTTCATTTTATAAAATATTTCCAGAAAATTCATTTCAAATAGACACTTTCTTTGATGCTTTGGCAGTAGTTTTAGTTCAGTTTATGGTTCAACGGTCTATAATTTTTAGCTAATTTTCGTAGAAAAAATTCGTCAATGAGAAGATCGCGGCTTTTGAATTCTATAAAGGTTTCTTCAAATGAACGCAAACTAGGCCCCCTAGAATTCATATCCGGGTTTACTTTCTGGTTACATATTACAGGGTGACGCATTTCTACGCTAAGTTCAAGAGAATTGTTATTACATACTTGAAAAATTGTAAACGTTACTTATAGGGTGTTTTGAGCTGCATCTTATAAAATTATTTTGACAATCACAGGCTGGCCCATAAGTCGTTGGTGATACCTGTATTTTTAACATTCCTTATTGCATTTTGCATTCATCGAAATATAATGTATATTTGTAAAAAAAAATCGAGACGCAGTAAGTCCGTTTTGGTAGCGAATTTTCATTAAATGCTTCAAGATTCAATAACTCAATTTGCTATTAACCTAACGTTCGTCGGCTAGGAAACGTGTTTTCTCGGACACATTTAAAGTTTATTTTCGGAAAATTTTTGTACATTGCCAAACAAGCTTTTTTGATAAAATATGGTACATTTTTTCTACTATATAGGTTATACCAGTGGCAAAATTGATACCTGCTTGGATTAAAGAGACATGTTTGCTATTAAAAACATTTTTATGAAAATTTACTTCCATAACGCACTTGCTGCGTCCAGACTTTTTATTGTTATTATTATAATCAATTCTGGTAACTACCAGCTTGCTACCAAAAGTTTACTAGGGAGAGCCTCCCTAGGGGAGCGTGATAAAACTAAATGGGGGGCGCGAGCATATTGAGAAAAATATATTACTAAAGAATGTATTTAATTTATTGGAAGAAAGCAATAGAATACACTTACTTAGGATTGTATCAGTACGGTACACTGTATTTAAAAAATAATATATCAATATTAAATTTAAATTAAGATGAATAATTATTAGTGGCTCCCTTGGGGCCTGTCTTGCAGAGATAAGTTTTTCGAAAGAAGGTTGAATATTAGAAATTGTCACTAGGTTCTTTTTCTACATTTTGTCTTTAAAGCAGCCACCGCAAAAAAATCCGATTTCGCATAGGTAGGATGTTGAAAATGATAATAGGATACGAAATGCTCTTGTCTTCAGTGCGGAAAATTCATCATCCAACCCTGCCCAAAATTCAAAGAGTGATTTATTACTAAATTGAATTTTGATTTCTCGCCACTTGCCGTGAAGTCTATAAATATTTCATTTTCTGCAGTTGACCGACCTTCGGGTGAATTTTAAAACCTAACCCGCTCGTAACTTGCAATCAAGTTAAAATCATCAAAACCAAAATACTTTTTAAAATTATTTGCTAAAAAAATCATGGCTAAATGATTTTGCAATGGTTTCAAAAACAGCTTTAACATGTATTTCTTTGGCCTTGTAAGTTTTAATACATTTGTCCATATTTTAAAACATTTCTAGGTAACTTTCTTTACATTTCTGCTTCATAATTCCAGTTTTCTACAAGACGCATTAACTTAATAAGTCGTATCCAATAAATATGGAGTTGCAGATTCAAGGCAATTAGTTTGTCTAAATCATTCTGTTCTAATTGACAGGATGAGGGCTATCGGATTCTTCGAGGGCTTGCTTGGCTTGTTCAGATCTTACCTGGATGGAAGGAGGCAATTTTTTGAGGTTGGGGGCTTCAAGTCTGACACCTATCACATAGCTTCGGTAGTGCGGCAGTGTTCTATACTCGGTCCATTACTGTTTCATATATTTATTGACCCAGTTAAACATGTTTTGCATGTTCCTTTTTTAATGTATGCAGATGATATTAAGATTAACGCAAATGTTTCGAGTGTTGATGACTGTTTGCAGCTCCAGAAGAGTCTTCAGATCCTTGATGAATGGTGTTGCCGGAGTGGTCTTTCTATGAATGTTTCCAAGTAGGGACCTTGGAATTGTTTCTGATGGTACTCTATCTTTTAAACCACACTACGAGCAGACTGTCAGTTCTGCTTACAAAACTCTCGCGTTTCTGATAAGAAACAGCAAAAATTGCTCACAGACTGACACCCTCCTTCTTCTCTTTCGTTGTTTGTTAGGTCCCGACTTGAATATGGCTCCGTTGTGTGGGCTCCTACTTATGAGATACATGTGGCAAGCCTAGAATCAGTGCAAAGGAAATTTTTTAGCTTTCGTGAGGATGGTCGATATCCTTCGATTGGTTTTCCTCAAGAAGGTTTACTTCTTCGCTTTGGTCTGCAGAGGCTGTCGATGCGCAAGCAGTGAAGTTTCGTTACATTTTTATACAAACTGGTTAATTCTGTGTTCGATTGCCCTAATCTGATTCAGAAACTTAATTTCAATGTGCCTTGTGTTGCAGCACGTTTTCCAGGCACATTCTTTCTCCCGACTGATCGTGCGCGATTGCTGAGATGTGCAATGATTACTCTGTATTGCAGGACAGCCTAGATATCCTCTCATGTAATATATGAGACATAAAAATGTTTTTCAAAGCGATCTAATTTGCGACTCTCTTTTGTGTAGTTTGTTTGATTATTGCTTGTTATTGTGTTTTGTGTATCGGCCCATCCTTAGTTTGGCTTTAAGCTGTTGGATGGTGTATGAATAAATAACATAAAAATAAAATAAAATGATATGTCAACCAAGTAGCTCAATTTCATCGCAAAAAAATTATCTCGGCTTCCAGTCGGTTTTACTTTTGTAGAAAAATAGCGTTTTCATCTCATTTTACATAAACGCGTTGCAAAAATGTCCCCCGTGATAACCATCTTGCCTCGCAATAAAATACTAACGCTAAGTGTAGTGCACACATGTCTTTATAAGGTGCCGAAGAGATTCTTGATTTTACGAATCTTATTTTTGTATAACTTACTATGGTTACCAACGTCGTTAGCACAACATTCCAACCAGGACTTACTTCTTTGGAAACCAGAGCATCTCCCTGGACTATGCAATGTGTCCAGATGCACTAAGGATTGTTTCACAAGTGCTTGTATACTTTGCAATATTCCAGACAATGTACGAGCACCGTTTCTGCATATATCAGATACCAAAGGGACTGAGCTCAGATGGAGCCCTTTCCAAGTTATCCGGCCCTAAACGACAACGCGACACATCCTCGTTTCTCAGGAATCTTTGCACGGTGTGGGCAGTTGCAAGTATTACCGCCTTCTGCGTAACCTTATAAAGGTGCTCTCCAATTTCCAGTCTCTTAATGTTCTCTCGAAGATTCTTAGGAACCACACCACTTAACAACATGCCTATTGGAATCACTCGGACACTATCTGCCCTCTACTGTCTCTTTACTTGTACCTCGAGGTCTCTGTACTTAATAATCTTCTTGTTGTACTTTATCTCTGGATTATTAGTATTTGGAATGGCGACATCAATCAGCGTCACTTGGTTGCAGGACTTATCCACTATTATTTTATCTGGCCTGTTGTGGGCAACTCGTTGGTCTCCGAGTACAGTCCGATCCCAGTACAACCTGTATCCCGAGTTCTCCAGAACAGGCTCAGGAGTGTATTTACAGTAGGGCACCGTACTAAGATTTAAAAGTCCCAATTTCAGAGACAGTTCTTAATGAGGTATTTTAGCAACTACGTCGTGCCTCTCTTTATACTCTGTTGCAGCAAACGCTTGACATCCTACTGTGACGTGCTGGGTAGTCTCTGATGACTGACACCCCAATCTGCATTTGTCATCTTGGACCGAATTATCTCCAACTATATACTTTAGGTAGTTTCTTGTTGGGAGGACCTGATCTTGTATGGCCAGCAAAACCCTCTGACTCTGGAAACATTTATCCGGACAGCAACAAGTAGTTCGACGCCAATTTGTCGACATGCGGAGGTTTCATTTAGATGTCGTCCATGGAACGGCTTCTGCCTCCAAGATTGCAACTTGTCCTGATCACTTCGATTCAGATTTAGTGTTTCGCTTTCTCTTAATTGTAACGGTGCTGATTTGTGTGCCTCAAGTATTGTTCGGCGTAGTTTATAAGTAAGCCCCTGCTGACGGAAATATGTGCGTAGGTTTACTCGCTGCTGGTCCAAGTATTTACCAATATCCAACACTTCTCTCCGTCCTTGGTGTCTAGGTAGGGTTACTTGTTCTAAGCCACTAAGGGGTGATGCTTTTTGGACTTGGTTAGGAGTGTTCGCACTTTCCGTTGTAGATTTTCGATGTCCGTTTTACTCCAGTTCACAATCCCAAATAAGTAGATAAGTGCAGAACATGCATATATATTCAAAGCTTTAGTTAGGTTCTTGCTGTTAAGATGTGATCACACCACCTGCTTTACTCGTTTCGTACACTCATTTGTCAGCTGGTTCTTTATTACCCAGTGGTTTATTTTCATCGTTTTCTGTATTCCCAGTTATTTGCAACACTCTTTTTACATCCATCAAAGAAATTTGCTGGCCGTTCTGCATTTCGTATATACTTGGTTGTATTTTCCCCTCTGACTACACATAAGGTGTGACATTTGTCGAGCCCAAACTGCATGTCAATATCTCTGGAAAACCCTTCCACGATTTTAAAGAGTTGTTCCAGGTGGTTCTTTGTGAAGGCCATCAGCCTAAGATGATCCATATACAGCAGATGATTTAGCCTCATTTCCTCCCTGCCATTGCTTTTGATACTGAAGCCATATCTGGTGGAGTTCAGGCGGTTTGATAGTGGATTCAATGCGAGGCAGAACCACAATGTGCTTAGCGAGTCACCTTGAAATATAACCCTTCTAATTGGTACCGTGCTGGTTACGATGTTGTCACCCATTTGTATCCGTAACTGAATCTTTGTTCTCGAGGTAGACATTGTGTGTTCAAGGAACCTCAAGATGTAAGTATCGATCTTATACATCTTCAGCACACGCATGGGCCATTCGTGTGGAACCGAATCCAACGCCTTTTTATAATCCGCGTAGGCAGCAACGATATTTCTTCGTCCATTGTAAGCTTGATGGCACACAACCGAATCAATTATTAGCTGTTTTTTGCACCGCATAGATCCTTTGGCACACCCTTTTTGCTGCCTCGCAATTATGTTGTTTTGTTCGCAGTGCGTCTATATGCATTTCTTCTTCTTCCTCTTCGTCTTTTTCTTCTTCTTCTTATTCTTATTGCTATTACTATTATTATTACTATTATTTATAAAGTTACACAAATACTTGTTGCAAAAAGCCATCTACGATATGGATGAGTATTTCAATGCTACCGATCTGGAGCATATTTTGGTTAAGGCTCCCTCAAAACAAGGCCTTCTTATAATACACTTTGTGTTTGGCGAGGTTTTTGTCTTTTTAGTTATTATAATTTCTTTATTATACATGTAATTTTAATATGTTTAATGTTTGTATTTTATATTTTACACTTTTTGTATACTTAATTATTATGTTTTTATTTATACATAGTTATTATTTTTACATGCAATTTTAATGTGTTTAATGTTTTTGTGTTTTATATTTTACAATTTTATATACCTATTTATATTTTATTTATACATAGTTTTTTTTTCTATACATACAATTTAAATGTGTTTTAAAGTTTTGTATTTGATATTTTACACTTTTTGTATGATTGTGTATATATTAGTGAAAACTGGCTCTACGCCCAAGTGGGCATTTGTATCATACTTGAGTCAATAAAGATTATTATTATTATTATTATTACATTTGTGAAAACAATTTATAAAAATGTAAGTACGTACAGATAATCAAATTAATTATTTCCTAACTTTTTTGTACCAGTTAGTTTAAATATTTTAATATTTTTCCTCAAAAATTTACAAAATAATCCTATAGTCCGATTGATTAATATAATTTAATAAAAAACTGAAAAAAAAATGTGTTATACTGATCGCTACGTGAACCTTGGTATGCAATTATAAATGTATATATTTCCAAAACTATAGTCTTTAGGTACAGGCGGTATAATACAAGAGTTAGAGTAGTGGGCATGCCGTTCACTTATAAAACATAAACATTTGAAAAAACTGAGTTACGGTAATTTAACTTTTTTCAAATTCAGCCACTATTTAAGAGCGCCTGTATATGGCATCTCAATATTTTTGATAAATAATATAACAAAACCCCAATAATAGCGTCATTTTCACGGGACTTCGATTTCTATTGGTAAAATCAGATAGAGTGAATTAGGATTGGATGTATAAATTAAAAATAATGAGAAATTGGTAATTCTAAATTTGCAGGTATTTTTAACTAACTGATAAAATCGAATTTTATAAAATGTTTTAGAGTTATCGGTTGGATATTAATATATATATATATATATATATATATATATATATATATATATATATATATATATATATATATATATATATATATTATTGGCCATCATGTTGCTTCAAATGTGCACTGGTTACCTGTTGTGACTCCTTGTATTTTTGCATCTTCATTCAGAGTGTTCCCATCTTCACCTGGCTATACCGTACTGATGATGGCTAATAAGCTTGAAATACGTATATGCGGTTGTCTCCTTGCGGCTTTGCCCTTAACCCTTCTTCTTGTATAGTACATAAATGCCGTGTTATAAATCTTGTTATAGATAATATAACTGCCTGGGCTCCGGATGCTCACGCAGGTGATTTCTTTGCCTCCGTGGCTTTTTTGCTTGTTGCCCTCGGATTGAGGGTCTTCCAAATGTTGCTGCAAATGTGCACTGGTTGCCTGTTGTGACTCCCTGTATTTTTGCATCTTCATCCAGAGTGTTCCCATCTTCACCTGGCTATACCGTACTGATGATGGCTAATAAGCTTGAAATACGTGTATGCGGTTGTCTCCCTGCGGCTTTGCCCTTAACCCTTCTCCTTGTATAGTACAGAAATGCCGTGTTATAAATTCTGTTATAGTTAATATATATATATATATATATATATATATATATATATATATATATATATATATATATATATATATATATATATATATATATATATATTAACATTCAAGTGGACATTGGATATGGGTCAAAGGGACCCTAAATCGCTATCATTTCAAGAAATTTTCGAAACCCTTACCATCGCCACCTATTTATTGGTTAATTTTCTTAATGAAAATTCACTAATGGTCTCAATTTCCGGGGTAAAGTAGCCACTTCAAAACATAAAAAAAATATTTTGTTACACGTCTAGCTAAAAAAGGTTCCAAATCAAAACACACATTCTTTCTCTCCGGAAAAATTCTAATGACGTCCTTTGTTACAAGATCCCTCTGTAGAAGGAAGTGGGCAGCATGGCTTCGCACCTTTGTATCGAAACAGCCGGCGGCTTCTCTGTCAAAGGAAACAAAGAATGCATAGCTCAAGTTATTCTATGGTAATTGGTGAAGGACTGTGACATTTTTGGGTCTGTCGTAACAGTGATCAAACTGAACAGGGAATTGAGATGGGCGGCTCCACTGTCTCGCTTATCGATCCAACACGTTCAGCGTTTCCACTGTAAAATTTGGAAGCGTATTTCCAGAGCCTGGTGGAGTAAAGTTAGTTATACTTAAAAAATGTTGATAAATATAATGGGTTTGTTTTCCAAAATGTTAAAGGAATTACGCCGACAAGTATTAAATTTGCCCAATGCGAAACAGAAATTTTCCAGAAAACAATCTCTTAGAATACATTAAGTAGCTAGAAATATTTCTAGCAACAAAACTTGCTTCATCACAGGATAGTTAATAAAATCTGTTTCGTTTAGCCCCTAATAAAGCCAACACTGGTGACAAATGTTTCTGTACCAAATGTCTTGTAACATAAAGAGTCTTCAAAAGTGAACTAATCAATGTTGATATCAAAAGGTAAGACCTACATGGCGAAAGTGATTGCAAAGCTTACAATTTTTGTGTGGTTATTTGAAGAAAAGTACAGGACAGTACGAAAGTAATAAAAATTCTGTTATGGTAGCGAATTTTTGTAAAAAATGTTTTTAATGGCAAATTTGTCTTGTTTTTAAAAGCAGGATATCAAATTTGGTTATCAGTAACCTATTTAGTAGTAACAATGTGCCATATTTCATTAAAATAGTTTTGTTGTTTTAAAGAGTACAAAAATTTTCTGAAAATGAACTTAAATTGTTCAAGAAAAAACTGGTCTGATTTTCTTAGCCAACGAACCCCTTCAAGCTATTTACACACCTGCAAGATATGATAATTATTCTCAAACAGCTTTATGACTAAAATTTTAAAAAATATATATCAACCTCTTTTACAAGAATTCACCTTTTTTTTTTGAGAAATTGGCTCTAGCAATGTTAAATTAAATCATATTTTTCACAAAAATTCGACAATTTTTTTCTACAAAAACTTTTTCAACATTGATTGAATTAAAACAATTACCAACATTTCACCAAAATCTTACAAAAAATGATTTCCACCGAAACACTAAAAAATTTCTGCGAAAACGTTTAGAATTCACCCACTATTTAAGGCTAGATGCATTCTTACAACAATTAGAAGCGTAGACCGGTTTCGTTCTAATTGGAGCTCATCAGTACGGCATACTAATTGTAGCGAAAATACACCTATAAAGTAATACGGCTATGGTAGCCAGTCTTCCAACACTAAGTGAGATGTAAGACACGAAGAACGTGCCGCCACTTCGTTGCGGAACCAAGTAGTATTCCGTATTGACAAGCTCTAGTTAGAGCGAAACCGGCCCACGGTTCTAATTGTGTTGATAATGCCTCTAGCCTTCAATATTTTGTCCATATAGTAAGGTAGAAATGGGCCAGGTCTGACAATTTAATAAATTGTTAGTTGGTTGTATACAGTCTTTAGTTTTTAACTTTCTGTGTTATCTGGAGCTGCCGTGACAACATACTACTTTGTTCCGCAACTAGATGGCGGCACGTGCCTCGCGTCCTACATCTCACTTAATGCTGGAAGGCTGGCGACCATAGCCGTATTACTTTATAGGTGTATTTTCGCTGCAATTAGTATGCCGTACTTACGAGCTCTAATTAGAGCGAAACCGGACCACGATTCTAATTGTTGTGAGAATGCATTTATCCTTACTCCCGTTATTTATTATGGTCAATTTTACCACATTTTGGTTAAAGAATGCATTGATTATAAGAGTAATTACTGACGGACACAAACACTGTTAAATATTAGATAATATAGTTATCTATTTGAATCAAGGAAATACCCTGTGCCAGGGTTTTTCTTCTATTGTGTCTTTTGTTCATTATTGTGTAATTTTTTTGCTGGAATCAAGGTCGGATTTATTGGTGCAGGCCTCGTGTAAGGAATTTTGAGTGTGAACTATCAAATATATTTCCTTAGAGCTCTAACGTTCTGGAATATCGATGTTGGGGGCTTGCTAGCGGTTCGCCATACCCTGGAGTTATGAAATTGGTAAGTTCAATGATGATCAAGGTACCTGTAGCAAGACGGATTAGTTGAAAAGTTAACGAAGTAGAGAAAATCGTCATCCAACTTGAGCTTCAGTCGAGTCGATTGGTCACACGTAATATTATTTATAAGACAAAAAAAGCTATGGAATATTTATATAGTTATTTTTGCATTGTAAATAAATTTAATTATAATATGATGTGTGTGTGTATATATATATATATATATATATATATATATATATATATATATATATATATATATATATATATATATATATATATATATATATATATATATATATATATATATATAATATATTATAATGTTTAAACGCTGGCTTACCTAACGTCTATGTAGATCATAAACGCCGACAATATTAACATTTATCTTCTTTTAAACGAGACTGCACGTGCATTTTTGTAAAAGAAATCACGTTCACACTAAAATCCCGTTAAAAAAAGTAAATTGAATAACAACAAACCTTTCTACGTTGACAGTTCATTGTTTGTTTCGTGGTATGAGAATTGTGAAGATTAGGTATTATTAGGCTGGTGTTTTACAGTCCGTAACAATTTTTATTATTAGTATGATGCAATAGAGCATGGTTTATAGTGAATTTCCTAAGTCAAAAATTGAAGACCATAGAACAAATAAATCTATTGATCTAAGGGGTCCTGAAGGGAAATATATTTTTATTGAGTAAATTGGAATATAATTTGATAACATCTGTCTTATTAGACTACATACTACATCCCAAAAGAACTGCCACCATTTGACGTAACAATTTATGGCGATCCCACCAGGCGTTTACATAATAAAATTATGGCAATCCTGCCAGGATAGAGAATTTTACGTAGCAATACTTATCTAGTTTTTGAAAGATAATTAAATATTTTGCGTTCACGCGAAAACTTTTTTTAAAACTGGAATGTCTTCATAACCGTGTTAGCGAATATGTTCGACGAAGTTTCGCTAAAACCAATTGGATTATTATAAGTTATTTGCAAATATAAGTACTGCTATACTACACCTAGATCTCTCAGCAGATTAGAACATTAACAGTGACGTACTAAATTTTTCTTAGGCTACACAAGTGATTATTCTCTTCTCTACAACCGGTTTCGTCTTTTACGGCATCGAAAATGAATGCAGAGAATAAAGCTAGCACCTGTAAAACCGGACAGAAAGTACCTACCAGTATCTTATTTAGTATGGAGTTTCACCAAGTACAGACAACAACAGTTAATGGAATAATGAACTTAGTATGAGTCACTGCAAAAGCGACCTTCTGTATATTCTTTGAAATGACTGAAAGCTAAAACCTCAGTTGACTATTTTCTGAAAAAAACACCTTCATGACGAGAGGACTAAACAGCTCAAAATTTTAAGGAAGGACTCCCTATTCATCAGTCGCTCTGCCAAATGGCTAAGTAATAAATTTAGTCTAAATCTAGGGTAGACAAAACGGCAAAATATTAAGAATCGATGTGGCTTTAAAATTTTTTTTAACAAAGTAAATAGAACTGTCTTTTGTTGGCCAGTGTACATATTGTACGGACGTTTAGTTTAGATTGGAGATGAATTCTCAATAGTTTCGCCTTTTTTCGTAACACGCTCACGCATATCGCTAGCCTCTCTTGTTCTTTTCCAGCAATCGACAAGTTACTGTGACGGAACGCTGAGCTACGTGCGATGCCAATCTTTCTTTCAACGTCTTCCTGCTACAGATTTCATCCGGATGAAAAGAATTGCGATAGAAAAGACTTGCCAGCTAGGAGAACATGATGTAGTTATTAGTAATTGAATATGTTGGTTTTATAAATATAATAGTTATCTCCTAAGTGAAGAATGTAACACGTAATTACCACTAATAAGCACACTTGGAGAACCCAGATAACCACAACATATTTTAAAAACCTGACGATCGTTTCGCTACCCAAGTTAGCGTCATCAGAGGATGAATAATTATAAATATCATATATTCACAACACTATTTATATTATTCTGTTGGTACTCCGCCACTAACGATTAAGGGTCCTTAAATAGTTAGTGATCCACTACCTGCAGAACTATATAAAAAGTCTGGACGCAGCAAGTGCGTTATGTTTGTGAATTTTCATAGAAATTATCTCACACCAAATATATTTTTTTCTTTTAACATAGTAATATAAATTTTGGTACATAGTTTCCCTTTAATATCGTAAACTTACGTACCAAATTTGCTTACCATAGCTTTTCTATTTTTTGAGATAAAAATCTTTTCCGAAAAAAAAAACCCAGATTTTCCCGGAAAACCTGGTTCGATTTTCCTTGATGAAATATCCAAACTACTTCTAAAAGGAAGGTACATGACCAATTTCATCAAAATCGGATTGTTATTTATTGAGTTATCCGTGTTATACGTATATATATATATATATATATATATATATATATATATATATATATATATATATATATATATATATATATATATATATATATATATATATATTATAAACATATAAAAATTGAAAAGTCGTGATCTCCCCAATAGTGAATTTTTTCTAAGAAAATTCACAATGAGTGTTGTGAATATAAGATATAACAATCTATTTAAACAATGCTTTTTTTTATCGGAGAGGTATCGACGGTGAGAATTTCGGAAAATTTCTTCAAATGAGCACGAATTAGGGCCCCTGGAACCCATCTCCAAGGTTATTTTTTTGGCTGCGGATAATTATCCATTAGCCCATTGTCCGAGTTAATTTCCGGTCGAGCGTTAGGTCATGCACTTCCGTATTTTTCTATACAATATTTTTATCGTGGCTCTAACCATTATGTTGTTTTTATAATTATTGATTTAATAAAATTAACTAGGCTAAGTACAACAATATTCTTACCATTTAACATATTCATTCGTTTTGCTGTTTTTTTCTTTTTTTTTTTCTAATTGGTCTTTTTTCCTCTTTTCAAGTCTTTTTTAATTTTTTTTTAAATATTTTAAGGTTTTTTGTTTATTTTTAGTTTTTTTTTATTATTTTTTTGTTATTTTTTTTTCAATCAGTCGGAAATGCACGGGGACACGTATCGCCTAGGCACCCTTCAAGGCTCACAAAACACGCACAGACTGGGCCACGGTTTGGATAAAGGTATAAACAAATGGAAGATACAATGGATATTAAAACTAAGCTTTACAAATGTTTCTTTACAATATTTACTTAAACGACTAACGAATGTTTAGTACCCACATACTGTTTACATCGTAAACCAAATTATTGCTAACTTATACAGTATTTATTACCTCTCAACTATATATACCCACACATATATACATACACACACACACACACACATATATATATATATATATATATATATATATATATATATATATATATATATATATATATATATATATATATATATATATATATATGATCCAACCTAAAACTCAATAAATGGTCCACTGATTTGGACCAAATTTGTAAGTTAATACTCGCTCTAATTGGAGCGAAAGCGGTCTACGGTTTTAATTGTTGTGAGAATGCGTCTAGCCTTACATACTTTGTCCTTATATTAGGGTAGAAATGGGCCAGGGCTGACAATTTACTAAGATTGTTAGTTGATTATATACAGTCTCTATTTTTTTAACACTTTGTGTTATTTGGAGCTGGCGTGACAACATACAACTTGGTTCCGCAACTAGGTGGCGACACGTTCACCACTCACTTAGTGTGAGATAATGACTTAAAACAAGACAATTTTGCGTAAAATAGAAAATCTGTATATCAGTAAATCATATTGTAAGAGCAGTGTTAACACTTGCTTTTCAATGCTTCTTAATTGAGCCAGCACGGGACCCCTTAGATATTATTATTATTGTATAACCGGAGGAAATAAGCATTATGTAGTAATAACAACCATATTGGCATTTTTATAGTTTGTCTCCGTGCGAAAGACAATATTTGGTAGGTTCGTTGTGTTAAATTTGGTACCGCGGAAGTCAATGTTCTTTGCAAGTATCAATACCTGGTTTTTCAGTGTAGTCTTGGACAAAATCTAGGTTCATACAGTCACGATTTGCGAAATCGCCGCGAAACGTATTTCTATTGGTTTATTCAAAATAATATTGTAAAACTGTTTTTTTTTTTAGATTTTATAAATGTGTTTGACTAATTTTTGTGTGCATACAGTTAGAAGTGATTTTTAATCAAACTTATGGCTTTTAGCACACGATCTAAATGTCTTCTCTACTTTTAAGTTTGTGTAGCCCCGATGTTTATTAAGGGCCAGCCTTTATTACACTTACCTATCTTGTGCTTAATATGTAATATATAAAAAAAAGAAGTGAAACAGCAAGTGACTTTATTTACTTTAGTGCTGTATTCGATATTATCTGAAAAAGGCATTATAGACGACGCTGTCGGATGTAATTTCGGTTAGTTTACAGTTTACTGCATTTAGGGTTTCTATAAAAAGAAAATTCAGAAACATGCTTAGAACCCTACTTGGATGCACAAGCCACAATGCAAATTTGGTGCAAACAACCCCTAAGAAATTTAAGTGATCAAGAATGAATAGGGTTGTTAGGCGGGGAGTAAATATGAGCGGAAAATGTTAAAAAATATTTAGTCGGACTTTGAAAAGATGCATTTTTTACATTTTGCAGCAATACCTTCTTGGGGGTTGCTCCCAAGATCTTTTTCTTGTGCTTTATGCTTTGCAGGTAGTTGAGTGCATGCACAAGGGGAAGAATAATATCCTGTGTTTTTGCGTTAGGGGGCAGAAACCCTCTTCGATATGGTGGTTCTTCTTCCCCTTCTGCGTGCATACAATCACCCTCAATGCATGAACCACGGGAATTTTTTTTATGTTCAGCTTTCTAGTGTATTTTTTGTTGTGTGTATTTCCTGTTTATTAATTTCTTTGTTTGAGGTTTGTATCCAAATTACTGTATAAATATTTATGATAGATCTCATGTTTTTACTTGTTTTTCTTTGCCTCGTTTCTTACTGTTTCTAAATAAATAAAGTAATGTTTTATAACTTTTAATATAAGGCTAAATCACTATAGTATATTTCTCTTATGAAAATCCGCTACCTTAACGCACTTGCTGTGTCCCGAACATTTCTGATTTTGTTCCAAGAAAAGGGTATATGATAAAGGCAAGTTTAAAAATTACTTTTTTAAAGTTTAACTTATTAGATATTTTATTGAAATATGCCAAAAAACTAAACTAATATCTATAATACAGTTAATAATAAGATGGCTGGTAAACTCCTTCCCAAAAGGAAATAATATGGCCGCTATTTTTGTCGATTTTTCTTGCCCAAACACAGTGAGTCCAAAATATTTTTTGTTTCAACGAACAGGAACCTTTTCGATCTAGATCGCTTCGATTCGCAAGACAGTGAGTACACTTGGAGAACTCAATTAATCACAATGCACTTATCAGATCTGACTTTCGTTTCAGTAACAGGGTCAGTCACCAGAAAATGAACAAGTATATTTGATCAGATCCGAAAAATACTTGCGGTAAATTTGGTTTTCCAAGTGTATTTATCAGTGCTTATCATAACTTCCAGTGTTCACTGATTTGGACATTTTTTCTCATTTCTTTCACACGAGAATTTCCTCAGATCGAAAATTTTGAAGCATGTTGCAAATTCTAGTTTACTTTTACTTGTAGAACTGCATCTTTCTCGAATAAGATATTTCGAATAATAGTACTTTACTATAACTTGAATATTACTTTTGGTGCATTTTCACTACAATTAGTATGCCGTACTGAAGAGCTCTAATGAGAGCGAAACCGGCCTACGGTACTAATTGTTGCGAGAATGCATCTAGCATTATATACCTTAAACTTAGTGCTATAAAGCTGCGTAGAACTTACATGAAAAGTGGTGGGTTGCTTACGTACCTGCAACGAAAAGAAAATATATTAATTAGGTAGTAGATAATTTTTAACATATAATATTGTTTAAAAACATTAGTGATACTACATACATAAAAATTTATCACCGCCTCATGAAGACGCTACTGAATTTACTCATAGGTTTTCTAGATATTTGGGAATAGTGCATGTATTGGACTAAAATAGGCGTTACACAAAATTAGGAAAAACCTGAAAATCAACTTTCTTCTTACTGTGCTCTTGGCAAAGAATATTAGATAGTTGTGACATTGTATTTGGGCAAGTTGGATGTCTGCACGTCCCGTCCATTGGAGTGGACGTAAAGGCGTCGGTCCCAAGTGCTTGCGATGTTTCGCACGTTAAAGATACCTACACTCCTTACAGAAATGCAGCATTAGGTACAATTTCCAGGATAGTGAGGTGAAACTGCTCGCTGGCGTCGGTGGTTGGCCATAGTCGCGGAAACAGACCGCCGTTAAAGAAATAAAATACACACATACAGACAAATCAACATAGTTTTAAATGCTTCGGCGATTTTTTCCTGAGAGTTAGCATTATTAGAAGGTCGGTCGACAGATAGACGCAAACGTGTACAACAAATTATGGATAAAATGTTCGGGACGCAACAAATGCGTTATGGTAGCGAATTTTCGTAAAAATGTTTTTAATGGCAAATGTGTCTTGTTTTTACAAGAAGGACATTTGGTTGATAGTATAACCTATATAGTACTAACAATGTATTATATTTCATTAAAATAGCTTTCTTGTTTCAAAAAGTACAAACATTTTACGAAAATAAACTTTAAAAGTTCCAGAAAAACTGGTCCGATTTTCTTGGCCAACGAACATCTTCAGGCTATTTACATACCTGATAAGATATAATTATTCGCAAACAGCTTTAGGACCAAAATTGAAATAAAATTATGACAATTTCTTTTACATAAATTGCTTTCAGCAGTGTTACACTAAACTATATTTTTCACAAAAATTCGACTTTTTTTTTACAATAGCTTATTAAACGTTTATTATTCGTTACCAACATATCACAAAAATCTTACAAAAAATGATTTCTACGGAAACACAAAAAACTTTTCTGCGAAAACGTTTCAAATTCAAAAACTATCTGAGAGTACCTGTATATGGCAGCTCGATTTTTTCGACGAGTAATAAAAAGAAAAAGCTCTCTGAATGCGTCATATTCATGGGGGCTCAGCTGTATATTGACAAAAACGCCATATCACAATTTGTGATATGCGTTTGAAATATGTGCCAAAAATGTGAAAAGTTACAAAACAATTGAAATAACTCAACGATGAACGATATACTTTTTTTTTCTTACAAACATGCATTATAATTTGATGGAAAACACAAAAATAGAATAACATAAGGGGTGTTCTATTGAAAAAATAAAGCGTGTATCAGCAACGACTTATCGGCCACCCTGTAATTGCCAAAATATGTTTATAAGATACAGCTCGAAACACCCTATAATTAACGTATATACTTTTTCCCCATATCTTGTATAATAACGGATATATTGAGCTTTACCCTAGAAATGCGTCACCCTGTATATGTGTAACCAGGAAAAAACTGAAAAAGACCTCGTATATTGGTTTTAGGGGTTCTAGTTCGCTCTCATTTGAAGAAATCTTTTCCAAATTAATAAGTCGCGGTCTACTTAATAACGAATTCTACGAAAATTTGCTAAAATATAGACTATTAAACCATAAACTCTATAGCGGAAACTACTGCCGAACCATCAGAAAGAGGGTCTATTGAAATGAATTTTCCGAAAATATTTTTGTAAAATGAAGAACAGTGATAGTCGAAGCTGAAACTTAAGGCTTTGTAAAACACACTTATTACGATATTTTTTTCAACATAATCCATATTGCTTCAAATTTGTTGTCTGAAAATGGCAAATTATGACGATTCAAATCGCGACTTTGACGTTTCAAGAAGAAAAAAAGTTCGGGACGCAGCAAGTGCGTTATGGTAGTGAATTTTCATAAAAATGTTTTTAATAGCAAATATGTGTTTTTTTCAGAAAGCAGGCATCAAATTTGATTACCAGTATAACATATATAGTAAAAACAATGTGCAATGTTTCATTAAAATAACTTTATTGTTTGAAAACGTACAAAAATTTCCGAAAGTAAGCTTAAAGTGCAACCGAAAAAATCCGTTTATTGGTCAACCTTATAGGTTAATAGCAAATTGAGCTTTTCAAATCAAATATGAAGCATTTAATCAAAATTCGCTACCATAACGCACTTGCTGCGTCCATAGTTTCTTTACTTACAAACATGCATTATATTTCGATGGAAAATGCAAAAACGTAAGGCGTTTTCGACTAAAAAAAAATATATTTGTATCACCAACGTCTTATGGGCCATCCTGTGATTGTAGAAATATTTTTTAAGATGTAGCTCAAGACACCCTATAATTCATGTATACAATTTTTTTTTCATATCTTGTAGAACAACGGATATATTGAGCTTTATTGATTTTTTGCACCATTACACGATCAACTCTATAGCTAAGACTACTGCCAAGCATCAGAGAAAGGGTCTATTTGAAATGAATTTTCTGGAAACATTTTAGTAAAATGAAGGACAATGACGGTTGAAACTAAGACTTCAGGGTTTGTAAAGCATTCCTCTTGAGACATTTTCTTTCCATATTTAAAGAAGTTTTTTCAAAATTCAAAAGTCGAGATCTCCTCATTAGTGAATTTTTTAAGAAAATTCACTAAAAAATTGTAAAATTTTTCAAAACATTTTTCTGCTACTTCTTGACACTTTTGCGCCAAGAAAACTTAACCGTTGTATGTAATAGTCAATTGGTTTTGTTAATCACACAAAATATTTTGTTCTTGTGCTTTCCTCTGATTACCAGTGGCACTCAAAATATTTTTCTTTAAATGCCTATAACTTTTTTTATTTCAACATAGAGATCTGAACTTTGTTGCGTAAGTTTGATAGTAGAAACGTATACGTCAAAGTTGGTTGTCATAGCCCTGTTATTTTCGGAGATACAAAATTGTTTCGAAAGGAACTCCAACATTTTCCGCAAAAACTGCTCCGATTTTCCTGGCTAACGAACTTGTCCAGGCCACTTACAAAAGGAAGGTGCCGACCAAATTTTAATCAAATTAGCCTATTAGTTTTTGAGTTATCGGTGTGATATATATATATATATATATATATATATATATATATATATATATATATATATATATATATATATATATATATATATATATATATATATATATATATATATATATATATATATATATAGGGTGGCGCATTGAAAACGAGACAGACCGATTTGCGTCAAGAGTATTTTTTTTAAGAAATGTGCTGATAGTCAATGTTTTGTTGGTTTGTAAACAAAAAATTGACTATTAGAACATTTCTTATCGGAATGAGAGAAATGCGGTTTATTATTTCAGTTTATCGGTCGGTTTGATACTTGATAGTACTACCAAAAATTAATTTCACAACAGTGTATTCTGTAGAAAAAGAGTTGGAATAATTACTATTTTTTTCAAAAACGATGACTGTGCCAACTGTACTGTAAATTTGTTTAATGAACGACATCCGAACAGACATGTTAACAGAAAATACATTTTGGAGTTTCGACAAAGTGGTTCAGTAGCCAACAAAAAACAGAATCCTGAACGTGAATTTCCGGTTAGCAATGAGACTACTGAGATTGAAGTTTTAGGACAAATTGCTGCAGACCCAACTTTAAGCACGAGAAAATTGGCCACTGTTTCAAACATCAAAAGAAGAACTATTCAGCGGATATTGAAGCATCATAAATTTCACCCGTATAAAATTCATCTTGTACAACAACTGAATGAAGATGATTTTGCTCGGCGGCTGGAGTTTTGAGAAGTTATGACTGCACGAATAGCTAATAACGGGAACTTTCTGTTCAATATTTGTTTTTCAGATGAGTGTACGTTTTTATTAAACTCTACAGTTAATCGTCATAATTGTCGTTATTGTGCAGATAATAATCCAAGGAATTTTCACGAAGTCCACACTCAAACTCCACAGAAATTGATTGTCTGGACTGGCATTTTTGGAGACCGTTTAATCGGACCAATTTTTCTTGATGGCAATTTGAGTGGCGAAACGTATTTGTAGTTACTAGAAGATATCGTTTACACTCTACTAATTGACATTTTTGAAAATGATGATCGCTATCAAAAAATTCAATTAGTGTTTGAACAAGATGGAGCTCCTCCTCATTTTTCACAACGTGTTAAAGAGTTTTTGAGCAGAGTTTCCAGAGCAATGGATTGGGCGTAGAGGTGCTATTGAGTGGCCCCCTAGATCACCGGACTTAACTCCTTTAGACTTCTTTCTATAGGGCCATTTAAAGAGTAGAATTTTCGCAACAAAACCGGAGTCTCTCGAAGAATTACTACGACGCATTGCCGTCTAATAACTTCACAAATGCTCCAGAATGTCAGAGCTCTATTTGAACAAAATTTGTACTTTTGTGGTCAGCAATTTGAACACTTACTCAACTGAATAAACATTTTTGAACGTTTGGTTTTGTTTTGGTTTTTTTTAACGAAAAATTGACTAATTAGTGCATTTATTATCACAATGAATGAAATACGTTCTTGCAACATCAACTGTGAATGATTTTTAAACGAGTTGATAAAACTTCCAAAGAAATTAGTGTGCTGAATTCAGAAAAGAAAGAGCTTTCAAATGATGTAACACTCGACTAATGTTCCCTATTTAAAATATAAGGGTTGTTATCACCACCCTTAAGGGGTTGATGTGACAAAGTTCAGTTTTATGTCACAACATGTCCCCCTCAATATTAAAATTGACGTGTTTCAGCGTTTCTTAAGAAAAAATTATCTGGACGCAAATCGGTCTGTTTCGTTTTCAATACGCCAGCCTGTATATATATATATATATATATATATATATATATATATATATATATATATATATATATATATATATATATATATATATATATATATATATATATATATATATATATAACACAGATCTCCTCATTAGTGAATTTTTCGTTTTACGAAAAGTTCGTTAAAATATGTTTATCGACGATTTTAGTGAATGCCAATTTTAGAAAATGTAAAACACATAACCAGACAATTTGGTTCAACAATATTCAATAAAACAGCAAACGAAAATCGTTTAGTTTCAGCACACACAAAACATTAAATGGATTACTGAAATGAACGCTGGTTGATAAAATACGTGTCTAGCCATCACATTAGCATGGCCAATTTGATCGACTTTTTGATTGTTATTCGATCTAGATGAACAATTATTTTAATTTACACGGGTAACTTTATTATGAGCATTTGACAAATAAATGCCTGTCGATAATTGACATCGGCTTCCTTTCCATTAGCAAACACCCCATGAATATTTCAGTTGACTTTACAATCAATGTACAGCGACATAAATGGAAAAGTGATATATTATTAATACACTTGGTGTCAATCTATGCGGTGAGTTCACAAAGACACCGTATTATCATTATGATCAAATTTATCGAGAGGAAAGTTTGTTCAAAATATACTCAAGTGTATACCGGCTATATAAAGTTGGTGACCCATTTCTATTTGAAAATTGTAGACCCATCACAATTTTAACTATAATTAAAAAAGTAATTGAAAGAATGATGTACAATCGTATTTTTTTTGGGTTTACAATATGGGTTTCGTTCAGGTAGGTCAACGGAAGGTGCTGCCTTTGAGTTTGAGAAATATATTAGTACAGAAGTCGATAATAATAAGCGGACCTTTTCTTTGATAACTCAATGGCGTTAAATACTCTTGATCTGGATAAGGCACGTGCCAAGTTTTTTTTCTGCAGGGCTGCGTGCGAATATTCTGGACTAACTTAGATCATCGTAGATGCATAATAGAAAGATCTATAAGAAGGTAAGCAAGATTGATTCAGATATATATATATATATATATATATATATATATATATATATATATATATATATATATATATATATATATATATATATATATATATATATATATATATATATATATTAATTTCAACAACACACCACGAGGGCTTACAGCCTAAATGCTATTGTACCGTGGGTGTCGACAAGGAGGAAAGAGGCAACTTGTTAATTCTGGACTTGAAGGTTTGGAGGTTCGGGGGAGAAGGAAAAACATGTGCCGGCAAGGAATTTCACAACTTGGAAGTCCTCGGGACAAAAGAGCGGGCATAACAAGATGTTCTATGTCTGGTGACCCGGACAGTGAAAGGGCGCATTCGCTAAGTTCCCCCGGTAGATCTGTTGGGGGCGGCAGGGGGAGGAACTATGGAAGAAAGCTCCTCTGAACAGTGGCCGTGCAGATATCTATAAAAAAGAGAGAGAGGTCACCAACGGCACGTCCGTGGACAAGGAATGGCAGCATTTGGGTGAGGGTAGGGTCACCAATGATACATATAACTCTCTTCTTAATGGAGTCCAGGATAGTGAGTGAAGAAGCGGCAGCAGCACCCCAGATGTGGGAGCAGTATTCGAGGTTTGGTCTTATTTGTGAAGTGTATAAAGTATAGATATTAGCTGGTAAAAAGTATTTGCGAGCCCGGAAGAGGAAACCTAATTTCTTAGCAGCCGCTTCTGAAATTGATGTGACATGTTGGTGCCAATTGAGATTTCGATCCACAGAGATGCAAATAAGTGAAAAGGACTCATTACTTTAAATAACTTGGTTGTTTATTGTGATATGTCTAGGGCTGGTGTATCTCTTATGAGAAAGAAAGCAAGACTGTGATTTGGTGGGGTTCAATTGTACAAGATTTCTACTTCCCCAGTCTAATATTTTTTGGAGATCCACGGAGATATAACCCTCCATGAGTCTGCGATCCTCATCTAATTTGGCTAAAGAGACAGGTTTAGAATATTGTATATTTGAATGGAGGGTGCTGTCGTGCGCGTAACTGTGAACTGGGTTGGATGTGCTAGAGAGGAGGTCATTGATGTGGAGAAGAAACCAAGTAGGGGCTAAAGCTGAAGCTTGAGGAACTCCTGTATAAATTGGATACAGTTTAGTGGAATGGCCTTCCACGACAACAGAAATGCTACGGTTGGAGAGGAAATTTGCTGTCCACGTACAGAGTTTTGGTGGTAGGCCATAGGCCGCTAGTTTATTAAGCAGCGCGGCGTGCCAGACCTGGTCGAAAGCTTTGAATATGTCTAGAGTGACACTCTGGGATCCGCCGTGTAGTTCCATAGACTTGTGCCAAGAATGGGTGACAAAGGAAAGGAGGTCGGCAGTTGATCTGTGCTGACGGAATCCATACTGCCTGTCGTGGATTAGACTGTGTTTTTGAAGAAATGTTAGTAATTCGGTGTTTATATACTTTTCCATCACTTTAGAGATGACTGAAAGGAGAGAAATAGGCCTGAAAGAGAGAAATAGTTGTGTATTTAGATCAGATTTAGGATATTTTTTAATTTATTTAATTTATTCCTCTTTCTATTAGTTAATTTTCTTGTACAAAATGATGTTTTAATAACGAATTTTCTGATAAATGACTTTAGGGAATTTTCTTTAAAGAAACGTTTGTTGCGAATTTTTGTATGAAAAAATATTCAATTGATGGAACATTTTTTAAACGAAATTAATCGAAAATAAGGTTTTAAAGGATTTTCGTGCAAACAAATAATTTTATTTTCAATTTTAATTACAAATTAGGTATATAATTTGAATTTTATGTATTCTTTTTGCAACATTTTGTGTAGAAAGGTATTTAGCCAGTTTTCGCAGAATTTTTTTGTGCTTCGTAGAAATCATTCTTTCTCAGATGTTTTTATGGAAGTAATTAATGATAAATGTTTAATAAGTTATTATAAAAAAATATTTACAGATTTTCTTGAAAAATTGTTTGCAAATTTTAATGAAATCTTTGTTATGTCGTCGAATAAGTTTTTGTAAAAAATTATATTTTGCTAGGTGGGTAAATAACATGAAATTGTTGGTTGGCCAGGAAAATCGGACCAGTTTTTTTTTTAAATTATTTAATCTATTTTTTTACAAAATGCTGTTTTAATGGGGAATTTTCTTATAAATGACTTTAATGAATTTTCTTTGAAGAAATATTTGAGAATTTTTGTATGAAAAATTATTCAATTGATGGAACATTTTTTAAACGAAATTCATCGAAAATAAGGTTTTAATGGATTTTCGTGCAAACAAATGATTTTATTTTCAATTTTAATTACACATTAGGTATATAATTTGAAGTTTATGTATTCTTTTAGTAGAAATTTTGTAAAAAATATTTAGCCAAATTTGATGCCTCCTTTCATTAAAAAAAAACATATCTGTCATTAAAAGTATGTTTATGAAAGTTCACTACCATAACGCACTTGCTGTGTCCAGACTTCTTTGTACATATCTTTTTAACCAACATAGCCAAAACTAAATCATAAAAGAGATTTTAAAAAGTTTCACGCTTTTTACCAATTTGTTGCGACAAAATATTTATACGATAAATCGTCTATACGTTACAATTAAAAAAAGTTTAAACAACAGATTTTTACATGGTAATTAATAACAAACAGACATTTTATTTTAATTTGCGCAAATAATTTCATTACGACCGTTAAACAGTTAACAAATAAACTCCTCTCGATAATTGACATTTCTACTATTATCGTTACTGCAACGTTAATAAATATTTATTTAGAAATTACAATCATCGCCCAACAGACCAAACAGAAATGAAAATATTTTATTAATAAGTCGAATGTACTGAAATGAAATATATTACGGGACGCAGCAAGTGCATTATATTAGTGAATTTTCATAAGAATTATACGGCATATTCCTAAAATTAATACTTTAAACTTACACAGACCCTGAAGATCGATTTTAGAGGTTTCGAGAGTGTTACCATCGATATCTCTATATTATCAAAAAACTTGGATCCTGACTCTTTTTGAGAAAAATGCTCAAAACTCAATTTTCAATGAAGCTAGAAAATTAGATATTACTATATCTATAGACAGTGTAAGTCTCTTTAAAAAACTTGTATTACAAATTTTATTAAAGTCACAAAAGCTGTCCAGAAGGAAACTTCATTCATATTTAGAAAAGTAAAGTATCCGTCAAATTATAAACGTGTCAGTTATTTTTCTTTATTAATCACCTGAATGATTTCGTTTTAGTCAACATAATCAACCCGTTTTTTTTTTCAATATCAACAATAACAAAATGTCTGCTGCAAATTATTATTTTAGACTCAAAGGCGACAAAGTTATTCAGCGATTTTAAAAATAAATTAGATCTTGTTCAAAACGTATGAAATCTGTACAAAATCGTTTCTGTAAATGTCAAAGTAAAAAAAAAAACATACATTCATCAAGCGGGAATCGTTTTCGGAACCTTCTGCGTAGAAGCAAGCAAATTCAATTTTTTCTAATTCAACAAGCTTTATTATCTAATATAGTTTAAATACAAAAATATGTACAAGTTTAAATAAAATATGTTACAATGCTCCAGCTATGAAGCTTATACAATGTCGTCTAACTTAGTCTAGTAAAATTTCCTTATGAGGTAGTTTCCTAATTACTTAGGGTCTAACATTATCTATGTTTATTTTATTTATTATTATTATAATACAGGGAAAAAGCTATTGTAAAAAAAAACCTTGTTTTCGTTTGCGTTTTTTTTTCATTTTCATCTACACAAAGATGTTTAGTTTTACTATAATATATCTGGGACTTATATTAACAATAATTCTGTTATATTAAGACTAAATATAATAACCTATGTTTTTCCACTTTAATCTATTAATTGCTGTATTTACAAAGTGTGGTTATAATATAGTAAGTGCTAGAATTTATTATTAATATTATATGCGTTTTTAGAGCTAGCGTAGAAGCAAGCACGCTACCATTGAGTTATCCAAGGATACGTTTACGAATGTTTTGTTTACCTGATACTTGACACCGGCTTCATGCTCGGGGTATTTTAGGTAATATTTAAGGTAAAGTAACAACTCATTGCAGAATTAATAGAATTGTCACTTAAAACACATTCAACAACTGTTTCGATCTTATATTTAAGTTTAAAGATAAAAGAACAAACTGTTCTAAAATCACGTTTATAGCGGCTAGACTTGATTTTGTTCACATTTATACTATATTATGCTACACTTTCAGTCAAAGTTCCTACTTCGGGCCGCTCATTAAGTTACAAATATAAGTTAGTTTAAAAATTGATTAAATCCGTCACTTAAAAAAACAATTACTTGACCAATTTTTAATTAAATGTTGTCTGTTATTTGCGATACTTCTGGCCGAGATTTCACGATTGTTAGTTCGGGTGGTATGTTTTATGCTTGTTATTTATTTAGTTTGGTTACCGTTGATGTATGGTTTATACCTGTTGTATGAATTAATTTACGCGTGGCAGTTCAGTACTCTGTCTGCCATGCATTGAACTTGAACCACTAAGTCGTTCAACGCATGTCTTTCATGTTTTGTTTTTAGTTTGGAAAAACTGAGTGAAGATGGGAACCTAATGATGAGCACTGATAAGAACAATTTCGATAACCCAACTCATCACAATACAGTTCTTATACCTGACGATCGTTTCGCTAACAAAGTTAGCGTCACCAGAGGAGTTTGGTTTATTCATCCCTTTGGTGACGCTAACTTTGTTAGCAATATGATCGTCAGGTCTAAAAACTAATGATGAATTGGGTTCCCCAAATTGTTCTTATTTAGAAAAACTCTAAATATTGAGAACCAA
Organism: Tillus elongatus; assembly: GCA_964006375.1. Classification (NCBI taxonomy): domain Eukaryota; kingdom Metazoa; phylum Arthropoda; class Insecta; order Coleoptera; family Cleridae; genus Tillus; species Tillus elongatus. The sequence goes on from OZ023265.1 coordinate 28,791,548, forward strand.
ATTACTTAAAATTCACAACATAGGTTTATTCACACCATTTTAGTCACATATAACGTCTCATTTCACTTACTCTAATACCTACAATAAGAAAGCGTTTTCAAAAATATTTTTGTATACTCTTGAGGGAAAAACGCTCATTATAGCTGATTTACGAACTCGTCCGCGGTCTTAATACAAGTTTCGTTCAGCTCAGTTGAGTATTTTTCAAGTTATATATATATATATATATATATATATATATATATATATATATATATATATATATATATATATATATATATATATATATATATATATATATATATATAGGTTGGCGCATTGAAAACGAAACAGACCGATTCGTTTCAAGATATATATTTTTTTAAGAAACGCTGAACCACGTCAATTTTAATTAATATGTTTTGTTGCTTTGTAAACAAAAAATTGACTATCAGAACATTTCTTATCGGAATGGAAGAAATGCAGTTTATTATTTCAGTTTATCGGTGGGTTTGATACTTGATAGTACTACCGAAAATTCCCATTTTTGAACAAAGACTTTCCAGAGCAATGGATTGGGCGTAGAAGTGCTATTGACTGGCCCCATAGATCACCGTATTTAACTCCTTTAGACTTTTGTCTATAGGGCCATTTAAAGAGTAGAATTTTCGTAACAGTACCGGAGTCTCTGGAAGAATTACGACGACTCATTGTTGAAGAATGCCGTCTAATAACTCCACAAATGCTCCAGAATGTCAGAGCTCGTTTTGAACAAAATTTGTACTTTTGTATGGAAGCTGGTGGTCAACAATTTGAACACTTACTTAACTGAATAATTATTTTTGAACGTTTGGTTATGTTTCTTAGTTTTTTTAACGAAAAATTTACTAATCAGTGCATTTCTTAACACAATGAACGAAATGCGTTCTTGCAAATCCCACTGTGAATAATTTTTAAACGAGTTGATAAAACTTCCAAAAAAATTAGTGTGCTGAATTCAGAAAAGAAAGAGATTTCAAATTATGTAACACTCGACTCATGTTCCCTATTTAAAATATAAGGGTTGTTATCACCACCTTTAAGGGGTTGATGTAAGAAAGTTGAGTTTTATGTCAAAACATGTCCCCCTCAATATTAAAATTGACGTGTTCAGCGTTTCTTAAAATAAAGTTTCTCTGGACGCAAATCGGTCTGTTTTGTTTTCAATGCGCCACAATATATTTTGCCCAACTTTTTCGTTTATATAACGTGCCCAACATTGCATGGTAAACGGGGCCAACAGATTTAGGCTCGCTCTGAAGAGAGGAACCTGCAGACATTCATATTGCTCAAATACAATGCCACAACCTTGGTTGATGTTACAACGAGTGAGGGTTGGAAGCTGTGATGAGCACTGATAAGTACAACTTGGAAACCTAACCCGACCTGGCGATCCTTTCGCTAAGAAAGTTAGCGTCACCAAAGAGTTGAATAAACTGTCAGATTGTTAGCGAAACGATGGTCAGGTCTAAAAACTATATTGTAATGAATTGGGTTCTTCAAATTGTACTTATTGGACGTAACAATATTTAATGAAAAAGGGAAATGGAAACGCTGGGAGTCGAGCATGCAAGCAACGTCGATATGAAAAAAAAGATCTGGATGCAGTAAGTGGGTTGTGGCAGCGAATTGTCATAGAAACAACCTAACTGTCTTTATCTTTATTTGAAAAATCCTGGAGAACTTTTTTTCTAATATTTATTATTTTAAAGTACTTCGGACATAACATTTTCTTCACCTATCCATCCTTTCCATTCTTTCTAACCAATTATTTCATATGAGATACATTTAATACACTGAAAGGTTTCCCTGGCGGAAGTCAAATCCAGTACCTTTGGGTAGACCCACACAATCTTGCGACTGAACCGTCGATGTTCCCCAGATTATACGTTTAAAAGACCAAGCATGGTAAGGTGAAAATATTTTCCTAACGTGGCTTCTAAAACTCAACTCGCAAAGAATGAGATAATGAATATTCAGGAACATAACAAGTGCGTACACGCATAAGCAAAACATATGCAAATAACTATTTAAGCACGTCGGCTAAGCATTAATTTAATTTAATGCGGTAGATAGAAAAAGGGACAGTTTTATCTGGGCACTGGCAGATTCCATCTCGGTGTGGAAGTTGCTCATTCTAACAATGGCAGTAGCGGAGAGAGATTATGTGAAAACGAAAGCTGGCAGTTAAATAGATGGCGGTTGAATTTGATATATAGAGGAAGTTAATGAATTCAGAAGGCGTTGTTCATGGAGAAAAAACAGGAAGCCGGCGAGTTGCCTCCCTGTTTTAGAATATGTTCTCTTGCAGTATTTGAATAAGATATTTTATATTTACTGTATCAGAATCAGGATGGTAGTATATCCTAGTTATAATCGATGGTGGGTTAATATATGTGAAATTTTTTCAGTGATCAATCTGTTGCTCAGCAGAATATATTTTATTCGTGGTCTCTTTAAAAAAGCGATTTGCACGTCGCACGGTTATAGACGATGTTCTATTGGATGGTCATATTAAAAGAAATTGCCAACTTCCGGTTAGTTTAGTTAGTAACTAATCGTATTGATTTCTTTGGAGTGAAAAATTCACACGTTATATCATAAAAATTTAAGCTTGGTACCGTATGTATCCAAAGATAAGTTTCACATACAGATTATTTAAAAAAAGTCTGGACGCAGCAAGTGCGTTATGGAAGTGAGTTTTCATAAAATTTGTTTTTAATAGCAAATATGCCTTTAATTCAAGCAGGTCACAATTTGGTCACCGGAATAACCTATATAGTAGAAACAATGTGCCATATTTCATCAAAATAGAATGTACACAAATTTTCCGAAAACAAACTTAAAATGTTTCCGAGAAAACTCGTTGCCTAGCCGACGAACCTTAGGTTAATAGCAAATTGAGTTATTGAATTTTGAGGCATTCATTGAAAATTCACTACCAAAACGCACTTACTGCGTCTCGATATGTTTTACAAACACGCATTATATTTCGATGAAAAATGTAAAAATGCAATAAAGAATGTTAAAAAAAAAAACGAATTGTGTACATGTAAACAGAAAGTAAACCCGGATATGGATTGTAGGGGGCCTAGTTTGCGCTCATTTGAAGAACCCTTTTTAGAATTCTAAAGCCGCGATCTTCTCATTAACGAATTTTTGCTACAAAAATTAGCTAAAAATTATAGACCGTTAGACCACGAACTTAACTAACCCTACTGTCAAAGCATCAGAGAAAGTGTCTATTTTTAATGAATTTTCTGGAAATATTTTATTAAAATGAAGAGCAATGATGGTTTAAGCTGAAACATAAGGGTTTGCAGAACACTCTTTAAATAATCCGTATTTTTTTCAGGTTCTTTGCCTAAATGTTACAAATTTTGACGTTTCAAATCGCGACTTTTTACGTCTTGAGCAAAACCCCAATCTTTTTTTAAATGCCTCTAACTTTTCTGTCTTTAAAGTTACAGACATAAATTTTGGTAAATAGTTCATCCTATATATATATATATATATATATATATATATATATATATATATATATATATATATATATATATATATATATATATATATATATATATATATAATTGAAACTGACCCTGGATATGGGTTCGAGGGTGCCTGGTTCGCGCTCACTTGAAATTTTTTTTTCTAAATTCAAAAGTCGGGATCTCCTCATTAGTGATTTTTTTTAAGAAAATTTACTAAAAGCACTTGTGAAGCCACGGGAAAAGTATACGACCGTATTAAATATGGAACGGTTTTACTAAGTTAGGGCAAGAACAACCAACCAGATATGCTACTCAAATTGAATTGAGTCTTTAAACTTTCATCTCCTCCTTATCAAACTATTTTTTATACAAAAACTCGCTAAAAAATCATCGGAATAACAGCAATATGATTAGATAACGGTAAAGTGAAATGAGATTTAAAAAAAAATTGATAAAAAGTAGAGTCACTAACCAGGATTAGAACTCGTCATGTAGGAGTGGATTATCCGATGTACAGGGCTTAGCCCGCTTGGCTACGCTCGACATGTTTGTATTAGCAGGTATATCCCGTAGTACATGCTAACTGTCTAAAATCTTTACTATTTACACAAAACAATTTGGATTTACAATGGATTTTTTGATGATATTTGAACGAAGTGAAGGAAAATATCGACTTAGACAAATATCTAGGAGCTTGTTAGTCATTTCGTGTCGTATTTTGCACACGCATTCGTACTCCTGCCATAATTATCAGTCTTGACGTTTTAACTTTCTTGAATCAGGTTTTATTAATTAAAAATTAATTTACCTCTAACTGTTTTATCTTTTAACATAGAGATCTAAATTTTGGTACATAGGATACTTTCTGTGACAGAAACCAGCGTAATTTGGATGCCCTTACTTTGTTAGTTCTGGACATATAAATTATTTTCGAAAGAAAGCACAAAATTTTCCGGTAAAAGCTGGGCAGATCTTCCCGACTAACGAGCTTATCCAAGCCACTTACAAAGAGAAGGTATTTACCAAATTTGATTAAAAGCGGCCCATTACTTTTTGAGTTATGGGTGTGATACATATATACATACATATATATATATATATATATATATATATATATATATATATATATATATATATATATATATATATATATATATATATATATATATATATATATATATATATATATATATATATATATATATATATATATATATAAACATATACAAATTGAAACCGACCCTGGATATTGGTTCTACGGGGCCTAGTTCGCGCTCATTTGAAGAATTTTTTTCAAAATTCAAAAGTCTGGATCTCCTCATTAGTGTTTTTTTTAAAGAAAACTCATTAAAACGATTTCGTGTTCCAAGATGTCAGAAATATATTAAAGTGCTTGTTTTAAATCGAATACATATTACGTAATCAATAAATGCAACCTCAAAGTATCGCTCAAACAGCATTAGCATTCCTATACCTGAAATTAATTGTTCTCGTGTTATCGATGACTTTTCAGAAAACACAGGCTTATGACATCTTTAGATGACATGTATATTTTATAGACATTTTGCTATATTTTTCAATCCATTTTAAATCGAAACCGTGTGCTTCAAAATCCTTATTCTCGAGTTCTCCTTTTTTTTTGTTGAAAAAATCATGAATAGAGACAGGTATGGCATAAGCAGGTAGGTACATTGAAAAAAATACATTCTAAATGCCATCTCTTGTTATACCACATTATACCTGCCTTGGAGCTTGATTTTTTTAAGAAATTCATTAATCAAACCAGGTATGATATGGAATGACATGAAATGACATTTATAAAGTTTGCGCTCACTTAAAGAATTTCTCATATTTCCTCATGAACTATTTTTCCACGAAATTTATCTAAACAAAAAAGTTTACTTCAACAAACATTTGTGTGTGGACGCCATTCTTAAATTTGCATCTCATACGATGCAAGTTTGATATGGTAACTTTGCATGACTGAAAACCTGAAGGGCTATTAATTATAGATTAAGCCTTTTATAACGTGATCCTATGAAAATGGCTCGAGATTGTAAGAGTGTTTACACAGTAACACTTGAGCAGCCAGCCATACAAAATGACGTGCTAAACGCCTCTGGTTTGTCACTTTTCACATAATCTGTGTTCACAATATTGAGAGAACGTTTAACTGTTAAGTATAATGTTCCGTGAAAGCAATGCTAAATGAAAATTACGTTATAATTATAATCTAACACGTTAGTTTAACGGGGTCAAAAAATTAAGCTGAAATTTTTCATGATGCTGGTGTCTCTGACCACTGTGCTGTGAGCTGCACCATCCAAGTTGATAAGAACAAAATAAAACCTTTTTTGTACACATTTCGGGATTTTAAGCATTTTAGTAGTTCAGAATTCTATGAAGCGTTGCACTTGTTATCTTTCCATCTTATACTTACTGCAGAGTTTATTGATCAGAAACTCTCCATTTTTAACACCCTAATATTGGATATCTTTGATGTGTTCGCACCTGTTAGAACCATTCGAATCTCTAAACCCCATTCACCTTGGTTAACTGACAATATTGAACTTCTCATGCATCTGCGGGACAGTGCCCGTGTAACGTTCAATAAAACAAAAAAGGTGGAGCATTGGGTTTACTACAAGGAGCTGCTATAAAGAGAGAAAAACGAGCTTATTTTAATACTTACCTAAAACCTCATAATCAGAAAAAATTATGGGAAGGTCTAAAAAAGGCACACATCCGCCTGAGGACTGAATCACCGGGTCTGCCTCCTCATCTTAATAATTCGAATATCATTAATCGGTCCTTCTGCGAACAAAATTTGTCCGTAGATGAAGTCGACAATGGTACCTTAAACTTATTGCTGCAAAACAAAGCGACTTCTTCTTGTTTTGTGTTTAAACTTGTTGATGAAGATGAAATATATAACCACTTATTTTTAGCATATCGATGCTATTACATTGCTGTCCACTCATTGTCCCATATGTAACACACATAATAAATTTTTGTATCCTGAATCATCGTTTTCCTACTATGTGGAAATTGTCGGATATCCTGCCAGTTCCTAAAAATGAGAATCCCAATAGTTTTAGTGATCTGCGACCAATTAGCATCCTGTGTGACTTATCTAAGATCCTAGAAAAGGTTATGTTTAAACAGATGAAGAACTATTTGGATTTCAACAGTCTAATACATATCAATCAATCTGGTTTTAAGCCTGGGCATGGCTACTCTACGGCTTTGCTCAAGGTGCTGGACGACATTTTGATTGCTGCTGATAGCAATGAGGTGACACTCATGGTGGCGATCGATTTTTCCAAGGCGTTTGATAGGGTTAATCATCGGCTTCTTGTGACTTTGTTGAAGCACTCTGGGTTTGGGGTCGCCGCTGCTTGATTGTTAGATAATTCGATATCTGGAAGAATGCAGCAAGTAAGACTTGGTGATCAGACTTTCTTCCTGTCACATCTGGTGTTCCTCAAGGCTCCATACTAGGGCCTCTGTTATTCAGCATATATACATCAAAGCTACCTACATATCTTCGTGATTGTCAGTATTACTTTTACGCAGATGATACACTGATAGATTATTCGTTTGAGCCTTCAGCAATTTTGGAATCCTGTGATATCATTAACAGGGACTTAGGCGGATTAAATGATTTTTCAAACCAATACAGTCTAAGTAAATAAGACTTTATTGGCTGACAAACCCACATTTCTTTTGCGCCGATCCGCACAGAGAAACCCACTGTTTTGACTGCTTCTTGGTCTCAGGTGTGTTGTGGTGAATCCATGTTTCGTCCACAGTTACAAAACAGCGTAAAAACTCGCCCCTGTTGTGGTTGAACAACGCCAAACACTCCTTCATATTTCTCACACGATTGCGTTTGTGGTCGATTGTGAGCAAACGCGGCACCCATCTTGCGGATAGCTTTCTCATTGCCAAGTGATCATGAAAAATCGAAACGACAGAGCTATGTAATATGCCTCTGGCTTCCGCAATCTTCCGCACTTTCAATATCCGATCGACCAACACCATATCGTTTTTTTTTCCATTGTTTCGTTTGTAGCCATCTCAACTGGGCATCCAGAACGTTCGGCGTCATTTGTGCTTGTACTGCCGCAACGAAATTCCGTCAACTACTTAATTACCATGGACATTGATGGTACAAAGTCCCCATAGTATTTATCAAGCTTAACCTTGGTTTTAATGTTGGTTTAATTTTTCCGCAAAAAATAATGTCTGATGAGCACATGAATTTTTTTCCATTTTCGTTATAACTCAAGAGGTTGTCTGCTTTCAATGGCTATCTAACACAAATTAAATGACGCAACTTGTTCAAAATTGGACAGATGTCAACTGACAGATGCCTGTTGACAGGAGCAGTGTTGCCCTTCCTGTGAAGAGGCAAGAAATTCAAAAAATCACGGACCTAATCACCCGCCCTCATATATATATGTATATATATATATATATATATATATATATATATATATATATATATATATATATATATATATATATATATATATATATATAAGTCTGAAACCGTCCCCGAATTTGGGTTCCAGGTGTTCTAAATAGCGCTTTGTAGAATTCTTTTCAGAATTCAAAAGGCGCGATTTCGTCTTTAATGATTTTTTTTAGAGAAAATTCACTAAAACAATGACAAACTAATTTAATAAATTTTTAAACGCTTTCTCTTTCCAACTCTTACACTTCCTCTCAAATCAACAATATTTATCGCTGATTTTATTAGTTTTATTAGTAACCTTATTGTCAAATACTTGATTTATCAAAAATGTAAGATCTTAGGCGTCCTAAGCACAAAATGGATCAATTTTCAGCAGTGCCCTGGCCAACTTACTCTGTAGCGTCTCGTAAAAGTGGAAAGAGGTATCGTAGGCAAATATTCAACACCAATGTATAGCAGTTTCCCCAGCAATGGCGGTCGCGCCAATAAACCTCTTTCTGGTTATACTTTATGACGCAGCGGTTGCCTTTTATACCAGACCGAGCTCCTGTATCTATGAAAGAAGTTTAATAACTTAATTTTCTATTAGTGCTGTAATCTTTTTAATATCCTGGGTCGCAGCATAATTGCCTGTTTTATATGGATATAGTTAATTCTAGTGGCATAAAACTATAACGTCGCTTTATTGCGAAAATCTGGAACAACGGATTCATAAAATTGTTCGTGTGGCCACGATTAGTGCAGAAGTGTACATTTAATGTTTATGTTCCTATTTAGTCTTTGTGTTACGAACTACTATATGGCTATAGGTTGTAAAATATTAGCTTATCTGAAAAAATAAATGTTCCTGCTCCAGTCATTGCTCTACAATTTGTTTCATGCTCTTCTAAGGTGTATGCCATTTATAGATTGTTCAACCCAGTGCCTTCCAAACTAAGCGATACAGTACCTTGGGGCAGGGGCGGCTCGTGACTTTGGGAGTGGTTGAAGCATGATCGGCACGGCCCAAAAGGGGGGGGGGGGAGGTTCTCGGAGACGAAAACTGGCGATTTTTTTTAATTTTCAAGGTCACGCGTTCTCCTGGCACTTCAGTATTTAAATAAACAATCCATTTGTACAAAAATTCAAACTTTCACAAGGAATAATTTTCGGAATAATGACCAGGAATATTCGTGAGAGGCCACTGTACACACACTGTACACGCATGCATACGGAAATATAATACAGCGCGTATTACCTATGAAAATCTGTTTATAGAGGAAAGAGCTACAAGCATATTGTTCTCAAGTTCAAGGACCTTCTCTCTTTTTTATAGTTGGAAATTTTATATCTAATACTTTATTATTTTAAAATTATTCATTTAAAGGTGACAAAAAAAGAAGTCAATTCCACTTACCAAAGAGAAACATAAAAAATACAGCTTTTCAAAGTTTGTAAATGTGACACATACCAGATTATTTAACGGCACCATAATGAAAATAAAAATACGCCTCCGACGATCCGACTCAATCTAAACAAACGACAGAAACTAAGATTTGAGGCAGTCTCAGAAGGCTGCATCACGTTTGTGGCCCAACCTATCAGTGCGCGTGCCGTTGTCATGGCAACCGTCTCATGCAAGCGTCCCAAAACAGTCGCAGGATTTGTATACGTACGAAACTGGCTCAGTCAGACAGCAGCTGCTTGGCGCTCTACAGTTCCGCTGCGTGTTGGGGCATGCATACATTCAATTAGGTGATCAGGGACGAGCTTGCAAATTATTACGTACCATAAATCACTATAAAAATACATTATCAACTGCGGCGCGACGTAACAAAATATTTTTATGTGGTTGTACCAAATAAATTTGAGAGAATGAAAAAAAAATATTATGGTGGACTTTGAATGAAAAATTTTAGTTTAACCGAAAAATATAGGTGAAAGCAGCGCTTCACCTGCGTCATCTGACAAGTCGCCACTGTCTTGGGGGTAGTGAAATCATGCAGGGGAAAACTGTCGGATTAAAATAATTTGGGCGCGTTTAATAAGAATAAATAAGCAATGAACACATAAAGAAGAAAGAGGAGATAAGAACATTTCGAAAAAGCTTTCCAAAACAATTCACCTGTTGGGCAACAGTGTAATTTTAGTACTTTCCTTTGTCGTCACCCATTCTTGGAACAAGTCTATGGAACTACACGGTGAATCCCAGATTGTCGCTCTAGACATATTCAAAGCATTCGACTAGGTCTGGCACGCAGCGCTGCTTAATGAACTTGCGGCCTATGGCCTACCACCAAAACTCTGTACCTGGACAGCAAATTTCCTCTCCAACCGGAGAATTTCTCTTGTCGTGGATGACCATTCCTCTAAAGTATATCCAATTAATGCAGGAGTTCGTTAAAGTTCAGCTTTAGCCCCTACTTTGTTTCTTCTCCACATCAATGACCTCCTCTCTAGCATAATCAACCCAGTTCACAGTTACGCGGACGACAGCACCCTCCACTCAAATATACAATATTCTAAGCCTGTCTATTTAGCCCAATTACATAAGGATCGCAGACTCATGGAGGGTTCCGCCACCGTGGATCTCCAAAAAATATTAGACTTGGGAAGTAGAAATCTTGTACAATTTAACCCCACCAAATCACAGTCTTGCTTTCTTTCTCTTCAGAGATACACCAGCCCTAGATCCATCATAATAAACGACCAAGTTATTCAAAGTAATGAGTCCTTTTCACTTGTTGGCATTTCGAAATCTCAATTGGTACCAACATGTCACATCAATTGCAGAAGCGGCTGCTAAGAAATTATTTTTCTCTTCCGGGCTCGTAAATACTTTTCACCAGCTAATCTCTATACCATATATACTTCACAAATAAGACCAATCTTCGAATACTGCTCCCACATCTGGGGTGCTGCTTCCGCTCCTACACTCGCTATCCAGAACTCCATTAAGAAGAGAGCTATACGTCTCATCGGTGACCCTACGTTCACCCAAAGGCTGCCATCCCTTGCCCACCGACGTGCCGTTGGTGACCTATCTCTCTTTTATAGATATCTGCACGGGCACTGCCCAGAGGAGCTTTATTCCATAGTTCCTCCACCTGCTTCCCCCAACAGATCTACCAAGGGAACAGAGCGAATGCACCCTTTTATTGTCCAGGTCACCAGACATATAACATCTTGTTATGCCCGCTCTTTTGTCCCGAGGACTTCCAAGTTGTGGAAATCCTTGCCGGCACATGTTTTTCCTTCTCCCCCAAACCTCCAAACGTTCAAGTCCAGAATTAACAAGTTGCCTCTTTCCTCCTTGTCGACACCCACGGTACGATAGTATTTAGGCTGTAAGCACTCGTGGTGTGTTGTTGAAATAAACAAAAGAGAAATACTAAGGGATTACGTTACTTTTTGTACATACTGTAGCAGCAAGAAACCCGAAGAGAAACTTATACATGTATATTTCCCATTACAAAAAGGTTTCACTAAGCAAAGGCAGTAAATTCTCCTTTAATGACCACAGTTTGCAAACGTGCTATGAAGGCAAACCATTGTGTCATAAAGCATCGCCAGAAAGCACTGATGCACAGAACAATAACTCATCATGGCCGCGAAAAAAAGCTCAAAAATGAGCTTCATTCAATAAATAAAAGTTTAAGCGTTGCACGATGGGTTCCATTGTGTATCATTGATCATTGTGCTCGCATGTGATATTGTGTGCCACGTAATTTATGTCTCTGGTCTCTGTGCGTGCCAGAAATGATAAAATATAGACAAATAATTCTAACAGCAGCCGATGTTTTGTGGGGATGCACCCACATGTGCACATCGGTACACGACTATGGGACTATTATAGTTGCAAAACGTGATGCGTTAGATGAAATAGCGGCTCGAAGCTCAAAAAAGCTTGCACGATTCGACAGAAGCGGGTAATTTTTAATGAGATATGGATAGCATTAGCAACTGCAATCAACAGAAAACTAACTCAGTGTCTTATTATTATATTCAAATGGAGATTGGAACCTATGATGAGCATTGATACGTACACTTGGAGAACACAATGACCACAGCACATCTGTTTAAAGACCTGACGTTCGTTTCACTAACAAAGTTAGCGTCACCAGAGGATGGAAAATTCTAAACTACTAACAAATAAATATTATTTTTTTAGTAAGGCTTAGGTAAAGACAGATAAAGAGAGGGAAGAAATCCCAGGCAATTTTTCTGTCTATTGTATTTTAATTGCCGGGTGAGGTTTTTGAATTTTCGTAAATTTTATTTGCCGAGTTTCGGAATCTCTTCTGTCTCAAAGAGAGAGTGCAAACGAAGGGCTATAAATCAATGGCGCATCTCGATTTAGAGAACTTTTATTTTTCATTGCCCTCGATACATAAATTCTTTCGTACGCATCTAACTTCGCTTTAACTTCTTAATCAAAGACTGTTTAAATGCACCCATTTGTTTCATATTTAAATTATCCTTTAAAACCCAAACATTTCCTCAACTTTGGAAAATGTCTAAGTCTAGGCCTAGTCATAAGGAGATTATACCCTTACCCTTATTGAAAATGGCAGGCAGGTCGCTTGTAACGACGGAACCATAGACAATTGGTTGGATTTGTATACACGCTAATGCTTTTATTTCCGGATATATAACGTCGTTGGTTATAACGACCAAGTCACTTTTGACATCCTGCTACGCTCGGCCTCTGATCGAATATAACAACGTGCGAGCAGATGAGAATGATGTCGTCACACCACCATGTGTAGAATGTTCTGATTGGTCGTTGTTTGCTGATACGCACTTGTATGGAATAATGCCATATGTGTGTATGTATTTGGTGCTTTGTCGTGACTGGCGCTGGTTGCTATATCCATTTTGTGCTTTTTGATGATACGTTTGCGAAGCCCCCTGCAAGTTTGTGTTAATTTATTTGTAACCTAGGTACGTATGTATATATCAGGTATGTAATAAAAAAGATGCTAAGATTTTACTATTTTGTAGGTTAAAGACAAAAATGGAAGCATCTGCAAAAAAGATAAAAACATTGTGCGTAAATGAAAAGTTTATCATATATAATTACACGCATAAGAAATGGTGAAGCTAACGTAGACGTTGCAAAAAATCTCGGTCTATTGCGTTCCACTGTATCTACAATTTGGAAAGACCGAACCAAATTTGAAGATGCTTTCAAAAGCAATGTCCAAAACAAAAAGAAGTTAAGGTGTTCTCAACCTGATGATTTAAGATTTTCTTTATCTATGTGGTAATTATTATGCAAAATATGTTGTGTCACGCATGACTTGTCTACACTACCGTATCTCAGCTGTGCTACATGTTCCTTGATCGTGGTTTCAATGGTTCTTTTAGTCTACGAAACGTATTTCAGGTTACAGTCTTTACAAGTTATCTCATAGATAACCGACATTTCAGTGGCTTTATCTTTATCTTTCTTATTACCTAACAAATTTTTTAAATTAATTTTTTGTCGAAAAAGTTAGCTCCAAATCATCTTTCTGAAAAATCCTACATTGTGTAATGTAGAAATTTTTAACAAAAGTTTTTATAAAAAAAATAATATAACTAGGTATTATGCTTTATTACCAGCCACAGCCGTTTCTTCTCTTCCTATTGTTAGTTCATTCTTGACAATACTAGTTTCGTTAAATTTGTCAATAATTTGAAAACATACCCTTCATTAATTTGTGGCCAAAAGGATACACTTCATAAAAAACATGCATACTTCTTTCTAACTACGTTGCCTATCACCGTAGCCCACCATCATTTCAAATCTTAGATTTTTGCTAAGTTCTGTCATAATAATAATTAAGTTGTAACCGAAGTAAAGGTTGGAAGCACTGATAAGTACACTTGGAGAACACAAACTATCACAACACATCTTTTTAAAGACCTGACGATCGTTTCACTAACAAAGTTACCGTCATCAAAGGATGGAAAATTATTTCTTTTTCATCCACCAATGGGGCTAACTTTGTTAGTGAAACGATAGTCAGGTCTTTAAAAAGGTGTTTTGTGGTAATTTGGCTTCTCCAAGTGTATTTAAAATTATGAAAGCAGTCAATTTTGTGATATGACGCTCTCCAAGTTATTACAAACTGCAGATTACTGACAAAAAACAATGTTTAGAGTTGACAGCGACTGTTGCATTTTTTACATGGGTAACTTGATAAGAATTCGACCAATAAAGTGAAACCGAAGAGGGAAAGTTCTAAGAGAGTAAATTTTTTTCTCAATTTTTGCCTAATATTTTTTTTATTCCTCCGCATCAAGAAAGATAGCTCCTTTCCAAAAAAGAAAAAAGTGGGATCTTGCCATTTAAACAAAAAAATCACTTGCCATAAGAATAACCCTTTTGACGCTAGGAAAAATTAAATATATCCAGTTTGTAGCAAGAGATATGTCGAAAAATGTTGTAAATTTTTTTTGTAAGGAATATCTTAGAAGCAAGTGTCGTTCCATACGTTTGACTACTATATATGTATATATATATATATATATATATATATATATATATATATATATATATATATATATATATATTGAAATATATTCTTTGATAATTTGTTTTCAGCAATATTAGAAACAAAAGGAAAATATAAAAGAACAAGTATGTGGGACGTAAGGGGAATTATCCCTTGTTATGTAAATTTGTTGACGTAGATTCTAGATCCTGTTGCTACACGACAGGCAACAATGATGCAAATTTTAAAATACACACACATCGAGTTAGTTGAAAAGTATAAAATATGACCAAAGAGATAAATTTGTGAGCTTTTAGATTTGAGAAAATCAGTCTCATATAAAGAAAATTCAGTATTTAGTTTTCAACTGTAAGTTAACATACATACATATTATAAGGATGAAATGAAAGCAAAAGTTTTTAAACATTTTAGGTAACTGTGCATCAATAGCGATAAGTTTGATATGAATAGTAAAAAGAAAATGAAGTGAGGAGAAAAATAAAAAACTTAGAAGGAAACTTGAGAACGTCACCCGAAAAGGAATATAAGAAAGTATTGTACATCACTAGAATAGAAAAAACCACCCTTTACAACAAAGTATACAGTGAAGTACAAGGCATTTTATCCAATATTGTAAAAGATTTAATTATTGACAGAAGTATTGTGGATATTTTTGTTTAAAGTCTGAAAGGTTCAGATAGTATTGAGAAGACGTTGCATAAACATTTGGAGCGACGAACGACACAGCGAAGGAATGGTTGTTATTACAAACCAGAATATCGAAGGAAAAATTCTGGTGAAATGACCATTATTTCTTCAAAGCATTATAAACAGCTAACTTATATTTTTATAAAAACAAGAAGATCCTATAAACATATACATCCCTTTGTAATACTGAAATAACTTCATAAAATCAATCTAAAATTAGAAAGTATTAGAGTCTTTCCTTCAGGAAAATCAGTTTTTAGTAATTTAAGTTAGAGTTTAATTAAATATTTATAATTGAAATATCTAATATTGATACATTTCAACTAGGTTTGTTATTTGACTGTTAACATATTCAGTTCTGTTTCTTTTATTGTGTTCATATATCAATTTGTGTTTAATTATATTTAGTATCATATTTCGAAATATTACTTTTCATTTCATTCACCCAGTTATCAATAAGTTGATAAGTCCTTTTTTTTTCAAGAAATAAATTGTTTAATTAAAACTTTTATTTATCAGCTTTATTGACAACAAATTAAATAGTGCCTGAATCCCCCCTGAAACAAAAATGAATTTTAATAAATTTAAAATTACTGTCAGATTTGTCTATGAGAATTACGTTTATGGACTTTGTTATTCTGTGGTCAGATGTCGGTTATATTTCTAGAATGGACCAGAAGTGACAGGTATAGAAAAGTGTAGAAAATCTAGAATCTCTATGGAGGGTATAAATAGACGAGCGGTGCGCAGAGTTAGTCAGTTCAGTATTAAGTCGGTGTGGTGTAGAATAGTGATCATAGAGTATTAAGGGAGTCAGCAGTAAGTGTTGGTGTTCAAGAAGCGATCATAGAAGGCAAATAGTGGAATATAGTTCTATGGACATTTAATAATAGAGAAAATATTTTTGTTGATACTGGTGTTGGAAGATAGTTGCTGATAATAAATTAGTAGTTTGAAAAGCTGTGTTTTGTTAGCCAACAAATCCAGAACCCCGTAGGACGTAACAACCGGTGTCAGGTGTGGGGTTTTCAAGCTGCTAGCAGAAATATTTTCCAGAATATTCGTTGAACAACGTGGACATTTCTAGAATCTCTGGAAGATCAGTGTCAGCAGTAATTCATAACTGGGTGTGTTTTTGAAACAGAATAAACTCTGTACCAGCTTTAAGTACGTCTATGCCTAAGACACGTAGCGCAACAGCCAATATGGACACCCAGCAATTAGAAATTATTTAAAAATGGACGAAGAAGCTAAATTAGCATGAGAAGAAGCCAGAAAAAGAGATGAAGAAATGAGAAAAAAAGACGAAAAGGTAAAAGAAGAAAAGAGAAAAAAGATGAGCACGCCAGAAAAAGAGACGAAGAAGCCAAAGAAAAAATGAGAAAAAGATATGACGTGATAAGAAAAAGAGACGAAGAGATAAGAGAGGAATTGAGAAAGAGGGACGAAAAAGCAAAGGAAGAAATGAGGAGAAGAGATGAAGAAACAAAGAAAATTCTGCAAGAACAAGCCAGCAGAATTGAGAATATTACTTCGTGTGTGGACGAACGTATGAAGCAGGTAAAAGACGACATCTTCCAAGTAGAAAGTCGGGTAAGGGGTATCAGCAACGATGTACATGACAAGCTGACGAGTGTGCAGGAGTACAAGCGGAGAAAAAGCAATCACTAGAAGGAAGTATGATACTCTAATCAAGGTAAACATCAGACTCGAAGATAGCCACGTAAGAATTAAGGTTCCCACATTTGATGGCTTAGTCCCATGGGGTATTTATCTACGCCAATTTGAAGCCGCTGCTACAGAAAATGGTTGGGGCGAGAGAGACAAAGCGACTTCGTTAATAGTAGCTCTCAGAGGGGATGCTCTAGATGTGCTTCAAGGTATTCCCTGGGAAGAACCGCTGAGTTTTGAAAGCATCGGACATCAATTAGAAATGAGGTTTGGTGACCAGCATTTACAACAGTTGTATCGATTGCACTTGAAAAATCGTTGTCAGAACTCGGGCGAAAGTCTCCAACATCTTCACGCCGACGTTGTCAAACTGACGCGATTAGCCTACCTAATAGCTCCGATAGAGTTTTTAAGCCAGCTATCGGTGCAAAGCTTCATTGACGCCATCATAGATACCGACACGCAGCAGGCGCTGAGGATGCCGAGACCCAAAAACTTAAACGATGTTTTGGCATATTCCTTGGAGATTGAAGTGGCAAAGCAAGCATCGGAAAGTCGAGTGAAAGTTCGCAGTTTCCATGTTCAAGAAGAAAATAAAACAGATTCATCCAAGGTCATGCTGCTACTAGAGAAAATAGCAGAACAAATAAGGCCGACGTCTCATAAACACCCAATAAGAGCTCACCGTGCAAATGCCTTGCGTTGCTGGAACTGCGGCAAAGTGGGATATATAAGCGCGAATGTTAGGCTCTAAGATCACGCCTAAGGGAAAAACTGAAGCTTAGGCTGGTAACCATTTCTTAGGTTAGCGATTCTGGCAGCGTTCTCGTCGTAGACGGATACGTAAGCGGTAATAAGGCCCAGATGGTCTTCGTCGATATAGGCGCACCTAGGACGATTATTCGCCACTAAATGGTTCCAAGATGGCGAGTAAGAGAGCCAGACACAGTGTACAGAGTAAATACATCCGGTGGTGGTCGGATCCAGGTATTTGGTGAAACTGACGTCAAGCTGCAAATTGGGACATGGAAGGCAAAGCAGAGAGCCATAGTCGTCGCCATATCAGACCCAATTATAATTGGCTTGGACATGCTTCACATTTGCTGGAATAGAGCCGATGTTGACAGGATGAATAGGGCTCGCCGAGATACTTGTGCAATAGAAACATTAGAACAACAGCAACTACACGGAAGAACCAGTACCACCTAATGACTTCGCTTGAAGAAAGCTCCGACATATTGACAAAAAGGAAAACCATCCACTCTGCGGTCGGAATGCATATACGAATAGAAAGCGATCGCATAAAGACCCGTTATGACGGGCCACCTAACTCAGCTGGTTTTAAAGAAGAAGATCGGGTGTTGTTCTACAAGCCAGTACGACGCAAGCGACGGTCACCTAAAGTACATAACTTATGGGAAGGTCCTTATAAGGTGCTCAAAGGGATCAATGACGTTGTCTATCGAATTCAGAGGAGCCCGAAGAGCAAGATGAAGGTGGTTCACATGCACAGACTTACGCCATTCCAAGAAATGTCAGAATTCGACCGGGACGATCGAATATAAGACGGGGACAATGTCACAATTGTCTATGAGAATAACCTTTATGGGCTTTGTTATTCTGTGGTCAGATGTCGGTTATAAAGTGTGTTGGTAAGAGCGAACACTTTGGAATTATATTTCTAGAATGGACCAGAAGTGACAGGTATAGAAAAGTGTAGAAGATCTAGAATCTCTATGGAGGGTATAAATAGACGAGCGGTGCGCAGAGTAAGTCAGTTCAGTATTAAGTCGGTGTGGTGTAGAATAGTGATCATGGAGTATTAAGAGAGTTAGCAGTAAGTGTTGGTGTTTAAGAAGCGATCATAGAAGGCAAATAGTGAAATATAGTCTATGGACATTTAATAATAGAGAAAATATTTTAGTTGATACTGGTGTTGGAAAATAGTTGCTTATAATAAAATAGTAGTTTGAAAATCTGTGTATTGTTAGTCAACGAATCCAGAACTCCGTAGAACGTAACAATACAAACTATATATACACCATTAATATATATATATATATATATATATATATATATATATATATATATATATATATATATATATATATATATATATATATATATATATATATATATATATATATATATATATATATATGTGTGTGTGTGTGTGTGTGTGTATATATATATTATATATCGAAATATATAGATATTCACCCCAAAATATATATTTCGCACTTATTTACAGAAATTATCTTTTTGCTAAAAATATTGTTACGTATAATATAAATTTAATTTAATACATTATTGCCAAAAGCCTTCGTGAACAGGGTGAAACTCCCTATGTATATTATTTTTTGGTCTAACCTACATTGAATACTGTATCAAAGGAACCTCTGTGTTAGAGTTTTAACCTTCCTTATCTCCGCGACACAACTGACGTTATTATACGAATGTTTTTGTGTGAAATACATGCTTAAACAATTCAGGCCTCCCTTTCTGTACTCGCTATCTACAAAAGGAAGGGTGACAAGTGACAAGAAAATTCAATGAACGAAAAATGGATAAGTCATATGAAATAAAGAAAAAGCTAATGATATAAAACTGAGTGACTGGAGCCATTCGTCGAAACCGAGGAAAGTTGTTCCACAAAAACATCCCATTGTTTTATCATGAAACCCACATCAAGAGTTGACAAGAAAATCACATCAGGATGGAGCCCTATTCTTACGAGATTGGTAATTTACTACATAAATTGCAATTCAAGTCAAGCATGTAACATCGAGTCAGGAAGGAAAAATTGAATTACGGGTAGCTATAACTTTCAGAGGGGGTAAAATAGAAGACGAAAACGTAAATAAATAATTCGCAATGAACACTGTATTCATGGTACGGTAATATTTTTCGGGTGATAAATCTGTTTAATGCTTTGTCTTTATAAAATTCTTACGAGGTAACCTGTATATTGGCTAGTAAAATATTATGGCCGAGTTTTTATATACTCTGCCAGACAATACATCACTTGGTTGCAATATTCAATTTACTGCCAGCCCCGTATCTTATTTTATAGAAAGTACCTAGAACAATAACTCTGCAGTGATCGTAAAACACGTTACGTTATGTCGTTATTCCATTTATACGTGATTATATAACTCTGCCTTTTATGAAGAAATTCCAATAAGTCAATAAAAATAAAGTGCCGATATTATATCTGTTTGATTACACACCTACCTTTGAATGGAAAATTTCAGTATTATTCTAGTAAACATATAACTTATTCAGTGGCCTGGGTGCAAAACCATTGAGGTTAGGTTACAGCAAACACGTTTGGACTGTAATAAATTTTCAAATATAAACTTTAACCCGGCATCACCCAGGTTTGGGTCTGGTGGGCACCAATTTTGAGATGATAAAGAAAAATTCCTTCATTTTTGTTGTTTTTGTGGAAAATAATCATATTTTTACATACAACTTACGAAAAAAAGTCTGGGCGCAGCAAGTGCGTTATGGGGGTGAATTTTCTTAAAATGTTTTTAATAGAAAATATGTCTCTTTAATGCAAGCAGGAATCAATTTGGTTACCGGTATAACATATATAGTAGAAACAATGTCCCATATTTTACCAACATAACTTGTTTGAAAATGTACAACAATTTTCCGAAAACAAACTTAAAACATTTCCGAGAAAACTCGTTTCTTCGCTGACGAACCTTAGGTTAGTAGCAAATTGCGTTATTGAATTTTGAAGCGTTTAATGAAAATTCTCTACTAAAGCGCACTTACTGTATCTCGATTTTTTTTACAAACATGCATCATATTTCGAAGAAAAATGCAAAAATGCAATAAGGAATGTTTAAAAAAAAAGTAGGTATCACCAACAACTTATGGGCGATTCTGTGGTTGTCAAAATTATATTATAAGGTGCAGCTCAAAACACCCTATAGGTAACGTATACAATTTTTTCTCGTATCTTGCATAATAACAACTATATTGAGCTTTACCGTAGATGTGCGTCACACTGTATATATGTAAACAGAAAGTAAACCCGGATATGGATTCTATGGGGGCCTAGTTTGCGCTCATTTGAAGAAATCTTTTTAGAATTCAAAAGCCGCGGTCTCCTCTTTGACGAATTTTTTCTATGAAAATTGGCCAAAAATTTAACTAAAACTACTTCCAAAGCATCAGAGAAAGTGTCTATTTGAAATGAATTGTCTGGAAACATTTTATTAAAATAAAGGGCAATGATGGTTTAAGCTGAAACTTGAGGGTTTGCAGAACACTCTTTACATAATCCGTATTTCTTTCAGGTTCTTTGCCTAAATGTGGTCCATTTTGACGTTTCAAATCGCGACTTTTTACGTTTTGAGGATAACCCCAATTTTTTTTTAATGACTATAGCTTTTTTGTACTTTAAACTTAGAGACCTAAATTTTGGTAAATTGTTCACCCTATATATATATATATATATATATATATATATATATATATATATATATATATATATATATAATTGAAACTGACCCTGGATATGGATTCTAAAGGGCCTAGTTCGCGCTCATTTGAAGAAGTTTTTTCTAAAAGTCGGGATCTCCTCGTTGGTGAATTTTTTTAATAGAAAATTCACTAAAACAAGCACTTGTGAACCCACGGGAAAAGTCTACGACTGTATTAAATATGGAACGGTTTCACTAAGTTAGGGCAAGAACCAGCAACCAGATATGCTATTCAAATTGAATTAAGTCTTAAAACTTTCATCTCCCCTTTGTGTAATTATTTTTATAAAAAACTCGCTAAAAACCTCATCCGAATAACAACAATCTGATCAAATATTACAGAGAACGTTTATCTTTTTTTAATGTCAAAAAAAGTTCAAAAAGTACCAGAAAAATTATTTTGAAAAATTTATAATTTTCCTTCTGTAAATATCAAACTGGAGATTTGAAACATGAAAATTAGTAGTATAACTATTGTGTTTTATGAATCGTAAATATTGCATAAAATGTATATTAGAATATTCTAGATTTATGCTACTATTATTTGTTAAAATAGTTGCAAAATATACCTCTAAAGACCTTACATATTACAAATAAATAACTGGAGACTATTACGCGTTATCTACCTTTTATTGCACGTTTTCCCACTGTTAGTGTGGTCGAACGGTTAAATGCCTTGCTGATAAGTTTATTTTTGGACAAATTTTGCACGTTTTCAAATAATAAAGTTATTCTGATGAAATAGGGTACATTGTTTCTATCATATTGGTAACCAAATTCGATGGCAGCTTTCATTAAAGAAGGACAGATTTGCTATTACAAACTTTTTTTCTAATCGAACACACCTTATATTATTACATTCTCACATTTTCTATCAAAATATAATGCATGTTTGTAAGAAAAGAAACTCAGGACGCAGCAAGTGCGTTATGGTAGCGAATTTTCATCACATGTTTCAAATTTCAATAGCTCAATATGCTATTGGGGTAACGTTTGTGGGTCGGAACCAGTTTTTCGGAAACATTTTGAGTTTATTTTCGGAAAATATCTTACATTTTCTAACAATAAAGTTGTTTTAATGAGATATGGTATATTTTTTATGCTATGGCAACCAAATTTTATGCCTGCCTAAATAATTCAAGCATTACTTCGTTGTACACATAACAACACCACAAGAGTGGCAAAAGTTAACAAATTTTGGGCATAATTCGTGAAACCAATGCAAACAATGCATACATTTCAGCCAGTCTTAGTTGTTTGTATATAAACTTCGCCACAACCAGTACAGTTTTCTTCAGGATCCCCCAAGTCATCTGAGGAGTCACGCAAAGAAATGTTTTTGTCATCGTCTTCGTCCGACGACGACCGATTTTTTGTCCGCTTAGAGGAATGCTTCATGTCTGCTTTTGGTTTCTTACCCATTTCTATTTTTGGTTTCTTAGCCATTTCTCTTTTTTTTTTGTTCTTTTTGTTTCCCTTTATTCTTACAAAAGCTTTATTCCTCTTTTCATTGATAGGGACCCAAATTCGTGCTCAGCTGAAGATATTTAAAAAAAGATTTTCATCGCGTCCTCTCCACAGCAAATTTTTCTCAATGAAAATTTGCTAAAAACTACCTCCTTTACACCCCAGGGACGCGGCTAGAATTTATTTAAAAATTTAAATTTTTGTCAGCACTATTAGACCCAGCTAAGGCAACTTGTTTTCACTACCCGTTAAAAGATTTTAAAAAAATCAACACACCCTAATGATTATGCCACAATTTGAGTTAAGTTCAAATATAAAAAAAAAGTCTGAACGCAGCAAGTGCGTTATGGTAGTAAATTTTCATAACAATGTTTTAATAGCAAATATGTGTGTTTTTTAAGAAAGCAGGCATCAAATTTGGTTACCAGTATAACCTATATAGTAAAAACAATGTGCCATGTTTCATCAAAATAACTTTATTGTTTGAAAATGTACAAAACTTTCCGAAAGTAAACTTAAAGTGTTCCGGAAAAAACTCGTTTCTTGGTCAACCTTATAGTTAATAGCAAATTCAGCTATTCAAATATGAAGCATTTGATCATAATTCGCTACCATAACGCATTTGCTGCGTCCAGAATTTCTTTTCTTACAAACATGCATTATATTTCGATGGAAAATGCAAAAATGCAATAACATAAGGCGTGTTTTATTGAAAAAAAAAAGAAAATTTGTATCACCAACGACTTATGGGCCACCCTGTGATTGTATAAATATTTTTTTATACCATTGAACGCTAAGCTCTATAGCTAAGACTACTGCCAAGTATCAGAGAAAGGGTCTATTTGAAATGAATTTTCTGGAAATATTTTAGTAAAATGAAGGACAATGACGGTTGAAACTAAGACCTCAGGGTTTGCAAAACCTTCTTATTTATACATTTTCTTTCCATAAAGCGTATAAGATCTAAGTTCTTTGCCTAAATGTTGCCAATTTTGATGTTTTAAATCGCAACCTTGACGTTTTGAGGAAAACTCCAATTTATTTTTCTTTAAATGCCTATACCTTTTTTGTCTTTTGACTTACCTATAACGATATAAAGCCGCATATCAAATTTGCCCTTGCTTTGTTAATTCCGGAGATATAATTTTTTTTCGAAAGAAAACACAAAATTTTCCGGGAAAACCTGGGCCGATATTCCTGGCTAACGAACTTATCCAAGCCATTTGCAGAATTTAATCAAAATCGGCCCATTGTTTTTTGAGTTATACATACATACATATATATATATATATATATATATATATATATATATATATATATATATATATATATATATATATATATATATATATATATATATATATATATATATAAGCATATAAAAATTGAAACTGACCTTGGATATGTATTGTGGGGCGCCTAATTAGCGCTGGTTTGAAGAAATTTATTCAAAATACAAAAATCGGGATCCCCTCATTAGTGATTTTTTTCAAGAAATCTCACTAATAAAAGATATATAGAAAATTTAAAAAAAAGTTCGATATTTGGTTCCCCTACTCTACGACTTCTTATTATGCTTGGGTTTAGGTATTGAGATAAACCTTATATACATTTAAGTGTACTAGACTCATGTATCTATAACAGTGTTAAAGAACCAAGCCATTTTAACCTGATCTCTTGAGACTTACAAGTTCTTCCATGCAAAACGCATTCAGCATGAATAAGCTTATAATTATCTAACAACCTGTGAGCAAATTGTTTGTTGACAAAGTTTACTAAATAAAACAACAGATCCAAACTACACTTTAATGATTTCTATAAATATGTAAATAACAAATTTGAGCTAGTATGTTGAATAAGCTGACCCTTGCTATTTGTTAATATGACCTTCGGACTTTTGGTAAACACCAAAATAGTTCTGTAGCCAGGAAGTTACGACTTGCGGTATGGCTGACTAAGCAGACGGTTGTTTGTAATTATAGTCTGATAGTTTGCTGGATTAACTCTCTAAAGACAAGCAACAGCTATTGTTTGTTATTGTTTAAAGAGAATTAACAGAACTATTACCAAGAGAGTGAGCTTTAGTTTGTCAAATTAAACCACTATTGGCACATTCTAAATGCGATATCTCCTAGTCAATGAAACTATAACTTACTGTCATAGCGCTTCTTTTAACCCTTCGCTACTCGAGTCTAATTTAGTTAAAATACAAGAGGAGCTTGCTAGGGGGAGAAAGAAACTAAAAGTGGCAACTGAACGTTGTATATTATGCAACAAATTTGGCAATATTTAAGATTGGTGGCTTGTAATTATCAAAAACTCTGGACGCAGCAAGTGCGTTATGGTAGTGAATTTTCATTAAACTATTTTTTTTAATAGCAATAATGTGTGTATTTTTAAGAAAGCAGGCACCAAATTTGGTTACCAGTATAATCTATATAGTAAAAAAAATGTGCCATGTTTCATCAAAATAACTTTATTGTTTGAAAATGTACAAACATTTCCGAAAGTAAGCTTAAAGTGTTCCCGAAAAAACTCGTTTCTTGGTCAACCTTATAGGTTAATAGCAAATTGAGCTTTTCAAATATTAAGCATTTGATCTCAATTCGCTACCATAACGCACTTACTGCGTCCAGAAATTTTTTTCTTACAAACATGCATTATATTTCGATGGAAAATGCAAAAATGCAATAACATAAGGCGTGTTTGATTAAAAGAAAAAGAAAATTTTTAAATAAAAAAAAGAACATTTGTATCACCAACGACTTATGGGCCATCCTGTGATTGTAGAAATAATCTTTTAAGATGTAGCTCAAGACACCCTATAATAAATATATACAATTTTTTTCATATCTTGTATAATAACAGATATACTGAGCTTTATTGCTTTTTTTACGAAAATTCTACAAAAATTATATACTATTAAACGATAAACTCTATAGATAAGACTACTACCAAGTATCAGAGAAAGGGTCTATTTGAAATGAATTTTCTGGAAACATTTTATTAAAATGAAGGACAATGACGGTTGAAACTAAGACTTCAGGGTTTGTAAAACATTCTTCTTGAGACATTTTATTTCCATAGCCCGTATTATATTCAAGTTCTTTTCCTAAATGTTGCCAATTTTGACGTTTAAATCGCAACTTTGACGTTTTGTGAAAAACCCCAAATTATTTTTCTTTAAATGCCTATAACTTTTTTGTGTTTTCACCTACAGAGCTAAATTTTGGATGTAAACCCGCGTACCAAATTTGGTTGCCCTTACTTTGTTAATTCCAGAGATATAAATTTTTTTCGAAAGAAAACAAAAAATTTTCTGGGAGAACCTGGACCGATTTTCCTGGCTAACGAACTTATCCAAGCCATTTGCAAAAGAAAGGTATTCACCAAATTTAATCAAAATCGGCCCATTATTTTTTGAGTTATCGGTGTGATACAGTCATGTCGACATGTCAAAATTATATTTGCAAGAATTTTAACATTTAAAGGTTTTTTTGGAAGTAAATATGGATTAACTGCAGTTTGAAGCTAAGTTTAGGATAAAGAAAGGTTGTAGACATGTTAGTGGTGGAGAAAAAATACAATTAGAGCAAGATCTGAGCAAAATTTGTAAAGTGACAATTAATGTTAATGATTTTTGACAGTTTTATTCAGAATGCATCCTTTATATAAATGGTGTCTTTTACAAAAACAAGCCAAGCTTATTTGTATGACGCATTGTATAATTGTGATAAATTTATTATTATTATTATTATTATTGTTGATGGCGTGGATTACGAGTGTAATCCTTTTTTAATGAATTTTCTTTAAAAAAAATTCATGAGGAGATTCAGACTTTTGAATTTGGAAAAAATTTCTCTTTAAATGAGCGCGAACTAGGGCCCCTAGAACCCATATCCAGGGTCAGTTTCAATTTTTATATGTTATATATATATATATATATATATATATATATATATATATATATATATATATATATATATATATATATATATATATATATATATATATGTACCACACCGATAACCCAAAAAAATGAGCCGCTTTTGATAAAATTTTTGCAAGTGTCTTAGACAAGTTCGTTAGTCAGGAAAGTGGGCCCAGGTTTTCCCAGAAAATTTTGTGTTTTCTTTAAAAAAAAAAAAAGATCTCCGGAAATAACAAAGTAAATGCAGCCAAATTTGGTGCGCTTGTTTCTGTCATAAAGGGTATTCTCTGCACCAAAATTCAGATGTTTATGTTAAAAAACGAAAAAGTTTGAGGTACATTAAATTTTTAATAATTAAATCTGATTCAAGAAAGTTAAAAGGTCAAAATTAATAATTATGGTAGGAGTATGAATATGATAACTCGTTTTTTTTTGACATTTGTCAAAATAATTTGTCATATTTAGTTAAATTCAAAATTAACATTTTGGTTGAAAATATCGGCTATAAACAAAGAATTTTAGTTTGGAAGGTATGGAATTTTATGCTAACATACATCACAAGCTTCAGGCTTATTTTGTAGAAATGTTGTACGATTTATGATAATAAGTAAATAAATAAATGAGTGAAAAATACGATAAGAAATGACTAACAAGCTCCTAGATATTTGTCTTAGTCGGTATTTTCCTTGATTTTGTTAAAATATGAGCAAAAAATCCATTGTAAATCAAAATTGTTTTGTGTAAATATTAAAAACGTTACACAATTAACGTGTACTACGGGATATACCTGCTAATACATACATGTCGAGCGTAGCTAAGTGGGCTAAGCCATGTACATCGAATAATGGAATAGCATATCTGGTTGTTTGTTCTTTCCCTAACTTAGTTAAACCGTTCCATATTTAATACAGTCGCAGACTTTTCCCGTGGCTTCACAAGTGCTTGTGTTAGTGCATTTTCTTAAAAAAATTCACTAATGAGGAGTTCCGGACTTTTAAATTTAGAACAAACTTCCTTAAATGAGCGCGAACTAGGCCCCTTAGAACCCATATCAGTTTCAATTATATATATATATATATATATATATATATATATATATATATATATATATATATATATATATATATATATATATATAATTTCAGCTTTAAGTTTTATTTCAATATCGCTAAATCGAAGTCTTTAATTTATACCTGTTGAATTTTTCGCTTAAAATTTTCTTTTCTAGTCATAGGTTTTATTTGAGGAATATTTTTTCTCCGTGCTCTGGTATATTGATACCAACACATTCCTTAAGGAATATGTTACAGTTGAAACAAGCCGACATTTGCAAGTTTTCTGAAATAATAAAACGAGTTAGGCATAAATACTAGGCTAAGTGAAGATTGGAACCTGTGATGAGCACTGATAAGTACACTTGGAGAACCCAAATCACCACAACACATTTTAAAAGACTTGACGATCGTTTCACTATCCAAGTTAGCGTCATCAGAGGATGAAACATTCTAAATACTTAAAAAACTAACATCAACTTATATACCGGATCTCAGGTAAAGAGATCGAACTGAGATGAGACACTAGTCGTAGGCAATTCCACAGTGTATTGTATTTTTATCGCCGGACAAGGTCTTTGCGCTATCTCTACTGCTTTATCTAAAAAGTGTCCATCTGCCAGCTAAATTAACACCGATTCCTTTGGCGGCAATAACTGTATACTTATGTTAATAGGTAGAACGTGCTAAAAACGTGGGAATTTTATTTAGCAAAGCAATTGATCAAGTTACTTGTAATTGGCGCTGGTAAAGTGTTCATACATTTTTTGTTGTAACTATATTTCGCAATATATACGCTCTCGAACCCATTTAGCTGTCCTGGATTTCTAACATTTTTTATTAATTTCAGATTATCTTTATCAACGTGATGATTATTATTCCAAATATGTCTGGCGACGGCAGACTTATCTACAGTACCGTAACGTAATTGGGATATGTGTTCTTTGAATCCAATTCCAATCGATCTTTTTGTTTGTCCGACGTATTTAAGATTACAATCTTTGCAACTTATTTTATAAATTCCCGACATTTTGTCCGCGCTATCCTTGTCTTTTGGGTTACCTAATAAGTTTTAAGGTATTTGTTGTTGAAAATGTTAGCTGTAAATTGACTTTTTAAAAAATGCTGTCTAGACCCCTCGTGATTCTAAGTTCAAATGGTAAGCAAGCAAAGTTTTTTTCCGATTTTTCTCTTCTGAACGTCGTTGATTCCGTCAACATTTTCTTTGTTTTCTGCTTGTTGATTAATTTTTCCACTAGGCAAGCAGTGTATCCGTTATATTCGGCCACGTTCTTAATATAATTTAATTCTTTGCTTTATCTACTTTTGTTTAAAGAAAAATTAATTAACCGATTTACTAAAAGATTCAGATAAATACTAGGTTTTGAGAAGTAAATATTTATATAGTCCCTCATATGCCCCAACAGACGATTAATAATCAAACCGAGAGGAGTATAGACAGAAACTGTATACAGGTGTTTGAAAAATAATACACTAATTCGTTTCTGTGTATAAATGTACCTCTTTTCTTAAAAAAAACACCAAATATCTCAATAAATACTGGTTTTAGTTATAGGGAAAGAACATTTGCTGATGTATCGAAATTGGTTATAATATTCGGGATGTTCCATTTGAATTTCTAGAGAAAACTTGGCTCCAGTCTTTTAACTCACCCTGTATAATGTTTTCAAGGAATTCTTTCTGTATTATATAAAGTTGAAAGAAGAACACCTTTTCAGATCTTTGACATGATAGAGCGTTACATGCTGGCATATTAATGAAGATACAAACAGTCAAAGTGCCTCTCATGTTTTAGAAAAGTGGCCATAACTTTTGAACGACTCTGTATAGACCCCAGCAGCTGTACACTGGATGAATCTGCAAAACAAAAGGAATTCAAGACTGGAACAATATACAGGATGTACCATTTAAAGAAAGTAAAGTTTGGGTTGTATCTAACTTATGGAACAGCCTGTATATGCAAAAATAATTTTATTTTGTAGCAAACGTTAGTACCTTAAACTGTTGTTCCAAGTTTTTAGTGAATTTCACTAATAAGGAGAAAGATACTATTTTAAGAATTTTTTAAAGATTTGCGAGCATGTTGGAAAATAGTTTAATACAAAGTTGAGTAATCACAGCCATACATCTATTGCTGATAGTTAAAATTAGATTGTCAAACGTGCCCACTTTGCTGTCAGAAGCTCCTGGAATGTAAACGCATTGTGGATGTTACCAATATGTAGGGTAATTTTTCGTTGCAGCATATCACAGACATGCTCTATTGGATTTAGGTCCGGGCATTTTCCTGGCCATGGTAAAACTTTAGTTATTGCGTTATCCAACCAGTTGGTTACGATGCGTGCGGTATGTGGACCGGCATTATCATGCATTTGGCGGAAGTTTTGACCAACAGCGCCTGCAAAAGATTGCACGATGGGGTGAAGAATGGTATCCATATAGAGCTGAGCCGTTAGGAAGCGATTTGGAAAAACGAGTTCGGTTCTGCCGCCAATAATTATTCCGTCCCATGCCTATATTGTACCACCTCTGTATGTGTAAACTTCCTGAATATGTCTTAAACGTTCCGCATTTCCAAATCCTCTCCACACCCTTATTCCACGAGAATCCGCATAAAAATCAAACCTAGATTTGTCTGTGAATAAAACTGTAGCCCAGTTATCTGCAGTCAAATTCAGATAATTTTGACACCAGTCCAGTCTTTTGGCGCGATTGCCTCTGGAAATAGTTTGACATCTGAGTGGACGTCTACTAGAGAGGTTTGCTTCGTGAAGACGATTTCCTACAGTATCTCGGCTAATAATTACATTATGCGCCAGTAGGTATAGAAGAGCGGTTCTGGAACCACCACCCACCACACACCACCGGTGGTGGAGGTGGAGGTGGTGGAACTGACCAGACCCGACGGCCTCCGACCAGACCCGAGCATAAGGTGGTGGAGCTACTGACCAGACCCGAGCACCTCCACCACCTGACTTCGTATTTAACCCGAACAAGTAGCGAACTAACCTGAGATGACGTGAGCACCTCCACCACCTGACTTCGTATTTAACCCGAACAAGTAGCGAACTAACCTGAGATGACGTAATCAAAAGCCAACTAACCTGTATTAAGCAAACGAGGAGTCACCAGTTAAACATGGCGGCTAGCGCATGCGTACACGTAATTTGTTATTTGTGCATTAAAGTCCTACGTGTTTGGCGTCATATCGCTCGTCTAGGTAAGCAGAATCCAAATTTAACATATGTACATGTGTACAATAAAAAATTTATATTCTTAAGTCTTATTGAAATCGGTTTCATTTAAAGAATCTGTTGAAAGTAGAGCTGGCAACAATACCTCTAGTGGTAACCGCGATATCGCTTCCAACGATGACTATATTTAGCATTTCCCGAAATTAACCTTGTTAGCCAACATAGTTTCCTTGCAGCTGTTGAAATAACCTTGTGAGCAGTTCATATTTCCTGTTTGTGGTTTTATTTCCGTTGAATGACCTTAAAGTCGTATGAAATAGATAAAACTCTAGAATTTTTTGTATAAAAGGTTGAGAATTTCAAACAAATATTTATTTGTTAAGTATGGCGTATAACTACGAGCAGTGGTATGGACGTAAAAATAGAATAGGCGATGAAGTGTGTGAATTAAAACAGTTGGTGTTGGAAATCCAAAGCGAGGCTTTTACAGATGAACGCGATTCTGAAGGTGAAGACTATGAGAGTGGTCATATAGTTGAATTATGTGATATATATTTAGCTGGATACTGCTCCACACAGTTCTTCGCTCTAGCACTCATTCGATACCGTCCAGGTACGCATTTAAGCAAACCATTTTTTAAATATTTACCTGGAGAAGCTCAAGATCAATATAAAAGTTATTATGATGTAGAAACCATTAGAAATATTTAGTTTACACAGAAAGCTGTGATATAAAGAACATGGAATGTTGTGCGAAATATTATAAGGTGTTTAGTGATTGCAAAAGATTTGTAAAGTTTAACAGTCAACCAACCAGAAGAATACAACCAATTAAAGTGGAGAGGGAAAACCTATTTAACATCAGAGTTTACGATAGCAAGTTTAGTTTAAAATTTCTAGCTATGAAAGCTGCTTGGAATTGTTGTGCTGAAACAATGTGTGACGAAAACGATGGTCCTGATTTCCGTGAACATCATAGGAAAAAGTTATTGTTTAACAAATATCAAGATGATACAAGGATGCTGATGGAAACAACTTTCAACATCAGAAGATCTGTAAAATTAGTGACTGGTGTTAGTGCAAGAAATGAGTTCACAATACTTGTGAAATTTGTTAACCCTTTGGCTCTAGATGAAGAAAATCAATATCTAGCATTGGAAGAGTGGCAGTTTTACGATTTTATGGATAACATACGTGCATTATCTGCAAAGTGGTTTAAAGATAATGAACAAACTCATGCTGTAACTCAGACGAGCTACTGTCGAATCTCTCCTGCAACTATGCTAAGTGAAAAAGTTTTATGTGTTAATAATTGTTTTACACATATGGTTATGTATCTAAATGAAGACACTGTAGAAAAGCTGGTGGAGCATGAGGAAATCATTAAGGAAAGATTTGAGTATGTAAGAGAAACACAGTTTGCTTGGATATATGACTGTTTTCTTCGCGACATCGTTCAAACATTAACAGAGCTGGGTAATTCAGATGTGAGTGCTGCGCAAACCATCCGAGTGATAAAAACCCTACTCAACAACATGTCTCCAACATTCAAGTATTACATGTCAGAGTGTTTGCATTACGCTCAAGAACAAGTGCTAACCGACATCAATAACCTCATCAATGGCACCACCTCTTAAAGCAAGCTTCGTCATCCTGACAGCATTGTGTCAAAATGTGTTTTACGTCTACAAACCACCAAATGTGAAAGAAGTGCGAATCTGTTTCGATGACTGCACCAAATGGTCTGGACTACCAAGAACATATCTGCACAACGATGAAGCGATTGAAGTTTCAACATACAACATGTCCAATATTAAGACTGATATAGTACATTATAAACTTATGTTTTTGTTTGATCATGGCACCCGAGGTGAGACAGCTGACTGGAGAACTCTTGTGTTAAATGATTCTTACCTGTTCACTTCAAATTATATTTCTATGTTTATATCAACTGGTTTTCTTATGTGTCTTGTCATATTTATGCTCATGTATTTTGGTTTTAAATATTACACTGTACTTAAAGATATTTATCGTAAACATATTTGTTAATAAAAATATATAAACTGAAGATGTCTGTGTTTTATTCATTAGTTAAGCACCTATAGTTAAGATGAGATACTGTGAATCGTGCTCGTTACAAGTGAAAAAGAGTGCTTTCTCTGGGCATTTACGTAGTGAAATTCACAAATCTAAAGTGTGTGAACCGTGGGAAGTTGAACAAGTTTATATGTTAACTCAAGCTTTTAAAAACAGAATGGCTACCTATCGTATTAGTATGGATGGTGGTGATATACGACTTGCCATGGAAATTGTGAAGCATAAATTGTTTCATTTGATGGAGGCTGCTTTAGCCAAACACGATACAGTTAAAATGAATCTAGAATTGTTTGGTTTGTATGTGCTCCAAAGTCGAAATAAAAAAGAAATGAAGTCATTTAATACTAAAAATAAAAATATCACAGTGGCAACTAACTTTGAAAATATATATCAAGAATTTACTGAGGAGATTTACACAAAAGCTTTAGAGTTTGCTGAAGGTGATAGCGGATGGATGTTGGAAAGACTAATGTGGTTGGAAATTAATATTAATAAATGTATTTTAAAGTAGTTTAAAATAAAAAAACAGATATATTTTACAACGTTTGTTTTATTATGGCATTAAGCTTACAATATAAGTAAATAATGATATACAGTTATTTATGCTACAGATACATTTTCTATTATATCCTAAAGTATGATCCATACACAAAGGAGTATCAGGCACTAACTTTGGACAACGTTCACTGGCTTCCAGGTTGATAACATCCACTTGATAACCACAAGTTGATAGTAAATGTAACAAAAATCTTTGCTTGTTTTCACCTTTAACATAAATTCTGTCAACACGTTGGGCTATAATATGTTTTGCTATTATGTTTGGTAATTCTTCTAAATTAATATCACCACAATTATAGTCAAGGCAATGGTGTTGTGTTTGTAGAAACTTCACTTGCTTGATTATGTCTGCAGACAGTAAACGTAATGGTGTATGCGGTTTAAAAACACAATGCACTGTTTGGAAACCATTATAAATCACAAACTCTTTAGGTGTAAATTCAGGCAGACAAAAACCCTGAGTATCAACGACCACGAACCTCATCGTGAAAGTGATTGCAGCATCCTTACAGCTACATTATATAGCGTACGATGTTGGAGAGTGGGGCATACTCGATGACGCAATCATGTATAATTACACAAAAACATTTTGTGTGAGTGGGAAAGTTGGTAGTACTTTCCATTTCCAATTTGATATCCACAGTAGAAGGTTTTATAGAGTCGCTATACTTGGAGCAATCAAATACAAACATAGGATATTTTAGGAAAGACTTGTAATCCAAGGTAGGCTGTGGTTCTCTGCCAACATACGAACGTTGAAATTCAATCATGTTTCTATATGCCTCGACGTAATTTGCTTGGTTAAAATTCAGGTTCATACCCTCTGTGGGGATTTGTTTCGAATTTAAGTGAAGTCTTATATCTCGAATACCTACATGATCAAACTCATTGATGTCTTTTCTAACGTTACTGTATCGATCTGTTTGGAATATCACAATAACAAATCTAGGTCGTTCAGTGTTTGAGGATGTCTTAATAGACCACAAGTCTTTCGTTGAATTATTTAGATTTGGTAATTCATACATCTCCCATTTTCTGTATGGTATAAGGATTTTCTTATCTAGAGCAATCGACTTTAATAATTGCTGCTGTATAACTTCACTGGGGTGGATATGTTTCACCTGCAGAGCCATATACTCAATGTTAAACTTTAATGCCTTATCTGCATCTGCAGCACCAATCAAAATAAAGCAATTTCTATCATTCTGAGCTCTAGTGAGACGTAGAAGCAATTTACTGAAAAGCACTCTTTTATAGTCTTTGAAAATATTACACAAGTAGCTAAGAGGTATGCAGTAGCAAAAACGTTCATTTTTTAACATCACATTGTTTTCGGTTGGATGCCATCCCGCTGGAATCAGAGCTCTTGCTTCATCACTGTTTGCTTCCAAAAGTGTTCTAATTGATGTAACTATACCAGGATTTCTCACATGTTCAATAATCTGATTACACATTTCAACCGCAATAGAGGAAAACAAATGAGCTGCTGCATTAGACGTTACTTCTACAGTTCCAATCGTACCACTCGTCTCAATACTACCATTTATCAGTAGAACAGATGAAGACCAATCGTAAAAAATATCTTGTTGGTTGATTGCAAACTCACAGGTATCATTATGGTCAAACGATCTGGTTTGAGGAGCGTATGTGTGTATTTCTTCCCCTCTGATTGACTCGTCGTGCACAGGGTCTGCGAATATATGTAGTTTGCTTAACATCGTAACCCAATGATTGTAGAAACCGTATGTTCTCCCAAGATAGAACCGCTTTCGACTCAGGTAGCGAAGATACTGAAGCTGGAGCGGTTTGATTACTACTATTTATAATCAGCATAATATGTTGGTGTCTCTTTCAACTCCAATATCACAATGATCTCCTCACCTTGAAAGTTCACAGGTACTGAATTCTGATCGATAATGTTTACATTTATATGCGAAATGATACGTGTGGTAAGAGGCATAAAAACCTTACTATATGGTTTTATATCAATCGCATAACCAGGGTCTACCATAGGAGCAAACTCATATACTGTATGTGTAGGTTTTCCATCGTGGTAAGAACCATCTACTATGTTGCATTCCAAACGAATCGTCTTTACTCGTACAATTTCTACGGGTAAATTGGAAACGTAAAGTTTACCTGTAGCAAGACGCTGCTTAGAAAATCCCAATATTGGTGCTATTGAAGCATCGGTAGAAAAGTCTATATCATACTGACATGTAATCTCACATTTCAAAGTGTTGTTGTTGGCTTTTAGTGAAAACAGTTTTACCACATCGATGTTGTGTTCTACTGCAGGATCCAGATGTTTATCTTTAATATAACGTCGTAACAACTCATTCTGAATGTATTTCTCGATATCACTGATTTCATATGAACCATCTGGAATACTTATTTCTTGTCGAATCTTTCTACCACTCACAGCAGAAAAATAATGAAACTTATTACACCCACGTTCTATGTTTGGTATAGTGTTATATGTATGAAAGTTTGCAAGCGCGAGCGAATACTCAAAGTGCGGTTTTAATACTAACGGTGGAAATATTTCCATCGATAAAGAGGACGTAGAACCCTTCAAAGCAAACGTACGCGCCATGACTGAAACACAGATACTACTGTTTAAGTCTTTTATTTAAAAATTTTAAACATAAGTGGCCACAATTATAAGTATTATACTTTTGATATACATCATGATTATACAATATAGTACAGTTTTTAAGATAATACAACAGTTCAATTGGTGGCTTCAAGTTTCCATATGAGTCAAAGTACACGGCTGTGTCACCACGTTTCTTAACTGCAACCCAATGACTACCTGGCTCTTTGTTTGTTTGCAAATTCATGATGAATGATTCATTCTTGCGTGATCCATTCGATGGTAAAGTATCTCGCATGTATACACCTCTAAAATATGGAATTTTCATTTTACCAGCAAATTTCACAAGATCTATATTTGTTAGAGGTCTTGCTGGTAAACACTTTACACGTTTTTTGGTTTATGTAAATACAAACCGAAACCGCTTCGCTGTTTCTTCATATACAAGCCACTACCTCGGTGACCAACAGCAATAGCCTCCATCGTTTGGTTATGACGTTTTGCTTCTTCCAATTTTTGTTTGGCTGATTTAGCATCGTTAACTGCTTTAGCAATGCCCGCAGCACCACCACCTAGAGCTCCTAGCGCTGATAGACCACCAAAAATTAAAGGTAGTAGTGGAAGGAAACCTCCACTTTTCGGTACTGGAATAACTCTAGGTGTCTTGACTTTCTTACGACCACCAGCATTTTTAATTACTTTTCTCGCTACATGTAGTAAATTTTTTACAGATGGAACTTCCGCACCCACAGCTATAGCACCTTTCATTAAATTTATTATGTTTTTAAATGGTATTTTACCGCCACATTTTACTTTTTTACTGCTACGTTTACGTTTGGTGGTTGTCTTTAGGGTTAAACCCATACCAAGCTTTCTTTTAACTTTCATAGTGTTTGTAACACCCCAAGCAGCTAACTTTTCACCAAAACTTGCGTCCTTCGACTTTACTCTCTCCCACGCTCGGTTCTCCAACACCTCGTCAGCTCGATGTCTATCACTCAACTGTTTTGATTGAGAGTATGCGATATCGTGATCTCGACAAGCACGATCTAGAGGATTGATACCTTGATCACCTCTTGCTAAACGTTCTTTAAGTTTAGTACCTGGACCACAAAACTGATAACCAGGAACGTGCAGCTCAACAGGCAATTTGTTGATGGCTGTGTTAACAAGACCTTCACCTTGGCACACCAACATTTATACTGCTAATGAGGTATGATAAATCTGAGTATTTATATAGATGGTTGCACTCGTAAAAAGTTTTAGTTTAGTTAACGATGCGTATTGTTAAACACGCAAAAGCTACCCTACCAGTCACAAACATAGATGATGTTGTTACCATTCCATCACCTAAACAGCAAAGACATGGACTTCTTTTACCAAACACAGTTAGATGTTTGATATGTGGTCCAAGTGGATGTGGTAAAACAAATGTTATGTTAAGTTTGTTGTTTGAACCCAACGGTTTAAAATTTCAAAACGTATACGTATACTCAAAGTCTTTATATCAACCTAAATACAGTATGTTAAAGGAGGTGTTGGATGCTACAAAAGGTGTTGGATACTATCCATATAGTGAAAACGAAGAGATATTAGATCCTGCAGATGCAAAGAGTAATTCAATTTTTATATTTGATGATGTAGCCTGTGATAGGCAAGATAAAATAAAATCGTATTTTTGTATGGGTAGACATAAAAATATTGACAGTTTCTACTTATGTCAGACATATAGCAAAGTTCCGAAGCAATTGGTGCGTGACAATGCTAACATTATAGTTTTATTTAAACAAGATGAAACTAATCTCAAACATGTGTATGATGATCATGTAACTACCGATATGAGTTTTGAAAAGTTCAAGCTCCTTTGTGGTGAATGCTGGCAAAACAAACATGATATGGTGGTTGTCGTTAAAGATTCTGATTTAACACAAGGAAGATACCGCAAAGGGTTTGATCACTTTATATATCTCACTTGACTGAAAAACGTTAGTATTAAGTTGTTCGACAAAGAGTAAACATGTCGAAAAAATCTAAAGCTGCTCGTCACCGTAAAATAGTAGCACCACCAAATATACAACGTAAAATAGCTGATCTATCAAAGATAATTCGAAAGAAATATTTAGCTTTGAAGCTTGGCAAAACAGAGACAGATGAAACATTACAACGTTTATATAAACCCATCTTAAAACCTTTGAGTGATATATCGAAAAACACAGCATTGGCTACTGTTCAACACCAACCGACTAAAACCACCACATCATTAGCTACTACTCAAACAACTCAACAGAAACCTGCTACATTATTGGCTACTACTCAAACAACTGAACAGAAACCGACTAAAACTGAAGTTGATGTCAAACCAACAGCAGCAAAGGAGGAAATTCCATTCCTTAGTGATGATGAAACGTTTGAATTGGAGGCGGAGGCATCAGAACCTGAATTATGGGCGACTAAAGCTTATAGAAAATTAGATGCTGCTGCAAATACACCAAAAGCAGTGTACGAACGAATGTTAAGTTCCTATCCAATAGTTGTTAGATATTATGTTGATAAATATTTTACAGATAATCA
This sequence comes from Tillus elongatus, assembly GCA_964006375.1. Classification (NCBI taxonomy): domain Eukaryota; kingdom Metazoa; phylum Arthropoda; class Insecta; order Coleoptera; family Cleridae; genus Tillus; species Tillus elongatus. The sequence continues at coordinate 28,830,366 of OZ023265.1, forward strand.
TTCCTGTGATCAAACATATGGTGTTACTTATGATAAAGCTACCAACACTTGGATGCTTGGAAACAAACCTATTAAATTTGTTGTTACTAACGTAGATTTTAAAAATAGAGAAACCTTTCAAATTGTGGTTGGCGACAGAAGATATTACGGTACTAATCATCTGTTGGAATTGATATTTTTGAGAAAACCTGGTATGAGTGCTTTGAACAATCGGGAAGCTTTACGTGACTATGCAGACATTATGGCGACTACTAGTCTTCACAGAAAAGAGAACAATCCTAAAGAAGACGTTCTACGAAACACCTCTACCAAATATCAACATGTAATAAAACCAATTTTAGAAAAACAAGAAGGTGCTAGAGCGCGATCTTCCTCGGTAACTTTAGGCCGTGGTATGCCATACATGCTACATACAAAAAAACAGAAAGAGTATGTATACTGGGATGATATAAACGAGTTGGTTGATAGACTTAGGCTTTTAGTAGCTTCTCAAGCAGCTGGTAATAACGCACACAACAACGAAATTCAGTCGATTATTGAAGAACTGAAGGAAGTGGGTGTTATATAAACAGATTTGTGTGTTTTTCACCATTTTCAAAATGCCGATCGATAAATTCGGACGTTCTGCAAAGAATTTAAAGCATCTAAACAGAATTATTCACAGAGAAACATTTCCGAAAACTACAAGTGGTGATTTTGATGTGCAAAACCATAAGTTGTGTAACGTGGGTGACCCTGTTGAACCTACAGATGGTGTAAGTAAAAAATTTGTTGATATATGGATAGAGGACTATCAGAAAACTAAAGTTGATTATAAGGTGAGCAAAGATGCTGTAGCACTTCAAATTGCTATACTGCTTGACGCTGTACATAAACCGGAGTTGGAAGCTTTAAAAAAAGACTTTGAACATAAATTTAAAAACTATGATGATTTTAAACGTGAAGTCTATAACTCATTTCCACTTAAGACTGGTGTTGATCAATCACTACAAAAGCTGGAAGAGCAATTAATGAAAAATTATATGGATCTTAAACACGAAGCCTACAGCTCGTTTCCGCTTAAAACTAACATTGATGAAACATTAATTAGTCTTAAAGAGGATATCAAGGAGTACATACATCAAACAGTGTTTCCTCTTCAGAAAACGTTTACTGCTATGGCTGATACCGCTGTATCTAAACTTCAAAAAGATTATATAGATCTAGCAGTTTCAAAACTTGAAGCTGACTTGAAAAATACGTTTGCTACTAAAGACGATTTAAATCAAGCAGTGATTACGATTGAAAATAAACTTAAAAAAACGTTTGTGACTAAGGAGTATATCGATGGTGCTATCGAAGGGATAAATAGAAATCTAGTTCAGGAAGCAGTGGCAGCAGTTTGGGTTATGGTGGATAAACGGATATCAAAAATGGAGTTTAGTTGGAATCAAATAAAATAAGTTCAGTGTAAAAATGTCTATCGATAAGTTCGGACGTTCTGCAAAGACTCCCAGCTTCTTAAACAAAATTGTGCACAGAGAAACATTTCCGAAAACTACAAGTGGTGATTTTGATGTGCAAAACCATAAATTATGTAACGTAGGTGATCCTATCGAGCCTGCTGATGGTGTGAATAGAAAATTTGTCGATGTGTGGGCAGATGAGTATAAGAAGAATAAAGATGAAGTATCACAGAGTCTTGTCGCTATAACCCTTGAAGCTGTGCATAAATCAGAACTAGCTGCTCTTAAAAGCGAGTTTGAAAACAAATTGAAAAATTTAGACAAGACGATAGCTGCTCAAGTTTTAAAAGATATTGATGTGTTAAAGAATAACAAGTTGAAAAAGAAGCTAGGTGAGATAGACAGCAAACTAAAAGATTTACATGATAAGTGGATACTTTTAAATCCGACATCACCATGAGACGCAAAACAGTTGAGCCATCTGATACCAAAAAACAAATTATTGATGAGTTATATAAACCGGCAAGAATCAATTTTAAACGTAGACGTACAATAATCAAAGGTTTAAATGATTTGTGGCAGATTGATTTAGCAGAATTTACAGACTACTACAAAGACAACTCTGGTTACAAGTATATTTTAGTGGTTATTAATTGTTTTTCAAAGTATGTGTGGACTCGCCCTCTTAAATCTAAAACTGCTGGAGAGGTGACTAAAGCTATGGCTGATATTTTATCTACTAGTACAGCGCCCTCTAACATCCAGTCTGATCTTGGGTTAGAATTCTATAACGCTAAATTTAACGCCTTAATGAAAAAATACAACATTAATCACTACAGCACTTATAGCGTGAAGAAGGCTGCAATAGTGGAAAGAGTCATACGTACCTTAAAAGAGAAGATATATAAAAATTTCAACTTGATTGGCTCCTACAAGTGGGTTAATACACTACCTGATGTCACTGCTACTTACAACGCTACTGTTCATCGAACAACTGGTGTAAAACCTCAAGATGTTAACAAGAAAAATGAAGAAGCTATTCTGAAACAAGTTTACTCGAATCTGAAAGTGTTTAACAAAAATAAATTTAAAGTGGGTGATGTTGTACGTCTAAGTAAAGCTAAAACATTATTTGAGAAAGGTTATACACCGCGTTGGTCAACGGAGCTGTTTAAAATCACTAAAGTTCACTGCACTAATCCAACCACCTATTTAATAGAAGACATGCAAGGCAAACCAATCAGTGGTGGATTTTATGAAGAGGAGCTACAAAAGACTGCAACCCCTGATTATTATTTAGTTGAAAGAGTGATCAGAAAGAAAGGCGCCAAGTCGTATGTGAAATGGCTTGGTTTTGATAAATCTCATAACTCATGGATAACTAGCAAAGATATAAAGTAATTTGTATTACAATACTTTATAATAAAACAAACGTTGTAAAATATATGCTTTTATTAAAATAAACATTGTAAAATATATGTTTTTTTATTTAAACAACCTACTCAACACAAAGCTAAACGTAAAGTTTTCGTTATTAACAAATTTATGACAAGTCGCTTAAATATAAGCAGTATTACAATTGATTTTCAACCATTTATCACAATCACTTTAGACTAAATATTTTCACAAGGAAATCTTGAAAGAGTATAGAAACTAATATTAGGAACGTTTGACTAGATAAGTACATAAAGAAGTAAATAAATAACTATGTATATAAGTACATAAAGAAGTAAATAAATAACTATGTATATAAATAAGTAAATAAATAAATAAATAAATAAATAAATAAATAAATAAATAAACCTAACCTAAATGAGCTGCCTTATGAAGACGAATTGGATTTTACAGGTATTGATGAGTTGGATAAATATTTTAGATCGTGAAAAGTAGTCCGCGTTACTTTTTCACGATCTGTTTATGGCCCCAAGCTAACGTTTTATAGGAATCTGATAGAAGATACCGTTTATCATCAAAATGTGATAATGCTACCTTATTAACCATTTGTGTGAACACATCATGCAGTCTCGTTCGGAAAACATTCATACTTTTAAAAACTCGTCCATCCTGTACTACTACGCATCCATCATCATTCATTTTTGTTTCACCCATGCTATCCACAACATTCCTATAATCCTCAGCACTCAAATCCCTTTTCGTTACACATTCTTGCACTCCTTTCGCTTTCTTTGTTAAAATACCCTCCCCATCAATCATATATGATTTTGCACCCGTCCCAACCATTTCGTATAAAATTTTGCCCTTATACTCGTCTTTCATTCGTCCTAACACACTCTCGCTCACCGGTATACCGTGTGGATTGTCAGCCGAGTAGTTTGATGTATCGTATTTGTCAATGTCTTGTTTCATATCGTCATAAAAGTTGTCTGTCTCTACTAAAATAATCAACGAGTCCGTATCGGTGTACAGTAAAGTCACTTTGTCACCATACTTTGTCTTTAAATAGTCGTACAGAAACCCATATATGATGGTTTTTGATATATCTAATATCGAAAAACCAACATATATAGGTCTGTCATACGTCACGTGAGTTCTGTTCATTTGTATAGCGACAAAGTCGTCCGTGAAAATTGAATGATTTTTAAAATGCGGTTTGTTAATGTATGCCGCCGCACCCGGTTTACGGCCGATATTGTCCCAGTGCGTCACCAGTTTCACGTCTACCCTCTTGTCCAAATTTTCCATGGTCTTACCGAATACCGCGTTGTTCATTAATTTAAAGAAATCGCGCTCAAATTCATTTTTAGATAAATTTCGTAAGTTTGTGTTTTTATCGATATAAATTTTCAGCCATGGAGATTGCCTAAATGTTATAACGCGATGTATTTTCTTCAAAACCAGTCCGTGGCCTAAACACTGCTTTAAATTTCTATAATGAATAATATATTTAGTTTTATCGTTTAAATTTGGAATAAGTTTCGGTAGTTTCGCGTTTGGGGGTATGAATGATTCAGGACAAAAGGGTAATTCATTGTGTAAGTCATGTAGACTTTCCGGATATTCTAAATCGACTTCCAAAACATAACCAAATTCGTCGTTATCCCCCAAAGTTTGAATTTCTAAATTTTGAATTTCCGTTTCGGAGAGCCAACGAAAGCTTCCGACTGCTAATGGCTCGCTTTGACTTTTTCCGTATAAATTTGTAGCATCTGTATAGATAAGCCATGTTTTCGGTTTTGTAGCGTCATAATTAGGAGTATGTTCGTTGTTAGCTACTGCCCGTCTGACGCTGCATTGACTGACACCACCCCGTATACCTTTTTTGAAAAAGTGATGCATCTCGATGTCTGTTAGCAGTTCCAGCTCCACCCCAGTAGCTTTTAGGGCAGCATTCCAAGCAAGAGATGGAGCTGTGACATGCTGACAAGGATCGAGATTGTACACCTCAAAACAAACATTCCTAAAATTCTCAAACACATCAGCTAAAAGTAACACGTCCGATTTTAAGTAGAGATCCGAATAAGCCCCTAAAGTTCTACACTCAAACGTCTGCCACACCTTACACGCACGCTCATAATCAGACTGCATAATGTGTTCACCTCTTAGATTATCATAAAATCCAGACTGCGATGGAAGCTTAGTCTCATTTAATTTATCAAAGGAGTCTACATACGAATATGGAAATACACCCTTCTGCCGAATTAAATTAAACTTGTTTACATCTGCGAAATATTTTTTGACTTCCCTACACTGACTGTCTTCTAAATTTTTTGCTAATTTTTCTAAACTTTTAGCCATAAATCTAAACGAATCCAAAAATCTAAGTTTAATGTGGGTTTTTTTCGTTGTCCCATCTTCCGACTCCTCTTGATGAACCAAAACATGTTTACTAAAAGTGATGTACCGCTCTTTGTTTTGAGCGATGACATCTAATTTTGACTCGTACTCTGCCAACTCTTTGATGAAGAGATGCGCATCATACCCTGAGAGATTATGAAACAATACCGGAATGAATTTAGGAACTTGATAATTTAGATTGCAGATGGAGTGAGCCGGACCGCGATAATTATTGAATTCGAGCAAATGGTCGTGGTCACGAACCTTCTCCTCATCGGGACCGAAAGATCTTTCACAAATGTGACATAAATTAGAATTTTGAAATTCGCGCTCTTGTTCATCGGTTAACGGTGTTATTGGCCAAACTTTGCTTATATGGTTTTGATAAATCTCTCTAACATCATTTTCTAAGCGCTCTACAAAAACGCTCGCGGCGTCCTGACCACGGTAAGTGACAAATTTTGATAGCGAGTCGTCAAAAGAACATTTAATGTAGTACGCGAACGAATACGGTATGTGTTTGTGAGTCTTTTGTGTGAATGACTCGCAACAATTTTGAGGATGTTCAGTTTCTAAAGGGGACAAAAGACTCTCAAAATCAGCATACACAACGAAAGGAACACGCATTTTCTTTTCAAAATCGACAAATCTAAGTAAATTCTCGGGTGTGTATTTACCATATTTATCCTTCCGCATCTCAGTTGTTGGTAAATTTACTCTAACATGATTACAATCGAATTTCTGATGCTCAACTAATTTTGCTTCTGTTCCAAAAAAGACTAAACAACCATCACAAAGGAATTTTTTATGTTCACGTTTAGATATTTGACTTCTCACAAGACGAGACATATCTTTAATTAAACAATAATGAGTGTTGCTTTCAATTTCATCTGTTAACAATAATAAGTTAATATGTCTGGTCTTGCGAGAAGTAGTAAAATATAGAGGTCCACAAATTTCGTAATTAAATTTACCGTTGTTAAAATCTTTATCCAACCCGTAAACATTGATAGAAATATTGTTTTGTTGTTCAAACTGGGTAATTTGATTTAAAGAAACGGGAAATTCAATACCTGTAAAATCCAATTCGTTCTCATATGGTAAATAATGAGATAAGCGATGTGGATTATCTTCAGTGGGGTGTAGCGCTGCAAGGATGGACCACTTAAAGCACTGATTGTCTTCATTTTGGATATTTACACAGGTCTTTTTATCCTGAATGCATTTTGGCAGACCCATGTATGAATTGCCAGCTAGTGGAGAAAATTTGGCAACACTCACCTCCAACCAAAGCCATTTTTGGAGCACCCAACCTGAAAATCGAAGGATAGTATAAGCATATGCGTACGACATTTTTTAATAGGACAGCTATGTAAAATGTTTCAATTTATACGTATACATTCCGGTAGAGTCAAAAGCTTTTAAATATATTATTGTTAAAATATTTAACTTACCACTTTCATGGTGCTGGAACTCTATAGCTTTGGTCTTCACGATGTCCTCCAAACTCTCCACTACTCCAACGGCCTCCCCCAGTGTAACGATTGGTGTTGTTTGGGTGTTGAAACTTTTTATGTCTTCGAGCTCTTTCAACGGCAGCCGGTATAAACCAAAGAGCTCTAGATTGATTTTCACACACCCGAGCTGCTCCATCTTCTTTCCTACAGTCTGCAGAACTTTTGGTCGGGCGTACTGTAGGAATTCATCGATGTCAATCGCTACACCCTCTGCAGGAATCCTGAATGTCGTCAGCTTTGTATTAAATGCATGTTTAATCAGCTGAACACCATCTTCTCCGTCGATACAAGCTTGGTTCTTGTGTTGGAGACTTCGAAGATGGCCTGGGAATGCTGCCTGTAATAAACAAGAAAGTAAATCTCAGATATATACTATGTTGAAACACATATAAGACATAGCTGCAACACTCGATAAATGTGGAAACTTACTTTTGGAATATCTATCATGCAGATGAAACATCTGGTGGTCCTCGCTACCTTGTTAGGCGGCTCTTGTTCGGTAGTGGTGGACTGCCGCTTCACCCCGCTAGTTGATGGCTGAGGGTTACTAGTAGATGCTACTGGTTGTGGCTCTGTTGATGGCTGCGGCTCTGCTGTGATTTCTGAAATAGAAAAATATAACTTTCATAAAAACTTTTTGTTTTATTGTGGAAGACTTTGTGCTTGTATGAGAAAATATTCATAGCCTATACAGTTAGAAACTTGTACCTTGTTTCTAATCTATTTAACATAATACATTTACTATTTAGAAAAATCAGCTGCGTTTTAGATTTTCTGATTGTATGAGAAAAAAGTTTGAAAAATATTATACAAAAAATTAATTAATTAAACAGTGCATTTACCTGCTCTATGGACCCTCTTGATGTGAGCTCCAAGTCTGTCCTTTCTGGAGAATACACACAGGCAGAAAGGACAGAAAAACAAATTGGAGTTTCCACCACAGTTTAGCATATGCCGTTTTCTGGCGTCTCTGCGTGTGTATTGTCTACTACAGTGTTCACACTTGAATACACCCATTATTGCTACTAACACAAATGAGGAAGTTTTCACGAACTAACTGTGACTGTTGTTGCCTGTCTGCGACTTCAGCTTTTATATGATTACTCCAACCCCCCACACGTGTATGAAACCTCATAGCTGACGTAAGTTTTTGCGAAATTAACTGTTAACCACTATCTACATCCTACAGAGTTTCTGAAGGATGTAGATAGTGGTTACTTAGTCGTTGGAAACATCCTACGGAGTTTCTGGAGGATGTAGATAGCGGTTAATTAGTCGTTGGAAACATCTGGTCCTAATGTGTTTTTCCGGAGGATGTAGATAGTGTTCTCAGATTTTTTATTTTTAAATAGTGTTGACACATATCCTTGTAAAACTTATTCAATAAAAACTAATATTTTTCATAATTTCTTTATTACAATTTATACATTTAAAATTTGCGATGGTTTACAATATCATTAAGTACGTGTTGGTATTTTGTAACAAATTCACATACTATGCTTAAAGTATCACTATATCTTTCTCTAGCTACGAAAAAGGCACATCTAATTAGGGAAATGTCTCTAAATTTAGCTAATTCGGTCCTTAAATCATCAGCAAACATCTCCAAATTAAAGAAACTTTTACAGCTTAGTTCTAACAATAAATCTTTAGCTACACAACCGATATCTTCTAGTATTTTAAGTGATTGAATTGACAAGTTAAAATTAATCACATATTCCTTACCACATAGTTTCAGCTTAAAACTTACAGTTTTTCTTTGTGATTTAACAAGATATTTGGTTAAAGTATATGTTTCACTAGTTTCTATAGATTTGTTTTCCAAATTGTAAATTATCGTAGGTAATACGTTTAAAAATTCTTCAAATGTCCACACATCAAAAAACACAGGTATATTAGAGTTTTTCTGAGATAATTTAATTAACGGCAAAAAATTTAAAACTGGATTAACGCCAATGATAAGCAGCTTCTCGCCGTTCGACGTAAGAGAAAAAGTTGTTTGACACATCAGTTCACAGTCTTCTGTTTTCAATTTTTTCTCGATGCTTTTATTAGTGATTTCTACCAGCTTCTGATTGAAAATATCTTCTTGCGTAGGCTGATATGGTGTTTGTAGGTTTGTTGGATATGCTGCATTAATTATATTTTCTATAGCTTGATTCTGCTGTTCATCAACCTCTGCTGTTGGATATAATGTGCATAGTTCACTTATCATGTTTTCCAACGTTTTTGGTTCTTCTTTTGGAATAATACTTTCTATTGCATTACCCAGTAAGACGTCTTGTAGCACTTTAAGTTTTTTACCACCACTATTTTCTGCTTTAGCAGATTTTCGTTTTCTACCGTTGTTCACCATATTATACTCGTTCTGCTTCAGTTTTCAACTAAATGCTCCGTTTGAAATTCTCAACTTTTATACTTATCTAATTATTATTATTACTCTTACAGCTGAGCTTTGTTGCCGTGTTGAGTTTTATTGCTTTTAACTTAATATGTGAATCAAGACGATTCATTTGATACCAAACACGTAGGACTTTAATGCACAAATAACAAATTACTTGTACGCATGCGCTAGCCACCATATTTACACACGTCATTTAAATGGTGATTCCTCGTTTGCATAATACAGGTTAGTTGGCTTTTGAATTTGCATCTAGTGTTTCAACCAACTAATAAAAATTTATTGGGTGCATACACTAACCTTAAAACATTTTTAGGTAACACAGTTTTTTCTATAATCAATATTTCGCTTCAAATCGTAAAAAACTAAATTTTTAAATTCAACAAGCCTTTGAAAAATTTCTTCAGATGTTCCTAGAACCGAGGTTATTTTTCTATACATGCATCATACCCAGAAAAGTTATGATAAACAAATTTGGTGGGTTTCCGTTATAATAAAATATTTTTGTATTAACTGCTTTCTATGGAAATTTACAAATCTTTAGTGCCAGAAGCTTTATATGAAAATTCACTACCATAACACACTTGCTGTCTTCAAGTTTTAGGCTCATTTATATATCAAATAATGTGAAACACTCGTCTCATAATATTAAAGCTGGCAGTAATGGATAAAGTATATGAAAATTCACTACCATAACACACTTGCTGCGTTTAGGTTATTTCTATATCAAAAAATGTGAAACAATCGTCCCATAATATTAAAGCTATCAGTATTGGATAAAGTATAAAAAGGTTTTTACTTCTATTTATCTGAAAATTCGCTATCATAACACACTTGCTGTACTCAGGTTTTATCCTCATTTATATATGAAATATTGTGAAACAATCGTCCCCTAATAATACTATTAAAGCTGTCAGTATTGGATAAAATATAAAAAGGTTTTTACTTATATTTAAATTTATCTGAAAATTCGCTATCATAACACACTTGCTGTACCCAGGTTTTAAGCTCATTTCTATCTCAAAAAATTAGTAGACCAACTCACCAAATAATCATTGCCTCCAGACTTAGCTTATTTTCGTAAAACGTTTTAGTTCTGATTTTTCACAAAAAAACTAGACACATATTGATACAAAGTCACCAACAAACCATAGCTCTATATACACAGAACTTTCTACAAATAAACACACCTTCTCGCTTCACTAAAACCTAAACACCTGTAATGAAAACACACCTATGGTTTATTAGGTAAGATTCCAAAAATTATTAAACACATAATTGTCATGATCGCGCCTGACGATTTAAACTGTTACTGGCAGGCTATTCACCTAAAGCGGAAACACTCTTGATAACGGTTAATCAGCTGATGTCATATTGCGTTTACACTAAAATCATAACGTTTTATTTCGCTTTATTTAATTCGATCGACTTAATTTTCATCCTACATACGACGTTATTTATATTAATTCTAATGAGATAATTTTAAATTGATTTGATTTTAATAACCAGGTTAGTCTTTGGCATGTGGTTTATTACTAATAATTACCTTCTTATTACGCATGTTATTTTAACTGGCGTAATACAGGTTAGTTGGCTTTTGATTACGTCATCTCAGGTTAGTTCGCTACTTGTTCGGGTTAAATACGAAGTCAGGTGGTGGAGGTGCTCACGTCATCTCAGGTTAGTTCGCTACTTGTTCGGGTTAAATACGAAGTCAGGTGGTGGAGGTGCTCGGGTCTGGTCAGTAGCTCCACCACCTTATGCTCGGGTCTGGTCGGAGGCCGTCGGGTCTGGTCAGTTCCACCACCTCCACCTCCACCACCGGTGGTGTGTGGTGGGTGGTGGTTCCAGAACCGCTCTTCTATACCTACTTGCGCCCTTTGCAAAGTCGTAACCAATTCAGGTGCCGTAATTGTAGGCTGCCTTCTGTCAGTTAGAGATAAAAATATATCCTGACCTGCCGTCGTAGAGCGTCCTCGTCCTGGATGTGGCTCGGCCAGACTGTCAGTTTCCCTAAAACGCCTTCATTAACTACTTATCATACTTTGGGAAACACCCATCCGCTCAGCTACTTCATTCTGCGGCATTCCCGCATGAAGAAGGCCTACCGCTCGATTCATTTTGTCTAAAGCCAAATACCCCCGTTCCATGGTAAAAGACAATATTTCAAATGCAGCTACTAAACAACAACTTAAGAATGACTGAATTAAAAACTAAATTGAAGGGTTCATATGAAAATTTTACTTTTATCATATATCGGGTTTATCAATTTTGATATCATTTTAACATATTTTTTTTACAACAGATGGTTTTATATTGAGTGATTGATTAAATTCATACACCCTGAGTGCAATTGGACCGAATCCAAAATCAATTTGTTCCCTTTTTCGTATTATTTAAAAATATCCCTAGACTTTTTTGATGTGAGTATATTAATTCAAAAAACTCGGGACGCAGCAAGTGCGTCATGGTAGTGAATTTTTATTAAATGCTTCAAATTTGAATAACTCAATTTTCTATTAACTTAGAGAGTTTAATTTTAATACGTAGTAAGGTCTTTCCTAAGCCAAGATATCTACAAAATTTCATTAAAATATACTTTTAAATTTTCGGAGAAAAAATTTTTCTTCGAAATAAAATTTAAAATTTGAATAACTCAATTTTCTCTAAACTTAGAAAGTTGAATTTTGGTACATAGCAATATCTCTCATGAGGCAACATATACAGTAAATTTCATTAAAACAGCTTTGTTACTTTCGGAGAAAAATTTTTTTTTCGAAAGAAAACTCAAAATTTTCCCGCAAAACCCCGTCCGATTTTTCTGGCTAACGAACTCATCCAAGCCATTTATGAAAGAAAGGCACTTTAAAGTTTCATCGGCCCCGGATATGAGTTCTAGGGTCCTAGTTCGCACTCATTTGAAAGAATTTTTGCAAAGTCTCACCATCGATACCTCTCTACTAGTGAATTTTTTTAATAAAAATTCACTAATTATGCATATTGTGCTTTCTCAATATTCTGTGTATTGCCCAGATAGATAAACCCAAATCTTGAGACCTACTTCTTAACAAACCTTGTAGACATGCTTCAAAATATGCAAGAACTATAATTTCATTCATTTCATTGTCTTCAATTTTGAAACGTTTAACAACTCGTCGTGTCAGTATTATTCCATGACTTGACGGCTTACTTTTAATTCTGCTGAATTTTGTTCTATTTATTGGAGCCAAATAAAGGAATCTGTTGTTAAATGTTCGAACTGTTGTCTCAACTATTCTGTTACATTCACCATATATTGAAAACATCATCTGCAGAATAACAAACTGCATGTACAACATTAGTTTTAAACATGCCACTGCCTATCCTCTCATCTGATCCTGATACTAGAGACGTAAAAATCGTCTCGTCGTTTCTACGATTTCTGTGGTAAAAACTTCATGTTAAATAAATATTAAATGCTTCAAATTTGAATAACTCAATTTTCTATAAACTTAGAGAGTTTAATTTTAGTGTGGAGTAAGGTCTCTCCTAACGCAAGATATCTACCAAATTTCATAAAAATAACTTTGTAATTGTCGGAGAAAAAAAATTTCGAAAGAAAATTTAAAATCTGAATAACTCAAATTTTTATAAACTTAGAAAGTTGAATTTCACTACGTAGTAAGATCTCTCCCAAGGCAACATATATAGTAAATTTCATTAAAACAGCTTTGTTACTTTCGGAGAAAAATTTTTTTTCGAAAGAAAATCCAAAATTTTCCCGGAAAACCCCGTCCGATTTTTCTGACCAACGAACTCATCCAAGCCATTAATAAAGGAAAACCACTTGCCAAGTTTTATCGAAATCGGTTAATTATTGTTTGAGTTATCAGACGGATACATATATATATATATATATATATATATATATATATATATATATATATATATATATATATATATATATATATATATATATATATATATATAAACATATTAAAATTGAAACTGACCCCGGATATGGGTTCTAGGGGTCCTAGTTCGCGCTCATTTGCAAAAATGTTTGCAAAGTCTCACCATCGATACCTCTCTATTAGTGAATTTTTTAAATAAAAATTCACTTAAAATAATGCACCGATTTTGATAAAATTTAGCACGTACCTTCCTTTTAAGTAGCTTGGGTAAGTTTATTAGCCAGAAAAATCGAACCAGGTTTTACGGGAAAATTTTGGGTTTTCCTTCTGGAAAATTTTTGATGCCAAAAAGTAGAAAAGCTATGGTAACCAAAAGTGGTACGTAAGTTTATGATATTAAATGGAAACTATACACCAAAATCTATATTTCTATGTTAAAAGAAAAAAAAGTTATAAAAAAATATTAAATGCCAGATAATTTCTATGAAAATGCAATACCATAACGCACTTGCTGCGTCCAGAGTTTTTTAATTATTGAATAATAAAGGACATATTGAACTTGAACACATCGTTGGACATCTGTATGATTGGACTATGTAGAGTTTGATAAACTAAATTACGTATTATGCAAAAAAATTCTTTTGTTTGTGTTAAAAAGCTTCCTTCTCCGTCGTTATTTACACATTTCCATTACAAGTAAACAAGCTGGTGACATGATCATCAAACGCCTGTTATATTAGTGTGAACATTTCACTTGGCCAAACACATGGAAAGTCATATTTCTAACGCCTTTGATCGCCTTTGTCGTGTCTCTTGCAGTATTTGATTTGTATCAATGGTGTGTTCTAAAGGAAACACGGGGGTTGACAGGCGGTTATGACAATGCCAGGGCTTCGTGATCTGGTGCTCGTATGTAGTATAAACAAAGGATCGAGCTGGCGCATGATATATTGGTGCATTGTCGCGCAGTGGGCGAGCCGCTACTCGAGACAATCTATCGCCAACCCCGCTTTAGACGGTAGTCGAGCATTGTTACAGTCAGAGGTTCTAAATTCAATACCGACAATGTGTTAATTACCAAATTATTGCTAGACTGTGAGAACCGATGGCTTAAACTCAACAGACATATATAGGTCATAGGTATGATACATTTCTTGAGTGGTGGCATTGATTAAAATCAAGTTCATTATTTTCAGCAGTTGGTTTCCCGAAGGCAAATATATTAATTGGAATTTGTATGGCAAATATACAGATTTTTAGCTCTTAACAAAGTTTTTCTAATAGAAATGTCTTAACGTAATCAGCTCTTATAAGCCAATTCTGTTTATGTGGTATGCATGCAATAAGGACGGGTTAAAATGATAAGGAATTCAAAAATTAGCCAATGGCGATTTTCTTATGGGCAGATTCTCTAAGACGAAACAATTATCTACAGGTTCTAAGATACGTAGAGAATTTACCTATAAGTTGTAAGGCTAGATGCATTGTCGAAACAATTAGAACCGTAGACCGGTTTCGCTCTCATTAGAGCTCTTCAATACGGCAAACCAATTGTAGCAAAAATACACCAAAAGTAATACGGCTATAGTGTAGCCAGCCTTAAAACACTAAGTGTGTGGTGAACGTGCAGCCACCTAGTTGCTGAACCAAGTAGTATATTGTCACGCCAGCTCCAAATAACACAAAGTGTTAAAAAAATAGAGACAGTATACAACTAACTAACAATTTAGAAAATTGTCAGCCCTGCCCCATTTCTACCCCAATATAGAGACAAAGTATGTAAGGCTAGATGCATTCTCGCAACGGTTCTAATTGTTGCGAGAATGCATCTAGCCTTACATACTTTGTCCCTGTATTGGGGTAGAAATGGGCCAGGGCTGACAATTTTCTAAATTGTTAGTTAGTTGTATACAGTCTCCATTTTTTAACACTTTGTGTTGTTATTTGGAGCTGGCGTGACAACATATTACTTGGTTCCGTAACTAGGTGGCGGCACGTCCACCACTCACTTAGTGCTATGAGGTGTGTTACGATACCTAGCCTTGTGTTAGGTGTTACCGATAATAAAAATGTTTTGCTGAATAGAGAATTGAATTAGCTTCAAAAAGATGTATCACCCTATCCAGTATTCAATTCTAAAATTTCGAAAGGGTAGATACCCGTGTTGTACGAGGTGTAACGATAGGGGTGAGATTTTTATATCAGAAAATTAGTTTTTAAGAATAGAAATCGACCTGTTTTCTAATTTTCCTTATTAACGGAGACTTTCAATTTGATTGAACGTATGCGTTATTTTATAGACAAAGTGTATATATATATATATATATATATATATATATATATATATATATATATATATACAGGGTGTTTCATCAGCAAACCGACATAGCCGAATGGTAGGTGTATTTTTTCAAGGCGATTCAGGATCCGGTATTGAAATTTTTGTGAGGCCCTTCGTTTCGATGTTACAGGGTGATTCATGTATTTTGTCGAAATTTTTGATGATCAGTATCTTTTGAACGAATTGATGGAATTGAATGAAATTTTGTAGGTATGCTCTGTCAATGACACTCAATGCACTGCATTTCCCGCCGATTCGAAAAAATGCAGTGGCGTACATAATTTTCTGACCACCTTGGGTTTTGTTAAAAAGATCACCCTGTATGCATTTTATTTAAATGTTTATGCCATCTGAGAAAACTACATGAGAATAGCTACTATTCTGGCAAAAAAAAATGTTTGGCACCATCAACTGAAACGAGAAAAGATAGGTAGACTTTGATTGCTTTTAGGATTTCAAATCATGTTTGTTCGTAATTTTCGACAAATCATATGTGATTTCCTAAAAGGTACGTATTTTGTATTTATTTCAAATAAATTCGTTTTTTCTACTGATTCAGGTATCATTAGGCACCATTCTAGATTTTTGTTAGCTAAACATAAGTGAAAATCAAAAAAAAAAGACAACTCAACGGAGAAATTATATTTTTTTCCAAACAAAAGTACATAAATGAAACATAAAGAAAAACATCAAAACATGTTGGAAAAAAAATTCAGTTCAGTGAAGACGATGTTCAAACAGGCCGCCATCAAACTCGAGACATTTCCTTGACCTTTTCATTAAATCTTCGGTTGCCCTACTGATCGCCTCAGGGTTGCCTCTTATTTGGTCAGCTGCCGCGATAATTCTGCGTCTCAGCTCCTCACCTGTGTCCACTTCATCTTGATAAACAATGGCTTTCATGTAACCCCACAAGAAATAATCTACTGGTGTTAGGTCAGGCGACCTGGGGGGCCAAGCATAGGGACCTCCACGACCTATCCACCTGTTTGGATACCTTGTGTCAAGATGATTTCGGACAGCTAAGGAAAAATGGGGCGGCGCTCCATCATGTTGAAAGATCAGTCCCCTCTCATTCACGTTCCTGTTTTCCAAGTAACCAGGCAGCTCATTTTGTAGAAAATTGCCATAGATCTCTCCAGTCAATCTTGATTCGAAAAAGTGGGGTCCAATCAGTTTGTCACCAATTAGGCCACACCACACATTCTCAGAAAATCTATGCTGCGACTGAGTCGTTCTCGTTGCATGGGGGTTCTGATGTGACCAAACATGTGAATTTCGAGTATTAAACACCCCATCTCTCGTGAACCGGGCTTCATCGGTGAAAAGAATTCTAGGAATATTGCGTCTATGTCCTACAATCCACCGACACAATGCCCGTCTAGCAACTTCGTCACCTTCTTCGAGCCTCTGGACTTTCTGCATATGATACGGATGGAGACGTTCCTTTTTGATTATCCTCCAAACTTGTGAATGAGGGACTCCAACAGCAGCACTTATTCTTCTCGTGCTTGTTTGGGGATTCTGTTGAACCATCTGAATGATGCTTTCTACCTAAAAATTTAAATATCCTGATAATGAGCAATGAATAATATCGAGAAGCAACCAAAAAACGAACCTGAGTTGCGTCTTGTCTGATGGGTCGTTCTCTAATGGATTTCGAGGGAAACTTTCCGTGTTCCCTTGAAAATTGGAACACCCTGGAGAAAGTTTCATGATGTGGCACACGGCGTTCGGGGTACCGTCTTCGGTACTCTCGTTCGGCAGCCCTTCCATTGGCATCGGCAAATCCGTAAATAAACAAAATGTCAGCATATTCTGCGTTGGAATAATGATACGGCATTTTAAACACCAAATAAATATCACTTCAGCAAGCTTTTACCAGTCAGTGATTATTAAATTAAGTAAATCAACAAACGCTTAATAAGTGAGAGAGGCAAGTGAATCAAATCTGACATCTACTGACAGGAAATGTCAGATATTAAACAAAAATGAATACTTTTCCATTGCTCACTATCGGGATTTTCGTTTTTGATTAGATAAAGTCTACTTATTCTTTTGTCGATTCAGTTTAATGGTGCCAAACATTTTTCTTTGCCAGAATGGTAGCCATTCTCATGTAGTTTTCTCAAATGGCGTAAACATTTGAATAACATGCATACAGGATGAACTTTTTACAACACCAAAAGAGGACAACAAATTATTTTTTTTGATTTTCACTTATGTTTAGCTAACAAAAATCTAGAATGGTGCCTAATGATACCTGAATCAGTAGAAAAAACGAATTTATTTGAAATAAATACAAAATACGTACCTTTTAGGAAATCACATATGATTTGTCGAAAATTACGAACAAACATGATTTGAAATCCTAAAAGCAAGCAAAGTCTACCTATCTTTTCTCGTTTCAGTTGATGGTGCCAAACATTTTTTTTTGCCAGAATAGTAGCTATTCTCATGTAGTTTTCTCAGATGGGATAAACATTTAAATAAAATGCATACAGGGTGATCTTTTTAACAAAACCCAAGGTGGTCAGAAAATTATATACGCCACTGCATTTTTTCGAATCGGCGGGAAATGCAGTGCATTGAGTGTCATTGACAGAGCATACGTACAAAATTTCATTCAATTCCATCAATTCGTTCAAAAGATACTGATCATCAAAAATTTCGACAAAATACATGAATCACCCTGTAACATCGAAACGAAGGGCCTCACAAAAATTTCAATACCGGATCCTGAATCGCCTTGAAAAAATACACCTTCCATTCAGCTATGTCGGTTTGCTGATGAAACACCCTGTATATATATATATATATATATATATATATATATATATATATATATATATATATATATATATATATATATATATATATATATATATATATATATATATATATATATATAAAGAGAGAGATAAACATATAAATATAGGCAGCCTGTTGAAAACGCGCTGGTAGCCATAACTGCCAGGTAAAGATTTTGTCGAAGAAAATCTAAAGCACATCAAGTTTGGTTGTGAGTGGGACGACTTTTGACGTAAAAAGGATAGCCCAAACATTGCACTCCTAAGTGGAGGTGTTGTCACTCAAATTTTTTCAAATGGGAATAGGGGTCATGTCGTAGCTCGTTGAAAAGAGTTTTTGATTCCCTATATACTGCTTCCCTATTTTTTAAATTAGGTTCATTCGTTTAGAATATATGGATTTTTGAAATATCACCAATGCGGTTCCGCAGAAATTCTGAATGCTTGAATTGTACCTCACCAGCGTCCATTGCCAGATGCAAGGACAAAAATATTGTTAGTGGTTTGCGTAGATAATAAAAAGTTATTTACACTAAGGTGCTACAAAAAAAGCTCAGCAAAATAAGCCTTGTGATAACGCATTTTTTTTTCAACAACACACCACGAGGGCTTACAGCCAAAATACTATCGTACCGCGGGTGTCGACAGGGAGGAAAGAGAAAACTTATTAATTCTGGACTTGAAGGTCTGGAGGTTCGGGGGAGAAGGAATAATATGTGCCGGCAAGGAATTTCACAACTTGGAAGTCCTCGGGACAAAAGAGCGGCCATAACAAGATGTTCTATGTCTGGTGACCTGGACAGTAAAAGGGTGCATTCGCTCTGTTCCCCTGGTAGATCTGTTGGTGGCAGCAGGTGGAGGAACTATGGAAAAAAGCTCCTCTGAGCAGTGCCCGTGCATATATCTATAAAAGAGAGAGATAGGTCACCAACGGCTCGTCGGTGGGCAAGGGATGGCAACCTTTGGGTGAGGGTAGGGACGCCGATGAGACGTATAGCTTTCTTCTGAATGGAGTCCGGGCTAGCGAGTGTAGAAGTGGCAGCAGCACCCCAGATGTGGGATCAGTATTCGAGGTTTGGTCTTATTTGTGAAGTATATATGGTATAGAGATTAGCTGGTGAAAAGTATTTGCGAGCCCGGAAGAGGAAACCTAATTTCTTAGCAGCCGCTTCTGCAATTGATGTGACATGTTGGTGCCAATTGAGAATTCGATCCCCAGAAAAGCCAACAAGTGAAAAGGACCCATCACCTTGAATAACTTGGTTGTTGTGTATCTCTTATAAGAAAGTGGTGTATCTCTTATAAGAAAGAAAGCAAGACTGTGATTTGGTGGGGTTGAATTGTACAAGATTTCTATTTCCCCAGTCTAATATTTTTTGGAGATACCCGGATATAGAACCCTCCATGAGTCTGCGATCCTCATCTAACTGGGCTAAAGATACAGGCTTAGAATATTGTATATTTGAGTGGAGAGTGCTGTCGCCCTAGTAACTGTGAACTGGGTTGGATGTTCTAGAGAGGAGGTCATTGATGTGGAGAAGAAACAAAGTATGGGCTATTGCTGAACCTTGAGGAACTCCTGCATTAATTGGATACAGTTTAGAGAAATAGCCATCCACGACAACCGAAATGCGCTGGTTGGAGAGGAAATTTGCTGTCCACGTACAGAGTTTTGGTGGTAGGCCATAGGCCGGTCGTTTATTAAGCAGCGCTGCGTGCCAGACCTGGTCGAATGCTTTGGTATGTCTAGAGCGACAGTCTGGGATTCGCCATGTAGTTCCATAGACTTGTTCCAAGAATGGGTGACAAAGGAAAGGAGTTCAGCAGTTGATCTGCGCTGACGGACTCCATACTGCCTATCGTGAATTAGACTGTGTTTTTGAAGAAATTGTAGTAATTCGGTGTTTATAGACTTTTCCATCACTTTCAAGGCAACTAAAAGGAGAGAAATAGGCCTGTAGTTGCTAGGGCGCGCTTAGGATCCTTTCTTGGGGACGGGTTGTACCCGAGCAGTTTTCCAGTTACTCGGTAATATGCCTCTATTGTAAGATGTCTGAAACAGACGAGTCAGGACAGGAGCAAGTTCTGGTGCGCATTTTTTGAGAATAATTGCTGGGATCTCGTCAAGGTCACAGGCTCTTCTGGTATTAAGAGAAGAGAGCATCTTAGTAGCTTTTTGTTTTGAAAATGATATCCGCAATTTTATGCGCGACATTGGGGACTGATGGTGGTTGAACATTTGGAGGTGGGTTGAGAGTAGAATTGCCGGCCAACAACAAGGTAAAAAGTTCAAGCTGCATCGTGTGGCCTTATATTTATTTTGATAAGCTAATAAACCTAACCTAAGTGTGTATTTTGCATTCGATTTGTCTTTTGTCATCCACTATGCCTAGCTTTAAAGCACCAGCTAGCTCATACAGTTCGGAGATAAAGTATGGCGCGAAATGTAAAAGAAACATTGAGAAGGCTTATTTTTTCTAATTTCCTTGAACCCTTTGAAGCAAAGTGGTTTCACACAGAAAACACTTACCTAATGTTTTTTTTTTCTGTATGTAGACTAGTTTTACAGTGAAACCACACTTCCTACTTGGGTATTAGTGCGCCATCTATTGATCTCCATCGCAAGTTTGCAATTGGCGAACACTGTATTGCTAGTATTCGTTAGAATTTGTCAAAGAAATCACGTTTTATGAATGATTTCGTTTTTTATCTACATTTTCGTAAAAAGTGTTATAACTTCTCAGTTTTTTTGGACGATTGTGTTACTGAGGCACTAAGAGAAAGGTCAGAATACTTGTTTTACATAGTTTATTGTTTTTACTCTGTCAATCGGATATGATTTTGCGGCGAAACCAGTGTGCTTGCAGTAAAGTAAATTTGTTTTTGTTGACCGAATATGGTTTCGCGGCGAAACCAGTGTACGTGCAATGCACTAAAGTAAATTTGTTTAGGTTAGGATGGAAAATCAAATTGATTTGTCGCAAGTGATGAAAAAACAAATCGATTTGTCAAAACTAACCTCGGATGAAGCTTACGCTCTGCTTGATGAAATTCCTTCTGATGGAGAGTCAATAATAAGCGAATATGAGGAAGAAGAGGAAGAAATGATTGAAGAAATCATTGAAAATAATGAAACTACCGAAGCGATTGCTCAGGACACTATTTTAAGTGACGACGATTTGGCAATTGGGAGCGACATAGATGACGACCCAGGCGATTTAGAAGATTAAATACCACTTATCCACTTTGTGAACTGGAGAAAATAAGAAATTGCTCCGAATCTAAATCATTTTCAGCAACTCACTGGTCCCAGCTCTGAAGTACCACCTGATGTCACAAAACCTATAGATTTTTTCTTGCTTATTTTTTGGCGATGCTATTCGTCTGGTTACAGAACAAACAAACTTGTATGCCACCCAGGAAAAAAGAAACTTTATTCCGACAACTGAGGAGAAAATGAAAATTTTTATAGCGGTAAATTTGCTCATGGGTACAAAAAAGTTTCCCTCCTTTCGCGATTACTGGTCTTCGCGTCCAGAACTACGTGGCGATTTTATAGCCCCAAAAATAGGCGTGAACCGTTTTGGCTCCCTGCTAACTAGCCTCCATTGCAATGACAATGCCACAATGGGAAAAAAAGGGGACCTCGGTTTTGATCAATTGTTTAAAATCAGACCATACATTGAACTCCTAAAGAAAAACTTCCAGAAATATTATTACCCATCAAAAGAGGTGTCAGTTGATGAAAGCATGGTGAAGTTCAAAGGCCGAATAGATTTCAAGCAATACATGCCAATGAAACCTGTAAAAAGGGGGTTTAAAATCTGGGCGTGCGCCGATAATGAAGGCTATCTAAGTAATTTTGAATTATATACAGGAAAGCAACAAGATAAATCTGAGAAAGGTTTAGGTGAACGGGTAGTGCTTGACATGACTAAGGGTCTCGAAGAAAAAGGACACCACGCTTACTTTGATAACTATTTCACAACAACTGACCTTTTACTTTCTTTACAAGAAAATAAAATCTACGCGTGTGGAACTGTACGCGCAAACAGAAAAAATCTTCCCACCGGATTGAAAGGCGATAAGGAAATGAATCGAGGTGATTTTGATTGGGCAATTTATAGAGACAAAGTATCTTGTATCAAGTGGAAGGATAAAAGAACTATTCAGATGCTCTCTACTATACATTCTCCTACAGATCAAACTAAAGTGAATAAAAGGGAGAAAGATGGAAGTATGACTGAAGTCAATTGCCCTAAAGCAGTTGTAGACTACCGACGGTATATGGGTGGAGTTGACAAAGCTGATATGATGAAATCTTACTACGCCATCGATTGGAAATCCCGAAAATGGTACCACCGTCTATTTTGGCATTTTCTCGATACATCAGTAGTCAACTCATATATAATATTCAAACGGAGGACCAAAAGTGTTATGAGCCTCAAAATTTTCCGATGTGAAGTAATACTGAGTTTGATTGGGGCTTCCGTTTTAAGAGACTCTTGTGGAAGGCCATCTTCTACTAAAAAAGTTGTATCCAGATTCAAGCCTTATGTACCAATAGATTAACGGCGTGATCAAGCAAAACATCTACCTGTGCACGGAACATCAAGACGCTGTGCTCAGTGTAGTACGACCGAAAAACCTCATCGAACCAGATGGAGCTGCATACAGTGTAAAGTCGGGTTGTGTTTACTGGCAGAAAGAAACTGTTTTCCAACTTATCATCAATAATATAAAATATATGTAATCTTTCGATTTTGTATGTGTTCACTTGCATTGTGGTTTCATATCGAAACCACTTGCAAAAGTTAAAATAAATGTTTTTTTTGCAACAAAGATGTATACTACATCATTTTCCTACACATTAAGATGATATATACCAAATGTCATTAGAATTGGAAATAACATTGAAATTCGTGCTTCAAAGGGTTAAGCAAAATAAATATAAATAAAATTGTTTTATTTTTTCTTACTTAATACTTATTACAAAATGGGTACTCCGGCATCTGTAATGTAAGAGCCGAATACTAGATTATTCTCCAGTTTAACTTAATCCGCTGAGCAATTCCGCTGATGTCAGAAACTTGTTTTCCGAAGTCACCTAATCCAACCGCCACAGTGTCAATTAAAGTTCTGCTCTAACAAATCACCTTTATTACATACAATAGTCTGGATTAGTTCTCTAACTGGTGTAAAATTTCTCATCTTGTCAGTTGTTTAATTGAATCGATCGAAAATGAACGTTGCTATCAGGCGAGCATACTCAATACTTAACCCATCCCTCCGTGATCCCTGATTGCGGGTAATTTGGTGATTATCACATTGCCGCCATTTGATTAAATTCTCTGATAGAGTAACACTACATCTCGGCGTTTGGTAATTTAATCAAATATCAATGATATTTTTATCCAGTATATCAACTCACGATCTAAAAGGAGATATAATAATTCTTGGTTTACATTGTGAGATGTACGACAGGGTCGCTAACTTGATGCGTAACCAGGATATACGTTGCCACGGCAGATCTAGTAAAGAGAAAATGTTATAAATAAAGACTATGTACCTATTATGTCAGGTGAGTTTAATGTTCCTTTCAATACATGCGGGCTTCGGAGATTGCTGCAACTTTCGGGTCATATGGCTTTTTATCTCTTGTTGCCAAGCCAACTGAATTAAATAACTGCCTGGATAACAATTTTGTGAATTTTGATCAAGAATCTGCAAATCTTGATGTCGTCGACACATATCTTTCAGATCACATGGGTGTAATATTAAGAGTAAGATAAGATGATGGTATGGATATAGGTAATGAAAGGATTAATTACAGGCCTATAACAGAACTTGGTATACTTAATTTAAATTTTTTGCTGGCGAACATGGACTGGAGTTTTGTCAGTATAGACACCGAGGACGTAAGCGTGTTGTTTGACTCTTTTATCGGCCGTATTGTTGATGCCATATCTTAGATTTTTCCTCTAGAATCTAAAATATTGTCACGTAAAAGCAAGAAAATTAATTGGTGTACTGATGAATTAAGAAAAAGTCGTGAACTATCGCATATACTTCAGGACGTTTACAGACGTAATTCCAGCCCGTCTTTAAAAGAAGTTATCAAGGATCACAAAAAACGGTACAGGAAGCGACTAGTACTTTCAAAGAAAGAATCAAACGATGTTTTTATTTTTAAGGCAAAAAATCCTCGAAAGGCGATGTGGAGAGTGATAAGTAACAATAATTTGAGTCGGGCATCAACAAATTTGATCGCGACCGATTTTAGCATTTAATTTTCGAATGCCACAGAAGACTTGTTGAGGACCGTACCTAAACGTTCAAATTCCTATAAATTTTATTTGTCTAAAGTAAAGGCTGATGATAAAACTAATAAAATTTCATTTAAAAGGGTCACATATATCGAATATATAATATCTGGACTAAAAAACACGTGTTCCATGGATGATTTCAATAAAAAGATGAAAATTTTAAAATGAATTAAATATGCTATAATAGTCCCACTGGTCTATTTCTACCCTAATATAGGGACAAAATATGTAAGGCTAGATGCATTCTCACCACAATTAGAACCGCAGACCGGTTTCGCTTTAATTAGAGCTCGTTAGTACGGCATACTAATTTTGGCAAAAATACACCTACAAAGTAATACGGCTATGGTAGCCAGCCTTCCAACACTAAGTGAGTAGTAAGACACGAAGCAACGTGCCTCCACCTAGTTGCGGAACTAAGTAGTATGTTGTCACGCCAGCTCCAAATAACACAAAGTTTAAAAAAATAGAGACTGTATACAACCAACTAGCAATTTAGTAAGTTGTTAGCATTGGCACATTTATACCCTAATATAGGGACAAAGCATGTAGGGCTAGATGCATTCTCACCACAGTTAGAAGCGCAGACCAGTTTAGCTCTAATTAGAGCTTGTCAGTACGGATAAATTATATTGCAAAATATACTCTTTATGACAGAAACCAGCGTACCAGAGTTGGTTACCATAGCTTTTTAATTTTCGGGGATATGACTTTTTTTCGAAAGAAAACCCAAAATTTACCCGAAAAACGTTGTCCGATTTTCCTGGCCAGCGAACTTATCCAATACAAAAGGAAGGTACTCACCAAATTTGATCATTACTATTTGTTCATTATTTTTGGAGTTATCGGTGTGACACACACACACACACACACACACACACACACATATATATATATATATATATATATATATATATATATATATATATATATATATATATATATATATATATATATAGGTGTGTGTGTAATATATTAGTGAGTCTCAGGTATTTTAGCATCATCGGTTCGTTTTACTGTATGCACTTTTATTAGTCTTTTTAAGGTGCGTTGTCACCGCATTCGTTTAAAGTTTCTAATATTTGCACGTTATCGTTGCTTATCCTATGTTAATTCTATTTCAGTGGCTCTATAGGAAACTCAGATAAAGCTTTAATTGTGGTAGTAAAAAAAATAGGTAATTAAATTATTGCTTCAAGAGAAAAATGTTTTCAGCACAACATTACAAGCAATCCCGGATTTATGTCTAGACTGTACCTGACAGAATGCCCTAAATGTAAAGTAAATGACCATAATGAAGCGAATGGTAATTGGACCATGTCACGTAGAGACTAAGGCATGCATGTAGTTTGCAGACAGTACCTTGCATGAATACTAAATGTGATTTCGGCAGACTAAACCAGATACTGATAGAAAGAGAAGGTCTGTATAATCAACATTCCAGAAAACCGTTTCACCCATAAATAAATTTCCTTTTTTTAGTTTGTTTGTTTGTCTTCGGACTGATAACCTAGTTCATATAGCCACGGTACTTTTGCAACATCAGATTCTAAAACAACTTGGGCACATTAGTACATTAATGGTCCATTTATACCGCTGGACATGTAAGTGAGCGCTGATATCTCCCGGATTGAGACGTTTGCATAGAAAATAAAAAAATATATACAGGGTAGCCCAGTATTCTGGAAATCCTCGAAATCTCTTAAGCTATTCAAGTTATCGAAAAAAAAGACAATGGTTGCTTTGTTTTTGAAGGTGCATAACCTAAAATTATTTTAAACTATACAGCATGTCTCATAAGTCACCGGCAGCATGCAACTCTGATATTTTAATTGGAACACCCTATATATTATTACATATTAAGATCCTACGTAAAATTTCAATGTTAATTTTGACAAGGTACTATATGTCATAAATCAACAGTTTTTGAGTTATACAATTTTTTCAAAAAATTTTGGCACTTGCACAGGTTTGCAAAAAAACTAATACTTACTCTGCAAAAAAAGATATCAAGATCTTAGTTGTTGTAAGCTTAAGTTTAATATGCTTTAACTACGGATAAAATGTTATACTTTGATTTGCAATATACAGGTGTTTATCTAGACTGTTCGCTTTGTCATGTTTCAGACGCTAAAAGTGTATGTTTTTCAAATGAAACACCTGTATATTTTTTCTGAATCTTATAGAGTATTCAATTCTGCATCGATCTTTGGTGCATACTATACACCTATTATATATAGTTTTAAGGTTAGAATCAACTCTTTATTTTATTGGGTCGAATTAAATAATCTCCAATTAATTAGTAGGCTTTGACATTATTTAGTCAATTTATTATTGTTATTATTATTAGATTGTTATTATTATTATTATTCGATAACTCAATGCCTCGAAGGCCTATTCTGGTAAACAACCTTATGAACTTACCTTTTATTAAGGAAAGGTCAATTGAAAAAGATGGGTGCCTCGAGCATTTTCAACTTATTCAATATACAATATTCATATTCTCGGAGTAATAAATGTTTTACAAAACTACTATATTAGATTGTCTTTAAGTATTCTATTAAATATGTTAAACAATTAAATATGGAGTTTAAGGGAAAATATCACTCATGATTAAATTATTTGAACTAGTAAACACTGTAATAATTAAATAATAGTCAATATAATAATATTATATTCAACAAAAAATATATTAATGAAAGGCAATGCATTTTCATTATGCTGTACACAAATATTTAATCTCTTTATGAAATTGGATCCTACATTCGACAACATTTCTGCAGTCACTAGCAAAAAGGCATTTCTTATGCGCTGGTACATGTCATCTCGTGTTGTTACAGGTATATTATAAACAGTATTTTCAGAAAACCCCAAAGAAAAAAGTCTAATTTACTAATATCAGGTGATCTCGCCGGCCACAGAGTCATACCTCCTCGGCCAATCCATTTATTTGGATACTTTTTATTTAGGAATTGAATAATGGGTGGAGTGAAATGCACTAGAGCCCCATCATGCTGAAACCACATGTCTCGCCCTATTTACAAAGGAATCTCTTCTAACAAATCGGGAAGAATAGTTCTTAAATACTGGGCACCACTAAGCCGTTCCTCAAAGAAGTGTGGTCCAATAAAGTAGGGCCCAATAATACCAGCCCATACATTTATCTATGGTCCATCTATGCTGGTTATCAATTGCCAGTGTTACGTGGGGATTTTCTGTTGCATAATGACGATACTTGTGTCTATTTAATAAACCATTGCTATGAAATGTACATTCGTCAGTGAAAAATACAAAGAAACTGACATTAGTATTCACTTTTTGGAGTGCCCATAGAGCAAATGTAACCCTTAGCTGGTGATCCTGATTACTTAAATATTGGGTGATACATATACGGTAGGGATGATACTTGTTCGTTCTAATTATCTTTGTACTGGTGTTCTAGGAATGTCTAAGTACTCACTCACATCCTTGGCCCTTCTTTGAGGTTCTTCTATTACAGCCAGCAATACATCTTCCTGTACAGCTTCAGTTAATACGGAGTTAGTTTGATGCAACTCGTATAATATCTTAAGAATATCTTTGTTGTTATAGATTGTTATTAAAACCTCTTTGACCTGAAAGAGCAAGTTATTACAAGTTCAACTGTCTATAAGAATATATTTTGACACTATTTGTTTGCCAAATTGACTAAATAATGTCAAAGCCTACTACTTAATTAGAGACACTATTTAATTCGACCCAATAAGATAAAGAGTTGATTCTGGTGATTCTGCACCATAGATCGATGCAGAATTTAATTCTATGTAAGATTCAGAAAAATATACAGGGTGTTTCATTTGAAAAACAAACGTTTTTAGTGTGTGAAATATGACAAAGCGAACAGTCTAGATAAACACCCAGTATATTGCAAATCAAAGTATAATATTTTATCCGTAGTTCAAGAATTTTAAGCGTAAGCTTGCAACAAGAAACATATTATATCTTTGTTTGCAGATTAAGTATTAGGTTTTTTGCAAACCTGTGCAAATGTCAAAATATTTTGAAAGAATTGAATAACTCAAAAACTATTTATTTATAACATATAGTACCTCTTACAAAGTAACATTGAAGTTTTACGTAGGATCGAAATATGTAATAATATATAGGGCGTTCCAATTAAAATATCAAAGTGGCATGCTGCCGGTGACTTATGGGACATGCTGTATAGTTTGAAATAATTTTAGGTTATACAACTTCAAAAGCAAAGCAACCTTTGTTTTCAAATTTTTTTGATAACTTGAATAGCTTAGGATATATATATATATATATATATATATATATATATATATATATATATATATATATATATATATATATATATATACATACATACATACATACATACATACATACATACATACATACACACATGCATAAGTAACACATATTAAACAGTAATAGTCATTGCATGTTGCAAAATGAGCATTTAAAATATATGATATTACCCTTTTAGCCCTACTGTAAAATATTATTTGCCTAAGGATAGCAACAGGGACACTCTTCACACCATAGGGTCTATTATGACGACTTAAAGACACTGTTTAATTACGTTTTGTACTGATGTGCCACATTTTATTTGTTTTTGTTTCTTGATTAGCTCGATGGACCTGATTATGCTTTGTTAAATTAAACGCTGATTTTAGTAACACTTAACGTTTAATAACAAACTGTAAACTTATACAAAATTACTTATATTATGGTATGCTTTAGAGTCCACGAGAACTCTACGAAATGAGTAGTGCTAATGCTAGCACAAGCGTGTTGCTTGTTGCGAGTCTATATAAGAACTGCCTTGAATGAATATCGAATTTTCCTACGCTATCTACCTGAAATAGGTTAGCAGACGTATGGTCAATTGTAAACAAGAAATGACCCTTGTTGGGTTATTCCTAACCAAGTTTAAAATTGCATTGTACAGATGGTAAATATCATAACAAAGAAGGCTACTAAGAAATATGTAAATTTTAGAGGTCTAATCCTCTAGACGAGACTCCTTAACAGACACCATGCACAGACAGCGGGAAACATAGATATTAACACATGGAAAGACATTAGAGTTTTTGTTAATCTATATAATCTACCTACTATTAAAAAAGTTCGGGACGCAGCAAGTGCGTTATGGTAGTGAATTTTCATAAAAATGTTTTTAATAGCAAATATGTGTGTTTTTTTTAACAAAGCACGCATCAAATTTGGTTACCAGTATAACCTATATAGTAAAAACGATGTGCCATGTTTCATCAAAATAATTTTATTGTTTGAAAATGTAAAAAAAATTCCGAAAGTAAACTTAAACTGTTCCGGCAAAAACTCGTTTCTTGGTCAACCTTATAGGTTAATAGCAAATTGAGCTATTTAAATATAAAGCATTTGATCATAACGCACTGGCTGCGTCCAGAATTTCTTTTCTTACAAACATGCATTATATTTCGATGGAAAATGCTAAAATGCAATAACATAATGCGTGTTTGATTAAAAAAAAAAGAAAATTTGTTTCACTAACGACTTAGGGGCCACCCTGTGATTGTAGAAATAATTTTTTTAAGATGTAGCTCAAGACACCCTATAATTGGATGGTGTTAACAGACAAAGAACCACTCGCGAATTTATGTATATGAGAAATCGAGGTATGAAGGTATTCTAACTGTATCAACTAGGATTTTCCTACCAGATGGTTGAAAACTGCTCAGTATACTTCTAGACACATAATAATCATATACACTATTTGAAATTTCTCTTTCCATCTTTGGAAATATGTTTTGATGACATTTTGCGGCGTTTGGTTTCCGCAAAATGACATTTATTTCAATATTGTGTTATTCTGACCGGTACCAACCATCTGGTTCCCAATTACATTATGTACTTAATTTGAATAGGTGATAGTAATAAAATCTACTCAGAATTCAGTGCACACTGAATACAAATTTTTGAAAGACATTTTAAAAATAATTGAAATCAACTATTTGACAAGAAACCACATCATTCTGAACACATTGTTTTTTGTTCAAACGAAGAGTATTGTTAAGTGATAAAGATCCAAGCGACAAAACTTGGAACCAAGTGACATGGTTTTTTAAAGTGTCATTTGTGTAAAGAGAACCACAACAATTATTTTTTTCTTTATTAAAGCATAAGCATGTAACTCAGCTTCTCCAAAAGTAGCTTAGATAATTTCTGGGCCATTTCCACAATTAATTTACTTCTTTTGCTCTTTGTTTCAATAGAAAGCAGTTTTTATGCAGAAAACAATGCAAAAACACTCACTAGCATGTGGTTCTTTATACACTATCAGAATACTAAAATAAATCGTTTAGAACTTCTAATGTGGGCCTCCAGAAGGCAAAAATGAGTTCCATTAGAAAGTTCCTAATACATGTAATAGATGGTACAATAAACTAACTGTATATGAAAAATAACCATTATTTGCCTTTTGGCGCTTGGTTCCCTGTTCGTTAATTCTATCCAATTAATGTATATATAATTTTTTTTCATATCTTGTATAATAACGGATATATTGAGCTTTATTGATTTTTTATGAAAATTCGATAAAAATTATATACCATTAAACGATAAACTCTAAGGCTAAGGCTACTGCGAAGCATCAGAGAAAGGATCTATTTAAAATGAATTTTCTGGAAATATTTTAGTAAAATGAAGGATAATGACGGTTGAAACTAAGACATCAGGGTTTGTAAAATATTCTTCTTGAGACATTTTCTTTCCACAGCCCGTATTAGATCCAGGTTTTTTGCCTAAATGTTGCCAATTTTGACGTTTAAAATCGTCACTTTGACGTTTTGAGGAAAACCCCCATTTTTTAAACTGCCTATAATTTTTTTGTCTTTTGATCTACAGAGCTAAATTTTGGTAGATAGCTCACCTATAAGGACATAAACCCGCGCACCAAATTTGGTTGCTCCCACTTTGTTAATTCTGGAGATATATTTTTTTTAAAGAAAACTCAAAATTTTCCAGGAAACCTAAGCCGATTTTTCTGGCTAACGAACTTATCCAAGCCATTTGCAAAAGGAAGGTATTCACCAAATTTAATCAAAATCGGCCTATTATTTTTTGAGTTATCGGTGTGATACACACACACACACACACACACATATATATATATATATATATATATATATATATATATATATATATATATATATATATATATATATAAACATATAAAAATAGAAACTGACCCCGAATATGTGTTCTAGGGGGCCTAATTAGCGCTCATTTGAAGACATTTTTTCAAACATCAAAATCGGGATCTCCTCATTAGTGAATTTTTTAAAGAAAATTCACTAAAAAGACAAACGAGCTTGTTATGAGTAAAGAATAAATTTACAGGTAGTTAAACAGTTTTGCAGAATTGCAGGTGAATATAAATAGAGTGGCGAATATAAGATATTTGGAATTATTCATCCTCTGATGGCGCTACCTTGCTTAGTGGAACGATCGTCAGGTCTTTTAAAATGTGGTGTGGTGATTTGTGTTCTCAAAGTGTGTTTATCAGTGCTCGTCACAGATTCCAATCTTCATTTATTGATCAGTATTGAGAATATCTTAAGTACATGGTCTTAACTGAGATTCTTACTCAATATCACCCGCTAATGTAGTTTTGAAACATAAACTAAAACGTCTTTTGTGAATCAACACTAAGTGAATGGTGGACGTGCCGCCACCTAGTTGCGGAACCAAGTAGTATGTTGTCACGTCAGCTCCAAATAACACAAAGTGTTAAAAAAAATAGAGACTATACAACTAACTAACAATTTAGAAAATTGTCAGACCTGGCCCATTTCTACCCCAATATAGGGACAAAGTATGTAAGGCTAGATGCATTCTCGCAACAATTAGAACCGTAGACCGGTTTCGCTCTCATTAGAGCTCTTCAGTACTGCATACTAATTGTAGCAAAAAATGCATCTAAAGTAATACGGCTATAGTATAGCCAGCCTTTCAACACTAAATGAGTGGCCAGCTCCAAACAACAAAAAGTGTTAAAAAAATAGAGACTGTATACAACTTACTAACAATTTAGAAAATTGTCAGCCCTGGCCCATAGTATACCCAGCCTTTCAACATACATATTCTATATTGGGGTAGAAATGGGCCAGGGCTGACAATTTTCTAAATTGTTAGTTAGTTGTATACAGTCTATATTTTTTTAACGCTTTATGTTATTTGGAGCTGGCGTGACAACATACTACTTGGTTCCGCAACTAGGTGGCGGCACGTCCACCACTCACTTAGTGTTGAAAGGCTGGCTAGACTATATCCGTATTACTGTAGATGCATTTTTTTTTACAATTAGTGTGCAGTACTGAAGAGCTCTAATGAGAGCGAAACCGGTCTACGGTTCTAATTGTTGCGAGAATGCATATAGCCTTACATATTTTGTGAATCATCCTACAAATAAAAAACACATTTAAATGAGACTCTATTGTCTAATATAAAACGGATGATTAATTTGATGTTAGGGAGGTAGACCGCACTCGAGAGTTACACCCCGCATGAATATAAAAACTGATTTGGGTCGTACTGAAACAAACATCGACAATAAAAGAGAGACCGAACGGTTGTAGACAGCATAAAAATTCTACACAGGGAAAGAGTTTCTCTGAGCCCGCCTCGATGGACAATAATTTCTACATACAGAACTAACAGGGAATGAAACAAGCATGCCGTGAAATCGGGAATATATGGAAAAATGAACGTGCAAATTTTTTGTTTGCAGATCATGGAATCGAATGAACAGGTAACAATGATTTGCCAATAATACGAGTTATCGCTGGTGATATTGTCGCCGATATAGCCATGTCGATTCATATTAAGAGAATTAAAGGCTTTTACGATCACAGATCATAAAGGATTCCAGCAATATAACCGACAAACAAAACATAGTTTGCCGCATCGTAGGCTAAAACCGCATAATGATAATTAATTGACGATAAAGTCGAATGAATATTACAGCGTTTCTAACTGCATCAATGAACTTTGCGATTGATGTGTAAATACAGCCCCCCACGTTGGGCGCCAGTGTAACGAAAAATAAATAGTCTTTAAAAATACCTGTAAGAAATGCCTGCACGTTGGGCGGAAGTATAATGAAAAATAATACTAAACCCCACGTTGTGGAGATATCATAACATAAAATATTACTGGGCACTCAAATAATATAAAATAAATATAATATAACATATCTCAGGGCTTGGGTCTGGGCACTTGCAGTTGGTAGGTTTCAAGATGTACAAACGAAAGTCAGGTGTTATGAGTAAAATCAGTTTATTTAAAAAGTTATTGAATCTATACAATGCAGCAAATTGAATCAAGCAAATTTGATAAAAGAAAAATATGAGTCGATTACTTTGACATGGCATATAGCACTGCAAAAATGAGTTGTGGAGCACACTCTACTTTACAAAGAACACCACAGATAAATAATGTACTTAACTTCCAGCTTTAGATTGCTGTCTCCGGAGTAGTGATCATAGGGCTGCTCGAGGACTGCATCTATACAGGTATTTATTTTTAAAGATTATTTATTTTTCGTTATACTGGCTGTGATCACCCATAATTGAAACCGCTAGGAAGGAAGCGGCCTTCAACAACACCTCTCTAAATGAAATCAAACCGCTAGGAAGGAAGCGGTCTGCAACAACACCTTTCCAAATGAAAGAAACCGTTAGAAAGCGGCCTGCAACAACACCTTTCCAAATGAAATGAAACCGTTAGGAAGCGGCCTGCAACAACACCTTTCCAAATGAAATGAAACCGTTAGGAAGCGGCCTGCAACAACACTTTTCCAAATGAAATGAAACCGTTAGGAAGCGGCCTGCAACAACACGTTCCCAAATGAAATGAAACCGTTAGGAAACGGCCTGCAACAGCACCTTTCCAATTGAAATAAAACCGCTAGGGAGGAGCCCCCTTCAACAACATCGCTAAGGAGGACCCCGCTGCAACAACACCGCTTGGGAGCAGCCCTATGATCACCACTCCGGAGGCAGCAATCTAAAGTTGGAAGTTAAGTAAAGTACATTATTTATCTGTGGTTTTCTTTTTAAAGTAGTGTATGCTCCACAACTCATTTTTACAGTGCTATATGCCATGTCAAAGTAATCAATTCATATTTTTCTCTTATTAAGTTGCTTGATTCAATTTGCTGCATTGTATAAATTCAATAACTTTTTAAATAAACTGATTTTACTCATAATACCTGACTTTTATTTGTACATCTTGAAACCTACCAACTGCAACTTCAAGTGCCTAAACCCAAGCCCTGAGATAATTTGGGTTATATTTCTTACAAATATAAATTTTTCGTTATACTTGCGCCCAACGTGCAGACATTTCTTACAGGTATTTTAAAGTTTATAAATGTTTCGTTATATTATTGAATTTTGATAAGCAGGCGCTGTAAAATGTTGCTATTTTAAGCAAATTCATCTACTACGGCTTAAGTGTAGGTACATAAGTAGAAATAGTATTTCAACCAACGCCTCTTTAGAGCCTCGGAGGTCCTGTGGAAAGGACGTGTACCTCTGAACCGAAGGGTTTCCAGGTTCGATTTCTAGGGTTTAACTTTAACTAACCTTTCGGAGGGGGCGTAGAGCCCCCGGTACCGCATCTATATAATGTTGGGCACGTAAAAGATCGCTATTCTCCTTACAGAAGGCAGGGTTTCGGCAAAATTTCCAGGATAGTGAGGTGAAACAGCTCCTGGGCGTCGGTGATTGGCCATGTTGGCGGAAATAGAGCAAAGTTAAAGAAAAAAGTTCAGGACGCAGCAAGTGAGTTATGGAAGTGAATTTTCATTAAAATATTTTTAATAGCAAATGCGAGCAGGCATAAATCTGATTACCGGTAAGGCCTATGTAGTAGAAATAATGTACCTACAATATTTTATGAAAATTACTTATTGTTTGAAAATGTACAAAAATTTTCCGAAACTTGACTTTGGTTGGTTTCCTAGCCAACAAGCCTACGCTAATACTAAATTGAGTTATGACATTTGAAGGATTTAATGAAAATGCGCTACCAAAATGCACTTATTGCGTCCTGATTTTTTCTTACAAACATGCATCATATTTCGATTAAAAATGTAAAAATGCATTAACGAATTTGTTCTACGAAAATTAGTTAAAAATTATAGACCGCTAAACCATAAACTTCACTAAACCTACAGCGAAAGCACTAACTTAACTAAACCGACAGCCAAACCATCAGAGAAAGCGTCTATTTGAAATGAATTTTCTGTAAACATTTTAGCAAAGTGAAGGGCAATAACGGTTGAAGCTGAAACTTAAGAGTTCGCGGAACACTCTTCTTGCAACATTTTCTTTTCACAATCCGTATTTGTTTTACGTTCTTTGCCTAAACATTGCCAATTTTGACGTTCAAAATTGCGACTTTGACGTTTTGAGGAAAACTCCAAATTTTTTTCTTCAACTGCCCATAACTTTTTCATGTTTAAACTTAAGAGCAATATGTGTTTTACATTGACATACATATATTACCCGTCAGATTGGGAATCAATCCTACTGTCTGATTAGACGAGCGTCTCGCGACAGTAAAAACTTGGATGAGTTTTTTGTTGTTTTAACGAAATAAAACACTTCCCTAACGTGATGCTACACAAAATCCTACTAACTGACTTTTCTGACCTGCCCTGGTATCAGTTTGCCTAATTAAACGCTAAAATGAGAAGGAAAATCAAGGTTATGTGAGCATAAAGAACTTTTCCTTCCCCTTTTAACTCCTTTTAGTTTTTTATTGGGCAAACTGGTGTTAGGGCAGGTCAGGAAGGTCAGTTTGGAGGATTGTGTGTACACAGAACAGCCAGGGAGGTCTTTTATTTTGTTAAAGCGACATAAAACGCATCAAAGTTTTTACTGTCGCGAGACGCTCGTCTAATTAGAAGAAAGCAATGTTTAATCTATTAACCACATATTATACATACATTTTACCTTTCTGCTCTCCTTATTTATATACACTGTAACTATGCCAAATATCACACTGCTGCGTGCGCGCAATATACCTAACAAGGGGTAGGTACAAAGTTTTTCGTCATGTATTATAACCTTATAGTTGAAACCACAGCTAAAGCATCAAAAAGAGGGTCTATTTGCAATTCATTTTCTGCAAATGTTTTAAGTAAAATGAAGGATAATGGTTGCTGAAGCTGAAACTTAAGGCTTTATAGAACATACTTCTTACAAAATTTCTGCTACATCGCCCGTAATGTTAGTTTCAAGCTCTTTATTTAGAACATGTCAATTTTGACGTTTTGAATTGCGACTTTTTGATTTTTTAAGAAGAAAAACTGTAATGCTTATAACTTCTTTTTCTTTTAACGTAGGGATCCAAATTTGGCTTTATTTTTATGGCGTAAACCAGCGTGCCAAATTTAGTTACCATAGCTTTGTTACTGCCGGAAATATAAAAAATTTCCTAAAGAAAATGCAAAATTTTCCGGGAAAAACTAATCCGATTTTCCTGGCTAACAATTTTATCCGAGCCATTTGCGAAAGGAAGGTCCTCACCAAGTTTTATCAAAATCGGTCCATTATTTTTTAAGTTAGCGGTGTGACACATAAATGTATAAACATAGTCTGAAACCGACCTCTGATTTGGGTTCCAGGGGTCCTAACTAGCGCTCATTTGAAGAAATTTCTTCAAAACTCAAAAGTCGCGATCTCCTCATTAGTGACTTTTAAAAAATATAATTCACGAAAAACAACGCCTCGCATTACTAGTGCAAAAAGTAACATAATACCCTACCATATAATGAAGACCCATTTTATTCTAAAAATATTTCTTTAGCAAATGTACTTTACTAAACTATACGGTGTCATATCTATACCGATAGCATCAATCTTGAGTAGTTTGTATATAAAGAGATTTCTTAAACGTAACCCACTGTCCTTTTCAAATTATATTGGCATTTTTAGTGAATTTTCTTAAAAAAAATTCACTAATGAGGAGATCCCGACTTTTGAATTTTGAAAAAATTTCTTCAAATGAGCGCTAATTAGGCCCCTCAGAACACATATCCGGGGTCAGTTTCAATTTATATATATATATATATATATATATATATATATATATATATATATATATATATATATATATATATATATATATATATATATATATATATATATATATATATATATATGTATCACACCGATAACTCAAAAAATAATGGGCCGCTTTTGATTAAATTTGGCAATAAATTCCTTTTGCAAATGGCTTGGACAAGTTTGTTAGCCAGGAAAATCTGCCCAGGTTTTCCCGGAAAATTTTGTGTTTCCTTTCGAAAAAAAATTATATTTCTGGAATTAACTAGGTAACTAGGTATACGGGTTTATATCTTTATATGTAAGTTACCTACCAAAATTTAGCAATATAGGTCAAAAGACAAAAAAGTTATAGGCATTTAAAGAAAAATAAATTGGGGTTTTGTCTCAAAACGTCAAAGTTGGGATTTAAAGCGTCAAAATCGGCAACATTTAGGCAAATAACTTGAATCTAATACGGGATATGGAAATCAAATGTTTCAAGAAGGATGTTTTACAAACCCTGATGTCTTAGTTTCAACCGTCATTGTCCTTCATTTTAGTAAAATGTTTCCAGAAAATTAATTTCAAATAGACCCTTTCTCTGATGCTTGGCAGTAGCCAGCTATAGAGTGTATCGTTTAATGGTATATAAATTTGTCGAATTTTTGTAAAAAATCCATAAAGCTCAATATATCCGTTATTATACAAGATATGAAATATATATATATATATATATATATATATATATATATATATATATATATATATATATATATATATATATATATATATATATATATATATTGATTATAGGGTGTCTTGAGCTACATCTAAACAAAAATTTTCTACAATCACAGGTGGCCCATAAGTCGTTGGTGATACAAATTTTCTTTTCCTTTTAATCAAACACGCCTTATGTTATTGCATTTTTGCATTTTCCATCGAAATATAACGCATGTTTGTAAGAAAAGAAATTCTGG
The DNA here is from genome assembly GCA_964006375.1 of Tillus elongatus. Taxonomy (NCBI): domain Eukaryota; kingdom Metazoa; phylum Arthropoda; class Insecta; order Coleoptera; family Cleridae; genus Tillus; species Tillus elongatus. Next base: position 28,868,980 of record OZ023265.1, read on the forward strand.
ATGCAGCAAGTGCGTTATGGTAGCGAATTTTGATCAAATGCTTCATATTTGAATAGCCCAATTTGCTATTAACCCATTAGGTTGACCAAGAAACGAGTTTTTCCGGGAACACTTTAAGTTTACTTTTGGAAATTTTTGTACATTTTCACATAATAAAGTTATGTTTATGAAACATGGCACATTGTTTTTATTATATAGGTTATACTGGTAACCAAAATTGATGCCTGCTTTCTTAAAAAGAAAACACACATATTTGCAATAAAAACATTTTTATGAAAATTCACTACCATAACGCACTTGCTGCGTCCAGACTTATTCTTATTAACATGCCCACACAATCGGCTAAGTAGATAGAAGTAATACTAACTTAAAACATTAAAAGTCTGGACGCAGCAAGTGCGTTATGGTAGTAAAAAACCTGACGATCGTCTCACTAACCAAGTTAGCTTCATCGGTGGATTATTAATCCTAACTATCTTGTATACACAGTTCTATTTATATTCTTCTACAGGTAGTCGGTCACTAACACATTACAAAATAAATCCCGCCAAAAGAAATATGTTAATTTTTGGTGTCGTTGATCCTCCCTAAATGGTTAGTGACCAACTACCGGCAGAAGAATATCAACATAGTTGTGGATATAAAATATTTAGAATTATTCATCCTCTGATGACGCTAACTTGCTTAGCGAAACGATCGTCAGGTTTTATTTAAATGTGTTGTGGTGATCTCGGTCCTCCAAGTGTGCTTATCAGTGCTCATCACAGGTTACAGTCTTTATTGTGTATACACCTGATGACAAAATTTGGTAGGGAAGGGTAGATTTGGTTAAAATAGCGTCAACGTTAAGTTCTGTAACAGTCAACTGTTCTTTACTGCATTTTTGACTGTCCTTGCTATGAGTAACGCAAGGATAAAGATGGTAGGTGAGATTAAATAGATAGCTTAAAAAATATTCACTATAAACACTATAATCTGATGTTGTATAAAGTTCCACCAAGATTCTCAAATGCCAGAGACACTATTTGCAAACAGCGAAATCTGTTCGCCCTGGGGTTGGTTGTTAATTATGAGCTGACTTCGTTATGTACAAGTGAAAAGGCTGTATACTCTTTTAGCCCTGTTTACATTTTCCATTTCGCAGCACTCTTATTTCATTCTACATTACTTTGTGCCTACGCGGATCCTTAAAATGGTTTTATTTGTTTCCACGTGTCCTTCTGTCCTCTGTATTCTCGCGCGTTTCTTTGTAACTCTACCATGAGTTACTTTATGTTAAATTAAATCCTTTATTTATTTTTTCAATAAGCACGGTGAACGAAACAGAAATCTAAAATATGTGATTCTTCGTTTCAATTTTAGCGAATTTTCATTAAGAAATCTTCGCTATTAGAGAGATCACCATGAAAAGCTTTTGAAAAAATTTCCTCAGATGAGCGCGAATTTGGTACCCTAGAACCCACAACCAAGGTCCCTTAAAATTTTATATATATATATATATATATATATATATATATATATATATATATATATATATATATATATATATATTATAGGTATCTGAGCGATAATTCAAAAAATCCTTAACTGGTTTGAACGAAACTTGGCACATATCTTCATTGTATTAGGTTCGCGGACGAGGGGGGGAGAACACCAATATGGAGTCTAACCTGAGATGACGTCATCCAATATGGCGTCCAATATGGTGTCTGACAGCTAACATGTGACATTTATGGTATTTATGCCTCTTGTGACATTTGTGAGAATCTCATCAAATTTAGTGTGATTTTTTCTAGGGAAATTTTGATGCTTTTAAAAAGACCAATTCGGATGATACTAGGTTTGAACCTCGGGACTTCAAATGAAAGTTCTTCACGCTTACATCTGAGCTATGTCGGTATTTGTTATTTTACTGTTTAATGTTTGCATATATGCGACTAAATGTTTATAATCTTTGAAAATATTACACAAGTAGCTAAGAGGTAGCGTAACAAGATGGCGGTTGGATAGAGGACCACTAGTGGTCTAACCTGAGACGACGTTATCCAAGATGGCATCAAAGATGGCGGCCGTCGAACGGGGAAATTCAAAAATTCAAATTTTGAATCGAGGTTTAATCTAACTTGTTTAGAAAGGAATACCTGTGATTGTGATAAAAATGACGTATGTAAAGATGGCGGTTTGCGCATGCGTAAACCAACTTTATTTATTCAGCGGTGTAGAGGTATAGTGTTTGGTGTCATGGTAATCATCTCGAAGAGTATAATTCAAAAATAGTATCTACCGCCGCCTCAGGTGGTGGTGGAAGGCGACGAAAACTAACTTTTTTATTAAGCGGTGTAGAGGTATTGTCTTTGGTATCATGGTAATCATCGCGATGAATATAATTCAAAAATGGCATCTTCCGCCGCTGAAGGCGGCAGTGGGGGGCGATGGGGGTTGCGCCCCCAGTCAGAATCAGATATTTAGAATCTTAATCGAGATTTGATCTAACCCATCTAAATAATGAAACTATCATTTTGATTTTTATAAAAATGACGTATGTAAAAACCAACTTTCTTATTAAGTGATGTAGAGGTATGATGCTTGGTGTCATGGTAATCGTCTCGATGACTAGAGTTCAAATATAGCGGTTTACGCATGCGCCAACTTCTGTAATAGGCGGTGTAGAGCCACGATGTTTGCTGTCATGGTAATCGTCTCGACGACTCCACTTCGGGAGTAGTCGGGTGCGTTCGGAGCTGCGGTGGCCACCGCCGGAGGATGTGAGGATGGTAGATTCTTAGAAGCAGATTCTCAGAATCCAGACTCGGGTATCTAGGGAACCGGTCGCTAGCTATATTATTAAATAGTAGCGGGTCAAGCAAAGATATACAAGCGTGAGAGAGAGGGGGGGGGAGTGAGAGAGAGAGATTAGCGGGAGCGTGACGGCTAATAGTCCACCAGACGGTTAGAGGTTGATGAACGTACTGTTGACTTCAAACCACTCATTCCTGATAAATTGGAAACAACCTAATAATAGCTTACCTTTTTTAAGACTCATGTTGTTAGTTGAAATATGAACACACGTTGAAATATGGACCACGATAGAGGTTCAATTCCTAATGTATGCGTGTGTAAGGTATAATTGATTTACCTACTTAAACGGTTTGAACTAAAAATGAATAAGCTTTAACATATGATTCTCAGCATCGAGTTCTAAATATGTTTGAAACTTAAAATTATTATCGCGCAAATCCGCTAGCAGTACGGTAGGACCAATGCTTCCTTGATGTTAAGGAACCCAAACCTAAGCGAAATATACAATAAAATAAGGACTGGAATGAGACTATACACGTGGCTAGAAATTAACCTATGTTGTACTACCATTACTGCTAATATCTATAAAGGTGGTGTCACCTGCATATAGGCAAACTGTGCTCGCTGTCACATTTTGCGGTAAGTTCTTAACGTACATTGAAAACAACAAAGGCCCGACCAGCGAACGCTGAGGTAGTCCACATGTTGTCGGTTTCCAGCTGGAATAATTAGATTCGATTTTGACTCTTTGGTATCAGCTGCTTAAGTATGATTTAAATTAATCTAACAGCAGTCTTCTTACTCCATAGCACACTTGGGGAAACCCAAATCGCCAAATTGGCATATATCCAAAATTGTGATACGGCATTTTTACCTATAGAAATCGGAGTCTATGCAAATGGAGCATTCAGAGAGGTTTTCGTTTATATTATTTCATGAAAAAAATCGAGATGCTGTATGCTGGCCACTCTCAAATAGTGACTGAATTGAAAAAAACTGTCGTAGCATAATTGTTTCAAATAGAACAGTGTGTATTTTGTGTTTTAAAAGTGAAGGGCATAATAATAAATAGTTATTAAGTGATTAAAAAAAACTTGTCGTATTTTCGTAAATAAACTCTTTGTAAATTTTCATGTAAAAATTTTTTTTTGGGTTTTGTTGAAAATCTTATTTGATTAAATATAGTACATTATTTTTACTATATAGGGTGGAGCATTGAAAACAAAACTTACCGATTTGCGTCCAGAGATTTTTTTAAAGAAACGCTGAAACACGTCAGTTTTAATATTGAGGGGGGCATGTTTTGATATAAAACTTAACTTTGTCACATCAACCCCTTAATGGTGGCGATAACAACATTTATATTTTAAATAGGGAACATGGGTCGACTGTTACATCAGTTGAAAGCTCTTTCTTTTCTGAATTCAGCAAACTAATTTTATTGGAAGTTTTATCAACTCGTTTAAAAATTATTCACAGTTGAAGATGCAAAAACGCATTTCACTCATTCCGCTAAGAAATGTGCTGATAGTCAATGGTTTGTTGGTTTGTAAACAAAAAATTGACTATCAGAACATTTCTTATCGGAATGAGAGAAATGCGGTTTATTATTTCAGTTTATCGGTCGGTTTGATACTTGATAGTACTACCGAAAACTAATTTCACAATGGTGTATTCTGTAGAAGAAAGAGTTAAAATAATTACTCCTTTTTTCAAAAACGATGACTGTTCCAACCGTACCGCAAATTTGCTTAATGAACGACATCCGAACAGACATGTAGACATTTTGCAGTTAGTTGCAAAGTTTCGACAAAGTGGTTTAGTAGCCAACAAAAAACGGGCTCCTGAACGTAAATTTCCGGTTAGAAATGAGACTACTGAGATTGAAGTTTAAGGACAAATTACTGTAGACCCAACTTTGAGCACGAGAAAATTGGCCATTGTTTCAAACATCAAAAGAAGAACTATTCGGCGAATTTTGAAGCATCATAAATTTTATCCGTATAAAATTCATCTTGTACAACTTAATGAAGATGATTTAGATCGGCGGCTGGCATTTTGTGAAGTTATAACTGCACGAATAGCTGATAACGGAAACTCTCTCAATATCTCTCTCAATATCTGTTTTTCAGACGAGTGTACGTTTTTATTAAACACTACAGTCAATCGTCATAATTGTCATTATTGGGCAGATAATAATCCAAGAAATTTCAAAGAAGTCGACACTCAAACTCCACCGGAATTGAATGTCTGGACTAGCATTTTTGGAGACGTTTTAATCGGACCAATTTTTCTTGGTGGCAATTTGAGTGGCGAAACCTTATTGGAGTGACTACTAATTGACATTGTTGAAAATAATGACCGCTATCAAGAAAATCAATTAGTGTTTCAACAAGATGGAGCTCCTCCGCATTTTTGACAACGTCTTAGGGAACATAGAGTTTCCAGAGCAATGGATTGGACGTAGAGGTGCTATTGAGTGGCCCACTAGATCACCGGATTAACTCCTTTAGACTTCTTTCTATGGCGCCATTTAAAGAGTAGAATTTTCGCAACAGAACCGGAGTCTCTGGAAGAATTACGACGCCACATTGTTGAAAAATGCCGTCTAATAACTCCACAATAGCTCCAGAATGTCAGAGCTCGTTGTGAACAAAATTTGTATTTTTGTATGGAAGCTGGTGGTCAAGAATTAGAACACTTACTTAACTAAATAAACATTTTTGAACGTTTGGTTTTGTTTTTTAGTTTTTCTTAACGAAAAATTGACTAATTAGTGCATTTCTTATCATAATGAATGAGATACGTGCTTGCAACCTCAACTGTAGATAATTTTCAAACGAGTTGATAAAGCTTCAAAAAAAATAGTGTGCTGAATTTAAAAAAGAAAGAGCTTTCAAATGATGTAACACTCGACCCATGTTCTTTATTTAAAATATAAGGGTTGTTATGACCACCCTTAAGGGGTTAATGTGACAAATTTGAGTTTTATGTCAAAACATGTCCTCCTCAATATTAAAATTGACTTGTTTCAGCGTTTTTAAAAAATATATATTCTCTGGACGCAAATATGTCTGTTTCGTTTTCAATGCGCCACCCTGTATGGGGTATACGTGTAAATTTGATGCCTGCTTTAATTAAAAAAAACATATTTGCTATTAACAACATTTTTATGAAAATTCACTACCATAAGGCACTTGCTGCGTCGAAACTTTTAAAATTTCGCATTATAGTTTATCCCAGATTCCGCAGTGTTGTACTTGTAAATATGGCTACCGAACTTCCACTGCTAGATAAGATAACAGCAAACTTTGATACGTCTCTTGGAAGTTTATCTAACTGCGAGAAGCCAAATAAGTCCAGAACACTAACCTAATAACCGAGCGACATCTCTTGGCTAATTTAATAGCTAGAAATTACGAAACAGCTAAATAAATAATAGCGGCCCGCATTAACAAGCAGCGGCAGACTTATTGGCGTCTGGATTTGAAAGAGTATTTGATAAATAAATGAGGCTGCTGGCAGGGAAACCTCATTGGGAACCATTAGGAGAAGTTATCCCGGGAAATTGGCTTGCAGAGAACGTTCACGCCGAGCCACTTCACTTTACCGATAGCATATTTTACAAGTCAGCGCGAGTTTATTTTTTCAACTCCTAGAACTACTTGAATACTAATAACACAAATGAACTGGCCTCGGCTCTGCGTGTCGAGTGGGCCCACCCTCGAGATATACGTTAATGTTGCCCCATAAATAAGACGCAAATGGGGGGACCATGCTCTTTATCGCCCTGCCTTTTGCACAAAGCGACGCTTGTCAACAATGCCTGCTTGTTTCTACAGATATCATTCTTTGACGTTTGTATGCATTGGAAATGTAAATCAGCTAGCTCTAAAAAAACGTTGCATTGCAAACAAAAATCACGGTATTTGGAAGTCGTTGTTTAAAACCAAAATGGGATAATAGGATTTTTTCTCAATCTGATACATTTTCTAAATGAGCGTCAATACTATCATCAGTTACTAAGGAACCCTTCTTCAGCTTATTTTGAGTTTACGTCGCGGGGGGAGTTGTTACTCTTTCGATAATAATGTGTTATTAGTGAATTTTTATTTAAAAAAATTCACTAATAGAGAGGTATCGATGGTAAAACTTTATATATATATATATATATATATATATATATATATATATATATATATATATATATATATATATATATATATATGTATCCAAGTGCCTTTCCTTTATTAATAGCTTGGATGAGTTCGTTAGTCAGAAAAATCTGATACGGTTTTCCGGGAAAATTTTGAGTTTTCTTTCGAAAAAAATTTTTTTCTCCTAAATTTACAAAGTTATTTCGATAAAATTTGGTGTACGTATTGCTTTGGTAAAGACCCAACTATGTGCCAAAATTCAGCTTTCTAGATTTACAGAAAACTGAGCTATTCAAATTTGAAACATTTATTTTTAAATCAGAGCGTTTTATTTGACAATGGCTTATATTATGAGATCTAGTAGGCGTTGTCTTGGTAACGGAACATCTGATATTATAGCGCAGGTCTTAAAAATTAAGTAAACAATAGCCTACACTCTCAATAAAAGTCACCTTATGAATTATTTTTGTGTTGAGTTTGTATTTCACAAGGATCATGTTGTATTAGATTTGAAAGAGGCAAATCATTGATACTCGTACGATACTTAACACCACAGCGTTGCCAGCTTGTCGCTCAAGGTACAAATTATGGTGGTAGATTGTAAATTTTTTTATCGATGAATAGATGCAACATGTTTTAACCTGTTAAACACAAAAAAGTTTGGACGCAGTGCGCTACGGTAGTGAATTTTCATAAAAATATTTTTAACAGCAAATATGTGTGTTTTTTTAAAGAAAGCACGCATTTTGGTTACCAGTATCCTATATAGTAAAAACAATGTGCCATCTTTCATTAAAATAACTTTATTGTTTGAAAATTTACAAAAATTTTCGAAAGTAAACTTAAAGGGTTCCCGAAAAAACCGTTTCTTGGTCAAACTTATAGGTGAATAGCAAATTGAGCTTTTCAAATATAAGGCATTTAATATTTACTATATAGGTTATACTGATCACCAAATTTGATGCCTGCTTCCTTAAAAAAAGACACATATTTCCTATTAAAAATATTTTAATGAAAATTCACTACCATAACGCACTTGCTGCGTCCAGACTTTTTCTATTATTTCTAAGGTGTATTTATTCAAAGTGTTTAGCAGTGGTCGATGTGTCAAGGTGGTCTTCAAATGGATCTAAATCCGGACGAAAGTTAGGTTCAGAGTAATACTCACCTCCCAGACCCTTGCATAGTTTACCTATCCTTGAGATTTATAATAATTAGTGATTTAATTGGATAAAGAATACACTATACTGTTTTATAACTAAGAGATAAATAAATACACACCACATCATAATGTTGTTTTATCCAGGGTCTTAAATTTTTGAGTTCCCCAGATTAAAATACAGTAACTTTTTCTATAAATTTTGAGAGATGTAGATAAAAATATTTAAATTGTGCTACACTAACACTGAGATTAGCAGAATTATTAAAAAGGTATTACTTACTCAATTAGACGCAGATATATAAAAGTCGGGACGCAGCAAGTGCGTTATCGAAGTGAATTTAAAAAATATATATTTTTAGTAGCAAATATGTCGCTTTACTCCAAGCAGGCATCAATTTGTTCACCGGTATAACATATATAGTATAAATAATATACCACATTTTATCAAAATAACTTGTTTGAAAATGTACAAAAATTTTCCGAAAATAAACTTAAAACGTTTCCGAGAAAACTCGCTCCCTAGCTGACGAACCTTAGGTTAAGAGCAAATTACGTTATTGAATTTTGAAGCGTTTAAAGAAAATTTGCTACCAAAACGGACTTACTGTGTCTCGATTTTTTTACAAACATGCATCATCTTTCGACGAAAATGGCAAAAATGCAATAAGAAATGTTAACAAAAAAAATTTGGGTATCACCAACGACCTATGGGCCATTCTGTGATTGTTAAAATAATTTTTTAAGAGGCAGCTCAAGACACCCTATAGGTAACGTATAAAAATTTTTCTCGTATCTTACATACTAACAATGATATTGAGCTTTACCGTAGAAATGCGTCACCCTGTATATACAGGGCGAGCGTATATCAGTGGCAGTACATATATATGTAAACAGAAAGTAAACCCGCATATGGATTCTAGGGGGCCTAGTTTGCGCTCATTTGAAGAAATCTTTTTAGAATTAAAAAGCCGCGGTCTCCTTATTAACAATCTATTAATAAATTTTCTACGAAAATTAGCTAAAAATTATAGACCGTAAACCATAAACTTAACTAAAATCACTTTCAAAACATTAGAGAAAGTGTCTATTTGAAATAAATTTTCTGGAACTATTTTATCAAAATGAAGGACAATGATGGTTGAAGCTGAAACTTAAGGGTTTGCAGAACACCCTTTACATAAACGGTATTTCTTTCAGATTCTTTGCCTACATGTTGCCAATTTTGACGTTTTAAATCGCGACTTTTTACGTTTAGAGGAAAACCCCAATTTTCTTTTCTTCAAATGCCTCTAACTTTTTTGTCTTTAAACTTAAATTTTGGTAAATTATTCACCCTTAATATATATATATATATATATATATATATATATATATATATATATATATATATATATATATATATATATATATATATATATATATATATATATATATATACATGTCACACCGATAACTCAAAAAATAATGGTCCGATTTTGATCAAATTTGGCACATACCTTCCCTTTGCAAGTGGCTTAAATAAGTTCGTTAGTCAGGAAAATCGGCCTAGGTCTTCCCGGAAAAGTTTGTGTTTTCTTTCGAAAAAATGTATATCCCTGGAAATAACAAAATAAGGGCAAGCCAGTTTTGTACTCTGGTTTCTGTCATAAAAAGTATCCTATGTACCAAAATTCAGAGCTCTATTTTAGAATATAAAAAGGTTAGAGGTTTTTAAATTGTAATTAATTAAACCTGATTCAATAACGTTAAAACGTAAAAGTTGATTAAGTACGAATGTGAGTGAAAAATGCTACAAGAAACAACTAACGAGCTCCTAGATATGTGTCTAAGTTGTTATTTTCCTCGATTTTGTTAAAATATGAGCAAAAAATCCATTGTAAATCAAAATGGTTTTGTGTGAATTCTAAAACGTTGAACAACTAACATGTATTATGGGACTGACCTGCTAGTACATACATATCAAGCGTAGCTCAGTGGGCTAAATCCATGTACATCTGATAGTCGATTCCTACATGACGAGTTCTAATCCCAGTTAGTAACTTTACTTTCTATCAATTTTAGTGAATTTTCTTTAAAAAATTCACTAATGAGGAGATCCCGACTTAAGAATTTTAAAAATATGTCTTCAAATGAGTGCTAATTAGGCCCTCTAGCACACATATCCTAGGCTGTTTCGATTTTTATATGTTTATATATATATATATATATATATATATATATATATATATATATATATATATATATATATATATATATATATATATATATATATATATATATATATATATATATATATATATCACACCGGTAACTCAAAAAGTAATGGGCCAATTGGGATTAAGTTTGATAAATACCTTCCTTTTGCAAGTGGCTTGGACAAGTTCGTTAGCCAGGAAAATCACCCCAGGTTTTCCCGGAACATTTTGTGTTTTCTTTCGAAAAAAAATTATATCTCCGGAAATAACAAAGTAAGGGCAACAAAATTTGGTACACAGGTTTATACAATTATAGGTAAATTACCTACCAATTTAGCTCTGTAGGTCAAAAAACAAAAAAGTTGTAGACATTTAAAAAAAATTGGGGTTTTCCTCAAAACTTCAAAGTCTCGATTTAAAACGTCAAAATTGGCAACATTAAGGCAAATAACTTGAATCTAATACAGGCCATGGAAATAAAATATCTCAAGAACAATGTTTCGCAAACCCTGAAGTCTTAGTTTGAACCGTCATTGTCCTTCATTTTACTAAATTGTTTTTAGAAAATTCATTTCAAATAGATCCTTTCTCTGATGCTTGGCAGTAGCCTTAACTATAGAGTTTATCGTTTAATGGTATATAATTTTTGTCGAATTTTCTTAAAAAGTTATTAAACCTTAATATGTCCGTTATTATACAAGATATGAAAAAACATGTACACATTAATTATAGGGTGTCTTGAGCTACATCTTAAAAATTTAAGATCGGGATGCTCACGCATGTAATTTCTTTGACTCCGTGGCTTTTTTGGTTGTTTCCCTCGGATTGAGGGTCTTCCAAATATTGCTGCAATTGTGCACTGGTTGCCTGTTGTGACTCCGTGTATTGTTGCATCTTCATCCAGAGTGTTCCCATCTTCACCTGGCTATACCGTATTGATGATGGCAAATAAGCCTGAAACACGTGTATGCGGTTGTCTCCTTGCGGCTTTGCCCTTAACCCTCCTCCTTATATATATATATATATATATATATATATATATATATATATATATATATATATATATATATATATATATATATATATGTATATATATACCCAAGCAACATTTAAAAGTCAAATTGACGTAAAATCGCCCTACCAATAGGTCGGCGACCAAATCACCACAGGTCATTTTCAAGTAAAATTTATGTGTATATTACCAATGTGGGGAATAAAGTCAAAGTAATATGGAAGTCGATAATAGGTCCAGCAAGGCGTTTCGACCAAGGCGTTTTAGTTATATTTAGGGCATTTTCATTCAACATTGGGCCAATGGACGTAATATATTGGTAAATATGTGCTACTCTTTACTTGAATCTGACATCTAGGCGCCGAGTGCCGTGACGTTCTTAACAACGAACTACGCATACGCATGTCACATTATTCGGTTCTGCAGGATCTGTGGTTATGTATGTATAAACAAACAGTAGATTAGTAGACATATTGTCCATCTTTGTTAAAAAATGACATCTTGAATGACCAAAGAACTTACTTCAAATATTTGCAACAATGATAAAGGTGATTCGCACTGTATAAAGAAAAAAACCACTGCGGTTATGTTTTTTTCTGTTAACATGATGATGATACTTCGATAAAATTCGAGCGCCCTTGTAAAAGATAAAATTAGTGAAAATAAAAAATTATTCAAAATTCTTGAAATTCTGATTTTGGAGGATTGGTGATGGAAACAACACAAAACTATCTTGTCGTCATGGTATACAATCATTATTTAATGTTTTTTTCAAACTAAAATTTAATTACACTATATTCAACAAAATATTATTTTTCATTTTCCAATACAATCTAGATGGATACCGCAAAATTAATTTAATACGGCTGCCCTTCTAACATTATTGACCTGAAAGTTAATTTTGCCATATTTTTTTACCGATAAGTCACAATTCCTAATGACAGGGCAAACTAACCAAACTTTGAAGGCATTTTGTCCTATTATGGGAATTTCAACTATATGGTAAACGAATTTTGTTTGAATTTATTAGAAATGAAACATTTTCTTGTATAGAGATATATATTACTTATATCCGTGCACAGCGGAGAGACATATAGGAATGATTATACAGCGTTTTTGGTCTTTGATTCCATAATATATAAACATTAATAGAAAATAGAAACAAAATAAAATAAGTAAATAAACATAAACATGACAGCTGACCGTGTTGCCAATACTTCACTCCATTTGGCATGAAAAGGGATGTATTATATTGAAGAGGGAAACGTGCTGATTTGATACCAGCATAGAATTGAACTTCAGTTTTACTTTCATATACCTAGTAGTAGTGGCCGATAAACTTGTCATACTTTTTTTAGGATTGAAAAATGAGTTCTTCATTTGATGTAAGCCACTTTGAATGATTAGCATCTATTACTATTTTTCTGTAAGCATTCTTTACTACTCTATAATAGTTTGTAGTATGTCTGTAAACTTTTATTGGTTTCAAAGGGGGCACTGTAACACTATATTTGTTACTGGTGCACGCACATTCACAACAAGAATAAACTTTTATTGATGAAGTTTATCAACTGACACACCTTTAAGATTCATAAATGTATTTCACTGCTGTACACTTTGAACTTTGAGGACAATTTTTATTTCAAGTAAGATTTTATGGATATTTTCAACTTGAAGGTAGGCAATTTGACTTGAAAGACCATTTCTGCAGTAATTATGACTTTATAGCCGATCAGAAAGCCATTTTAGGTTAGCTCATTGCCCAAAATATTTCCTGTGCTGTATTGCAATGAAATTGGTAATATATATGTAAGCTGGACTTCATAAGAAGCCCTGCAATTTACTATACCACAGAGACATATTGCAGGTTTATATTAGGTAATAAATTACCTTAAAGTAGGTATTTCAGGTATCTGGACTTGGTAGTCGATTTTCAGTCCAATTTAGGGCACACTTCGACCTAAACATTACCAACTCTGGAATTTAAACACAAAAGTATATTCAAGTATATTTTATGAGTAAAATTAAACCAATTTTTTCCCAATTTAGTTACTTGTAAGTTACTGACTTTGGAGTAATTTTAATAGTCAAAATAAGCTAGTGCGGAGCCGCATTTCCAAATTTGTAGTCATTATGACAATCAAGGCAACATTTTAGTTAATTATTACTAAATTACAACTTGGTTAGGTTATTTGGACTCGAGTGCTGGTTAACATGCCTTAACTTGTTGCTTGGGTATATATATATATATATATATATATATATATATATATATATATATATATATATATATATATATATATATATATATATATATATATATATATATATATATATATATGTATATATATATATATGACCTCACCCCGGATATAAGTTCTAGGGGGCCTAATTAGCGCTCATTTGAAGAAAGTTTTTGAAAATTCAAAAGTCGGGATCTCCTCATTAGTAAATTTTTTTAACGAAAATTCAGTAATAAATAAAATAAATAATTCGTAAATTAACTAGCACTTATCTTTACATGATGTAAAACGCGAGGCTGCTTGCAGAAAACGTGCTTTGCTACATATGACTACCTAAGCAATGCATGACGTTCTAGAGTGATCTTCTGATAAATAGTTGTTAGTTTAAATTACCACAGCAAAGGCATTTACGCTATGAGAACCATAAATCCCAACCATCGTTATGAAATCAATGTTACGCAACTCAAAATTGCTTATATAGTCATCCGAATTCCTTAATGATGTTATCAAGTAAGCGCCCCTTAAATAATGCCATCCGATTACCGCCTAAGTTCCACGTAACTTTCTAGATAATAATAAATTGTTGGTAGATAGTTGATTTGTCCCTGACTACAACCACTATCACGTTTTATGTGTTACTAGAAACTCAAACAATCGACCAAGTGCCATCGACTTTGGTAGTTAATCAGCAGAATGTCGGCATCTACGAGATAAATGACTGACCAAGAAAATCAATTCGCTTCTCATTTGTTAACTTGGCTGCCTACACGCCTCTTTCACCCTTTCCACTGAGCAATGCTGTTTTCACTTCCGGATAGACTCCAATTTGACAAGACCTGTTTCCAGTTCATTAGAATTTCCAGCTTTGCCTGTAACTACTGCAAAGATCGCTTCGGTTTGATATATGGATGGAAGGACTTATAGCGGAATTGACAAGCGGAATAAATGTCTTCATAATGTACTAACAGGTTGGGTATGGTTCTGTAAGTTAAAGGATTCTAACGTTGAAAACTGAAATTTAACTCACCGATCTGTTAACGTATTACCTTTTATGCTATATGTTGTGTTAGTCAATGACTAAGAAATTTTAAGGCTTTAAAAAACATTTATTTTATATTATGGGTTATGAATGAAAATTGACTACAAAATTAATTTCTTTTCAATTATTAACCTTGTTCGGATCCCTTCTATATTATTAATTAAATCTGACAGTTTAAAAGAAGATTACAAGATTACTTATTACTCTATTTTAAATGCAATGTGTTATCTGAACCTGTTTTGTTTTGACATTCCGGTTTATTATATTAATTTATGATTTTCGTTGCCATGGGAGCCGCGAGTTACAGCACCCTGTATAATGCTGTACTAATATCTCGTGTTAGTATAGTAATAGGATGGAAGCAGTCGTTCACCGCGGAAATAATAAAACCGCTGATAAATTATAGTCAACAAAATTATTTAGTTTAAGTTCTTTTATTTTATAATGTTAGCTAAGCATATTCAAATTTATATATACAAGTAAGTAACAATATTGTGTTAGAATATATTACGAGTGTTTCAACATTAAACATCGTGTATTTCTCCTTTGTTTTAAAATTATAATTAAACTTGTAATTTCAAAATATTTTGTTTGCTTTGAAGTGCCAAAAGGGCATTGTCCAAACTGGCGCAGTCGTTAGTATAGATTTAAGTGTATTTTCTGACAAAAATCGCAAAAAATACACGTTGATTTTCATCGTTGAAAAACTACAACCTAGAAAATTTACAGTGACAAATATCGTCAACGAGGAAGGACATCATCGCCAACCTCAACAGCAGAAGCCGTCAACAGAAGAAGCCATCACTAGCAGAAGACAACACAGCCACGAAAGGAAGGATATCATCGCCAACCTCGAAGGGCCAAGTCAAGTATAGATAGAAGTGACCAAAAATCGTCAGCGAAGAAAGACAACATTGCCGACTTCATAATTAAGCGAATGGAAAAAATATTGTGATTAATTTTCATTATCCTTTATAAATCTATCCCATAAATTTTATAATTGTGCATGTCTGACTCGGATAAAACTTTTAATAGCATTTCTAGACAAAATATTATTCAACCAGCCAAATTAGTGTTAAATTTAGAAAACAATTTTACGTTATAAAATAAAAATATTAAAATGACTAAATAAAACGTTGCTACACAAACCAAAATTGAATCTTATCATATTAATGCAATTCCCAGTTATGACGGGGATCACGCCATTTTGGCAGTATTTATTGGAGCTTGTGAAAATTTCTTATCATATTTTGTTGATACACCAAATTTAAATAATGACCGCAATAATTTGATTCTTAGAATAATAGTTAATAAACTAGAGGGAACAGCAAAATCTTTAAGAGCTAGTAGAGAAGATGCCACAAATTGGCCCCGAATAAAACTTCTATTACAGAAATATTTTTCAGACCAGAGAGATGAAGATTGTTTAGCTAGAGACTTAGTGTTACTTAAACCTAATCAAAATGAAACGCCATATCAATTTGGTATGCGAATACAAGATGCTAGAAGTTTGCTACGAAGTAAATTAAGACTAACTATAGATGATAACAATATTCGTTTAGTAAAAAAATGAAATTTATGACAAAATGGCCTTGCAGACTTTTTTACATGGACTGAACGGACAATTAGGACTTGCAATTAGATTACAAAAACCGATACATTTGGAGCAAGCTATGGCATTAGTAGTAGAGGAAGAAAATTTCCAATATGGGGAAAAACAAATGAAATATATGCATACTAACACACCTAATAAAATCAGTAATAGTAACAATTTTCAAAATAAACCATTCCAAAATAGTTTTACTATTTACTAATTTTCATAAACCATTTTCTAGTTATCAACCATTTAATCAAAGACCATCTAATTTACAATTTTCGAGAAATAATTTTCCACAACTTAATCCTTTTGAGAGAAAACAAAACATTCAACAACAGTTACTCAATTATCAACCTGTTTCACAAAATTTCGCAAGAAATTTTAATTGAAATGTTTTCCGACCTACCCCATATTTGGTTCCAACTTATAAGCCTACTCCTATGGATACTTTCACCAGAAATCATAGACGTCAAATACCATACCTAATACATAAAACAGACTATATACGAGTGAGGAACTTTATCATCACGAAGTACAATCTGACAGACCCATACAAAACAACGACGATAACGACACAAATTTTATTCAAGGAAATTATGAAAATAATGAAGTCAATTTTGAATATTGCGAACCTGATAACTTTTCATAACCTTACCCTGAAAATTATTATGAACCTAGAGATAATATTAATGATAACTATTATACTGAAAATGAACAAATTTTTCATTCGAGCCTGAATTTAGATCAGAACACATAATACAGGTTAATTTAGATAATTGCCCAAAACTACCCCACGTAATCGTGCCTGGTATAAATTTAAAATTCATTTTGGATAGTGGTTGTACGAAATCGTAATTTAAGTTGTTTTATTTTTTAATGTTAGCTAAGCATATTTGAATTTATATATTCAAGTAAGTTACAATATTGTGTTAGAATATATTACGAGTGTTTCAACATTAAACATCGTGTATTTCTCCTTTGTTTTAAAATTATAATTAAACTTGTAATTTCGAAATAAAGTTTTTTTGTTTTGAAGTGCCAAAAGGGCATTATCCAAACTCGCGCTTTTATACCTTTTCGTAACTATGGTGATGAAAATCTTAAAATGGAAGATATGAATTTTAAAGCTTACGTGAATTTGTCACGTGGTGGCCTCTATTGGTGTTCTTTCGTTCTTCTTATTTAAACTAGGTTTTACAGCGATATATTGGCAGAATATGTTCACAATATGTCATTTCTACTCCAATTTGACAGTTTATTATAATATGAAGGTTATTTGATATTATGGGCTGTAATCAGACTGTTAATTTATATTATTTGATGTTATACCTGGTTTCCAAACTGTGGCGTTTATTGAGATTTTTCACTATTTGCTATTTTCTTGTTTTACGTGCTAATAGCCTTGCTTGAAGTTTTTCAACAGTTAAATCTTGGTAACTATAATGCTTTTATACACTCTTTAGCTTTACTAGGTGTGTCTTTAACTTTTTTCGACGTTTTTACTAATCTTCACGCTGCTACCTTACTGCTTGCTTTAGGTTCTTGATAACCGTCCCGTTATTAATCCATGCGGATATTCTCCTTTGTTTTTGTTATCACCAATCAAATTTGACAATTAGTGTTTGAAATGTGCTTTACCCAATTGATGTGTTTATTTTCAGATAAGTCCCAATCACATGGCAGATTTCAAAATGAGTCAAGAAACACTACTTCCTCTTAATCGTATTAATTAAATAACTGGATTAAACTCAGGTTAGTCAAATATATGTTTGTAAGTTCAAATTTCTAACCTATACACTCTTATCCAAATGTCAAACCTATTTCGCATTATCATTAACAAATTATTTCCTTAACTACTAATTAACTGGTTCCTACTTAGTTTCCTTATTTACCTACATTAACACATTTTTCTCAACTTATAGCTAACAAGTCACTTGAAGTTTATGAATTTGTAATCTGTCGAACACAGTTTTTTCTTATTTCACGAACTTGATTTAGAATTGTTTACAATGTTTTTGTCTTAGGAATTATCTGACTTCACTTTGTATTTATGCAGTCTATCATCCTATATACTTTAATTGTCCGTTATAGGTGCAATACAACATTTTTATGACTGAAGAGCAAACTTTAATCATGTCATCATTCTTTTCACTAGCGAATACATATAGTTAATTATTAAAATTTCAGGTTCTAACAATATATATATATATATATATATATATATATATATATATATATATATATATATGTTCAGAAAGATTTCCGTGGTCTTTAATGTGAGACATACTTGGTTCTCGGGTTGCACCGCGTCCAGAATTTATGAAAACTCGACGTTTTGACTCCTCTTTTGGAGCCATTTTCAAGAGGTAAAGGAAATATGTAAGGACACTCTAAGGCCTCAATCTGCCTACTCCTTAGAGTGGTGGACAAAGGTGGGTAGAGGAAATATGTAAGGACACTCTAAGGCCTCAATCTGCCCACTCCTTAGAGTGGTGGACAAAGGTGGGTAAAGGAAATATGTAAGGACACTATAAGGCCTCAATCTGCCTACTTCTTATAGCGGTGGACAAAGGTGTGTTGGGTTGTTGTAGCTCGATTACGGGGCCTCAATCTGCCTACTCCCCAAATCTCGCCGGAGATCGTCTGTGAGGTCTCAGTGTGTTCAACCCTCAGATCTCTCTGAGGCCTATTGCATTTTTTCATTGTTCATCGAAATATGATGCATGTTTGTAAAAAAATCGAGACGCAGGGAGTGCGTTTTAGTAGCGAATTATCATTAAACGCTTCAAAATTCAATAACGCAATTTGCTATTAACCTAAGGTTTAGCAGCTAGGAAACGAGTTTTCTCGAAAATGTTTTACGTTTATTTTCGGAAAATTGTTGTAAATTTTCAAACAAGTTACGTTGGTAAAATATGGTACATTGTTCCTACTATATAGGTTATACCGGTGACCAAATTGATTCCAGCTTGCATTAAAGAGATATATTTTCTTTTAAAAACATTTTAAGAAAATTAATTTCCATAACGCACTTGCTGCGTTCAGGCATTTTGGATTTTTTGGAACGAACCCTTGTGATAAATTAGGATACGTTTTTTATATTGTAAGCTAACTTGTCTGATTTACAATAATTGTAACTAATGGACCAATTAAATATTATTATTATTATTATTTATCTATTAACGCACAATTAGCATTCAAATCTCACAATATGATATTAGAGTACTGGTAAACAGCCCGGGGTGGATATAACGAACTGCTCTCGTATATGCTCATTTTACAGGCCGTACAGGTTACTTCTATGCATTAAATAAGCCAGCGTAAAACAGTTTTATTAACAAAAATCGATGCGGCCCTAAAACGCAAATGACTAAGCTAAAATAAGACCTGTTTACAGAACATGAATACACCACTTTTGTGATAAATAATTCCGTGAGATATTTTGCATATGTTTGTTATTGTATCCGAGAAAGCATAAATCGTAAAGGCTTCAGGTTATTGTACGGGGGCCCACCGTCTACCGAAAAACAGACAAAAACTCCTTCTCCCAACTCCTGTCTAACGGAACAATGGGGGCTATTATCACCAAGGTTATGGGTTATTTGCGTTTTGTGTCTGAGCTTTCTCCAATTAGAAATATTGTGGAAACAATTTATTTTTTGTTTATATCATGGTGCGAAAAGGAAAACAGTAAGAACTCTTGCTTTTTTTGTATAAATTAGGTTTCCCTTTGATACCAGTTAGACTAGATGAGGAGTTGAGTTGTGTTGTTTACAAAATATAACGCCAAACAGAGTTTTTTCTTTGTTTCGCGTAATTTTCGTAAAAAAATATCGTTATGGTGTAATATTTTCCAAAAAAAAAACCCTATGATCGTCACAAGCTAAAGATTCTATAAATGCTGCAGATTATATATCCACTAAATGAAGAGTTGCTGCCACCACTATTACCCGTCAGGCCATTCCCGTTAATCGATAGGTACATCATAAATCCTATGATATCTGCTTATGATATCTGCTTACAATATTTGTTTATGTATTTCTGGCATGACAGCTTCTTTCATATTCATTATCTCTGCAAGAATCATAGCGGTATGCATAAGCTCTTCTATTGTGCAAGCTTCTGACATCTTTCTACTTTAAAATGTAACCCATAATATGCGACCTAGCTTTCCTGTGACATACCTTACCATCGCAAGGCTTCCTATAAATTATACTGATCACCCTGTCATTACCTATTCGTTCTAGGTGCAAGATATATTCTATTGACCTCCAATGAAACGTTTCATATTATATTCGTTCAAAACCCTTTTATTTCTAACAATGACCTTCCTCCAATCTTTTCAGGTAGTCCATTGATACTGGATTAGTTTTTCCTATGTGCTTTGCCTAACACACCCAACATTTACATACATGTACTAGGTGCCAGTACGCTGTTATATACCACGACCGCCATGTTAAAATTATGAAAACATTACCTGGTCTAATCTATTTTAATTGTTAACCGCTTGTTTTTGATACACGAGTAAGAGGGTTATTGCGAAATATGTAATATTTCAACTTGCCTCGGTGGCCATTTTGAACTAATGCATGCCACGTTACCTAGCCTGCTGTATTACAGTTCCTTCCATTTAAAGCTCATGTCACGAGGTATGTGAGACAAGAAAAATAGGCCATCTTGGACCGTCTGCCATGTTGAATTTATGCTAGTGATCGTATATGGTGCATTGTCGGCTGCGTTATCTACGCGTATCAAATCTAAGCCCAATCCAGTAAGTGGAACTGGATCAAAGTTGGCTTGCAAGAGTTGATCTTAACATACTAACCAACACCATAGGGAATGGGAGAAGTCAAATAAGGGCTTGTTAAAATAAGTCAAACGTATTTTAAAAAAAAAAAACGCATTGCACCATTCAAGTGAGATTAGTTGCGAAAACCGGGGTAGTAAAGAAAACCAGTTGTCAGAAAGAAGATCATGTTTTAGTGAATTATCATATGAACTTTTTTGAAATGACCTCAATATAGGCCCCCAGAACGCATATCCAAGATATATATATATATATATATATATATATATATATATATATATATATATATATATATATATATATATATATATATATATATGAGACATGCTTGGTTCTCGGGTTGAACCGCGCCCAGAATTTATGAAAACTCGACGTTTCTGCTCATGTTTTGGAGCAATTTTAGTGAAAATTCACTTCCTTAACGCACTTGCTGTGTTCAGAATTTTTATTTTAAATTAATTTGATACTCTACTTTTACCGAAGGATATTCTATCCTCGCTAATCCCTCCCCAATTTAGTGTACATGCACCTACCCTTCACCCCCAGCACGCTTTATTTTGTTCACTCCACTGGTGACTTTGCCTACTTCCTCTAAAGCTTAAAGTTCTGTCCTGTTTAAATAAGGTGTGTTTAACATCTTGTTCAAGGTGTCATTTTGGCTGATTATTTTAAATACGGTTTAACAATAATTAATGGTAATGGTGCCAATTTAATAATTAAGTTTTGTGGAGCCATATGAGGAAAACTTCGAGGAAAGTTAGGAAGGTGTTTGTTTCATCAAGAAAGCTACCATGCTATGAGTGTGGAAAGGTCTATGACTAACAGCGCTGGGTTCGCACAGTATGTTGTTTCTAAGACGAGTTTTTGGACAGATAATGAAGTATCAGTGACTTTAACCAAATACTATATAATGAATGTACAGGACACTCCAGATGATTTCATGTTTCAAGAATATCAGCGCTCCTAGCGGATAGTACTGATATTACTTCGTTCGAGAACGTGTTTATATGTAAACACCAGCGATTGCTGGTGTTTATCTGTATATAATTAAGTGTGAGCTGTGTTTTTGACAATAAATATTAGTGGCTGGGTGTGTTCAATCTATAATTGTTCGAATTAGAACGTGCTAAATCTATCAAAGACATTTAATGTAGGGTACTGTTATCAAAACGAACTAAAATGAACTCAAAAGAGAGCTATACGTCTCATCGGTGGCCCTACCCTCACCCAAAGGCTGCCATCCCTTGCCCACCGACGTGCCGTTGGTGGCCTCTCTCCCTTTTATAGTTATCTGTACGGGCACTGCTCAGAGGAGCTTTCTTCCATAGTTCCTCCACCTGCTGCCCCCAACAGATCTACCAGGGGAACAGAGCGAATGCACCCTTTTACTGTCCAGGTCACCAGACATAGAACATATTGTTATGCTTGCTCTTTTGTCCCAAGGACTTCCAAGTTGTGGAATTCCTTGCCGACACATGTTTTTCCTTCTCCTCCGAACCTCCAAACCTTCAAGTCCAAAATTAACAAGTTGCCTTTTTCCTCCTTGTCAACACCTACGCTACGATAGTATTTAGGCTGTAAGCCCTCGTGGTGTGTTGTTGAAATTAAAAAAAAAAAAAGATTTGGGAATAGTATTGAAGACACAAGGTGCATTTTACATTTCAACGTCACTTCCAAAAGAATTAATTTATTGAAGCAGAAGACAAATTCAGAATCACTTTTATGCCAATATGTACAGTTCGCAGAAGATAATTTATTGTGTAATATTTACCATCGTGTGCCTATTTATAGATAAACTTCGTAAACGAATGGTTGAAATGTTTCAATCATAAACTGTCTTCCAGTGCATCAAAGAAAATAAATATGAAGGCAAAAATTTTTGCATTAATAATAAATGATATAAGAAATCTGTTGTTCTATCTTCTTGTGTGTCCTTTTTTATTTCAGTATGGCGTAAAATGTCAATTTTTTTTTACATTTAAAACTATTTTACTTGGTAAATGTTTTTAGTTATCTTCCCAAGACAAGTTTTTAAAGAGACAAGTAGGAATAGCAGATTTAGCCATATAATAGATTTATTCACGTAAGTAAGAGCTGATCTCAACTTTCATCTGCACAATTTCTTAATTATATCAGTTACATATTTCAAAATATTAGATTAATAAGACAGTTTTCATGTAGATATATAGAAAATATACTACTGTGCTACCATTTATACCTAGAACAATTATTTATAGGTAAGTACAGATTGTAACTTAATATCGTCAGAAACAGCTCTCAGAACATTCTTATACATACCCTTGAAATAGAAGTTTAACGATCGTTTCAAGATAGTACTTTGAATTTTGATGAAATGAGATCATGGTTAAGAGAAATTTGCACAATTATTCATGATGAATTCATTTATGTTTCGAGCTGATTGTTGACACAAATTGTATCTATAACTATATAATCAAAATGTTTTCATTGTTTTGTCATGTACAAGTTTTTATTTTTTATTTTCGTCTATAATAAACCAATTATCTAAATTAAGAATATGCAAGTAAATATACAATCCAAACTAACCGCTCAGTTGACAGTACTTCACGCGAGGTGGCGCTAGTGTGCTTGTCACAAATATTACCAATGCTAAAGCATATGTCTGTCCTGTATTGTCATTATATAGTGTTTGCTTTAACTGTGGGAAACATTTTACTTAGACTCTGATTGTGTAAAAAAAATAAAAATAATGGGATGTTCGTGACTTTAATTTATATCAGCCCGGTTAGAAGCATAAGGTTTCCCCGTTGTATGTGAGGGTGTTGTAGTTAATTTGAAGAAAACAATATTTTAATTTGTAGCTCGTTAAATATTCATATTTGAATTGAATATTAGGCTGAATATTCATGTTCGCAAGTTTGAGATGTAACAGTATTTTAAACTTGACTTTCAGCGAGTTTAATGTATTTTAATTGTACCAAGGTTAGCAACAGACTTTAAGAGCGAGGTTTTATTTTCGAAGATGCCAGAATATATGTCAAAGTTCAAGCGGTGGCAAATCCGCTGGGTAGAATTCTTTTACAGTTTATTTTTAACATTTTAATAGTAACGTCCCTCATAGGCCGCAGATTATAAATATATCAGATGGTAGTTTAATTTTGAAAAAGTCTGGACGCAGAAAGTGCGTCATGGTAGTGAAATTTCATAGAAATTATCTGGCACCAAATATTTTTTATAACTTTTTTTCATGTAACATAGAAATCTAAATTTTGATAGGAAGTTTCCTTTTAAGGTCACAAACGTGTTTACCAAATTTTATCAAAATCGGCCTATTATTTTTTGTTATCGGTGTGATACATATCTATATATGTATATATATATATATATATATATATATATATATATATATATATATATATATATATATATATATATATATATATATATATATATATATATATATATATATATATATATACAAGTCAAAATTAATATTGAGAGGGACATGTTCTGACATAAAATTCAACTTTGTCACATCAACCCCTTAAGGATGGTGAGAACAACCCTTATATTTTAATAGGGAACATGGGTCGAGTGTTACATCATTTGGAAGATCTTTCTTTTCTGTATTCAGCATACTAATTTTTTAGAAGTTTTATCAACTAGTTTAAAAATTATTCACAGTTGGAATTGCAAGAACGTATTTCATTCATTGTGATAAGAAATGCACTAATTAGTAAATTTTTCATTAAAAAAAACGAAAAAACAAAACCAAAAGTTCAAAATGTTTATTCAGTAAAGTAAGTGTTCAAATTGTTGACCACCAGCTTCCATACAAAAGTACAAATTTTGTTCAAGACCAGCTCTGACATTCTGCAGCATTTGTCGACTTATTAGACGGCATTCTTCAACAGTGCGTCGTCGTAAGTCTTACAAAGACTACGGTTCTGTTGCGTGAATTCTACTCTTTAAATGGCCCCATATAAAGAAGTTTAAAGGAGTTAAATCCAGTGATCTAGTGGGCCACTCAATACCACCTCTAGGCCCAATGCATTGTCCTGGAAACTCTCTGTTCAAAAACTCCATAACACGCTGTGAAAAATGTGGAGGAGCTCCATCTTGTTGAAACACTAATTGATTTTCTTGATAGCGATCATCATTTTCAACAATGTCAATTAGTAGCGGGTAAACGATATCTTCTAGTAACTCCAAATACGTTTCGCCACTCAACTTGCCATCAAGAGGAATTGGTGCAATTAAACCCTCTCCAAAAATGCCAGTCTAGACATACAATTTCTGTGGAGTTTGAGTGTGGACTTCGTGAAAATCTCTTAGATTATTATCTGCCTAATAACGACAATTATGACGATTCACTGTAGAGTTTAATAAAAACGTACACTCGTCTGAAAACAGATATTGAACAGAAAGTTCCCGTTATCAGCTATTCGTGCAGCCATAGCTTCACAAAACTCCAGCCGCCGATCAAAATCATCTTCATTTAGTTGTTGTACAAGATAAATTTTATACGGGTGAAATTTATGATGCTTCAATATTCGCTGAATAGTTCCTCTTTTGATATTTGAAACAGTGGCCAATTTTCTCGTGCTCAAAGTTGGGTCTGCAGCAATTTGTCCTAAAACTTCAATCTCAGTAGTCTCATTTATAACCGGAAATTCACGTTCAGGATCCCGTTTTTTGTTGGCGACTGAACCACTTTGTCGAAACTTTGCAACTAACTCCAAAATGTATTTTCTGTTAACATGTCTGTTCGGATGTCGTTCACTAAACAGATTTTCGGTACGGTTGGCACAGTCATCGTTTTTGAAAAAAGAGTAATTATTTCAACTCTTTCTTCTACAGAATACATCATTGTGAAATAAATTTTCGGTAGCACTATCAAGTATCAAATCGACCGATAAACTGAAATAATAAACCGCATTTCTCTCATTCCGATAAGAAATGTTCTGATGGAAAATTTTTTGTTTACAAACCAACAAAACATTGACTATCAGCATATTTCTTATCGGAATGAGTAAAATTCGTTTTTGCATCTTCAACTGTGAATAATTTATAAACGAGTGGATAAAACTTCCAAAAAAATTTTTGTGCTGAATTCCGAAAAGAAAGTGCTTTCAAATGATGTAACACTCGACCCATGTTCCCTATTTATAATATAAGAGTTGTTATCACTACCCTTAAGGGGTTGATGTGACAAAGTTGAGCTTTATGTCAAATCATGTTCCCCTTAATATTAAAATTGACGTGTTTCAGCGTTTCTTTAAAAGAAAATTTCTCTGGACGCAATCTGTCTGTGTCGTTTTCAATGCGCCACCCTATATATATATATATATATATATATATATATATATATATATATATATATATATATATATATATATATATGTAAAGTTTTTCAAATGAGCACGAACTAGGACCGCTTGAACCCATAGCCAGGGTCAGTTCACATTTTATTCACACACACACACACACACACACACACACACACACACACACATATATATATATATATATATATATATATATATATATATATATATATATATATATATATATATATATATATATATATATATATATATATATATATATATATATATATATATATAAACATATCAAAATGTGAACTGACCCTGGCAGCGGTCCTAGTTCGTGCTCATTTGAAAAACTTTTTTCAAAATTCAAAAGTCGGGATCTCCCCATTAGTGATTTTTTTCTAAGAAAATATAACTAAAAAAAAATAGGCCGAATTTCATCAAGTTTGGTGAGTACCATCCTTTTGCAAGCCGCTCAGATAAGTTCGTTTGTCAGGAAAATGGGCCCAGGTTTTCCCGGAAAATTGTGTGTTTTCTTTCGGAAAAAATTATATTTCCTGAAATAAAAAAGTAGGGGCGACCAAATTTGGTACACGTGTTTGTACTATAAGTGGCGACTAACGGTCCAAAATTAAGGTCTCTTGATTTAAAAACAAAAAGTTATAGGCGTTTAAAGAAAAAAAATTGAGGTTTTTCGCAAAACGTCAAAGTCGCTGAACCTGAAACAAACACGGATTACGTAAAGAAAATGACGCAAGAAGAGTGTTCTCCAAACCCTTAACTTTCCTCTTTAACCGTCATTGCCCTGAATTTTGCTAAAGTATTTACATAAAATTCATTTCAAATTGGACCATTTCTCTGATGCTTTGGCTGTAGGTTCAGTTAAGTTGATGCTTTGGCTGTAGGTTTGGTTGAGTTTTTTATTTTAACGGTCTGTAATTTTTAGCTAACTTCGTAGAAAAAATTCGTTAATGAGGAGACTGCAACTTTTGAAGTTTAGAAATATTACGTCAAATGAGTGCAAACTAGGCCCGCTAGACTCTATATCCGGGTTTACTTTTAGTTTTTATCTGTTTATATATATATATATATATATATATATATATATATATATATATATATATATATATATATCCAGGATGACGCATTTCTACCGTAAAACTCAATATAATTGTTATTATACAAGATACGAGAAAAAGTTGTATACGTTATTTATAAGGTGTCTTATAAAAATATTTTAACAGTTACAGCTGGTCCATAAGACGTTGGTATGCCTACAATTGTTTTTTCGAACACCCTTAGATTATTGAATTTTTTTATTAAAATATGATGCATGTTTGTAAGAAAAACAATTGAGACGCAGTAAGTACGTTTTGGTAGCGAATTTTTAATTTTCAATAACTCAATTTGCTATTAACCTATGGTTTGTTGGATAGGAAATCAGTTTTCTCGGAAACATTCAAACTTTACTTGGAAAAAATTGTTGTACATTTTCAAACAATAAGTAATTTTTATAAAATATGGTACACTTTCTACTATATAGGCTATACCGGTTACCAGATTGATGCCTGTTTGGATTAGAAATACAAAATATTTGCTATTAAAAAACTTAGTGTAGCTGTTGCACCTGAAACGTCTTGCAGGAGAATTGAGTCCCAAGTTGTTGTCAGCATATCACGCGTTTCTTCTATTTTAAAACGTCACAAATTCAACTTAACCATATAAGTTCAGAGTAGTGCACAATTTACATCCTGGAGATGCTGAACGACGTTCTAATTTATGTCAGTGGTATCTGCAAAATGTTGATCAGGACCCCAATTTTGCAAGTAAAGTTGTCTGGTGAGATGAAACGTATATTAGTAGAATCGTAATAATACAAGACATTGGGCAAGTGAAAACCAACATGTCACTGTTGCCTGTGAGCAAAGAAGGGGATTTGGATTCAGTTTAGCCTGTTTCATATTGGGAACTAAAATTAAATATCACATTTATCAAGATAACCTTAACTTAGAGCGGTATCTAAACATAAGCGGAACCAGATCTTCTTTCAACAGGATGGTGCTCCGGCACATAATTCCCAAATAGTGAGGCGCTACTTAGATGGCCACTTTCCAGAACGCTGCATTATGACGCTCGGGCATATACGTTGGCCTTCTAGGTCGCCCAACCTATTCATGTTGGACTTACTTTCGTGGGGACAATTAAATAGTTAAATTTATCGTAATCGGCATAACACAGTTACAGATCTGATTGGTACTACGGACCGGGCATTTGCAGAATTACAAGGACGCCAAGGAGTAATCGCAAATGCATTACACAGAATTAGGAAAGTATGTCATATATGTATGACAGAAAATGGCAATCAGTTTGAAGAACTTCTTTAGTATTTGTATGGGTTGCTTGTTGTTTACACTTTAACAAAAAAGCTAGTATTTTTATAAATGGTGTATTCGTATTTTTCATTTTTGAATTAGGCTTTTAGTGGGTTTTAGAATATTACATGAAAGCTACATTTTTTTAAAAGCCAAATAAAAATCAATTCAAAATACGTATAAAACTACGGTTGTTTGATTTAAGTTAATAATTATGAAATCCCGTTTCTTTCCATAAGGCGAAATGTTGTATTGCATTATCCGTTAGTTTGTCTCTTTGTAACATTGCACGTTATGGAAAATAAGAGTTTCTAGTTAATTTTTCGGAAAGTAGTAAAGATAAATATGTCAAACCCAATATTGTTGGCATCGTCTTAATTAGAGCTATTAATGTAGCTAACAATATATAGGCTATCCCATTTGAAAAAACAAAACTTCGAGATTTTTCTCGAAAATTAAAAAGATAATATATCAAGCCTGATATCGTTGGAATTGCCTTAATTAACAATATATGCAGTGTCCTAGTAAAAAAAAACGCAGCTTTGACATTTTTCTCGAAAATTAAACTCTTTTGAAAATATTTGAATATACCACTTTGTTCCATGGCAGGTCTCTGAAAACAGTGTTTTGAAAAGCGTTCGGGAGCTAAACTGCAAATTTACCGAAAATTCGCTACCAAAACGCACTTACTGCATCCCAATTTTTTTCTTACAAACGCATCATAATTCGATAAAAAATGCAAAAATGCATTAACGAATTTGTTCTACGAAAATTAGCTAAAAAAAAATTATACACCCCTACTCACTCCTGGTCCCGTAACTTCCTTGGGGAGTGTGAACAAGAAATTTTCCTTAGGGTTTGTGGATCCAGGGGGGGGGGTGTCTAGGCAGGTTTCTGAAAACAGTTCTTTGAAAAGCGTTCGGGAGCTAAACTGCAAATTTACCGAAAATTCGCTACCTAAACGCACTTACTGTGTCCAGATTTTTTTCTTACAAACGCATCATATTTCGACAAAAAATGCATTAACGAATTTGTTCTTCGAAATTTGGCTAAAAAAATATGCACCCCTACTCACTCCTGGCCCCGTAACTTCCTTGGGGAGTGTGAACAAGAAATTTTTTTTGGGGTTTGTGGATCCAGGGGGGGCTAGGCAGGTGTCTGAACACAGTGTTTTGAAAAGCGTTCGAGAGCTAAACTGCAAATTTACCGAAAATTCGCTACCAAAACGCACTTACTGCGTCCAGATTTTTTTCTTACAAACGCATCATATTTCGATAAAAAATGCAAAAATGAATGCATTAAGGAATTTGTTCTACGAAAATTAGCTAAAAAAAACTTATACACCCCTACTCACTCTTGGTCCCGTAACTTGATTGGGGAGTGTGAACAAGAAATTTTTTTCTTACAAACGCATCATATTTCGATAAAAAATGCAAAAAGGAATGCATTAAGGAATTTGTTCTACGAAAATTAGCTAAAAAAAACTTATACACCCCTACCCACTCTTGGTCCCGTAACTTGATTGGGGAGTGTGAACAAGAAATTTTCCTTAGGGTTTGTGGATCCAGGGGGGGGGGAGGTGTCTAGGCAGGTTTCTGAAAACAGTTTTTTGAAAAGCGTTCGGGAGCTAAACTGCAAATTTACTGAAAATTCGCTACCAAAACGCACTTACTGTGTCCGGATTTTTTCCTTACAAACGAATCATGTTTCGGCAAAAAATGCAAAAATGCATTACCGAATTTGTTCTACGAAATTTTGCTAAAAAAAAATTATGCACCCCTATTCACTCCTGGTCACGTAACTTCCTTGGGGAGTGTGAACAAGAAATTTTTCTTGGGGTTTGTGGATCCGGGGGGAGGGTCTAGGCAGGTTTCTGAAAACAGTGTTTTAAAAAGAAGCGTTCGGGAGCTAAACAGCAAATTTACCGAAAATTCGCTACCAAAACCTACTTACTCCGTCTAAATCTTTTTCTTACAAACGCATCATATTTCGATAAAAAATTCAAAAATGTATTAACGAATCTGTTCTACGAAAATTAGCTAAAAAATTATACACCCCTATTTACGGAGATATGAATTTTTTTTTTAGAAAGAAAACACAAAATTTTCTGGGAAAACCTGGTCCGATTTTTCTGGCTAACGAACTCATCCAAGCCACTTGCAGAAGGAAGGTACTCACCAAATTTGTTTAAGATCGGTCCATTATTTTTTGAGTTATCTGTCGGATATATATATATATATATATATATATATATATATATATATATATATATATATATATATATATATATATATATATATATATATATATATATATATATATATATATATATATATATATATATATATATATAAACACAGATCTCCTGATTAGCGAATTTTAAAAAAAATTCGCTAAATGTGGGGTTCCAAGTTGCAAACTTTTCAAAAGCGCCCTGTATCTACGAAACCAAAAGGCGGCGACTGTCACTGCCATTTTAAGTTGCATAAAAATCGTGCACAGTATTACTTCCAATTTAAGGTATTATAGTCCTATGAACTACTTGAAGTGCTACTCAGAACAGAAAATTTATATTGTAAAATCCCCTGACCGAGAAAAACTTTAGTAAAATTCATAATTTCCTAAGAAACGAACATCTGAAGAAGAATTTCTAAAAATAGACCCAAACGATTTAATGTACTTTGCTAATGATACAAAAAACTTGAATAGGAAATAATCACAGAAAACTTATAATTATACAAGAAAAAACTTGAAAACTCTCGCAAATTTAAAACTGAATAGACACTTTTTCTTGCGCGAAGTCTTTAAAACTTCATTATTGATAAAAGTGTGAAAGAAAATTCGCAAACCTGGGAAATTTCAACTCGACGCTTGTTGCATTGTCCTCTAGCTCTAATATCGGCTCGTAGAAATGACCTTTGAAGCGGAATATTGTATTTCGTACTGTTTTCTTTATGAATTCTTATTCGTTCTCGCCGTCAAGAATTTTCACTACACATATTATTAAAAGTTATATGCCACGAAAGCGAATATTGAAATTCTAAGCAGAAGTCTGGCACGAAGTTCCTACTTACCCGACAGTTTTCTTTCGGGTTTATAAGGAGCAATATTAGACTTCCCTAGTACTTTATTTTGAGAACAAAAACGTTGAGTTCAATTTTAAAGTTTGCAGATTCTTTTGATTTATAATTAAAAGTCTAATAGAACCATATTATCTATCTATATATATATATATATATATATATATATATATATATATATATATATATATATATATATATATATATATATACATATATATATATATATATATATATATATATATATATATATATATATACATACATATATATATATATATATATATATATATATATATATATATATATATATATATATTCATTAAAGGCT
Organism: Tillus elongatus; assembly: GCA_964006375.1. Classification (NCBI taxonomy): domain Eukaryota; kingdom Metazoa; phylum Arthropoda; class Insecta; order Coleoptera; family Cleridae; genus Tillus; species Tillus elongatus. The sequence continues at coordinate 28,901,086 of OZ023265.1, forward strand.
AAGTTTGACGACATAGTGTACAAGTTTTGTTCACTTTTGTACATCTCTAAACATCTATACAGTGTGTCCCAAACTGGATGGGAATGTATTGCTATCTTTGTTATTATAAGAGATAGGAAGACGGTTAAATTAGCAATGTTTTGTAAAATTTTATGCTCGTTCCAAATATGACTTGTATTTTGCCCTGCCTCTTTTCGTTTTCGAGTTATTTTCAAAAACCAATATTTGTAGATTTTTTTCTTCAATATCTATGTAGGGGTTGGTGTGACATTTCTCAGACTAGCACATTATCAGGACACTTTTTACAGGGTAATCTTTTTGTGCAATTTTCAACTTTGGATTGTCATTTGTTTTTGAGCTACAGGTATCAAACTTTATTTTTATGATGGCAGCCATATTGGATTTTTTCTCATGTAATAGTCTGTGAAAAGAGCTTTCCAATGATGTACAACATGCTTTAGAAATCTTGTAATTGCTCTGACAATTTTGAAAAGCACCGTTTTGAGGATAGTAGACTCCAATACCAGAAAACAAATGATAAAGAAAAAGTGTTCAAAAAGCAGTGGGCTCGGAGTTTAACAATAGAGTTCTACTTTTAACATAATTTTCCGTAATGATTCACGATAAAAAATATGAACTTTGAGCACACCAATAAATCAGTCCATTATTACAAATGATATTTTACATTACAACATTGTCCTAAAAAATTGTTATAATTTAATTAAATAGGTCAACCCAGTAAATAACTAAATTTACTAAGAGAACTCAATAAAAAGAAGATGAATGATTTACGAAGACTCCTTTGAAAATTGTTTGGTTTTTAAACGTAAGTCAACTGAAAAACAACAAAAGAAATGTAGCATATAACACTATCGCGACAATTAAAAATACTGTCGCTCTTAATTATCTGAAAAATTTTAGGTGTATTTAACACGTTGCTTAAAATTTTGTGTTAAATAGTTTGTTTCTTGTTTATTTTAAATATTATTTAACAATATGTTCAGTAATGAAGACTATTTTGGCATGTTGGAATGTTATATTCGTTCTAACCGAAATACTGAGGCAGCAGCAAATTCATACCAAAACAACTACCCAGAAAGACGACTACCAAACACCAAAATATATCGCAGAATAGTGACCAATCTGGTGAACGACGGTAGTTTCCACGCAAAGAAACTACTAATGCCTAGAAATAAAGAAAAAAATAATGCCTTGTTACAGGTTTTAAACGAACACCCTCCGCAATCTGTTCGGTTTTATGGTGAACAAATTGACGTTCCAAAAAGTACGGTACACCATGTATTAAAACTTTAAAGACGCAGTAAGTGCGTTATGGTAGTGAATTTTCATAGAAATTATCTGGCACAAAATATTTTATTATAACTTTTTTTTCTTATAACATAGATATCTAAATTTTGGTGTATAGTTTACATTTTATATCGTAAGCCTACTTACCAAATTTGGTTATCATAGATTTTTTATTTTTTAAGATAAAAATTTTTTTCAAATGAAAACTTAAAATTTTTCCAGAAAACCTCGTCCGATTTTTCTGAATAACGAACTTATTCAAGCCATTTACAAAAGGAAGGTACATGCCAAATTATATCAAAATCTGCTTATTATTCTTTGAGATAAAAATTTTTTTCGAATGAAAACTCAAAATTTTCCCGGAAAACCTCGTCCGATTTTCCTTACTAACAAACTTGTCAAAGGCATTTACAAGAGGAAGGTACATGCCAAATTTTATTAAAATCGGCTTATTACTTTTTGAGATAAGAATGTTTTTCGAATGGAAACTCAAAATTTTCCCGAAAAACCTCATCCAATTTTCCTGAATAACGAACTTGTCAAAGTTGTTTACAAAAGGAAGGTACATGCCAAATTATATCAAAATCTGCCCATTATTCTTTGAGATAACAAATATTTTCGAATGAAAACTCAAAATTTTCCCGGAAAACCTCGTCCGATTTTTCTGACTAACAAACTTGTCAAAGCCATTTACAAAAGGAAGGTACATGCCAAATTTTATTAAAATCAGCTTATTACTTTTTGAGATAAGAATTTTTTTCGAATGAAAACTCAAAATTTTCCCGGAAAACCTCATCCGATTTTCCTGTCTAACGAACTTATCCAAGCCATTTACAAAAGAAAGGTACATGCCAAATTTTATCAAAATCGGCCAATTATTTTTTGAGTTATCGGTGTGATACATATATATATATATATATATATATATATATATATATATATATATATATATATATATATATATATATATATATATATATATATATATATATATATATATATATATATATATATATATATATATATATATATATATATATATATATATAAAAAAAAATTGAAACTGACCCCGGATATGGGTTCTAGGGGTCCTAGTTCGCGCTCATTTGCAAAATTTTTTTCAAAATTCAAAAGTCGGGATCTCCCCATTAGTGAATTTTTTCTACGAAAATTCACTAAAACAAAGTCATTACCATCCATACAAACCTACAATCGTACAAGGCTTAAATGTTGACGATTACTCTAAGCTTCATTGATTGTTGTTGCCCTTACTTGGTGAAACTTGTCCATACTGCATACAGACTTGTGTTTCATTTTATTTTCAATTTGATAAAATTTTTTGAACAAAACATCATATTATAACATAGCAACAGATATTTATTTGTAGTTGTCATGATTTCGTACTAATTCAATTTTAATCTGTCTGAAAATGCTGTCAAGCAGCGAAACTATAGTCACAGAAGCATTGAAGAACATCCTAGAACTTCCAGAATTCGAAGGGCCACTTGCTCCAGTTAGCTCACGCGCTGGCTACGTCCTTCACCACTAAAAACCAACAGTGAAGCCAGAGAAGTATTCTCCAAGTCTGTATGCAGATTACTCTAGGCGACTTCAATTCAGATAGTATCAAGAACAAGGTCAGCAAGATGAACATTTTTATTTGAAAATAATATGGACCAACGAATTCAGATATACAAATTGTGGTGTGTATAATCGCCATATTAGACATTACTGGGCAAATGAAAATCCCCATCCAAATAAAGAAAGACGATTGCAATCTAGATTTGGTAGGAATGTTTGGTTTATTAGGTAAAAAACTGTTCTTTTTATTTGTAGATTAGACAGCTAATTTTTAAAAAAGTCAGGTAACTTCATTGTTGGTCCGTTTCTTTTGAAAATAATGTAACTGGAGAAAGGTATCTTAATCTGTTGAAAAATATCTTACCAACAATTAGAAAAGTTCATGGTAATTTAGACGAGATTTGGTACCAAGGAGACGGTTGTTCAGCTCAAAATGCTAGGATCGTCAAAGAACTTTTGTACCAAAATTTTTATAATCGTGTCATTTGTAACAATGGGCCGGTTCATTGGTATGCTCGAAGTCCTGATATAACACCCATGGATTTTTATTTTAGCTGCACTTTGAAGAATGATGTGTATAAATTCGATCCACTACAAAATATCAATGAATTACGAAACAAAATCACGGAAGCTATATATCATATTAACCAAAACACCCTCACCAGAGTTTTCAAGCATGTTTCAAAAAGGTATATAAAGTGCATTGAACAAAACGGTGGCCATATTGAGCAATCTTCTAATTAGTGTATTTTTAAGTTTCTATTTCATTATTTGTTAAGTTTCGTTTCTAATTGTGTTGTTTTGTGGAGTTTAAGTTTCTATTTGTTATAGCCGGGTTATGTTATTAAACTGTTTCACATAATATTACCTAGCATTATTACCTAATTAAGTATTGTAAATTAAGTCACAATACTTCTTTAACGTAAATAATTACGGAATATTATGTTAAAAGTAAAAGTCTATTGTTAGGCTCCACGGCCTAGTGCCTTTTGAACACTTTTTTTTTGTCATTTGTTTTCTGGTATTGGATTTCCTAGCCTACTATCCTAAAAACGGTTTTTCTCAAAATTGTCAGTGCAATTACAAGATTTCTCAAGCATGTTGTACATCATTGGAAAGCTCTTTTCACAGGATATCACATAAGCAAAAAATTAAATATGGCTGCCATAATAAAAACAAACGTTGATACATGTAGCTCAAAAACAAATGACAATTCAAAGTTGAGAATAGCACAGAAAGATTACTCCAAAAAAGTGTCCTGATAATGTGCAAGTATTAGACATGTCAGATCAATGCCTACTTAGATACTGAAGAAAAAATAAATCGACAAATTCTGTTTTTTTCAAAATAACTCTAAAACGAAAAATGCAGGGCAATATACAAGTCATATTTGGAACGAGCATGAAATTCTACAAAGCATTGCTAATTTAACCGTCCCCCTATAGATATAGGCAGACGGTTAAATTAGCAATACATTCCCATCCAGTCTGCGACACAAAACTGAGCTAAATGCCAGGCTTTATGAGACAGCGTTAAACACATCCTAAAACATATTTCATTTTTATTCACCATTTTTTCTAAGGAAATGCGACGAAAGTAAATTGCGAGAAGCTAATACCCATTCCACTGAGACAGCTTTTGGGACATTTTAAACATGCACAAAAAGTTGGTATTGGAGGGTATGCAATGAGATAGAATGTGGCTGATATTCAGCAAGGTAACATGAACTTGTTAATGTGAAGAGTAAATGAAGATTGAGAGTAGAGCTCGTTAGCATTCACCTTTAATACTATAAAATATTTCAGTGTTAATGATGGTTCCCAAAGGACAGATCTTTCAGGATATATAAATATATTGCAGCAGCTGGTTAGCGCCAGGGCATCATCCACAAATTTTACTTATTTCAGCTTTCCGAAACCTGAAAGCATTATTTGTAGATTTTGATTGATTAATTTGTCTTTATATCTAATGTGTCAGCTTTATTATTAGAAAAGGAAAAACAATTGATCAAATCTGAAAAGTGATTCTTGAATCGGATTAAGTCAGGTCCATTTTAAGGCAAATTAGCATATTTTTCCTAATTTGGAAACTGAAGTTATTACGTCACCTAATTTTTTGGAAAACATAGCTATATTTTGCATATTTACGAAGAGCTAATGTTATATCTTCTTCAGTTAAAAATTATAAGCACATTTTTTGCATCTGTCAATAATTAAATTATTATTAACAAAAATCATTTATATAATTACTAATTATTAATGAAACCTTAAAAAAACACATAACATGTTACAACTACTACCACATAAAGAAATAGAGCATATAGATAATCATGATAACCACACTTGGAGATTGATGATTTGGGTTCTTCAAGTGTGTTTACCAGTGTTCCTCACAGGTTCCAATCGTAACTTAGTGATATGAATAATCACAAACAAATGAAATGTGACCACCTCCCACTTCTAGATACATCGAATATCTGCCGTACTTCCCGTTTTTTCTCCCTCAAGGCTCGTCCGCGGTTTTGCCGCCCCAATAGCACTGCAGCCCTTGAGCTATTGTGCATTCCCTTAGTCTCTTCACTCAACCCTTTCTAAAATCACTGTGCCTTGAACCAGTCTGCACAGCGATTGGTAGCGTGAAGTTTTCTAATGCTCTGTCTCCGGTCTAGACTGACCGTAGATCAGTTGTTTTTGCGGTCCAGAGCTTTACACTCGCACAAGATGTGCTGGGCTGATTCCTCCCCCTCGCCGCAGAGTCTGCATGCGAAGTCCCCCTCGAACCGCCTCATTTTATGCAGGTGTTTCTTGACGGCCATATGTCCCGTCAAGAGACCTGTTAGAATTCTGAGCTGTCCTCTGCTAAGATTTAGCAGCTCCACAGCTCTTTTTGAAGTGGGTTAATCAATTATTGACTGCCCATGTCTGAGCCCTGGGCATTCTGCCCAGTATACCTTGTGTTGGTTTATGACCCAGGACTTAATGGTTCCCCTGTCAGTACCCTTTGTCACGCTCAGAGCCAGTTGTAGTCCCATAAATGGTTCTGCTGATCTTCTCTTCGCGAGACCATCAGCTTCTTCATTGCCTTTGACCCCCGAGTGACCCGGCACCCAGATGGGGGTGACCTAATTCTGCCCAGCCAGGTTGCTCGTCTTGTCTAGGCACTCACTCACCAGCCAGGAATTTAATTCCCTTTCGAGAAGAAAATGCCTCGTTATTTGCACGTAAATTGCAAAACGATATTTATCAATCATTGGTTTAATTATTGATGCGATTTTGCTATTTATTTTTTCGGAATGTTAGTTGTTATGCATATTGTGTTTACGGAAAAAAAGATCGATGACCTCATAACCTCAGTTTCCAGATTTGGAATAATATGCAAATTTAGCTTAAAATGGACTCTACTCAACCGCATTTAGGAAATTGTGTTCAGATTTTTTCCATTGCTTTTTGTTTCCTGATAGTAGATAGTACACTTGGAGAACCCAAATCACCACAACACATTTTAAAAGACCTAATGATAGTTTCACTAACCAAGTAAGCGTCATCAGAGGATGAAACATTCAGAATGTTGAAAAGATGTGATATGGTTAGACATTTTGCAATCAAGATTATACGGTCAGACGAAGCTCATTTTAGTAATTATGGTATATTTAATAGGTACAATATCAGATTATATCCCAGAAAAAGCCACACCAAATATTTCCCAGAAAACAGAGGGGTAGGTTGGGTCTAAATGTGTCTTATTTAGTATTAGGAACACATATTTTTTTATATATTTGAGCGAAACCTAACAGCCAATCGCTGCACAATAAGCCAAAGTCTGCGGTGATATCGGGACGGCAAAGACCCGGACGAGCCCTAAGGAAGATAAACCGGCCAATCGTTACATTGAAATTTTAGCGACAGCTTTACCTGAATTGCTCGATGATGTTCCTTTAGCGCATATAAACGAAATTAATTTTCAACAGTACGGGGCCCCTGCACACAATTCTCAAATGGCAAAGTTAATTCTGGAGAATAATTTTCCAAATCAATAAGTCGGAACAAATGGGCCTATGAGATGTCGCCCTAGGTCCCCAGGTTGTCTATTTTGAATTTCTATGTATGGGGCTATCTGGGGAGTAAAATTTACAAAGTTCTTTATGATAATATTTAAGATCCAGGAAACGCAATAAGAGAAAGTTTTTGCTACTTACAAAATCATCCCGCTGTTTTGCTTAATTCCTTAAAACTAATAGAAAAAGTATGCGAAGCATGCATACAACAAAATGAAAATGATTTTGAACAGTTCTTTTGATTTACTAGATTACTTTAGTGCTTATGTTAGGATTTTCAAAGTAAGTTTTTGCTGATGGCCTTATCAGATAATAATTATTTATGAATATTATTTCCCTTTGTTACATAAAGGTAGGTAGGCAACACTGTGTTATGGAAAATTAGAAATAGATACATTGATAAATAGCTGTTATTAAATAATTTCCTCTATTAATTGTAGGCATATAGAAATAAATAAACAGCAGCATTTTTTGCATGGCTTACTGCAACATTTTGAATGCAAGTTATGGAAATTTAAAAATGCAAATTATTTTTTTGACAAATATACACTGTGTGCGATTTTAAAAAAGCAAACATTGCTCAATATTTTAAAAACAGTAATATTTAGAAAGAAGACTAACTACACTCCACCGGATTCGACCTAAAAAGTTCCGGGACAATTCGTTTTAGTGAATTTTTTGTTTTTAAATTAACAATTAGGAAGATAGCGACTTTTGAATCTAAATACAATTTCTACAAATGAGCGCTATTTAGGACCCATGGAACCCAAATCCGAGGTTGGTTTCAGACTTTACATGTTTATATATTCATTGATTGTTGTTGCCCTTACTTGGTGAAACTTGTCCATACTACATACAGACTTGGAGACTACTTCTCTGGCTTCACTGTTGGTTTTTTGTAGGTGAAGGACGTAGCCAGCGCGTGAGCTAACTGGAGCAAGTGGCCCTTCGAATTCTAGAACTTCCAGAATTCGAAGGGCCACTTGCTCCAGTTAGCTCACGCGCTGGCTACGTCCTTCACCTACAAAAACCAACAGTGAAGCTAGAGAAGTAGTCTCCAAGTCTGTATGTATAATGTCTATATATATATATATATATATATATATATATATATATATATATATATATATATATATATATATATATATATATATGTGGTCGAAATTACATACATGAAAGGTCAGCTCAGAACTGTCACGGACCGGGGACCGACTATCTAATTAGAACAAAGCATTGTTTACTCTATTTGATCTGAGCAGATTTTCCTGGCTAACGAACTTTATATATATATATATATATATATATATATATATATATATATATATATATATATATATATGTTTTGATGTAGCACACCGATAACGACCAAATTTGATGCATACCTTTCTTCTGCAAGTGGCTTGGATAAGTTCGTTAGCCAGGAAAATCTGCTCAGATCAAATAGAGTAAACAATGCTTTGTTCTAATTAGATAGTCGGATTCCCCGGTCCGTGACAGTTCTGAGCTGAACTTTCATGTATCTAATTTCGACCACGTAATTGTAATGCATGTTTGTAAAAGAAAGAAATTTGGGGCGCAGAAAGTGCTTTATGATAGAGAATTTTTATTAAAATCTGGTCAGTCCAAATAGATTAAACAATGCTCTGTTTTAATTTGATAGTCGGGTTCCCCTGGTCCGTGCCAGTTCTGAGCTAACCTTGTATCGAATCTCGACCACGTAATTATAATGCATGTTTGTAAGAAAGGAAATTCGGGACGCAGCAAGTGCGTTACGGAAGCGAATTTTTATTAAATGCTTCAAATTTGAATAGCTCAATTTGCTATTAGCCTATAAGGTTCGTCGGCCAGGAAACTAGTTTTTCAGGAACACTTTAAGTTTATTTTCTAAAAATTTGTGTTCATTTTCAAACAATAAAGTAATTTTGGTGATATATGGTACATTGTTTCTACTATATAGGTCATACTGGTAACCAAACCTGATGCCTGCTTTATTTTTAAAAAAACACATATTTACTATTTAAATTTTTTTATGAAAATTCACTACCACAAGGCACTTTTTTTACCTTTTTGACAAGTTATCAGACATGTTAAATATAATACAAATATAATATTTTAAATATTGCCCTGTAGCTCGGAAACTAATGGGGCTATGAAAATTTTGTTTGCGGCACTTTCCATTTCGCAAAAAAGTAGGTCAGGTTCGCGAAAATCGCAAGGTTCTATCATTACTAATAATCACGATACCCAGCAATTGCAACCATAATGGGACACTTGTACAATTACTGTAGAAAAAATAAATTCTTCAAAGCAATAGTACGGAAGAAAAATGAAGTATCAGAAATGACAGCAATTAATAATAAATGACTGACAGGTATACACGGTAAAGGAAATGCAATATGATAATATCTGCGACTTAGCTGCAGATAAATTGAAGTTTATAAATTATTTATTCTCGATAGCTAGATCACAAAAAAATTCCACATGAGTCATATAATGGAATATAAACGAACTAAAAATTAACGAACTAAATTAGGGAATTAAGTAAGAACATTTTGTAAATAATTAAAATTGTTACTATTTATTTTTAACCTCTCCATATTTCCTGCATATTACTCCAAACAAGCTGACTACGTAAAACGATATTAGCGGATACAAAATTTCAGCTAAAATAAGAACATAACATTTATAAATCAAAAAGGCCACGGTACTAAAAGATTGATTATTCTCTATCTTACTTGAATCCAGAACGTATTTAGCTTCGGAAAGATATAATGGAATCTGACACAACTCAAGAACGCTACCACGAGTCGTGATGGAATAATCCCTTTTGTGATAAAGTATTAACGCACAGAAACGGATATATTCGGCCTTATAATACCGAAAGCTTTTTCTCGCTGCCGATTGTACGAGCGTACAATATTATTTATTTAAAGTGGGTAAATTCTGTCCCTACTATTTGGGAACCCTATATATATATATATATATATATATATATATATATATATATATATATATATATATATATATATATATATATATATATATATATATATATATATATATATATATATATATATATATATATATATATATATATATATATATATATAGAATCAGGCTCAACCTATTTAAGATAGATACAGATATTATGCAAAAAAAATTAACGTTCAGTTATACAAATAAGTAACAATAATGATAATAATTTATTGTCTATACAGATGCTATTATTTAATTTAAATATACTAAATAAAATAAACAAAATGTGCCTGTGTAAACAACGATAAAAAGTGCTCCAAGAACATATGCAAAAAATGCAAAAAAAATATGAGCAAAAAAGCCATTGTAAATAAAAAATAATTTGTGTGGACAGTAGATTTAGACAATTATCATACTACCGGATATAGCTGCTACTATGTCATGTCGAAAGTAGCCGAGTGGGCTAAGCCCTGTACATTCGATAATCGAGTCCTATATGACGAGTTCTAATCCTAGTTAGTGATTTCACTTTTTATCATTTTTTTTTAGTCTCATTTCACTCTACCGTTACCTGATTAAATTGTCGTTATTACAATGCATTTTTTTAGAGAGTTATTGTGTAAAAAATTATTTAATAAAGGCGAGATGAAAACTTTTAAGATTAAGTCAATTTGAATTTGAATCTGGTTGTTTGTTCTTACCCTTAGTTATTGAAACCGTTCCATATTTAATACAGTCGTAGACTTTTCCCGTGGCTTCACAAGTGGTTTTAGTGAATTTTCTTTTAAAAAAATCATTAATGAAGAGATCTCGACTATTGAATTTAGAAAAAAATTTTTCAAATGAGCTCGAACTAGGCCTCCTAGAACCCATATCCAGGTGAGTTTCAATTATATATATATATATATATATATATATATATATATATATATATATATATATATATATATATATATATATATATATATATATATATATACGTACCAAACTTTAGACAAAAAAGTTTAGGTATTTAAAGAAAAGAAAAGGGGGTGTTCCTCAAAACGCTAGACGCGATGTAAAACGACAAAACTTGCAGCATTTAAGCTAGAACCTAAAAGAAATACGGATTATGTAAAGAGTGTTCTGAAAACTCATAAGTTTCAGCTTCAACCATCATTGCGCTTCATTTTAGTAAAATATTTGCAGAAAATTAATTTTTAATAGACCCTTTCTCTGATGCTTTGTCAGTATTTTTAGTTAAGTTTATGGTTTAACGATCTATAATTTTTAGCTATTTTTCGTAGAAAAAAATTTTGTCGGCTAGGAAACGAGTTTTCTCGGAAACATTAAATACAATAAAGGCATATTCCCTAGTAACTGGAAAACTGCTCGAGTACAACCCATCCCCAAGAAAGGATCCAAAGCGCTTCCTAGCAACTACAGGCCTATTTATCTCCTTTAAGTCATCTCTAAAGTGATGGAAAAGTATATAAACACCGAACTACTAAAATTCCTTGAAAAACACAGTCTAATCCACGACAGGCAGTATGGATTCCGTCAGCGCAGATCAACTGCCGACCTCCTTTCCTTTGTCACCCATTCTTGGAACAAGTCTATGGAACAACACGGTGAATCCCAGATTGTTGCTCTAGACATATCCAAAGCATTCGACCAGGTCTGGCACGCAGCGCTGCTTAATAAACTTCCGGCCTATGGCCTACCACCAAAACTTTGTACCTGGACAGCAAATTTCCTCTCCAACAGGAGCATATCTGTTGTTGTGGATGGCCATTCCTCTAAACTGTATCCAATTAATGCAGGAGTTCCTCAAGGTTCAGCTTTAGCCCCTACTTTGTTTCTTCTCCACATCAATGACCTCCTCTCTAGCACATCCAACCCAGTTCACAGTTACGCGGATGACAGCGCCCTCCACTCAAATATACAAAATTCTAAGCCTGCCTCTTTAGCCCAATTAGATGAGGATAGCAGACTCATGGAGGGGTCTGTCTCTGTGGATCTCCAAAAAATATCAGACCGAGGAAGTAGAAATCTTGTACAATTCAACTACACCAAATCCCAGTCTTGCTTTTTATCTCATAAGAGATACACCAGCTCTAGACCCATCAGAATGAACAACCAAGTTATTCTAAGTAATGGGTCCTTTTCACTTGTTGGCATTTCTGTGGATGGAAATCTCAATTGGCACCAACATGTCACATAAATTGCAGAAGCGGCTGCTAAGAAATTAGGTTTCCTCTTCCGATTCGCAAATACTTTTCACCAGTTAATCTCTATACCTTATATGCTTCACAAATAAGGCCAAACCTCGAATACTGGTCCCACATCTGGGGTGCCGCTTCCGCTTCTGCACTCGCTATCCTGGACTCCATTCAAAAGAGAACTATACGTCTCATCGGTGACCCTACCCTCACCCATCTGCCATCCTTGCCCACCGACGTGCCGTTGGTGACCTCTCTCTCTTTTATAGATATCTGCACGGGCACTGTTCAGGGTAGCTTTCTTCCATAGTTCCTCCACCTGCTGCCATCAACAGATCTACCAGGGGAATAAAGCGAATGCACCCTTTTACTGTCCAGGTCACCAGACATAGAACATCTGGTTATGCTCACTCTTTTGTTCCGAGGACTTCCAAGTTGTGGAATTCCTTGCCGGCACATGTTTTTCCTTCTCCTCCGAAACTCCAAACCTACAAGTCCAGAATTAACAAGCTACCTCTTTCCTCCTTGTCAACACCCACGGTACGATAGTATTTAGGCTGTAAGCCCTCGTGGTGTGTTGTTGACATAAAAAAAAAAAATTTAAAGTTTATTTTCGAAAGATTTTTGCACGTTTTCAAACAATTAATAATTTTGATAAAATATAGTACATTGATTCTACTATATAGGTTATACCGGTGACTAAATTGATGCCTGCTTGCATTAAAGAGATATATTTCCTATTAAAAACATTTTAATGAAAATTCACTTCCATAAAGTTCTTGCTGCCTCCACACTTTTTTTTTATATTCCCAGCGGTAGAATTGGAACCTGCGAACCTCCTTATCGAAGTTCGAAAGTGGAACAAGTGAGCTAAAAAATTCACGGCCTGCTATATAAAATAACACAAAGGGTATTTAATGATGTGTGTTCGAGTGACATACTTGACTCTTAAAAGTATTTAAACGTTAAATATATGACATGTGCTTATCAAAGTAGTTTTTTATCTAATATTTATTCAGAGGCTTACAAAAAATATTGTTAATTAAAACTGCCTAACCCTCGCAACGTTGTAAAATGAAACACTAGTATATTATTATAACCTAACTCCCTTTGCCGAATCTTGTTAGACAAGTATAGCATTGTAGATGTTTGAGCATCAGTAACAAAGTTACTTGGCTACTAATACAATAAGAGGACTACACCATTTGTAGACCTGAGCGAAGCAATAACTTAATCTGATTACAGCTTCGTCATATCCAATAAGAGCTATGTTGTGCTTCTTTAATCTTAGCTCTCCACGTGTATCCAATCAATCTCTATATTATTGATCGGCCTTTGACATGGGATCCATGATACGTATTTATGCTTATATTTGGGTGCGCAAATGTGTGCGTGTGTGTGAGTAGGAAAGGGTGTGAGTCTCTATCTAAGTTAAATAATAAGAAGCGACAAAGATACCATGATTTATAATAATAATCATCATCAACTTTCCAATAAATCCGAACAATCAGTAAAGTTGATCAATTGCAATGAAATTTTCTATACTACACTGTTTTTTCTGATAAGTACTGATAATAATATAATCAAAGAGATTCAACAGGTGTGGACTTTTAAAATTTTGCTTTGTCACAAGAAAACATCTGTTTCCTTCAGTTTGAAGCAATATTTCGTAGCTATTTGTGCTCCCATTATTATGTCAATAAGTTATTACGTCTAGGTGCTGTTCCCGGAACAATTAGAATCATTTAAGTGAATTTGAATTGGGGACGCATTGTTGGTATGCAGGAAACGCATAGGACACAGTGTGTCAACAATGCTACGTTGTTAGTCCAGGTGTCCATGTGTCCTAAAAAACAAATACTAATACCGCTGACTAATGGGAAAATTACTAGAAGCGCAATAGAAATAATAGACTATTCATGGATGGGTAAACAACTAGCACCAACTCAGAAAACAGCCACCGGCAAAGATCACCTTCAAAACAGCAAACTCGTGTGGAAACCGACTTAGATCCACACCCCACCAGAGACTATATAAGCAAGTATTCATATCATGGACAACAATTCCTACATTGCTACTGCTAGAATCTCCGTTAAACTTGTCATGATATTTTATATCTAAATAAATTCTTTTAAAAAGTCAAGTGTGTTAACCATAAAGTTAACTCGCGCTTGGAGGCTTCGTTTGTATAGACAATGTCTACGTCTTCCCCTGACACCCCAAGCTGATTACATACGAAATGTATTGCAGCCTTTTTTAGTTTATTTCAACAACACACCACGAGGGCTTACAGCCTAAATACTATCGTACCGTAGCTGTCGACAAGAAGGAAAGAGGCAACTTGTTAATTTGGGACTTGAAGGTTTGGAGGTTCGGGGGAGAAGGAAAAACATGTGCCGGCAAGGAATTCCACAATTTGGAAGTCCGCTGGACAAAAGAGCAGGCATAACAAGATGATCTATCTCTGGTGAACTGGACTGTAAAAGGGTGCATTCGCTCTGTTCTCCTGGAAGATCTGTTGGGGGCAGCAGGTGGAGGAACTATGGAAGAAAGCTCCTCTGAGCAGTGCCCGTGCAGATATCTATAAAATAGAGAGAGAGGTCACCGACGGCACGTCGGTGAGTAAGATATGGCGGTCTTTGGGTGAGGGTAGGGTTACCGATGAGTCGTATAGCTCTCTTCCGAATAGAGTCCAGAATAGCGAGTGTAGAAGCGACAGCGGCACCCCAGATGTGGGAGCAGCATTTGAGGTTTGGCGTTATCTGTGAAGTATATAAAGAATAGAGATTCGCTGGCGATAAGTATTTGCGAGCCCGGAATGGGAAAGCTTATTTCTTACTAGCCGCATCTGCAATTGATGTGACATGTTGATGCCAATTGAGATTTTGATTCACAGAAATGCCAACAAGCGAAAAGGACTCATTACTTTGAATAACTTGCTTGTTCATTGTGATGGGTCAATGGCTGGTGTATCTCTTATGAGAAAGAAAGCAAGAATGAAATTTGGTGGAGTTGAACTGTACAAGATTTCTACTTCCACAGTCTAATATTTTTTGGAGATCCACAGAGACAGAACCCTTGATGAGTCTGCGATCCTCATCCAATTGGGCTAAAGAGACAGGCTTAGAATATTGTATATTTGATTGGAGGGTCCTGTCGTCCGCGTAACTGTAAACTGGGTTGGATGCGCTAGAGAGGTCATTGATGTGGATAAGAAACAAAGTAAGGGCTGAAGCTGAACCTTGAGAGACCCCTGCATTAATTGGATACAGTTTAAAGGAATGGCCATCCACGACAACAGTAATGTTCCGGTTCGAGTGGAAATTTGCTGTCCAGGTACAGTGTTTCGGTGGTAGGCCATAGGCCGGAGGTTTTTGAAGCAGCGCTGCATGCCAGACCTGGTCGAATGCTTTGGATATGTCTAGAACGACAATCTGGGATTCACCGTGTGGCCTGTGGCACTGCCATAACTACGAGATTAATTCACACTCTTTTTCAACAAGACAACGCGTTTCCTCATACAGCAGCGGTTACTACATGGTTCTTACAAGAAAATAACGTGACCCTGATTTTATGACCCTCTCGCTTCACAGACTTGTCAATAGTCGGATATGTGTGGAATATGATTGGCAATTAGCAGTCATTTAATATAAGGCACGCCTCGAAGAGTTATCGAATGCATAAACAACCGCAGCGTACCCACTCAAGATTATTCAACAGTCATAGGCTAAATTTACAATAAATAGGTTTAAACAGGTTCAATGCTTGGGAGATTAGGTAAGTGGCGTCATGTATTGCAAAAATTCGTTACTATAACCGACTTGCTGCTGCGCGACTTTTAAATTTGTAACGAACCTATAAGGATCACTACCGTAACGAACTTTCTCCCTCGTAACTTTGATTACAATTTTCAGGTTTATAGTTTCGAAATCTAAAAGTTTTTTGGTGCAAATTGTTTCCTTTTATCGGAAATCAAATAATAACGGCGTTTTTCATCATCGAATCGAATGTTTGAAAACCGAGCTCTTAAACTAAACTTTTCCTAATTCTTTCCCAATTCAAGATCCGGGACCCAACTGAATAGGAAGCAATGAACTGATGATTTAGAGCAATTTCTCTCAATCGGGTCAATATTTGATTGGATAACTTGTGGGAGAACTGCCGCATAAGATATTCCCATTCTTTCGGTAGAAACCGCGTTTCTGTATGCCAGAGGCGCACGGATTGATTGGAGACAGAGTAGAGGAGTCTCTGAATTTACATGGTCCAGTTGGACAACGAAATGCTCAGCTTTTACTTGTTTCATTTTAGTGAATTTAAAAAAAAAAAAAACTAATGAGGATATCTCGACTTTTGAATTTTGAAAAAAATTCTTTAAAAGACCGCAAACAAGGCCCCCTAGAACATATACAGCGTCAGTTTCAGTTTTTATACGTTTATATATATATATATATATATATATATATATATATATATATATATATATATATATATATATATATATATATATATATATATATATATATATATATATATATATATATATATATATCACACCGTTAACTCAGAAAATAACAGTCCGATTTTGATTAAATTTGGCAAATAACTTCCTTTTGCAAGTGGATTGAACAAGTTCGTTAGTCAGGAAAATCGGCACAAGTTTTCCCAGAATATTTTGTATCTTCTTTCGAAAAAAAATTATATCTCTGGAAATAACACAGTGAGGGCAACCATCTTTAGTACGCTAGTTTCTGTCATAAAGAGTATCCTGTGTGCCAAAACTCAGAGCACTATCTCAAAAGAAAAAAAGTTAGACGTAAATTAATTTTTAATTAACTAAATCTGATTCAAGAAAGTTAAAATGTAAAAATTGATTGATTAGAATGTGAGTGAAAAATACTACAAGAAATGACTAACAAGCTCCTAGATATGTGTCTAAGTCGTTATTTTTCTAGATTTCGTTAAAATATAAGCAAAAAATCCATTGTAAATCAAAAAGATTTTATGTAAATTGTAAAACCTTGAACAATATGATATTCCTGCTGGTAAATGCATATAGTGCGTAGCTCAGTGGACTGGGTGTACAGTGGTCGGTGTACATCGTAATAATAGACTCCCAGATGACGCGTTCTAATCCTGGTTAGTGACTTCGCTTTTTATCACATTTTTTTAGTCTTAATTTACTTTACAGTTATCTAATCTGGTTGTTGTTATTCCGATGAATTTTTTAGCGAGTTTTTGTATAAAAAATAATTGGATAAAGAGGAGCTGAAAGTTTTCAGACTTAATTGAATTTGAATAGCATATCTGGTTGTTTGTTCTTGCCCTAACTTAGTGTTCCATATTTAATACAGTCGTAGACTTTTCGCGTGACTTCCCAAGTGCTTGTTTCAGTAAAATTTTAAAAAAGAAATCACTTCGACTAATGAATTTAGAAAAAAAAATTAAATGAGCGCGTACTAGGCCCCCTAGAACCCATATCCGGGGTCAGTTTCAATTATATATATATATATATATATATATATATATATATATATATATATATATATATATATATATATATATATATATATATATATATATATATTGCAAACAATTTACCAAAATTAAGGTCTGTAAGTTTAAAGACAAAAAAGTTAGAGGCATTTAAAGAAAAAAAAAATTGTTTTCCTCAAAACGTAAAAAGTCGCGATTTGAAACGTCAAAATTCGCAACATTTAGACAAGAACCTGAAAGAAATACGGATTATGTAAAGAGTGTTCTGCAAACCATTAAGTTTCAGCTTAAACCGTCATTGCCCTTCATTTAAATTAAATATTTCCAGAAAACTCATTTCAAATAGACACTTTCTCTGATGCTTTGGAAGTAGTTTTAGTTAAATTTATGGTTTTTACAGTCTATAATTTTTAGCAAATTTTCATAGAAAAAATTCGCTAATGAGGAGACCGCGGCTTTTGAATTCTAAAAAGATATCTGCAAATGAGCGCAAACTAGGACCCCTAGAATCCATATCCGGATTTAATTCATGTTTACATATATACAATGTGACGCGTTTCTACTGTAAATCTCAATATAAATGTTATTATGCAAGATACGAGAAAAATTTGTATACCTTACCTATGGGGTGTTTTGAGCTGCATCTTATAAAATTATTTTGACATTTACGGGATGGTGCATAAGCCGTTGGTGATACCTACATTTGTTTTTGAACATTCCTTATTGAACTTTTGCATTTTTCATCGAAATATGATGCATGTTTGTAAAAAAAATCAAGACACAGTAAGTGCGTTTTAGTAGCGTATTTTTATTAAATGTTTCAAAATTCAATAGGGGGCCTAGTTTGCACTCATTTGAAGAATCTGTTTTTAAATTCAAAAGTCTGGATATCCTAATTAGTGTAGAATTTTGCTAAAGAAATTACTGAAACGACAAAATTTTTGCAAACAACGCTTCTAGTGTTTAAGTAGTATATTTCTATGAAATTTCGCTAACTAGGAAAATTACATTTTGTGCTTTTGCATATCTGACCTGACCGTTTCTAGTGAACTCCGTTAACACTATTTTCACAATTTGACCACAACGTACTGTGCAAACGATTGTAACTAAAATAATTATAGTCAAATAGATGTCCCCAGTGTATCATTTGGCACGGTAGTGGCTTTACTTTGCCAAAATGTCGCCAGTAAATCCTTCTATCCGTCCAGAGATTACCAAACACGACCATAATACTGCCGTGATAGAATTATATGTTAACTAAAGTCCCTTGCTCGACATAATGGGACAAGGAGAATTTGCGTCTTATTCTGACTATGACACGGAACTGCATGAAGGGATAAACAAATACTCATCAGCTTGAGACAGGAGCTAAATCAAATTTAATTTACATGTATGAGTCTTATGTGAACGTATATGAGATACAGGGCTTCGACGTTGTATCTTGGATAGTACCTATTAGATCTAGGTACCTGACATTCTGAATTAAATAGATATTAATATACTTAGCGATGAAACTGCTTGCAGAAGTTTCACGTGTTTACCTAGTTTCGCGATTTATACAGGGTGTTATTGGATGTCAATAATAACGATATATTTCAATTGAATTATCACAAGCCCCTACCTCTTATTGAGAAATTTTGGATTTGCAACTGTCACTCGAAGGGGGCTAAACGTAGAAGTGGAGCTTTAACGTTACGCAATGTAACTTTTTGGAAGCTGCAAGAAAAGACATACTTTGGATGAAACTCAATCTCAGGGCTGCAACTAAATTCATCTGTTGCATTTACCGGTCATCTTCTGACAACAACTTTGTCCAGCCCTTCGACTATCTTTCTGAAATAACCGACCATATGATTTCTGAATATTCTTCCTCAGAGGTCACTATTCTTGGTGACTTCAATGTCTATAATAAGGAATGGCTAGGATCTTCAAAAACCGATCCACAAGGGAGAACAGCAGAGGCCTTCGCAGTCAGCAATTCTTTAGCCAATGTGGTTCAGCAACCTACTTACTTTCCTCGCATCTCAACACACAGCTCAAATCTCGGAGCCCGGAAAAGAAAACCTAATTTCTTAGCAGCGGCTTCTGCAATTGATCTGACATGTTGGTGCCAATTGATATTTCGAACCACAGAAATGCCAACAAGTGGAAAGGACACATTATTTTGAATAACTTGGTTGTTCATTTTGATGGGTCTAGGGCTGGTGTATCTCTTATGAGATATGATGTAAGACTGAGATTTGGTGTAGTTGAATTGTACAAGATTTCTACTTCCCCAGCCTAATATTTTTTAGAGATTCACAGAGACAGAACCCTCCATGAGCCTGCGATCCTCATCGAATTGGCCTAAAGAGACATGCTAATAATATTGTATATTTGAGTGGAGGGTGCTGTCATCCGAGTAACTGTAAACTGGGTTGGATAGTTAGAGAGGAGGTAATTGATGTGGAGAAGAAACAAAGTAGGGGCTTAAGCTGAACCTTGAGGGATTCCTGCATTAACTGGATACAGTCTAGAGGAATGGAAATCCACGACAACAGAAATGCTCCGGTTTGATGGGAAATTTGCTGTCCAGTTTTGGTGGTAGGCCAAAGGCCGGAAGTTTATTAAGCAGCGCTGCGTGCCAGACCTGGCCGAATGCTTTGGATATGTCTAGAGCATCAATCTGGGATTCACCATGTAGTTCCATAGAGTTGTTTTAAGAATGAGTGCCAAAGAAAGGAGGTCGGCAGTTGATCTGCGCTGACGGAATCCATACTGCCTGTCGTCGATTAGACTGTGGTTTTCACAAAATTTTAGTAATTCTGTGTTTATATACTTCTCAGTTGCTTTAGAGACGACAGAAAGGAGAGAAATAGGCCTGTAGTTGCTAGGAAGCGCTTTGGATCCTTTCTTGGGGACGCGTTGTACTCGAGCAGTTTTCCAGTTACTAGGGAATATGCCTTTATTGTAAGATATCTGAAAGAGACTAGTCAGGACAGGAGCAAGTTCTGGTGCGCATTTTTTGAGAACAATTTCTGGGATCCCGTCAAGGCCAGAGGCTTTCCTAGTATTAAGAGAAGAGATAATCTTTCGTATGTTTTTAGTTTCGAAAATGATATCCGTCACTTTATGCGTGACATTGGGGACTGTTGGTGGTCAAACATTTGGAGGTGGGTTGATAGTAGAATTGCCGACGAACAACGCAGCAAAAAGTTCAGCCTTGCCCAGGGCGGTAGAAACAATTTTATCACCTGAGACAAGAGGTGGGAACGTGCTTTTGCAGAAATTATTCCCAATAGATTTAGCAAGAGTCCAGAAGGGTTTGCCGCCGTTGGAGCTTAAGAGGACTTTCTTTTGATGTGGTTATTAAGCGAGTTTTTTTGCCTCAGAAAGAATGCGGACATAGTGGTTTCTTGATGCGTCCAGAAATTTTTTTAAAGAAATAAGTAAAGAGCTGCTTGGAATTTTCAATAAAAATAAAAAAGTTTTTTGTTTGTATTCAGAGCCGGTCATGCAGCTAAATACTACTTTATAACAAACCCAGATTTCACCCAGCAGCCAACGCTTACAAAAGCCAGCCGTTACTTCTATAGGCATATCAATCAGAAGGAAATGCATTTTCGCTTCACCTGAATACACAACAATTTATTATATTTTGCTGTTCCACACTGTATAAAAATTTTAATTGAGTTGCTAAATACAAATATGCAGAGTGTTTTGGGGCTTATGAATATTGTTTCTGCCATTTGTGGCGACCAAAATCTACCACTGTAGATAATTGAGATGCCTAAAGAATAAATTATTTTATACAATTCTCGCTGGGTAATACAAATAATGCGTGAACTACGTACAGAAAATTACAAAAAACAAAGCGTTACGTACAATGCGACACTTAGCAATAAAATTAAGGCACCTTGTCAGTTGTAAGCATTTTCTTTGGATAATGCAATAATACGGTAATCAACAAAACAAATAAATCAAATTTATATCGAAGTGAGAATCATGTTATACGTAAAAAGTCGACGATCGTCTACTCTCGCAATATCGTTCTCTTTTTCAAATGTAAATAGAAGGATATTTACCTAAGAAACGAAGTTCAGACCATGATGCTCTGCAATCAATCAAATCGAAACTGACACTACCAGAGAGAACTGAGAAGAGATATTGCCTGACATACTTAACCGCCTGTAAAGAAATTCCGTTCTAGTTTTAAGTTCATGATAAATCTTTATTGCCCTTGAGGGATAGACACAAGTAAAAATAGATTAAGCTTTGAGAGACTGAAAAGTGCATCCCAAGCAAGAGTAACTAGAAAAATCGCTGTAAAAAAAGTCTGAGATAGTTTTTATGGTAGTATATGGCTGCGGCAGGTTGCCATTCGCACATTTTTCTGTGACTTTTAAAATATTTCTGGTATATATCTGTCTGAGCAATACTTAATGGGGTAATACGAACATATGTATATAAATATGAATTGTCTGTAGTAGGTATAGAAGGGGGGTTCTGGAGCCACCACCGCCACTTCGCCACCGGTGGTGGAGGTGGAGGTGGTGGAACTGACCAGACCCGACGGCCCCCGACCAGACCGGTGGTGGACCCGACGGCCCCCGAGCACCTCCACCACCTGACTTCGTATTTAACTCGAACAAGTAGCGAACTAACCTGAGATGACGTATTCAAAAGCCAACTAACCTGTATTAAGCAAACGAGGAGTCACCAGTTAAAATAGCATGCGTAATAAAAAAGTAATTAGTAATAAACCACATGCCAAAGACTAACCTGGTTATTAAAATCAAATCAATTTAAAAGTATCTCATTAGAATTAATATAAAGAACGTCGTATGTAGGATGAAAATTAAGTCGATCGAATTAAATAAAGCGAAATAAAACGTTATGATTTTAGTGTAAACGCGTAAATGTTACACCAGCTGATTAGCCGTTATAACAAGTGTTTCCGCTTTAGGTGAATAGCCTGCTATTATTAACAGTTTAAATCGTCAGTCAGGCGCGATCATGACAATTATGTGTTTAATAATTTTTGGAATCTTACCTAAAATGCAGCAGATGTTTAAGTGTATTACTGTTTGCTTACCAAAATGTGTCTAGTTTTTTGCTTGTTAATTTATTGTTTTAGGCTGGTATATATATACGACTTTTAATTACAAACAAACCATACATGTAACATAATTAAAGTTTTTGTTATTATTAGACAAATGGATGATTTACAAAATAATAATATGTTTAATATTAGAGGCGGAACCAAAACGGAGGAACCAAAATGGCGGAATAAAAAAATGGCGGAATGAAAGATGGAAGCCTAACCTGTGATACCGTAAGCTGACATCCCTGACATTATAAAAATGGCGGCTTTCGTTCTTAAAGATGGTGCCTTTCGCTGATAAAGATGGTTGAAGACTCCATTATTTAAAGATACGTCACCCCAACCTTTAGAGCCGACAAATGAGAGTGAGGTTGATAAGCGAGAATAATGGTATAGGTCGAAGACTCCATGATTTAAAGTTACGCCCCCCATTAAAACAAACCATTCATAAAGCTTTTGTTATTAGACATAAGACATAATAATTAATATGTTTAATATTAGACAGACTATTAGATTTCGCATAGAAATTAGCCGAACGCCACAATTGTTATATGGGTAGGTTCTAAAAATAACACACAGAGGTCGTTGGCAAACAAAAGAAGGAAGTTCAGAAACAAAATAGACAACAGGTTCAAATAGGAAACCAAATATCGTAGAGACAATAGAGGTCGCTGGCAAAACAAAGAAGGAAGCTCAGAAACAAAATGGACAACAGGTTCAACTCTTAAGCTTAGAAACAATGGTTGGTTACAGGTTCAATTCCTTTCTACCCCAAGTGTTTAGTGTCATGTTACTCGTCTAAGTAAGCAGAATTAAAAAATGGCGACTAAAATGAGATAAAAAACTTAAAACCCTTATCGCGGAAGATCCGTGAGATGTACGATAGAATCAATACATGCACGGTGTTAAGGAGGCCAAATCAAATTGGAATATACAATAAAATGGCCACTTCCGGTCTAAACTTTAAATCGTTATATCTTTTCAACGGAAAGTGATAGAAAGGAACCGACTTCAAAAATATATCGTTTCATAACAAGCTCTACAAGAAACTGAGATAAAAAACTTTAAACCCTTATCGCGGAAGATCGGTGAGATGTACGATAGAACCAATACATGCACGGTGTTAAGGAGGCCAAATCAAATTGGAATATACAATAAAATGGCCACTTCCGGTCTAAACTTTAAATCGTTATATCTTTTCAACGGAAAGTGATAGAAAGGAACCGACTTCAAAAATGTATGTTTCGTAACAAGCTCTACAAGAAACTGAGATAAAAAACTTTAAACCCTTATCGCGGAAGATCCGTGAGATGTACGATAGAACCAATACATGCACGGTGTTAAGGAGGCCAAATCAAATTGGAATATACAATAAAATGGCCACTTCCGGTCTAAACTTTAAATCCTTGTATCTTTTCAATGGAAAGTGATAGAAAGGAACCGACTTCAAAAATGTATGTTTCGTAACAAGGTCTACAAGAAACTGAGATAAAAAACTTCAAACCCTTATCGCGGAAGATCGGCGAGATGTACGATAGAACCAATACATACACGCTGTTCAGCAAAGCAAACTCTATAAGCATATTCAATAAAAATGTTACTTCCGGGTAGACACTTCCGGTATAGTTATTCTTAGAGCTACATACATGTGTGACACAACAAAATAATCGTCTTGTTGAACAGAAGAAATATAATATATAAGTAAGTCAGAACAAGCTGTGTTAACACCTAAAAACAACACACTCTCTCTTAGACTTAATGAAGTTACTTTCAGAGAAAATTTCAACCATACCAGAAAGAACAGTAATCAATAGCGTATTTAAATGTTGACTACATCAAGTGATGCGTGCTACAGACAAATTTTAGTACACCCTCTTAGACTTATTGAAGTTGACGGCACAGGCAGCTGTCAAGCGTACCTAACAAACCAAAGTAAATATGTCTTGAAGAACAGTCTTCAATTGCCCTAAACCAACACATCTCTATCATTTCAGAGTAATCTTAGCCATGTGACCAGTTAAACTAAGTATCTTGAAGTGTAGCTTTTATGTTTATGAGATATAAAATAAGAAAACCAAAGAGTTAATTGTCTATTACAACAACAAGCAGAAGGGGTTGACTTGGTACCTACAGCTGCTACATACTTGGTAAAAATGGGGTGCCACTAGCATTTCAGAGTAATTTTAACCACACAACACTCTAACTAACTGTCTTGAGAAGTGGCTTTATGTGTTAATGGGTGGAAATAACAAAACTAAAGAGTTGATTGTCTATTACAACTGTCAGCTAAAGAAGCATTTAGGTAGCCGGAATACCGATATCCTAAATATTTCAAGAGTAATCTTAGTCATACAACACTCTTAACTAATTGTCTTGAGATGTGGCTTTATGTGTCATTGGTTGGAAAATAAGAAAACTAAAGAGTTGATTGCCTATTACAACAGTCAGCTGAAGGAACATTTGGGTTATCGGAATACCGATATGCCAAATGTTCCAACCGAAGGAGCCCACTTAGAGTCATCTCCAGGGGCTCGGAATACCGATGCCCTAGAAGTGTCGGAAGCAACATTTCAATTAACACCAACAACCGCTAAATACTTGTTGGACTTTAGTATGTTTGGTATTAAATTTGGCTTGTTGGATAACCAATCATTTTTATGAAAAATGCAACAATTTTTATTTCTGCGTAAGCGAATTTAATCAGAAATATAGAACCAACCTTCAAGAAACCGAAAAAAGAGGATAAGAACATTAAGAACAAACATTCCGATACCGAAGTGATCCTAAACACACCATATGATGCAAATTCTGTAAATCTCTTTAACAGAAGAAAAACAGAAGTGAAACACCGTAAGACAAATAGAACCGACGTACATAGGATCCTGGACACTCCATTTAAATACATGTAAATTTTGTAGTCTACTATGGACAGTCAAGTCTACCTCTGGACATTTAAGTCAACCCTGGACATAATTATAACGGTGTTTAAATGCAAATAGATTGAATTATTTTGCGGGGAGTCAGGTATGGACAAGGTGTTATTAATAATAAAAACAGTGGTAAAATATAAAAATATAATATATTTACTCAAGTGTACACTACAGCAAGCTAACTAATTTCAAAATTGTCTCCCTTTGCAATTCTGCTTTTTTATTTAGACCCAGCTCCATTAACTGTTTGATCAGCTGTTTCTTTTGAACTTGTTTTTCTCTGTACGCCTTTCTGATTGCAATTCCCTTTTCTGTTTGGTAAAACACTCTTCTCTTTTCATTAGCTTCCTGTCTTCTACGAATACCCGAAGCTCCTCTGGTGCACTGGCAAGTCTCTTTATTGTGCAACTCGTTCACTGATGCGTAAACTAATACGTTTTTAACTCCTTTTGATGCTAAACATGATATTTCATCTCTTACAGAAGCACACATTTTTCCTCTACCATGCAGCCAAGAATCACAGTACACTCGCCTAGAATAGTGCGAATGCGGCGTTCCACGAAGACCATCGCCATCTCTTTGAAGGGGTTTCTGCCCATCTGCACAAGCAATATACCTTAATACTCCAACAGCATGATCTAGACAGATTATTTTCTTGAAAGTTGTTTTAGGATGCAAACGTCGCCCTACACGTTGAAGCTTCTTTTTAAATCCCTGAACCGTAGACCCATTTGTAAAATGTATCAAAGCGTGCATATGTTCATGCGCCACACTTCCATCATCTGCTTCTAGATGACATCGACAAATTGAATACCACTTAATATTTGGTACACAAACTAACAAATTAAAATCTTCTTCATTTAACAGAAGATGAAACCACTGCGTAACACACTCTTCGTAATCTTTGGCCATCTCTTGTGGTGAAATCGCCTTAATGTCATTAACATTTAGTAAACTCAGATAATCAGCTTTTGATATGGAAGCCATCTTGTAAGAACGATGTGAACAGAATGAATGTCCAGAGAATACTAGCCGTGTACACCTAGACTATTCCATTATATGGTGCATCTTTAATGATCGCATACTGTCGTCAAACATCGGTGCTGTTCGGATCAGACAAACGACCAGTCAACCAACCAAGACAGACAGCTGTCTAGCAGGACAGACAGCTGTCTAACAGCTGTTGGCAGTTGTCATATCTGGTAGGATGACATCATCATCATTATACGTGTTTGAGCTTGTCGACAGCTCTCGTTTCCGGTTAGTGACCTAGTTTTCCGAGATAGCCCGTGACAGATGAACGTTATTTCATTTCCTGTGGTTGACTTAGTTTTTTTTCTTTTAGAGTTCGCTAGATGAACGTTGTACTGTTAGACAGCTGTGTGATAGAGGAAAAATGTGTGCTTCTGTAAGAGATGAAATATCATGTTTAGCATCAAAAGGAGTTAAAAACGTATTAGTTTACGCATCAGTGAACGAGTTGCACAATAAAGAGACTTGCCAGTGCACCAGAGGAGCTTCGGGTATTCGTAGAAGACAGGAAGCTAATGAAAAGAGAAGAGTGTTTTACCAAACAGAAAAGGGAATTGCAATCAGAAAGGCGTACAGAGAAAAACAAGTTCAAAAGAAACAGCTGATCAAACAGTTAATGGAGCTGGGTCTAAATAAAAAAGCAGAATTGCAAAGGGAGACAATTTTGAAATTAGTTAGCTTGCTGTAGTGTACACTTGAGTAAATATATTATATTTTTATATTTTACCACTGTTTTTATTATTAATAACACCTTGTCCATACCTGACTCCCCGCAAAATAATTCAATCTATTTGCATTTAAACACCGTTATAATTATGTCCAGGGTTGACTTAAATGTCCAGAGGTAGACTTGACTGTCCATAGTAGACTACAAAATTTACATGTATTTAAATGGAGTGTCCAGGATCCTATGCTCGGGTCTGGTCGGGGGCCGTCGCGTCTGGTCAGTTCCACCACCTCCACCTCCACCACCGGTGGCGGAGTGGCGGTGGTGGCTCCAGAACCCCCCATCTATACCTACTGTCTGTTTGTGTAAATCACAATGTATTCCAATACATAAATTAATCGTTCTGACAGGCACTGGATTACAAAAATTATTTGTTTTTATTTTTGCACGCACACAAACAAACATTTGTCTTGGATTGAAACTTTTATTAATTTTGTTACTATTTTATGTACCTAATTTTATTGGTATAATACTGGGACATAATCTTCATGCCTTGGGGTCGATCAAGACAACTTTAAAGGCACTTAAGAGGACCCTGGTAAGTATGGGAAGACAGATAGAAAAACGATGGACTCTAGATTCTATTTTCTTACATATTTGTTATTTTTAGGGGGTTTTAATACTTTTATTACTTGACTCTAAATTAACTCATACAAAATCCCGTTCGTACATATAAACATACACATGTCCGCATTCTTTCCGAGGCAAAAAACTCGCTTAATAACCACATCAAAAACAAAGTCCTCTTAAGCTCCAGCAGCAGCAAACCCTTCTGGACTCTTGCTAAATGTATTGGGAATAATTTCTGCAAGAGCATGTTTCCACCTCTTGTCTCAGGGTGTGAAATTGTTTCTACTGCCCTGGGAAAGGCTGAACTTTTTGCCTCGCTTTTCGCCGGCAATTCTACTCTCAACCCATCACCAACTGTTCAACCACAAACAGCCCCCAATGTCGCGCATAAAATGGACGATATTACTTTCAAAACTAAAAAGGTACGAAAGATGGACTCTTCTCTTAATACCAGGAAAGCCTCTGGCCTTGACGAGATCCCAGCAATTGTTCTCAAAAAATGCGCACCAGAACTTGCTCCTGTCCTGACTCGTCTATTTCAGGCATCTTGCAATAGAGGCATATAAAACTGCTAGAGTACAACCCGTCCCCAGGAAAGGATCCAAAGCGCTTACTAGCAACCAAAGGCCTATTTCTTTCCTTTCAGTCGTCTCTAAAGTGATGGAAAAGTATACAAACACCGAATGACTAAAATTTATTAAAAAACACGGCAGGCAGTATGGATTCCGTCAGGGCAGATCAACTGCCAACCTTCTTTTCTTTGTCACCCATTCCTGGAACAAGTCTATGGAACTACACTGTGAATCCCAGATTGTCGCTCTAGACATATCCAAAGCATTCGACCAGGTCTGGCACGCAGCGCTGCTTAATAAACCACCGGCCTATGGCCTACCACCAAAACTCTGTGCGTGGACAGCAAATTTCCTCTCTACCCGGAGCATTTCTGTTGTCGTGGATGGACATTCCTCTAAACTGTATTCAATTAATGCAGTAGTTCCTCAAGGTTCAGCTTTAGCTCCTACTTTGTTTCTCCTCCACATCAATGACCTCCTCTCTAGCACAGTCAACCCAGTTCATAGTTACGCGAACGAGAGCACCCTTCACTCAAATATACAATATTCTAAGCCTGTTTCTTTTGCCCAATTAAATGAGGATCGCAGATTCATGGACGGTTCTGTCTCGGTGGATATCCAAAAAATATTAGACTGGGGAAGTAGAAATCTTGTACAATTCAACCCCACCAAATCACAGTCTTATCAAATTTTTACAAAATTTCTGTAATAATATTTTTTCATAAATTTTGTTTTACGTTACTGAAATAAATCTTTGTCCAAAAAAATTTGAATCTCAAAAGAAAATTTTTATGTATTTTTTTATAATTCTTGTGAATAAATATACCTTGGTAGGTGTAGTTTTTGTGCAATCAGCTTAAATAGGTTTGTTGGCCAATAAATGGGACCAGTTTTCCCGGAAAACTTCTGTTTATTTTCAGAAGATTTTTGTACTTTTTCAAATATTAGAATGATTTTATGAACCATTCTACCTCAAAAAAATATTTAAAACTAAAAATATTTATATGAGAATTCGCCGCCACAGCACACTTACTGCGTCCAGGCTTTTCAATTTCATGTCAGCTTAATCATTTAGTTAGATTTTTGCAGTATTGGGTTCTACTTTCCTTTTTTTACCTTTATTCATTAATGTTGTTTTAATATTATTTGTATTGTATTCGGATTTTTTAGAAAAAATCGATACATACGTCATTATGGCTGCTGATAACCGCCATATTACATTTGTTAACACTTATTACATGCTTTGTATTTATCGAGCTTTAGGCGAATCGAGTGACACCTCACCTATAAATACAAGGCTATTGCGCCGTTTGGATGCTACAAAAGAATAGTTAAGATGAGCTATGTTTCTGTATGACCTGACCTGACCTTACCTGACCTTGAACTTTTCGTTATTTGGCCACATTTTTTTACTTTTGCAATCGGAAATTATGCTAAGAGCAAGCATTATAGCTACTTATATATATATATATATATATATATATATATATATATATATATATATATATATATATATATATATACGCATATACATATAAATTTCTTTCAATTTTTTAAATGGATACTTATTACTTTTTTGTTGACATTAAG
Organism: Tillus elongatus; assembly: GCA_964006375.1. Lineage (NCBI taxonomy): Eukaryota > Metazoa > Arthropoda > Insecta > Coleoptera > Cleridae > Tillus > Tillus elongatus. The sequence goes on from OZ023265.1 coordinate 28,931,206, forward strand.
TTTTTTTTTTCTTTAGGTTTTTTTTTAACAAAATTAGTAATTGACTCGAACACTTATCGCCAAGGGACCTACCAAGGCTCGTCAACATATTGACTTGCGCCACAGAAAAATTAGGTAAACACAAGATTCGACAGTTGGAACCTTAAATTCAATAACATTGGTTTACTATTTTTGCTACTTTTACTTAGTTTAACAGGTAGCCAGGTAGCTTAAGTTTCAGGAAAATTTTATTTGCAGTCAGTTAATAACTGAATTAATGTGTTTCGTTGGCTTTCGTACAACCTACAAGAAAGCAATATATATATATATATATATATATATATATATATATATATATATATATATATATATATATATATATATATATAAATCACAAATTGAGATCCCATTGGAATTACAATATGGTGTTGGTTCTATACCCATGCGGTTTAAGTGAGATTTGTATCTTCCATGGTTCGTTTTCAATCTTCTGGAAGTTAAGGATGCAGCCATTTGTATACAAGGGAATGGTGTTGCAAATCAAATCATAATTTCTACATAGCTGTGATAATCTACACTCCTCATGAAATGAATTTAGTGTCCATGACTTGACCACGAAGAAAATATTCGCATTCCTTTAGACACAAACTTCTGAAACGTTATATTATTCGACTTTTATAGAAGAAATCTCAATTTTCGCCAAATCACCTCTTATTCATCCCCTATTCCCTGAAGCGATCTTACCCAAAAACAATTCGAAGCGTTCCTTTGTCGGGTGATAACTGGATACCAAATTTGAAGATTATATTCAGTCATTGTTGTTGCCCTTACTTGGTGAGACTGGTCGATACTACATACAGACTTGGAGACTACTTACCCGGCTTCGCTGTTTGTTTTGTTTTTGTAAATGAAGGAGACGTAGAGAGCGCGTAAGCTAACTGGAGCAAGTGGCCTTTCTAAATTATAGAGGTTCTAAGATGTTCATCGACGTTCCTCTAACCGGTTTCGCTGCTGGACAGAAGATGCTGTCAAGCAGCGAAACCGGGTACAGAAACAATGAAAAACATCTTAGAACATCTAGAATTCAGAAGGGACTTTTGTTCCAGTTAGCTTATGCGCTGACTCAAAATGTTTCCGAAAAAACTGATCCGATTTTCCTAGCCAACGAAACATCTTTAGGCCATTTACCCACCTGCAAAGATAAAATAGCTTTTCGACAAAACTTCCATCTTCCAAAAAAAACTTTGCACGAATATTTCCGATCAAGTTTTTTACGAAAATCCAATAAATCTTTTTTTACAATAACTTATTTAACATTTATTATTATTTACCAGAATTTCAAAAAAATCTTGCAAAAAATGGTTTCTAAGAAAACAAAAAATTTCTGCGAAAATAGACTAAATATTTTTTTACACAAAAATCTGCTAAAAAATACATAAAACTCAAATTATATACATAATCTGTAAATAAAATTAAAAATCAAAATCAACATGTTTTCAACGTTTATATTCCATAAATGTAAAAAGTTGGAAAATAATTAAAATATCAACTATAAACGCTATCTATTTTTTTTTCGCGCAAACAGATATTATAGTTGAATTGAGAATGCAACAATGTAATAATAGAAGGGGTGTTCGATTAAATAAAACTGGTCCAATTTCCCTGGCCAACGGACCTCTTTAAGCTATTTACCCACATGGCAAGATCAAATTATTAACAAAAAGCTTTTCAACGAAACTACCAGAAAAAATGTTGCATGAAAGTCTGCAAATAATCTGTTTTTAAGAAAATCCGAAAACATTTTTTTTACAAAGCTTTTTAAACATTTATTATTGTTTATCAAAATTTCACATAAATCTTACAAAAATGATTTTTACGGAAACAAAAATTTCTGCGAAGGCTAACTGAATATTTATTACACAAAAAGTTCTTAGAAGAATGGATAATATATATATATATATATATATATATATATATATATATATATATATATATATATATATATATATATATATATATATATATACCTGATCTGTAATTAAAATTATAAAAAACAAGATGTAATTTTTTCCCTTTATGTTCCAAAAATGGGAAAAGTTAGAAAATAATTAATATAATTAAAAAACGATAAACTCTATAAATTTTCTTCCTTAAAAACACGCATTTTAATTCGATGGAAAAAATTGAATATTATAAGCGTTGTTCCTGTGATTGTCAGAATATTTTATAGCATGCAGCTCAATATATCCTATAATTAACTAAGGGAAGATTAAAACCTGTGGTTAGTACTGTTAAGTACATTTGAAAAACTCAAATCACCACAACGCATTTTAAATACCTGACGAACGTTTCACCAGCCAAGTTAGCATCTTCAGGCTATGAACAATTTTCTCATGAAAATTCACTAAAAAAACTTTCACGATAACCAGAAGCTATTTTCAGTAAGAGGATTTACAGAGGCAGAATCTCAGATATTTGTTTCACAAAAAAAGATAAAAACGTTCCAAATGGAATTGCGACAATCTTATAATACAATATATGTATTTACTTAAGAAACAGTCAGACACTAAAAAAACCTGTCTCAATGTCAATCGGAATACAAACTAATTTACGCTACAGAATCCTAGTTTTTGCGACTAAATAATCACAATCAAGATTGCTCAGACGCCGTCTGCTTCTATCTATGAGAGTGTACTTAGATCGGCTTTAATGACAACCGTATTGATTCATTATGTCGAGACTGTCTTCAGTAATTGACATTGTTCGAAACTGACAGGTGACATAACCTGATGAACAAGGGCCAGTCCTTAATAGAAGAGATACAATCTATCATCGCCCGTGTTGCATTATAATTAATCTGGTTACACTATACCTGTTTTAGATCTAAAATTCACCCAACTATGTGAGGAATATGCAACAATTACCTTCCACGAACATACTAAATAAAAAACTCTGGACGCAGCAAGTGCGTTATGGCAGTGAATTTTTATAAAAATGCTTTGAATATCAAATATGTCTTTTTAATGCAAGCAGTCATCAATTTGGTTACCGGTATAACCTATAGAGTAGAAACAATGTGCCATATTTTATCAAAATAACTTATTGTTTGAAAATGTACAAAAATTTTCCGGCAATATACCTTAAACGTTGGTTTTCTAACCGACAAATCTTAGGTTAATAGCAAATTGAGTTATTGAAATTTGAAGCATTTAATGAAAATTTGCTACCAAAACGCACTTACTGCGTCTTGATTTTTTTTTCTTACAAACATATTTCGATAAAAAATGCAATAAAATAAGGCTGTTATAAAGCTATTTATAAGATGCAGCTCAAGACACCCTATAATTAACTTATACAATTTTTTCTCGTCTCTTGTGTAATAATAATTATATTTAGCTTTACCGTAGAAACGCGTCACCCTGTATAATATCAGCCCTTTTGTAAAATTTCGATCCTTTATATATGTTGATAAAACATAACAAACACTGTTTAATCCACCCAATAACATTAATAAAGGAATAATTTGCACTTGTATATACAAATTTCCCAAATGACACAAATAATTCGTCGACTCAAACAAATAAACTCTCATATCATACGGTAAATGCCAGTTACAGCGTCTAACAGACCTGCGCAATAATATCAAATGTTCCGTTACCACGGCAACAAGATACTAGATCTCGTATAAGTTGTTGACCATGAGAGGAGGTAAAATTAAACATAAATATTTCAAATTTGAATAGATCAATTTTCTGTAACCCCAGAAAGCTGAATTTTAGCACGTAGTTAGGTCTTTCCCAAAGCAATATGTGCACCAAATTTTATCGAAATATCTTTGTAATTTTCGAAGAAAAAATTTGTTTTCGAAAGAAAACTCAAAATTTTTCCGGAAAACCGTGTCCGATTTTTCTGGCTAACGAACTGATCCAAGCTACTAATAAAAGAAAGGCGCTTGTCGAGTTTTATCAAAATCGGAAAATTATTTATATATATATATATATATATATATATATATATATATATATATATATATATATAAACATATAGCAATCGAAACTAACCCCAGATATGGGTTCTAGGGGCCCAAATTCGCGCTCTTTTGCAAAAATTTTTGCAAAGTCTCACCATCGATACCTCTCTATTAGTGATTTTTTTTAAATAAACATTCACTAATAGAAACTGTTTCCTAAGAGATTTTTATTTTAATAATTCTTTTATGAAGGTTGATGTTGGAATGAATGGTTTAAAAAAATATCTTACCGGTTCCCGCCAAAAAGATACTGAATAAATCTTTGTTAAGTGTAATTGTTTGATGGATGCGGCCGCAGCGAAAAACCTGGGATTAATTAAAAATGCATCAGGCAGTAATATCTGTAAAAACAAGGAGATGGGTCTTTTAAAGGCTGCCAAGACTTCTCAAGTTCCAATGGCTACACATTAAGACTATATGAAGAAGCCAATTGAAGTACTTAAAAAACTGGTTGATGTGCCTCTAGGCCGCAAAACTGTTCTATCACCTGAAGTTGTGGCTGAATTATTTGAATATTATTAACCAATAGAAAATTCTTACTTTAAACTTTTCCTGCTTACTGGTATACTACTTGATACGTGCTCTGACATGCTCCATGTACTGTGCAGCGAAAAAAATCTGATCGCTGGCTGAAAGTACCTTCATCTCCGCCTGTGTAATACGTTGTTGTGGATTGAGGCGCGTCATTATTAGTTACAAGGTTGAATGAAATAAAACAAAAACTAATGGCAGATGGGCCATTAACAGCTTTAAGCCATACAAATCGCCGGGATTTGATAGGATAATATCCAACATGCTTCAACATGGGATATATATATATATATATATATATATATATATATATATATATATATATATATATATATATATATATATATATATATATATATATATATATATATATATATATATATATACTGGCGCCGGCGCTGGCCCTCATGATGAGGGCCAGCTTGGCTCTAGGGTACATTCCGAGGGCATGGAGACTGGCCAGGGTTGTATTCATTCCTAAACCTGGGCGTCCAACAGACCAGGCAAAGTCCCTGAGGCGAATAAGTTTCATGTCCTTCTTGCTAAAAACAGTAAAAAAACTGCTCGACCGGCACATTAGGGGCGGTGTATTGGAAGCATATGCCCTACACTGCGGACAATATGCATACAGAGCAGGAGTCTCAACAGAAACATCACTGCACTAACTGGTGCTGAAACTGGAGAACATGCTGGAGAACAGGAAGGTGGCGCTGAGGGCCTTCCTAAACATAATGGGGGCCTTCAGAAACACCTCATTCGGATCGGTTCTGGCAGTTGTCAGGGAGCGTGGAATAGAGGAGACCTGCTGCAGGTGAATCAGTTCCATGCTCAGGGACTCTGCTGGCGGGGATCGCGGCAGGGTGTCCGCAGGCGAGCGTCTCCTTTGTCTGGTGCCTAGTTGTGGACGGCCTGCTGGGGAGGCTCTAGGGAGGGGGTGTGAGGTACAGTGCTATGCCGGCGACATTGTTATCATAGTCCGAGGAAAGGTCACAGAGTCAGTGTGAGAGCGCACGTAGACAGCACTGAAAGTGGTGGAAGGGAGGACGTTGGTCAAGGGCTCGGGATGAGCATCGAGAAAGTAACCGTCATACGGTTCAGGAGGAGGAGAAAGTGTGAGAGCAACAGACCTCTTACTCTATATGGTAGGAACATTTCAATGGCCAGGGAGGTAAAATATCTGGGTTCCGGATCACTCAGGGATCGAAGGCAATGAAGAAGCTGACAGTCTCGCGAAGAGGAGAGTGTCAGCGGAACCATTTGTGGGGCCAGCACCGGTTCTGGGCGTGACAAAGAGCATTGCCAGGAGAGCCATTAAGTCCTTGGTCAGAAACCAACACAAGGTGTACTGATCAGACTGTCCAGGGCTCAGACATGGGAAGTCAATAATTGACGAACCCAGTTCTAGCTAAATCTTAGCAGAGGACAGCTCAGAAACATAACAGGTCTCTTGACGGGACACATGGCTGTCAAGAAACACCTGCATAAAAAGGGGCGGTTCAAGGAGGAATCAGCCCAGCACTTCTTGTGCGAGTGTCCAGCTCTGGATCGCAAAAGACAACTGATCTACGGTCTCGACCGGGGACAGAGCATTATAAAACTGCACCCTACCAATCGCCGTGCAGACTAGTTCAAGGCACAGTGATTTTGGAAAGGGTAGAGTAAAAAACTAAGGGCATGTACAATAAGCCAAAGGTTGCAGTGCTATCGGGGCGGCCAAGCCGCGGACGAGCCCTGTGGGAGAAAAAAACATGGCAAGTAGGTACATACAAATAATTATTATAGTAAATTTGTAGCCGATTATACCATAGCTATAAATATTTAATAAAAATGTTGCTTTTGATCGTCATTTACATGTGGTGTTTCCAATATACCACAACGCCATCATTAAAATTTTGTGATAATTTTTTATTTTGTTAGAGAGAACGTTCCGCTCTTTAGTGACTTGGAAAAGTTAAATCCCGAAGAGTTTGATTTTCTACTCGCAGAAATACCTTCTAATGGAGAATGGAACGTGGTGTTTTTCCCATATATACAGAGGAAATTTCTGCTGTAGCTACTTGTACACAAAATTTGTCCTGCTCAGAAGATGATGAACACTCAGAAGACAAACTTCCACTATCACATCTTGTGTCAAATGACAAATTTATTTGGAAAAAGCCCCAAACTGTCACCAAAACAACTAATCACGGAGATGCTTTTTGAGAAGAAGTGGGGCCCACTAACATACCTGATGACAGTTAGTTGCCAGTTGATATTTTTTGGTGTCTTTTAAGTCAACAAATTATAGAATATTTTGTTTTTCAAACAAATCTTCTCGCTACCCAGCGGGGAAAAACATTTGTTCCTACAACGGTGAGACCAATAAAAATATTATTGGCCATAAATATTTTGATGGTTGTGAAAAGGCTTCCCAGCTACTGAGATTACTGGTCAGCGCAACTGGAGGTAAGCGATTCTTATATTTCAACTCTAATGAACCGCACTCAGTTCGATTGGCTCTTAAAACATTTCCGTCCAAATGATAACGCTGTTCAGCCAAAGCGCGAGGATCCTAATTTCGATAAACTCTATAAGTTGTGTCCTTGAACTCATAACTTTAGTTTTCACTATAAAGTGCGCGGAACAGTGTCTATGGACGACTCTATGATCTGTTTCAAAGGGCGTTCGTCAAACCGTCAATATATGCCTAATCATCCAATAAACTGTGGATACAAAGTTTGTACCAGAGCGGATGTAAATTGGTACATTGATTAATTCCAAATATATACAGGAGAATTAAACGAGAATAGAGAGAAACAATTAGGATCTCGAGTAGTTACGGAGTTGACTAGAACTCTGGTTGGAAAACACAATTTTATTTATTTTGATAACTATTTCACATCCATGTCACGACTAAGGCAGTTGCAGACGCCAAGTATATATGCGACGGAAACTATTCGAAAACGTAGAAAAGGAACTCCGGTCATTTTCAAAGCTGATAAAGAGTTGGAGAGTGGTGATTTTGACTGGCGTACGACCGATGACGGAATATCCTGCGTAAAATGGACGGATAAAAGAATAGTTTTCTTAACATCCTATTGTGAAAATCCTTCTGAAACTGATCATGTAACAAGGAAGAAAAATAATGGTATAACGGGAAATCTTCCTTGCCCCAAAACTTTGAAAAATTACAACCGAAATATGGGTTTGTGTCGACAAAAGAGACATGCTGAAAAAACCTTGAGCTTGACAGAACAAGTAGAAAATGGTGGCCACGCATATTCTCGCATTTCATTAATGTCAGTATAGTAAACGCGAGATAAATGGAACCCAAACAATGGCCCGTTATGCTACAATGTCGCCTTCCCACGGTAAGAATCGCTGAGTCAGCCGTCGTCATACAGGAGCCAAGAACTATGCAGGTTCAAAGTGCAAGTAGAACGGAATATCACTGTGAGAATCTACATCAGCAGATTTCTTGTTTATCCAGAGACATAGTGCCACGCCTGGAGGGAAGACTATAAAGAGGCTGCTCACAGAGGTAGAACCGTTCATTCTTGTTCCCAGTTAGTGATTGGCACACCGAGTGCATAGACATTAGATCACATGTAGGTTGATCGTCTTATTTTAGTATATTATATTATTTATTTTTCTTGTAACTAAGTAATTAAGTATTGATTGTTCAAAGTATTAAGTAAATTGTTTTAAAAATTCAAACGTCTTAACCGTAAAGTTAAGTCGCGTTCATCATTTTTCAGCAGCGCTGTGGAATCACCAGCGGCACGAATCTGACGGCGTTTAGTTTAACAGTAGTAGTAGCATTGGTGGGTGCCGGGAGTGAAGCTTTAAAGAAGGGAAGACCAAGTGTAGAGCAGAAAAAAATGAATATTTCTAAGCCAGTCCTACAATTTGAGAAGAGAGTCTCTACATATGCCAGTTTACGGAAATTCTCGCCGATGTGGTCCGTGTAGCACCAGAAACAATCAAATGAGATCCAGATAGGCCTGTGATACTTGTGCTGTCGCATTATGCCTTTCTGACAAAAAGTCTTGTTTCCAAAATCATCAACCCTATTCGCCCCAGGTCCCGTAACTCGGGGGCTGTTCCCAATATTTTTTTAAACTTTTATGCATTAAAAGTGGCTGCACGCCTGCACATCATTAATGTCACCTAAACAAGCCAAAGCACAAAATTCGGCGATGCAGACAATATTTACAGAAACACTAAGGGAATATAATCCCGAATTGGTAATGTACACCGATGCCTCTAAGTCACCACATGGAGTAGGTGAGGCGATAGTGACATTGCCCTCCTCTTAGCAGCTTATTAAATTACCCAAGGACATCAGTATTGGCACAGCTAAACTTTTGACAATTCTACAAGCCATAAAGAGGATAAAAGACATTTTTAACTGTCCAACGAAAATAGTCATCTGCACAGACTCTAAACTGGCATTAAATGAAATAAGTAGCCTATATACCAAGAACCATATAGCAAGGGAAACACAAAATACTGATCACAATCTTGAACGCCAATCCCCACCCATTACATTCGTTTGGGTACCCTCACACTCCGGCATTATAGGAAATGAGCTGGCAGATAGTGCTGCTAAAAGAGTGATCACGGAAGGCACGACAGTAAAAAGCCAATACCACCAATTATTAAGACCACACGTTAAAGCAGTAATTTACGACAAGTGGCCAATATACTGGAATAATCAAACTACCAAGCTGCACGAACTAGCACCAACCATTGAGGCATTCCAACCACCTATACTAAGTCGCAGATCCCTGTCCGCCCTGAGAAGACTCCGGATAGGACACACAGCACTCACAAGAGTACCTACTGGAACAACAAATCCTACCAGTTTGTGATATCTTCAATGTGAGCATTTCAGCAAGTCATATTGTCAGAGAGTGCACTAAACACAGACTTCAAAGAAGGTTGTTTTGTGGCGAAAATATATCCATGGTAACCCTAGCCACTGCAGCACCAGAAAACATAATAAATTTCTTAAAATCTAGTGAACTATATAAACACATATAACTGTAACCGTTGTATTGTATAATTTACTGGTTCAGGAACACACACACATTTTTAATGCACTTACATTGTACCTAAAATGTTTTTCTACATAATTTATATATGTCAATGGCCTTAGTAGTCGACACATAATTTTCTTTCTCTAAAATAATTTTAAAAAAAATTTTTTCGAGACAATTAATAATGTATCACAAGTAGAACCTTCTGCACTATTTCATATAAGAAATCACAATAACAGAACCGGTGTGTGCAACACTAAGCTTTAAAAGTATGTATGTATGTATGTACATTATATTGAGTGACCTCGGCATTAAGCCATTAGCTCATCATACCCAAATGGGTCAACCGCGGAATTAACAATGGTGATATAAAAATTGTCAAACCATTATATTTTACATTGATATTTTAACTTATTTTTAAATTTGATCTAACTTAATCTAGAACCTACTATATTTCGACTTTTAGCTTTGTTAATTTTTTGCTATTTATAATCTCTTGTATTCTCTCCTTTTTTTTCCCTCTCTAAACTTAAGGATCAAACAGGGACACAATATATTCACGCGCTAGGGGCCAATCTAGGCGACTTTCAGATACATTCACAGGCAGACCCAGGATAGAAAAGGTAAAACATTGGGACAGACAATAGGAGCTATTACTGAGTAATTATAACTATTACACTTTATTGACATTATATGAATTATGGACTAAAAAGCAATAACATATATCAGGTAAATAATTATAACTATTACACTATGTTAACATTATATAAATTATGGACTAAAGAAACAATAACATATAACAGGTAATATTCAGATGCGTATTTTTAAGTTGTTAACGTGCGCATGTATAATATTAAATATTTGTGGCTTATTTGTTCCCAGTAACTGCGACAAGTTGAATGGACGCTGAATATCTGCAAATGTTGAAATTTTATTTACAAAATTCTCAATCGATAATTTGTGATTAGTACAATTTAAAAGTATATGTTCTGCGCTACCCAACTCACCACAGTCACAGCTAGGATCGTCTCTAATGCCCAGTTTGAACAAATAAGCAGGAGTTAAGGCATGTCCCGATCTTAATCTACATATGTTTACAATCATAAGTCTATCTGGTACACTTATATCATAAAACCAAGGTCGCGTTGGTGGAGATGGTTGCAAGCTTTTATAGTAATGTCCCTTATCATAATCCTTATACATTTGGGTCCATTTCTTGGAGGTTATTTCAACAATACAGGGTACTATATCAGAAGAAGGACATAAATAGTTCAACGGCTCACCTGTAAAAACTGCCTCTTTTGATAACGCATCAACGCTTTCATTATTTGTAATTCCGCAGTGAGCTTTCACCCACACCAGTTTAACATCGGTACCCTCCTGTTCAAGTATTTGTATAGTCGAGACGATCTCCGCTGTAAGATACGTGCATTTTGTTGTTGGTGTGAGATTTTTCATTTTGTCAAGACAACTTTTGTTGTCTGTCAAGATTACTGCCTTTTGGGGGTGGAGGCTTCGCACAAATTTCAACGATTCCAAAATCGCCACAATTTCAGCAGAATATATAGATAATTTGGAATCTAGTTTAAATGTCTTCTGTATTCCCAAGTCTGGTATTTGATACGCACAACCAGTTAGATTATTCTGCTTTGAAGCATCAGTATACACTAAAAGGGAGTCTGGGAAACTTAGGCCTATATCAGATTTAAATAAACAGTTTCTAAATTTGCTGGGGTAATAAGAATAATCTCTTAGATACTGTATTTTAACAGGGTTTGTGGACTGAAAACACACTTTGTATATTGGGTCAAGATGTGATTTATATATATATATATATATATATATATATATATATATATATATATATATATATATATATATATATATATATCTTCCCTATAATCTATTATATTATAATATGCTGTTACTAGAACAAGGCTGGTTTTATTTTTCCAATAAGAAGGCTTTAAAAGTAAAAATATTCGTGAATTATATCTTCTAAATAACTAATAAATCATGTTGGTGCACCACGTTTAAATATTTCCGTATTTTATAAAATATACATTATGGTAGGTAGTCCTGATAAATAAATATATCACGTGTTTTCCCTGCCTTATCAGGTTGCGTGTCACGTGGGCTCTCGAATTAATGATAGCTATCACCATAATAATTCACTAAGTAAGAGACTAAGGTTATAAATGTGAACACTTTCCCCGTTTCTAGAGACGCATTCCAGGTAAAAGCTCAAACGGAGCGAATATACATGCAGCGTTACGCACAGCGCATATACGACACAGCGGCGAAATAATATGATATTCACAGAGTGTTTGTTGTTGATCAGCAATTACATACTTTCAGCAAAGTGGGCGTTGATTGTTGTAAAAAGTGATTTGCGTTTTTTCTCTTAGTACAGAGTCTTGCTTTTCATATTAAATCATTTCCGTCTTGACCAACCTCGCTTTGAGGGTGGTGATGGTGCATGTATTTTAGCGATTTTTTTTAAAATTCGCTAATGAGGAGATCTGTGTTTGTATATATCTCCGACCGATAACTCAAAAATAATGGACCAATCTTGATCAAATTTGGAGAGTACCCTCCTCTTGCAAGTGGCTTGGATAAGTTCGTAGCCAGAAAAATCGAAACAGGTTTTCCCGGACAATTTTGCGTTTTCCTTCTAAAAACATTTATATCTCCGGAAATAACAAAGCAAGGGAAACCAAATTTGATGCGCGTGTTTGTATTATAAAGGGCGAACTCCGTACCAAAACTTAGGTTTCTAGCTTTAAAGACAAAGAAGTTATGGGCAGTTAAAAAAACAAATTGTGGAGTTTTCTTCAAAACGTCAAATTCCCAATTTTAAACGTCACAATTGGCAATGTTTAGGCAAAGAACGTGAAACAAATACGGATTTTGAAAAGAAAATGTTGCAAGAAGAGTATTCTGCAAACCCTTAAGTTTCAGATTCAACCGTCATTGCCTTTCATTTTACTAAAATGTTTAGAGAAAATTAATTTCAAATAGACCCTTTCTCTGATGTTTTGGCTGTCGGTTTAGTTAAGTTGATGCTTTCGCTGTAAGTTTAGTGAAGTTTAACGGTTTATCATTTTTTTAAGCTAATTTTTGTAGAACAAATTCGTTAGTGCCTTTTTGCATTTTTTATCGAAATATGATGCGTTTGTAAGAAAAAAATCTGGACGCAGTAAGTGCGTTTTGATAGCGAATTTTCGGTGAATTTGCAGTTTAGTTCCCGAACGCTTTTCAAGGTTTTCAGAAACCTGCCTATATCACCCCCCCCCCTGGATCCACAAACCACAAGAAAAATTTCTTGTTCACACCCCCAAGGAAATTACGGGACCAGGAGTGAGTAGGGGTGTATAGTTTTTTTTAGCTAATTTTCGTAGAACAAATTCGTTAACGCATTTTTGCATTTTTTATCGAAATATGATGCCTTTGTAAGAAATAAATTTGAACGCAGTAAGTGCGTTTTGGTAGCGAATTTTCGATAAATTTGCAGTTTAGCTCGCGAACGCTTTTCAAAAAACTGTTTTCAGAAACCTGCCTAGCCCCCCCCCTGTATCCACAAACCACAAGATATTTTTTTTCACACCCCCCAAGGAAGTTACGGGACCAGGAGTTAGTAGGGGTGTAGAGCTTTTTTTGGCTAATTTTCCTAGAACAAATTCGTTAATGCATTTTTGAGTTTTTTATCGAAATATGATGCGTTTGTAAGAAAAAAATCTGGACGCAGTAAGTGCGTTTGTAGCGAATTTTCGGTGAATTTGCAGTTTAGCTCCCGAACGCTTTTCAAAAAACTGTTTTCAGAAACCTGCCTAGACCCCCCCTCCTGGATCCACAAGCCCCAAGAAAAATTCCTTGTTCACACCTTCCAAGGAAGTTACGGGACCAGGAGTGAGTAGGGGTGCTGGGCGGGGTAGGTAGTAAAAAGGAAAAATGAGCAGAAAATTGGAATAAAACGGACTTGAAAGCTGTCTTTTTCACATCTTGAAGCCATATCTTCCGTAAACCCTGCCCAACCCGCACAGCACCCCTATCCCCCCAGGTGCCGTAACTCCCTTGGCGGGTAGGAACAAGACATTTTTCTTGTGGTTTATGCAGCGAGGGTGGTTGTATGCACGCGAGGGGGAAGGAAAATCCCTACGACGAAGCAGCCACCCTCCAACCCCTGCCACAAGTCGAACCCGGGGGGGTGTCTGCTTCGTCGTAGGCATCCCCCCTCCATACAACCACTCCCAAACTACAAGAGAAACTTCTTGTTCATACCCCCAAGGAAGTTACGTGACCTGGGGCAAATAGGGGTGCTGTGCGGAGTAGGCAGGGTTTAATGAGGATATGGCTTCAAATAGACAACTTTCAAGCAGTTTTCTTCGCATTTTCTGCTCATATTTCCTATTTACTACCTACTCCGCCCAGAACCCCTATTCACTCTCAGTCCCGTAACTTCCTTGGGGGGTGTGAACAACAAATTTTTCTTGTGGTTTGTGCATCCAGATGCCAATTTACCGAATTTTCATTAAATCCTTCAAAGTTCAATAACTCAATTTGCTATTAACGTAAGCTTTGTTGGTAAGAAAACCAACATTTCAGTTTATTTTCGAAAAATTGTTGTATATTTTCAAACCGAAAGTAATTTTTATAAAATATAGTACATTGTTTCTACTACATACATTAATCAGATTGATGCTTGTTCACAATTGCTATTAAAAACATTTTAATGGAAATTCACTCCATAACACACTTGCTGCATCTATACTTTTGAAAAATGTTTATATTTTTTCAAACAATAAAGTTATTTCGATGAAATATGGAACATTGTTTCTACTATATAGGCAACCAAGTTTGATGCCTGCTTTCATCAAAGAAAGACATTTGCTATTAAAAATATTAAAAAAAAATTAGCTACCATAACGCACTTGCTGCGTCCAGACTTTTTATGATTTTGGAACAGTTGTTCCATCAGCCACAGACTTTTGCTACTTTTTTTGTTTTTTGTTTTGTTTCTTAATGTCGGTCTATTTCCTCACTATCTTGGAAATTTTGCCAAACCCAAGGTTCATAGATTAGATAGATTGTCTGGTAACTCTAAAGGGCAGAGACGCGGGAGGAGGGTACTACGTCATATGTATTCCAAATGCGGATAACACCTATAATTTCAGATTGCGTTTCGGTGCTTTAAATAACATTCATTATAAATTTGTGTAAGTTTGCTCAAAAAGTTTCGAATACGATCAGTTAAGGATTTATATAAATGTCATTTTGTACAAAATAGCAGTTAAATCGAATCTATTGTCTTAAAGACAATATCTTATCTTTGGATGCGTTGTGTTGTAAACATAACTGCACAGTGAATCAACGGTTTTACGAATTTAACGTTATTTATTCAAGATGATTTTATGTTCAACAATTAAATCGGTGAATCGTCATAAATGTGGATATGTACTTAATGAAAAAAAAAATAGTTCTATATACTTAAAAAAGTCTGAAGGCAGCAAGTGCGTCATGGTAGTGAATTTGTATAAAAATGCTTTGAAAGTCAAATATGTCTCTTTAATGCAGGCAGTCATCAATTTGGTTACCGGTATAACTTACATAGTAGAAACAATGTGCCATATTTTATCAAAATAACTTTATTTTGACAATGTACAAAAAATTTCCGACAATAAACTTTAAATGTTGGTTTCCTAACCAACAAACCTTAGGTTAATAGCAAATTGAGTTATTGAAATTCGAAGCATTTAATGAAAATTTGCTGCCAAAACGCACTTACTGCGTCTCGATTTTTTTCTTACAAACATATTTCGATAAAAAATGCAATAAAATAAGGCTGTTCGAAAAAAAATTTAGGGATCATCAACGACTTATGGGCCAGCCTGTGATTGTCCAAATACTTTTATAAGATGCAGCTCAAGACACTCTATACTTAACTTTTAAAATTTTTCTCGTCTCTTGTATATATGTATATATGTATATATGTAAACAGATCAAAACTGAACGTAAATGGATTCCAGGAGGCCTAGTTTGCGCTCATTTGAAGCAATCTTTTTAAAATTCTAAAGTCGCGGTCTTCTCATTAACGAATTTTTTGTACGAAAATTTGCTAAAATTATGGACCGTTAAACCACAAACTTAACTAAAACTACCGCCAAAGCATCAGAGAGAAAATAATTACCCTGTTGTATATTAGCCCTTTTTTTAAAACTTCGATCCTTTATATGTGTTAATAAAACATAACAAACACTGTTTAGTCCACCCAATAACATTAATAAAATCATAAAGGAATAATTTGCACTTGTAGATAAAAATTACCAAATAACACAAATAATGTGTCAACTGAAACATAAAACAATCTAATACCATACGATAAACGTCAGTTACAGCGTGTAACAGACGTGCGCAATAATATCAAATGTTTCGGTACCAGGCAACGCTTAGACATACTAGAGCTCATATAAGCCAGGTTTGCCACTGTCAAAGAAACGCGGTGATATTAAAAATAAATGTTTCAAATTTGAATAGCTCAATTTTCTGTAAACTTAGAAAGCTGCATTTTGGCACGTGTTTAGGTCTTTCCCAAAGCAATACGTGTACCAAATTTCATTGACATAGCTTTGTAATTTTTAGAGAAAAAAATTTTTTTTCGAAAGAAAACCCCAAATTTTTCCGGAAAGCCTTGTCCGATTTTCCTGGCTAAGGAACTCATCCAAGCTATTAATAAAAGAATGGCACTTGCCGAGTTTCATCAAAATCGGTTAATTACCTTTTGAGGTATATATATATATTATATATTATATATATATATATATATATATATATATATATATATATATATATATATATATATATATATATATATATATATATATATATATATATATATATATATATATATATATAACATATAAACATATAAAAATCGAAACTGACCCCGGATATGGGTTCTAGGGTCCCAAATTTACGCTCATTTGCCAAATTTTTGCAAAGTCTCACCATCTATACCTCTCTATTAGTGTATTTTTTTTAAATAAAAATCTCAATAAATAATTGGACCTTGGATGCCTGGTGGAGTGGTTTTGTAGTGTATTAGTGTGAAAAAATTATACTAAAAGGCAATGAAAAGTGGAGAGAAACATTCTATTTTTTCTTTTTTAAATAGGCTAATTTATCAGATAAAAATATTAGAAAAAATATCAGATAAGCTCACAAAGGGTTTTTATTTAAAAAAAAATCAGAAATATGCTTAGAACCCCATTTGGATGCACAAATCACAAAAAAAATTCGTGCAAACAAACTTCAAGTACCCGGAGTGAATAGGGATGCTTGGCGGGGTGGAATACAAAAAGTCTGGACGCAGCAAGTGCATTATGGAAGTGAATTTTCATAAAAATGTTTTTAACAGCAAATATATCTCTTTAATGCAAGCAGGCATAAATTTTTGTCACCGATATAACGCATATAGTAGAAAAAATTATTCGTACCTACGTGAATACAGCTATGCAGCATAAATGTCGTAAGAAGTTAAAAAGCCTTAGGTTTCAGCTACAATATTCATTGTTCTTTATTTTATTAAATTATTTTTGGAAAATTATTTTCAAATGGACACTTATGTGATGCTTTGGTAGCAGTATCAGTTATCTTTTTAATTCTAATAACGAATCAGATTACGCTTATTATTTAGCGTTTTTTTTTCAATTGGGCAAAGTAGAAGTTTTTTATGGAGAACAATGCGCTAATCTGCTAATTTACCTGTAAATGTTATTAATATTAGAAAAAATGGAAACAACGCTCGTGCCTCTAGTAAAGTTATCTTCACCATTTTAAATTTAAATGAAATTTACTACTCCCGTTTCGCATCCCTTCAACATATTGGGCACATAAAATATAGGAATTTACTTAAAATTGTCATTTATAATTGAAGGAAAATAAAATTTGTTCTAGGTATGCAACTAAAAATTCACAGAAAATAGAATAATTTCTAGATTCTAAAACCTACTGCACAGCTATAATGAAACAACGTTAAATGAGACGAAAACCATTTAAGGTTAAGGGATCGAAAAATGTTTAAACAGTACAATAAACATTCGTACTCCAAAAAAAAAGATTCTTATAAGGCGTAATACAATAGTGCATAATAGTCCACTCCAACAGTACATGTCATATTCAACTGACAAATTATTTTGATAAATGTCAGATCTACTTTCAAAGTGACATGTAAATAAGTATTTTGTTTTCTGACATTTGTAATGTAAATGTAGGCATACTCTTCTTCTTACATTCATATTTATTTTTGGACATCACAGTTTTACTAATAGGCTTGGACACAATTTTAGTGACGTTTGAATTTTGTAAATATTTCTTCAAATAAGCGCGAACTAGGCCCCATAGAACCCATATCTGGGTTAGTTTCAGTTTTTATCTGTTTGCATATATACAGGGTGCGCATTACTAGGGTAAAGCTCAATGTATCCATTAGTATACAAGATATGAGAAAAAAAAATATGTTAATTATACGATATCTGGAGATGCATCTTATAAAATTATTCTTACAATCACAGGTGGCCCTTAAGTCGCTGGTGCTGCAATTATTTTCCTAATCGAACACTCCTTTTATTATTGCAATTTTTGCATTTTCCGTCGAAACATAATGCATGTTTGTAAGCAAATAAATTCGGGACTTGGCAAGTGCTTTATGGTAGCGATTTTTTATAAAATGTTTCTTTCGATAGCTTAGTTTACTATTAACCTAAGGTTCGTTGATCAGGAAACCAGTTTTTTGAGCACATTTAAAGTTTAGTTTCGGAATATTTTTGCACATTTTCAAACAATAAAGTTATTTCTATGAAATAAAATACATTTTTTCTCCTATATATGTTATACTGGTAACCAAATTTTATGCAAGCTTTCTTAAAAAAATGTATATTTCCTATTAAAAACATGTTTATGAAAATTTAGTACCATAACGCCTTTGCTGCGTCAAGACTGTTTTAAATAGGCGTATTAATTGAGATGACTGAATTTATTCCATTTGGTTGTGCCAGATTATTTAATTTGAACTTTTTGTATTTTTGTCAGATAATTGTATTGCAAAAAATGTTGAGTCAGCTCTCGAAATTTACTTTTGTGTTTATGTAAAAATAATTCTTGTGTAAAAATTTTGTGAAAAGGTAATTAGTATTAAATGTTTTATTAGTTATTGTAAAAAATTTCGTAAATAAATATATTTTTTGTGTAACATTACTAAGCTAATTTTTGTAAAAAAAAATAAAGTGCGATTTTTCGTGAAAAAAATTGAGAATTTTCATGTAATGTTTTTTTAATGTTCGATAAAAAGCTTTTTGTGGAATACTATATCTTGGAAGGTGTGTAAATAGCTTGACGAGGTTTGTTGGCCTGCAAAATTGGACCAGTTTTATCTGGAATATTTCAAGACTATTTTCGAAAAAATTATTGTACTTTTTCAAAAAATAAAGTTATTTTGGTGAAACATGCTAGATTGTTTCTACTGTAAAGGTTACACTGTTAACAAAATTAGACGCCTTTCGTTAAAAGAATACATATTTCAATTACAAATATTTTCATGAAAATTCGCTACCATAAAACCATTGCTGCGCCCAGACTTCTTTCGAATGTCCGTTAATTCTAACACATTTATATTACTTTAACCCTATGTGATATATTGGATAAAATTTATCTTTTTACGGTGCCACTGCCTTCTTCTAAAACTGGCGCAGGTACAGAAATAAATTTGTCAGCATCATGGAACATCTAAACTACTCCCCAATAAACTGACATTATATCACATTGCGTAAACCAATTTAGAAGTTGAGCATGCGGGGAAATGTGAATTCAATATCACCGCAATATGGCAACATTGAAAAACTTTTTCTCCTTAACAAAGTTTATACGGAAAGAATTCAGTTATCGTCGTGTATATGACGTCAGTGAGAAACTTATACAATTCTAATAGCGAGTATCGTCGAAACTTTAGGACATAATAGAATTCGGTACACATCAGTGTGATGCAAACTCCTTTATCAAATGAGCTAACTTCCCTGAATATTTGACGTCAAACAAACATTAATTTTGTAATATATCACGTTATTATCTAATTATATATTTCTGTAGTCATTTGTTTGTTATGCGTTAGTCAATAGCTTTATACTGATACATACTTCATAGTTGATTTTGTGGCGGCTATTGACGGTAGGATTGTAGATTGTGGATTATTTACTGAGACGTGTACTGCCCTCATAACGAAAAACGTCATATTTACAAAAATTTCAATTTTCAGATTACATCATCTTTACATTCTTTGGTATGAATTTTACCTTTGTGCTAAGCAAGAACGCTCTACAGCAGAAATGCATTTAAAATCGTTATTAAGTTTGTCCTAACTGCACGTATCATATCGTGCACTAAGTATCTATCTAAGTACACTTGGAGAACACCCAAATCACCACAACACATATTTCAGAGACCTTACGATCGTTTCGTTGACAATGTCAACATCTTCAGAGGAAGAAAAATTCTAACATAAAAAACTAGATCCCGTATATTTATATCGCGTCAAGGTAAACGAACTAGTCCGAAGTAAAGTTGTCGTCCAAGAACGATCGTTTGTTTATTGCGCAGTGAAACAGGTCGGAGACCTGCTTTCATCTTTTGGTCGACAAATTTATGACCCTTATCTAATATTGGTTTAAAAGGACCAGAGTTCTTTAAAGAAACGTCACGTTTATTTTCGATCTAGAAATTTACTATGTGGATATTGGTTCATGCCGATAAAGACATCTGGTGAGATAAACAACATAAACTCAACTCATCTCTTTTAAAAATAGAAAACTAAAACCCAGATGTATGTCTCACCGTGTTAACTTTAACAAAGGGAAAATAGTTCAACTAAAATACTACATAAAAACTATATTTATATTGATTTTAATTCTACGTGAAAATATTTATATTGACTACATATATACAAAAAACCGAACCGGTATTTAAATCAAGACAAACATAGTGATTAGTATATGTATAAACCGGTCGAGTTATTGGCAATAATTTATTGTTCTACCAGACAAATTAGGAGTATTTAAGCGGTCAAATGCAAAGAGAAAACAAAGAGCTAGAAATTACAGGTGCCGCACGATTTAATGAAGTTTTGTTCTTAATAGACCTTAATATAAAAATACTTTCTAATGAATCAAGCATAGTTTGATGTCTGATATTTTTGACAAGTTTCAAATTTTCTTTGTCAATGTGGTGGTTATTATCCCATGTTGTGCCACACATGATTTGTCCACCGTACCATATCGTAACTGTGCGAGATGTTCACGAAATCTGGTGGCTATGTTTCTCCTAGTTTGGCCCACGTATTTAAGATCACAATCTTTGCAACTAATCTCATAAATTCCAGACATTTCAGTGACTTTGTCTTTCGTATTACCCAACAAATTTTTTAAATTACTTTTCGTCGAAAACGTCAAATGTAAATCGGCTTTCTTAAAAATACTTTCCAAACCCTTTGTGATTCGTGGTTCATAAGGTAAACACACAAATTTTTTCTCGATTTTATCATTCTTAAATCTCGTACATTCAGATATCAACTTCTTTGTTCTGTGTTTGTTAACTAATTTGTCTATTAAACCATCCGAGTAACCGTTATATCTCGCCACATTTTTATGTATTTTAATTCTGTATTAAATCTATGTTTACTCAACGGAAATTTGATCAATCTATTTACTAAGAAATTTAAACTAGCCGTTTTTTTGTGCAAACGTATGATGTGAGTCATTAGGAATATAACTAATAGTAGCCGTTTCCTTCCTATAGACATCGAATTCAAGCGAGCCTTTATTTTTGATAACTAGTACATCTAGGAACGAAAGTTTATTGATTTGGGTGTTCTCCAAGTGTACTTATTAGTGCTCATCACCGGTTCCAGTTTTCACATAGTGAAGTATCTATCTATAATTTTATACATAAGAATGCCCTATCTACCTTAAATCATACAGCTGGGACGTTTTAACTCAGTAGATGATATATCTTGTATTCTAGCTATATTTACTAAGCCAAAAGTCCTATCTACAAGTTACTAAATGAGATGGTCCAATCTACTAAAATGCATGTAGTTGGGACTTTCTTCCTTTTAAGGGGTCTAGACAACATTTTTAAAAAAGTCAACTTACAGCTAACATTTTCAACAACAAATACCTTAAAAAACTTGCTAGGTAACCCAAAAGACAAGGATAGCGCAAACAAAATGTCGGGAATTTATTAAATAAATTGTAAAGATTGTAATCTTAAATACGTCGGACAAACAAAAAGATCTATTGGAATTAGATTCAAATAACACATATCCCAATTACGTTACGGTACTGTAGATAAGTCTGCCGTCGCCCGACATATTTGGGATAATAGTCACGTTGATAAAGATAATCTGAAATTAATAAAACATGTTGGAAAACCAGGACAGATAAACGGGTGCTAAAGCATATATATTGCGAAATATAGTTACAGCAAAAAATGTATGAACACTTCACCAGCACCAATTACGAGTCACTTGATCGATTCCTTTGCTAAATAAAATTCCCACGTTTTCGGCACGTTTTACCGATAACATAAGTATACAGTTATTGGCGCCAAATGAATAGTTGTTAATTTAGCTGTCCTCGAACTTTCTCAAAACTATTACAGATGGACACTTTTTAGATAAAGCAGTAGGGATGGCGCATAGACCTTGTCGGGCGATAAAAATACAATACACTTTGGAATTTAAACAGATTATTAAGATAATTAATTAAAATTAAACAGATATATTATCAACTTACCTAGGTTAGGTAATTATTAATTTTCTTCTAGTTTTGACACAATACAATTCATTTCAGTTACAACCTACTACTACTTAATATACAAACCTGGTACAACGTACCTACTTTAGTATAATGAACAACAGGGGTAAACATTTGGTCAGTCTAGCTCTGAATAAACAATTAAGAGAAAATATGGTTAAAATGAAAAATAAATAGAAAAAACATAAAATACCAATTTAGATCCCGACTTTGTTCCTGAATATAAATCAGATTCATCATTACCAGATAAAACAGGAACTTCATTATTACCTGCTGAACCATCTAAAATTATTGGAAACATAGTTTACATAATTTATATGACTTCGAGGTTGACGACAATAATAAGATCCTACCTTTTATCACAAGTATTTTATAAGAGCTTCTGAAAAATGTTCACAAAGTTATAGAAGGTGAAAAAAACGTATGTACACAAAAAAGGGGACGTTGCGTAAGAGAAAATATTACGCTATTACACCAGAGGCTAGAAAAAAAAAAGTTAGATTCTCGAAAAGAAAAACATGCAGTAAAATCTTCTTACACTGAAAATGTAAATTAAAATGCAAGTTTAAAATTAACAAAAATCGGAGACATGACATAAACAAACAATTCTGGCCGTTGGACGAGCAGCACAAAAAGTTGTATTTGTTCAATTCCATCAAATTGTTTGAAATAAAAAGAAGAACTGCTGGGCCAAATTTTAAAATCAAGAAATCTTATACCTACTTATCATTTAACTAAAGAAGACTCCTCGGAGGCCCAAGTATGTGAACGTTTCTTTTTGTCCACACTGGGATATGATAATAACAATGACAAGATCATTAAGACTGTTCGTAATGCAAACAGGAGTTTAACTGCACCTAATAAACTAGATCGAAGGGGATGTCAATCAAACCCACATAAAATTGATAAACAAGTAGTTATAGATCATTTCAAAACTTTCAAGCCTTCTGTTTTTCATTATCGGAGAGAACATGCTCCTGAAAGGCAATACCTACTTTCAGATCTTAATATTACTTTGACGTACTCCGATTTTAAGGCAAAACATCAATCAGTAAAAATGTCATACGATTTTTATAGAAAGGTAGTATCACATGATCTTAATATTTCCTTCAGCAAATTAGCACATGTAGAATGTTGGAAATGTGAAGTTTACAACCAACATGTCAAGGATACCACACATAACACGAATGGTTAAAATTTTGACTGCGAGAAGTACCGTTTGTGGCAAGATCATCATACAAAATTTGTAGATGCTTGCAAAGAATACCAGAATGATGTTTTTAGGTGTGAAAAAGAAATAAATGGGACCTTCTTTTCTGCCGATTTGGAAAAGGTGACAATAAATAATACTTTATACATTTTGATAGTTTATTTGTAATTTGGTACTCAATGTATTATTTTGCAGATCATAATGATACCCAGGATCGATATGTTCAAGGAGATAATTTTTACCAAACGAATCATAGTTTTTAATGGGAGCTTTGTACCATTAGGGAAACAACATAAAAAAATAAAGCTTTGGCAGTTCTGTGGCATGAAGGTTTGGCAGGAATGTCAAAGAAAGATCTAATATTAAGTTATTATTTATTCTTTTCATTTAAGAAAGATGAAATCGAGATAACAATCTGGCTGGATAACTGTGCAGCTCAGAATAGGAATTGGAGCTTATTTAGTTTTTTATATATATTGTAAATTCACCTGAAGTTGTTTTAAACAATCTTCACATCAAGTATTTAGAAAGCGGACACACTTTCATGTCAGCTGATTCTTTCCACCATCTAGTGGAGGTGTCATTGAAGAAAAAGAGAAAGGTGTACGATTATGAAGACTTCAAAGATGCCGTGCAAAAAGCTAATAGCTCGTCAATATAATTGCTATAAATATCAATCAATTTTATGATTGGATAGACTCTACTTCAATGTATAAAGTATGAGTGCAGTATATTTTCAAAGGGGAATTTATTTTTTAAAATATAAACCAAATTTCAACAGTGATTTTATTTTCCTTAATTTTTTGGCAGCCAAGGCTTCTAAAAGGAATATGGAAAGGCCAAAGTCTAGAGTAAATTGTAGAGGTGTGCCTGAAGAGCGAAAGGCTGGTCTTGTGACCAAACTTAAACAAATACTGCCAGCAAGTAGGTTACAGTTCTCGATAAATTTACCTACAAATTCTAACATACCTGAAGTTGCCGAGGACTTGTGAACATATGTTAGTTAGTTTCCATTATGAGTTTAATTGTTTATGATCATGCATAAAATGGAGTCATCATGCTCATGCATGAAATACAGTCATCTTTATCGTAACAGTTTCCCAATAAGTTCAGGCTATTTGTGTAGTCCACTATCTTCTTGAGAGCTATTTTACATATGTCTTGTAGGATTGGGGTCACCCCTTCAAGGTATTTGAGCCCGTTACATAACTGCGAGCCACGTAGTCGCATATCAAGTGCTCTGTTGTTTCTGCTGCTTCAGTGTAGTATTTGCAGTTTTCACTGCCCGCCTTACCCATCTTCATAAGATGATACCTTACTGGGGAGGGTGCTGGTAAAAGTCCTGTGATTATTCTCCTGCCGTGATATGATGGTGAACCGTTTTGCGTGTCTTAAGCCTGGCGTTTTCCTCCAGTATGACAGCATTTGGTTCTTTTTCCAAGTATCAAGTTCGTTTCTGGGAATTCTTAGTGATTAATAGGGCTCTGGACCATAGAACGGTGTTGTTGTTGTCTTTTTTTAATACTACCTACTCCATGACATTCTGCAATGCCTTGATGCCCTAGTACCCACATCAGAGTTACTTTGTTGTTCGTAGCCAGTTGCTTCAAGGTATTTTTTAATTCCCATGTCAGTTTGGCATTGGTTTTAAACAATTTCATAATCCTTAGTACTGCTTGACTGTCTGATAGAATGTAGATGTCTCTATTTCTGGGTCTTATTTTTATGCACTCATTTACGCAGATATAGCAAGTGTTTCTGCTTGGAATCTGGTTCAAGTTTTTCCTGTAGGCTAAGCTAGTGTAAAGTTGGGTCATCTTATTCCATGCCCTGTTCCCTCCATTTGGTTAGACCCGTGTGTATATCATACAGATAATTTTTTATCAGCATCGCACTATCTCTGTCCCATGTTTGGCGCTGAATTATGACCACATGAAATGGGTCTCTGAAGTTAAGTTTAGCTGACACTTGATCTGCTCGTTTAGTGACGATTTTCGAGGAGCCGACCAAGTCTCCTGGTTTGAATTCGTCTGCTTGGAATAGTCTTGAGGCACTTAGTGCTGCTTGTCTCTTCACACATATGTTCAGTTAAGTACTGCAGCTATAGGGCATGATGTCATAGCTCCCGTCATTCCAAGATAGATCAACCTCTGAATTTTCTAAAATTTGCTTTGTATTGAGGCTTGTTACGTTTTTGGCCACCATATTATAGATGCATATGTGACCAGGAGTTTGGTATAGATCGTAAGGGTTGAGGAATGAATCTTACAATATACAGAAGGCAAGAGATGTTTGAAGATCTATTACAATTTAAGTGTAAATTTGTGGAGCAATCAAACAAAGCCAGACAAATCCACTTCTCATCAAAAATGAGATATGATTGCCTAGACTAGACGGTTACAACGAGGTGCAAATTTAATAATTTTTTTTTTGTAATTATTTTTAATTTACTCTCTTTTTACAATATGTGTTGAGTTTGTGTTGCGCTGTATGTTCGTCTTTTGTTATTTTCAATAAAGAAATGATATGTACAGTAATGGAGTATGAAGGAACAAATCATCTTAGTAGACCACCATTACCTAGGCTAAGCTCATCTAGAATGCTGGCAAATATTAACACAATAATTTTGCCCTCGCACCTTCTAGAGATCAACACATTTGATCACATGCGACGCTGATTTACTGTGCAGCAACTGCAGCGATTAAAACTTTAGGCTCCAATATTTCTGATCGAAGGCCCAATCATAGAAACGTCTGTCAAAGAGTGCCCCTGTGTGAGAAAAAGTTGATAAGCAGAGTGGAAACACTTCGAAATAAATTGGACAACTGACGCAATAGACTGGGGGAGTACAGACAAGGAAATTTCAGTAACGAGTAGAGGCAATAATAGGCCGAGTTAGACAACACTCAGCACAAGATCCAGTCACCACACTGCATAAGCATCTTTGGACTTCTTAAAACAGAAGCTTTGTGTATACTCAGAATGCTTGAGGAGATATAAAGCGAGCAACAATAGGAAGTGCCACAATGCAATGCTTAAACGCTCCAAAAGGACTTTCTACTGTCAGATTACTTCAGCTGCGAATGCAGACACCGATACTTTTTCAAGTAAAGAACAAAGTGAAGATTTCTGAAAAAATCAACTACCCACACCAATCTCCTGCAATATTGGCGCCAGCTGGGTTAACGGAGGACACTGAGCTTCTCAGAGTTATGAAGGGATGCATCGTGAGCTATTTACCATAGATAAGGTCCCCAAGGTTATTAAAGAGCTTCATGGCTTTATGCAAATATTTTCAACCAATTTCATAGATAGCCGACATTTCAGTGGCTTTATCTTTAATATTACCTAACCTAACAATATAAGAAATTTGTTAGGTAATACGAAAGATAAAAGTAAAGCCACTGAAATATCGGGTATCTATGAGATAGGTTGCAAAGATTGTAATCTTAAATACGTTTGGCAGACTTTGAAACCATTGAGACTAGATTTCGTGAACATCTGGCATAGCGCAGATACGGTAATGTGGACAAGTCATGCGTGGCACAACATATTTTGGGTAATAACCACCACAATGATAAAGAAAATCTGAAACTTATCAAACATGTTAGACGTCCGGCGGAGCTGGATGCGTACGAAAGTATTAATATTTCTAGGGAAATGAAAAACAAAAAATCCAAACCGAGCCCCGCCATTAGTTTGTAGTCGTCTGTTTGCTCTCTGTCTTTGATGCAGATAAAAATTCCGAAACCTGCCAGGTAAAGTGATAAAGGAAGTTTAAAAACTTCGTCCGGCAATACACTGAAAATTTTGCTTGCGATTTAGTCTACCTCTCGGTATCGTTTATTACCCAAGATTCTGGATAAAAGGTGAGTCAGTAGTAAATAGTTAGAATTTCTCATACTCTGATGACGCTAACGTTGTTAGTGAGACGATCGTCAGATCTTTAAAATTATGTGTTGTGGTGATTTGCGGTCTCCAAGTGTACTTATGTATCGCCACAAGAAAAAAAATTATATATCTATTTATACAGGAATTTGGCTACGAAACTCAAACAAGAAATTAATAAGCAGGAAATATACTCATCAAAAAATACACTAGAAAGCTGAACATAAAAAAATTCCTGTGGGTCATGCATTGTGGGTGATTGTATGCAGGCAAGAGGTCTTTCTGCCCCCTCACCCAAAAACACAGAAGGTTCTTCTTCCCCTTGTGTATGCATACAACTACCTGCAAAGCATAAAGCAGAAGAAAAATTTCTTGGGAGCAACACCCAAGAAAGTTACTCGACCTGGGCGAATATGGTTGCGGTGCGGGTTAGACACGGTTTAAAAGATGTATTGCTGCAAAATATGAAAAACGCATCTTTTTAAAGTCCGACTTAATATTTTTTAGCATTTTCCGCTTATATTTCCTCCCCGCCCAAGAACCCTATTCATTCTTGGTCACTTAAGTTTCTTAGGGGTTGTTTGCACCAAATTTGGCTTGTGATTTATGCATTCAATGATGGTTCTAAGCATGTTTCTGAAAAAAATTCTATAACCCCTAAATGCAGTAAACTGTAAATTTCCCGAAATTACATCCCACAGCGTCGTCTATAATGCCTTTTTCAGATAATGTCGAATACAGCAATAAAGTAAATAAATTCACTTGCTGTTTCGCTTTTTTTTTAATTTTATGTTTATGTTACATATATAAGCACAAGATAAGTAAGTATAACAAACGGTGGCCCTTAATTAACGTCGGGGCAACACAAACTTAAAAGTAGAGAAGATATTTAGATCGTGTGTTAAGAGTCATAAGTTTGATGGAAAATCACTTCAAACGTATGCACACAAAAACTAGTCAAACACTTTTATATAATCTAAAAAAAACAACACTTTTACCATATGATTTTAAATAAACCAATAGGGATCCGTTTCGCGGCGGTTTCGCAATTCGCGACTGTATCAACCTAGCCTTTGTCCAAGACTACACTGGACTACCAGGTATTGATACTAGCAAAGAACATTGACGCCCGTGGTACTAAATTTAACACAACGAACCTACCGAATATTGTCTTTCGCACGGAGACAAACTATAAAACTGCCAATATGATTGCTATTACTACATAATGCATAAGTTATTTCACCCGGATATATAATAATAATAATGTCTAAGGGGCCTGTCGTGGCCCAATTAAGAACCATTAAAAACCAAGTGTTAACACTACTCTTAGAATATGATTTACTGATATATAGATTTTCTGTTTTACGAAAAATTTTATTGTTTTAGGTCACTACCTCACAATTTTCATCGTCCAATACTTATTTTTTAACATTTATATCCGTGTTTTAAATACATTAGCTTAATTAAAAGTCAGTTGTAAAATATCAAACGTTGCACACGTCTCCACCTATAACATTTGGTGTTAACTAGGGCTGCCTGGTTCCGCACCGAGATGGCGTCCCTGTCGTACTTCTCTTCAATGTTCTCTCTGTGTGTGTGTGTGTGTGTGTGTGTGTGTGTGTGTGTGTGTGTGTGTGTGTGTGTGTGTGTGTGTGTGTGTGTGTGTGTGTGTGTGTGTGTGTGTGTGTGTGTGTGTGTGTGTGTGTGTGTGTGTGTGTGTGTGTGTGTGTGTGTGTGTGTGTGTGTGTGTGTGTGTGTGTGTGTGTGTGTGTGTGTGTGTGTGTGTTTATTATTATTATTATTATTATTATTATTATTTATTGTAACAATTGGGAGAATTATACAATAACCAAGGATTATATAATATAATAATATACAAAATCAAATCTTATATAAAGAGTACATTGTATATAAAGTTAGTAATGTACAATCAACTGCTTAAAATAAAATAATGTCCACACATATACATATCACAGAAAAAAATACACATTATATCCCCACATATATACATATATACACACAGGTATATTACAGGTAAAGCAGTGAAAATACAATCCCTTTCCAATGTCCATTTAAGTTTTGGCAGATATTTAAATTAGGAAAATTAAGGATTCATCTCCGGTTTTATATAAGATTCCTTCAAGACCCCATCTGCTTTCGAAATGAGTTAAAACACCTCTACCGCTATGAAAAGCAAACTCTTTAAGGATTCTAGTTTTCAGGTGTGTTTTAAACACAGTGAGGTATGGCCTGTGAGGTATATTGTTCTTCGAGGTTGCAATGAACGAGTTGTAAATTGAATATTTTGCCAA
Source organism: Tillus elongatus (assembly GCA_964006375.1). Classification (NCBI taxonomy): domain Eukaryota; kingdom Metazoa; phylum Arthropoda; class Insecta; order Coleoptera; family Cleridae; genus Tillus; species Tillus elongatus. The sequence goes on from OZ023265.1 coordinate 28,961,037, forward strand.
TATACAAAGGTAGTTTACCACCGACACTTTTTTGTTCCGATAATTTTCGAAACCGGCATATATGTCGACCACACGCAAATGTTGATTTAGTACCCTTACAGCAATCGAGTCTATGTAGTCCCACACCAATTTTGCTTCTTTGCACGCAATCAAAATATGCCATGCTGTGCCTGGAGTGCTGCACCATCTACATGTATTGTGTTGGAGTTGCCCAATTCTGTTCAGAAATACGGCATCAGCGAGTCTGTTTTTAACAAATCGGAAAGAAATAGCTGCTTCATGTCCATGTGCTGGAGGAGCACCAAACGACAACCACTGGATTTTATCGTCAGACCATTCACCAAGTAGGATGTCTTCAGTTCCGTAGTGTTTTAAAGTAATATTTTTGATGAGTGGTCTCTTGTGTTTCAGTTCAATTTCGGTTTGTTCGTTACTCTGGTTATGATACATTAGTTTAAGAGGCCATGTTTCTGGACCGTGTGCTGTAATAATGAGGTCATATGTCTGTAGTGTGTGTTTCTTTATTTCTGATAAATTAAGTCTTAAGTTGCTCTTGAGATGGATATTATATTCTGGAATTGAGAGCTTTTCAAAATCTTGAAAACCAGTTTCCTCTAATAGGTCACCCATTTGGTAAATTTTCGAATCAAACCACATATTGGAGAATGTGAAATTGTGCATTGGAAACAATCTGGAATCTACTAGGGGTATTTCTCTTAGACCCAATATGGTCGTGGGAAAGTGTTTCGGGGAGATACCAAGGCAAGAAAAGGCATCAAGAACCTCTTTGATGAAATTGGTTAGGGAGGAAATATGCGGTGTTAATTTAATAAAAAATAATTGCCATGTCAAATTTGCAGAGCGAAAAGTGGAAAGAAGGTATTCTGTCATAATCTGCCACTTACTGTGTTCACGATGAGTAAGGAATTTGACTCCAAAACATATTCTAAACATCCTTATCTTCGACTCTATGTGAACCAGACCCATACCTCCGTGACTTACAGGTAGGCATAGATGCCGTTCAGTGAGCCAGTGCTTTCTACCACACCAGAAAAGGTCTGTCAAAAAGTTTTGAGCCCGTTTAATAAAAGATTTTGACACCGGGAGCACTTGTAATGTGTACCAGAGCTTAGGGGCTATAAACTGATTTATAGCCAGCACTCTACCTCGCCAAGATAAAGAGGGAAACAGATTTTTCCATTTCTGGGAATTTCTTGTAAGGGACGACATTAGCTTTTCCATATAATCATAGTCCAAAGTATCCACATCATTTTTAAAACTGATGCCAAGGATTGTTATGTTACCCGAGGACCAGCAAATATTTAGGGGTGTAACTGAAGAGTTTTTATATTCACCTAACCAGTAGCCTTTACACTTGTGTATATTAAGTTTTGCTCCTGAGTTTATTCTATATGTCTCATAACAGTTTAAAAGTTTATCTAGATCGCCTAATTCCGACCCAACAATGTTGACATCATCTGCATAGGCTGTAACTTGTAGGAAGATATTGTCTCGGGGAAGTTTATATCCACAGATATTATGCCGTATCAGATTTAATAACGGCTCAATGCTCAAGGTAAATAATATGCCTGACAAAGGACAACCTTGCCTGATTCCTCGAATGAAATCAATTGGAGAAGAGAGATGTCCACCTACTTTAATGAAACATTGGGCATTTCTGTACAGCAATTTAATGTATGCGGTAATTTTTGGTCCAAAGCCATATATTCCAAGTAAATGGAAAAGATAACTATGCTCAACAAAGTCAAATGCACCTTGTTGATCTAGTGAAAGAATAAAAGCTTTCGAGTTGGTTTTATTAACGTAGCTAATCAGTTCTCTGTACAAGTGTAAGCTGTCATAAATTGACCTTTGTGGTACACAATAGCTTTGATCAGAGTGAACTAAGAGATGGATCAGAGTCGAAAGTCGGTTTGCAATAGTTTTAGAGATTATTTTGTAATCGGTTGTCATAAGTGATAGTGGACGCCAGTTATTGAGGACAGTGTCATCCCCACTCTTAAACAAAAGGAAGACTACAGCTGTTCTCATTGTCCTTATAAGTTTTCCATCTTCAAGTGACTGACTGACAACCTTTAAAAATACCTCTTTTAATTCTGTCCAGAATTCTAGGTAAAATTCAGGTGTTATGCCATCAATGCCGGGAGCTTTATTTTTTCTGAGTGATTTAAGGGAGGAAGTTATTTCCGCCATTGTTATTGGTTCATCTATATATGACTGTTGAAAGCTACTGAGTTTGGGTAAGTTGTTGAACAATGGGCTCCGTGTGTTGATTCTTGTAGTAGTTACCCCATAGATTTTGTTGAAATGCGCCTTTACAAGGGAGCACATCTTTACTGGATCAGTGACATGTGAATTTTGATGCAATACTTTGGTCAGTGTTTTGTTTTTACTGACAAGTGGCATTATGGCTATAGCTGTTGGTCGGTCTTGTTGCATTATGTTGAGAATCTTGGAGCTGGCTAACCTTTTTTCACTTATGCCGTTGTAAGTGTCCCTAATTTCTAACATAATTCTTGATATTTCCAAGATGTTGGCGTCACTCCTGTTTAATATCTGGCTCAGGGATCTTTGAAGAATACTAAGCTTCCAGTTTTCTTCATGTTTTATTTGTGTCACAAATTGTTCTGTTAGTTCTGCCACTCCTACTTTAAAAACTTCCCATGCTCTTTTATAATCAATTATAATTTTCTTTTCAAAGGTGACTGAAATATATGTTCGTATGCAGTCCGTGTATCGTCTATTATTTAGAAGCGAATTGTCAAACCTCCAGTGAGGTGTGGAACGCTTGTACTCTGTGGATCGTATCTGTACGGATAGACTTAAATGATCAGAGAAGGATGACAGTACTTTTGAGCTTGATGTGCGGCTTATCAGATTTTCTGAGCAGTATATACGATCAATTCTAGACGCAGACGTATGACAATAAAAAGTGTATCCCTCTTTGCCTGGATTGGTTGCTAACCACACATCGTGTAAAGAATATTTATATGTTAGTTCACGTAGAGTAGAAGACACTTCAGGATGCCTTTCTTTAGAGATGAATCTGTCCCTGTCGGGCAGGAGAGTGCAGTTGTAGTCACCAGCCATAATGACGTAATCATTGGTATTAGAAGTAGCTGTCTGTAAATTTGAGTTGACTAAAGAAAGAATGTTTACTGCTTCAGGACCATTATTAGGCAAATAGATACAAAATACATGTAGGAAACCATTTTCGTTGTTTAAGACCAGTTTTTGTGCATACCCCTCAGATAATAATTCATGCTGGATGACTTTTGAAAATAAGAATTTTTTAAGACCTATTATTGTACCTGTGTAGTCATGGTCAGGAGGATTTATGTAATAAATATATTCTGAAACCAACCAGGATGGGGGGAGGGTGGCAATATTGGTTTCTTGTAGGCAAAATATATGAGGCTGTGTCAAGCTTAGAAAAGTTTGTAAATTTTGCCACTTTAATTCGCTTCTAATACTCTTGACATTTAAAGTTAAGATCCTCAAATCCATGAATTTTATATGATTATAGAGGATAAGAGAGAGAAGTTTACACTTGGGAATCAGAGGTGTCTGAAAGGAAGTCAGATTGTGAATCTCCAATAGTGTTTGATTTCTTAGTTAGTGCATTAATTAGGCGTTTGACCCTTTCCTTGAGAGACCTAACTTCTATGAAGTGGTGAATTTCAGATAACATCTGAATCAGACTGGGAATGTCAGTGCAGAATTCACCTGCTATCACAGTGGGATTATCTCGCCCCTTAACTGCTCTTAGAAATGCCTTAAAACTCTCAAAACCTAAAATGTATCGCTTTTCTTCAAAAACATGTCTAAGTGGCTCAAAGGATGAATCCGGCTCTAGTGATGACTTCTTCTGTTTCTTCTTTCTTCGACTTTGGGAAGATGTACCTGTTTGACCTGAGGTTTCGTTTGGGTCGGTAACATTGGCAGCATTTTCTGGATCTGATTGGGCCTCTTCAGAAGCAAGCCGTTTTAGTCCGGCTGTATTTCTCGATGTTAGATCTATGAGATCTCTGGGCTTTGCAAACGATGGCTCTGTGGTAATGAGAGAGGTTTCCTTCGATGTGACAGTATCTGTTGTGTCTTGGGCTTGCTCCATATTTTCCAGTTGGGTAGTCGGACATTTTTTCGAAATATGGCCTGAATTCTTGCATATAAAACATTTGAGTTCATCGTCAGAAAGAAAAATTCGAAAAGCATCCCCATCAAAATTAATAATGAGCGATGTGGGCAATTCTTTATTTTCTTCAGGTACTATGTATACCTGACGTCTAAAGCTGCAAATATGAGAGAACTTTGACATTCCTAGTCCTACTCCCACAAAGGAAACCGGTGAAACGACTCGTAAATTATTTTTTCTCAAACTTTCTTCTACTACTTCGTGCGGTATGCACGGTGAGACATTGGAGAGCACAATCCTAGAAGCTGGTGTTATAAGTCGTCTTGCGGGTATATGGACATCTTCTATTGAGATACCGGCATGCTGTGACATAAAGTCGTCAACTGCTTCCTTGGAAGACAGGTAAAAACAGACTCTATTATTCGAGATTTTCGAAGCAAACAAAATATTCTTGGGGTCGATGATAGAACCTAAAGATATTATATATTCTTTTATAGAGAGCCCTTCAAGCGATGGGAACAGTAAGCCTTGATTCTTTTTAGGAAAAACAGTTTTAATTTTTGTTTTCAAAACATGCGAGAAGAGTGGAACGGTAGCGGTGACAGAATCTTGTTCAGTAGAAACATTGGTTTCTGTCGCCGATGAGGTAGATGCTACTACACCAGCTAAATCAGTAGGTTTAACAATTTGACTGGGCTCGTTGAAAGAGCCGCTCCCGTGATCGGAAGCCACGGCGATGCTGCCACTGTCACTCATAGTCGCTGTAAAACACCAGCACTTGAATTGAAAGTTTAATACAATGAAACCGGGGCTCCGATACCCCGGTACCTTTATCGGCTTCTTATCTACCTTAGATTTACACTACATGTATTTAACAATCTTTATGGTTTGAATTATTAATTATAGAAATGGAATTCAATTGACAATACCTGTTTTTGCACTAGTTTCACTTACGTAAGGATGATACTGGTCACTGTATTAACCACTAACTATATTTAAAGTTCAATTTTAAGCTTTAAAACCGCAAAAATTACAACTTTTAACCAGCAGCTCTCTCGATACGTCTACACTGTACGAGAGATACAGTGTGTGTGTGTGTGTGTGTGTGTGTGTGTGTGTGTGTGTGTGTGTGTGTGTGTGTGTGTGTGTGTGTGTGTGTGTGTGTGTGTGTGTGTGTGTGTGTGTGTGTGTGTGTGTGTGTGTGTGTGTGTGTGTGTGTGTGTGTGTGTGTGTGTGTGTGTGTGTGTGTGTGTGTGTGTGTGTGTGTGTGTGTGTGTGTGTGTGTGTGTGTGTGTGTGTGTGTGTGTGTGTGTGTGTGTGTGTGTGTGTGTGTGTGTGTGTGTGTGTGTGTGTGTGTGTGTGTGTGTGTGTGTGTGTGTGTGTGTGTGTGTGTGTGTGTGTGTGTGTGTGTGTGTGTGTGTGTGTGTGTGTGTGTGTGTGTGTGTGTGTGTGTGTGTGTGTGTGTGTGTGTGTGTGTGTGTGTGTGTGTGTGTGTGTGTGTGTGTGTGTGTGTGTGTGTGTGTGTGTGTGTGTGTGTGTGTGTGTGTGTGTGTGTGTGTGTGTGTGTGTGTGTGTGTGTGTGTGTGTGTGTGTGTGTGTGTGTGTGTGTGTGTGTGTGTGTGTGTGTGTGTGTGTGTGTGTGTGTGTGTGTGTGTGTGTGTGTGTGTGTGTGTGTGTGTGTGTGTGTGTGTGTGTGTGTGTGTGTGTGTGTGTGTGTGTGTGTGTGTGTGTGTGTGTGTGTGTGTGTGTGTGTGTGTGTGTGTGTGTGTGTGTGTGTGTGTGTGTGTGTGTGTGTGTGTGTGTGTGTGTGTGTGTGTGTGTGTGTGTGTGTGTGTGTGTGTGTGTGTGTGTGTGTGTGTGTGTGTGTGTGTGTGTGTGTGTGTGTGTGTGTGTGTGTGTGTGTGTGTGTGTGTGTGTGTGTGTGTGTGTGTGTGTGTGTGTGTGTGTGTGTGTGTGTGTGTGTGTGTGTGTGTGTGTGTGTGTGTGTGTGTGTGTGTGTGTGTGTGTGTGTGTGTGTGTGTGTGTGTGTGTGTGTGTGTGTGTGTGTGTGTGTGTGTGTGTGTGTGTGTGTGTGTGTGTGTGTGTGTGTGTGTGTGTGTGTGTGTGTGTGTGTGTGTGTGTGTGTGTGTGTGTGTGTGTGTGTGTGTGTGTGTGTGTGTGTGTGTGTGTGTGTGTGTGTGTGTGTGTGTGTGTGTGTGTGTGTGTGTGTGTGTGTGTGTGTGTGTGTGTGTGTGTGTGTGTGTGTGTGTGTGTGTGTGTGTGTGTGTGTGTGTGTGTGTGTGTGTGTGTGTGTGTGTGTGTGTGTGTGTGTGTGTGTGTGTGTGTGTGTGTGTGTGTGTGTGTGTGTGTGTGTGTGTGTGTGTGTGTGTGTGTGTGTGTGTGTGTGTGTGTGTGTGTGTGTGTGTGTGTGTGTGTGTGTGTGTGTGTGTGTGTGTGTGTGTGTGTGTGTGTGTGTGTGTGTGTGTGTGTGTGTGTGTGTGTGTGTGTGTGTGTGTGTGTGTGTGTGTGTGTGTGTGTGTGTGTGTGTGTGTGTGTGTGTGTGTGTGTGTGTGTGTGTGTGTGTGTGTGTGTGTGTGTGTGTGTGTGTGTGTGTGTGTGTGTGTGTGTGTGTGTGTGTGTGTGTGTGTGTGTGTGTGTGTGTGTGTGTGTGTGTGTGTGTGTGTGTGTGTGTGTGTGTGTGTGTGTGTGTGTGTGTGTGTGTGTGTGTGTGTGTGTGTGTGTGTGTGTGTGTGTGTGTGTGTGTGTGTGTGTGTGTGTGTGTGTGTGTGTGTGTGTGTGTGTGTGTGTGTGTGTGTGTGTGTGTGTGTGTGTGTGTGTGTGTGTGTGTGTGTGTGTGTGTGTGTGTGTGTGTGTGTGTGTGTGTGTGTGTGTGTGTGTGTGTGTGTGTGTGTGTGTGTGTGTGTGTGTGTGTGTGTGTGTGTGTGTGTGTGTGTGTGTGTGTGTGTGTGTGTGTGTGTGTGTGTGTGTGTGTGTGTGTGTGTGTGTGTGTGTGTGTGTGTGTGTGTGTGTGTGTGTGTGTGTGTGTTATTATTATTATTATTATTATTATTATTATTATTATTATTATTATTATTATCTTTATTAAAACTATGAAATAATATACTTGTCAAATATACATTAAAAATAATTAACAACAATAAACTGAACAAAAAACTATTACATACACACATATACAGATAAAAAAATTACACATGTAACATTTTATGTCCAAGAAAAGGAAAAGCACAAACCGTCCAATATTTTAGTCTTCTTCGTAGTACTATAAAACAGAAAACAGTACTTCTTGATTTTGAGTCACCACACAAAGCACTTCGTTGACGCACCAGATGGATTTGAATTGTTCGATTTGCTTCTTACCTAAGTACCATGAGAACTCTGTTGTCAGCCTGCATTTGATTCTATTCTGGAATACTGTTATGTAGGGAGGTGGCTCTTTTGCGTCTTTGAAAAGGTCGGTTATTACTCGGTAGATCGTTGACTTTGCGATGTTAATTATAAAATTGGCCAAGTTGTTCTTAACCGATTTTCCTGGATACCCACAATATAGATCTTTGGTTTGAATTTCTTGGCGTTCCAAAAGATTTTTTAACAGTATTTTAACTCTGCACCAAAGGTCTTTTGTTCTTTGACAAGACATGATTATATGCCATGCTGTTCCTATAATACCTGGGCAGAATGGACAGTTTTTAGAGTCCAGTACTCCGATCTTGCTGAGAAAAATTGGATCAGCTAGGCGATTTTTTGCTAACCTCCATGATACATCAGAATCATGTCCTAAAGTTAACGGGCTAAAGTAAGAAGACCATATAACTTGGTCATCCGTCCATGCGCCACACATTAGTTTCTCGATACCAAAGTAATTTGCTGTAAGTATGTGTTGAATCTGTTTCCTAGTTTCCTTGTTAAATGAAATGTGTTTATCCGAAGAAACCAGAAGGCTTAACTTTAGCTCGTAACTATAATTGTGTATGTTTTTGCGATAGGTCTCGAAAAATGCTTTGATTCGATTATAATGGGTTAGCAAATTGTTTTTAATAACATTTGAATTAGTATCCAACTTTTCTTTCAAGGAATCGTTTGAAATCCACCTATCGTCTTCCATAAAATCTGACACCGTTTTAAAACCAACGTCTTCCCAAATTTCACTAAACAGAGGTGGTATTGTTTTTTTTTAACAATTTGGTGTCCCTAAGAGGCATAGTCTTTATATCTTGAAGTGACTGTGGAAAATTATTTACAGTGACTTTTGATTTTTGAACAACCTTGTGCAATCCGTTGATGAAATAAGTGTTTTTGTTCGTTGCACACTTAGAAAAGTTATTACAAAAAAACATTTGCCACGAAACGCCATACCCTGTGAATTCTTTTATAAAGTGCTCCATAACAATTTTCCATTTTTGTGATTCTGAAGTCGTTATCATTTTATTTACAGTGTACAATCTAAATGCATCAATCTTTGACTGCAGATGCACAACACCTAAACCCCCATCGGAAACCGGCACACAAAGATCTTTTACGCCTGTCCAATGTTTTCTTGTCCATATAAAATTTGTAAACATTTTTTGAAAGGATTCAACCTGAGTCTTTGCGAATGAAAAGATGTGGAAAAAATGCCAAAGCTTAGGGGCTACAAATTGGTTTATGATTGTTTTTCTTCCAACAAGGGATATGGATGGAAGTTTTTGTCTCCACTTAAAGAGGCATTGTTCTATTTTTTTCATAATGGTCTTTGATGCACTCTCAGAATATCTTGCTGGATCGTTGGAAAAGGTCAATCCAAGAACTTTTATGGTTTCTGCAGACCACTGAAAATTCAAAGCTTGATCGGTTCGTGTCTTCCAAGCACCGCACCAGAAACCTCTAGACTTTTCGGAGTTCAATTCAGACTTAGATTCTCTTGCATATGTTTGATACGCTTCCTGAAGTACTTGAAAGTCAGTGTTTTTACTTACAAATATTGACACATCGTCGGCGTATGCAGCGCATGTTAGATTAATGCCTTCCAAATAAGGTGCCCCAAATCCACTGAGTCGCCGTCTGCACAACTGTAGGAATGGCTCAATTGATATAGAATATAAGGGACCAGATAATGGACATCCTTGACGGATACCATTCTTGAAGTATATTTTGCCAGTAAGTAGTGATCCAACACGTACATGAAAGACTGCATTCTGGTATAATGTTTTTATGGCACCAATAAATTGATATCCGAAACCCAGGACTTCCATCAAATGAAAAAGGTATCTATGAGACACTTGATCAAAAGCAGCCTTTTGGTCTAAGTTAAGAATGGCCAAAGGATAGTTCTGTTGGTTTGCAAGTTGAATTGTGTCTCTATATAGGTGTAGTGTGTCATATATGGATCTGCCTGGAACAGCGTAGCTTTGGTCTGGATCTATAACGGTCTTCATTATGCTGGATAATCTAGTGGACAGGCATTTTGCAACAATTTTGTAGTCCGTTGTCAAAATAGATATGCCTCGCCAATTCTCTAACAGGAGCAGATCACCTTTTTTTGGCAGCAAATTTACAATAGCTTTACATCCAGATGAAGGTAGCGTTTGTCGTTGCAAGGATTCTTTTACGACCTCACAAAAAACTAATTTAAGGATGTGCCAGAAATGTCTGTAAAATGCTGTAGTCAGACCGTCAATACCTGGAGCACTTCGTGTGTTTAAAGAGAACAAGGCATTGGTCAGTTCAGATGGAACAATAGGTTCATCTAGCATGAATTTTTCAGATAGTGACAACCTTTTCAAATCTTTGAACAGCTCAGAGTTAGTGTTTAAATCATTTGTGACCTCTTTGTGTTTCTCAGCATAGTGGCCTCTAATGTAGGAACATACTTTAGCTGGTTGATCGATAATTTGATTGTCACATATGAGCTTACTTATGGGCTTAAAAGTAGAAAATGCACTTTTATCAATGGATGGTCGGTCGGTATCTAATAAGCTATTGTGCTTAGAATTTAGTAAACATTTTTCTGTTTTGTTATGATACCACTCATTTATGTTTTTCAACAGTCGATAAGCTTGAGACAAATCATCTTCCGAAGTTTTTGTTAAGATATGTTTTACTCCTTCCTGAAGATGTCTTATTTCCATCAGTTCTGTGTTCCTTTTTTGTCGCATATATAAGACTATAACCTCTTTAAGATCTATCTTCAACGTATCCCACCATTTTAGCAGATCACAGTTTGTTGGTTTACTGGTAATTTGTTGAGTAAGAAAAGTTTCAATGCACTCTGTAAAACTAGAATCTTCCAGCAAGGTGTTGTCAAATCTCCAGTAAGGTGGTTTATGCTGTGTATTGCTGGCTATTACGAAAGTCGCCGAGACAGCCAAGTGATCAGAGAACGATCCCCTGACCACTGTTTCCCTCAGTCTCCCCAGGATCGCCTCAGAACAATATATTCTATCTAGTCGTGAACCAGAGTGTGGAGATTCAGGTGTAATAAATGTATAACCACCTTTCGTTTTATAAAAATGTCGCCAACAATCTTGGAGATGAAAATTTTTAATGATCGTTTTCAACTCTTTACACAGTTCAGTATATCTTTCACTAGCACCGTGACGGTCCATGGTGGAGTCAAGTGTACAGTTAAAATCACCACCCAGTATAATATTACTATGTCTTGTCGTCTCAACATATAGGCTGTCAGCTAGCGTGCTAACTATTCTAATAGCTAAGGGTTGATTGTGGGGAATATATACGTTGTATATTATCCACAGGTGCTGATCGATTTTAAGAGTTGCCTTCTGTAAATAGGAGTTAAATAGAATCCTGTATTCCTCTGGAACGTTTGAAAGCAATAAGGGTGCCTGAATAGTTTTGATTTGCTGGGTTGTTTAAAAATTGAAGGTTTTTGTTGCGTATAACAGACTCAGGCAGCTCTGTTATATTTGTTTCTTGGACAAGACAAATGTCTGAATTTTCACTTGACAGGAAGTCTTGCAGTTGTGTCCATTTATAACAGCTTTTTACGCTTTTAGAATTTATTGATAAAATCTTAATAGCCATTTTATAATATTTAAGTGAAACAACGAATTTATTTAGAGAACAAATGGGACTTACTTACTGTGTTGCTGTCTGAAATGTTTATTAAGTCCTCTGAGGATGACCTAGTTAGAGATGATACAGATGACGATCTTGATAATGGTGGTGACATGGTTAGGTTTCCTTCTGATACTAGTGCCTTTTTGAGACTGTTTATTAAGCGTTTACATCGTTCTTTACTTGCCCGTTGTGAAAAGAATGGTTGAACAAATTTTAGAAGGGAAACTAATTCTTCAATATTTTGTGTATATAGTCTAGCTATCTCTAACGGTTTGTCCTTGCCTTTTACCTGTCTAAGGAATTGAGTAAAATTCACAAAATCTAGACACTTTTGGTCGTCATCATGCCAGAGATGCTCTATTTCGTTGTATGCTTCTGTAATGTGGTCACTTGTTTCAACTTTTCTTTTCTTAGATGCTTGTTTTGAGGCTTGTGATGGTGATACTAAATCACTTGCCGGCTCTTCTGTATTATCTCTATACACTTGCGCAACTGTTATTACTGGTTCTTGTTCAGGTATATCAGTTGTGGAGCTTTGGGTTATAACAGAGTTTTGATCTTTTGTTTGGTTACCCTGACTTAAGTTTACATCTAGCGTGATTGTATCCGTATCTAATGAAGTAGCTGGCCGTTTATTTGATGTTTCTGAATTGAGGATCTCCATTACAGAGTTGGTACAGTTAGCTGCCACATGACCTTCCTCCTTGCATTTAAAACATTTTAATTTATCATCTGTCAAAAATATCCTGTACTCTTCATCCTCAAATTTGAGCTGCGTCGATGATGGTATTTCTGCTTGGTCTATACTGATAAACACTTGCCTTCTAAAACTACAGACATGACGAAGATCTTGGCGTCCCACGCCTGCCCCAATAAAGGAGATAGGTGACACTAGTTTAACACCTTTATTTTTTAAGTGTTCTTCGATAACACTGTGAGGGATACAGGGTGAGACATTCGACAGAATTATTCTTTTGGCGGGTAAGATTAGTTTTCTGGCAGGTACATACATATCATTTACTTCGATTCCACCATGGGTATCCACGAATTTGTTTGCAATATCTCTTGTAGAGAAATATATACATACCCGGTTGTTTGACATTCGTGATGCAAATAATATATCTTTAGGTGCTACTAATTCTGCGGTGGCGATTACATAATCTTTAACTTGAAGTGATTCAATAACTGGAAAAATTACTGCTTGGTCTTTCTTTGGAAATGCAGAAGCTTTAACCACATTAGAAAATGACATTCTTTTAGGTTCAACGGTGTTTGCAGAACTTGAATTGTTTTTAGGATCACCCCTGTAGTCAGGAGCAATCGATAATGATACACTCATTTTAAAGTCTCTAAATATCAAGTATTGAAAATGAAAACCATTATCATTTTGTTATCGCGAACGCGATTTATTTGTTTATAATTCCCAATTAAATTGAGAAATACAATAATACGAAAACTTATACCCTATTAATACTCGCGAAATATAATAAAAATCACGAAATAGTTTAGAAACTGTTGTAACAATATATTATACCCGTTCACCATACACTTATAGGGTGTAGTATTAAGTTTTTTAATTTTAAATGTTGTTTCTTACTAATGAAAACTTGAAAAATACACTCGACCACTTTTAACACGTCTGACGCGTTCAAGAACTCGTGTGTGTGTGTGTGTGTGTGTGTGTGTGTGTGTGTGTGTGTGTGTGTGTGTGTGTGTGTGTGTGTGTGTGTGTGTGTGTGTGTGTGTGTGTGTGTGTGTGTGTGTGTGTGTGTGTGTGTGTGTGTGTGTGTGTGTGTGTGTGTGTGTGTGTTGTATCATGGGATGGTTTTGAATGTTTTATTCATCAACCACAGACTTTTATACTAAAGTTTCGTTTCGAATCATAACCACACCCAGTGCGGCAAACCTAGAGGTGATAACTATATTCGCAGATTATTTGAATTATAAGTGAAACCCAAATGGATACATATATCCACAATCTCACGTAAACACAATCATTACATTAGTGTTACCAATATACGCCTACATGATATCTTAAAAACATACATACCTTCTTTCACCCACTGCTTCACACATACGATCCAAACATACCTACCTAATCTATACATCAAAATAAATATTACAATATAATTTTAATTACTATACTTTTATTTTAAAACTGATTTTCAATTTCTATATAGGCACATAATCTGTTTTTTTTTTTAATAATTATTCACCTTTTTTTTGTTTTTTTTTTGTTTTATTTGTTTTTCTTTTTGTTTTTTTAAGTTGGTTTTTTATGTATATATATATTTTTTTAATATTTGTTTTTTCTCTTCAATGTTCTACCTGCTGACATGTTACAATAATGTAACTTTCATTTCTTTCTATCTACGATTTATTTAAATAGCATAGCAGTACAGGTAACGTCATCTGTCTTTGTCTAACATTGTAGGTATTGCATTACAGAATCTGAAGTGATGTCCAGGATTATTTTAATATTAATTTAGAATAACTTTATCTTTATTTGATCAAAAGACTTGAAAATTGGTACACAGCCACGCCTGTCTATGTTCGTTTACGTTGTAAATTTTCGTTTCAGCCACTTAAAAACAATTTGAGAGATATTGCGTTAAAAAATTTTTTTGTTAAGAAAAATTTGGCGTCAAGATCTGATGAACGAACTCATCCAAGCCATTAATAAAATAAAGGTAAATCCCAAATTTGGTCCAAATCAGTCAAGTATTTTTTGAGTTATCGGTTGGGTATATACAGGGTTCCAGGGGCCCTAATTTGTGCTCATTTGAAGAAATTTTCCGAAAGTATCACCGTCGATACCTCTCTATGAGTGAATTGTCTTAATAAAAATTCACTAAAATGATATAAAACTTTAATATACAGTCTCTCTATCTATAGAACTACGTCGAATCTCGTTTATGAACTTGTTTACAGAAATGTCTTTTCAAAATTGGTAATGGACAAAAATCATGTTAGACTGATTAATTTTTTTTTAATTCTTAAAACGAAGTAAATAATTTGCGCTGTAATTTAAATAAAAATCCTTCGAGTAAATGTAACGCAGGAGGTACTAAACTAAAATAATTTTGGCTGAAAGCTTGCTCGACATGTGTGCCTTATCACAATATCAGAAACTCGTGCGACACCTACGTACAATTGCTTTTTTATGTTATAATAAACACACTAAACGCTTCTGGCACTCTTGTTGTGTGGGTTTTTAATGTATAAGCATTGAAGTGTAATATAACTGAAAAAACACTATGTTGTTTTTTTTTTGTCTCGTTTTATACTTCCAAATATTAGTGTTTAATTATATTTTTATATAAGAAAACGCCAACTTCAATAGCTTGTATTTCAATTGACGTACAAAAAGTTTTAAGGTGAAGTGCAAAAAAAATTATATATACTCGTTGGCAAGGTTGAACTTCTGTATACCGCTAAAACCACAACATACTATGTAATAATTCCTTTAAGAAAATCTGAATTGTTTTGAAGCAGAGCTTAATGTCGAACAACAATATAATTATTATCATCGTCATATCACAGTGTAAAAACTTTCATGTCTCAATCATGTATTTATGTTTTCATTGTATTGTAGCACAATACATCAATCGGGTCAGGTTCTCTACAAGCTCTCATTTTCGTCTGCATTCCATCTTATTCCTAAGAAAGTGTTTTTGATATATAAATGTCAAAAAGATAACATGTTCAACCAATTTTGCTCCTCTCGACGTCTTTCTTTGAGCATCTTTCGTTGTACACCTCTTCTTGTTCTGCTTATTCAAAGACAAGCTTTTTTGGCAGATACTACTAAACACAATTAGTACATAGCTTTCAAATATACAAGCATCAAAATCACGAGTATCAGTCATTCTTCGATACGCCGAAAAAATGTTACATAACTAGTACGATGGCGTATTAGGTTTTAATGAAAATTCACTAATAGAGAGATCCCGACTTTTGAATTTTGAAAAAAAAATTGCAAATGACCGCGAAATAAGACCTCTAGAACCCATATCCGAGGTCAGTATATATACATATATATATATATATATATATATATATATATATATATATATATATATATATATATATATATATATATATATATATTTTTTTTTTTTTCTTAAAAAATTGTGGGAAAGCCGTCAGTTGCAAAATAAAACTCTTTATTAAAAGCCGAGCTTTCGGAATAGTTTATTCCATTCTCAAGGCTACAACATGGAAAGGAAAAAGTATATATATATATATATATATATATATATATATATATATATATATATATATATATATATATATATATATATATATATATATATATATATATATATATATATATATATATATCACACCGATAATCCAAAAAATAATGGGCCGTTTTTGATCAAATTTGGCATGTAGCTTCCTTTTGCAAGTGGCTTGGATAAGTTCGTTAGCCAAAAAAATTTTTATCTCAAAAAATAAAAAAGCTATGATAACAAAATTTGGCAGGTAGGTTTATGATATAAAAAGTAAACTATGCACTAAAATTTAGATTTTTATGTTACAATAAAAAATTTTAAAAATTTTGCTGCCAGATCAGTTATATGAAAATTCACTACCATAACGCACTTGCTACGTCCAGACTTTGTTATTGAGTCAGATAGTTTATAATATATTTAATTTATATTTTACAGTTTATAAAGTACAGTTTTAAATAAAGTAAGAACACTGATTATCGGCTGACATGGGTCTTAAAGTGGGGTGAAATACAGTAGGCTGGGTAACGCCTTTATTAATTCAAAATCGCGCCTAGCGCACTATGGCGATATATATATATATATATATATATATATATATATATAGAGAGAGAGAGAGAGAGAGAGAGAGAGAGAGAGAATGTAACAAAAATCGTAAATCAAATGTCACATGAAGATAGGCTGGCTCAAGCCTTTTCAGAAAAACCCTATATGATCTTATCAAAAAGTTAACGGTTTTCAAGATATTGACAATAAAAAAAAATGAAATTTGTCAAATTTTAAGATATTTGGCCCCACCGCATGCAGAAAAAACATTTCCGGAATGTGATTTTTGTGCATGTTAATAGTCAACAATGGCGTTATTGAATCAATATGAAATATTTTGTGTTAGAATCAATATGAAATATTTTGTGTTATTATTTAGAAAATTTGAAGGAAAAAATTAGAAATCGGAATTTTCTTCCCAATTTTTTTTATTTGGAATAAATCTCCGTACTGAAAAAAAAGCTTTAGTGAAGTTTACTGGCTCGTAATTTCAAAAAAACTTCCCTGTTTTATGGAGATTCTAAAATGGTATAAAATATTATCAATATCTCTATAAGTAATTCACTGCCGATGATTGAATGTAAATTTGGAAGAGAAATCAGATAGCTAATAAACAAAAATAAACAGATTTTTACATTTATAAAAATATTTCTGTCAGTGTCAGTAAGATTACTAATTTGTACTACACATGCGCTCACTTCTCAGTAAATTAATTCACCGTGGACTTTGTTTTACTCTGGATTTTTGATGCAATGGAAAATCAAGTGAATCACACCGATCAAGAGTATGCGGACATGCATCTTATTTATGGAGAGACTCGGTACGTGCCATTCAGAAGTAGTGTGGTTTACAACGCCAGAGGGGCGGCAAGGATTTATGCGCAGCACTACCCACACCGACAACATCCATATTACGGCGTGTTCATAAGAACCCATAACGCCAACACCGCTGGTAGAATGACTGGCATCAATCATGTTGATCGAACTGGATGACCGCGAACTGCAGACGAGGTTGCTGTCCTGGGTGATGTTATCGAAGAACCTGGTACCTCAACACGGAAAGTACAGAGACGAACTGGTGTCCCAAGGTCTACAACTCAAGGGATTTAAAAAAGGTATGGGTACCATCCCTACCATATTCAGAGGCTCCAAGTTTTGGGATCGCATTACTACGCAAAGCGCAAGCGATTTTGCGATATTATGTTAAGAAATATCAGACAAGATTGTTTGATAAAGTTTTATGGAGTGACGAGTCAGCATGTAAAAATGGATACATGAACCTTCACAACTTTCACAGTTGGTAAATTCAAAATCCACATGAGTTCACAGAGGATCGGTCCAAGCATCAATTTAAGATAAACCTCTGGGGTGGTATGTTTAACGAAAAAGTTTTGGGAACCGTGGAAGTGCCTCCTATGTTCAATGGCCAAAGATAATTGGGGGTTTTTCAAAATAATTTGCCAGAACTGCTGGAAGACACCCAATAGTACTTCCGAGGACAGTGTGGCTTCAAAATAATGCATGCTCACTATACTATGCCTTAGAAGTAAGGCAGTACTTCAATCAGGTGTATTGGCCCTCTATAACTTATTTTGTGGCCAGCTCGCTCACCGGACCTGCATACACTAGACTTTTTTGTTGGGAATGTTTAAAAGGTTAAGTTTATTGAAAAACCGATAAGAAAGCAAGAGGAGCTACGTCAAATAATCAGAACAGCAGCTCAAGAAATTTCACGAAGCAGTCTAAGAAGACTAAGAGGATCGTTCCTAAGACGATGTCGTTTATGTATAAGTCAGAATGGCCGTCAATTTGAGAATCTGTTATGAATTTAAAAAAAATGTGTAACTTCACAATCTGTATGTTTTTATTTATTAGCTGCCTGATTTCACTTTCAAATTTACTTTCAATAGTCGACAGTGAATTACTATTAGAGATATTGATAATGTTTTATACGATTTTAGAATCTTCATAAAACAGGGAAGTTTTTGAATCTATAAGCCAGTAAATTTTATAATTTTTTTCTTTCAGTACGGAGGTTTATTCCAAATTTAAAAAAAATGGGCAGAAAAGTCCGGTTTTTTATTTTTTTCTTCAGATTTTTTGAATGATAATACAAAATAATTCAGAATGATTCGATAACGCCATTATTGGGGATTAACGTGCACAAAAATGACATCCCTGAAATGTTTTTTTTTGCATGTGGTGCGACAACATCTTAAAATTTGACAACTTTTATTTTCTTCATAAAATTGTCAATATGTTGAAAACCATAAACTTTCTGATAAGGTCGTATAGGGTTTTTCTGAAAGGGCCTGAGCTACGCTATTTTCGCGGGACGTTTGATTTACGACTTTTGAGACATCCTATTTATATATATATATATATATATATATATATATATATATATATATATATATATATATATATATATATATATATATATATATATATATATATACAAAAGGGTGGGTGCTTGAAATATTGTCAGCTCGTTAAAGATAACAATAAAAAAATCTCAATTCAAAGCGGATACTTACTCTCTTTGGGTAATTTTCACTAAAAGCTTATATTTTTCAGACCTCCTGCGCATAGTTTTGTCCTTGCTAACGATACTTATTAATTCGATATCTAGATAACACTATAAATTATAAAATTGCTGGGCTCGATGTATTAAAGGAATTTACTTCAAAAATGCACAGAAGTAAAACACAATAGTGGTTTTTTATTAAATCATCTAGTCTAAAAGACAGCGAGACAAATGTTTTATCAAATTGAAAGTAAATTAATTACCAAGTACAAGATTACAAAACGTACCTTATGTGTTAAAAATTCTTAAAAGTAAACATAAGCAAATATTTAACCTGGCCAGATGCGTTAATTTATTCCTCGCTGCTGGATGCCCTGTTCAAAAATAAATTAAATTGGAGCCTGATGTTCCGTATTTTATTTCTGTTAATTTACTTAAATTTGAAAGGAATAAAGGATATAAAAATATGATTTTAGCAAGACTAAAGATCCATACCTATATAGTTTTTTCCATTAGGGAATTTTCTAAATATATATTGTCAAAATGACAGACGCAGTTTTTCTTTTTAAAGGGCGACTATTTTTTGGTTTAGGTCATCATAATCAAGTGTAAAAAAATACCCAACGAGCTAAGTCAACTGATCACGTGGCTCCAATAATAACAAAGCTAGCAGTAGTGCGGACTTAACTCTGAACCTAAATATTTATTGTCAAAATGATAGACGCAGTTTTTTTTTAAAAGGGCGACTATTTTTTTGCTTTAGATCATCATAATCAAGTGTAAAAAATACACAAGTAGCTTAGTCAACTGATCACGTGGCTCCAATAATAACAAAGCTACCAATAGTGCGGACATAACTCTGAACAGCCTGTATACATTTTATTTAAAAAGTTGTCACCGAAATCACAAACCTTCTTTATCTAATCGGTGACTCATCCCCCACAACACTCTCCCCAAAACGCACAGTAGATAAAAAATGTTGGGCTAGAGCGGGCGAAGAAATAGGCGTTAAGCGGGCTATTACGAACAAAGTGGACTGTAATTTGCGTTTGTTAATTAAGTAACGGTTTTTAATGAAAAGAGAAGGGGCAAAAGCAGTGGAAATTGATGCAAACTCGTGAATGACCAAAAAGCCACTTACCTTTGTGAATTTCTTCTCTCGTCGAGTACTGGACTCACAGAAACTCGTGCGTGTCCCGGAAAAGGCTATCCTGGGTTGCGGGTGCGTTTAATGGATTTGTTAAGGCTGGTTTGACTGTATCACACACACATATAATTTTAAGGTAGCGGTACTATACGATATCGCGGTTTTGCGTTGCTGACTACTTAAGTTGTGTTCTTCTTGACGATTCGTGGAATTCTGGTCTGTTCTTCTTATCGCAAAATAAAGATTATAAATTCCACTGCTTTTACACTATACGAGGAGCGAACATCCCGCCCGGCCAAAATGGCTGCTATAAGCAAGACATTTTTCTACACAAAAAAAAATAATTAACGCGAAGGAGAAGCGATAACATGCGGCGGATAAGAAAAAAGAGAACAAGAAACAAAATAAATGATTATCCCGGTTAGCAAGAATCCACAAAACAATAAAAAGACTTAAAATAAAAATTAAATTAAATTAGAAACAAATACTACTACTACTAGTCATTAGTTGGCAACGGGCACAACTTCACCAAAGGGCGACGAAGGATACCATTCGAGGTCTTTACAATAGCAACTCTTACGACACCATCAGGACCAGGAATTAGAGACAATAGACGACCTAGTAGCCATTTAGAAGGCGGAAGTTTTTCAGCTTTCACGGCCACCATCGCCCCAATAGTAGGAAGAGCACCAGCGTCAAGCCACTTGCTTCGTTGTTGTAGGGTGTGAAGGTACTCCTTGTGCCAGCGAATCCAAAAATCATGGTGCATACGTTGGAGAAGTTGCCATCTTGACAGACGAGTTAAGGGGACAGACGACAAATCGGGAGTTGGAAGCGTAGAAACTGGCTCCATATGAAGAAAGTGTCCAGGAGTTAAAGCGTGAATGTCATCGATATCCGAACTCATGGGATTTAAAGGTCGGGAGTTCAAGACAGATTCTATAAGCGTCAGGACAGTGTAGAATTCTTCGTACGATAGGATTTGTTGGCCAACAACACGAGAGAGATGAGATTTTACACTCTTGATACCAGATTCCCAAAGACCACCGAAATGTGGTGCAGAAGGGGGGTTGAAATGCCAATGGATTCCTTCCCTAGCAGTTGCATCAGAAAAAATGCGTTTAAGCTCCTTGGCGGAGCCAACGAAATTTGTACCACAATCACTATAGAGATTATCACATCGACCACGACGAGCAATAAATCGTTGGAGGGCAGCGAGAAAAGCGTCAGTCGAAAGACTACAGGCAGGTTCTAGATGTATAGCCTTAGTCGCGAAACACACAAAGAGGCAAATATATGCCTTAGAGGTTTTAGCACCTCGGTATCGATTCATAGTGATCGCGAATGGACCACCAAAATCTACCCCAGTATGCGAGAATGGTTTGACTTGCGAAACTCGAGAAAGGGGTAAGTCACCCATAGGTGGCTGATAAGGTTGAGGCTTTATTTTCCAACATGGCATACATTTCGAAATAACAGTGTTTATGGCACGTCTTGCAGACAAAATCCAAAAATTCTGACACAACAAAAAGTGAAGAGTGCGAGGGCCAATATGAAGATACCTTTTATGGTATTGTTCAATTAAAAGCACCGTGAGTCGGCACTTTTGTGGAAGTAAGAGCGGATGCTTTCGCTCATAAGACAAACTTGAGTGAGTCAAGCGACCACCTACACGCAAAAGACCAGTACTGTCTAGAAATACGGCGAGTTTTCTCCAGGACTTAGGGAATTTTTTACTAGATAACTCCTTTTCAAAGTAGACCGCTTGAGTGCGCTTGACCAGAAGGGTCAGAGCATCATGAAGCTCTAACCGAGATAGCGGTCCAAATTTCGCAATAGAAGAATGTCTAGAATTAAAAGCGAAGCGTAATACGTATGACAAAATAGACTGTATGTAATGTAAAGAAGAATGATTTTCTAACAAATCATCAAGCAGATTTTCTTCACCTGTAAATGTTAAAAGCGAAACTGTCCTTTCCTCAACAGAGACCTCTTCAGACTGCAGCTCTGAAGACGGGGAGCAGGCAGACAGCTCAGAACGACATAGTAGCGATGGACCATTGAACCAAATATCATGGGCGAGAAATTGAGAAGGATGAACACCTCGAGAGGCGATATCGGCGGGATTATTAGCAGAATCTATATAATGCCAAAATTCAGAAGAAACCCTTTCGTGAATGTAGGCAACTCGATTTGCCACAAAGGTTTTCCAACGATGAGGCGAAGATTTTATCCAACTCAAGACGATTTGCGAATCTGACCAGGCAAAAATTCTTTCGAAAGTCATGCGAGTCTGATAAACGTTCAGAAGAAACGATAGGAGTTTCGCCAACAAAACTGCACCACACAGTTCTAGCCTAGGAATGGTTAGTTTCTTAACCGGAGCGACTTTGGTTTTAGAGCAAACAAACTGAACAAAAACTGTTTTGTCAGGGCGGAGGCATCGTATATAAACAACGGCAGCGTAACCCTTTTCAGAAGAGTCACAGAACCCATGTAATTCATAACCACATCCAGAATGAGGTGGAAGGATTTTTCTAGGAATGCGTAAATTGCTTAGTAAACCGAGTTCATTTCGATAACGGTTCCAAGCCTCAACAATATGCGAGGGCGGGGTTTGGTCCCAATCTAATTTAGAAGTCCACAGCGACTGGATTAGAATCTTTTGAAAAATAGTAATAGGCGAAAGAAATCCAAGCGGGTCAAAGATTCTGGCCAGTTCCGAGAGCATGTTGCGTTTCGTACAGGGTTTCCCCAACGGCGAGACTGAGAAAAAGAATGTATCCTCAGAGGGACTCCACTGCAGACCGAGAATTTTTAAAGGAGTGTCGTTTGCCAGTGAACCAAAAATAAGCGGATTTTGCGACAAATGTTCCGGAGGTAAATGTGAAAGTAATGCGGAACAGTTACTAGACCATTTTCTAAGCTCAAAGCCGCCTCGTTCAAAAAGCGAGATCAGCTCTGACTGTAAAAGCTTTGCGTCTTCATAAGAAGAGCAGCCGGTTACAACATCATCAACATAAGTGTCGTTTAAAATGGCGGCAGAAGCTAGCGGGTAAGAGCCCCCTTCGTCATTCACTAACTGATGAAGAGTGCGTATCGCGAGAAAGGGGGATGGCGTTAGTCCATATACAAGCGTAACCAGGTTATAGTCCACCAAAGGTTCATCAGAAGCAAACCTCCAAACAATTCTTTGATAATCATGCTGTGATTGGTCGACAAGAATGTTACGATACATCATTTTGATGTCAGCACACAAGACATAATTATGAAGGCGAAAGTGACACAGAATTGTGGCAATATCTTGTTGTAGTTTTGGTCCAGTATGTAGACAATCGTTAAGAGAGCTTTGGTTGGGAAGTTTCGCCGATCCATTAAAAACTACCCTGAGTTTAGTAGACAAGCTATTTGGTTTCAAAATGCAATGATGCGGAATATAATATGCGTCGGGAGAATCTTTATTGTCATAAACACGTTTCATGTGGCCTAGTTCCAAATATTCTCTCATAAAAGCAGAATATTGGGTATACAAGTCCATGTTTCTAGCAAGGCGGCGTTCCAGGGAAAGAAATCTTTGGACGACGAGGTCGCGAATGCCAGGAAAAATAGGCAGCGACTCAGATTTAAATGGGAGCGAAACGATATATTTGCCAGAAGGAGAGCGAGATATTTTAGTCTTAAAATGATGTTCACAAAAAATATCTTCATTAGAGTGATGCGACGAAGTCGGAACACTTTCCACTTCCCAAAAATCCCTAAGGGTGCGATCGAGATTTGATTCAAAGTTACTGCACAAGAAAGAAGAGACAGCAGAAGAATGAACTGTGTTGCCAATCTTACCCATGAGCACATAACCAAAGACGGTGTTGACGGCATCAGGTTGACCTTCCCCACCGGAAATGCGTCCATTTAAAAGGATTTTAGAAAAAACGTCGGCTCCTAACAATATATCGACCTGACCTGGACGATTAAAATGGCGATCAGCCAATTTTAAATTGCGAATGTGAGACCAATTGGAAGAGCAAATAGCGGTTGCTGGCAAATTATCACAAATGGCGTTCAAGATCAATGCGTCGACAATAAAATTGAAAGAATCTTGACCAACCGGTCTTCCAGTGAGCGTTACACACCCACTCTGAGAAGAAGTCTGCATAGATGCCAGTCCTTTGATTGCAAACATGCAGTTTTGCTTAGGCAACCCCAAACGCTTAAAAGCCCTTTGCGAGATAAAAGACATCATACTACCTCCATCCAAAAGGCATCTCATAATCTGATAATTTCCATGGTTATCAAGAACTTCAATCAGCGCAGTGGCCAATAAGACCGTGGTTTGATTAGATACAATCCCAGAAGCAGCAAAGACCTGCTCTTGGTCGAGCGGAGCGGAAGGAACTGGAGATCTGGAAGGGTTATTACACACTGGCGACGGAATAGGCGCGGAGCTTTTATCAAAATTCAAGAGCGTATGATGACGCTGACCACACTTGCGACAGGACCTGGTAGATTTGCATTTGTTAAGATAATGTAGGCTACTTAAACAGTTGTGGCAAAGACGAGAAGATTTAACAAAATTATAGCGATCTTTTGGAGTTTTATTACAAAATGAGGAGCAATTATAAATAGAATGCGAAGAATCTTTGCAAAACACACAAGTATGTAAGATAGATTTACAATTTAAATTATCAGCGAAAAAAGCGGAAGTTCGAGGCGTTGGTCTAGCTTGCGATTTGTCAGAATATTTCTTTTGAGAGTGCGAAAGGAATGACTTCTGATTCATAGCATCACCAGCGATACAATATTTATTTAGAAAGTCAAGCAATTGCGTAAATGTAGGGACCTCGGTGGAAGCGTGGTCTAACTCAAATTTCGTCATCATGTTCCTGTCAAGGCGTTTTGACACCAACATAAACATAACAAAGTCCCATTGGTCTGTAGGAAAGCCTAAAGTGTTTAAAGCAGAAAGATTTTCCGAAATAATGTCTAGCGAATTGCGAATATTGACGTGGTCATCAGAATTAAATTTCGAAATGCTATCTATAGCATGCCAGTGCTCTTGGGCACGCAGACGTTTGTTAGAATAACGAGTGACTAATGTATTATAAGCTATCTGATAATTGTCAGCGGTCAGAGGCAAAGATCTTATTAGAGATAACGGCGGGCCTTCTACTGATATAGTTAGATAATGAAACTTTTCAATGTCGGAATATGCGGGACAGTCATGTACTAAGGCATTGAATAAATCGATAAAAGTGTTAAAGGTTTTATAGTCACCTCTAAATTTAGGAATTTCTATTTTAGCTAGCCTTGCTTTAGCACCTTCATTAAGACCAGCTGTATTTGAATTTAGAATTTCCTGGACATTTGTTTTATTGTCAGGGAATAACCTAGAACAAATGGCTTTAATTTCAAAATAAGCGTCCATAAATCCAGCGTAAATAGTGTTTTCATCAGAAGCGTTTCCATGTTCACTACTTAAAATTACAGAAACGATATTTTCGTGCGTTTGAATAAACTGTTCCCTTAAATAGTCGATTTCGGAAGATCTAACCCTAAGTAAATTATAAAGCGAAACATCTGACTGGGCTTTCTGGGCTAGAGAAGACAATGTGTCTATTTCAGATAGCTGAATATTGCGTTGGTTTTTGTATTTCCTTAATTTAGTGTCAGTCATGATATTAATTGAATAGGCCTCGTATATGGAAATATAACAGATATACGTACCAATGTGAAACAAAGAATTATTCAGGTACAAATTGATAAGAATGAAACAGAAGCAAAGAGCGATATATGCGTGAAATGATATGCGTCGACTCCTAAAGCCGTGCTCGTTGTTCAAAATAAAGCAAAATTTAACTGAATGGCGGATTCTTGCGATAAGAAAATAACTTTTAAAAATTCTATAATTATAAAGGTTCTAGCGATATATACATGAAAATTGCGGGAAATTAATTTAAAATCTGAATTGAATACAGCTAAACCAGCGCGCTTTAGTTATTTTCAAAATTAACAAAGTTGAATAGCCAAATTTACTTGCGTATTATTTCCGAGACAAAAAAAACTATCCGGCTCGAAGGACCAAGAAATGGGCTAGAGCGGGCGAAGAAATAGGCGTTAAGCGGGCTATTACGAACAAAGTGGACTGTAATTTGCGTTTGTTAATTAAGTAACGGTTTTTAATGAAAAGAGAAGGGGCAAAAGCAGTGGAAATTGATGCAAACTCGTGAATGACCAAAAAGGCACTTACCTTTGTGAATTTCTTCTCTCGTCGAGTACTGGACTCACAAAAACTCGTGCGTGTCCCGGAAAAGGCTATCCTGGGTTGCGGGTGCGTTTAATGGATTTGTTAAGGCTGGTTTGACTGTATCACACACACATATAATTTTAAGGTAGCGGTACTATACGATATCGCGGTTTTGCGTTGCTGACTACTTAAGTTGTGTTCTTCTTGACGATTCGTGGAATTCTGGTCTGTTCTTCTTATCGCAAAATAAAGATTATAAATTCCACTGCTTTTACACTATACGAGGAGCGAACAAATGTTAAAGCTAAGAATTCAAGCAGTCGAAGTGAATAATTAAATAATCAGTTATTTGTGCATTAAAATTATTTGAGATTCAATTGGGTCAGTGATGCTAATGCGTTATCAAAATGTAGAACATTTAGAACTCCAACAATATCTAATCACTTAAGCTCCGACTGAATTATGTCCAATTAGTTCTGGTCAGGTTTCATCCCTGCGAATTAAATACAAAACCAGAAACAGAAGCGTCTTCTGCTAACAATTTACCTTCCGGTCTGTTAGTTATTCAGAACAACGCGGTCTGGTATCAATAAGCGCTGAACTAAACTGTATTAATTGTACTATTGAAGATATGTTCGGAATTTAAAGCGGGAGATACTTTAAGTGGGATTCCTACACGCTGCTGGTCCACCAAGCGTAAAGGAAAATGAGAAAATTGACCCCACTATTAGCGCGATATAAATTAGGAGGCAAGAGCTGAGGATGTTGAGCCACAACAGAACACCAATTTAATTGACGCTCGATAAATTTGCTTCTTGTTGCCATTAGATCCGTTTCTTTAGTTTTCTAGTTTATATATAAAATTGTTCTTTAGAGATTCGGTTGCTAACTATGTGGCAAGATAAGAATTAAATCTACCTACTAGAGATGAGAAAACAGTTACGCACCTTGTGCATGGCTTGTCCAATAACGCAATACTCGTCAATTTTATTTAGTAACTCCTAGAAAAACTTGAAAAGTGGCCCTTTCAGTTTCATTTATTTATTCACTTATTTATTTATTTCAATGAGTGACGATAGGAAACTGTGATGCGCAATGATAATTACAATTTTCAGAACCCAATTCATAAAAAACTCGGGACGCAGCAAGTGCGTTATGGTAGTGAATTTTTATTAAATGCTTCAAATTTAAATAACTCAATTTTCTATAAACTTAGAGAGTTTAATTTCAATACGTAGTAAGGTTTTTCCTAAGGCAATATATCCACAAAATTTCATTAAAATAACTTTGTAATTTTCGGAGAAAAAAATTTTTTTCGAAAGAAAATTTAAAATTTGAGTAACTCAATTTTCTCTAAACTTAGAAAGTTGAATTTTGGTACGTAGTAAGGTTGAGGCAACATATATAGTAAATTTCATTGAAATAGCTTTGTTACTTTCGGAGAAAAAAAATTTTTTCGAAAGAAAACTCAAAATTTTTCCGGAAAACCCCGTCTGATTTTTCTGGATAACGAACTCATCCAAGCCATTAATAAAAGACAGGCACTTGCCAAGTTTCATCGAAATCGGTTAATTATTTTTTGAGTTATCATATATATATATATATATATATATATATATATATATATATATATATATATATATATATATATATATATATATATATATATATATATATATATATATATATATATATATATATATATATATATATATATATATATATATATATATATATATATATATATATATATATATATATATATATATATAAACATATAAAAATTAAACCTATTTACAAATGAACTTTAATAAGATATTATGCTGTGACAATACCTCTCTCAAGCACCCTAAAATATAATCAAAATGTGCACAGTTATATATGTTTTATTTCTTTTCCCTTGCCTTAATACACTACATATTTTATGACAATCGATTTAATTTACTTATTTGATTTCATAAATAGTCGGTTAATAGTGACTTGGAATGAAGTAGACACCACATCTTCAAACATATTAAGAGAATATGAGTAAATCAACAGCAACTGGGAATGAATTCGGTCAGTCGCCCAGCCACGTGGTTAAAAAACACTGTTTGCATGAGTGCTTACAACTCTAGATCTAAATAAAAGGACTGTAACAGCGGCAGAAGCAGAAGTCAATGGAAGGTTGATGAATGAATCTCATGAGTCAATAAGAAAAGCATTGACTAACCAACAGCAACCACATACGAATTAAACATGTTTCAAATTTGAATAGCTCAATTTTCTGTAACCCTAGAAAGCTGAATTTTGGCACATACTTAGGTATTTGCCAAAGCAATATGTAGACCAAATTTTATAGAAATTTTCGGGAAAAAAAAATTTTTTTGAAAGAAAACTCAAAATTTTCCCGGAAAACCCCGTCTGATTTTTCTGGATAACGAACTCATCCAAGCCATTAATAAAAGACAGGCACTTGCCAAGTTTCATCTAAATCGGTTAATTATTTTTTGAGTTATCAGACGGATACATATATATATAAATATATATATATATATATATATATATATATATATATATATATATATATATATATATATATATATATATATATATATATATATATATATATATATATATATATATATATATAAGCATATAAAAATTCAAACTGACCCCGGATATGGGTTCTAGGGGTCCTAATTCGCGCTCATTTGAAAGAATTTTTGCAAAGTCTCACCATCGATACCTCTCTATTAGTGAATTTTTTTAAATAAAAATTCACTAAAACACAGTCTTCATACCTGACGATCGTTTCGCTAACAAAGGTACCGTCATCAATGGGCTGAATAAATTAAACAATAAAAACTAGAACTACTATTTATGTGTTAATTGACGACCAATTGCGAACAGCGTTCTCTATGAAGGTCAACAGACAACCCCCCCCCCCCCCCTGTATAGAAGAAAATTCCTGCAATTAAAATTCCATTACCTGCTTTTGTAAAACCGCTTGTCGTTATTAAATGTTCCGAGGCTCGGGGGTTTTTTAACGGCGGCTTACATTTTCTTAACGTCACATACTGTTTTTGAATTTTCAACAACTGCTATATTTTTCTCGATTTTCAGAGCGACACAACTAGCACAATTGGTCGCTGGAACGTGTCAGCGACTGTCGTGATAACTTCTAGGTGTTTTGCCGCCAGTCAGTGATCTGTTATAGGAACATGTCCGACCGATAACTCAAAAAATAATGACCAAATTTTGATCAAATTTGGCAAATACCTTCCTTTTGCAAGTGTCTTGAACAAGTTTGTTAGCCAGAAAAATCGAGCTAGGTTTTCGCGGAAAATTTTGTGTTTTCTTTCTAAAAAAAAATATCATCGGAAATAACAATGTAAGGGCAACCAAATTAGGTCCACTTGTTTGCATTACAAAGAGTAAATTTATGTCTCTATCTTTAAAGACAAATAAGTTATGGGCAGTTAAAAAAATAAATTTTGGAGTTTTCCTCAAAACGTCAAACTCGCAATTTTAAACGTCAAAATTGGCAATGTTTAGGCAAAGAACGTGAAGCAAATACGAATTTTGAAAAGAAACTGTTGCAAGAAGAATGTTCTGCAAACCCTTAAGTTTCAGATGCACGTGTCATTGCCCTTCATTTTACTAAAATGTTTACAGAAAATTCATTTAAAATAGACCCTTTCTCTGATGCTTTGGCTGTAGGTTTAGTTACGTTGATACTTTCGCTGTAGGTTTAGTGAAGTTTATGGTTTAACGGTCTATATATATATATATATATATATATATATATATATATATATATATATATATATATATATATATATTTTAACTAATTTTCGTAGAATAAATTCGTTAATGCGTTTTTGCATTTTTTATCGAAATATGATGCGGGCCATATGCGTTTGTAAGAAAAAAATCTGAAAGCAGTAAGTGCGTTTTGGTACCGAATTTCCGGTAAATTTGCAGTTTAGCTCCCGAACGCTATTCAAAAAACTGTTTTCAGAAACCTCCCTAGGGCCCCACTGGATCCACAAACCCCAAAAAAATTTCTTGTTCACACCATCCAAGGAAGTTACGGGACCAGTGAGTAGGGGTGTATAATTTTTTTTAGCTAATTTTCGTAGAACAAATTCGTTAATGCATTTTTGCATTTTTTATCGAAATATGATGCGTTTGTAAGAAAAAAATCAGGACGCAATAAGTGCGTTTTGGTAGCAAATTTTCGGTAAATTTGCAGTTTAGCTCCCGAGCGCTTATCAAAAAACTGTTTTCAGAAACTTGCCTAGGCCCCCCCTCTGGAACCCCAAGAAAAATTTCTTGTTCACACTCCCCAAGGAAGTTACGGGACCAGGAGTGAGTAGGGGTGTATAATTTTTTTTAGGTAATTTTCGTAGAACAAAATCGTTAATGCATTTTTTTTTATTTTATCGAAATATGATGCGTTTGTAAGAAAAAAATCTGGACGCAGTAAGTGCGTTTTGGTAGCGAATTTTCGGTAAAATTTGCAGTTTAGCTCCCGAACGCTTTTCAGAAAATTGTTTTCAGAATCTTGCCTACAGCCCCCCCTGGATTCACAAACCCCAAGTAAAATTTCTTGTTTATACCCTCAAGGAAGTTACGGGACCAGGAGTGAGTAGGGGTGCTGGGCGGGGTAGGTAGTATAAAGGAAATATGAGCAGAAAATTCGAATAAAACGGCCTTGAAAGCTATCTTTTTCAAATCTTGAACCCATATCCTTCTTAAACCCTGCATACCCCGCACAGTACCCCTATCCCCCCAAGTGCCTTAACTTCCTCGGTGGGTAGAAACAAGACATTTTTCTTGTGGTTTATGCAGCGAGGGTGGTTGTATGCACGCGAGGGGGAAGGAAATTCCCCACGACGGAGCGGACACCCCCCAACCCCCTACCCCTGCCACGAGACCAACGGGGGGGGCCTTCTGCTTCGTCGTAAGCATTTTCCTCCACCCTCGTGGCATAAACCACAAGAAACAAACTAGGGGTGCTGTGCGGGGTAGGCAGGGTTTAATGGGGATATGGCTTCCAATAGACAGCTTTCAAGCAGTTTTCTTCGCATTTTCTGCTCATATTTCCTTTTTACTACCTACCCCGCCCAGCACCCCTATTCACTTCCAGTCCCGTAACTTCCTTGGGGAGTGTGAACAAGAAATTTTTCTTGTGGTTTGTGCAACCAGGTGGGGTCGTAGTAATGTTTCTGAAGACAATTTTTTTTAAGCGTCCGGAGATAATCTGCAAATTTATCGAATTTTCATTAAACCCTTCAAATTTCAATAACTCAATTTGCTATTAACGTGAGGTTTGTTGGTTAGAAAACACACATTTAAGTTTATTTTTGGATAATTTGTGTATATTTTCAAACCATAAGTAATTTTGATAAAATATAGTACTTTGTCTCTACTACATAGGCTATACCGGTAATCAGATTGCTCGCATTTTCTATTAAAAACATTTTTATGGAAACTTACTGCCATAACACACTTGCTGCATCCAGTCTTTTGAAAAATGTTTATATTTTCAAACAATAAAGTTATTTCGATGAAATATGGTGTATTGTTTCTACTATATAGGCAACCAAGTTTGATGCCTGCTTTCATCAAAGAAAAACATTTGCCATTAAAAATATTTTTATAAAAATTCGCTACCATAACGCACTTGCTGCGTCCCGAACTTTTTCCAATTCTGTAGGTACCAGCGAGACTAAAAGTCAACATGGATAATTACATTTCCGATGCTTTATATTTGTATTGGGTGTTTAAATTGAAACGAATGCAAGTATATTGACAAAATATAGTAATTTGTGCCTCCAGAGATTACTCGCCTTCGAAATTTGCAGTTTTAATTAAACTTACATATCATGTAACATCGACATTCCACATCATTGCAAATTTATTCTAGTTTACTTTTCTATACGTGAAACGAATAACTTTGTTAACAAAGGTCTTAGTTCGCGCTCATTTAAAGACCTTTTTAATAATTCAGAAGCAGCGAACACCTTATTAGTGATTTTTTTAAGAAAATTCACTGAAACCTATTCAGCCAATGAAATTTAAGCGGCGAAGCCACATTTACCAAGACAGCCATCTCCAAAAATGTATTAATTCATCAGAAGGTCACCCCGTAATTTATACATCGATTTTAACAATTTTTAGGCAAGCTTTGATATTTGTGTCTATAACTACAAAAAGTACAAAATAACAAAGGTTTGATATAAATAATCAGTAAATTTCCCCATTAAACGATACTTTATAGCTTTTGGGTAAGACTGTAAAAAATATAAAAAAATTTGGTGGTGCGCTGGTTCACGCATCCTTTTGAAGGTTATGAAAAATCAGATAAATTTCTCACCTCTGTCACATTGAAACATTAACCGAAAAGGTAATAAATGACACCTGCTACATAAAAACGTTACATCAACTGCGAACATGAATGTAATCATTGAACAGTACAGATGGTGTTTCACATACGTCCTATCATCTAGCTGCACAATCGCAATAACTCACTTTGATTCTGATAAAATCTTATAATTCATAACTTATCAGTCTGAAAAGTTCATCACATTAATCATATGATCATCGCTAGCTTAAATCTAGCTTGCTGTGATGTTGCTTGTAATCACGGGCAGGCGAGTTCATTGTGCTGATTGATGTTGTTTGCATGTCTGAAATGTTGTGGATTATCTCAGCGTTTTGCGAAATTTGAGCACGAGTCGATATCATTAGTTCCATTCTACAGATTACCCTTGTTGTTTTTTCTTTACCGTACTCTTGTATGCGATAATTTGCAAAGTGGGTATTATCAGTCATGTATGCCAAACTAGCGTCGTTATTCCACAGACAGTTCTAATAGTCTGACGTGGCATTTATGCCTCGTTCTAACATGAAATTTGCTGACGATAGATAATGACTTTATCACTATGTTGTTCTTTTGAAAGAAGGCGCGGGCTTGTGGATATTCCGGCCAAAGAAATTAATAAAACTAACATTAAACTAAAGTAGACTAAAGTAAACTAAAAAAAAACTCTGGACGCAGCAAGCGCGTTATGGTAGTGAATTTTCAAAAAAATATTTTTATTGCAAATAATATGTGTTTTCTGTTTATTTAAGTAAGCAGGCATCAATTTTGGTTACCAGTATAACCTATATACTAAAAACAATGTGCCATGTTTCATAAAAATAACTTTATTGCGTGAAACTGTACAAAAATTTCCAAAAGTAAACTCGTTTCTTGGTCAACTTTATAGCTTAACAGCAAATTGGGCTATTTAAATATGAAGCATTTGATCAAAATTCGCTACCATAACGCACTTGCTGCATCCAGAATTTATTTTCTTACAAACATGCATTATAGTTCGATGAACAATGCAAAAATGCAATAACATAAGGCGTGTTTGATAAAAAAAAGAGAAAATTTGTATCACCAACGACTTATGGGCCACCTGTGATGGTAGAAATATTTTTTTTAAGATGTAGCTCAAGACACCCCATAATTAATGTATAAAGATTTTTTTTATATCTTGTATAATAACGGATGTATTGAGCTTTATTGATTTTTTACGAAAATTCGACAAAAATTATATACTATTAAACGATAAAGTCTATAGCTAAGACTACTGCCAAGCATTAGAGAAAGGGTCTATTTGAAATGAATGTTCTGGAAACATTTTAGTAAAATGAAGGACAATAACGGTTGAAACTAAGATGTCAGGGTTTGTAAAACATCCTTCTTGAGACATTTGATTTCCATAACCTGTATTAGATTCAAGTTATTTGCCTAAATGTTGCCGATTTTGACGTTTCAAATCGCAACTTTGACGTTTTGAGGAAAACCCCAATTTATTTTTCTTTAAATGCCTATAACTTTTTTGTCTTTTGACCTAGGTAGCTAAATTTTGGTGGGTAACTTACCTATAGAGATCTAAATCCGCGTACCGAATTTGGTTGCCCTTACTTTGTTAATTTAGGAGATATAAATTTTTTTCGAAAGAAAAAAATTTTTTTCTGGAAAACCTGGGTAGATTTTCCTGGCTAAGGAACTCATCCAATCAATTTGCGAACAGAATTTATTCACCAAATTTAATCAAAATCGGCCCATTATTTTTTGAGTTATCGGTGTGATATATATATATATATATATATATATATATATATATATATATATATATATATATATATATATATATATATATATATATATAAAAATTGAAACTGACCCCGGATATGTGTTCTGGGGGGCCTAATTAGCGCTCACTTGAAGAAATTTTTTCAAAATTCAAAAGTCGGGTCTCCTCATTAGTGATTTTTTTTAAGAAAATTCACTAAAAAAGTCTAGACGCAGCAAGTGCGTTATATATATATATATATATATATATATATATATATATATATATATATATACATATATATATACATATATATATATATATATATATATATATATATATATATATATATATATATATATATATATATATATATATATATATATATATATATATATATATATATAAATTGAAGATTGAAACTGACCCCGGATATGTGTTCTGGGGGGCCTAATTAGCGCTCATTTCAAGAATTTTTTTGAAAATTCAAAAGTCGGGATCTCCTCATTAGTGATTTGTTTTAAGAAAATTCACTAAAAAAGTCTAGACGCAGCAAGTGCGTATATATATATATATATATATATATATATATATATATATATATATATATATATATATATATATATATATATATATATATATATATATATATAAATTGAAAATTGAAACTGACCCCGGATATGTGTTCTGGGGGGCCTAATTAACGCTCATTTCAAGAAATTTTTTCAAAATTCAAAAGTCGGGATCTCCTCATTAGTGATTTGTTTTAAGAAAATTCACTAAAAAAGTCTAGATGCAGCAAGTGCGTTATGGTAATGAATTTTTATTAAATGCTTCAAATTTGAATAACTAAATTTTCTATCAACTTAGGCAAGATATCCGCCAAATTTCATTAAAATAACTTTGTAATTTTCGGAGAAAAAGATTTTTTTGGAAAGAAAACTTAAAATTTGAATAACTCAATTTTCTATCAACTAGGAAAGTTGAATTTTGGTGCGTAGTAAGGCCTCCCTAATTGCAATATACACATTAAATTTCGTTAAAGCAGCTTTGTAGTTTTCTATGAAAAAAACTTTTTCGAAAGAAAACTCAAAATTTTCCCAGAAAACCCAGTCCGACTTTCCTGGATAACGAACTCGTCCAAGCCATTAATAAAAGGAAGGCACTTGCTGAGTTTTAT
This sequence comes from Tillus elongatus, assembly GCA_964006375.1. Classification (NCBI taxonomy): domain Eukaryota; kingdom Metazoa; phylum Arthropoda; class Insecta; order Coleoptera; family Cleridae; genus Tillus; species Tillus elongatus. Next base: position 28,996,241 of record OZ023265.1, read on the forward strand.
CGAAATCGGTTAATTAGTTTCTGAGTTATCACATGGATACATACATACACACACACACACACACACACATATATATATATATATATATATATATATATATATATATATATATATATATATATATATATATATATATATATATATATAAATTGAAGCTGACCCCGCATATGGGTTCTAGGGGTCCTAGTTCGCGCTGATTTGAAAAAAATTTTGCAAAGTGTCACCATCGATACCTCTCTATTAGTGCATTTTTTAAATACAAATTCACTAAAAAGACTAAACTAACCTAGTTTTATGGACTAAGAAAAGGCTGGAATTTGTGATGAGCACTGAAGTGCACTTGTGAGTACACTTGGAGAACCCAAATCACCACAACACATTTAAAAAAACCTGACAATCGTTTTAGCGTCATCAGAGGATGAATAATAATAAATATCTTATATCCGCAACCCTATTTACATTCTTCTACATCTCTGCAGGTAGTCACTAACGATATTGGGGAGGTTTAACGATACCAAAATTAATATATTTCTTTTGGCGGAAATATGTATTCTTTTGTTATCTCTTGGACGTTCTTCTGCTGGTATTTATCTTTAAAGCAATCTATCAGGTGACTGCTCATAGGCGGTGGAGCGACATTCATACATTTTTTATTATTACTATAATTAACAATATATATATATATATATATATATATATATATATATATATATATATATATATATATATATATATATATATATATATATATATATATATATATATATATATATGTATATATATAAACATATAAACTATTAAAATGACCCTTTTTTTGCAAATTAAGTGTTAAGTGGTATCATTCCATTTCAAATCGTTAATACTTTGCAGAAGCAGAAAATTTTTTGTTACTGCTCGAATACTTTAGAAAAAACAAACGTATATCAGTCGGGGTAAAAACTGTCTAAACTAAGGTCTATTATAATAAACATTATAATTTCTTAGGCTGTTGAAAATGGCTTTAAAACAGGACCCAAAACGTAGAGTTTTAACTGATCCTGGCTTTATCATAAATCAGAATAATAACCTTACAAGATCGGTCTATTCCAAAGCACTTACAATAAAATAACATACATAATTATTTGTCACCATGTGGTGTTTCAAAAGGTATAATTAATGATATTTTGGCGAATTTTTCTTTAAAAAAATTCGATAATAGAGACGTATTGATGGTGAGAGTTTAGTCTAAAAAAATAACAAAGTTATTTTGAACTTGGTAGGTATGTTGCACTGATAAATACCTTACTGCGTACCAAACTTCAGCTTTCTAGGTTTCTAGAAAATTGTGTTATTTAAATTTGAAGATTTGATGAAAATTCACTACCATAACGCAGTTTCCCGAAATTTTATTGCTCATCATGTGCAACAGTCATTTCCTTGACACAGTGTAAATTCGAGGTAGTGAGTTTGTATTGTTTACCTACAATCTGGTTTGAAGACTTAATACAGGGAGCTGTTTGAAACAATCAGGTTATTTTCCCTAATATATACATATAAATAAAACTGTGGTTAAGAATGTTTTAAATGTTATTATGTTCATATGCTAAGTTTGAAAATTTTACTTCGCTTGTGAAGAGAATATTGGTCTCTTATACTTGGTATATATTTGTTTTATTTAAAATTTATTTTCAATTTTAAAACGAGCTTTGAAAACGAGCCTTCTATCAGCAAAAGTATTCTTGTTTAAAACAATGAATGCTTTTTTTTACAAAAAGTAATGATACTTTTTTTCAAATCTATGGTTTTCTATTTCTACATAAAACTGCAAGTTTCTATAAATATATTATAATTTCTTTACTTATTGGAAAGTTCGCTTTTATCTATAGAAAGGGTATGCAGGTCCGTGCATAATTATTTAGTGACGAAAGTGTATTTTCTGGAAAGTAATAAAATGTGAAACCTGCAAGTTAACCAGTTTCAGAAAGGAGCGGAACAAATACTCGGCAAAGGATAAGCTACCTAAGTGGTGATGGAGTACTTTCATTCTTGAAAAATGGCACCAGCACAATGTTAACAATTGTACTTGGATCAGAGCATATGTTTGTAAGTCTCACCACCGATACCTCTCTATTACCGAATTTTTAAAAATAAAAATTCGCTAAAATATCATTAATTATACCCTTTGAAGCACCCCACGGTGACAAAAAATTATGTGTTATTTTATTGTAAGTGCTTTAGAATAAACCGATCTTTTAAGGTTTTTATTCTAATTTATGATAAAGCCAGAATCAGTTAAAACTCGACGTTTTGGGTCCTGTTTTAAAGCCATTTTCAACAGCCTAAGAAATTATAATGTTTATTATAAGAAACCTTAGTTTAGACAGTTTTTACCCCGACTGATATATGTTTGTTTTTTCTAAAGTATTCGAGCACTAACAAAAAATGTTCTGCTTCTGCGAAGTATTAACGATTTAAAATGGAATGATACCACTTAACACTTAATTTGCAAAAAAAAGGTCAAGTTACAACCCCCATCCCGGTCTTTCTGGTATATCTCCTTTTGTATTAGAGCACTAATGAAAATGCTTGTTCTTCTCGGAAGCACCTACGACGCACTAACTAACGAGTCATACAAAAAATGTGTATTTTATGAACCAAAACAGATAGTTTTCAGCCGACGGAACTACATTTGTTTTTTGTAAAGTACTTGACCACTAAACAAAAATTTTTTTGTTGTTTCTGCGAAGCACTAACGATTTGCTATCGATTGATATAATTCATAACTTATTTGGAAAAAAATCATGCGTCAAGATGCCCCTCACGGTTTTTTTGGTATATCTTCTTTCGTATAAGAGCACTAACGAAAATGTTTTTTTTTTGAAAGCATTAACGAGAGCACTAACCAGCGAGTCTGAGAAAATGTGTATTTTATCAACGAAAAAAAAGTTTTCAATTCCACGGGACATCGACTGTTTTTTCTAAAGTATTTGAGCACTAACAATTTTTTTGTGTTTCTCAGAAGCACTAACGATTTGCTATCGATTGATATCATTCACACCTTATTTGGAAGGTAACTTGACGCACGTCGCATACGTAGCTATCATATAAAGAAAAAAATATCTGTTGTGAAAAAAATGTTGACTCGGCTTTATTCACTTTAAAACTCCCATCCTACAGCATCTTTGGATTTAAAAGTAATCAGTAGCCTTTCAGCCGTTTCATTGGAAGGCTTTAAAGACATTTTTCAACTACGAGTGTACCTAACGCAGGTACATGTAACATTGCCAAATATTTTGATACAATTGGCTACTGCTTTAATATTGCTCGAGTTTCCGAAAGCCTTATAGATTAGAATGTATGTCACTTCAGCTGATTAGGCTACTGCTTTGAAAGGAAACTGATACAACAGATATTTGTTTTCATCTTCAATTGATCTAAGAGTCCATCTCTATTAAAATTCGCTTTTATTGCGACTCTTGCTTTAGTTTCAGTGATTTTAGGAGCTTTTAAATGAAAATGCATTCGCAAGTTTATAAAATTTCTCCAAACTTTTTGCAAATTTTGTCAGGATAGGTTTGATTAGTATTGTAAATAGTTTGCACATCTAAATTTAATAAGTTGAGAAAGCAGCAGATAGATAGAAGACTCAATGTTTATCAACAAACGTGTTGTGACGTTTATAACCTTGAGAATTTCCAGCATCTTCTTATCTCTGAGATAATACATAACTTTGTTACTAGACAAATGTTCAAACAAATATCCTTACGTAGATGATGTAGTTATATAACTGACGATTAAACTTTGCAAATTGCTACGTTCAAACAAGCAAAGGACTACTACCAGCTACCAGCACATACAGAGGCCACCAATATTATCATTGTCAGAAAGAACAACTGAGCGGTGTTTACTGACAAACACACACAAATACATGCACACACAAAGATACATCAACACATAAGACACACACAAGCTCAGGGAACTTTGGATTTTGCCGCCTTAGTGGCCGACACAATTGTTTGGGGCTGCTTAGGCTAGAGAATTGGCGCTAATTGTGGAAATACTAGGGACTGGGCTGTTTTCCAAGTTGCGGTAAGGGATTACTCTATTTCTCCACTGCCTACCAGTGCCATTTGCTAACGTACTTACGCTGCGGAGTTCAGTTCTTACGGACATACGAGTATAAATATCTTACGCGGATTTAGAACGGTTCGGTAAATAGTAAGTTTCAATCAGAGAAGTTAGCGTTAGAGAATTTGTACAACACGGTTTAAGTTTAGCCAGGGGCCGAGACTTCGACTACCCCTGATTAATTAAGGAAGACACGAGACTTGCCCTTCTACCTTATTAAGCAAAGTTCGGTGAAGGATCGCTGTAGTTTAAGGGTTAGGTAACTATGTGCGATGAAAGTTTTTATAGATATTATTGTGGCAAATATTTTTAGAGCAAAAGCTTGAGAAACTTGCCACTTCTGATTCAAACATAATAAGTGCGTGGAAAAAACTATTTTTCTTCAGTCATATATATATATATATATATATATATATATATATATATATATATATATATATATATATATATATATATATATATATATATATATATATATATATAACCGCACCGTGTTGACATAAGTTGTGAAAAACTATATCAAAACTTCGAGTGATAATGCGTTCAGAACAACATCAATATAAAAACTATAACGTTTTAAAAAAGAAAAACTTGGGAGGTAGCAAGTGCGTTATGGTAGTGAATTTTTATTAAATGCTTCAAATTTAAATAACTCAATTTTCTATAAACTTAGAGAGTTTAATTTTAACACGTAGTAAGGTCTTTCCTAAGGAAATATATCCACAAAATTTCATTAAAATAACGTTGTAATTTTCGGAGAACAAATTTTTTTTCGAAAGAAAATTTAAAATTTGAATAACCCAATTTTCTCGTAACTTAAAAAGTTGAATTTTGGTTCGTAGTAAGATCTCCCCTGAGGCAACATATATACTAAATTTCATTAAAACAGCTTTGTTACTTTCGGAGAACAAATTTTTTTTCGAAAGGAAACTCAAAATTTTCTCGGAAAACCCCGTCCGATTTTTCCGACTAACGAACTCATCCAAGCCATTAATAAAAGAAAGGCACTTGCCAAGTTTCATCAAAATAGGTTAATGATTTTTTGAGTTAGCGGTTGGATACCTACATATATATATATATATATATATATATATATATATATATATATATATATATATATATATATATGTATGTATATATATATATATATATATATATATATATATATATATATATATATATATATATATATATATATATATATATATATATATATAAACATATAAAAATTGAAACTGACCCCGGATATGGGTTCTAGGGGTCCTAGTTCGTACTCATTTGAAAGAATTTTTACAAAGTCTCACCATCGATACCTCTCTAATAGTGCATTTTTTTAAAATTAAAATTCACTAAAAGATATATCCCATATCTCTTTTAATGTTGACTTTTGGACTGAGGTAAATTTGGTTGAATTTCCACTGCTGCTCTGTGTACAATTACTTCTAGACCACACTGTATACAAACTAACAACATAATTTGTCTTGATATGTGCAGCAAAGAAGAAATATAATAAAAAGTAAATGAAGTGTACATAAACTAAAAGGTACTACACTATTTATACTTAAACTGGCAACACTGGCTGCATGAGTGGTTACAACTGGACCTCTAAAAAGACTGTAACAGCGGCAGAAGCAGAAGTCAATGGAAGCCGTGTGTGTTCGGTAAGAGCATATTTATGAAGAAACTATTAACTATTAATAACAACAATTGACTAAAAACGATGCGAGTTGTAAGGAAAAAATAATTATACTACAGAGGTGATAAATGATGTTACATTACAATAGAGTTATATATAATCGTAAATGCTTCCAATGATTAACAATCAGTGAATTCAGTATTATTGACATTTCTCTGAAACTTAAAAATGAATTTCATGAGTCAATGACAATAATAGCAGCTGTCATTGACTAACCAACAGCAACCACATACTTGATCTATGATTTAAACATAAATGTTTCAAATTTGAATAGCTCAATTTTCTGTTACCCTAGAAAGCTGAATTTTCACACATAGTTAGATCTTTCCCAAAGCAATATGTAGACCAAATTTTATCGAAATTTTCGGAAATTTTTTTTTTTTTTTGAAAGAAAACTCAAAATTTTCCCGGAAAACCCTGTTCGATTTTCCTGGCCAACGAACTATTCCAAGCTATTAATAAAAGAAAGGCACTTGCCGAGTTTCATCGAAATCGGTTAATTATTTTTTGAGTTATCAGACGGATACACATATATAAATATATATATATATATATATATATATATATATATATATATATATATATATATATATATATATATATATATATATATATATATAAATATAAAAATTCAAACTGACCCCGGATATGGGTTCTAGGGGTCCTAATTCGCGCTCATTTGAAAACATTTTTGCAAAGTCTCACCATCGATACCTCTCTATTAGTGATTTTTTTAAAATAAAAATTCACTAAAAAAAGGACTAGTGCAGTATTAATAATGTTTAGAAAAATGCTCATTAATTTTAGTAATCAATTTGTTATAAATAAGAGGAAGTACGATTATATGTTTGAGTTTATTAATGTAGAAAAATGTTGAATTATTTATAATTTATGAAAAGTTTATGTATTTCCACGCAGACTTTAAAGAATTTGTTTAAGATTAGTACAAAAGGGTTAGAGTATTGTAATTAATTAGATTTAAAAATACCGCGCGAAGGGAACATACTTTTGACTAAGCTGGTTCCATTTAACATTTAATAATTAATATTTGGAAGGAAATGATTGTTTTTGAATCATTTTGTGAATCTGCAATGTGATTGGCACTTATCTAAATCAAGTGGTTAAAAGCATTTGAAAACGCTAATTAGCAAGTTTGTTTGGAAGTAATAGAAAACAAATGGGAATATCCGGAATATAAGTGGAGAACGAAGGTGAACATCGAGGAGTTAGAAGGTTTTTTAAAAGCTAGGTCCCCGAAATTTCTATAAAAAGTGATAACTGAGATAGTACCTGAAATCAGATGCATAGTGAATGCACCAGAAGTTCACAGAACCAGTGAAAATATCAATTTTACATCCATCCAAGCCGACGGCACACCAAACCAAGGTAGTAAGTCATAAAAAACTTGACACATTTTAGCTGAATGCAGAATAAGTGACAGATAACCTCAAACAAGTCAAAGCAGAAGTAATAAAGGTAAATTTAGTCATTGAATGAAGTAAAGACATAAGATAAAGGAAAAATCCAAAAGCGAAACCAAGTAGTGAGTAGAAGACCCGCCAGATCGAGCTACGTACAACCTTGGGTAAAATGAATTAAATAAATTCGTCCATTAAAACAAATGCATATCTATGGAAACCTAAAGATTCAGAAGCAAGGTCGTGGCGACCACCGTTTCAAATATAACCAATCGAGTGGGAATCCCTAACATAACCAATTGAGTGGGAATTTCAACAAACCCGAGTGTAGTTTAATAATTATAATAACCATCATTGTTAAATAAATTATAAGCTCAAAAGAGATTTTGATATTTAGAAAAGGGATCCCAAATAAGTAAATTTAATCACAAGAATAGTTGTTCATAAATAATTCAAAGTTATAAAGTTTACGTTCTGTTTTCTTTAAACTAACCACCTCTTTAATTTTTTTGACCAAATAAGGCTATATGTAGTTGAACGCAAGATAACTCAGGTAAACAGAACTGTAAGGGGAATAAGCTATATATTAAACAGTGTAATTCATGTCAAAGAATTTTCATTAGAATCCTAAAATAAAATAATCCCTGTAGAGAGAGAGAGTAAGTCATTACAACTGTGGCAAAGATAAACGAACAAATAAAGATATTTGACTTTTTTCAAATATTTCTTAAAAACCATTGTCACATTTACACACTTGTATCTCTCCTATTTTTCAACTCAAAGAGCTGAAATTTTAAGGCGCAAATTCCAAAATGCCACAAAATGTTTGGAATCTACTAAAGCTAGTACCAGTTAGACAGGATGTCCAAAACAGACCGGTCAATCGTGACAACTTTAAAACCTATTATCTATTTTATTTCAAATAGAATATCCTATATGTTATAACGTTAGTGCATGTACCTTTTATTGTTCTTTTGATTAGTATCAGCATTTCCTATACCTAATTTTTATCTAAAAATTTTGTTTCGAAATTTTGCTCCAAAAGCTTTTTGTGAATAATAATATCTTGGCAGCTGTGTAAATAGCTTGAAACGGTTCGTTGGCCAAGAATATCGGAGCAATTTTTTCGACATGTTCAGTTGATTTTCATAATTTTTATGTTCTTCTTCAAACTACAAAGTTATGGGGATGAAATATGGTACATTGTCTCAATACTAGAGATTATAATGCCTTTCATTAAAAACAGGAATTAAAAACATGTTTATTAAAATTCACTTGCTGCGTCAAGACTATTAATTTAAATTAATAGGGCAGCTAATCTAGGTCAAACTTAACCAAAAAAATGTTTGCTTTATATGTCACGAAAAGATACGATATTCTCGTTAACGTTAAAATTTTTGAATATGTAAATCTTTGTAATTAAAATATTGCATAATTTAATGGATATCCATTTTCATATGTTGCTTAAGAAGAGGGCTCTCTTGCGAAAGCAAAGTTCTTAAAGTTTAGTTGTGAAACCAGACTATAATCCTTTATTAATTAACGAAGCTTGGAACTTTCCTATCACCTTGTTTTACAAAGCTTCCAGCTTGATGTTGTGTCTACGTGCTTTACATGTTGGGAGAATATATTCCTGATATCATAACCGTTATTTTAGCATTATCCTAAAAGCAAGTGATAATTATCTTATGGTTAAAAGGTGTAGTTGACGGATTGCTTACATACAATTTAGCAAATTGAAATTTGATAGGGATTTTAATGGAAATATTAAATAGAAACTTTAGTGTGTAATATTCGGAACATATATTTATCTATTTTCATTGAATTGAAGTTTTTTAAGTCTATATAATACATTTTCAGTTTATACCCACAAACATAGGTATTTATTAGCCGATTCAAGAAAGAAGAAAAATTCGGGACGCAGCAAGTGCGTTATAGTTGCGAATTTTCATAAGACTTTTACACTATTATTATACGGAATATTAGTAAAGTTAATACTTTAAACATACGCAGACCTTGAAAATCGATTTGAGGGGTCCCAGTAGGCGCACATTTGAAGAATTTTTTCTAAAGTGTTACCATCGATATCTCTCTATTATCCAAATTTTGTGTTCTCACTCATTTTAAGAAAAATGCTCAAAACTTCATTTGCTATAAAGCTCAAGAAAAAAACTTTGCTATATTTGTAGATAGTGTAAGTCTCTTTAGAAGAAACTTGTCTTACAAATTTAATTAAAGTTATACAAAAGATTTCCAGAAGGAACATTAATTCATATTTAGAAAAGTAAAGTATCCGCCAAATTATAAATTTAGCAGTAATTTTTTCTTATTCATCGCCAGTATGATTTCGTTTTAGTCGACCTATACAAACCGGATTTTTAATACCAACAATAACAAATTTTCTACTGTAAATTATAATTTCAGACTCAAAGGTGACAAATTTGTTTAGGCGTTTTAAACAGAAATGAGACCTTATTCAAAACGCATGAAACTATTGTTTCTCCAAATGTAAAAAATTAAACTTAAAAAACATACATTCATCCGAGCTGGATTCGGTGATGCAAACTTCTTATTCACACATTTTCTAAAAATAAACTACTGAGAGCCAATATCGTGGTCAGAAGTAGTGCGTTTCAATGCACTATAGCTGAAAAGGCGAAACCTTTAAAAAGTGGCGGGAACCACATCTCTCTTTCTAACTGATGAAGAAAGCTTTACGCGAAAAAAGAGAAAACGTTAACAGACACAAAAGTGTGTCAGGTTAGACGCAGATTCTATCGAATTAGACCGGAAGGGGTGAGCAGTATATGAACAAGAAAGGCACAATTATTTTATGTCAGTCACAGTGCAATTAAAACTTCCAGGTATCTAGTGCAGCTACAAGATTCAAGCTACAGCGACGGTGTCGAGCATCCTGGAAACCCTGTACTACAGGTAAGCGAATCAAGGCAATCACTTGGCGCTCATAGCACTATTGTTTAATTAACCGGCTTTTCAGTTCTACCTTTTCAAGAATACCGTTTGAAAATTGCTTGAAAAAAGGACGGACTTGGTGAAAGATTAATTGCTTGGTAACGAATTTTAGGTAAGAATTCATACGTTTGCAAGGTTTTACTGCAAATTTGGTGACATTTCATTATATCTTCAATCATAACCGTTAGAGAGTGGAATTTATGATTGGGAAGATATCTCCTTTTATTAAAAGATCATTAAGCAAGTCTTATTTAAGCGATTTGTTAGCCGTGTTTCCACCTAGGATCGCCTTTATTGTGCGTAAAACCCAAACACACCAGACTAACAATTGTCAGTGTTTATTTCTCATAAATCTTGTGTGTTAACATTGAAGTTAATTTTGTGCAAAAATAAAAACTGCTTTTGTTAAAAATTGTTATGGTCCAAAAAGTCATGTGAATTTCTTTTATGTATAACGTAGTATTTTGTTGTATATAAGCATTAATTTAAAATCCAAAACAAGTTACTAACGAGGCAAAATTTGTGGCCAGAGAATTGGGATAACCTAAAATTACAAAGTAAGAAAAGCCTTATCCTTTATATATTTTTTTGAATAACTAATGAATTTGTCATCAATAATCAGTTACAACAGGAATTAATATTTCTATTTATGTGTGACTTCTTCGGTAATTTAGTACCGAACGCTTTTTTATTCTTACAATTTTCGTATCAATAATTTTATTTGTTTTTATTTATTTAGATACACCATCCAACAGCAAAATTGCCATATTAAGGATAGGAAGAAAAACACAATATATATATATATATATATATATATATATATATATATATATATATATATATATATATATATACATATAATAGTGAAATAACATTAATAAAACATTCTAGTTAACAAAGTTCGAACAAACATTTTATTTCAAACACAGAACAATTGAAAACATCTAGGCTATTCTCCAAAGTTAAATATATATTACACCTGTTATAAACAGGCGACGACCACATACGCTGCGTACGAACTGTTAGTGGATAAAAAGTCAATGGATGACGTGATCCTAAACGTGGTATATTAAAATTAATCTGTTCCAACACAGGTGGACAGTCAACTTGGCAATTAATTAATTTATACAAAATGATCAAAGAGCTACATTTTTCCTCCTATTCTTCAAAGTCTGCAAGTCAAAAGGTCGTAATAAATCACTGTGTGGAAAGCCAATACAAGGGTACTGACCATCCAAACGAAAACAAGTATACTTGCGAAACTTTCTTTGAATATTTTCGAGATTACCAATGTGTGTAACATAAAAGGGAGCCCATACCACTGATGCATACTTCAGAGATGACCTTATCAGAGAGCAATACAACAAAATAAATGTATCTGATGAAACAAAATACCTACTATTTCTAATCAAAAAGCCCATTCTCCTGTCGGCTAAACCAGTGGCATGCTGCAAATGTTGCCTGAATGAGAGAACAGGGTCAAACACAACACTAAGATCTTTAACAGCAGATGGCCTTCCTAGTAGCTGACTATTTACGTTGTAATCAAATAAGATGGGGGACCTCTTACCTGAAAGTTACATGACACAACATTTACCGACATTAAGAGAAAGTCCATTGCCATCACACCAACTATCCAATAGATTTAAACTACTCTGTAACTAAATACAGTCATGAGGATAATTGACGCGCAAGTAAATCTTTATATCGTCCGCATATATTAAGTAAGGCACTTCCACGATGTTTGATATACCATCAATACAAATATTAAAAAGAACCGGACCAAGGATGGAGCCCTGTGACACTCCATAACATATTTCAAAGCTATCTGATTTAAAGCCCTTAATTTCAATAAATTGCTTTCGTCCGCTAAGATACGATTTAAAGAACTCCATTAGATTCCCTGAGAAACCAAGACAGTGCAGCCTGTCAATAATGACAGCATGGTTAAGGCGGTCAAAAGCCTTCGAAAGGTCTGTATATATAACATCGACTTGGCTATGATCCTCAAGAGCTGCATCAATAAACTGTGTCATTGTGACTAAATTTGTGACTGTAGAACGACCTGCCATGAAGCCATGTTGAAAAACAATAAATCTCTTCTTTATGTTAAAAGATATATGTTCATATAAAGCAGCTTCAAAAATTTTACAGAAGGCACAACAAATTGATACTATACAATAATTGGAAAAAAGAGTCCTTTCACCTCCCTTAAATATCGGAAAACCACGTGATAATGTCCAAACTTCAGGGAAAACAGATGATTTTAAGTATAAGTTTGAAAATTTTTGTAAGCGGAGCTAGAAAAGTACCCAGACGGTCTCTAACAAGAAAAGCAGGTACCAAGTCAGGACCAGATAAAAAATTAGCCTTGATTTTTTTAAAAATTTAGTAAAACATTGCTATATATATTTTTTTGTATCTGATATTTTGAACATCAAGAATCTAAAGAATAAAATATAAATAAAGAATAAAATATAGATAATTAAGAGTTTTTAGTTTAGTAAATCCTATCTTTAACCAGTTTCTCCTAGGACGTAAAATTGTTTTAAAGTAAGATCATATAATTTAAGATCAGGATGTCTGATGCTCTTATAAAAATTTATAAAAACTCGGGACGCAGCAAGTGCGTTATGGTAGTGAATTTTTATTAAATGCTTCAAATTTAAATAACTCAATTTTCGATAAACTTATAGAGTTTAATTTTAACACGTAGTAAGGTCTTTCCTAAGGCAAGATATTCACAAAATTTCATTAAAAGAACTTTGTAATTTTCGGAGAAAAAATTTTTTTCGAAAGAAAACTTAAAATTTGAATAACTCAATTTTTTCTAAACTTAAAAAGTTCAATTTGGGTACGTGGTAAGATCTCTCCTGAGGCAACATATATACAAAATTTCATTAAAACAGCTTTGTTACTTTCGGATGAAAATTTTTTTTCGAAAGAAAACTCAAAATCTTCCCGGAAAACCCAGTCCGATTTTTCTGGCTAACGAACTCATCCAAACCATTTATAAAATAAAGGCACTTGCCAAGTTTCATCGAAATCGGTTAATTATTTTTTGAGTTATCAGACGGATACATATATCTATATATATATATATATATATATATATATATATATATATATATATATATATATATATATATATATATATATATAAACATATAAAAATTGAAACTGACCCCGGATATGGGTTCTAGGGGTCCTAGTTCGCACTCATTTGAAAGAATTTTTGCAAAGTCTCACCATCGATACCTCTCTATTAGTGCATTTTTTTAAATAAAATTCACTAATTATGCATATTGTGCTTTCTCAATATTCTGTGTATTGCCCAGATAGATAAACCCAAATCTTGAGACCTATTTCTTAACGAACTTTGTAGACATGCTTCAAAATATGCAAGAACTATAATTTCATTCATTTCATTGTCTTCAATTTTGAAACGTTTAACAACGCGTCGTGTCAGTATTATTCCATGACTTGACGACTTACTTTTAATTCTGCTAAAATTTGTTCTATCCATTGGAGTCAAATAAAGGAATCTGTTGTTAAATGTTCGAACTGTTGTCTCAACTATTCTGTTACATTCACCATATATTGAAAACAAATTGAAAATATTATCTGCAGAATAACAAACTAGCATGTACAACCATTAGTTTTAAACACTGCCACTGCCTATCCTCTCATGTGATCCTGATACTAGAGACGTGAAAATCGTCTCGTCGTTTCTACGATTTCTGTGGTAAAAACTTCATGTTAAATATTAAATATTTCAAATTTGAATAACTCAATTTTCTAGAAACTTAGAGAGTTTAATTTTAATGTGTAGTCAGGCCTCTCCTAACGCAAAATACCTACCAAATTTCATTAAAATAACTGTGTAATTTTCGGAGAAAAAAATTTTTAGTAAAATCTCTTCCAAGACAACATATATAGTAAATTTCATTAAAACAGCTTTGTTATTTTCTGAGAAAAAAATTTTTTTCTAAAGAAAACTTAAAATTTTTTCGGAAAACCCCGTCCGATTTTTCTGGCTAACGAACTCGTCCAAGCCATTAATAAAACAAAGCCATTTGAGAAGTTTCATCAAAATCAGTTAATTATTTTTTGAGTTACCAGACGGATAACTATATATATATATATATATATATATATATATATATATATATATATATATATATATATATATATATATATATATATATATATATATATATATATATATATATATATATATATATATATATATATATATATATATATATATATATATATATATATATATATATATATATATATATATATATAAACATATAAAAATTGAAACTGACCCCGGATATGGGTTCTAGGGGTCCTAGTTCGCGCTCATTTGTAAAAATTTTTGCAAAGTCTCACCATAGATACCTCTCTATTAGTGAATTTTGTTTTAATAAAAATTCACTAAAAATAGGTATAATTCAGAAAAGATTTTTAATTTCTGACGCCGCAGCTGCTAAATTGATATATTTCATTACCCTACAAAAATATATTGTTATGTTATTTTCATAAAAAAAAAAAGAGATTTATATAAGTCAGTAATTGTGTTTGTGATGTAAGTCACATTTTTAGGGCATCTCCTTTATTACGCTTTGGTGATTGTAGGTGTATAAATGTCACCGTTTTCAATAATTTATTAATTAAAGCTCTGTACACACTTCCTTTTCCACAATCAAGCGGGCGTTGAAGAAGCGGCATATGCATATATATTTCTTGTTTTATATCTCTATTTTATTAGGGTAGTATTGAGGACAAACCATAAATTTAATACGTTGTGAACCTACTCTCAATACAACGTGAAGATGTAATCTATGTCCACCCTCCATTTCGTAAACAAGATATATTTCCTTTTCATATGTAATACTATAAATTCTAAATTTATTAAGTATATCAAGGTACAGACCATCTATTTCGATTTGAACTCGATCCTGAAATTTCTACTTACTTTGCTACTACATTCAATATTATAGACACATTAAAATATATGATACTCTTCGTGGCTTCAGGGCAGGGATATACTCAAGAGCAAAACCGGCCACGGCTATATAACCTCAAGGGTGGCAAATGACGAGATCAAGGGTTGAAAGTGGAGTATATGACTATGTGCTGAGGAGGTTATAGACCACAATAAAAATAAAGTGGTTGATTGCCACAACTCTGCGGTTTAGTTTCGGTCAGTTTTACCATCCCTGGTAAGTCTGTTATGTTGCAGACATGTGTTGAATTTTGCATCCGCACATATATAAATATAAGCGAATAGTTTTATATAACTTCTGCAACAATGTATCTATGTTAAGGCTGAAAACTGATGTAACTGAAGGCAAATTTGAATATTAAAGAGTGAAAATTAAACATCATAATTTTTAAGCCTTCTTCCAAAGAACAAAATATATCTTATAGCGTATTGAATATTAAGTCATTAAGTAAAAAACAATTCTACATCAAACGAAACTGCTTCTTAATATAGTCTCTATATCGCCAATACTAGAATTCAGAGATACATTTTTGTAAAAAACTTACAAAAACAGGTCCTGTTAGGCTGGTTAACAAACTAATTTAAAATAAAACTCTGGACGCAGCAAGTGCGTTATGGTAGTTAATTTTCATATAAATGTTTTTATTGCAAATACGTGGGTTTCCTTTTTAAGAAAGCAGGCATCAATTTTGGTTACCAGTATAACCTATATAGTAAAACCAATGTGCCATGTTTCATAAAAATAACTTTGTGTGAAAATGTATAAAAATTTCCAAAAGTAAACTTAAAGTGTTCCCAGAAAAACTCGTTTCTTGGTCAACCTTATAGGTTAATAGCAAATTGGGCTATTCAAATATGAAGCACTTGATCAAAATTCGCTACCATAACGCACTTGCTGCATCCAGAATTTATTTTCTTACACATGCATTATATTTCGATGGAAAATGCAAAAACATAAGGCGTTTTCGAAAAAAATAATTTATTTGTATCACCAACGACTTATGGACCATCCTGTGATTGTCGCAATAATTTTTTAAGATGTAGCTCAAAACACCGTATAATTAATGTATACAATATTTTTTCATATCTTGTATAATAACGGATATATTGAACTGTATTGATTTTTTACGAAAATTCGACAAAAATTATATACCATTAAACGATAAACTCTATAGCTAAGACCACTGCCAAGCATCAGAGAAAGGGTCTCTTTGAAATGAGTTTTCTGGAAACATTTTAGTAAAATGAAGGACAATGACGGTTGAAACTAAGACTACGGTGTTTGTAAAACATTCTTATTGAGATATTTTCTTTCCATAGCCCGTATTAGATTCAAGTTCTTTGCCTAAATGTTGTGAATTTTGACGTCTTAAATTGTCACTTTGACGTTTTGAGGAAAACCCCAATTTATTTTTCTTTAAATGCCCATAACTTTTTTGTCTTTTGACCTACAGAGCTAAATTTTGGTAGGTAGCACACCTATAACGATATAAACCAGCTTACCCTTACTTTGTTAATTTTGGAGATATAATTTTTTTTCAAAAGAAAACACAAAATTTTCCGGGAAAACCTGGGCAGATTTTCCTGGCTAACGAGCTTATCCAATCCACTTACGAAAGGAAGGTACTCACCAATTTTGACGTTTAAAATCGCGATTTTGACGTTTTGAGGAAAACCCAAATTTATTTTTCTTTGAATGCCTGTAACTTTTTTCTCCTTTAAGCTACAGAGCTAAATTTGGGCAGGTGACTTACCTATAATGATATAAACTCGGGTATGAAATTTGGTTGCCCTTGATTTGTCAATTTTGGAGATATAAATTCTTTTCAATTTTTTTCGAAAGAAAACACAAAATTTTCCGGAAAAACCTCGGCCGATTTTCCTGGGTAACGAACCTATCCAACCCACTTGCAAAAGGAAGGTACTTAACAAGTTTTATCAAAATCGGTCCATTATTTTTTAACTTATAGGTGTGACACACACACACACACATATATATATATATATATATATATATATATATATATATGTGTATGCATATATATATATATATATATATATATATATATATATATATATATATATATATATATATATGTATATATATATATATATATATATATATATATATATATATATATATATATATATATATATATATATATACATATAAAGTCTGAAACTGACCTCGGATTTGGGTTCCAGGGGTCCTAAATAGCGCTCATTTGAAGAAATTTTTTCAAAATTCAAAAGTCGGGATCTCCCCCTTAGTGAATTTTTTTAAGGAAATTCACTAAAAGCGAATAGTTTTATATAACTTCTGTAACAATGTATCTATGTTAAAGCTGCAAACTGATGTAACCGAAGGCAAATTTGAATATTAAAGAGTGAAAAGTAAACATCATAATTTTTAAGTCTTGTTCCAAAGAACAAAATATATCTTGTAGCGTATTGAATATTAAGTCTTTAAGTAAAAAAAGAAAACAATTCTACATCAAACAAAACTGCTACTTGATAGAGTCTCTATATGGCCAACAAAGGTATCAAACCTAATAAAAAAACTCGGGACGCAGCAAGTGCGTTATGGTAGTGAATTTTTATTAAATGTTTTAAATTTAAATAACTCAATTTTCTATAAACTTAGAGGGTTTAATTTTAATACGTAGTAAGGTCTTTCCTAAGGCAAGATATCCACAAAACTTCATTAAAATAACTTTGTATTTTCGGAAAAAAAATTTTTTTTCGAAAGAAGTTGAATTTTGGTACGTAGTAAGACCTCTTCTAGGGCAACATATATAGTAAATTTCATTAAAACAGCTTTGTTACTTTCGGAGAAAAAAAATTTTTTCTAAAGAAAACTCAAAATTTTTCCGGAAAACCCAGTCCGATTTTTCTGGCTAACGAACACATCCAAGCTATTTATAAAAGAAAGGCACTCGCCAAGTTTCACCGAAATCGGTTGATTATTTTTTGAGTTATCAGACGGACACTCACACACACACACACACACACACACACACACACACACATATATATATATATATATATATATATATATATATATATATATATATATATATGTATATATATATATATATATATATATATATATATATATATATATATATATATATATATATATATATATATATATATATATATATATGTATATATATATATATATATATATATATATATATACATATATATATATATATATATATATATATATATATATATATATATATATATATATATATATGTATATATAAATTGAAACTGACCCCAGATATGGGTTCAAGGGGTCCTAGTTCGCACTCATTTGCGCTCAGCTGCTAAATTGATATATTTCATTACCCTACAAAAATATATTGTTATGTTATTTCCATAAAAAAAACTGAGATTTATATAAGGCAGTAATTCTGTTTGTGGTGTAAGTCACATTTTTAGGGCATCTCCTTTATTACGCTTTGGTGATTGTAGGTGTATACTGAAAGGGTGTCACCGTTTTCAATAATTTATTAATTAAAGCTCTGTATACACTTCCTTTTCCACAATCCAGCGGGTGTTGAAGAACCGGCATATACATATATATTTCTTGTTTTATAACTCTATTTTATTAGGGTAGTATTAAGGACAAACCATAAATTTAATACATTTACAACAGATAGATAAACCCAAATCTTGAGACCTACTTCTTAACGAACTTTGTAGACATGCTTCAAAATATGCAAGAACTATAATTTCATTCATTTCATTGTCTTCGATTTTGAAACGTTTAACAACGCGTCGTGTCAGTATTATTCCATGACTTGACGACTTACTTTTAATTCTGCTGAATTTTGTTCTATTCATTGGAGCCAAATAAAGGAATCTGTGGTTAAATGTTCGAACTGTTGTCTCAACTATTCTGTTACATTCACCATATATTGAAAACAAATTGAAAACATCATCTGCAGAATAACAAACTAGCATGTACAACACTGCCACTGCCTATCCTCTCATGTGATCCTGATACTAGCTACGTGAAAATCGTCTCGTCGTTTCTACGATTTCTGTGGTAAAAACTTCATGTTAAATATTAAATGCTTCAAATTTGAATAACTCAATTTTCTATAAACTCAGAGAGTTTAATTTTGGTGTGTAGTAAGGCCTCTCCCACCTCAAGATATCTACCAAATTTCATTAAAATAAAGTTGTAATTTTCAGAGAAAAAAAATTCTAAAGAAAATTTAAAATTTAAATAACTCATTTTTTTATAAACTTAGAAAGTTTAATTTCAGTACGTAGTAAGATCTCTTCCAAGGCAACATATATAGTAAATTTCATTGAAACAGCTCTGTTACTTTCGGAGAAAAATTTTTTTTCGAAAGAAAACTCAAAATTTTCCCGGAAAATCCCGTCCGATTTTTCTGGCTAACAAACTAATCCAAGTAATTAATTAAAGAAAGCCACTTTCCAAGTTTCGTCGAAATCGGTTAATTATTTTTTGAGTTACGAGACGGAGGATACATATATATATATATATATATATATATATATATATATATATATATATATATATATATATATATATATATATATATATATATATATATATATATATATATATATATAAACATATAAAAATTGAAACTGACCCCGGATATGGGTTCTAGGGGTCCTAGTTCGCGCTCATTTGCAACAATTTTTGCAAAGTCTCACCATAGATACCTCTCTAATAGGGAATTTTTTTAGATAAAAATTCACTAAAAATAGTTGAATTCAGAGATACATTTTTGTAAAAATCTTACAAAAACAGGGCCGGTTAGACTGGTTAACAAACTAATTTAAAAAATGTAGGAGTCAAGTTTGTCCAAAATCACTTAGTTACATTTTAAGTTACCAGCGAAACATTCACCGCCTATAGCTCGCCAAAAAAAATGTTCGGGACGCATCAAGTGCGTTATGGTAGGTATTCCACAACTTGGAAGTCCTCGGGACAAAAGAGCGGGCATAACAAGACATTCTATGTCTGGTGACCTGGACAGTAAAAGGGTGTATTCGTTCTGTTACCCTGGTAGATCTGTTGGAGGCAGCAGGTGGAGGAACTATGGAAAAAAGCTCCTTTGAGCAGTGCCCGTGCAGATATCTATAAAAAAGCGAGAGGTCACCAACGGCACGTCGGTGGGCAAGGGATGGCAGACTTTGGGTGAGGGTAGAGTCACCGATGAGACGTATAACTCTCTTCTGAATGGAGTACAGGATAGCGAGAGTAGAAGCGGCAGCAGCACCCCAGATGTGGGAGCAGTATTCGAGGTTTGGTCTTATTTGTAAAGTATATAAGGTATAGAGATTAGCTGGTGAAAAGTATTTGCGAGCCTGGAAGAGGAAACCTAATTTCTTAGCAGCCGCTTCTGCAATTGATGTGACATGTTGGTGCCAATTGAGATTTCGATCCACAGAAATGCCAACAAGTGAAAAGGACTCATTACTTTGAATAACTTGGTTGTTCATTGTGATGGGTCTAGGGCTGGTGTATCTCTTATGAGAAAGAAAGCAAGACTGTGATTTGATGGGGTTGAATATACTGCAATGAAAATTGTGTAAGCGCATAATGAGACGCATATTAATTAATTATTATCAAATATTAATTAACGCTAACTGACGTTCTGCACCCAGAGTAATATGCTGAATTATTGTTGATTATTAAATAAAACATATTCAAACACAGAGTTTATAATTTAGTCTGAAACAAGGCGGTTGTTCATTCCGAGCCACATAATATATGAATGTTTGTAATCATTTTGTATGCAGGGGCTAAGCGAAGTTCATCCCGTTTGAAATAAAAGCTCACAAATATAATGCGTGAATGTGTGTATGAGTGTATGTTTTTGCTGGGTCTTTTATCTTTTTCACCTAATGAACTCTTGTATAATAACAATGAATAACGGGCGACAACGTAATGGATACGGCGGCAGGTTGCTCAGCCTATTTAATTCAAATTTGTAACTGTTTCAGTAACAACCCGGGTTTTTAGATACATTAGAATAATTATGCTTTGTTTCTGAGAGTAACATTTTCAAGCATGGTTTGCTAATTGTTCCCCTAATTATATAATTATGATAATAACTGTCTTTAGTGATTCAATTAAAATAATTAATTAATAATTGAGTATTATCTCCAGCGAGCTCTTAGCGTAAAATCGTATTTTTTAAACATTGTAGAAAGGAACGTTTTTAATTAACCTTGTTTTGTTTTCCCCTTTACATGAATATAAATTAAACTGTAGGTATATCTATATGGGGTGTAAACAAATAAATGCTAACAAATTGAAGAGGTGATTCCACGTTGCAAATAGAAGAAGGTCTTTAATGTATTTTTTTCCTCCTAATTTAACTACGTTAGTTTGCCATTCTCACATTCTCACCCACTCGTTACGTTGCTTTAGTGGTATTTTGACTTAGATAGATAAAAATTTCTTCAAATGAGCGCGAACTAGGACCCCTAGAGCCCATATATATATATATATATATATATATATATATATATATATATATATATATATATATATATATATATATATATATATATATATATATATATATATATATATATATATATGTATGTATTTATATGTATCACACCAATAACTCAAAAAAGAATGCGCCGATTTGTATCACAATTTTTTTTCCCTCAGGGCTCGTCCGCGGCCTTGCCGCCCTGGTAGCACCGCAACCCTTGGTTGATTGTGCATACCCTTAGTCTTACTCCACCCATTCCAAGATCACTGTGCCTTGAACTAGTCTGCACAGCGATTGGTAGGGTGAAGTTTTATATTGCTCTGTCTCCGGTCTAGAGTGACCGTAGATCAGTTGTCTTTTCCGGTCCAGAGCTATACACTCACACAAGATGTGCTGGGCTGATTCCTCCCCCTCGCCGCAGAGTCTGCATGCGAGGTCCCCTTCGAACCGCCCCATTTTATGCAGGTGTTTCTTGACGGCCATGTGTCCCGTCAAGAGACCTGTTGTGTTTCTGAGCTGTCCTCTGCTAAGGTTTAGCAGCTCCACAGCTCTCTTTGAACTGGGTCCGTCAATTATCCCCATGTCTGAGCCCTGGACAGTCCGCCCAGTACACCTTGTGTTGGTTTCTGACCCAGGACTTAATGGCTCCCCTGGCAGTGCTCTTTGACACGCCCAGAGCCGGTTCTGGTCCCATAAATGGTTCTGCTGACCCTCTCTTCGCGAGACTGTCAGCTTCTTCATTGCCTTTAACCCCCGAGTGACCCGGCACCCAGATGAGGGTCACCTCATTCTGCCCAGCCAGGTCGCTCGTCTCGTCTCGGCACTCACTCACCAGCCAGGAATTTACCCGTGGGCTACTTAGTGCCTTAAGGGCTGCCTGGCTGTCTGTGGCTATGAGGATCCGCTTGTTGATGTAGCCCCTCCTCTTGTTCTCCCGCACACAGTGCAGGATGGCGTACATCTCGGCCTGAAACACCGTTGCATGGGCTCCGAGGGAAATACTATGACTTACCCTCGGTCCTTCCGAGTAGACACCTGCCCCCGTCCCACGCTCCCCGCCAGATCCGTCCGTGAACCAGACGAGCGCGTCCCGTGGCATGCCCGGCGTCTCCTCCCGCCATGCCTCGCGATCAGGGATTTCCACTCTAAAGTTGTTTTCCCTGCACATTCGCGGGCTCGCGAAGTCTGACCTCATTTCAAGCATGGGCTCCTTCACGATCTCCTGAATTTTGCAGTGGCCCCTGAAGCCTGGGTTGATCTTCAGTCTACCATTGCAGGCTAGTCTGTATAGTCCTAGCCTGGCCTCTCCCATAATAACTAAGTGTAGGGGGGGGGGTAGATCCAGCAACACCTCCATGGCGGCTGTTGGGGTTGAAGACATGGCCCCTGTGACGCCTAGGCAAGCCATCCTTTGGATCTTGCCTAGTTTTTGTTTGGCACTGGATTGTGTCACCTTAGGCCACCAGACCAGTGCCGCATATGTTAACGATGGTCTGACCACCCTTGTGTACAGACAGTGGGCCATACTAGGTCTTAGTCCCCACGTTTTTCCATATAGCCGCCTAGTGACGGCTAAGGTCATGACTACCTTACGCAGTATTTTTCCAATGTGACCATTCCAGGTTAGCTTAGAGTCCAATACGACCCCAAGATATTTTACCTCCCTGGCGATTGGAACGTTCCTACCGTATAGAGTGAGAGTTCTGTGGCTTTCACACTCCCTCCTCCTCGTAAACGGCACGACGGTTGCTTTCTCGGGGCTCACCCCGAGCCCTTGATCAACCGTCCACCCTTCCACCACTTTCAGTGCAGTCTGCATACGCTCCCACGCTATCACATTTGGTACGTACCTTCCTTTTGCAAGTGGATTAGACAGGTTCGTTAGTCAAGAAAATCGGCCCAGGTTTCTTTAGAAAAAAACATTATATCTCTGTAAAAAACAAACTAAGGGAGACTAGTGTGCTGGTTGCTGTCATTAAGCGTATTCTACGTACCAAAATTTAGATCTCTATGTTAAAAGACAAAAAAGTTAGAGCTAAATAAATTTTTGAATAATTAAATCTGATTAATGAAAGTTAAAACGTCAAAATTGAGAATTATGGTAGGAGTACGAATATGAGTGAAAAATACGACAAGAAATGACCAGCAAGCTGCTAGATATGTTTTTAAGTTTATTTAGTTAAAATATGAGCAAATAATCCATTGTAATCAATATTACATATACAGACTTGGATACTACTTCTCCGGCTTCACTGTTGGTTTTCATTGGTGATGGACATAGCCAGGGCATAAGCTAACTGGAGCAAGTGGCCCTTACGAATTCTGGATGTTCTAGGATGTTCTTCAACGTTTCTGTGACTATAGTTTCGCTGCTTTACAGCATTCTCAGACAGATTAAAATTGAATTAGTACGAAATCATGACAACTACAAATAAAGATCTGTTGCTATGTAAGGGCCACAACAATCAATGAATTGTAATCATTATTGTTTTGTGTAAATAGTAACACGCTTTACATGTATTACGGAGATATACCTCCTAGCTGATTGTACATATATGTCTGGCGTAGCCTAATTGGGTAAGCCGTGTACATCGGACAGTAGACTCCGACATGACGAGTTCTAATCCTAGTTAGTCATTTTACTTTTTATCATTTTCTTAAAATCTCATTTTACTTTACCGTTATATAATCAGATTGTTGTTATTCCGATGAATTTTTTAGCAAGTTTTTGTATAAAAAATAATCTGATAAAGAAGAGTTGAAAGTTCTAAGACTTCATTCAATTTGAATAGCATATCTGGTTGTTTGTTCTTGCCCTAATTTAGTGAAAGCGTTCCATATTTAATACAGCCGAAGACTTTTCCCGTGGCTTCACAAGTGCCTGTTTTAGTGAATTTTCTTTAAAAAAACCTCACTAATTAGGTGATCCTGACTTTAAAATTCATAAAAAAATTATTGAAATGAGCGCGAACTAGGTCCTTTAGAACCCATATCCAGGGTCAGTTTCAATTTTGTATATATATGTATACATAAAGGGTGAACCATTTACCAACATCTAGGTCTGTAAGCTTAAAAACAAAAAAGTTAGAGGCTTTTAAAGAAAAAAATTGGAGTTTGCCCCAAAACGTAAAAAGTCGCGATATAATACCTCAAAATTGACAACTTACGGATTATGTAAAAAGTGTTCTGCAAACCCTTAAGTTTCAGCTTCAACCATCATTGCCCTTCATTTTAATCAAATATTTCCGGAAAATTCAAATAGACACTTTCTTTAGTGCTTTGGCAGTAGTTTTATTTAAGTTTAAGGTTTAACTGTCTATAATTTTTAGCTAATTTTCATAGAAAAAAAATCGTTAGTGAGGAGACCGCGTCAAATGAGCGAAAACTACGCTTCCTAGAATCCATATTCGGTTTACTTTCTGTTTGCATATATACATGGTGACGCATTTTTACGAAAAATCTTAATATACTTGTCATTATTATGCAAGATACGAGAAAAAAATCTATACGTTACCTATGATAGGGTGTTTTGAGCTGCATCTTATAAAATTATTTTTACAATCACAGGTTGGCCAATAAGTCGTTGGTGATACCAACCTTTTTTTTAACATTCCTTATTGCGCTTTTGCATTTTTCATTGAAATATGATGCATGTTTCTAAAAACATCGAGAAGCAGTAAGTACGTTTTGGTAGCGAATTTTCATTAAACGCTTTGAAATTCAATAACGCAATTTGCTATTAACCTAAGGTTTGTCAGATAGGAAACGAGTTTTCTCAGAAACCTTTTAAGTTTGTTTTCGGAAAATTGTTGTACATTTTCAAGCACGTTATTTTGATAAAATATGGTACATTGTTTCTACTATATAGGTTATACCGGTGACCAAATTGATGTATGCTTGCATTAAAAATACATATTTGCTCTTAAAAACATTTGAATGAAAATTCACTTCCATAACGCACTTGCTGCGTCCAGACTTTTTATCATTGTAGGGCATGTATCAATATATACATAAATATATACGAGTATACACGTCATATAAATAAAGTATCGGTTGTAAAATTGTGTTATAAAATCTGGTTATTTTCACTTAATTTAAAATTTGTCTCAGAAGGTCTTGCTCAGCTGCGCAGCTTGATTGTTTTTTTAATGTTTTGTTTGTCGCTTTGCTTTTAGTTAGCTGATCTTTTTATGGCTTTTAACTTGTATTGACTCCTTCACAGTGTTCTGATTCTGGGGCTCAGTCCTGTTTTAAGACATAAATGACCCCATGATAAAGGCTTGTAACGGTCCTTATTTAGGAGATATTTAGGAGATGTCGTATTCATTAATTTATTTAGGTAACGAGCCAAAAAGAAAAAAAAATTCAAAGGTAATCGTAAGAGAATGATTAGGTAATTGATCAAACTATATTAAGGTATATTTGGACCCATGTTGTTCCGCCTGAAGTCTTAGATTTATGAGATCTCCAGGTCAGAACAGTGTTACGAATATTAAAAGGAAGTTTCAGGGAGGGATTACTGTTCAATAAAACAGTTGTTAATATATATATATATATATATATATATATATATATATATATATATATATATATATATATATATATATATATATATAAACCTAAATTTATTGATAAAGCTTGTCAAGCAATTAAATCAAATTAATACTTCTGGTGATTTAGGATAAATATGCACTTCATAAAATAGGAGAACAAGACATTCAGTATCACCAGAAGGAAATAAAATATTACACATGACAAGAATAATCAATATTGTGACAATAAATAAGGCAAATTTAGTTTGTTTACATGTAACACTTCAAATATCATTTGCTATGAATATGAAAAAAGAAGTTTGCTCATTAAAAATACAAAATAAAATAAGCACTATCTATTGATATTATCGTATTTCTGTCAAAAATCTAGATGTCAAAAGTTTAACAAGTTTTAGTGATTTCTAGATATTTGCCTGATCAGGTTAGTTTTTACTGTTCATTTAAAATTGCTCTGGAGAAGCTCGACTAATTTTTAGAGTTAATTTCAGTTTACTGTTTATACATTAAGAAATTTTCAAATATTTTAATATTTGACTAATGTTGAATAACACAATGAAAATTTCTGATCTACATTACTGATGTGAAGTTGAATAAAGAACTCAGCATATAGTTATCTTTAAAAAGGCAATATCACTGATAGTAGAAAGTCTAATTTGGTTATGCTGAATTGAAGTTTGTAGTGTAAATTAATTAAAAGATTCTGGTTCTCACCTGAAAGTTGGAATAGTCACACACACAGATTAAATTTTAAAACGACTCACCAAGGCGGCTTCTATCTGAGGGTTGGAAATCCTAAACACCTGTTGGTTCTTTACAGATGTCAGACAGGCAGATGTTGACCATGAGAGCCCAACACTGACTATTAGTTTCTCTCCAGAGAAACGTCAAAAAATAAGGAAAACATTTCAGTGTGCGAGAAGCAGATAAGCTTACATACCATTATTATGTAGATGTACTATGGCTAGCTCCTACTTTAAACCGACAGAACCTTGTACGACGTCATTGATAGGATGATTTTTAAACTGTAACTTTCACGATCAATCTGTACCGGAAACTATGCAAAATTTACCAGCGCTGAAGGCCAATTAACTAGCGAGACAGAAGATTTTGAGATGCACTTGAAATTGCGTGACAAACTTCACTGTGTCAAGAATAAGGCAAGCGTCACTGCATAGGTTATATTTTCTCAAAAACAGATAATTAAATTCGGCTAAAAACTAGATCAAACACTTGTTTGCACCCACGACAAATATACAGAACGATATTTGCGGTAAATATTTTCACCCCTTTTTGAAGTAAAAAGGTAACAGCGTGTTGTTTAAGGCGTTTACTCGTTGCTTGCTCGGGACCGACTCCTCTCGTTCGCGGGTAAAGATCTCCCTTCCTACCAATCTTATTGCGTTTTATTTTTGTTCATTCTTGTTGCTCAAAAGGAGACAGATAGAAGAAACTAACCTTAAAACAACAATGGACTCGTCCGCCAGTTATTTTATGGTTACTATTGCATGACATCAGCCTCTGTTATTCCGAAAGTTCCAGAACAATCAAGATATTCTTTTTCCTCAAACAAAATATTAAATCTTTTATGTTTGGGTTTCAACGTATATTAAAGGAAGGCAGTACGGCTTTTACGATATGAAAATTTTTAGCGACTTTTCAATGAAAATTTTTGAAACTAAGATTTACATTGCTTTGCAGAAAGAAAGTCAGCTGGTATTATTTAAATTTCTTGGGGATTTTTTAGGTGTTTAATCGTAGTAACGATGAAAGATAAAAGCATAATCGTTACAGGCTAAAGGATTTAATGAATTACTAACACTATGATCCTATCTAAAGTAACCTACCTTCCAACTAAGCTCGACTCAAAGACAGCAGTGGTTGAAAAATCATCCGCTGCCGGCATCGAACCGCTGTCATCAGAGTTTGAACTGACAAGTTTCAAACAGTTGAGTTCAGTTTTCAGTTCAACAATTTATTTATTTATTACAAACATTTCCATTGGTACTGTACAAATATTAACAATAACAAACAAACATAAAAATATGCGTATGTGAACAAAAATTAACATAGTGCTATTTTAGAATTCCTGTCAAAAATATTACATCTCTAATTCTTATTTTACTATTTAATCGTATCAAGATAATTACTGCCGGATAGTCTTTTTGTATCCATTTGGGATAATTTTGGCCTTGAATTCTAATAGCATTCCCAACACGGTCACGAAAGTCGCACATGACCCCAACATATCTATGCAACTTAAAAAGGCGATGGTAGCTGCAGGTACTGGTAATCACCATAAATTTCTGCTAACCCTTTCTAACCACAACCCCATTTAAACAACGCATATTTTTCGCAGAATGTACAATTCTATATCGAGTCAAGTTTTGTTTAACAAACCCAGATGCTTTGTGTTTCCTACTTGAATGACTGAAATCCTGCATATTAATTTAGAAACTGTAATTTTATAATACTGCGATAACTTTTTGTATGATAATTATAATCGCACCATAATCACGGAGAATATAATAACAAATGCAAAATGAGAGGGCAAGGTCACTGTGACAGACATGGAAAAATGGCGACAATTACAATGCAAATTCATCAAGGGTTCCCTCAACCGGAATAAAGGGTGGAGGCCTACGGGTTATTATCGATGAATACAAAACGACAGAAGTAGGTCAACACCAGCCAAATTTATACAAAAGGGACAATGTTCTTTTTACTTATGACAAAACTATTGTTGTTAAACACAAAATTACAAATTTACAGTCAAAACATGAAATGGCAAACAATAATCTGATTATATAATAAGTAGGGTACTTGATCTCTTGACTACAATATACATATGTCCCAGAAAACCGGACAACAGCAGGTCCCAGTATCCAGAATCGATCGAAACAATCATACTCTAGAAAAGTTGTTCATAATATAAGATATAGTGCCAAATTAATTTCAGGCACGTGTCGAGTTTGGCTAAAATAGGTTAATTTCTTTTCTAGTATTCTAAACGGTTATAAGCATAATTCTGAAAAAATATTTCTAACAACCGTTCGTGAGGTAAACTGCAACATTTCCCGCTAAATTTTATATCTACTTGATTTAATGCTGTTTGAGTAATACAAATTAGAATCCTGTTTGACAGATGTTTTGTTTGTTAGTGAATTTCCTTTAAAAAATTCACTAATGAGGATATCGCGACTTTTGAATTTAAGAAACTCTTCAAATCCGCACGCACCTGGCCCCCTAGAACACATATCCGAGGTTAGTTGTAATATATATATATATATATATATATATATATATATATATATATATATATATATATATATATATATATATATATATATATGAGAAAAGTTAAGGGCAAGGCCGCAAGGACACAACCGCATACACGTGTTTCAAGCTTATTAGCTATCATCAGTACGGTAGAGCCAGGTGATGATGGGAACACTCTGGATGAAGAAGCAAAAATACACGGAGTCGCAACAGGCAACCAGTGCAAATTTGCAGCATCATTCGGAAGACCCTCAATTCGAGGGCAATAACCAAAATCGCCACGGAGGCAAAGAAATCACCTGCGTGAGCATCCGGTGCCCAGGCGATTTTGGAATGCAGCGGAACCCCAGATGTGGGAGCAGCATTCGAGGCTTGGCCTTATTTGTAAAGTATGTAAGGTATAGAGATGAGCTGGTGAAAAGTATTTGCGAGCCCGGAAGAGGAAACCTAATTTCTTAGCAGCCGCTTCTGCAATTGATGTGACATGTTGAGATTTAGATCCACAGAAATGCCAACAAGTGAAAAGGACTGATTACTTTGAAGATTGTGATTGTCTAGGGCTGGTGTATCTCTTATGAGATATAAAGCAAGACTGAGATTTGATGGAGTTGGATTGTACAAGATTTCTATTTCCCCAGTCTAATATTTTTTGGAGATCCACAGAGGCAGAACCCTCCATGTGTCTGCGATCCTCATCTAATTGGCCTAAAGAGACAGGCTTAGAATAATGTACATTTTAGTGGAGGGTGCTGTCTTTCCCGTAACCGAGAATAGGGTTGGATGTGCTAGAGGGGAGGTCATTGCTGTGAAGAAGAAACAAACTAGGGGCTAGAGCTGAACCCCGAGGGACTCCTGCATTAATTGAATTCAGTTTGGAAAAATAGCCATCCACGACAACAGAAATGCTCCGGTTGGAGAGGAGATTTGCTGTCCAGGTACAGAATTTTGGTGGTAGGCCATAGGCCGGAAGTTTATTAAGCAGCGCTGCGTGCCAGACCTGGCCGAGTATTTCGGATATGTCTAAAGCGACAACCTGGGATTCACCGTGTAGTTACATAGACTTGTTCCAAGAATGGGTGACAAAGAAAAGGAGGGTGGCAGTTGATCTGCGCTGACGGAATTCATGCTACCTGTCGTGGATTAAACTGTGTTTTTCAAGAAATTTTAGTAATTGGATGTTTATATACATTTCCATCACTTTAGAGAAAACTTAAAGGAGAGAAATAGGTCTGTAATTGTTAGGAACCGCTTTGGATCCTTTCTTGGAGACGGATTGTACTCGACCAGTTTTTCAGTTACTAGGGAATATGCCTAGTTACTAGTTATTAGTTACTAAGGAATATTGTAAAATGTCTGAAACAGACGAGTCAGGACAGTAACAAGTTCCGATGCGCATTTTTTGAGAACAATTGCTGGGATCTCGTCAAGGCAAGAGGCTTCCTGGTATTAAAATAAGATATCATCTTTCGAACTTTTTTGGTTTTAAATATGATATCCGTCATTTTATGCGCGACATTGAGCATTGTTGGTGGGAACGGGTTCCTGCAGAAATTATTCCCAATAGATTTAGCAAGAGTCCAGAAGGGTTTGCTGCCATTGGAACCTTGAGAGGACTTTGTTTTTGATGTGGTTATTAAACGAGTTTTTTGTCTCAGAAAGATTGCGGATATAGCGGTTTCTTGCGTCGTTAAATGCTTGACGGTTTTCTTGACTAGGATTGTGTAGAAGCGTTTTGTGAGCTTTGACCTTTTCAAGTCTGGCCTTGTCACAGGATTTAGAGAACCAGGGCTTCTGAGTGGCTGAAGAGGTTTTCTGTGTACGTGGAATAAATAATTTCCTGCCAGCTTGTACAATTTCGATGACGTTTTGTGAGATATGAGAGGGGTCAGGATGAGAGAAGCAGACAGACACCCATGGAAATGAGGAAAAGTAATCCCGCATTTCGTCCGCGGAGTTGTAGTGCCAAACGATACGTGGGTGTGATGACTGTGTGACCTCGGGTTGCATTGCGCAGGAAGCAGTGACCATGCCGTGGTCTGAGCGACCAAGTGGGGTGGTGATCCAAGGGATGCGAGGAATGTAAGTAGGTTGCTGAACCATATTGGCCAAAGAATTTTTGACTGCAAAGGCCTCCGCTGCTCTTCATTGTGGATCAGTTTTTGTAAATCCTAGTTATTCCTTATAATGGACATTGAAGTCACCAAAAATAGTGACGTCGGAGGAAGGATATTCAGAAATCAGAATCGATTTTTTCAGAAAGGTAGTCGAAGAGCTGTACAAAGTTGTTGTCAGAAGGTGACCGGTAAATGCAACAGATGAATTTAGTTGCAGCCCTGAAAGAGAGTTTCATCCAAAGTATGTCCTTTCTTCCAACTTCTAAATTGGGGAGTCTGGTGCAGGGTATATTGCTACAGACGTAAGCGCACACACCTCCATGCAATCTAAAGGAAGTAATAAGCTCATACTCCGGAAAATTGAGGTGATTAGTGGCTGTCTTGGCACTGATTTGGGTTTAGGTGACGAAGTTGGACCCTATTAGCCCAAAGGAAATGGTGGACGAAGTTCAGGTTATAATTTAGGTCACATATATTCGAGATGGATATGTTAAGTCTTCTTGATGCCGGCGCTCCTAGTACACCCCTCTCACGGAGATCCGAATGGAGGGGTATTTTATCCAGAATCTTTTGTATAAGGAGGAGCCATAATCATTTTTGTTTATAAGGAAAATTGACTCATACACCAGAACCGGAAACATCCGTTGCTACTTCACCGTCCCCTTGATATATTGCCTTGATACTTGCTATTCTTTTTAATTTGGTTTTACCCTATGTTGACCAGACTCTAAATATTAACAAAAGATATTAAATTCTTGTTATTCTCATCAACTGCCATTGTTGCTAAACAATTTTGCGCACTAGAAATTTCACTAGAATCTGAAGCGATTATAAACCGAGTCCTCTTTCTGTCTGTGAATGTACCTGACGTTACTTAACTATCATTAACGTCAGCAGGGTTTGATAGCTAATTCTGCGTGCATTTTTTGTTTGATAAATCATATTTTATGTTACAATCAAAGCTATTTTTTTTCAAAATCGGGTATTTTATAAACATTAATGTTTACATTTGCAATATGTTAATAAATTGTGGTATTATAAGCTCTAAAATATCCGGTGACAGTTCAGTTGCTTTAAAGGTTATCACAATATGGTCCTATCTACTTTAATACTTCTATAACATTATTATATGACGTCTCCTAGACATTTAGATTGGTTCCTCCAGGCATAGACGTCGGCGTAAAGAGAAAATAACTGCATAAAGGGAAAGACGAGACCTTTCATAGATAACAAAATTTGCTAAGTACTGTCGGGTCATCCCTGCCAACATCTACTAACTTATGTACATAATAAGGTTCCCGTGCTTGTTCAGCTCCCTTAGGCCCTCTGTGTTACACGAAAACATGTCACAACCTTCTCCTACATTCAGGGAGCGTTGATTTCAGACGTCCCTTGATCAGCTTGCGGTAACAAGCTGAGATAGGATAGAGCAAAACAAGTTGACCTGGCTTATCGCAAGGATAATGCTTTCCAACCTTCATCGTTTACATCTTTCAGCGATCGTTATAATACAACGAAGACGTGTTGAATTACCGTAATAGCTCAATACTTACTACATAGTTTGGATCAGAGGTTACTTTTCTTTACTAACGAGCTGAAAGTTTTTATTATATTTTCTCTGTTCAAAGCTTAGCTAAGAGACTTAAACAAGGTGATTAACGATGCATGCTACATTAGAAGTTGCTGACAAACCAAAGGATCTCTCTGCAAATTTGGTTAGTTTACAAAGTTGACTTTTTTACGTTGTTAGCCTTTTCTTTTAGGTCACCTAGCAAAATTTTTTAAGTATTAATTTTGTCGAAAATTTTAGTTGCAGATTAGCTGCCCTAAAAATGACCTCTAGACGCCTCATGGCACGCGGTTTAAATGGTGGCCAAACAAAGTTTTACGCCTTTCCCTTTTATAGAAGTCTTCGATTCCCCATCAGTTTCTTTGTTTTCTGTTTGTTAATTAATTTCTTCGCTGGGCAAAGGGTGTATCCGTTATATTCAGCCGCGTTTTTAATATGCCCTAATTCTTTGCGGCCAAGTATAACGGACACACTGCTTGCCTAGTGGGGGAATTAATTTACTATAGCAAAGAATTAGGGTATATTAAAATGTGGCCGAATATAACTGATACACTGCTTGCCTAGTGAAGAAATTAATTACCACCAGAAAGCAAAGGAAATGATAGCAGACTCAATGACCTTCGGAAAAGAGAAAGCCCAAAAAAACTTTGTTTACCTACCACTTGAACCGCAAATCTCGAGGGGCCTATAAGGCATTTTTAGGAAATCCAATTTGCAACTAACATTTTTCACCAAAAAATACTTTTCAAAACTTGCCAGGTATAAAATAATTTGTAAATGTTGTAACCTTAAACACATCGGGCAAACAAAAATATATATAGAAATTAGATTTAAAGAACATCTAGAACAACTAGGATAGATAAATTTTCCGCTGCCCGACATAATAATCACCCCGTGGGTAAAGAAAACCTAAAACTAATAACAGATCTTAGACAACGTATATATATATATATATATATATATATATATATATATATATATATATATATATATATATATATATATATATATATATATATATATATATATATATATATATATATATATATATATATATATATATATATATATATATATATATATATTTATATATATATATATATAGAGGGTGGCGCATTGAAAACGAAACAGACCGATTTGCGTCCAGAGAATTTTTATAAACAAACGCTGAAATACGTCAATTTTAATATTGAGGGGGACATGTTTTGATATAAAACTCAACTTTGTCACATCAACCCTTTAAGGATGGTGATAACAACCCTTATATTTTAAATAGGGAACAGGGGTTGAGTGTTAAATCATTTGAAAGCTCTTTCTTTTCTGAATTCAGCACAGTAATTTTTTGGGAAGTTTTAGTAACTCGTTTAAAAATTATTCACAGTTGAAATTGCAAAAACGCATTTAACTCATTTCGATAGGAACCGTGCTCAGAGTCAATGTTTTGTTGATTTGTAAACAAAAAATTGACTATCAGAACATTTCTTATCGGAATTAGAGAAATGCGGTTTATTATTTCGGTTTATCGGTTGGTTTGATACTTGATACTACTACCGAAAATTAACTTCACAATGGTGTATTCTGTAGAAGACATGTTAAGATAATTACCCTTTTGCTCAAAAACAATGACTGTGCCAACCGTACCGCAAATTTGTTTAATGAACGACATCCGAACAGACATGTTAACAGAAAATTCATTTTGGAGTTAGTTGCAAAGTTTCGACAGAGTGGTTCAGTAGCCAACAAAAAACGGGATCTTGAAGTTTTGGGCAAATTGCTGCAGACCCAACTTTGAGCACGAGAAAATTGGCCACTGTTTCAAACATCAAAAGAAGAACTATTCAGCGAATATTGAAGCAGCATAAATTTTATCCGTATTAAACTAATCTTGTACAACAACCTAATGAAGATGATTTTGATCGGCGTCTGGAGTTTTGTGAAGTTAGGACTGCACGAATAGCTGATAACGGGAACTTTCTGTTACAGATCTGTTTTTTCAGACGAGTGTGCGTTTTTATTAAACTCTACAGTCAATCGTCATAATTGTCGTTAGTGCGATAGATAATAATCCAAGAAATTTTCACTCAAACTCCACAGAAATTGAATGTCTAGACTGGCATTTTTGGAGACCGTTTAATCGGACCAATTTTGCTTGATGGAAATTTGAGTGTCGAAACGTATTTGGAGTTACTAGAAGATATCGTTCACCCTCTACCAATTGACATTGTTGAAAATGATGGTCGCTATCAAGAAAATCAATTAGTGTTTCAACAAGATGGACCTCCTTCGCATTTTTCACAGCGTGTTAGGAAGTTTTGAAACAGAGAGTTTCCAGAGCAATGGATTGGGCGTAAAGGTGCTATTGAGTGTCCCCCAAGATCACCGGATTTAACTATTTTAGACTTCTTTCTATGGGGCCATTTAAATAGTAGAATTTACGCAACAGAACCGGAGTCTCTGGAAGAATTGCAACGACGCATTGTTGAGGAATGCCGTCTAATAACTCCACAAATGCTCCAGAATGTCAGAGCTCGTTTTGAACAAAATTTGTACTTTTGTATGGAAGCTGGTGGTCAACAATTTGAACACTTACTTAACAGAATAAACATTTTAGAACGTTTGGTTTTGTTTTTTAGTTTTTTTTTACAAAAATTTGACTAATTAGTGCATTTTTTATCACAATGAATGAAATACGTTCTTGCAACTCCAACTGTGAAGAACTCTTAAACGAGTTGATAAAACTTCCAAAAATATTAGTGTGCTGAATTCATAAAAGAAAGAGCTTTCAAGTGATGTTACACTCGACTCACGTTCCCTATTTAAAATATAATAGTTGTTATCACCACCCTTAAGGGGTTAATGTGACAAAGTTGAGTTTTATGTCAAAACATGTCCCCCTTAATATTAAAATTGATGTGTTTCAGCGTTTCTTAAAAAAAATTTCTCTGGACGCATATCGGTCTATTTCGTTTTCAATGCACCATCCTGTATATATATATATATATATATATATATATATATATATATATATATATATATATATATATATATATATATATATATATATATATATATATATATATATATATATATTGCTAGATATAATAATAACAGGTGTATGAATTCGGCACCGCCGCCTATGGCCAGTTTGTTGATTAATCACTTTACAAATATACCGACAAAAAAACGTGATAGATAGTGACTGAATTCAGGTAGTTGTATATCTGCCAAACGGTAATTTTTGTTTTATTGAACCACCCTGAATCGTTGTAGACCGACACCTCCACAAAACGTAAAGAGTTGTAGGTGTCAAATATTTAGAATTATTCATCCTCTAATGGCGCTTATTTGGTAAGTGAAACGATGGTCAGGTTTTTTTAAATGTGGATTGTAGATTTTGGGTTCTCTTTTGGGTTGCTCTTTTTCAAAACTGGCTCAACCAAATAACTTTTTTACCTTTTTGAGATAAGAAAATGGGATTGGCTACGTTAGTATACGACATAAATCCAGATTGGTAATCGGATTCAGTTGTTTTATGTCACTTCCTGTTTTGCCCGAAACGTCTGCAACTTTTAGGTTTGAAATTGGATCCGAGGTATTTTTCTGCTTTATTTGATAAAAAATTACATTCTAAATACAATGACACCTCATATGTCAACTTTTGATATTTTCGCTTTAAAAAGTATTTTAAATTTCAATCTAGAGTGTCATGACTATGTTCAAACCATAATTTTTTAAACAAGGAGCCATGGAAAAATAGCTTTGATCATTTAATGTTTTTTGTCTCTTTCCCTGGCGGGTTAAGAAATCCCCACTATTTTTAATCATAACCCAATTTTTTAAAATGGAACGAGGGAGGGTCATTAGCATATTCCGCAAAAGAATGTTTGAAAATGTTTTCGCTAGATATTGCTTATTTGTTAATTAAACCAACTTAAAAGAGAACCCAAATCTACAAACCACATTAAAAAAAAACCTGACCGTTGTTTCACTTACCAAATAAGCGCCATTAATTATTAAAACGGAGACTCAAAACGCTGGCCATACATGCATAATATATAATAATCCCGGACGCAGCAAGTGCGTTATGGTAGTGAATTTTCCTAAAAATCTTTTTAATAACAAATATGTGTGTTTTTTTAAGAAAGCAGGCATCAAATTTGGTTACCAGTATCACCTATATAATAAAAACAATGTGCCATGTTCCATTAAAATAACTTTATTGTGTGAAAATGTACAAAAATTTCCAAAAGTAAACTTAAAATGTTCCCGAAAAAACACGTTTCTTGGTCAACCTTATAGGTTAATAGCAAACTGAGCTGTTCAAATATGAAACATTTGATCAAAATTCGCTACCATAACGCACTTGCTGCGTCCAGAATTTGTTTTCTCACAAATATGCATTATATTTCGATGGAAAATGCAATAACATAAAGCGTGTTTGATTAAAAAAAGGAAATTTGTATCACCAACGCCTTATGGGCCACCCTGTGATTGCAGAAATATTATTTTAAGATGTAGCTCAAGACACCCAATAATTAATATATACAAATTTTCTTCATATCTTATATAATAACGGATATATTGAGCTTTATTAATTTTTTACGAAAATTCGACAAAAATTATATACCATCAAATGATAAACTCTATAGCTAAGGCTACTGCCAAGCATCAGAAAATGGGTCTATTTGAAATGAATTTTCTGCAAATATTTTGGTAAAATGAAGGACTATGACGGTTGAAACTAAGACTTCAGGGTTTGTAAAACATCCTTCTTGAGACATTTTATTTCTATAGCAGGTATTAGATTTAAGTTATTTGCCTAAATGTTGCCAATTTTGACATTTTAAATCGCCACTTTGACGTTTTGAGGAAAACCCCAATTTATTTATTTTTAAATGCCTATAACTTTTTGTCTTTTGACCTACATAGCTAAATTTTGGTAGGTAACTTACCTATAATGACGGAAACCTGTGTACCAAATTTGATTATCCTTACTTTGTTAATTTCGGAGATATAATTTTTTTTCGAAAGAAAACACAAAATTTTCCAGGAAAACCTGGGCAGATTTTCCTGACTAACGAACTCATCCAAGCCATTTGCAAAAGGAATTTTTTCACCAAATTTGATCAAAATCGGCCCATTATTTTTTGAGTTATCGGTGTGATACATATATATATATATATATATATATATATATATATATATATATATATATATATATATATATATATATATATATATATATAAACATATAAAAATTAAAACTGACCCCGGATATGTTTTCTGGGGGGCCTAATTAGCGCTCATTTGAAGAAATTTTTTCAAAATTCAAAAGTCGGGATCTCCTCATTAGTGAATTTTTTTTAAGAAAATTCACTAAAAACCCCTTTCAATGGCAAACGTTATATTATACTTGAATACTATAACTACTTATTGATTTGTGGCTAAAGACTAATTTAATCTCTATTACAAGATCGATAAACCAGCAGTTGTGTTAGATAATATTAAAATTGTCGCAAATCCGGTTGTTTTGTCTGAACCACAAACGATATGTCATTAACCGATTTCAAGTTGCCCTCACTGGAAACACTGTAACCTTAGGAGAATACAAATTGAGGTGTCGACATTGAAATCTGTGCAGAGTACCATTATCAGATGAAATATGCACGTTAATGACAAAACAGTCACACCGAATTCGTTAAGATTGTTAAGGGAGAGCTGGGTTAAGAACAAGATGGCTCAAACAGGCGTGTATATGAGGTAGCGAGTTCTGCTCGTGCCCCAGCCCAGGTCATTAGCAGCCCCTGAAATCATTACGAACCAAGTTGGCTATGGTTCCTGCTCTTCTTGTTGTACAGGCAGCAAGAATGGGGCTATAACTGCTCCGTGGAGTGGCGGTTACGTCTTTACACTTTTCATGTATCCTTCTACGTGCTTGTACTAGCTCTTTATTGTAAAACTTCAACATTCCAGTGTCTTGGGGTTAATATATCAAGCTTTCGTTGTATTGCATAACAGTGGAGACAAAGCGGGTTTGGCTCCTTCGAGTGGAAGGATCAGGTGATCTGGTATTCTTTTGTAATTATTTTAGCGAATTTTTCGTAGATGAGGAGATCTGTATATATATATATATATATATATATATATATATATATATATATATATATATATATATATATATATATATATATATATATATATATATATATATATATATATATATATATATATATATAGGGTGTAAAAGCCAAATGGAATAAATTCATTATTTCGTTTACTATAAAGAATCCCGAAACACGTCAAATTTAAATTATAAATTGACATTTTTCAACGTGAAAATGCGATCCCTACCTTCATCCCCCTTCGAATGACAGGTACAACCCCCAATTTTTTAAAGGGGAAGTATAGACTTCTGATACGTCGTTCGAAAGGTATGTTCATTTTCTATTCAAAAATGTTATCGTTTTCAAATTTATTGCAACAATTAAGATGTAATAAAATAAAATCATGTGCTTACCGAAATTCTCTATAAAATACTCAAAACCTATTACAATATTGTAATTAGTATACTCAAAACTTATTTCCCGTTTACTTCTTGAAGATAAGAAAGTGAGCAAGGGCCATAGTAATGTGCTATTTACATTGTATCCGTTAAAAATACATTAAAGAGTTTCCGAGGCAATGCTAGTTTGTTGAAAACGCCTAAGCAAATTGTTCTGTAATTATAAGTTGTCATTTAAATTGTAAGTATGAATTTCGTTAACTTCAATTCTGAAAAATGGTACAAAAAGCAGTAGGGTATGGAGTCTAATAATAGACTTCTACTTTTAACATAATTTTCCGTAATGATTCACGATAAAAAAATATTGTGATGCAATTTACAATACCTAATTAGGTAATAATGCTAGGTAATATTATGTGAAACAGTTTAATATCGAAACCCGACAATAACAAATAGAAACTTAAACTCCACAAAACAACAAAATTAGAACCGGAACTCAACAAATAATAAAACAGAAACGTAAAAATACACTAAATAGAAAATTGTTAACAATATGGCCACCGTTTCATTCAATGCACTTTTTGAAAACAACCCTGGTGAGGGTGTTTTGGTTAATATGATTTATGGCTTCCGTGATTCTGTTTCGTAATTCATTGATATTTTGTGGTGGATCAAATTTATAGACATCATTTTTCAGAGTATCCCAAAAATAAAAATCCATGGGTGTTATGTCAGAACTTCGAGCACACCAATGAACTGGCCCATTGTTACAAATGACACGATTATTAAAATTTTGGTACAAACATTCTTTGACGCTCCTAGCATTGTGAGCTAGACAACCGTCTTGTTGGTACCAAATCTCGCCTAAATCACCATGAACTCTTCTAATTGTTGGTAAGATATCATTTCTCAACAGATTAAGATACCTTTCCCCAGTTAAATTATTTTCAAAAAAGAACGGACCAACAATGAAGTTACCTAAATTTTTTTTAAATTAATTGTCTAATCTACAAATAAAAATAACAGTTTTTTACATAATAAGCCGCACCAAACATTAATACCAAATCTGTCTTGTAATATTCTTTCTTCCTTAAGATGGGGATTTTCGTTTGCCCAATAATGTTTATTATGACCATTCAAATGTAAATTTTCATTTTGCTGACATTGTCCTTGATACCATCTGCAGAATTGAAATCGCTTAGGGCAATCGTCAACATTTAAACCTTGTTTGTATGGACGGTAATGACTTTGTTTTAATACACGGTGTAGCGTACTTTTTGGAACGTCAATTTGTTCACCATATTCATTGGTGTGCTCAAAGTTCCTATTTTTTTATTGTGAATCATTACGGAAAATTATGTTAAAAGTAGACGTCTATTGGTAGACTCCATGGCCTACTGCTTTTTGAACACTTTTTTTGTCATTTGTTTTCTGGTATTGGATTTCATTGCCTACTATCATCAAAACGGGTTTTCTCAAAATTGTCGGTGCAATTACAAGATTTCTTAAGCATGTTGCACACTATTGGAGAGCTCTTTTAAAAGACTATCACATGAGAAAAAAATTCAATGTGGCTGCCGTAATAAAAACAAACGTTGATACATATAGCTCAAAAACCAATGACAATCAAAGTTGAGAATAGCATAAAAGTAGTAGTAGTAGCAGTGGTGGGGAGACCAACGCCAAGCAAGTAGGCCACCATGGGCCCTTTTTGCCAACCCCAGCAACCATGATCTACTCCTCCTCAGTTCCGTCGCCAAACCGCCTCGACCTCGAGATGAAGGCCGTGACGGTCTTCAATTGGACGGTACTTACCTGATTCCTGTGAAGAGTCCTCGATCCGAACAATTCTGATCGAAGACTTCCAAAAGCCTTGCATTTGCACAGGTAGTGGTAGGACGTTTCCTCATCCTCGCCGCATTCCTGGTAAATGGGATCCCTCTCTACGCCTATCAATGTGAGGTGTCTTCTAAGGGCGCAGTGGCGTGTTAGCATCCCAAGGACGCGGCGAAGCGTAGGTCGACTCCTTCTAAGTAGCCAGACAGCTTTATCTCTATCCGGCCCCTCCACGAAGTCTCTCGCCTGCCTGCAGATACCAACCGACCCCCAGTGCCTCTTCATTGCTTCCTCGGTCCACCTGTCTAAGGCGACAGAGACAGTCTTCCTACTTATACCTATCGCCGGCTCCGGGCTACAGAAAGATTACTCTATAAAAAGTGTCCTGATAATTTTCAAGTCTTAGACATGTCAGATCAACGCGCACTTAGATATTGAAGAAAAAATAAATCGACAAATTTTGTTTTTTCAAGATAACTCCAAAACGAAAAGATACGGGGCAAAATACAAGTCATATTTGGAAGGAACGTAAAATTCTACAAAACATTGCTAATTTAACCGTCCCCCTATCTCTAATAATAACGGAAATAGCAATACATTCACATCCAGTTGGGGACACACTGTATATTGGTAAATGAATAGGCGAGATTATAATTTAGATTTAAAGTTTAAAAAAACGGAGACAGTTACGAGTAATAATAAATTAAGATGTATCTTCAAAGCAATTATTCAATAATAGGGAGAATCTTCGAAGACAGTTTCCATTGGAATATTTAAATTATTATTGTCGTGGCGTAGTCCTGCTTCTTTTAAAGCTACTTTATGGGGCATAAACGAAATGTCTCATATTTGATTTGATAATAAAAAGATACATTTCCCAAGACTCCATTGTTCTGAAGTAACTGTCAGCATTATTATTTAATATCAAGAGAAGCCATTATATTTGCAAAGCAGCCCCAATATAAATAAATTAAACTTCTATGTGTTATTACTACATAGCTGGAAAGCGCTTTTATATGAGATATATAATACTTTTTGTGTAAGGTCGCTTTTAGGTGTTCTTTATCATTTCGTGCCCTCTTGAAATGCCATCTCCGTCTATTTTAGCGAGATCTTGTAGTTTTTCCGCGCATCGTCGGGCAATAGTTATGGCTTAGTACAGTGGAATAGTTTTTGTCTGGGTCGTATTTTCTCACGGTTGGGTGGATGTCGT
This sequence comes from Tillus elongatus, assembly GCA_964006375.1. Lineage (NCBI taxonomy): Eukaryota > Metazoa > Arthropoda > Insecta > Coleoptera > Cleridae > Tillus > Tillus elongatus. Next base: position 29,039,016 of record OZ023265.1, read on the forward strand.
TTTTGCCAACTTGGAACTATTGGAAATGTTGGAAGTTTGTACAAGACTGCTTACTTATTATTTTAGCCTTCCACTGTTTTACTTGCAGATCGATGCAGTCTAGAAGTGTTATATGCTGCCTCATGAATATTAATAAATACGCCAAAAAAGCTGTTATTTCTTGGTGATTATAACCAATAATATGTAAATTTTGTAAACTACATAGAGAACTTGTCTGACAAAACATCGTCGGCAAATTGCATGTACGATAGAAAGTAAGGGCAAAGAAAATCCTGTTCAGTCACCTTAAAGAGCTCCCATTTAAAACTACTACATTTTATAGGGAAAATTGGGGCACATAATAAAAGGTATTTGAGGAGTAAATAACTTTCAACTAAACGAAACGCTTTAAATGCTGGCCATTCCTATAAACTGATCGAAGAAAAAATCTATACAAGCTAATGGATTTTAAAGTATCGACACCAGAAGAAGTTGTGTAACTTGTGTAAAACTTGGAGTATTATAAAGGAGTCTGAGGAAACTTTTAAGATTTAAGAAAAATCTTAGTTAAGGAGATATTTCAAATAAAGTAAAATATGTCGATATTTTCGTACTTTAAGAACCAGGAAATCTAGAGGTCTGAAATTTTATACAGGGTCGTAACCAGTCAATTAGTTTGTCGTGGTGAACTCTAAATGGGTTCAAGTTCATACGCGGTTTATGAGTTACGACAGCAATTTTTTTCTTCATGAACGGCATATTGTATCTAATACACTAAATAATTGGTAAACGTTGCATATAGGATAGAGACAAACTGCGCATGTCACAAATGACGGCACATCACGGCAAATGTGAAACAGTGTTGCCAGATCTAAAAAAAGTGGAAGTTAATATTAATAATAATAATCGTTTTTATTATTCATTTAAGACATGACAGTGATATAAATGTTAATTTGTCATGTTGAATATAAATCAATTAGTAAGTACTGAATTTCAAAATGGTTCTTATATGGAAAAGTTTTTAAATATAACGACTGATGTATCTGGCCAGATAGGTTAGTTTATTTGTCAAAGCTGCACGCCATGCTCCACAATAAATTACATCGGAACTCAATGCTCCTTGTTTTATTGTTAATATATTTTTATATTTCAATAAAAATTGGAGCCTCAACATTAATTGTCATTGGGAACTACAATATTTAATAATGCAATAAATTGTATGACAAGTATTTGGTAAGCTTTATTTCTTATTAACAGTAACGATAAAGGAAGTAATAAATATCAAAAATAAATTAAAGCTTATTATAAAGTCCAGATGATTTCAAAAACCAATGACACGCTCTATGAAAGAAACAAAAAGATACAAATATATTGTAGATTTTTCTTAGACAAAGAAGAAAATGTTTATATATATTTTTGATGGAAATCTCTTATAAAAGTCTGGACGCAGCAAGTGCGTTATGGTAGTGAATTTTCATAGAAATGATCTTGCAGCAAATATTTCATTAGAATTTTTCTTTCTTGTAACATAGAAATCTAAACTTCGGAGTATGTTTAATTTTTATATTGTAAGCCTTCCCACTAAATTTGGTTATCGCAGATTTGTTATTTTTTAAGAAAAAATTTTTTTTGCAAGAAAACGCCAAATTTCCCCGGAAAACCTCGTGTGATTTTCCTGGCTAACAAAATTGTTCAAGCCACTTACAAATGAAAGGTACCTGCCAAATTTGATCAAAATGGGCCCATTATTTTTTGGCTTATCGGTGTGATGATATATATATATATATATATATATATATATATATATATATATATATATATATATATATATATATATATATATATATATATATATATATATATATATATATATATATTATCGTACAAACATAGGAAGATGTGATGATTTTTATATAAACTTTTTAACTGAAACGAGAAGATCTAGGCAGCTAAAAGATCTATTTAAAACATACGATTTAGTTGAAACAAGGAAAGAACCTTCTATAACAATAGAAAGTAGTTCTACGTGTATAGACAATCTATTTTGTAACTTCAGTGCGGTTGGCCAGTCTACTGTTAATTAACATCTTGGTGATCGTTGCGCCCAAATTATTAAATTGCCTGTTAACAGAAGAGACAGAACGCAGTACAAGATGATTAAAACTAGAAAATTGACTCAAGAAAGGACTTAACAGGTAAAACAAAAACTAAAACTAAAAGTCAATAAATTGTCGACAGTTGCTTTAAGAGTTATCGGCATCTAACTCATTTAGAGCATTTTTCGACATATTTCAATGCTTGTTTGAGGAGTATTGTCCTGAAAAAGAAATAAAATTGGATACAAGTGTCAGAACAGAGATGGAGTATGATATTGAGAAGATGAATGAGATGAGAATAACTCTAGATGTATTGGACACAATACGCAAGGTACGAAGAGACACTGTATCGTATTAAACATACAAAAACTATAGAGCCCTATACAATAAGACAGTAAGTGATGCGAAGAGGTTACATAATGAGAAGGCAAAAAGGGATGCCACGAACAAGCCCAGAGCTATCTGGGAAGTTATCACAAGGGAAATGGGAAAACAGAAACTAAAAACTCAAGATGACTGTCTAGATGTAGACAAGCTCAACAGAATCTTCACTGAGCTTGGGGGAAATGTAAATGCAGCGTTTTCCGCAAAAGAAGTGTTGGCGCTGAAAACTTTGGCGGGGGCTGCAGTAAGTAGCGTTGGCTCCGCATTTTTCCTTTCGACTTCAATGGGTGAGTTTGGAAGGGTTATCAGGAAGACAAAATGCAAAGACACCAAAGATGTATACGGAATGACGACTACCTTAAGCAAAACACTGGAGGAAGAACTGGTGACCCCACTGACAATAATAATAAACAAGTGTCTAACGGAACGCCCTTAGCCACACAAACGGGGAGATCCGGGCAACTATAGACCTCTAGCAATTCTGCCGGTGTTGCCAAAGGTTTTTGAAGAAATCATAAGATTAACCAACTACTTTGAAGAAAAGAAGTTATTTAACAACAGTCAACACGGTTATCAAACTAAACCCTTTACATTAACAGCTCTTATTGCAATAGGTGATCAGATTATAAAATCTAGAGACAATAATGAGCACGCTGAAATCATATCAACAGATCTGTCAAAGGCTTTTGAATCTATTAGCCATCAGATGTTGCTGAAAAAGTTGGAGTATTATGGAGTGAGAGGTCCACTATTGGAAATTATCGCATCTTACCTTCAGCATAGGAAACAATCTGTTTTGTTGGGCGGCAGGTTATCTGATGAAACAACTATTATCCATGGAGTACCACAAGGATCTGTAGTGGGACCGATTTTGTTCATAATATATATCAGTGACTTAAATATAGTGAGTGAGACAGTTTCCATCCACCTTTTTGCGGATGATGCGTCGTTTTTTGCCAAATCGTTTGAGAAAGACGAACTAGAAAAAATAAAATGGGATACACTACAGAAATTTAAAAAAGCGGTTCAGTGATAACAAATTGAAAATGAATGGAAAGAAGTAACACTATTTGAACTTTAAGAGAACTAGCGAGCGGCAACATCTTAAATTTTTGGGCATAGTATTGATAGCCGACTTACCTGGAACGTAAACGTCGAATGTATAATAGGGAAACCGGCAACGGGGATATAGACCCTTAGAATGGTGAAGCAGTTTAGTATGAAAAAGGCTGCAAAAGCAGTATACTTTGCACACTGTCATATAGTGTACTTGCATATGGAATAGTTCTGTGGGGCAATTCATCTGCCGCAAGGGAGGTTTTCATCATGCAGAGGGGACTGTGATGGCACTGGTGGACTTGAAACCTACCGACAGTTTTAGGATGCTTTTGAGCTTGAAGGAGTTTTGATAGATCCGTCACTATATGTATTTCAGTGTGTGAAGTATGTGCATAATAGCCAGGACATATTCCCGACAAACAATCAAAAGCTTAATTTCGACACTCGAAGTAAGATTAGTCTAAGAACACCACTTCATAGACTGTCTCAGACACAGCAGGGAGTGGACTTTTGGGGTCCTAAACTGTATAATAGGATGCCGGTGAAACTAAAGAACAAAGCAATGCAGCAATTTCATAATGCACTAAAACAAACCCCACTGAAAACACCAGTTTACACATTGGAAGAGTTCATGATTCAGAGTAAATGAGGGGACCATCTTTTTGTTTGTTTTTTGATATATCAGTCCTCGATAATTTTCTTATCATTTGCCTGATTACTTTGACAATCTAAGAAGTGTATTTTGCGGATATATCATCTGACTAATTTTATTTGTGGTGCCACGTTGCCCCAAAATAATAAAACGCTTAAAACTGTGATAGTTAGTATTAACTCTTTTTTGACTTTTAGCATATGCTTATTTTATGTGTTATTTAATGTTTTGGACTAAAATGATGTATCTTATCTGTACATATTTTATCAGGGTTTGTTTTATAATGTATATATCGTCTTTAGTTTTGGGATTTTACATTTTATTTTCGAATGTAAAAACTTTAGTTTTGTTTGTCGACCCATGTAAATCTGGATGGGGAATACACTATTATCTATTACCTTACGTATATATATATATATATATATATATATATATATATATATATATATATATATATATATATATATATATATATATATATATATATATATATATATATATATATATATATAGGCATATAAAAATTGAAACTCACCCCGGATATGGGTTCTAGGGGTCCCAGTTCGCCCTCATTTGTAAATTTTTTTTCAAAATTCAAAAGTCGGGATCTCCCCATTAGTGAAAATACGAAAATTCACTACAAAATGTTAAGAAGACGGATTATAATTTTAAAGGGCAGCACTCGGTAATTCATTACTGTCAGCTAAAGGATGTTAAGTTAATTACAAAAAATTTTGCAAATGATCTCAGATTATAACTTAAGTAAGAATACAGTTAAATTATTATTGTGTAACAATTTCAGCAATGTCACTTGGAAAAATTACAAAAAAAAATGAATGGGTCCTAAATGGCCTTCACTTGACTTCTCTTTTGCGAAGAGAAATTATCGGTGAGAAAAATGTTAATAGATTCATTCAGCTTAAAAGACTCTTCTATCTAGTCACCCATTTGTTATCAAGACTGAAGCTGGACTTAGAATCAAAATTTCAAATCCAATACAATTTTCTGGAAATTGTTAGACCAAAACCAGAAATTAGAGCTCAAAATTCCAAAGCTGAAAATGGTTAACGTAAGTTATGGCGATTCGATATGGCAACACTTGTCCGGTAGTTTTTATTCGGTAGCTCCGTCCGTACATTTAATACTCATTATGTAACTTTTAAGCCTTGACCTTACACTTCTGTCATTAAGAAAAAAAAAACTTAGAAATTTTTGAAACCTATGAAAATGAATCTCTTTACAAATGACAGAGCCCTTTGGATTAAGCGCGTTGTAAAGAAATACATTGGCATCGCTCATCTATTATTCAAGCACCTAAAACATTTTTAAGACGTGATTTTCTACCTTAATCAATGGTGCCTTGTGTTTGATATGCTCGCACTTAAATCCTCTTTGCCGGCAGCTGGTTAATATTCCTATTAAAAATTTCCATAATATTCCTTTTAAAAATTTCCAACAGAAGGCAGACGGTGTTTTACCAGGTAGCGAATTTTCATAATTCTTTTGACGATTGTTCATTCGCTTATTTCCTATTAAAAAAATATAGTTGCCGTTGAAGATTTTTCAACTGTTGGTACAATTATTAAAATGTAAGTCGACTTCAAACGACGAGCGTAACACAGTGTAACCGTATTTGCTCTATATGCATGTATGTCTGGTTGCATGGCTGAGTGTATTCATGCATAAGCCAGACTACAATTTCTATATGAATAAATAACGAATTAATCTAGTAGTAGCGTCGCTAATTAATTGGAAGCTTGGCTTCTGGCGAGCTATTCAAGGTCTTGTCTTAAAATCATGCGCGTATACACTACTTTTTATCATGTTTTATTTTGTCAATCTATTTACAGTAATAAGTAATTATTTAGCCGTGGCCATCTAAATTTGCGTTAAAAAACTAAATTATTTTGATATGCAGTGTGCAACATATTCTTCAAAAGCTGATTCTAAGTGAGCTTAAAGTAAAAAAAGTCTGCCCACAGCAAGCGCGTTATGGTAGCGAATTTTTTTAAAAATATTTTTAATAGCAAATGTCTTCCCTTGATGAAAGCAGGCATCAAACTTGGTTGCCTATAAAGTAGAAACAATGTACCATATTTCATCGTAATAACTTTATTGTTTAAAAATATATAAACATTTTCAAAAGTCTGAATGCAGCAGGTGTGTTAGGGAAGTGAATTTCCATAAAAATGTTTTTAATAGCAAATGCGAGCAGGCATCAATCTGATTACCGGTATAGCCTATGTGGTAGAAACAATGTACACTATTTTATCAAAATTACTTATGGTTTGAAAATGTACAAAAAAATGTCCGAAAATAAACTTAAATGTTGGTTTTCTAACCAACAAAGCTTACGTTAATAGCAAATTGAGTTGTCGAAATTTGAAGGATTTAATGAAAATTCGGTAAATTTGCAGATTTTCAAAAAATTGTTTTCAGAATCATTACTAGGACCCCACCTGAATGCACAAACCACAAGAAAAATGTCTTTGTCCCTATCCGCCAAGGAAGTTATGGCACCTGGGGGGATAGGGGTGCTGTGCGGGGTAGGCAGGGTTTAAGGGGGATATGGCTTCAAGATGTAAAAACTACAGCTTTCAAGCCCGTTTTATTCGAATTTTCTGCATATATTTCCTTTTTACTACCTACCCCGCTCAGCACCCCTACTCCCCTGGTCATGTAACTTCCTTGGGGGGTGTGATCAAGAAATTTTTCTTGGGGTTTGTGGATCCAGTAGGAGCCCTAGGCAGGTTTCTGAAAACAGTTTTTTGAAAAGCGTTTGGGAGCTAAACTGCAAATTTACCGACAATTTGCTACCAAAACGCACTTACTGCATCCATATTTTTTCTTACAAACGCATCATATTTAGATAAAAAATGCAAAGTGCATTAACGAGTTTGTTCTACGAAAATTAGCTAAAAAAATTATAGACGGTTAAACCATAAACTTTACTTAACCTACAGCGAAAGCATCAACTTAACTAAACCGACAGCCAAAGCATCAGAAGAAAGGGTCTATTTGAAATGAATTTTCTGCAAACATTTTAGTAAAATGAAAAGCAATGATGGTTGTATCTGAAATTTAAGGGCTTGCAGAAGACTCTTCTTGCACCATTTTCTTTTCACAATCCGTATTTGTTTTACGTTTTTTGCCTAAACATTGCCAATTTTGACGTTTAAAATTGCGAGTCTGACGTTTTGAGGAAAACTCCAAAATCTGTTTCTTTAACTGCCCATAACTTCTTTGCCTAGGCTAGATACCTAAATTTTGGTACAGGGTTCACTCTTTATAATACAAACACGCGTAATAAATTTGGTTGCCTTGCTTTGTTACTTCCGGAGATATGCATTTTCTTAGAAAGAAGACACAAAATTTTCCGCGTAAACATAGTCCGATTTTCCTGGCTAACGAACTTGTCCAAGCCACTTGCAAAAGGAAGGGACTCACCTAATTTAGTCAAGATTGGTCTATTATTTTTTGAGTTATCGGTCGGAGATATATATATATATATATATATATATATATATATATATATATATATATATATATATATATATATATATATATATATATATATATATATATATAAACACAGATCTCCTCATTAGCATATTTTTTTTAAATTCGCTAATAAAATTTCGTTTTAGTACCTTTATGAAAACAGCTTTCGTTTTATTTGCGTAATACCTGTAAAAATTTGCCTAGTACCTTGCCAGTGAAGAACGAAAATGCAGAATTACTGTTTTCTCTTATGTTAACCAGTAATTTTTAATAATTACCTTATTAACAAGATGTCGATTCTTAGATGTTATTCTTACCTGAAACAAAAAGACAAACATTTTAAAAATTTGATTAAAAGCCACTTTTTACGTAGAAATATTATACAAATAAATTTGGACGCAGCACGCGCGTTATGGTGGTACATTTTCATAAGCATATTTTTAATAGCGAATATGTCGAAGGCCGCCAACAGTCCTTCTGCGATATTGAACAACTACCGCCTGAAGACACATACCGCTACCTATGGAGTCCTAAAAACCAGCCCGTGTATCATAGCCGGCTAGAGCGAGAGTTCCAGGAGAAATATAGGAAGCGAGTCACGAAGCTCATAAGTACTAAGCTTTCCGGAGATAACCTCTGTGCTGATATCAACACATAGGCAGTACCAGTATTGACATACTCTTTTGGAGTTGTAAAATGGTCCAACACCGACTTGGATGAACTGGACAGACTCACGAGAAGGCTTCTTACGAAATTCCGTTGCCTTCACACCAACTTATCTGTTAGAAGACTGTACACACCTCGGAAAGAAGGCGACAGAGGATTAATCCATATAAAGAACCTCTTCTTTAAGTAAGAAAGAAACATGCGACAACGTTTTCTTTCATCGCAGGATAAACTGATGAAGTTGGTGGTGTGCTAGGATAAGAATTATACTCCACTTAGGCTGGGTCAGCGCAACTATGAGTTGGACGCCACAGTTGACCAGGCCGGTATTGTCCAGTGGGGCGTAAACCAAACACCTGTAGGCAGATAGTGTTGATAAAACCTCTTCGCTTATGTGGTTGGTCGAGGGGCATCTACCCGGAGACAGAGAGTTTTGTGATGGCTATTCAGGATAGGGTTATTAAAGCTAAAAACTACGAGAAGCATTGCCTAAAATTAGAAGTGGTGGATAAATGTCGAAAATGCGGAGCTGTTGGAGAGACCATTGAAGACGTCATGGCAGCATGTCCTGCCCTCTCAGACTCAGCTTACTTAGGCAGGCATAACCAGCTCGTCAAGGTCATCCATCAACAAATCCCTTTGAAATACAGCCTCCTGAAATCGTCAACAACACCAGCGTACTACAAGTATTCTCCGGAGGCGGTGCTAGAATCGGCGGAGTTTCTCCTGTACTGGGACCGACCCATGATAACGGACCGCACTGTGGACTTTAATAGGCCAGACGTTGTCCTGATAAACAAAGAGGTGAGGCTTGCTGTGATCATAGATATTGCTGTACCGCTGTCCCATAACATTCATAAAACTGAAATTAAAAATATCACCAAGTATGAAAACTTGGCATATGAAATAAAAAACGTATGGAAACTCCAGAAGGTGGCTATATATCCTTTCGTAATGTCGGCGGAAGGAATAGTCACCAAAGATTTCATGGGCAATCTAAAGCAACTCAGATTACCAAATAACATCCCCAACATGGGGTAGAGGGCGGTCCTGCTGCAAACATTTCACATAGTCCGAAAATTTCTCAGTTAAGTGGCGACCTCAAACACGTCTGCTTTGTTGGAGCACCGGAAGTCAGACTGTAATGATAATATCCGCATAATGGGATATGATGAATTTCATCCCCACCCGCCGAGCCCCAACGTCGCGAGTGGGGGAGGGTTAAAAGGTTTCCAGTAGTAACACATTAGAAAGTGTAACGCTTATATCAAATAATAATAATAATAATAATAATAATAATAATAATAATAATAATAATAATAATAATAATAATAATAATAATAATAATAATAATAATAATAATAATAATAATAATAATAATAATAATAATAATGAATAATAATAATAATAATAATACAGTTACGCTTTGAAATGGTAAAAGTTTACTTTCCGCACATGTGTTCGATTCTTATGAAATTTTGTTTAGAGACGCGTTTTAGGGTATAGATGACGAAAATCAGGGGAGGAAATAGAGTGGATTACATTCGATGTAACTTCGCTATTAAATTTAAGCCAGGATAAATATTTATAATGGATTATCCTTTCTCCGCCTTGAAAAGTAAAATTAAAAATAAGCAAGCTGTACATACAATCTAATCCTTAATTCATTAAATAGGCATTGTAATACTGTAAGGTTGCGAACGTGTTTAAACTTGAAAGGAATTATGTGGAACAGAAATAAATATAGCTGAAAAGCGTTGCATAACTAAATTATCCTTCCTTATTGTCGTCTTTCATGTGCTGATCGATTTTTAGCGAGTTTTTGTAGAAAAGGTTCGCTGTTGCATATTCTACAAACAAAAAAAATGGCTACAAGCGGTAAAATCAAACTTTTTTGTAAATCTCTAAGTAATACTTAACTTTTAGAAACCAAAATCGTGCCACAAATTGCTTTTGTTTAAGAGGGGCTGAACCACATAAGACGACAATTTTAACACCATTTTTTTTCAACAGGCCTGATTATGCGTTGATGAGGCCATATTGTATACTTTTTGTACGCAATATATGAATTTTGCTTGCCTTAAACTTTTCCATAAAGCCTAAGGTGTAATTCCTAAACAAAGGGGTTGTGAGCGATAGCTCGAAAAATAATCGTCTGATTGTGATCAAGCTTGCTAAGTGACTTCCTTTTGCAAGTGGCTTGGATAAGTTCGTTAGCCAAGGGAATCGGAACAGTTTTTCTGGAAAAATTCTCGATATTCTTACGGAAAATTTTTATATCTCCAGAAATAACAAAGCTGTGATACCCAAATTTCGTGCGTAGGTTTATACTATAAATCAACATTCAGATTTATAAGTTTAAAGAATAAAAAAAATATTGGAATTAAAAAGAGTGGTATGCTACTGATGACCAGAAAAACCCACAAAACCAAAATATTTTTTGTGGATTTTTTATCTATTTTATTTCGACACAACACGAGAGCTCACAGCCTAAATACTATCGTATCGAAGGTGTTGTCAAGGAGGAAAGAGGCAACTTGTTAATTCGGGACTTGAAGGTTTGGAGGTTCGGATGAGAAGGAAAAACATGTGCCGGCAAGGAATTCCACAACTTGGAAGTCCTCGGGACAAAATAGCGGAAATAACAAGGTGTTCTATGTCTAGTGACCTGAACAGTAAAAGGGTGCATTCGTTCTGTTTCCCTGGTAGATCTGTTGGGGGCAGCAGGTGGAGGAACTATGGAAGAAAGCTCCTCTGAGCAGTGCCCGTGCAGATATCTATAAGAGAGAGAGAGGTCATCAACGGCACGTCGATGGGCACGGGATGGCAGCCTTTGGGTGACAGTAGGGTCACCGATGAGACTTATAGCTCTCTTTTGAATGGAGTCCAGGATATCGAGTTTAGAAGCTGCAGCGGCACTCCAGATGTGGGAGCACTATCCGGGGTTTGGCCCTATTTGTGAAGGACATAAAGTATAGAGATTTGTTAGTGAAAAGTATTTGCGAGAAAACCTAATTTCTTATCAGCCGCTTCTGCAATTGATGTGACATGTTGGTGCTAATTGAGATTTCGCTCCACAGAAAGGCCAACAAGTGAAAATGACTCATTACTTTGAATAACTTAGTTGTTCATTGTGATGAATCTAGGGCTGGTGTATCTCTTATGAGATAGAAGACTGAGATTTCGTGAAGTTGAATTGTACAAGATTTCTACTTTCCCAGTCTAATCTTTTTTGAAAATCCACAGAGACAGAACCCTCCATGAGTCTGCGATCATCATCTAATTGGGCTAAAGAGACAGGCTTAGAATATTGTATATTTGAGTGGAGGGTGCTGTCGTCCGCGTAACTGTGAACTGGGTTGCATGTGCTAGAGAGGAGGTCATTGATGTGGAGAAGAAACGAAGTAGGGGCTAAAGCTGAACCTCATTGGACTCCTGCATCCAAACAATCAATAAGGAAAAATACCTACCATATTTATAATATGTCAGGTACATTCCCTTTGTAAATAAATGATTTTTTCTGAAAAACTATAGTGACATTTATAACACATTTTTTTTTTAATTTAGAGACACTTGCAGTACTTAGATATTTTATCTAAGACCAATTTCTAATTTTTTAGCTCCAGATAAAATATAATTTTTTTTTCAAATAATCGCTAACTGGGACTCTAAAACCGATATCCAAGATCAACTTAAATTTAAAGAATTAGTTTTAATAAAATATCTTACTAATAGTGTACAATTCTTACGAAAGTTCACTACTATAACGCACTTGCTGCGTCCCTTTTTTTAATCGAACGCGCCTAATTTTATTGCATTTTTGCACTTTCCATCTAAATAAAATGCATGTTTGTAAGAAAAGAAATTCAGGACGCAGGAAGTGTGTTATGGTGACGAATTTTCATTAATTGCATCAAATTTGAATAGCTTAATTTGCTATTAACCTATAAGGTTAACCAATAAATGAGTTTTTTCGGGACACTTTAAGTTTTCTTACGGAGTTTTTTTACACTTTCAAACAATAAAGTTATTTTGATGAAACATGGTACATTGTTTCTGCTATATGTGTTATACTGGTAATCAAATTTGATGCCTGCTCTCTTTAAAAAAAGGTACATATTTTCTATTAAAAACATGTTATGACAATTCACTTGCTGCTCCAGACTTTTTCTACCAGAGTTTGCTAAAGAGGGCAGCAACAGCGTTACAAAATCTGAATTTCGTCCAATGAAGTTGAATAAATGCAACGATACTTCCCTGTACACAATTAATTTAATCCACACTCCCTTTATAGTGTTATCGTTTCAGTAGTAAAACAAGCAGTGTTGCTCACGCTAAAACCATATTATAAGAAATTGGTTCGTGTGGCCGGCATATTTCATACATATTTATCGGCCTTGTCTGCTTCACAGATTTATGGAGGACTGTAAATGGAATATGTCACTCGCAAATTGTGTCTATCTACATAAACTTAGGACCGCTATATTCATTTTGATTAATATCATGCCCCATATATTCCGAGACATAAGGTAAGAAGTGCATCAGGGGAAGTTCTAAGACACAAATTTCCCTTATTCAATTTACCCTGACAAATGGAATATGTGTGTTGACTATTTTCTGATATAAATAATTCATGCTCAGGATTCCTGAGGCTTTGCTTCAGACAATCTAATGTTGTGACAAGTTTTGTGGGCCAGAACGGAAGCAATTAAGGAGTTCTTGATATTATCGTAAACCGTGACACTTGACGAAGTAAATTCTGCAGTCCTCCTGTTTATATTTAGAACGAATTAACGCTCTATTACAAGCCCTTAAGCAACATACACAAGTAAAAACTTAAAAAAATATAAAACCGACTTCATTAAGGATAACTTAAAAATGCATATATTGAGACAGAATTCTTCTACGGATAAATTTTGTCTTCAAGTTAAGGTCAGATGTAAGCAAGGTGCTTACCTGTTTTAAGTATCTAGTTTTATGAAATTTTTCTATACTAAATGTTCAGAGAAGATGTAAATAAATTACTGGGTTAGATATCTAAAGAGTTTTTGAAAACTCGCCACAACAAATATTTTAAGCGCTCGTAAATATAATCAAAATATAATTATCTAGGCTCTGGGCATGTTGAAATTGTAAACAAATTAACTGCACAAGTTGCAGTTCCAAACGGGTCACTTGAAACATAGTTGATAGAGGAATGCTAGATTCGCAAGTTGAAGGTTCTACGGCCTCTGCAACGAGGTCATTTAGTTTTAACAGAGACAAAAATGGAAACTCGGGATTTTGATATGGGAACGATAGAAAAATACGTGTCTTGAGACGGTGGTCACTCGGGCTGGGCAGTACCCGCATCGGCGGTAATGTCAAGGGTTTCTTTTAAATAAAATCAAAGTAAATTGAGGAGTTGAGTGTAATTTACGAGGGAGTGAATTAGGGTTTCTTAAAAGGGCGGGTACCTGCGGACAAGTGTGGTTGGACAGCCTGTGTGAGCGATGGTAAAGGAAGATATAGGGCTGGTTTTTATTCCCATTTACGCGGTGAGTAGGTTCCATGACTTAATATTGTTTAAAGTGATTCTTTATTGAGTACTAGCTGTCTCGAGTACTGAAATAATTTTCATATAAAATTTGTATATCTATTTTTGACACATGGGCTGTAAGATAGAATTAGCATAGATGATTGAGTCGTAGGGCACTAGAATATAATTAGAGTGAATTGGAATTATATTGAAATTTAGAGGTTGTTTTTTATGAGGGATTTTAGTAGATGGGGGAAAATTTGTGAGATTTCATAACACGAAGGATGAGATAGGGCTGCTTGGAGCCATAAGGGTAGTTGGAAACTTAAAGAGGAGACAGTTAAATAAACTTGAGTGCTATAATTACCCTTCGTCTACCTGACAGGGTTCCTGGGTATCCATTCTGTTTTAAAAGTGATGTTTTTATTTGTTACTGTTGATATTTATGCCTAAAGTGTTGTGACATCTCAGAATTCGTGATAAAAAACCATTTTCACCATGTAGTATTTATTATAACTTTTGAAAATTATATAATGGACATTGGAATTTTTTATACTTATTCCTCGCATCGGGGTACACCGGTACCTACTAAAATAAAAAATTATTTTGTTGCAAATCTTTAATTTTAGTCCACAGTAATAAAAAAATTAACATTTTATTTGAAAAAAGTATATTAATTTTATAATATTTTTTATTACAATAATTCTTTTACAGTTTGCAATTGTAACACTTATTTATTTTCTCCCAATGTTTGTCGCATATTGGGCGGCTACGAACGTCACACGATTTTCTGGTTTTTCTCTGTCTTTTTGTAGCAGCTCGACACACGTAACATTTACCTGTTACTTGAAGGCGTCCGATTTTATCTCTGGGATGATTCTTTTCTACAACCCGCGGTGGCAATTGGTATGTTAATGGACTTCCTAACATGCACTCAATTCCCGATTTGGTACTAAAATGTTGTAACACCTTCGGTGATTTGGCTCTCAATTCTATGCTCGGTCTAGATAATTGCTTTCCAAGTTCTTGAAGAAATTTTCGACGATATTTTTTTTCTTCTGAAGAGTGTTATTTTCAGTATAAATAATATATGCTACTAATCCTGCTATATCAAGCATGTTATATGTGTGTTGGGATGCGAGGAAAGCAAATAGGTTGTTGAACCATATTTGCTAAAGGATTGCTGACTGGAAAGGCCTCCGCTGCTCTCCCTTGTGGATCGGATTTTGAAGATCCTAGCCACTCCTTATTATGGACATCAAATTCACCAAGAATAGTAGCCTCGGAGGAAGCATATTCAGAAATCAGGCCGGTTTTTTCAGAAAGGTAGTCGAAGAGCTGGACGAAGTTGTTGTCAGAAGGTGACCGGTAAATGCAACAGATGAATTTTGTTGCAGCCCTGAGAGAGAGAGAGAGAGAGAGAGAGAGAGCTTAAGTCAAAGTAGGTCTTTTCTGGCAGCTTCTAATTTGGGGAGTCTAGTGCAGGGTAGATTGCTACTGATTTATGCGCACACGCCTCCATGCAATCCAAAGGAAGTAAGGAGCTCATACGCCGGGAAATTAGGGTGATCAGTGGCTGATTTGGCACTGATTTGGGTTTCGGTGAGGAAGAGGACTTGGGGCCTATTAGCCAGGAAGAAATGATAGACGGAGTTCAGGTTAGAATTTATACCGCATATATTATATAAGGATATGTTAAATCTTGATGCCGGCGCCCCCTCACACCCCTCTCCCGGAGATCCGAATGAAGGGGTATTTTATCTCCGGAATATTTTATACAAGGAGGAGCATCATCATTTTTTTGTCACAATAATCATACACCGGAACCGGAAACGTCCGTTGGGACTTCACCGGCCCCTTGATGTAACGGGTGGTACCTCCTCGGGCATGAAAATAATCCTTTATTATCATTATTATCACGTAAAGGAAAAGTCCACTACCACCTGCTAAAGAGGTTAATGCAAATGGCCTGAGGTTTCTCACTCGTTTGTATGATTCCCACATGAATGTTTTTATGGTAGCTAAGATTTTCTTCATCGCTGACGTATCGTGTCAGACTCGGGGAACATATTGCAATATCAACTCTAGAACGATCCACCATTCCTCTCAAATGTGGGTTAGTTGCCGTCATTTAGTATGAGACGGTTATTATCACTGATCCATTCAGTTATTGCACCCCCTTCCTTCCTTCAATTTCTGAACCCAAATGTATGCACTAGCGCTGAAATTGCCTGCTACTAGGATCTCCTCTTTGTGCTGTCGTATACTTCTTTTTAAATCGGAGAGGACTTGCTGAAGTGCTTTTACATTTACTGCCGGTGAGATATAGCAGGAGTATAAAATAAGATCTTTAGTTTCAGCCCATACATATCCATTACCTTTTCCAGTTTTGTATATTCTCAGTTTACTATCTGAGACATATATCGCAGCATCTATTCAATTGTCAGCCATCCAATTCTTATTGTGTCTTGTCATATTTTTGTTGGGTACCGGCACCAGCGTAAATGTGGCCTCCTCTGAAGAACAATTATGCCTGACGAGATCCATTGCCCTCTTGCATCTATCTATATTTATTTGTGTTATAACCATTATGTTCTGGTTGGTGGTCTTTCCTTATTCTCCACCCTCAGCTCCTGCACGAGTTTCCTGTGGTCGGGAGAGGGCATTGTGGTACTCCCGTCTCCTGTGCCCTGTGTTCCCACATCTATGGACGTTTCCATTTCTTCTTTGTATCGCACCTATTTGCCGTATGCCAGACTCTCTGGTACTTGTAGCCGCTAGACTGTGTGTATACTTGCTTCACCCGCCATCTATGTCATCCTTCTGTTTTTTTCTAACCAGCTGTTGGGCTAATTTTTCTTGTAGTGTTATGAGTGCATAGTTATATCCATCTTGGTTTGCCCTTTCCGTTAATTTCACCTGAATGTTAACTTTGTGTCTCACTCCATAGTTCAGGTGTTTTTTCTGAGATTCCTGTATGTCAGATTCTTCCAGCGTTTCATTTATATCTAAGATCATAACAGTTTGCTACCCCTGTTTAACCTCCACTTCTGCCATTTTTCAAGCTTTGAAGTTCCCTGTTCTTTGAAGGCTTGCTTGGACTTATCATCTGTTCCTTTCAGTCTTATTTGTACTCCTTCTTCACCTATCCTGTTTACCTTACCAATTATGACAACTTCGGTGCATATTTCGCTTTTCATACTGTTTGTTTAGTGTGCATATGTTTTGGCTCTTAAAGGTTTCAGGATGGTGGTTTCTTCTTTCCTATTCCTTTGCGAATAGATTTTTTTCGTGTCATAATCACCTACGTTTTAATTTTTTTTGTTCCCCCTAGTCTTTCAGAGTGTTATTCCCTGTTTTTCTTTTTATATAAATCTTCCAGAATCTTTCTTAAGAGAACTTTATCCACCCCCTTTTTTCACGACAGATGCGCGTGTCTCTTTCGTTTCTGTTGGCTATTCCTATGAGCTGAAGAAATTATTCTTCAGGGTCGTTTTTTCAAGTGATGATTCTTCTTCATCCGTCACTATATTTAGGTGTATCTTGTAGTATTTTCCCTTGTATCTTCTTTGTCATGGTGGTGATTCTATTTGGCAACATCACTTTTCCTAATTCCAGTTTCTTCTCTTCAATGATATATTCTATCTGCGAATTGTTTTCAGAAATCTTTTTCATTTTCAGCCCCCTTCTTCAAGATGATCATTTGGTTTTTTTGGGAACCTGCATCATCTTTACACACCTGGCATTTTTTATATGTCTCCTCCGGCTATTTGAGATCTGTAATTTTCTGTACTTCACATTCGCTGGGGTCTGTGTTTATAAGCTTCTCCTTTTCCGCTTGCTTCTCATATACTGTTTGAGTGCCTATTTCCTTTGCTATCGCTCGTTGTTTTGCTCTTTGCCTGTGACAGTTACAGTGTACTCCTGGAAAATTCCCTCAATAGAGTCTGTGGCAGTAGGCATTCTTTTCGAGTCTTTATCCAGCTTACTGGTAGCTGCTTTTATTTATGCCTTCGTGTTTGGGACCTGTATTATTAATCCTTGAAGGGTTTACAGTTCAGTTACGGTTCTTTGTAACAGGTCCTTAAGCATGGCGTTTTCTTTTACGATTCGTTGCATAAACTTTCTGGTGTCTTCTGTCTTCGTTCGTGTTTTTACTCTCTCTAGTTTAGTCTCTATTCCCGCCTGTTCACTACTGCTGTACTCAGTGGCACTTGATTCGGTTTCTGCATCTTCTTTGATCGGGGACCTTTGTATTGAGTTCCTTTTTAGTGAATTTTCTTAAAAAAAATTCACTAATGAGGAGATCCCGACTTTTGAATTTTGAATAAATTTTTTCAAATGAGCGCTAATTAGGCTCCCCTGAACACATATCCGGGGTCAGTTTCAATTTTTATATAATTATATATATATATATATATATATATATATATATATATATATATATATATATATATATATATATATATATATATATATATATATATATATATATATATATATATATACGTATCACACCGATAACTCAAAAAATAATGGGCCGATTTTGATAAAATTTGGTGAATACCTTCATATTGCAAATGGCTTGGATAAGTTCGTTAGTCAGGAAAATCGTCCCAGGTTTTCCCGAAAAATTTTGGGTTTTCCTTAAAAAAAATTATATCTTCGGAATTAACAAAGTGTAGGTCAAAAGGCAAAAAAGTTATGGGCATTTAAAGAAAAATAAATTGGGGTTTTCCCCAAAACGTCAAAGTGACAATTTAAAACGTCAAAATTCGCAATATTTAGGCAAAGAACTTGAATCTTATACGGGCTCTGGAAAGAAAATGTCTTAAAAAGAACGTTTTACAAACCCTGAAGTCTTAGTTTCAACCATCATCGTCCTTCATTTTACTAAAATATTTCCAGAAAATTCATTTCAAATAGACCCTTTCTCTGATGCTTGGCAGTAGCCTTAGCTATAGAATTTATCGTTTAATGGTATATAATTTTTGTAGAATTTTCGTAAAAAATCAATAAAGCTCAATATATCCGTTATTATACAAGATATGAAAAAATATTGTATACATTAATTATACGGTGTCTTGAGCTACACCTTAAAAAATTATTGCTACCATCACAGGGTGGCACATAAGTCGTTGGTGATACAAATAATATTTTTTTAGTGGAAAACGCCTTATGTTTTTGCATTTTCCATCGAAATGTAATGCATATTTGTAAGTTAAGAAATTCTGGACGCAGCAAGTGCGTTATGGTAACGAATTTTGATTAAATGCTTCATATTTGAATAGCTCAATTTGCTATTAACCTATAAGGTTGACCAAGAAACGGATTTTTTCGGTTACATTTTAAGTTTACTTTCGGAAATTTCTGTACGTTTTCAAACAATAAAGTTATTTTGATGAAACATGGCACATTGTTTTTACTATATAGGTTATACTGGTAACCAAATTTGATGCCTGCTTTCTGAAAAAAAAAACACATATTTGCTATTAAAAACATTTTAATGAAAATTCACTATCATAACGCACTTGCTGCGTCCAGAATTTTTGGAATGGGCTGATACTCAGGTCTTAAGAGGAATGGAATTTCCGCGTGTTTATCTGCCATCATTTTTCTTTCTTTTTTAGTTTGCTCGGGTCTTTGCCCTAGATTGGTTGCCTTCGCCACGGCAAATGATCCCAATCTGACAATATCAATGGCTGCCCGCTACGGGTCAGACGCCCCCTTTTTTTAAACCCCTGCCAGGGGTTGATAGTGTCCCTTCCGAAAGCGAAATCTACGCATTTTAGGCCTTTCAGAAATTCTCAGTAGTTCCCGAAAGACCCTTGTGCAATCTTTTATAATGGACACCTGTATAGCTATAACTAAAATCCACGCTTTATTATACATCAAATGTAACATTAACAATCTAGTATTAATACGAAATGGTGTACATTCATAATTAACCACCCGGAAATATTATATTCATACGGGTCAGGTATCTTCAAAATGAAAATTTTCGTGTATTTGCTTTTGCTTTGCAACGTAAACATATCTCAATTAAATTACAAATTCCGTGCTCATAATAATTAGTCTAACAGCATGACGAACACGTCAGATTTGATACTCGCTACGCTGTTACAACTCCATAAAAAATATGCTAATCACATTATGTTTTTCTAATGGAAAAACGTATATTTATATAATAGCTTCCCCAGACGATGTACATGCTATTCTGTTGATTCAGATTTTAACCCAAATCTTTTTAATATATTTAGCAGGACGCAGTTCAATTTTTTTTCTCTAATAAAATTTACAATCTACGTGTCACATATTTAACTACCACTAGAGGTAAATATGTGACACGTATATTCTAGTCGGCAAAATAAATATAAACTCAAAAAAAAAGAAAATAAAAATAATTAAAAATAACTACAAAATACATACACATATAAATAATTAAAAGCTCGCGACGCAGCAAGTGCGTTATGGTAGTGAATTTTTATTAAATGCTTCAAATTTGAATAACTCAATTTTCTATAAACTTAGAAAGTTTAGTTTTGGTATGCAGTAAGGTCTTTTCTAGGGAAAATATTCGCCAAATTTCATTAAAATATCTTTGTAATTTTCGGAGAAAAAAAAATTCGAAAGAAAATTTAAAGTGAATAACTCAATTTTGTATAAACTTAGAAAGTTTAGTTTTGGTGTGTAGTAAGGTCTTTTCTAGGGAAAATATTCGCCAAATTTCATTAAAATATCTTTGTAATTTTCGGAGAAAAAAAAAATTCGAAAGAAAATTTAAAGTGAATAACTCAATTTTCTATAAACTTAGAAAGTTGATTTTTTTACGTAGTAAGGTCTCTCCCAAGGCAACATGTATAGTACATTTCATTAAAGCAGCTTTGTTATTATAGGAAAAAAATTATTTTTTCAAAGAAGAGACAAAATCTTCCCGGAAAACCTCGTCCGATTTTCCTGGCCAACAAACTCATAAACATATAAAAATTGAAACTGACCCCGGATATGGGTTCTAGTGGTTCTAGTTCGCGCTCATTTGGAGATTTTTTTGCAAAGTCTCACTATCGATTCTTCTCTATTAGTGAATATTTTTTAATAAAAATTCACTAACAATGTAAAGCGTGTGAGGATAAGCCTACCAGTGTCGAGAGGTTATTTCGGATAACACTGAATTGTTAATTCTGTAGGTCCCTGGCCAGGTTTTTCTTAAGCGTCTCTAGTGGAAAGAGTCCTCAGAGAGTTGTTCTATACTTATTATTATACTTATTTATTTGTAATTATAATTATACATCGCATCTTACAAATAAGCTATGCTTGCTGTTGTATTGACACAATTTCTTTTAGCATCCTCGCGAACACCTTCTATCACCAAAACTTATTTTAATAAACGTCACTTTTGATTTTGTTCTTAGGCAACTTAGCGTGATAATTTTGGGATTATCTTTAAATCTCTTCACAAGTTATGCATTCACGGGCTTTTGGTAACTGTTATGAGGCGAAACGACTGTATGAAGAAGCCTTCCCAAATCGGAGAATTCCAGACAGAAGGATGTTTCACCGGATTGACATCTGTCTGCGAGAAACAGGTACATACTTACATTATCTAATACATGGCTCTGTCTCTTACGAATATATACATATTTTACCAGGTACCCTTAATAAAGTTACTGCTGATCGAGGCAGACCACGAAGTGCACGAAATCCTGATTTTGAAGAGGGTTATCTGGATAAAATTGAACAAAATCCAAAAATAAGTACTAGGAAAATGGCCAATCATCTAGTAACATCCAATGCAACGATATGGCGAGTTTTTCACGAACAACAATTGCGTCCATATCACATCCAACGTGTGCAGGCACTATCGCCTGAAAGAGATTTTATACCTCGCCTACAATTTTGCCAATGGTTTCTTCAACATAATAATATAGAGAACTTGTTGAATTGTGTATTGTTCACTGACGAGTCTGTATTTAGGCGCGACGGGATCGTCAATTTTCGTAACAGCCATATTTGGGCTGACGAAAATTTCCACGCAGTTTTTGAAAGGCATCATCAACAGTAATTTTCCTTAAATGTATGGGCTCGAATTGTAGGGTGTAATTTGATAGGACCAATTTTTTTAGCACACAGACTTAATGCTACAAATTATCTTGAATTCCTGCAAAACCAACTAAATGGGTTATTAGAAAAATTAACTCTTGACATAAGACATAACCTGTGGTTTATGCATGATGGAGCCCCCCCCCCACATTTCGCCCTAAATGTCGGAAATTACCTAAGCAATACTTTTGAACACATATGGATCGGACGCGGTGGACCTCAGCCATGGCCGGCTCTATCCCCTGATTTAAATCCTATGGACTTATTTATGGGGGCATCTCAAAAGTATTATGTATGAAGCAAACGTTGAAAATGTTGATGATCTACAGCAAAGATTTGTACTTGGATGCGAACAAATTAGATATAGGTACACCAGAAATATTTCACAGAGTACATCGTTGTATGCTCCGCAGCATACGAAAGTGTATTGAAGTGGAGGGTGGCCATTTTGAACATTTATTGTAGTCAGGTATCATAAAATGTTATAAACTTTTTTATTTGTTGTTGTATTTGTTCTTAAAATTTGCAGACAATACAATTAATTACTTGAGAAAACTTAATGTTTGAGCGACATCGACATACAAGAATTGAAATATCTCGAGAATGGTGTGTCTGAGGAATTTAAATCAAGTATATATTTTTTGCTTACAATTGATAAGGGCTGCAATGTAGCTATACAGTAGGTCATTATTACTGGGTGTCAAAAAATTATAGCCAATTGAATGCAAGCCATGTTTTACAGGTGGCGCTCTCTACCAGCAGTGTTATTACAATAACATATTTAAATTTCTTGCCCTCGAAAACCCCCACATGCCAATTTTCACGTCAAAATTTTAATTTGACTGGGACTTATTCGCGAAAAACTGACAAAAACAAATAACTAACCTGCTGTATTTAAAAAACTAAACATTTGTGGATCCATGTTTATATGAAAAAATTGTCCAAATTTTTGTGCTAAATGTGCACCTGTAACATAGACCATCATTTTTAAAATACCCTGTATATATATATATATATATATATATATATATATATATATATATATATATATATATATATATATATATTATTTAAAGAGCACAACTCATAATACAATCGATGTGTTTGGGAAATTTGGATAAAAAATCAATTGATTACAAGCTACCACCGTTCACTGTAAAACAAAAAGATCAAAATAATTTCAGTGACATCACAAAAATAACGCTGGTCAAGTTGGAGGGTAGATAACGTAGTGAAGTCACCGGAGAAAGACACAACGCACAGTGTGATAAACTTCCACCACCGGGAATCGAACTCGAACACATGCTTATAGCGGAACACGTTCATATGGTAGCGCATAACACATAAGCGATGAAATAATTGCTTATTATTTGCGTGCCACATTTTAGGCTATTAGCCCAAATCACAGTAATTTATTTATTGCAATAAATCTTCCAAACCACGTAGATTTCTTTGTTGGCCCCCTTAGAACAAAACGGTAGATAGCTTGTAGCGTAAACTAACGTCTTAATGATATGTAGTATCTCGCTGAATAAGCAAACTAATTATATATTTTCAACCAGCCTTTTACAGATGATAGCTCCTTTGGAAAATCCAGTTTATTTATGTTTTACAATTTCAGATCATAATGTAAAGACTGACTACATCCCCTTTAATATATTAATTAAAAGCCCTATTTCATGTCACGTTATCCGGAGCATGTGCCAGTTATAAATGACAAGAGGGAAGTGGATAACCCCTCATCTAACCAAAAATGTTAAAGAACAGGAATGTGTCGACACGCAAAATACGCTGACTATTTGATGGTTTAGCTGATAAATGTTCCTTTATTTGGGGCAGCTTTTCAATTATCATTACATATACTCGTACATACTGCCAAAACTTAATATATTTGTATTAAATATTGGAATGTTATAAGTAATTAATTTAGTAAAAAGTTATCACTACAAAAGCCTACCAAATTTTCAACAAGTGCAATTTTACTTAGAGACAAATTATATTACATTCTTACACAAAAACGTTTAAATTCTTATAAAAACTGCTTTTGTCAACCTTTTAAAAAATACTTTGAAACAATCAACTAAACTAATTTAGTTTCTGTCTTTAATTAAATTTACCTTAATAGATGAATTATTAGTGATATATGATTGATATTACAAATATTTGGATCTAAATTATTTATAAAAATTCGGGACGCAGCAAGTGCGTTATGGTAGTGAATTTTCATTAAAATGCTTTTAATAGCAAATATGTGTGTTTTTTTTCAGAAATCAGGCATCAAATTTGATTACCAGTATAACATATATAGTAAAACCAATGTGCCATGTTTCATCAAAATAAGTTTATTGTTTGAAAACGTACAGAAATTTCCGAAAGTACACATAAAATGTAACCGAAAAAATCCGTTTATTGGTCAACCTTATAGATTAATAGCCAATTGAGCTTTTGATATATGAAACATTTAATCAAAATTCGATACCATAACGCACTTGCTGCGTCCAGAATTTCTTAACTTACAAACATGGATTATATTTCGATGGAAAATGCAAAAATATAAGGCGTTTTCGACTAAAAAAAATGTTTGTATAACCAACGGCTTATGGGCCACCCTGTGATTGTAGCAATATTTTTTTAGATGTAGCTTAAGACACCGTATAATTAATGTATACAATATTTTTTTCATATCTTCCATAATAACAAATATATTGAGCTTTATTTATTTATTTTTTACGAAAATTCGACTAAAATTATATACCATTAAACGATAAACTCTGTAGCTAAGGGTACTGCCAAGCATCAGAGAAAGGGTCTACTTGAAATGAATTTTCTGGAAACATTTTAGTAAAATGAAGGACAATGACGGTTGAAACTAAGACTTCAGGGTTTGTAAAACATTCTTCTTGAGACATTTTCTTTCCGTAGCCCGTATTAGATTCAAGTTCCTTGCCTAAATGTTGCGAATTTTGACGTTTTAAATTGTCACTTTGACGTTTTGAGGAAAACCCCAATTTATTTTTCTTTAAATGCCCATAAATTTTTTCCCTTTTGACCTACAGAGCTAAACCAGCGTACCAAATTCCGGAGATAAATTTTTTTTTTGAAAGGAAATACAAAATTTTCCGAGAAAACCTGGGCCGATTTTCCTGAATAACAAACCTATCCAAGCCATTTGTTAAATGAAGGTACTCACCAAATTTAATCACAATCCGCCCATTATTTTTTGAGTTATCGGTGTGACAACTATATATATATATATATATATATATATATATATATATATATATATATATATATATATATATATATATATATATATATATATATATATATATATATATATATATATATATATATATATAAACATATAAAAACATATAAAAATTGAAACTGACCCCGTATATGTGTTCTGAGGGGCCTAATTAGCGCTCATTTGAAGAATTTTTTTCAGAATTCAAAAGTCGGAATCTCCTCATTTGTGAATTTTTTTAAAGAAAATTCACTAAAATTCATAATGAAAACCAAAAAAATAAAAATAAATAATAAGAAAAGAAACAGTTAGCATTGAATAACAACAATTTCAAGAACTTTTATTTCAATGTATGCAAAACAGAAAGTTAATTTTAAAACTTAGTAGAAATTTATTTTGGCCTGGTTACTTATCTAAACACAAACTATAGTGTAGTAAATTAAATTTTAAGGATATAATTCAATAATATATTTTTTTTAAGTTACAACGGTTTTTAGTGAATTTTTAAGAAAAAAATTCACTAATGAGGAGATCTGTGTTTATATATATATATATATATATATATATATATATATATATATATATATATATATATATATATATATATATATATATATACATATATATACATATATATATATATATATATATATATATATATATATATATATATATATATATATATATATATATATATATATATATATATATCGTACCGATAACTCAAAAAATAATGGACCGCCTATCTTGATCAAATTTGTTGGGTACCTTCCTTTTGCATGTGGACCAGGTTTTCCCGGAAAATTTTGTATTTTCTTTCTAAAAAAATGTATATCTCTGGAAATAACAAAGCAAGGGCAACAATTTGGTACGCTTGTTTGCATTATAAAGGGTGAACCCTGCACCAAAATGTAGGTTTCTAGTTTTAAGCACAAAGAAGTTATGGACAGTTAAAGAAACATGTCGAGTTTTCCTCAAAACCTCGCGATTTGAAACGTCAAAATTGGCAATGTTTAGGTAAAGGACGTGAAACAAATACGGACTGTGAAAAGAAAATGTTGCAGACTGTGAAAAGAAAATGTTGCAATAAAAGGGTTCTGTGAACCCTTAAGTTTCAGCTCCAACTGTCATTGTTCTTTATTTTCGTAAAATGGTTACAGAAACTTCATTTCAAATAGACTCTTTCTCTGATGCTTTGACTGTCGGTTTAGTTAAGTTGATGCTTTCGCTGTAGGTTTAGTTAAGTGTACGGGTTTTAACGGTCTATAATCTTTAACTAATTTTCGTAAAACCAATTCTTAAATGCATTTTTGCCTTTCTTTATCGAAATATGATGCATGTTTTTAAGAAAAAAATCTGGACGCAGTAAGTGCGTTTTGATAGAAAATTTTCCTCAAATCCTTCAAATTCCAATAACTCAATTTGCTATTAACGTAAGGTTTGTTGGCTAGGAAACCAACATTCAAATTTATTTTCGGAAAATGTTTGTACATTTTCAAACAGTAAGTAATTTTGATAAAATATACCACATTGTTTCTACTACATAGGCTATACCGGTAATCAGATTGATTCCTGGTCGCATTTTCTATTAAAAACATTTTTATGAAAATTCACTTCCATAAGGCACTTGCTGCGCCCAGATTTTTTAAATTACAACGTTACTGTTCAAAATGTTATTGATAAGAAGATAACTTATACTTATTTCGTTCCTCCAGACTCTACGGTTATGACAGCTAAATCAAGGCGTTAGGTCAGTAAGATATCGATCATCCTCAAGGTTCAAAATGTGGCTTGTAAAGCCCAGGTAATAAGTATGACGTTCTCTTCGTCAGTCAGCCCAGTAAGTGAAGATTTCAACCTGTGATGTGCACTGATAAGCTCACTTGGAGAACCTAAATCACAGCGACACATTTAAAAACCTAACGATCGTTTCACTAACCAAGTTAGTGTCATCAGAGGATGAATAATTCTAAATATCCTATATCCACAACTCTATTTATACTCTTCTGTAGGTATTCGGTCATTAACGATTCAGGAAGATGCAGCAACACCAAAGTTAACATATTTCGTTTGGTGGAAATATCTGTATTCTTTTATTATCTATCGTACGTGCTTCTGCCGGTATTTATTTAAAAAAACAACCTATCAGAAGACTGCTCATAGGCGGCGGAGCAAGTTTCGTAATTTTTTTTGTTATATCTATATTTAGCAATATATATACTTTCGAGAGCGTTTAGCTGTCCTGGTTGTGTATCATTTTTTATTAATTTTAGATTCTCCCCATTGACGTGGTGATTATTTATCCCAAATATGTTGGGCGTCGAAAGATCTATCTATAGTACCGTATCATAATTGTGCTAAATGTTCTTTGCTTCTAATTCCAATACACCTTTTTGTTTGTCCGACGTATTTAGCAATATATATATATATATATATATATATATATATATATATATATATATATATACTTTCTAAGGTGTGTAGATTTTCTGGTTGTCTAGCATTTTTTATTAATTTTAAATTCTCCCCATTAACGTGGTGATTATTATCCCAAATATGTCAGGCGTCGTAAGATCTATCTGTAGTATCGTATCTTAATTGCGCTAAGTGTTTTTTGCTTCTAATTCCAATAGACCTTATTGTTTGTCCGACGTATTTAGGATCACAATATTTTCAACTTATTTAAAAAATTTCCGACATTTAACCGCACTGTCCTTGTCGAAAATGTTAGTTGCAGATTGGATTTTTTTTAAACGCTATCTAGATGCCTCAGGATTCGAGGTCCTCGTGATAAACAAACAAAGTTTCTTCTGCTTTTTCTTTTCTAAAACTCCTTGCTTCTACTAACATTTTCTTTGTTTTTGTTTCTAAATTAATTTCTCCACCAGGCAAGCAGTGTCTTCGTTATATTATGCCATTTTCTTGGTATACTTTAATTCTTTAGTATATCCACTTTTACTTAAAGGCAAATTAATTAACCTGTTTACTAAAAAGATCGGACTGGCCATTTTTGTGCGTACGTATGATGCGTCATTCGGAATGTAACTTAGAGTGGTGGGTTCCTTTCTATGGACATCGAATTCTAAATTGTTTTTATTTTTGATAACTAATACATCTAGAAAGGCTAATTTATGATTAATTTCTAACTCGTGGGTCAATTTTATAGAATCAAATTCGCTACCATGACGAACTTATTGCGTCGCGAATTTTTTTGTGTTATTAAGTTTGAACAGTACCAGTGTTGTTGAAAACTAACAAAACGCACTAGTCTGTAGGTTTGATTCTAAAAATTAAACTATACACAGCAAACGTATAAGTAATTTTTGAACTTAAGATATTTATCGCGGCTACTGGAAACCATAAAAAATGTATTATAACGTTTCCAGTAGCCGAATTAATAAATATTTCACGTTCCTTTGATGTCAGTTAAAAAAAGAGGTTTCAAAAGCAACCACCAATTTTTCTTGGGTGAAGCCCACTACTTACGTAAAATATTCCTGTTACGCAACGACACGACCTGTAGCTTTTTTCATACCGACATAATACACAATATAACAGGATTCCACGATGTGGTTCTCTTATTTCCACAGGATATAATTTGGAATCCCAATAAGACTTTTTATATAGGCTAATATAGCAATCTGCTTGTTATCTTTAATAAATAAGAGAGTAAGCACGAAACACGAACTTCCTGCGGCTCTTATTATTACTGCTGAATAAATTGCTACGTTCATAATAGTAAAGTTAAAGCAAATAATGGGTTTATCAGAAACAACTGGTAATATTTGACTAAAATAGCCAAACCGTTTAGAGACATGTTTTGTTTTGTATGTCGTAAATACTGCCGTATTTATAACGTAATTACTTACAAGATTGTTTAGCAACGATAAAAACGAAAGAAGAAAAACTTTGGTTGCTTACTTAATGGTCTGTTCGCGAAAAGTAAATGTGCATGGTATTGGTAGTTTTATTGCTACGCTATTGATATTAAAAAAAAAATAGGCAACTGCTGTAACATCATTATTTACTTTTAAGAATTAGGGCATGTGCTGATAAAATTCTGTGTGTGTGTTTTGCTTCTTTAAAATCGGCCTATTTCCGCGACTATGGCCAATCACCGACGCCGGGGGCAGTTTTACCCCACTATCCTGAAAATTTTGCCAAACTCCTGTCTTTCTGTAAGGAGGGTAGGGATCTTTAACGTGCCCAACATTGCATGGACACGGGACCGACGGTTTTACGCCCCCTTCGAAGGGCGGAACGTGCAGACATTCAACTTGCTCAAATACAATTCCAGAACCTAGGTTGATGTTAACGTTACAGTTTGTACTGAAAAAGTGAAAGGAGAACCCTGGGAGCGAACCCGGTACCCTTCGGTTCAGAGACACACGTTCTTGCCCCTGAACCACTGAGGTTCTTTGATAAAACTCTATGGGATACCATAAATATAATGACAGATAGAGTAAGGAAGAAGGACGTAATTGAGAAGGTCAGAGTGTGATCACGTATACTAACTGACAAGAAAGAGATTGCGGATGCTTTTAATTGTCATTATGTAAATGTGGAAAACAAATAGCAGGAAGATTTAGACAGGATGTACAGTCATCTAGAAATAAGGGAAGTACAAACTCTGTATACATGGCAACAGCGACAGAAGAAGAGGTGTTAAAACTTATAAGATCACTAGAGGCTAGAAAAACTCCAGTAATAGACAATATAAAATCTGAAACCCTGAAGGAAGTTGCGGAAAAAATTGTTTGGCCCTTGATTTATCTCTTAAATAAATCCCTAGAATGGGGCTGAGGTACCAAAAATATGAAAGGTTATTGTTGTTAAACCTATATATATATATATATATATATATATATATATATATATATATATATATATATATATATATATATATATATATATATATATATATATATATATATATATACAGTGTGTCCCAAACTGGGTGATAATGTGTTGCTATCTCCGTTATTATTAGAGATAGGGGGACGGTTAAATTAGCAATGTTTTGTGGAATTTCATGCCCGTTTGAAATGCGACTTGTATTTTGCACTGACTCTTTGCGTTTTCGAGTTAATTTGAGAAAACCAAAATTTGTCGATTTATTTTTTCTTCAATATCTAAATAGGCATTGATCGGACATGTCTAAGACTTGCAAATTATGAGGACACTTTTTACAGAGTAATCTTTTTGTGCTATTCTCAATTTTGGATTGTCATTAGTTTTTGAGCTACAGGCATCAACGTTTGTTTTTATTATGGCAGCTATACTGGATTTTTTTCTCGTGTGATAGCCTGTGAAAAGAGCTTTCCAACGATGTACAACATGCTTGAGAAATGTTGTAATTGCACTAAAAATTTTGAAAAAAAAACCGTTTTGAGGATAGTAGGCTATGAAATCCAATACCAGAAAACAAATTACAAAAAAAGTGCTCAAAAAGCAGTAGTACATGGAGTCTAACAATATACTTCTACTTTTAACATAATTTTCCATAATGATTCGATAAAAAAAATATTGTGATTTAATTTACAATACTTAATTAGGTAATAATGCTAGGTAATATTATGTGAAACAGTTTAATAACGAAACCCGGCGATAAAAACTACAACCTTAAACTCCACAAAACAACACAATTAGAAACGGAACGCAACAAATAATAAAATAGAAGCTGAAAAATACACACAAAATCGTAATTCATTGATATTTTGTGGTGGATCGAATTTATACACATCATTCTTCAGAGTACCACAAAAATAAGAATCCATGGGTGTTATATCAAGACTAAAATTAATGAACCGGCCCGTTGTTACAAATGACAAGATTATTAAAATTTTGGTACAAAAATTCTTTGACAATCCTAGCATTGTGAGCTGGACAACCGCCTTCTTGGTACCAAATTTCGTCTATATTATCAATAACTCTTCTAATTGTTGGTAAGATATCATTTCTCAAGAGATTAAGATACTTTTCTCCCGTTATATTATTTAAAAAAAAAGAACGTACCAACAATGAAGTTATCTGGATTTTTTTAAAATTAACTGTCTAATCCACAAATAAAGATAACAGTTTTTTTAACTAATAAGCCGCACCAAATATTAATACCAAATCTATCTGGCAATCGTATTTATTCCTATAGATGGGGATTTATATTTGTCCAATAATGCCTATTATGGCGATTATACACACCACAATTTGTAAATCTGGATTCATCAGTAAATATTATTTTCAAATGACAATTTTCATCTTGCTGACATTGTCCTTGATACCATCTGCAGAATTGAAGCCGTTTAGGGTAATAGTCAACATTTAAGCCTTCTACGATTGTAAGTTTGTATGGATGGTAATGACTTTGTTTTAATACAGGGTGTACCGTACTTTTTGGAATGTCAATTTGTTCACCATAAAACCGAACAGATTGCGGAGGGTTTTCGTTTGTAACCTGTAATACGGCATTATTTCTCTCTACATTTCTAGGCATTGGTAGATTCTTTGCGTGGAAGCTACCGTCGTTCAATAATTGGTCACTGTCCTGCGAAATATTTTGGTGTTTGGTTGTCGTCTTTCTGGGTAGTTGTTTTGATATGAATTTGCAGCTGCCTCAGTATTTCGGTTAGAACGAATATAACATTCCAACATGTCAAAATATTATTTATTACTGTATAAGTGTTGGAAAGGGTCTGGGTGCAGCTAGTATGTTATGGTGGAACAGTTTCGTAAAAATATGTCAAATCCGAGAGGTCAATAAATTTCCAATTAAGCTAGAATCTTCAATTTTAAACCATAGTAATACCTATATCTAAACGCACCGTGGGTACTAAATTACAGAAAAATTACATAACAAGCTTCGCGGATAATTACAAATTTGTTTTAAAAACCCTCTTTTGTTGTTTCTTGTTTTCAAAAACTGGATGGGTTGACTAAAACAAAACCATACAAGCAATTAATTAGGAAAACTACCTGCCATATTTATAATTTGGCAGGTACATTCCCTTTGTAAATAATTAATTTTTTTCTGAAAAACTTTTGTAGCTTTAATGTAATTTGTACCACAATTTTCTAGGAGCCTAGCTCCATATAAAATATAAATCTTTTCAAATAAAACCGATCTCTAAGGTCCATTTAAATTTAAAAAATTAGTTTTAATAATATATCTTACTAATAGTGTACAATTCTTATGAAAATTCACTACTATAACGCACTTGCTGCGTGCCGAACTTTTATTTCTATTAAATACGGATTATCCATAAAATATAGTGGAAAAATATTCTTTAAATTTTGAGAAAAGCTGGCCAGATTTTGCTGGAAAAGCGGTTTACTTTTTAACCGACTTCAACAAAAAAAGGAGGAAGTTCTCAATATGACTGTATTTTTGTTTATGTGTGTTACCTCAGTACTTTTTACTACGTGCACCGATTTTGATGATTCTTTGTTTTGTTGAAGGCTGGTACTTCTCGTATGCTCCCATATAAATTTGATTAACATCTGACCAGTAGTTTTTGAGTTATCCTCAATTTAACTCACGATTACAGGAAAAGCAGGAAGAAATTATAGACAGCAATAACAAAGGTAAAAAAACAGGCCTTGGACTGTCTTTATAAAGAATTATATTATGATATTTGGGGTCTAGGGTACAAGATAGTCACAGGTAACATTGGTACAAGAACACCAATGACAATAAGCGATGACGAACAACATAAGATAGCGCAGGAATTGTTCCCTAAACACGAAGTCGAAGAATGGCCGAGAGTGGAGGTGAAGTTGTAGGATATTCCACCTTGTACAGATAAAGAAATAAGGATAGCAGGCCAAAATTTGAAATCTGGTTAAGCTGCAGGCCCGGATGCTATACCGATCGAGGTACTTAAGGCAGTAGCAGAACAGAAACCGGAGATATTACAAGTTATAATAAATAAACTAATCAGTGATGGAAGTTTTCCGTCAGAATGGAAGACTGCTCGATTGGTTTTATTGGAGAAGCCACAGAAAACGACAGGAAGGAAGTCATATAGAATTATATGTCTGGAAGACTGAATAGCAAAATTATATGAACGTGTAATAAATAACAGACTGAAAAAGGAAATCGAGAGAAGAGGAGGGTTAGCAGACAATCAATTTGGCTTCCGAAAGGGGCGCTCGACGACGGATGCTGTAAAAAAGGTACATGACGTGGCAAGCAAAGAACGCAATAAAAACAGGTTTGTGCCCATAGTAACATTGGACGTAAAAAACGCGCTCAATACAGCACCGTGGAGAGGCATATACGAAGTGTTAAGAAAGAGGCAGGTTGAGCTAAAAATAGTATGTAGTTACCTGGAAGACAGACAGTTACTCATTGGACAGAAATATCGGATGCAGGTTACATGTGGTGTGCCCAAGGAGTCAATCCTGTGACCAACACTGTGAAACTTGTATCACGATAAGTTCTTTAGTCTGGAGTCCGTAAACAACACGGCTAATATAGGGTATGAAGATGATTTGGAGCTGGTTGTAAGTGCAGGAAATAAGGCTCATATAGAAGAAAATATCAACTGGTGGCAAGGGTGGAAAACTGGATGGCAAAAGTGGTCTAAAACTCGCGCCTCACAAAACTGAAAGTATAGTGCTAGTGGGACGAAGAACACCGACAACAGTAACCGTTAAGTGAGGAATGCAGAAACTCAGTCGCAGACAAGCCTGAATTACCTGGGTATACAAATAGGACATAACATGAACATGGGGGTGCACATAGAAAGAGTAGTGGCAAAAGCAGACATGATGGTTGCAAACCTAGGGCATCTGATGCCAAATATCGGTGGACCAAAACCAGGGAGAAGGAGAGTGCTGAGTAGTGTGGTAAACTCAATCATACTGTACGGTGCACCAGCATGGAAGGCCGTGCTGTCAAAGACAAAGTATAGAAAAAAAATTAAGGGGGCACAGCGGAGGGTAGCCATCAGAATAGCAAGCGCATATAGAACAGTGGCAACGAAAGGAATACAGGTGATAGCGGGAACAATCCCTATACACTTATTGAGAAACGAGGTAACTTACTAAAGACACGAAAATAGAAGAGAAGACATACAGAC
Source organism: Tillus elongatus (assembly GCA_964006375.1). Classification (NCBI taxonomy): domain Eukaryota; kingdom Metazoa; phylum Arthropoda; class Insecta; order Coleoptera; family Cleridae; genus Tillus; species Tillus elongatus. The sequence goes on from OZ023265.1 coordinate 29,073,295, forward strand.
ATGGATATTGAGACAGCATGGGGAGGTGGGTTACTATTTTACCCAATTTCTGACAGGTCCTGGGCGTTTCAGGTCTTACCTGAGTAAAATGAAAATAGTCGACAAAGAGGACTGTACGTATTGTGGGAATAGAGATACGCCAGAACACACGGTTTTTGAGTGCGCAAGATGGTCGCAAATAAGAGAACAAATGTATAAAGAGATTGGCAGAGGTTTAACAGCAGATAATATGGTGGAGCATATCCTGAGAAGTGAAAGGGTGTGGAATACTGTAGAGAGAGGAATCGTAGGAACAATTAAGTCAAAAAAGGAGGAAGACAGGATGTAGATGTTTTGAAAACAACAAGAGTTAGGGACGTGCTGAAGCAATGCCAGCGAGTGGTTTCCGCCACGTCTCTAGGTTTCAAGGGGGTGTTTAGTGGGTAGTCCCGACCTGGATGGAAGGGGAGTCACCATAGTACCGGTTGATGTCAGATCGCGCCAGCGCCAGCGACCAGTCTACGTAAAAAACATTCACCTCCGCTATGAGAAAAACCCTCACGATAACACGTTTAACAAATGGTGGCAGCGTCATATGCATTTTTGAGTTATTCCTAATGAAGTCGGTATTCTATTTTTTTTCTTCACTTGTTTAGTAACCTATAACCAGATGACGTGATATACAGAAAACCCTCATGCTCAGATAGAATAAAACAATAGCTTTTATTTATACTGGAATTTTCTGGGAAACTATAAAACTTTGCTTACACTTTTACAAATTAATAGTAATTAAGTATAATAAAATAAGTTTTTACAACACATAATTCCTCTACTGGCTTTCCGTGTCTAGTGTAAGTTATTTTGTTTGTGTTTCCGAATTAAATTTATTTTATTGCACACTTAGGGCGTGTTTCTTTTTATTACTTTAGCAGCATTAGGGTATTAGCTGAAACAGCGAACTCAATGAGCTTTAGTCTAATTATCATAAAAATGAAAGAGGTTATAAATTTTCGAAGAGAATTCATGAACGCAATATTGTTTTATGTTGTCCATTATGTGCTGAAAGGTTCAGGATTTATTATCTATTTACCAGAACTTATCACAATATAATGGTTGCGGATACGGCGGTCTCTACGGAGTGTCCGGAAAAAGGGTGTAAATTATCTTTTAAAATATACTTCATATTGTTTTACGACACCGAGGGAACTTACCTAACAACAAAATTACATATATTTCTAACTTGATAGACAGATTTGTAATATAGGGTGGCGCATTGAAAACGAAACAGACCGATTTGCGTCCAGAGATTTTTTTAAAAAACGCTGAAACACGTCAATTTTAATATTGAGGGGGACATGTTTTGACATAAAACTCAACTTTGTCACATCAACCCCTTAAGGGTGGTGATAACAATCCTTATATTTTAAATAGGGAACATGGGTCGAGTGTAATATCATTTGAAATCTCTTTCTTTTCTGAACTTAGCACACTAACATTTTGGAAGTTTAATCAACTCGTTTAAATATTATTCACAGTTGAAAATGCAAAAACGCATTTTACTCATTCCGCTAAGAAATGTGCTGATAGTCAATATTTTGTTGGTTTGTAAACAAAAAACTGACTACCAGAACATTTTTTATCGGAATGAGAGAAACGCGATTTACTATTTCAGTTCATCGGTCGGTTTGATACTTGATAGTACTACCGACATTTAATTTCATAATGGTGTATTCTGTATAAGAAATAGTTGAAATAATTATTTATTTTTTCACTGTGCCAACCATACCGCAAATTTGTTAAATGAACGACATCCGAACAGACATCTTAACAGAAAATGCATTTTAGAGTTAGTTGCAAAGTTTCGACACAGTGGTTCAGTAGCCAACAAAAAACGGGATCCTGAACGTGAACTTCCTGTTAGAAATGAGACTACTGAGATTGAAGTTTAAGGACAAATTGCTGCAGACCCAACTTTGAGCACGAGAAAATTGGCAACTGTTTCAAACATCAAAAGAAGAACTATTCAGCGAATGTTGAAGCATCATAAATTTCACCCGTATAAAACTCATCTTGTACAACAACTGAATGAAGATGATTTTGATCGGCGGCTGGAGTTTTGTCAAGTTATGACTGCACGAATAGCTGATAACAGGAATTCAATATCTGTTTCTCAGACGAGTGTACTTTTCCATTAAACTCTACAGTCAATCGTCATAATTGTCGTTATTGGGCAGAGAATAATCCAAGATATTTTCACAAAGTCAACACTCAAACTCCACAGAAATTGAATGTTAGACTGGAATTTTTGGAGACCGTTTAATCGGACCAACTTTTCTTGATGGCAATTTGAGGGGAGAAATGTATTTGGAGTTACTAGAAGATATCGTTTACCCTCTACTAATTGACATTGTTGAAAATTATGATCGCTATCAAGAAAATCAATTAGTGTTTCAACAAGATGAAGCTCCTTCGCATTTTTCATAACGTGTTAGGGAGTTTTTGAACAGAGAGTTTCCAGTACAATGGATTGCGCGTAGAGGTGCTATTGAGTCGACCCTAGATCACCGGATTTAACTGTTTTAGACTTCTTTCTATAGGGTCATTTAAAGAGTAGAATTTACGCAACACAGAACCGGAGTCTCTGGAAGAATTACGACGAGGCATTGTTGAAGAAAGCCATCTAATAACTCCACAAATGCTCCAGAATGTCTGAACTCGTTTTGAACAAAATTTGTACTTTTGTATGGAAGCTGGTGGTCAATAATTTGAACACTTACTTAACTGAATAAACATTTTTGAACGTTTGTTTTTTAGTAGTTTTTTTTAACGAAAAATTGACTAATTAGTGCATTTTGTATTACAATGAATGATATACGTTCTTGCAATTCCAACTGTGAATAATTTTTAAACGAGTTGATAAAACTTCAAAAAAATTGGTGCGCTGAATTCAGAGAAGAAAGAGCTTTCAAATGATGTAACAATCGACCCATGTTCCCTATTTAAAATATAAGGGTTGTTATCACCACCCTTAAGGGGTTGATGTGACAAAGTTGAGTTTTATGTCAAAACATGTCCCCCTCAATATTAAGATTGACGTGTTTCAGCGTTTCTTAAAAAAAATCTCTGGGCGCAAATCGGTCTGTTTTATTTTCAATACGCTAACCTGTATACGCACTGTACTAGGTGAGCGCCAAAATTTCCCGGCTGACTATGAAAAAAGCGACGTAGACTCACAATTTGATTTTATTTTTCAATATAGACCAGTTTTTGTGGCAAATTATATTTTGATAGGTGGTAGGAAAATAACTTGAAATGGTTCTTTGGTCAGGAAACTCGGACCAGTTTGATTTTAGTTTATTTCAATCATTTTAATTCGCGAATTTTATTATAAATGAATTTGATAATTTTTTTTTGAAGAAACATTTGTTACGAATTTTTGTATGTAAGAAAATCGTCGAAGATGAGGTTTTTATGGATTTTCGTGCAAACAAGTCATTTTATTTTGAATTTTAATTACAGATTAGGTATACAGTTTAGATTTTATATATTGTTTTGGTAAATTTTTGTGTAAAAAATATTTATTATAACAATCAAAATGACTATAGTTTTAGCGACCACTGCCTTGTCCCCTGTGAGTCCGGGGACAAAATACAAAGATAGGCTCAAGGTAGCTCCTGCCTACAGAGAAAAGATTTTCAGCAAAAAATAACTTTGGCTAAAAGAGACTTGGTGCTTTCTGCCTGCTGTTTAATTAATTACTCGGTAAATTAAAATATAATGGCGCGTTAAAAAGTAGTATAAAATACCATGTGAACGAATTTTAGACTTGCGGAAAAATAAACAAAACTTTCGTTTCGTCCCCATATAAATATACCTTCACATATCGGAGCCCGTTTATCCCATATTGTATCGCTTGTGCACGAATGTGACGTCCGGCAACAGATAGCGCCACTGCAGATGAATAATGTGCATCCTTAGCGCACAGGTGGACATGTAGCTGCCGTAGCTGTAATAAATATTGAGTGACAAAAGAGTATTTACCCGGTCTAGAGGGTATTGTTACGAGATTAATGATAATCTCGGGTGCAAATTTATTTATCCTTCTCCCGCCAACTGTATTGATAGTATCGTTCCGGCAAATGAATTGAGTGTCCTGATAAATATGAGAAATTATTTTTCTCAACACCCCGATTTGTTCTTTCCATCAGAACGGGCCTCTGACAAAAGCAATGCTATTGATTTGTATTTCAGGTCAGCCAAAACTTATTGAGTTAAAAACCCGACTATATATTACGTGCTCTTATATAGCGATGTGTCCAGATATTTACATAAGGCTAGATGCATTCTCGCCACAATTAGAACCATAGACCGGTTTCGCTCTCATTAGAGCTCTTCAGTACGGCATATTAATTGTAGCAAAAGACTTTGTCCCTATATTGAGGTAGAAATGGGCCAGGGCTGACAATTTTCTAAATTGTCTCTATTTTTTTTAACACCTTGTGTTATTTGGAGCTGGCGTGCCAACTACTACTTGGTTCCGCAACTAGGTGGCGGCACGTCCACCACTTACTGAGTATTTTGAGACTGGCTATACGATAGCCGTATTATTTTTGGTGCATTTTTGCTGCAATTAATATGCCGTACTGAAGAGCTCTAATGAGAGCGAAACCGGTCTACGGTTCTAATTGTTGCGAGAATACATCTAGCCTTACATACTTTGTCCCTATATTGGGGTAGAAGTAGGCCAGGGCTGATAATTTTCTAAATTGTTAGTTAGTTGTATACAGTCTCTATTTTTTAACACTTTGTGTTATTTGGAGCTGGCGTGACAGCATACGACTTGGTTCCGCAACTAGGTGGCGGCACTTCCACCACTTACCGAGTATTTTGAGACTGGCTATACGATAGCCGTATTATTTTTGGTGCATTTTTGCTGCAATTAGTATGCCGTACTGAAGAGCTCTAATGAGAGCGAAACCGGTCTACGGTTCTAATTGTTGCGAAAATGCATCGAGTCTTACATACTTTGTCCCTATATTGAGGTAGAAATGGGCCCGGGCTGACAATTTTCTAAATTGTTAGTTAGCTGTATCCAGTCTCTATTTTTTAACACTTTGTGTTATTTGGAGCTGGCGTGAGAGCATACTACTTGGTTCCGCATCTAGGTGGCGGCACTTCCACCACATACTGAGTATATATTACGTGTTCTTATATACAGATGTGTCTAGATATTTACAATTGCAGTACTTTATGCACTACAGTTAAAACTGACAAGTATAAGGAAAACTAAAATATACCGTATTAGTAAAAAAAGTATTTTATTCTAAGCTCACGTATATTTTAACCCTGCTGCGTCGTTCGAGTGTGTGTGTGTGTGTGTGTGTGTGTGTGTGTGTGTGTGTGTGTGTGTGTGTGTGTGTGTGTGACACCGATAACTCAAAAAATAATGGCACGATTTTGATAACATTTGGTGTGTACCTTCCTTTCTCAAATCGCTTGGGTAAGTTCGTTAGAGAGGAATTTTTTTATCTCCGGAAATAACAAAGCCATGGCAACCAAATATGATACGCGGGTTGTATCATATATAAAGTAAAACCATGTTTGGATCCTTACGTTAAAAGAAAAAAAAAGTAATAGGCATTATAGTTTTTCTTCTTAAAACGTAAAAGTTGCGATTCGAAACGTCAAAATTGACATGCTCTGGATAAATAATCTGAAGCTAATACGGCTAATGTACAAGAAATCTCGCAAGAAGTGTGTTCTATAAAGCCTTAATTTTCAACTTCGGCCGTCATTGTCCTTCATTTTACTTAAATGTTTGCAGAAAATGAATTTCAAATAGCCCTCTCTCTGACACTTTGGCAGTAGTTTCAACTATAGGGTTATAGAACATGAAGATAAAACATTGTACTCCTTTTTAAGCACATTGCGTGCACGGGGAAGTGTGAGATTTGGCACAGTTAAGGTTCATTTAAAGAAGGAGAGCAGAAATGTAAAATGTATGTATAATATGTATTACAAATAGATTAAACAATGGTTTGGTCTAATTAATTAATATGTCAATGTGCAACACATATTACTCTAGGGTCGAACAGATGTATTTGGACGCGTTAGTACGTTCATACTGAATATTAAACTTCATTTTTTCAGTTCCTAACAAAGCAACTACAAATTTAATGAAGTAATTAAATGTTTCTTTACGATTTTAGTGAATGTTCACCAAACATAATATTTTTTTCTTTTGTTTCTGGAGTCATTTTAGTATTGTTTTTTTTAGTGAATTTTCTTTAAAATATTCACTAATATGCGGAGATTGCGACTTTAGCATTTGGAAAAAAGGTCTTCAAATGAGCGCGAACTGGGCCAACTAGAACACATTTCCATATATATATATATATATATATACATATATATATATATATATATGTATATATATATATATATATATATATATATATATATATATATATATATATATATATATATATATATATATATACAGTGTGGCGCATTAAAAACGAAACAGACCGATTTGCGTCCAAAGAATTTTTTTTAAGAAACGCTGAAACACGTCACTTTTAATATTCAGGGGGACATGTTTTGACATATAACTCAACTTTGTCACATCAACCCCTTAAGGGTGGTGATAACAACCCTTATATTTTAAATAGGGAATATGGTTCGAGTGCTACATCATTTGAAAGCTTTTTCTTTTCTAAATTCAGCACACTAATTTTTTTGGAAGTTTTATTAACTCGCTTAAAAATTATTCACAGTTGGTGTTGCAAGAACGTATTTCATTCATTGTGATAATAAATGCATTGATTAGTCAATTTTTCGTTAAAAAAAGCTAAAAAACAAAACCAAATGTTCAAAAATGTTTATTCAGTTAAGTAAGTGTTTAAATTGTTGACCACCAGCTTTCATACAAAAGTACAAATTTTGCTCAAAACGAGCTCTGACATTCTGGAGCATTTGTGGAGTTATTAGACGGAATTTTTCAACAACGCGTCGTCGTAATTCTTCCAGAGACTCCGGTTCTGTTGCGAAAATTCTACTCTTTAAGCGGACCCATATAAAGAAGTCTAAAGGAGTGAAATTCGGTGGTCACTTAATAGCACCTCTACGCCCAGTCCATTGCTTTGAAAACTCTCTGTTCAAAAACTCCCTAACACGTTGCGAAAAATGCGGAGAAGCTCCATCTTGTTGAAACACTAATTGAATAGTTTGATAGCGATAATCATTTTCAACAATGTCAATTAGTAGAGGGTAAACGATATCTTCTAGTAACTCCAAATACGTTTCGCCACTCAAATTGTCGTCAAGAAAAATTGGTCCGATTAAACGGTCTCCAAAAATGCCAGTCCAGACATTCAATTTCTGTGGAGTTTTAGTGTGGACTTAGTGAAAAATTATCGGACTATTATCTGCCCAATAACTATTAAGTTTAATAAAAACGTACAGGTCAGAAAAACAGAGATTGAAGAGAAAGTTCCGGTTATCAGCTATTTGTGCAGTCATAACTTCACAAAACTCCAGCCGCCGATCAAAATCATCTTCATTCAGTTGTTGTATGAGATGAATTTTATACGGGTGAAATTTATGATGCTTCAATATTCGCTGAATAGTTCTTCTTTTGGTGTTTAAAACAGTGGATAATTTTTTCGTGCACAAAGATGGGTCTGCAGCAATTTGTCCTAAAACTTCAATCTCAGTAGTCTCATTTCTAACCGGAAATTCACGTTCAGAATCCCGTTTTTTGTTGGCTACTGAACCACTTTGTCGAAACTTTGCAACTAACTCCAAAATGTATTTTCTGTTAGCACAAATCTATATATATATATATATATATATATATATATATATATATATATATATATATATATATATATATATATATATATATATATATATATATATATATATATATATATATATATATATATATATTCGTGAAAAATAATTGTTTAGATAATTTTTGTAAAAAAAATGGTAATTTTCGTTGGAGAAATCGCAAGTTTTCATGCAAACTTTTTTTTGTCAAAAATTTTGTTGTTGATTATGATATTTTAGCAGGAGTGTAAATAGTTTGAAGATGTTCGCTTACCAGGAAAATCGGACTTGTTTTTTCCGGAATATTTTAAGTTTATATTCGAAAAATAACTTTTTCAAACAATAGTTATTTTGCCTAAATAAGGTACATTCTTTATACTATACGTAGGTTATACCAAATTCCATCCCTTATATTTTAAAAAAGACATATTTGCCATAACAAATATTTTTATGACAATATACTACCATAACGCACTTGCTGCGTCCAGACATTTTGGTATGAGGTCGCTAAATTATGCTTTTCTGCTTTTTGCTTTATGTGCAATCTAAGACTAATAAAGCGTTCAATCTGAACAATTTTCAGACTTTCACGAACCATGTAATCCCCTTTTTAAGAACTCTCTTTGGAAGGGATGTTGTTATTTTGCCGTTGTAGCTGTTGCTGTCTCTTGGCCGCCAGAGTGCGTCGTCAGCTCGTCCTTAATTGCAAGACTTGCCTCTCCTACCCTCTCTTCCCCTTCCAATCCTCCTACCATAACAATAAAAAGTTTGTTAGAGTCTGGCTGATTGGATCCAAGCCTAGAGGGTCTACATTTTGCTCTGTTTTTCTTTTTGTTTCATGCCACAAATTTAAGATTCAAATTTATATTCTACTGATTGAACTTTCGATGGAGTTTTTGCTGCAAGAGTTTCTTTCCTGGACATTATTTAGCTTCTCTCCGGGCAGCAAATTAGTTTGGCTAAATGCTGCGAGTGCTAAGTGTTCAAGATACGCTTGAAAAAAGTGCTACTTCATTTATAATTAACAGTTTATTTCCCGTTTTAAATTAAGGAAATTCCTAAAGAAGTAAATCACGGAAATAGTATATCGTTATGTCAGTAATTAGATTTTTCAAATAATTTGATTTGAGATCCTTCCTCCATTTATCATTATAATGTTGATGCAAAGGTAGTGTATTATTTTGATTAACATTCAACTAGGAAACAAATTCAAGTATTTAACAAATTTTAAGTCGTGTCCTTACAATTTGACAATTTGGTTTATCATTGCATAACAGTTTTTTTAGCGAATTTAATAAAAACGTTACTCAGGCGGAGATACCGGCCTTTTACTTTATAAAAAAGTTCTTCAAATGGGAGCGAAATAAGCCCCCTGGAACACATACCCGTGGGTCAGTTTCAGTGTTTATATATGTTAATACCTACATATATATACATACATACATATATATATATATATATATATATATATATATATATATATATATATATATATAAATCTTTTCGAATGTTATATATAACAACATAACAATAGCAAAAACAGATAAAAGCGACGCACTAATAGCAAACATTTTCATCTCAACAAGCGAATGCAAGAAACTGAACGAAAACCCAACAAAAAAATATCGAAAATCAAGTATTAAACATCATTAAAAACACAGCACAACATTCAACCAAAAAACAACACATTATTATAACAACAACCCTGAAGCACCACCAATGACAGTAATAATAAAAATACACAAAACGGGATACACTCATCAACTTCAAAGGTGCAACTTTATAAAAAATAGCACAAGAACTAGACCAAGTACGAAAAAAAAAGATACAACTATAAATCAAGTTTAACATAATAAACTCCATAGAACTAGGGAATAAAGTAGAAAACATAAACATAAACAAAAACACAAGACTCGTCTCATTCGACATGAATATGTACACCAATATACCAATTAACGACACCATAAATTTAATCGAATATAAAATGCAAAATAACAACACAAAACAACAAATCAACGAAATATTAAACATAATTTTAAAACAAAATTACTTTGAGTTCAACGAAGAATACTACATCCAAGAAGACTACCACTATCAAGCATCATGGCAGAAATATACATACAACAGTTTTTATGTTAAATATTGACATACATCACCTAGACATTTTGAAAGCCTCATCTGTCATCTGTGGTTCTTTTTATTTTCAATTTAATAAATTGTTTTGATCAAAACATCATATCATAACATAGCAACAGATATTTATTTGTAGTTGTCATGATTTCGTATTAATTCGATTTTTATCTGTCTGAGAATGCTGTCAAGCAGCGAAACTAGGCAAGAAAACGTTGAAGAACATCCTAGAACATCCATAATTCATAAGGAACATTTGCTCCAGTTAGCTTACGCGCTGGCTACGTCCTTCACATACAAAAACGAAAACCAACAGTGAAGCCAGTGAAGTAGTCTCAAAGTCTGTATGTAGTGTAGATATATATATATATATATATATATATATATATATATATATATATATATATATATATATATATATATATACATATATATATATATATATATATATATATATATATATATATATATATATATATATATATATATATATATATATATTTCTTATATACATTTTATTCAATATCTACCATTTATAAACCACATAGTTACAACTCGTCAGTTTGACATTTTTAGGAGAAAAATTATAAAATTTTCAAAGTAATATCTCTGTTACTTCTTGAACTTTTTGCGTCACGAAAAGATAAACGTTGTCTGTAATATTTAATAGATTTTGTTTAACACATAAAATATTTTGGTATTGCGTGTTCTCTGACTTTTACTGGCACTAGAATTTTGCTTCATTAAGTGCCTATAACTTTTTTCTTTCAACATGCAGACCTAAATTTTGTCGCAATGTTTGACTTTTACAATATACACAAGCTTGCCAAATTTGGTTTGCATAGCTATGTTATTTCCGGAGATATATATATATATATATATAGGTATATATATATATATATATATATATATATATATATATATATATATATATAAACATATAAAAACTGAAACTAACCCCTGATAGGTACTCTAGGGGGCCTAGTTCCCGCTCATTTAAAGAAAATGTTTCAAATTTCAAAAGGTGATATCTCTTCATTAGTGTTTTTTTTAAGGAGATTCACTAAAATGTGATAGAGCACATTCAGGGAAGTTTTCGTTCATATTATATGTTGAAAAAATTGATATTTCATATACAAAGCGCTCTCAAATTGTATCTGAAGTAAAAAACATTAAAACTGCCGTAACTCAATTTTGTCAAAGAATAGTGAATATTTTCACATAGAGAGCTATTTAGAAAACTATGTGTAACTTAAATTATTATTCAGGTACACAGTCTTGAAGTTGATAGCTCTGGCATTTACGTTAAAATGCTATTTGCTGCTAAAAATAAGTATATTTCGCCCTTACAAGCTGCACTCCCTTACAGCAAAAACATGCACTGCAGTGAAAATATTCGCAGTCCAGATGAGAGGGGGTGTTAGTTTGGCCACTTCGTGCTAAATCGCAGACAGAAAAATAAAAGCAAACTGCACTGTGTGACAAGTGTCACCACAACAACTCACTGAAAAAAATAAAAAATCTAATACTGCATTTTTACATTGTATTGGCATCATTCCAAAACAAAAGTGAAACATCAACATTGCTGCACACAAGTTTAGGAAATAACTTTGTCGTTTTGCATATGAAATGCATTTGTCTGTATGACAAACTCGTCCGTAATAAAACTGTTTTTTTCTAGACAGCCTATAAAAAATTTAGAAGCGTATTATGCCATATTTATATGTAAGCATACAAACTGTGGCTTTGTGTAAGTGAATTTGAAAAGCTGCAGTTCTATAGTAATGTATATGACATCGTTTATCTACCCTTCAGTATTTGCAACGCATTGTTTAACCAGAATGGTAATTCGAACAACACCCCCCACCCCCCGCCTGTGTAACGTTTTCTATAGCGGACATTCTCGCGTCCGCGCGAGACGTTCTGATTTGTAACATTTTAGAACGTCTGCGCGGCGTCAATAAATATTGCATGCCGCTTAATTACAGTCAGACTCAGTCAAGTCGATCCTTCTACCGAGAATGTGTATGTTGTAATTTGCGCGTTAACTGCAATTCATGATATTCGAGTAGCAGTAGATTTATTTAGTGTATACAGACCATAATTTTTTAAGTGGGAATTTCACGACAGTGAAGAATTAGCAAGTGCACAGACGAGAGTGCTTTTAAAACAAAAATGATGACAATATTCTCAAAAATATTAAAAATTTGGGTTTATCAGCACTGAAGCAAATGAAAAAGAACAGCCCTTCTGCGTCATTTGCTCAAAAACTTTGGCAACATACAGCAGGAAACCTCATAAACTAAAACAACATTTGGAAACGCTTCATAGTGAGACGTCAGCAAACGCAGAGAATTCTAAAATCGTATGAAAAGCAAAAATATTTTTCTAAACTTTGTGTGTGATTCGAAACGCTTTACATGTCTCTTACAAAGTTTCATATAGATAGCCAGTATGTGAAAACTGGAACCTGTGATGAGCACTAATAAGTACACTTGGAGAACACCCAAATCACCACAACACATATTTCAGAGACCTTACTATCTTTCGTTGACAAAGTCAACATCTTCAGAGAAAGAAAAATTCTAACATAAAAAACTAGATCCCGTATATTTATATCGCGTCAAGGTAAACGAACTAGTCCGAAGTAAAGTTGTCGTCCAAGAACGATCGTTTGTTTATTGCGCAGTGAAACAGGTCGGAGACCTGCTTTAATCTTTTGGTCGACAAATGTATGACCTTTATCTAATATAGGTTTAAAAGGACCAAAGTTCTCTAAAGAATCAGCACGTTTCCTTTCGATCTAGAAATTTACTATGTGGATATTGGTTCATGCCGATAAAGACATCTGGTGAGATAAACAACATAAAATCAACTCATCTCTTTTAAAAATAGAAAACTAAAAACCCAGATGTCTGTCTCACCGTGTTAACTTTAACAAAGGAAAAACAGTTCAACTAAAATACTACATAAAAACTGTATTTATATTGATTTTAATTCTACGTGAAATTATTTATATTGACTACACAGATACAAAAAACCAAACCGGTATTTAAATCAAGACAAGCATAGTGATTAGTATATGTATAAACCGGTCGAGTTATTGACCGGTTGCAAAGATTGTGATCTTAAATACATGGGTCAAACTAGGAGAAACATAACCACCATATTTCGTAAACATCTCGTACAGTTACGATATGGTACGGTGGACAAATCATGAGTGGCACAACATATATGGGATAATAACCACCACATTGACAAAGAAAATTTGAAACTTGTCAAAAATGTCAGACATCAAACTATGCTTGATTCATTAGAAAGTATTTTTATATTAAGGTCTATTAAGAACAAAACTTTATTAAATCGTGCGGCACCTGTAATTTCTAGCCCTTTGTTTTCTCTTTGCATTTGACCGCTTAAATACTGCTAATTTTTCTGGTAGAATAATAAATTATTGTCAATAACTCGTCCAAGCCATTAATAAAAGAAAACTCTGGACGCAGCAAGTGCGTTATGGTAGTGAATTTTCATAAAACTCTTTTTTAATAGCAATAATGTGTGTTTTTTTAAGAAAGCAGGCATCAAATTTGGTTACCAGTATAATCTATATAGTAAAAACAATGTGCCATGTTTCATCAAAATAACTTTATTGTTTGAAAATGTACAAAAATTTCCGAAAGTAAACTTAAAGTGTTCCCGAAAAAATTCGTTTCTTGGTCAACCTTATAGGTTAATAGCAAATTGAGCTATTCAAATATTAAGCATTTGATCAAAATTCGCTACCATAACGCACTTACTGCGTCCAGAATTTTTTTTCCTACAAACATGCATTATATTTCGATGGAAAATGCAAAAATGCAATAACATAAGGCGTGTTTGATTAAAAAAAAAGAAAATTTGTATCACCAACGACTTATGGGCCACCTGTAATTGTAGAAATAATTTTTTTAAGATGTAGCTCAAGACACCCTATAATTAATATATACAATTTTTTTTTTCATATCTTGTATAATAATAGATATATTGAGCTTTATTGATTTTTTTACGAAAATTCTACAACAATTATATACTATTAAACGATAAACTCTATAGCTAAGACTACTGCCAAGCGTCAGATAAAGGGTCTATTTGAAATGAATTTTCTGAAAACATTTTATTAAAATGAAGGACAATGACGGTTGAAACTAAGACTTCAGGGTTTGTAAAACATTCTTCTTGAGACACTTTATTTCCATAGCCCATATTATATTCAAGTTCTTTTCCTAAATGTTGCCAATTTTGACGTTTAAATCGCAACTTTGACGTTTTGTGAAAAACCTCAATTTTTTTTAAATGCCTATAACTTTTTTGTCTTTTGACCTACAGAGCTAAATTTTGGTATGTAGCTTATTTATAAGGATGTAAATCCGCATACCAAATTTGGTTGCCCTTACTTTGTTAGTTCTGGAGATATAAATTTTTTTTGAAATGAAACACAAAATTTTCCGGGAAAATCTGGACCGATTTTCCTGGCTAACGAACTTATCCAAGCCATTTGCAAAAGGAAGGTTCTCACCAAATTTAATCAAAATCGGCCCATTATTTTTTGAGTTATCGGTGTGATACCTATATATATATATATATATATATATATATATATATATATATATATATATATATATATATATATATATATATATATATATAGAGAGAGAGAATGAGAGAGCACGCTTATATTTATCTGCTTAAATCTTGTTAGCTAGGAAAATAACCCATGGTAATTGAAAGTAAGTAATTAAAGCCTACTTAGGTTTCTCATATATACTGGGGTACTAAAAACTAAACTCCTGGTGTTTATTTTCTCGACTTAGGCGACCACGGGACAACGCTGTTTTTAAGCAGTAATTTGTAGCGTGTTACGAAAGCGGATGTCTTCACGGGGATCGTACCCCGTAAGTTTAGGAAACAAACGTGGCGCTCGAGGAAAGTAAGTTAAATGAATAGTAATATAGATGGTAAAAGGTAACCGCAGAAGGTAAAGCGTAAATAGTAACCATTACAATATATATATATATATATATATATATATATATATATATATATATATATATATATATATATATATATATATATATATATATATGTATGTATATATATATATATATATATATATATATATATATATATATATATATATATATATATATATATATATATATATATATATATTGTGCTGAGAATTGCAAAGGCCATATAAAGTTATAAAAACAAAAATGAAAACCCTGACGGAGACTAGTATGACGAAGCTAAGTTTCGATTATTATTTCAATAAAGTAGATCGTCAGATCGACAAAACTGGGGAATCAGATTAGTAATGGGGGGTATACCACTGGTCAGTAGTAAGTAAAGTACTTACGGTTTACACGTAATGCATATGGGTTATCTGTATATTGTATACATATCCACATCGTTCGACATATTTTACTGTACACTAAAACAGAAAACAAAATAATAACATTAATACAAGCACATTCACTATTATTGTTAGTCAGTGTTATTTGGATAAGCAATGAAAGATATAATGCCATAATTTGTTGAAATGATCATTAATTGTAATTCTTAAAATTTATAACTAGCAAATTTGGAAAGCATTCCAGTTTAAAAGAATTTAAAAGAGCCAAAAACTTATCTGCAAATAGATTAAACTCTTAAGCATGAAATAAATACCAAAGAGTTATGTTACAAAATCAATTACCTAAAGATAATGAACAAAACAAACCCTTTGTATGATGTTTTTAGATGTAAGTTTATTATTTTATTTATGTGAACAATGAACTGAAATTTACCAAAGACAGTGTTTGTGTTGTGGAACTTTTTAATCAAGATTGCAGCATATGAACTTAATAAATTTATGAATTTGTTATTGATTATAATTAGATTAAAAAAGTAATGTTAGGCCAAATGTCATTTTTAAGAATATTATTTGTCAACTTACCGGAAGCATAGATGTCAAAATATGTATTAATTAATGTCAAGAAAGGATGCCTTGATATCAAATATTAGATGAATTTGGGCAACATTTCCGCTTTTGTTATGATTTATTGTTGGTTGTTGATAAAATTCAGATGCCAGAGAGGGTCATTCTTGCTTCCCATTTTAAATATAAATATTTTAAAATATATATTGTGTAAAGAAGATCTATTGTTCCACTGAAATAAATAACAAAGGTTATGTCAAGTTTTAACGTAACAAATTACAAGATAAAAAGTAAATATATCAAGAATACCAGTATTAAAGGATACCCACCACCAACAGCGAGGAACAAAGGTTTGAGATTTAATTATTTTATCAAAATCAACTCCAGGAGGCAATCAATTTAGTTTAAAAGACAGTATATTTTCTGTCGATTAAACGTCAATCAAAAGCGTTTATGGGAAAATAAGATTTAATGCATAAAAAGAAATCTTATTTTCATATTACCATAATTTAAATTTACAAATATAGAGGGAGTTAGGAGTGCAGGTCAGGATCCATATTTATTATTATAAACAATTGAAAAGCAGTCGAAAACTCGGCTTATTAATATTAATCCTTGTAATCTAATAGTAAGATTGAAAATTTATAACAACGGATCCGTTTAGCTTTAAAATTTATAAAACTCTGTCAATAAAAGTCGTTATAAAAAATTTGCTAAAAACATAATTCTTTGAAACAAAAACCCATAATAAGATAAAATTACGATAAATATAAATATTTGCAGGCTATCTTTCTTTCCCCTATTTTAGTAGAACCTACCACTGAGATCAAGTAAGTAAATAAGATATTTTGATTATAATTTATTTGATATAAATATCTATAGTAGAAGGGTAGGCAATCCATATAACACTGAGCTAGCTGGAATCGATAAATACGTACACATATCCCAAATTTCAAACACAAGAGTCATAAACACTTTATTCAGATACAATTTTACATTACAAAATATACAGGGTCACCCATAACACATGGTGTAATATTATTATCTTTTTAAATATCACTTTTCCATATAAATAAAATAAAAATTAATATAAAATATATAATATAATAAATATAATAAAAGTAAGACAATTGAATAATTGGCGCACAACAGTGTGGCAATTAACATTAACATATAATATAATATAAAATTCAGGTAAATTTTGAATAATTGACGCCCAACAGTGGGGCATTAAATAAAATAAAAAAATTAATATAAAATACAATATAAAATTCAAAGCAAATTAATATAATATATATATATATATATATATATATATATATATATATATATATATATATATATATATATATATATATATATATATATATATATATATATATATATATGATGTGTTTTATCTGGATAATAAAAACTATTATGCTATTATTGTTATTATTATTATTATTATTATTATTATCAATATTTTTTTACTGAATCATCAGGTCATTAGTGGGATAATTCATAGCAATAAAAAGAAATGTATGAAAATAATTTGTACAGGTATATTTGCATCGAATGCTAATCGTAGCAAAATTGCTCCGCGCTGCTGCTGCTGCTGCTGCTGGTATAATTATTGGCGCTGGCGCTGCAGGGTTAAGATCCATGGAAAATTAATAATCACCCATAATTAACCAAATTATATCATGCAATTAAAAAATGTGTTAAATTTGGACGAGAGTGTATAGAAACGCGATTATTATCTCCAAGGCAGTAAGTAAAATGAAGGAAAACCGTTAATCAAGATATGACCCTTCTGCAGAATACCTAAGCAAAGCAAGAAAATGATAAAGAATTTGTTTCCGGCTATTTCCACATCCATTTCCTTAATAAACATTAAGTCCGCCTCTGTGCGATGCCAGTTCCTGACACTGAAGTACATGTTTTTATTGTGCAGGGTCCTGTTTTCATAACACGCCAGGATCAGCCTTGTATGGGCTGTAATTAATTAATTTGCGACTCTGTATGAACCACACGCTGACAACAGAATCATCTTCCCACCTACTCTCAACATTTCGTCCTTTTTTGTTTCATTGTAGGCCTCTTCAGCGCATTTCAAACATCTATTCAAGCGCTGCCTTTGCATTTTATCACAGTAGTGGTACATTTTGCCTCTTCTGAGTTAGACATTTACATAATACAGATAAACTGGTGTCGCAAGGGAATTCGGCAAATTCTGTTGTTGCATTATTACGAAGCCAGAGACTAGACTTTCTGATATTGCGGTGGTTGTAGTTTAGCGTTCTGCTTGGCGGTGAAATCTCTGCAGAATTTAGTTTGGTGATCGCACAGTGATATCGGAAACCATGGCGAATTAGGTTACATCAAACGTATACAATCTTTGATGTTTAGAACCAGCACACAGAATATGTAGTTGTATGTAATGTAAAAAAAGTTCCGGACGCAGCAAGTGCGTTATGGTAATGCATTTTTATTAACTGCTTCAAACTTGAATAACTAAATTTTCTCTTAACTTAGAAAGTTTAATTTTGGTACGTAGTAAGTCCTTTGCTAAGGCAATAAACGCACCAAATTTCATTTATATAGCTTTGTAACATTCGGAGAAAAAAAAAATTCGAAAGAAAATTTAAATTTGAGTAACTCAATTTTCTATAAACTTATAAAGTTTAATTTTGGCGCATAGTAATGGCTCTCCCAATGCAACATACATAGTAAATTTTGTTAAAACAGCTTTGTAATTGTCGGGGAAAAAAAAATTTTCGAAAGGAAACTCAAAATTTTCCCCGAAAACCCTGTCGGATTTTCCTGACCAACGAACCTATCCAGGCCATTATTAAAGAAAGGCACTTGCCGAGTTTTATCGAACTCGGTTAATTAATTTGTGAGTTATCAGACGGAAAACTATATATATATATATATATATATATATATAAATTAAAAGTGACCCCAGATATGGGTTCTAGGAGTCCTAGTTTGCGCTCATTTGAAAACATTTTTGCAAAGTCTCACCATCGATACCTCTCTATTAGTGAATTTTTTTAAATAAAAATTCACTAATACTTTGTTACTGATTTACGATCTGCTCGCTAAATAGATCTTGTAGCAAGGTGAATTATTTGTATTATAAAAATTCTGTACGCGAAAAGTGCGTTATGTTAGCAAATTTAGAAAAAAATATTCTGCGTTTGTGTCACTCCTGTGTAATTTCGACGTTAATTCGTAAAGATGCAGTAAGTGCTGTAACGGACACGATATTAAAGAAAATGTCATGGGCAACTATGCCTGTTGCAGGTGTATATCAATATCATTTGATCCGTATCAACACCGCCCTTTGTTTTACTATAAGATATTATTTTGGGATTTCCTTAGAGGTGTGAATCTAAGTCTGGTTAGTCTCTGGATGGTTTACTTTCTGTTGGTTGCCAGCACGTAGAACTTTCGCTAAAAACCTGGGGCTTAAAGTAGTACAAACTCTTGTACATGGCGTTCATAATTCTGGTCTCAATCTTACGATAGACAATTTAATCACTAGTGTTCTAAATGCAGGTTACCTGCTAGATAAAAATATGACTGTTGTGGGTACACTAAGTCAGAATAGCTTGACATTCCGAATGGAATGAGAGCCTCAAAATATCTTGTAGTCAGCTCTTCATTATTTTTCTTTCAAAATGACGTATCTATGCCAAGTTACACACGCAAAAATAACAAATTCGTAATTTTACTAAGCACCAGGACGCACCTAGGAGGAAGCTAGGCAAGGTCTAGAGCTAGTCAGCTCTCTAATAGTTGGCTGGTGTGTAGTGGAATTTTCCTTTTACGTGATAGTAAAGGATTTTTTTCACGCCTGAGAAGGTACCACCCCTTACATCAAGGGGCCGGTGAAGTCCCAACGGACGTTTTCGGTTCTGGTGTATGAGTCGGTTTCCCTTATAAGCAAAAATGATGATGGCTCCTCTTTGTACAAAAGATTCTGCAGGTAAAATAACCTTACATTCGGATCTCCGGGGGAGGGGTGTACAGGGGGCGCCAGCATCAAGATTTAACATATCCTTCTCGAATATATGTGGCCGAAAATCTAACATGGACTCCGTCCACCATAACAGGCCCCAACTCCTCTTCCTCACCGAAACTCAAATCAGTGCCAAAACAGTCACTAATCACCTTAATTTCCAGGGGTATGAGCTCCTTACTTCCTTTATATTGCATGGAGGCGTGTGCGCGTACGTCTGTAACAATCTACCCTGCACCAGACTCCCCAATTTAGAAGCTGGAAAAAAAGACATACTATGGATAAAACTCTCTCTCAGGGCTCAACTAAATTCATGTGTTGCATTTACCGCTCACCTTCTGACAACAACTTTGTCCAGCTCTTTGACTAAATTTCTGAAAAAACCGACTATCTGATTTCTGAATATCCTTCCTCCGAGGTCACTATTCTTGGTGACTTCAATGTCCATAATAAGGAATGGATAGGATCTTCAAAAACGGATTCACAAGGAAGATCAGCAAATGCCTTTGCAGTCAGCAATTCTTTAGCCAATATGGTTCAGCAACCTGTTTACTTTCCTCGCATCCCAACACACAGCTCAAATCCCTTGGATCTCCTTCTTACTACAAATCCTGACTGCTATAAGATATCAGTCACCGCCCCCCTGAGTCGCTCAGACCACGGCATGGTCACTGCTTCCTGCGCAATGCAACCCGAGGTCACACAGTAATCACACCCACTACAACTCTGCGAACTGGAACTAAATGCGAGATTACTTTTCCTCATTTCCATGGGCGTCTGTCTGCTTCTCTCATCCTGACCCTATCTCACAAAGCGTCACCGAAATTATCCAAGCTGGCATGGAATTATTTGTTCCACAGAAAACCTCTGCAGCCACTGAAAAGCACTGGTTCTTTAAATCCTGTGACAAGGCCAGACTTTAAAAGGCCAAAGCTCACAAAACGCTTCTACACAATCCCAGTCAAGAAAACCGTCAAGCATTCAACGACGCAAGCAACCGCTTTGTCCGCATTCTCTCTGAGGCAAAAATCTCGTTTAATAACCACATCAAAAACAAATTTCTCTTAAGCTCCAGCGGCAGACTCTATTGGGAATAATTTCTGCAAGAGCACGTTCCCACCTCTTGTCTCAGGGGATGAAATTGTTTCTACTGCCCTGGGCAAGGCTGAACTTTTTGTCTCGTTTTTCGCCGGCAATTCTACTCTCAACCCACCTCCAAATGCTCAACCACCAACAGTTCCCACTGTCGCGCATAAAACGACGGATATCATTTTCATAACTAGATCCCAGCAATTGTTCTCAAAAAATTATATAAACATATAAAAATTGACCCAGGATGGGTTCTAGGGCTTCTAGTTCGCGTTCATTTGTAAAATTTTTTTCAAAATTCAAAAGTCGGGATATCCCCATTAGTGAATGTTTTCTACGAAAATTCACTAAAAAGAAGATAAGCTGTTCCAAATACTCTTATCTTGTTGGGCTTATGATAGGTTTATTTTATTTAAATCATTTGGCGAAGGTAACGCTGCGCGTTTTAAAGTTGATTTACGTAAGAGGAATAACATTCTCTTACACAAAGTGACTCGACAATTTTAAAAGTGCATATAAAAAGCACATTGTGTCCAATGTCACTTTAGTTTCTAGTATAAAATAACTAACCTGTTATCTCATATGAACCGAAATAAAATTACATTATAGTACGTAGTAATAACCATAATAAAAATTGAAGTATTCTCGAGTCTACTGTTAAAGCTTTCCTGAATTGCACAGACCGCTTCCATGGAGACTTAGATGGAACATGTGATAGTACTTCTATAATAAAAACGATAATGGCATACGTGACGTACTCTGATAGTCTAGAGCTACTTTACGGTTTAAAATCTTCATCTGAACTATTCACTCGAATGGATTTTTACGTTTTGGAATAGAAGTTTTCTGCTGCAATGCAAACTGACAACTGAATTAAATCGTACATTCCCTGTAGTGGCAACATCTGTGCACATATCCAACAACAAAAGATGATTAAGAAAAAGCACTAGTAATTTCTTTGGCGTCTGTTCTATATCTCTGAGAATGGGAACGCAAGGAAACATCTGACTCTTTCCTGAAACAGATAGATGCTGTGAAAATGTACAACAAATGAGATCGTTGAACCTGCTATTCAAGTACATAAACAAAGTGATTCTTGAATGGATGGTTTCTTTTTCAGTACTGTAAGTTTAAAGTGTAACTCTTTTGTCGAAGACAGATGAAATAAAGAATGAAAAAGGTATACATTAAGGAGCATAGCAATTAATAGCTGGTAACAAAAACATAATGCACGCAGAATCACCTCTGTGAGACTATATATAAAAAAGCTTTTGGTAACGTGCCCCGATAGACTTGGATATGCTGTGGTACCACATATCTAGAAAGTATAATGGCGATCATTACAGTCTTAAATATTTTTGCGGTAGAGAAAAATTGCCAGTAGGCCAACAGTTTTTACGAAATGGGTTGTTTGTAATGTTTTCCAAACAAAACAAGAGCCGGCAAAATCTTCTAAACTTTGTTCCAAGACATGCATTTTTTTTACGCATATAAAACATCTGAACCTGTGGATAAAGGGTGAGTAGCACGGTGGCTACCCAGACAGCAAACAATTTTTATTTATTGAAAGAAATTCTACAATTTAAGGAAAACACATCAGTAGACCTAACAAAAAAAAACTAGTTATTCTTTAAAAATGGGACGTTATATATATATATATATATATATATATATATATATATATATATATATATATATATATATATAATATATATATATATATATATATATATATATATATATATATATATATATATATATAGAGTGTGTTTCAAAATGGATGGGAATGTATTGCTATCTCCGTTATTATTTGAGAGAGGGAGACAGCTAAATCAGCAATGTCTTTTAGAAGTCCGATGGTAAAAAAAAAGAACGGGACTTTACTATGGCTTTATCATTGTAAAAATGTTGTAGCAGAACTATTAAAGTAACATGACAATCATACGGTGACATTGAATGGATTGAGTTCTAATATCTAGAGGCAAGCTTTACTAGATTAGATTATATATAGTGAACAGAGAAAAGAAAACAACTTGTGACCAGAGCTAGAAAATTGAAAGGAGTTGTTCAATGTCTTCGTATCTCCCCTGGATATAACACGGTAAAACATTGCGTTATGCATTGGATTAGTTCCTACTTAGATTGGACATGCATCTCATAAACTTTGGATTTTATTATACTCTAAATATAAAAATAACAAGGTGTCAAGTCCGGCGATCTTGCAGGCCAGTGCCAAAGGCCGTTTCCGCCTATCCATCTGTCAGCAAATATATCATTCGACGGATGATACACACGTATGGTATTATGCGCCGGAGCCCCGTCCATCTGGTACCAACAATTGAGTAATGAATTTCCAGATAGACTGTCCACAAATGGCACCACCACTGTTCTCAGGATCTGAATATACTTCTCAACTTCTCAGACGTGAGCGTGCCATCGTGAATATGAAAACACACTCGGTCGTCCATTATCATGCAGAAAACATTGCAACTAAATCTCTGCTGGAAGTTCCTAGGTCGTGTCATATGCAGGCTTTCAGCTGCCCAGTGATGCTGATTTTTCATATTTCGCAAACAGTCTCTGCAAATGTTAGACTTATTAGTACAGATTATTTTGCTCAAGAATGGAGGATCTTCCTGCACTCGTATCAATAGGTATATGTAATAATTGATCCGCCTCTCGTATTCGCTATCACGGAGGTGTTGCACAGGAATGAAAGAAAAATTATGCATATTGTGCTTCTTTAATATTCTCTGAATGATCCAGTAAGGCATCTACAAGTCCCTAGACGCACTTCTTATAGAATTTGTTGGCATTGCATGGAAGCATGTAAAAAAGCGACTTGGTATGTTTTCTCATCTTTAAGTTTGCCTCTACAAACTACTCGTCTGGATGTAATACTTCTATGGATTGAAAACTTTGATTGAAGCTTCTTGAACCGGTGTCTGTCCGAAGGTTCCGAGTGAGGAAACTTTTCGTGCAATATACAACATGCTCTTTCAATAGCTCTATTGCAGTCACCATGAATAATGAATATATTCATGATAACTGCATTACTGTAGCGTATTCTTCTTCCCATCGTGACTTATACAAAAAGCAAGCTACTAATTTTACTGCTGTCACTAAAATAAACTATGTGTCAAATTTCAGTTTTCTCGCCTGACATTCCAACAAAAGCCAACTCTTTCCATAAACGAACTCATGTATAAATTCCAATATAGCCTCCCCGTTGGAGTGGTGGATATCTCAGAAATTATGCTATTCAAGTATAGGACATAATTAACAGAAGTTGCAGAGTTATGTATGTAAAATGCTTTGGAATAGAAACATATAGGCTGTTCCATTTGAAAAAATCAAGTTATACCCGCTTGAATATTCATATTTTGTCAGGATATAAACGCTACACCCTGTATAATAAATAGACTTTAATTCAAACTGTTTGCCGGAAATTGTTACCAGCAATCTGTTGTCCAAAAATGTCTTTTCTAGTTTTACACTTTACAAAGATACATCAAATTATAAAAAGAGCTGCGATAACGAATAATTTTGAAAAATAGCCAATATTTCAAAAACTGATAACTCTAGGTGTTGAGAGTACCACACAAAATCTATCACAAATTGGACTATCATTCTGAAAATGTAAAAAAACTCGGGACGCAGCAAGTGCGTTATGGTAGTGAATTTTCATAAAAATGTTTTTATTGAAAATATGTGTTTTTCTTTTAATTTAAAAAAAGAGGCATCAATTTCGGTTACCAGTATAACCTTTATAGTAAAAACAATGTACCATGTTTCATAAAAATAACTTTATTGTGTGAAAATGTACAAACATTTCCTAAAGTAAACTTAAAGTGTTCCCGGAAAAACTCGTTTCTTGGTCAACCTTATAGGTTAATAGCAAATTGGGCTATACAAATATGAAGCATTTGATCAAAATTCGCTACCATAACGCACTTGCTGCATCCGGAATTTCTTTTTTACAAACATGCATTATATTTCGATGGAAAATGCAAAAATGCAATAACATAAGGCGTGTTTGATTAAAAAAAAAAGAAAATTTGTATCACCGACGACTTTTGGGCCAGCCTGTGATTGTAGAAATAGTTTTTGAAAATGTAGCTCAAGACACCCTAAAATTAATGTATACAGATATTTTTCATATCTTGTATAATAACGGATATATTGAGCTTTATTGATTTTTTACGAAAATTCGACAAAAATTATATACCATTAAACGATAAACTCTATAGCTAAAACTACTGCCCAGCATCAGAGAAAGGGTCTATTAGAAATGAATTTTCTGGAAACATTTTAGTAAATTGAAGGACAATGACGGTTGAAACTAAGACTTCAGGGTTTGTAAAACATCCTTGTTGAGACATTTGATTCCCATAGCCCGTATTAGATTCACGTTATTTGCCTAAATGTTGCTGATTTTGACGTTTTATATCGCAACTTTGACGTTTTGAAGAAAACCCCAATTTATTTTTCTTTAAATGCCTATCACTTTTTTGTCTTTTGACCTACATAGCTAAATTTTGGTAGGTAACTTACCTGTAAGGATGTAAACCCGCGTACCAAATTTGGTTGTCCTTACTTTGTTAATTTTGGAGATATACTTTTTTTTTTGAAAGAAAACACAAAATTTTCCGGGAAAACCTGGGCAGATTTTCCTGGCTAACGAACTTATCCAAGCCATTTGCCAAAGGAATTTATTCACCAAATTTAATCAAAATCGGACTATTATTTTTTGAGTTATCGGTGTGATACATATATATATATATATATATATATATATATATATATATATATATATATATATATATATATATATATATATATATATAAAAAAGTCGGGATCTCCTCATTAGTGAATTTTTTTAAGAAAATTCACTAATATATAGGGTATTTCATTTAAAATAACGAAGTTGGTGGCGACTTCCGGTATAACCGTAAGTGCTGGAGTAGTGCAACTATTTTAATGTGAATGAATATAATTGCCGAATATAAATTTTTAGCTCTCAAATCGGATGAGAAGGTCATAAACTTCTAATGAGCACTTCTCAGCAATCACCTTGTATACAGGGTCCGGCAAGTTGAGAGAATCACATAATTATTTTCAAAACCGCTCTACCTAGAAATGTCAAATTTGGTATTCATGGGTATACCGGTGTTTCGCATAACCCGAAATTAGTTTCATGTATACAGAGTGATCAGTTTCCCTATGCCACAACAAACTTTTATTTTTTAAAATAGGACACCCTATATTTAATTTTATTTTTTGGTAAAGCACTTCATGGTGAGTAAAATGATGCGCCACAATAGCGGACTGGGATCAACGGTTTAGAAATTGTTCAATTATTTGTCCTAAACTTTATTCCGATTCAACACGACAGTGCTGCTATGTCGTCGCAAAACCTGTCAAGATCTGGTATCACCGTGACTCTTGACTCAATGTAGCATAATAAAATATGGTTATATAGCTTGCGGAAATATCTAGTTATACAGGGTGTTACATTTTACAAAGATCAATTTTTCTCGAAAATTTCAAATCAAACATCCTGTATATGACTGAGGCATCAGATAGAGGGCTTAGTAAGCTTTCTCCCAATATCATATTTGCTAGGGTTCAATTTGCTGGATCAACACAAACTGATGGATCATTGGTAAACGTCTGGGCTTTCTTCTTTCTAAAGGTGAATTATAATTTGTACAGGATAGTTGTGGACTATTTGGACCAAGTTTTGGCCCCAATTATATAGGTACAAATGCCCAAATACGATGACCTGCAAGGTCCCCAAATTTGACTCCCATGTACTATGTTTTTGGGGTTATATCAAGTACCAAGTTTATTCAGATTTTGGCATAGATCCTCTAGTTAGCGTTCACAATCTACAACAACGGATATTAGATGCATGTCGGAATCTTGTTCGGGAGATGATCCATGCTGCTACGCATAGACAAATTATGGAAAGATTAGAACTTTGCTTTCAGCAAGAAGGGAACGTGTTCGAACATCTGATTTGAGATTTGTTATTAAAACTGTTATTTTAATACATTCTTTATTATTTCGTTTATGTATTAAATTAATGTGATACTATTATTTTTATTTAATTTTTGTTGTTTATAAATTAAGTAAAAATAAATTTCACTATACAATTATCTAAAAACGATGTAACAATTAAAAAAAATGCCATGTCTATGATTTTCATTAAAAGCCTGTACAAATTATAATTCACCTTTAGAAAGAAGAAAGCCCAGACGTTTACAAATGATCCATCAGTTTCTGTTGATCCAGACAATTGAACCCCAACTAGTATGGTATTGGGAAAAAGCTTACTAAACCCGATATCTAATACAGGATGTTCCATTTGAAATTTTTGAGAAACATTGAGCTTTGTAAAATGTAACACCCTGTATAAGTGGATATTTCCGCAAGCTATATAACCATATTTTATTATGCTACATTAAGTCAAAAGTCATGGTAATGCCAGATCCTGACAGGTTTTGCGACGACATGGCAGCACTATCGTGTTGAATCGGAATAAAATTTCGGACAAACAATTAAGTAACTGCTAAACCTTTGATCTCAGGCCCCTATTGTTGGACATCGTTTTACTCGCCGTGAAGTGCTCTATCAAAAAATAAAATAAAATATGGGGTGTCCCATTTACAAAAACAAAAGTTTGGTGTGGGACAGGGAAACTGATCACTCTGTATACATGAAACTAACTTCCAGTTATGCGAAACACTGATATATCCATGGATACCAAATTTGACATTTCTAGGTAGAGCAGTTGTGAAGATAATTATATGATCCTCTTAACTTGCCGGACCCTGTATATTTCCTTGGATAAAAAGCGATCCTTATTCGCGCGCACTTCAGGATTCTTTTTAGAAGTCCAGAATGTAATATAGTAATGAGAGAATTTTTCTAACGAACACAAAATGCTGCATAAAAGATCGAACAGCAAGTAAAAATTTCAATTCTAAGCCGTGGCACTTCTAAAATTAACTCGAATCGAATTCAAGCGACGAAGGACGTCGTAGGTGTTTCATTGCCCAAGAGTAGGACAATGGCGTCAAATGAGAAAGGGAGCTAAAACTTTTCAGAAACCTGGGAATTAATTAAACATAAGTTGAATTCTGGAGACACGTTATTAACAAGAGCCTTGGCACAGACCTTTACTTTGACTCAGCTGACTTCTTCTTCTTTCAGTTACGGTTTGTTTTGGAGGGAACACAAGTAATGATTAATCGTTTCTTTGACTGACAGGAAATGTTAATTCCGGTTTCTGTTCAGTAAATTGAACTCGCCACGTTAATCGCCGAACTGCGGCGGTACCGGTGGGTTATATTATGTTTGGTTTCTTATTCTCTAAATGGATTTTATTGAGGAGGTAAATTTAATTTCGATAAAGTATTTTGTATCTGCGTTCCCTTAATTAGAAGTGGCTTATTGTAACTTAAAAAAGTTTTTAATTAAAATGTGACTTGGTTAACGGAGACAGGTTTAGTCGTGAAACAAACACATTTATAGGTATTTACGCGCACTTAAAGGTAATTAATTCGTCTAGAGAACACTTCTATAATAAACCATTAGAACTGAAAAAAATGTTCGGGACGCAGCAAATGCATTATAGTAGTGAATTTTCATAAGAATTGTACACTATTATTAGTATATATTATTAAAAGGAGATGGGAAACCGGTTTTAGAGGTCCCAGTTAGCGATCATTTGAAGAAGTTTCTATTTTACATGGCGCTAGAAAATTATAATTTGTTAGAGATATAAGTACTGTAAGTCTCTTTAAAAAATTGTGTTAGAAATTTCATTGAAGTCACAAAAGTTTTCTATAAAAAAAATATTACAAAGGGAATGTCGCTGCCAAATCATAAATATGGCAGGTATTTTCCTTTTAATTGCTTGGATGGTTTTGTTTTAGTCAAACCCAGTCGAACTAGCTTTTGCAAACAAAACAACAAAAACAGTGTTTTTTAAAACCAACTTGTAGTTATCTGCGAAGCTCGTTATGTTATTTTTCTTTAATTTAGTACCCACGCTGCGTTTACATAGGTGTAACCATGATATAATGACTCAGAAGAGATATGATATTGCGCATATGCCCCGCCCCCTCGTATGACGTCATGTGGTGAGTAACGTTATAGAAGTCCAACTACACACTTAAAACAAAGTCATTCGCAATAAAAAAGTTTCTATACGTCAGTCTAATGCGGTTGAAGTTACGCCTATATTGTCTTTTTCAGATAATATAGATCGCAGCACTAAATTTAATCTTTTTCATTTTTATTACTTCCAACTGTATGCACTTAAATATTAGTAAGATACGTAATTTGTTAAGAGGTTGTGATGAAACGTCAAACCCCACTGCACGACAGCATATTATTGTTGCATTGGACTCACCAGTTGACACCATGCGCGTGACAGGTCTAAAAATAGATAGTCTAAATATCATATCTCTCGTTATTTATATCATGGGTGCAAATATGGTTCAAGATTCAAGATTCTGGCTTAACAGGATATTCAGATTACGGATTTCAAATATTAAAAAAAATTCTCTACCATAATGTATTTGCTGCACCCCGACCTTTTTCAACACTTATTTACCGTTGCTGTATCAACACGTTTTGAAAATGACAAAATATTTTAGCTCTCTATGTGAGGCTGACAAACAAGGCAACCTAAATTTCATTTTTGGAAAAATATTTAATACAAATGAAATTGGGTAACAATTTAAATATAAATTGGAAATCTTGGTTCTCTGCATTGTGACAGGGATTCCCCTTCCCCTTTTGCATGCCTATAGCCACGCTTAATAGATAAACAAGAACAATGTAAGCAAGAAAAGTTTTTTGGGAACAACCCGCAAGAAAGTTACGGGATCTGCCGTGAGTTTAGGGGTTTTGGGTGGGATAAACATAATTTTAAGGAGGTATAGCTGCAAAATAGAATAAAGGCAGCTTATAGAGGTTCAACTAACCTGGTTCTTTGGAAATTTCCGCTCAGATTTCCTTTTCATCTACTTCCCCGCCCAACAACCCTATTAACTACCGGTCCGCAACTTTCTTGGGGGCTGTTTGCAAGAAATATTTCTTTTACAAGGAGATCTAAGTATGTTTCTGATTTGTGTACTAATCTGAAAATTTAGCGAAAATTTAACTTTTATTTACAAAACGAATGTAACTGCCAAACTATAAACGTGGCAGGTACTTTTTACATCTTATTAGTCACTTGGATGATTCGTTTTAGCCAACTCAATCAAACCAGTTTCTGCAAATAAAATAACAAAAATGGTTTTCTAAAACAAATTTGTCGTTGCCTGTGAAGCTCATTGTATCATTTTTTCAAATTTAGTACTCACGCTGCTTTTATATAAACTACAATGGGAAACCCGTTGTCTCCCTTCCTTGCCGAAGCCTTCATGAGGCTATTTGAGAGTGACCTTGCTGGGGCGGTGGAGTAGTTTCTGAGGGTATGGTTCAGATATGTCGATGATATGTTTGCCATATTTGACCTCAGCAATATATATATATATATATATATATATATATATATATATATATATATATATATATATATATATATATATATATATATGTCTATATATATATATATATATATATATATATATATATATATATATATATATATATATATATATATATATATATATATATATATATGTCTATATATATATATATATATATATATATATATATATATATATATATATATATATATATATATATATATATATATATATAGGGTTTTTTACGATAGCCGTGCATTAGAAGTTTATGAAGTTCCCTGATATCCTAAATTCTGAAATTGTGGCAGCGGTCACAATTAGTAATTGGCTTTTATTCTAAAATATTTTCAAGGTCACATCACTTCCGGTTAGACCGGAACTAGTCATCAACTTTGCTAATTTAAATAGAATGCCCTATTTTTTTTATTGCATATTCGAATTCTCCATAAAATTTCATGAAGATTTATATTAGACTTTCCTATTCCTATCTTCATCAGTTCCAAAGATATTGTGATTTCTCTGTATTTCGCTGATTTTGCAACCTTATTTATAATATTTTGTATTTCACACGTTTTTTAAGGTAAAAGGCTCGAATTTAGAATTTCGTAACTTGTGAGAGCGAGCTTTCATACTATGTGCCTTAAGTTTACCTGTGTCATACAGAGTGTTCTAAATTTAGTTACTAACTGACACATATTCAACGTGGCAAAAGTATTTTTTTCAAATAGAACACCCTGTATATTATAAAAAATTCGGGTTCTAAACTTAATTCTACCCCGGCCCGATATTAGTTTTTCTATACCTATCTTCAATATGTTGCTTGTTATTAGCATTTTTAGGTAACAACCTCCTCTTCTAAACAACAAATGCAGCTGTGATTGTCAGTCAGATAACAAAATGATATGATTTCATAAAAATATTTAATATAATTATTAAAAAAACATTAAAAACAAATATTAACAATAAACAAAAAACTGAACAAACACAAATTTAAAAAAAAGGGAATTCAAATTTAAATGCTACGATCACTATAAATGTTCTATGTAACCGCCGTCTTGATCAAGGCGCTGCAAAATTCTACGTTTAATCTCATACGTAGTAGCTCTTTTGATTTCATTTGGATCCAAATCTCTAAAAGCTTTAATTACACGATTTAAAAGATCCCCTCTACCTTGCACTGTTGTGACATACACTTGACTTTTTATACGCCCACAGAGATTAAAATCGGCAAGCGTTAAATCAGGAGAGCGGGGAAGCCATCTCCAAGGATCGTTGGGCCCAGTCCATCTGTCTTCAAATAATTGTGTTAAGTGCCAGTAAACTTCACCAGTGGAGTGGGCAGGCGCGCCGTCTAGCTGATGCCAGCAGATTTGCCTTATATCTAGTGGTAGCCTTGTCAGAAAATTATGGACAGATCCCCTTAATAGTTCCAAATACTTTTCACCGTTTAAATTTTCTTCGTAAATTTCATAAGACACCTTATTTTCCATGATAATACAAAGCAAATTAAAAGTATTATTTGTTTGAAAACGTCCGTCTCTAAATATATTAGGGTTTTCACTTGCCCAAAAATTACTATTTCTGGTGGTAGTGGTGGTGGTGGTGAAAAGGTGGTATGGCCTCGACAGAATTGTCATTAGCCAATGATTTTTTAACTTGTCATTTGAATGAATATTTCTCCTATTCACAATTCCTTCCCTTCTAAATTTCGATTCGTCGGTCCAGATAATTTTAGAGAGAAAATTCTCATCTAATTGAATATTGAGAAACAAACTATTTTTAAATGGTGAACAGGTCGAAGTCCTTGTAGTACTATTTATGAATATGGGTGCATTTTATGAGATTTCAATTTTCTGTGCACAGATGAGCTTGATATTCCCAAAGCTCGAGTAGCTGCAGGAATAGAGCTACGCGGGTAAACTTGAAAATAAGCCAAAACGTTTATCTCATTATCTTCATTTTCAGTTACTGGCTTTGGATCATGTCGTGTAGTTTTGACACTAACAATCAATTTAAATCGTCCCTTTATCCTTGCGAATTTTCCTCTACTGATTGCCGATAGAGTCAGATAGCTCTCGCTAAACATCCTCCATGTTCTGCTTACAATCCGATTGCATTCCTCGTGAATATAATATAAATAATTAAAGTTCAAATATCCATACTAGAGTACTCTTCATTATTCTGCGTTTTTATTATCTTATTATTTCTATAACGTGAGTAATACAAACCCACTCAGATAAACTTTAAAATATAAATGAGCTCTAAAATTCATGTGCTGCCAAAATTCTGTTTTCTGACAGCCACAGCTGCCTTTATTGTGCAGCTTAATGTATATTCTCTAGAAAATGAGTTTGTTACCTAAAAACTCTAGTAGCAAGTTACTCGTAAGAGATAGGTATAGGAAAACTTATAGGAAACCGGTGTAGAATTAAATTTCGAACTCGAATTTTTATTAATATACATGGTGCAACTTTTAAAAAAATGACTTTTGCAACATTGAATATCTGTAAGTTGGTAAAAGGTATAAAAAATTATCGGTGCCAGATCATTTCTGTGAATATTCACTACTATAACGCACTTTCTGCATCCATACTTTTTATACGAGTTCAGATAAATGAACCAGAGACAAAAATCAAAAATCGCTTTTTTTCAGTTTTTTTTTTACAATTTCTTGCATTTTTGCATGTAGTTGATTTTCTTTGCGAAATAATAAAGATAACAAAATTTAGATTTTAGTTGAATTTAAATCTTCAAACCCTATATATATATATATATATATATATATATATATATATATATATATATATATATATATATATATATATATATATACAGGGTCGCTGATAAGTCTGGAAACGGTCGATTATCCGGGAAAATATACAAGGTGTCGAAAAAAGTTTTATACAAAAGTTTTTGGGTTCTTCAATGTCTACTAGGCGGTGATAATTTTATTTATACAGGGTTGGTCATACAGGCGTGGCACACCAATATTAATTTTTTTTTAATGGAACACCCTATATATTATTCGATATTTCAATCCTTCTCTTAATTTTGAGCAACATTTATAAGAAGCATAATGTACCTAAACTCAATCGTTTCCGGGAAAAAAATAAATAAAAATAAACGCTACTGTTTTTAAAATCTATTGGATGAAGAACAAAAATAAATGAAAAGTAGAATATCTCTTGAAAACAATCTGTGAGTGTGAAAAGAACCGGTTGCGATGTTTTTAACATTGTTTGGAATCCCAAGATAAGATAAGATGCCCATAAAAAACGCAGTATTATTCTTTTGTTTTAAAATGTTTCCAGGACAACGAATGTCAAACATTCATTCAGTGTCAACAGTTTTGAAACATTAGTAATTTAGTGTCAACAGTTTTTGTGCAAAATGGCAAGTTTAAGTGAAACCGAAAGTATCGAAATTTTAATGATGATAGGGTACGGTGATAGAACACGAAGTTTTGCTCAAGTGGTGATTATGTTCAATGAGTTGCATCCTGAGCGGGAATCGATCTCCAAATCCACAGTTTCGAAAACTTTGCATCGTTTTCACGAAACTGGCGGTATCAAGGATAAACCTAGAACTGGAAGGCCAGTAACCGTTACAAATGAAGAAAATTCTTTGAATGTAATATTGGATGTGGTGGAAAATCCGAAAACTTCGGCACAGCAATTGGCTTTAAATCACAATATGAGTCGATATTCAATTCAAAAGATTACGAAGCGGGAAAAGTTCCGTCCATATAAAATTCATTTATTGCAAGAACTGAGTGAAGACGATTTTGATCGCAGAATCGAGTTCTGTGAACTTATTATGGAGAAGTTACGCCAAAATTTTAACTTTGCCAAACACATTTTGTTTTCCGACGAATCTACATTTTGTTTGAATGGACAAGTCAACCGACACAACTGTAGGTACTGGTCAGACGAAAACCCACATTGGATGGAACAAATTCACACCCAAAGACCGCAAAAAGTAAATGTTTGGTGTGCTATTATTGGTGGACATATCATAGGACCTTATTTTATACACGGTAATTTGAACTGTGCTCGATATTTGACACTTTTGCAAGAATCAATTGTTCCAGACGTTAGTCGATTATTTCCGAACAATAACGACCCAAATCTACCAGCGGAAGAAATATGGTTTCAGCAGGATGGGGCACCCCCTCATTTTGGAATTGAGGTACGGGAATATCTGAATCAAACCTTTCCTGGCAGATGGATAGGGCGCAGGGGAACTATTGAATGGCCAGCTAGGTCTCCAGACATGACGCCGCTTGACTTTTTTTTGTGGGGTCATGTAAAAAATTTAATTTACCAAAATAGACCGCAGAATATTGAAGAGTTGCAAGCAAGGATTGTGCATGAAATTAATAACATTCCTCAAAACGCTCTTGTAAATGCAGTGCAATGTTTTGTTAAGCGAATTCATTATTGTCAGGAGGTCAATGGAGAACACTTTGAACATCTTATAAAATAGGATTTCAAACAATGTTAAAAACATCGCAACCGGTTCTTTTCACACTCACAGATTGTTTTCCAGAGATATTCTACTTTTCATTTATTTTTGTTCTTCATCCAATAGATTTTAAAAACAATAGCGTTTATTTTTATTTATTTTTTTACCCGGAAACGATTGAGTTTATGTACATCATGCTTCTGATAAATGTTGCTCAAAATTAAGAGAAGGATTGAAATATCGAATAATATATAGGGTGTTCCATTAAAAAAAAATTAATATTGGTGTGCCACGCCTGTATGACCAACCCTGTATAAATGAAATTATCACCGCCTAGTAGACATTGAAGAACCCAAAAACTTTTGTATAAAACTTTTTTCGACACCTTGTATATTTTCCCGGATAATCGACCGTTTCCAGACTTATCAGCGACCCTGTATATATATATATATATATATATATATATTATATATATATATATATATATATATATATATATATATATCTGTGTGTGTGTGTGTGTGTATTAATATTTGTAAATATAAAGTAGCAGAAGTCTGTGGCTGATGGAATCACTGTTTCCAAAGTCATAAATACCACCACCACCACCACCACCTCATGTGTAATAGGGTGTTTGTTGGGTTTTATCATTATAATTAGAATTAATAATTACAAGGTTATTTAATTATCATGTTTATTATACTTCAATATGGGTGTGTGCAGTAGCTTTCCTGTCACCCCTAATTACTCTCCGTTCCTTTACCATTCTAGATATTATTTTACTATAGTTTTTGAATGATTGTAACGATTCAGTTTTTACGTGGAATTATTACTGGTTTAAAAACACCTAGAAGATCCCCAAATATAATAAACAATACCAGAAACCCTATCTATATTGAATATTTCACGTTTTGGTTTCAAAATAATGTTGATGAAAATTCGTTAAAATATTCTGTATCGTATGAAGCGTACTTAACCTGTAATAAACGTCAAGATATAAACATTGAAAAACGTTGCCTTTTGTTGGGGAAAATAAACATCTCTATTGTCCTGAAATTCTAGGTAAAAATCTGACGTAATTATGATGAAATTTAGAAAATCGGTTAGTAAATGAACGGACGAGTACATTATTGTGGAGGTGTGTATAGAGGACGTTGGTGACTTCGCCAAGGATTGGGGCTCTCGTTCTATCCCATTCGAAGAATGAAGGCGAGAAAGAGCTCGCAAATAACGACTAACGCTCAAAGCACTGAAAATTGGGTGCTGGGGTCAGGCGCAGCCGAACGCTCTCTGCCTCTAGGAGTCTAACGCTAACGCCGGTGGCGTGAACATCGTTTACTTGACGTGGCTCTCGAATTGTCTTATAAACGGGGTTTTTGAGTCTTTCTGTTACCTATACTACCTTGTAACAATACTCCGTGATTGTTTAAAGTGTTTTAATAATTTTCGAGTTTGAATAAACATCGTAGTTAGCATAAAAGCGGAACTTAAGTTGTGGTTCTTTGTTTCAACCTGTTGCCTTGCTGTTTTAATTTACGTTTAAGTTGCGATTCGCGAAGTTTCCAACAAGCGAATTCAGAATATCGGCCAAGGTGTTAAATGGTTTTGTACACGTGACACAATAAATCCACCGGCTTAGTAACCATCAATGGGAGCCATCATTGTTTCTCCCAGCTTTTTTTCTCTTGTTGGAGTCACTGAGACATGTGTCAGCTACCAGTATTTGATTCAGTTTGGAGATCGTCCCCAAAGAGTAACCAGGTAATTCAAGGCAGAAGATTCGGTGAGTCAAAATTTTCTCTGAACTAGCAAAGTTTCTCTTACACACTCATCTGGCAACTGAATTTTTATAATCTGAAGTTTCAAAGACACTCAATCAAGTTTTAGTTTTGAATGGCGTCAGGGAGCTGCTATTAGAACAATTATGAATTTCCTGCTTTAATCTCTGAAATTATCTCAGTTTTTGTAAATTTAAACACGTCATTTTTGAAATTGTAACCAGTGAATCTTGTCTGTAAAAATATCTAACCTGTACATTATCTTTAATATCACTTATTTTCAATAATTACTATAGAGTTCTCACGTAAATATTTACATATATATTCTTAAATTCAGCCTCACTCTAAGAACTGACCAGGATCTAAATATAAAATTGACCAAGCTAATTGACAAACGTCAAATGATTACATCTTAATTTGTTTATTTTTGAGCTGCAGCACACAGCATCTGAATTTTAATTAATATCTCGATAATAAGTGTTTAGATTTCTTTGGTAATAAACAAACCACATTTGTCTCATTAATCTGTCACATGTTTGTAAATTAACAATTTCTTGTCATTGAAGTTCTTGATATTCATTTGATTTCTATTTGTGTAAAATTAATGTTTATTTTGAGAGTTACCAACCATTTAATTTTATTTTGTTCACCATTTCAAATTCAATCCATATGAATAAGTTCAATATTTTGTTACATTAACATGTCTGATCTGATTGAAGATTAATTCCTCTTGAAACTCTTTTGACTTTTTGGTGATAACCAAATTGGGACTCTTTAATATCGCATTCCTTGATATCGCAGAGAAATTTTAAGTAAAGATCATCGTAACCAGGCACTAGTTTGGAGCGCTGATAAATATGAGACTTCAGGCAGTGCAACAACACAACAACAGCGTAAGTAGTAAACAATATTAAGATATTCCAACCTTATAAGCTATTTCTAATCTTGCTAGTTATAAATCTGATAGATAGAAACCATTTAGGGTAGGACTTATAGGAAATAATGACCTTACTACTGACCGGATTTGGGTTCACTTGAGATCCCACGTATATTACTACTACTGCTTGCCTATTACCGAGTAATACATTCCCGCATCTTTTATTTTGAGGAGGTTATATGACATGCCAAAATGTTCAATACATTTTTTATTCCCTAGTAACTGGAAAACTGCTCGAGTACAGCCCATTCCCAAGAAAGGATCAAATGCACTTGCTAGCAACTACAGGCCTATTTCTCTAATCCACGACAGGCAGTATGGATTCCGTCAGCGCAGATCGACTGCCGACCTCCTTTCCTTTGTCACCCATTCTTGGAACAAGTCTATGGAACAACACGGTGAATCCCAGATTGTTGCTCTAGACATATCCAAAGCATTCGACCAGGTCTGGCACGCAGCGCTGCTTAATAAACTTCCGGCCTATGGCCTACCAAAACTCTGTATGTGGACAGCAAATTTCCTCTCCAACAGAAGCATATCTGTTGTTGTGGATGGCTATTCCTCTAAACTGTATCCAATTAATGCAGGAGTTCCTCAAGGTTCAGCTTTAGCCCCTACTTTGTTTCTCCACATTAATGACCTCCTCTCTAGCACATTCAACCCAGTTCACGGTTACGCGGACGACAGCACCCTCCATTCAAATATACAATATTCTAAGCCTGTCTCTTTAGCCCAATTAGATGAGGATCGCAGACTCATGGAGGGTTCTATCTCCGTGGACCTCCAAAAAATATTAGACTGGGGAAGTAGAAATCTTGTACAATTCAACCCCACGAAAACTTAGTCTTGCTTTCTTTCATACAAGAGATACACCAGCCCTAGACCCATTACAATGAACAACCAAGTTATTCAAAGTAATGAGTTCTTTTCTCTTGTTGGCATTTATGTGGATCGAAATCTTAATTGGTACCAACATGTCACATCAATTGCAGAAGCGGCTGTTAAGAAATTAGGTTTCCTCTTCCGGGCTCGCAAATACTTTTCACCAGCTAATCTCTATACCTTATATACTTCACAAATAAGGCCAAACCTCGAATACTGCTCCCACATCTGGGGTGCCGCTGTCGCTTCTACACTCACTATCCTGGACTCCATTCAAAAGAGAGCTATATGTCTCTTCGGTGACCCTACCCTCGCCCAAAGGCTTCCATCCCTTGCTCACCGACGTGCCGTTAGTGACCTTTCTCTATTTTATAGATATCTGCACGGGCACTGCTCAGATGAGCTTTCCTCCATAGTTCCCCCATCTGCTGCCCCTAACAGATCTACCAGGGGAACAGAGCGAATGCACCCTTTTACTGTCCAGGTCACCAGACTTAGAACATCTTGTTATGCCCTCTCTTTTGTCCCGAGGACTTCCAAGTTGTGGAATTCCTTGCTGGCACATGTTTTTCCTTCTCCTCCGAACCTCCAAACCTTCAAGTCAAGAATTAACAAGCTGCCTCTTTCCTCCTTGTCAACACCCACGGTACGATAGTATTTAGGCTGTAAGCCCTCGTGGTGTATTGTTGAAATAAAAAAATAATAAAAAATTTTTTATTAAAGAGCTTTAGCTTCAAAGGATTTTATTTTATAATATGAACAATGTCATTTTGGCGCTTTTGCATCTGACCCTCTTAATCAATCTTTAAACAAAGCTGGTTATGTTATAATAAGACACATGTCAATTGTTAAGGCTTGTTGATGTAACTAAATTCAATATGCGTACAGTGAAACCTTCAGCAGAAGATTTTGAAACTCTGCAGCCGTATAAATAAAAGGCACTCGTAATTCAGCAGCAAAGCGCAGGGACCATAAAAGTCACAACACCCCATACGTCACACTGCCTTCCCATAGGTATTCTCTAAAAGAAGTTAAAAAGACGCAACAGCGACATATTTGTGATAAAAGGATCAAATAATA
Organism: Tillus elongatus; assembly: GCA_964006375.1. Lineage (NCBI taxonomy): Eukaryota > Metazoa > Arthropoda > Insecta > Coleoptera > Cleridae > Tillus > Tillus elongatus. The sequence continues at coordinate 29,112,981 of OZ023265.1, forward strand.
AGAAAACTAAGGACCTTTAAATTTGGCGGTGACATGGGGTTTTACGGAGTCACCAATAAACAACAATATTCCCTAAAACATAACATTTATACGAGACAACAAAGCTTTCGACGTAGCAAGTATCCAACCGTGCAGTTTCCGCTATAAACACGACATCCAAACAAAATACTTTTGTGTTTTCCACAAACATAGCTCTCTTTTATACCACTGCAAGCGCAGAGGAAGCCGATAATAGGAAATAGGGTTCGAGTTCTTTGTTTGACAGATTACTGTTTTTGTACCTGGTAGAGTCAATGCATCAAAACGCTAGGCTCGATGTGCATATATGTAAATTTATCTCTTTCTATCTCTGTTTTATTACACGGAATGGAAGTTTTATACATACCAGAAAAAGCCATTTAGATGCTCAAACTGTAGACTTTTTACATATAGATAGATGGCAGAGCGTTTAGTTTTTAGGAAAATGCGAATAAATAATTTTCTACTTAAGAATATCACTGGAAACAACAGCAATGAATAATTGGTGATTTACGCAACAAACTCATCAGAAAGTTTCTTACAAATAATAATAATTTTAACTATAAACTTGTAGGATGATTAGTTATGCGCAATTTGAAAAATATATTTAGAACATTTTTTAAAACGTCGGAGAAGCTCGGTGGTGTAATAGTAAGAACGTGTGCCTCTGAACCGAAGGGTACTAGGTTCGATTCCCAGGGTTTCCCTTTCATTTGTATTTGAGCAAATGGAATGTCTATACGGTCCGCTCTTCGAGGGGGGCGTAAGCCATCGGTCCCGTGTCTATAAGATGCTGGGAACGTTAAAGTTACCTACCCTCTTTACAAAAAGCCAAGGTTCGGCAAAATTGAAATGAAACTGCTCCCTGGCGTCGGTCGTTGTCGATAGTCGCGGAAATGGACGCACGTTAAGGTACAAAAAGAAACAAACGTCGCGCAGTGTGGTTATTATTTATTTATTTATTTAGTTATTTTTATTTATTTATTTATTTATTTATTTATTTATTTATTTATTTATTTATTTATTTATTTATTTATTTATTTATTTATTTATTTATTTATTTATTTATTTATTTATTTATTTATTTATTTATTTATTTATGTATTTACTTATTTACCTATTTATTTATCTGGTTATTAAGTCCTGCATTGCAACAACCTAAGCTCTTTGAGGGCGAGAAGATTAGGAAGAAGAAAGAATTAATACTCCTAATTCATGATATAGATAAAATTGTAAAAAAATATACACAAAAGAGAACACCTAATAAGATCGGAATAGTGAAAAAAATGTTCGGGACGCAGCAAGTGCGTCATGGCAAAATCATATATTATAGTGATTTATATTGAAAGTTATAAAACATTACTTTATTAGCGAATTTTTCGTAAAACGACAAATTCACTAATGGGGAGATCTGTGTTTAGGTTCTGGCATTGTACTTGAGCAAGATGAATGTCTGCACGTTGCGCCCTTCAGAGGGGGCGTAAAGCCGTCTGTACCGTGTCCATACGATGTTGGGCACGTTAAAGATCCCTACCCTCCTTACAGAAAGGCAGGGGTTCGGCAAAATTTCCAGGATAGTGAGGTGAAACTGCTCCCTGGCATCGGTGATTGGCCATAGTCGCGGAAATAGGCAAACGTTAAAGAAACAAAACACACACACACATATCTATATATATATATATATATATATATATATATATATATATATATATATATATATATATATATATATATATATATATATATATATATATATATATATCGTATCGATAACTCAAAAAATAATGAGCCGATTTTAATAAAATTCAGTACTTACCTTCCTTTTGTAAGTAGCTTGGACAAGTTTGTTAGCCAGAAAAATCGGACCTGTTTTTCCGGGAACATTTTCGTATCTCCCAAAATAAGAGAGTTATGGCAACAAAATTTGTCATATACGGTTCTACTGTAAAACTTACCCTACAAGCCAAAATTTAGATCTTTAAGTTAAAAGGAAAAAAAGTTATAGGCATTTTAAGAAAAAAAAATTGGGTGCCACGGGTGATCAGCGGAAAGCACAAGAACAAAATATTTTGTGTGATTAACAAAACCAATTGAATATTACATCCAACGCTTAAGATTTCTTGGCGTAAAAACGTCAAGAAGTAGCAGAAAAAGTATTTTTAAAATTTGATAATTTTTCTTCTTCAAACGTCAAAGTCGCGATTTAAAACGTCAAAATTTGCAATTTTCAGACAACTAATTTGTAATAAATACCCATTCTGTAGACGATATGTCGTAAGAAGTGTGTTTTACAAAGCCTTAAGGTTAAGCTTCAACCATCATTTTCCTTCGTTTTACTAAAATATTTTCAGAAAATCCATTTCAAATAGACCCGCTTTCTGATGCTTCAGCTATAGAGTTTATGGTTTAATAGTCTATATTATAGCAAATTTTCGTAGAACAAATTCGTTATTGAGAAGACGGCGATTTATGAATTTAAAAAAAAATCTTCAAATGAGCGCGAACTAGGACCCCAATAACCCATCTACGGGCTCAGTTTCAGTTTTTGTCTGTTTAAACATACACAGGGTGACGCTTTTCTACGGCAAAGCTCAATATATCCGTTATTATACCAGATATCACAAAAAAGTGTATACGTTGATTATAGGGTATCTCGAGCTGCATCTTATAAACTTATTTTTACAATCACAGCATGGCCCATAAGTCGTTGGTGATACACACTTTTTGTTTTAATAGAACACCCTGTTATTTTATTGCATTTCTGTATTTTCCAGCGAATTATAATGAATGTTTGTAGGAAAAAAAATTGACATTGTTCATCGTTTTTGAGTTGTTTCGATTGTTTTGCAACTTTTCACGTTTTTGGTACATATTTTAAACACATATCACAAATTGTGAAACGGCGTTTTTATTAATAGACAGCAGGCCCCATGGAAATGACGCATTCAGAGAGCTTTTCGTTTGTATTACTCGACGAAAAATCGAGCTGCCGTATACAGGCATACTCAAATAGTGACTGAATTTTCAAATGTTTTCGCAGAAATGTTTTTCTTATTTCTGCAGAGATAACGTAATAAGATTTTTGTGATATGTTGGTAATTAATAATAAATGTTTAGTAACTTATTGTGAAAAATGTAATTTAGTGTAACATTACTGAAGGCATTTCTATAAAAAAATGGTGAATTTTGGTAAAAGAAATTTTTGCAAATTTTCACGATTTTTTTTCTCAATTTTGGTCCTGAATCTGTTTGTGAATAATTATATCTTGGCAGGTATGTAAGTAGCTTAAAGAGATTCGTTGGTCAAGAAAATTGGACCAGTTTTTTCTGGAACTTTTAAAGTTTATTTTGGAAAATGCTTGTACTTTTTGAAACAACAAAGCTATTTTAATGAAATATGGTACATTGTTAAAACTATCTAGGTTATACTGCCAACCAAATGTCCTTTTAAAAACAAGACATTATCGCCATTAAAAACATTTTTACGAAAATTCGCTACCATAACACACTTGCTGCGTCCAGACTTTTTAAGTAGGAATAGTAAAAAATTGGGTAAAGAAGGGCAAGCAAAATGACGATCTCTACCATAAATATTTATACAGTCATTTGGATACAAAACTCAAACAAAACAATTGTTAAACAGGAAATATACTATCAAAAAAAAGGAAGCTGAACATAAAAAAATCCCCGTGGTTCATGCATTGAGGGTGATTGTATGGATGTAGAAGGGGAAGAAGAACCACCAGGAGTAAGAGGGTTTTGCCCCCTCACCCAAAAACACGGAGCATTCTCCTTCCCCTTGGCGTGCACAGGAGTATTTCTGCAAACCTGTAGGAGAAACTAACTGGATTGCCAATTTTTTTGATTGAGGATGAATACAATGAGGTAGCAAAATTACCCATCAAAGAAAGCAGCTTTTTGACAAAGCGCTAAGGTTTCTATTGCCATTTACAAATATCGAACCGGTGGAAAGAGCTTTCTCTTCATATCTCTCCATTAAAAACAAATACCGAAATAAGCTAAATGCAGTGCCGGATTTACGATTGTACTTTGCATCATTTAAACCTGATTTTAAGAAACTCTGTGCTCTAAAACAAATGCAAGAAACCCTCTGTATATTTAAGTTTGAAATGTAATTATGAAGTTACGTTTAGTTTTATTTTATGACGAGTTACAAGTTACAAACTATTAAAATATCTTATGTGTCATGTATTCATCTCCTGAGTTTCACAAATATAAACACTTCATTTCACGTACGCATTTATTTTTTATTAAGAAACGGTACATGGGAGTAGTTGGAAAGCTACTTGGAGTACACTAATAGGACAATTGGGCTGCCAAGGGGTACGGAATTCAGGAAAACTTTGGGAAAGCGCTGTGTCAGAGCATATAATCATTAGTTTTGGGAGACTTTTTGTGAAATTAAACAGTTCTTCCCAAGCCACTTGTAGAGTTTAGATTTAACCAATCAGTTTTTTTTATCAACAACACACCACGAGTGCTTACAGCCTAAATACTATCGTACCATGGGTGTCGAGAAGGAGGCAAGAGGCAACTTGTTAATTCCGGACTTGACGGTTTGGAGGTTCAGAGGAGAAGGAAAAACATGCGCCGGCAAGGAATTACACAACTTGGAAGTCCTCGTGACAAAAAAACGGGCATAACAAGATGTTCTATGTTTGGTGACCTGGACAGTAAAAGGGTGCATTCGCTCTGTTCCCCTGGTAGATATGTTGGGGGCAGCAGGTAGAGGAACTATGGAAGAAAGCTCCTCTGAGCAATGCCCGTGCAGATATCTATAAAAGAGAGAGAGAGAGAGAGAGAGAGGTCACCAACGGCACGTCGGTGGGCAAGGGTTGCCAGCCTTTGGGTGAGGGTAGAGTCACCATTGAGACGTATGGCTCTCTTCTGAATGTAGTCTAGGATACCGATTGTAAAAGCGGCAGTAGCACCTCAGATGTGGTAGCAATATTCGAGGTTTGGCCTTATTTGCGAAGTATATAAGGTATAGAGATTAGCTGATGAAAGGATTTGCGAGCCCAGACGAGGAAACCTAATTTCTTAACAGCCGCTTCTGAAATTGATGTGACACGTTGGTGCCAATTTAGATTTCGATCCACAGAAATGCCAACAAGTGAAAATGACTTATTACTTTGAATAACTTGGTTGTTCATTGTGATGGGTCTAGGGCTGGTGTATCTTTTATGAGAAAAAAAGCAAAACTGAGATTTGGTGGGGTTAAACTGTACAAGATTTCTACTTCCCCAGTCTAATATTTTTTGGAGATCCACGGAGACAGAACCCTCCATGAGTCTGCGATCCTCATCTAATTGGGCCAAAGAGACAGGCTTAGAATATTGTATATTTGAGTGAAGGGTGCTGTCGTCCGCGTAACTGTGAACTGGGTTAGATGTGCTAGAGAGGAGGTCATTGATGTGGAGAAGAAACAAAGTAGGGGCTAAAGCTGAGCCTTGAGGGACTCCTGCATTAATTGGATATAGTTTAGAGGAATGGCCATCCACGACAACACAAATGATCCGGTTGGAGAGGAAGTTTGCTGTCCAGGTACAGAGTTTTGGTGGTAGGTAGTTGATCTGCGCTGACGGAATCCATACTGCCTGTCGTGGATTAGACTGTGTTTTTCAGGATATTTTAGTAACTCGGTGTTCATGTATTTTTCACTTTAGAGATGACTGAAAGGAGAGAGATATTCCTGTAGTTGCTAGGAAGCGCTTTGGATCCTTTCTTGGGGACGGGGTTTACTCGAGCAGTTTTCCAGTTACTAGGGAATATACCTTTATTGTAAGATGTCTGAAACAGACGAGTCAGGACAGGAGCAAGTTCTGGTGCGAATCTTTTGAGAACGATTGCTGGGATCTCGTCAAGGCCAGAGGCTTTTCTGGTATTAAGAGAAGAGAGCATCTTTCGTACCTTTTTAGTTTTGAAAATGACATCCGTCATTTTATGCGCGACATTGGGGACTGTCGGTTAGGATGACTATCGGGCTATTCAGCCTAGCAACATTTGAGTTATATAAGAAATTTGATACTACTGCAGCTGCATGTGATCTTGCGTTATCTGGCATACAAACATAATTGTTGATAACCGACTGGAGAGGGGATATTACGTGTGTAGGCAAACTTAGTGTCTTTATTATAAATTGGAGAAATTAAATATTGTCTTACTGAAAAACATTTACCTTATTATCCTTTCGTCGAAGCCTTGTTTTAGTAAGTCTAGACGATACCGTTGTGAAAATAAAATATACCTGCTTATTATACTGGAAAAGCTGAATCTTGATGTATTTGCTTGGGTTAAAATGTTTATAGCAATAGAGTTGGTTAAGGTTTTTTTGAGTCAAGACTTGAGTGCCTGGAAAGCAGAATTTTCAACGAGATGGAATATGTAAAATTCCGAGTCTGCATTCTCTAAAAGTCAATTGCAAATATTTGACCAAATATTTTATTCCTCCTGCAAGTATCGCCATCGCTTTTGAAGTGCACGTATGTAGCAACCATTTGCACATCCATTTTAATCACTCATCTGAACTAGCTCCTCGAAGGTAAGTAGTGTAATTAAGTTCTACGTGCAGGAGGTTGTATGATGACATTAACCCGAAGTGGGAGCGGACGTGCAGGGAATTACTCTGCAGGACTATTAAATTATTTAAAACTAGCCGGTGGACATTCGTAATGAAATATACAGAACTTTGTAATTAGTTCGCTGAGTTATCACACATTATCTGATATGGTTTGAGAGGCTGTTTGGTATGAATAATTGAACTCGAACTGAAATTAACAGCCAGTTTACCAGGTTTTGAAGTTGAAACTTTAACAAGTTGAGCGTAGGATAATATTTTGTCGTGGGAAATCATTTCCGTGTTTCTACTTTATGAGAGGAAAGTTTGAAGGTTTTAGGTGATACTGAACTTAAACAAGCATAGTTTATACTATCGTCGTAAAGCATGAAAATTATGAATCATATATTTATAGAAGCTCGCAAAAAGTAAACAGAATTTTCAAGAATAATAAAATTTGAATACATTGTTTTCTGTTAAGGTTCATAGATCGGATAGGTTGTCTGGTAACTCAGAGGGAATATAAACGCGAGAGGATAACACCTATAACTTCAGATTGGGTGTTGGTGTTTTAAATAACATTTATTAGAAATTTATGTAAGTTTACTCAAAATTTTTCGAATATGATAAGTTTTTTATTTATTTTTAATTTCAACAACACACCACGAGGGCTTACAGCCTAAATACTATCGTACCGTGGGTGTTGACAAGGAGGAAAGAGGCAGCTTGTTAATTCTGGACTTGAAGGTTTGGAGGTTCGGAGGAGAAGGAAAAACATGTGCCGGCAAGGAATTCCACAACTTGGAAGCCCTCGGGACAAAAGAGCGGGCATAACAAGACGTTCTATGTCTGGTGACCTGGACAGTAAAAGGGTGCATTCGCTCTGTTCCCCTGGTGGATCTGTTGGGGGCAGCAGGTGGGGGAACTATGGAGGAAAGCTCCTCTGAGCAGTGCCCGTGCAGATATCTATAAAAGAGAGAGAGGTCACCAACGGCACGTCGGTGGGCAAGAGATGGCAGCCTTTGGGTGAGGGTAGGGTCACCGATGAGACGTATAGCTCTCTTTTGAATGGAGTCCAGGGTAGCGAGTGTAGAAGCGGCAGCGGCACCCCAGATGTGGGAGCAGTATTCGAGGTTTGGCCTTATTTGTGAAGTATATAAGGTATAGAGATTAGCTGGTGAAAAGTATTTGCGAGCCCGGAAGAGGAAACCTAATTTCTTAGCAGCCGCTTCTGCAATTGATGTGACATGTTGGTGCCAATTCAGATTTCGATCCACAGAAATGCCAACAAGAGAAAAGGACTCATTACTTTGAATAACTTGGTTGTTCATTGTGATGGGTCTAGTGCTGGTGTATCTCTTGTGAGAAAGAAAGCAAGACTTAGTTTTGGTGGGGTTGAATTGTATAAGATTGCTACTTCCCCAGTCTAATATTTTTTGGAGATCCACGGAGACAGAAACCACCATGAGTCTGCGATCCTCATCCAATTGGGCTAAAGAGACAGGCTTAGAATGTTGTATATTTGAATGGAGGGTGCTGTCGTCCGCGTAGCTGTGAACTGGGTTGGATGTGCTCGAGAGGATGTCATTGATGTGGAGAAGAAACAAAGTAGGGGCTAAAGCTGAACCTTGAGGAACTCCTGCATTAATTGGATACAGTTTAGAGGAATGGCCATCCACAACAACAGATATGCTCCTGTTGGAGAGGAAATTTGCTGTCCACATACAGAGTTTTGGTGGTAGGCCATAGGCCGAAAGTTTATTAAGCAGCGCTGCGTGCCAGACCTGGTCGAATGCTTTGGATATGTCTAGAGCAACAATCTGGGATTCACCGTGTTGTTCCATAGACTTGTTGCAAGAATGGGTGACAAAGGAAAGGAGGTCGGCAGTCGATCTGCGCTGACGGAATCTATACTGCCTGTCGTGGATTAGACTGTGTTTTTCAAGAAATTTTACGGATTTATTTTATTATTTATTTTGTACGAAATAGCAGTTAAATCGAGACTATTGTCTTAACTACAGGAATTTATTATGCTCTTGATAAGCAAAGACAAAGTATTTGCATCTTTCTAGACGTGGAGAAGGCTTTTGACGCTGTTGATCACACGATTCTTCTCAGGAAATTAGAGGGTATCGGTTTTAGCGGTGTTCCGCTGCTTTTGATTGGGGAATATTAACGATCTAAAAGGCAGTGCACATAAATTGACGACAGCTGCAGCGATTTTGAGGTGGTGGAGTTTGGCGTTCCTCAAGGTACAGTCCTGGGCCCGTTGTTATTTAATTTGTATATCAATGATCTATTTAATGTGCATACAGCTGGTAAAGTGATTGGTTTTGCAAATGATACTGCAATTCTATATGAAGGTTGTTCTTAGCAACGGCTAAAGACCAAAATTGAAGATGACTTTGTGAATATTAAGGGGTGGTTTGATGCCAGTGGGCATTTGCGTCCTATAAGCCACACCTGCCGTCATTTAATACACTGCAAATAATTTATAACAACCAATATATCCAAATTAAGGCGGCACATGAGGTTAGGTATTTGGGGATCATCATAGATCAACATCTGCGTTGGGATGAGCATGTTGGTCTGGTAGTTAAAAAGTTGACCATTTTGTATAAGTTTAAATACCTGAAAACCTTTCTGACAACGGTCTATTCGGCGTTAGTTGAACCCCTTCTTACGTACGGGGTTGTTGTTTGGGGTGCTGCGTCGAGTTGTCAGCTGAAAAAATTTGATATAATCCAACGTTCGTTCCTGAAACTAATATATAATAAGTGCTACACTTACTCGTCCGAAGCGTTGTTTGCTGAAGCTGGAGCTAATGATATTAGGCAACTTTTTTCATTGGCTGTGTTGACGTGCGTGAGAAGGCATCATCGCGTTTCTAGAGTGGAGCATTCGTACGTAACCAGGTTAAACGCAGCAGCGGCCGCTCAAACGAACAAAGCGATTTAGACTGTGGGCCAGCGTAGTTATATTTTTATTGCACCAAGAATGTATAATACTCTTCCAGTCAGTATCAGAACTGCACTAACTTGACGTTCTTATGTGAGGATGGTGAAGGCATGGGTTTCGAAGTCTAGACACATGATTCGTAGTTTAGTACACAGATAGGCATTGAACGGGTCGTATATTTGGGTGACTGTGTGGTGTTGTGTGCGTTGGTTAAGCGGATGTTTGCTCCAAGTCGAATTGTTTTAGATTTTGGGTTTGGTTGGCTGTGTGGTGTTGTGTGCATTGTTTTTGATGTTGTTGTTTTGACTGAGCGGATAGTTCCTACACATTTAATTGAATTAGGTTAATTTTAAAAGTTTATGTATGTTCTATTTCTATTTTTTTCTTGTGCCCACAAACAAGTGAATACTTCCGTGGGTTATACATGTGTTTGTTTCATTGTTTACTTTATTATTTCGTTGTTTCAAAGTTATACATTTATGTGCATACTAATTTAAGTTAACAGTTGATTAGCAGGAGATGTATTGTATTTTTTTATTTTGTGTATTCTTCACTTGAAATAAACTCTATTACTATTGTTATTATAAAAACAATATCTAATTTTTTGAGGTGATGCGTTGTAAACATATTATTACACAGTGAATCAACAGTATTACGAATTGAACTTATTTATTCAAAACTATTTTTATATTCAACCATTAAATCTGTGAATCGTCATAGATGTAGATGTGTGTACTTAAAACAAGAACTCAATAAATAACTCGACCTAAATACGAGTATCTTTTTAGATGGCTATTGGAGTTGTTTGTAATGTATTAAAGTGCAAAAATAATATATAAGGCAATGATAAGTGGAGGGATAATTTCCCCTTTTCTTTTCCAAAAGTTGAGTTTTTACTGAAAAAATCTGAAATATGCTCAGAACTCCCTTTGGATGCATAAATCACATATATGTGTGTGTAAATTTGTGTGTGTATCCGATTAACAACTCAAAAAATATTCAACTGATATAAAATAAACTCTGGCACATATATTTATCTTGTTAGCATATTGGACGAGTTGGTAAATCAGCTATAACAGACATCTTTCTCCCAAAAATTCGCAGAAATATTTTTGAAAATCCCCATTTTTAGTGATTTTTCATCATTAGGACCAATTATTGTTTTAGACGGTGAAATGGCACACCATACAGCTGCTTTAGGGAAATGTAAATGATCCATTTCCCGAGGATTTTCTTGAGCGCAATAACGGCAGTTTTGCATATATATATATATATATATATATATATATATATATATATATATATATATATATATATATATATATATATATATATATATATAACCGTTGGAATAAAAATGTGCCTCGTCGCTCAGGAAAAGTTATTTTCGATACCTTGGTGATTATGATGAATCAGACGATAAAAGTCAAGTCTGTTCTTACCTTGATCATTTATTTCATGTACTATTGCGATCTTTTATGGTTCAAAATTCATACGTTTTAACATTCTTCTCATGCTCCGATTACTTAAACCACGGGGGGGGGAAGCATATTCAACAGCGGGTTTCTTGGATTAGCAATAACATTAGCAATAACTGCATTTCTTATACTTTCTTATTACGTTGATTGCACTTGGCATTTTGTATGCAATAGATCCTAGTTACTTTAACATTCTTCTCATGCTCCGATTACTTAATACTTAAACCACGGGGGGCGGAAAGCATATTCAACAGCGGGTTTTTTTTGGATTAGCAATAACATTAGCAATAACTGCATTTCTTATACTTTCTTATTGCGTTGATTGCACTTGGCATTTTGTCTGCAATAGATCCTAGTTACTTTTATCCCAGAAATTCATGTGAGACTGGAGGGAGGCGGATATGTCTGGGTAGCGATATGGACCCGGATTCTGACGTCTCCATTCTGGGCTTAGAAATTGACAACTGCCCTTAATTGATTGTTCCTCGAGAGTGGAGCTCCAGATGATACCGCTCTTCGTTGAGCACTGGCGGGTGTTGTGTATCCCGACGACCCTGAGATATCTGATGAGTGGTATACACCCGGAGTTTGAGCCCCCACTGCGTGCTTCGAAAAGTACGGACAGCGTCGCTTGGGTAATGTTAGGGAGAGCGACTCAATGGGATGTCGTCTTGAGTCTAGCACTGGTGGGTTGAACTTGGGAGCAGGATTCCAGATGATACCGTCCTTGGTTGAGCGCTGGCGAGTGTCGTGTGTCCAGACGATCCGGAGGAATTTGAGATCTGTGATGAGTAGTATACACCCTGATTTGAGACCTCCACTGTGTGGTTCGAAACGGACGGACGGCCTCGCTTGGGTGATGCTCGGAGCGGGACTCAATGTGATGTCACCTTGAGTCTAGCACTGGTGGGTGTCGGATTTAGACGAACCCGAAGGAGAGCTGAGATCTCTAGGGGTGGACTACAAATGGATGTTGGATGGTGCTCGAGAGCGGGAATTCATGATATCGCCGCGAGTCAAACACAGATAGATGTCGGGTCCAGATGGACTCGAAGAGAGGTTATCTCTCTTCGAGCTCAGAAACGGACAAGTGATTTCACTCAGATAGCAGTACACCTGTCAAACAAACCTTGAATGGACTTCCGCAGGGATTTGGATTTGATGCGTGAAATTTAAGGAATTAGACGTGGGACACAATAGACCTAAGGTCGCGGTGGGGGAACTGAAATAGCTCAGTCACAATTAATCTAGTCTAATCTAATCCACGTCTATCTATTTCGCCAAACCAAAACAGTGACCGATATTAAAATGACGTCGAAAACACTTTTGAATAGTGATTAGTGAATTAAATTGAATCAATTTCTTAACACAAAAGTCACGATATTGTGTACACCAACGCGTTGTTTTTACACCTGTCAAGAATTCTTGCAAAATTTTCAAAACATACTTTTCCATTTACAACTACGTTCATTCGAAATAATTAAATTGATTTTGTGTAATAAATTGAGTAATATATTTCGTCGAATCATGTTTATATGTTTTTTGTAACATGTTAGGTATCAAAGTTAAGTCGAGGACGATGGACTTTCGGTCCTGACTGTATATTTGACCCTAAAAAAGAACACCTCAATTGTGTGGTACTCTTGCATGCGCAAGTCACATTTACAGAAAGTATTTCACTGCACACAAATGTTAATTCTAACATACTTATCAAAGCGTATGATTTAGTGATTTCCAGGTCGGTAAGCATTCCTCAAAGTTAACGGAAGTCCCCGCCTATGACTTTGGGGCACTTCTTTCAAGATATTGCGGCCGGCAGGAAATAAGGGTAGTTGGCTCGCTCCGTATAAGATATAGCACTTTCTCAGGACACAGAAATGTGACACCGCCATTTGATATACGTCCCTAAGCAAAACTATATTCTTGTCCGAACGATATTTTCTTTAATAATTGAGCGTATCGCGTATCCGACATCATCCCCTGTGTGTTTTGTCCATTTCCATCGATTGTTAAAAGACAAAAGATGTCGCAGAGTGTTTTTGCTGCAGAATCCGTTCATTGCGCTTTGCAGAAGTTATAAACTTTTTCATATTATCTTTTTGGTAAGCTCTTAAAATTCGTACCAATTGTCTTAGAAAACTAGAAAAGAGTGGTTATAGAAAGCTTTCTCAGACATTTTAAAATTATATCTTTGGTTAAGTGTTAAAATTCAGACCAATTGTCTGACTATAAATTCTGGTAAGCCTAAAAGTCAAATAAAGTCTGGACACAGCAAGTGCGTTGTGGTAGTGAATTTTCATAAAAAACGCCTTAATATGATTGAATTTTATTTGGATGAATGTACCCCACCCGATGCCCGAAACTACCTCACCGATGGGGTACATTCACCTGCTTGACGATGTTTTTTTCTTGTTTATGAAAAATATATTAGGATAGAAGAGTTGCACCTTGCGAAAAACCTGGACAAATGTCCACACAAATTTTTAGATATACCAGTTTTTTATTTAGTGACTGATTTTTCAAAATATGTAATTTAATAGGATAAGCGGCCGAATGTACCACACTTTCCCCTACTAGGCATTTGATTTTAGTACATCAAAGTCCCCAATTAGTATATTATTATTTTCCCCAAAGTATAAGTTTTTCAGCAGAGCAAATAGGTTTGCGATGTGCAACAATGAGTTCAATATAAAGATCTATGATTGAATTGAATACCTGTGTAGAAAAAATTCACTAATGGGGAGATCCCGACTTTTCAATTTTGAAATTTTTTTTGCAAATGAGTGCGAACTATGACCACTATCCGGGTTTTATATGTTTATATATATATATATATATATATATATATATATATATATATATATATATATATATATATATATATATATATATATATATATATATATATATATATATATATATATATATATATATATATATATATATATATATATATGTATATGTATCTATGTATCACACCGATAACTCAAAAAGTAATGGGCCGATTTTGATAAAATTTGGCACGTACCTTCCTTCTGTAAATCGCTTAGGCAAGTTCGTTAGTCAGGAAAACCGGACGAGGTTTTCCGGGAAAATTTTGAGTTTTCATTCGAAAAAAAATCTTATATCAAAAAATAAAAAAGCTATGATAACCACATTTGGTAGGTAGGTTTACGATATAAAAAGTAAGTTATACACCAAAATTTAGATTTTTATGTTACAAGAAAAAAAGTTATAATAAAATATTTTGTGCCAGATCATTTCTATTTTCCTTACAACTCGCATCGTTTTTAGTCTATTGTTATTATTAAAAGTCAATAGTTTCTTCCTAAAATTAGCTCTTACCGAATACACGTGGCTTCCATTGACTTCTGCTTCTGCCGCTGTTACAGTATTTACTCTTAACATGACGCTTTGATTACTCTTACTGCTACTGATATACTATTTTACATATACTGTTATTATTAAAAGCCAATAGTTTCTTCCCAAAATTAGCTCTTACCGAACACACGTGGCTTCCATTGACTTCTCCTTCTGCCGCTGTTACAGTCTTTACTCTTAACATGACGCTTCGATTACTCTTACTGCTACTGATATACTATTTTACATACGTATCACCCTACCAAAACCTACTTGTATTCCACCGCATAAGACATTCCTGTAGCTCAACTTTCGATTTATTTTCCTCTCTTTCTTCTTTATGATTCATTTGCAAAGCCCACTAGTCTGTTCTATCGAGAATGAAAATTGTAGAAGCATCCCCTTACTAGGCATCGTGTCTCCATTTGCTATGATTGTACCTTTAATTTACACTGTTAGTCAATGCTCGCTCTCTATGTAACTTTTATTTATGTGACCTAATAAATTACTTGAAATTTCCATGCAACCTTTCTTTTTACAAGCCTTACGTAGTCTCCTGCTACATTCATCACCCTTATAAAGTGAGGCCACTTAACATTACATTTCCTGTTCCCTAGTTTAATTATCATAACGAGCAGATTTCGTCTTTGTAAATAGCTATTAGTCAATGATCCCTTGTGCAGATAATGTACCATTTGTGCCTAACATACATTTTCGATCGTTCTGACTGTTTTGTCGTTTCTATTGTTAGTCAATGCTCGCTTTTCATATTCTTTTTAGTGAATTTTCGTAGAAAAAATTCACAATGGGGGAGATCCCAACTTTTGAATTTTGACAATAAGCGCGAACTAGGACCCCTAGAACGCACATCCGGGGTCAGTTTCTATATATATATATATATATATATATATATATATATATATATATATATATATATATATATATATATATATATATATATATATATATATATATATATATATATATATATATATATATATATATATATATATATATATATATATATCACACCGATAACTAATAGGCTGATTTTTATCAAATTTGGTAAATATTATTTTTGCAAGTGGCTTGGATAAGTTCGTTAGACAGGAAAAACGGACCAGTTCTTCCGGTAAAAAATGTTGGGTTTCGTTAAAAAAAATCTGAAAGTAAGAAAGGTATCACAACCAAATGTAATATGCCGGTTTTTATTAGTAAATTTTATTAAAAGCATAACATCTACCAAAATTTAGATCTCTAGGTTGAAAAAAAATAGGCATTTTAATTTGAATTTTTTTTATATTGTCACGCTGGCAGTCAGGGAAGCAAAGCAATACCAAAATATTTGTGGAGAACAAAATCTATTATATATTACATATGTCAGTGATCTCATAGATACAGCAAATAATAACCCTCTATGAGTTTTTTAGTGAATTTTCGTAGAAAAAAATAACTAATGTAGAGATCCCGAGTGTTGAATTTTGAAAAAATTTTTGCAAATGAGCGCGAACTAGGACCCCTTGAACCCATATCCGGGGTCAGTTTCAATTTATATATATATATATATATATATATATATATATATATATATATATATATATATATATATATATATATATATATATATATATATATATATATATATATATATATAATATGTATATGTATATATATATGTATCACATCGATAACTCAAAAAGTAATCGGCCGATTTTTATAAAATTTGGCAAGTGCCTTCCCTTTGTAAATGGCTTGGATAAGTTCGTTATCCAGGAAAATCAGATAAGATTTTCTGAAGAAATTTTTAGTTTTCATTTAAAGAAAAAAATTATCTCAAAAAATAAAAAATCTATGATAACCAAATTTGGTAAGTAGGTTAACGATATAAAAAGTAAACTATACACCAAAATTTAGATTTCTATATTACAATAAAAAAAGTTATAATAAAATATTTTGTGTCAGATCATTTCTATGAAAATTCACCACCATAACGCACTTGCTGGTCTAGGCTTTTCTATGTATGTATTTTGTATATGCTGTGGCAAGGTGCCTGCGATAGTAATAGTTAGAGTGTATCTGCTTTTGCTTCACTTTATCGAAAGAATCACAAGGCACACTGAGCAACAGCTAGCAAGTTAAAACCAGTGTTAACTCTAAGATTGCAGTTGTAGTCATTAAACAAAGTACAAACATCTGTCTATTGGCTTTTGTTCTCAGGTAATCTGAGTACAAAGCCAGTAAATCAAATAACGTTAAGAATGGAACTACGAACAAAGCCGTTAATTTCCTTTAAAAATTAGCGTGGTGGTTCTTGCATTGGGGGAGCGCGGAGCACATTCGGTAGCATGTTTAATTGATGAAAATAATTAAGGCTGTCTGTGTTAAACAGCCTGCTGGATTAATACCTACACTTAGCCGGGCTAATACGGTTTGTCCGGACCTGTATGGTGCGGTTTTGTAATTTAGAGACGCGCTCGACCATTTTCGCATACTTTCGGCCTCCCAATATAATCATTGTTTGTGGTAGCACATGTAGTGGTTTGAGGTTTCGGTTATAAATTTATCGTAATATGTACATGTGGATGAAGTTTTTGATTTATTCGGTTTGTTTCACATAACGGTTATTAAATTTATTGACTGTAAGATTTTATTGTCGTGCCGTCGACGGTTTAACATTTCACTGTAGGTTCTTTAGTTTCCATTTGCTTAGAAGTGGAACAGTTCTGATGCAGTATATGACTTACGGTGGTGAAGTGTCATGCTATTTGGAGTTTAGTTTTTGTTTGAAAATATAGGTTGTGAAAAGGAAAAAAGTCTGAAGGCAACAAGTGCGTTGCGGAGGCGATTTTTCATTAAAATGTTTTTGGCTAACAAATATGTATTTTTTTAAAGAAAGATCTCATATTTGGTAGATGGAATGACCCTTATTTAAAAAAAGCATATATCATATTTTATAAAAATAATTCTATTATTTAAAAAAAGGACTAACATTTTCCGAAAATTAACTTAAAATTTTCCAGAAAAAACCTATTCAAGTAATTTACATTGCAACTACACCTACCAAGGTCTTCTAATTATTTACAAAAAGACTATTGACAATAATTTAAAAAAGTTTTACCTAAAAATTAAACTGTCAAATATATTCTTTCATGACAATTCGCCATTTTCAGCGAATTTTCATTAAGAGAATTCGCTAATAGAGAGGTCACGATGAAAAGCATTTGAAAAAATTTCTTAATGTAAGCGCGGCTTTGTCCCTAGAACCCAAAATCAACATCCGTTAAAATTTTTATATGCCTAAATATATATATATATATATATATATATATATATATATATATATATATATATATATATATATATATATATATATATATATATATATATATAAGCATATACAATTTTAACAGATTTTGGTTTTGGGTTCTAGGGAGTCTATCCGAGCGATAACTCAAAAAAATACTAAAATTATTTCAATCAAACTTGGCAAAATTCTTGTTTGGGCCAAAATCGAGGTCAGCCTTTATGTTCAAGTTTTTCCGGTGGAAAATCAGGGAAAATTTTTGAAAACGCTATATTATTGTAAGTATCAGAGTAACTGTAATGAGACTTTACGTGTAGCTGGAAATAGTGCAACTAAACTTACGTTGTGTTTAAGTATTTTGGTGCACAATATTTAGAGTTTTATTAAAAATAAAATCCTAAAGACATGCGTTGAGATGACTTAGTGCCTAAAGTCCAATGCCTAACAGATAGAGCAGTTAACTACCACGCGTAGTTCATACAACAGATATAAACCATACACCAACAGTGACCAATCTAAATATATACCAGGCATAAACCATACTACCCGAACCAACAATCGTGAAATATCGACAGCAATTATGGAAACTGACAGACGACATGAAATTAAAAATTTGTCAAGTGATTGTTATTTAACTGGGGGATTCAATCAATCGCCATTCTGCATTATAATCAGCAACCAAAGTCATGTTCTCCTCATCTACCAAGGTAACCATTTCACAGGAAAAGTTATTGGCAAACGATCACAATAAGAGCGCATTCATTTCGATGTTGAGGACACGCATGGCAAATGCTAGCATCGAAGTGAAGCAGGCATATGAAAACTCCGACGTGATGATCGTCAACACCGCCATATCTAAGGTCAGCGAATTCGACAGCGTCATCATTACTGCTGAACATGTGGATATACTTATTCTGTTGACAGCATCAGGTATTTACACAAAGAATATCTATCTTCAGAAAAGTGGAAGAGGCAGTGATCGGAGTGTCCTCTACTCGCCAAGTTCCTGCTCTTTTCCTCCCAACGACACACTTATCCTCCACGCAGTGAGTGGTTGTGATACCACGTCAGCACCGTATGGATTGGAGAAGAAAAAACATTGCAGCACTTTCCTGAACAATACCTCACTCTCTGTAGCAGTGGCTCCGTTTCTCACACCAAACGCTACTCCTGAGCAGATCAGCGACGCTGGTAGCAATTTATGGAGGCGACATTGACAATGATAACCTCGACGACCTGCGGTACCGATTATTCACACGATCAGTGACTAAGGCTAAATTGCAACTGGCCCGCCTACCATCAACAAGGGACGCGGTCAAGTAGCACACCCCCCGCACTTACCAGCAAGTATAGGCGTGGTTAGGCAATGAACTTCTCCCGTCAGTTTGGGGCTGGAGCCTAACCACGCAAGGGGTACTACCAATCCCCACAAACAGAAGTGCTACGCCGGATAACATCCTCCAGATGTGCAGCAAGGACTGTAGTACCAGATCTTGCAGCTGCAAGAAAGCAGGCCATAGGTGCTCAGCAATGTGCAAGCACTGCACAGGCCACTCCTGCAAAAACGCTCCCGCAACTGATTTGAACGAGGAGGTCTCACCAGACATAGTCCAAGAATACGACTACGGCGAGGACATCATTAACAGCCTGATCGCTCAGGAGGGCGACTAGCTGTTAGAAGCAGAGACAACGGCTAGGAAATCCCGACAGGAACGGCAATGAGTACAAATTAGTACCTACTATGATTTGCACATGTATATATGAGTACCTTTCAATAATAATATATCTATTTCATATAATGTTTCCTTGTGAATACCTTAATATTGTTAATTACATTTTTTTTCACAAAAGGACTACGTGTTTTTTGCTCTTCCTGGGATATTTATGTAGGGGGGGGGGCTATAGGGGGAATATCAATCCAAAAATAACATATATCAATACCAACACGGAGTGTGTATGGTTGGATTTGATCAGAGAAGAAAATTAGCTTTTCTGAATTGGTGTTGGATGGTGAAAGGGCGAGCGGGGGTTGGTGGGGTTTTCCGAAGTTGGCGGTTGTAACCAAAAATCATAATGACAACAACATTTTACAATAATTCGGGTATAACAGAAGAAATAAGGTGGAATTCTGCATTCTTTGGCATTTTTTAACAAATTTTGATAAATAATTTTGTTTTCGAAGCGCCATATCTCGGGTCCAATTTAACATACAAACATGTCTAAAAGTCAAGATTTAACGCTCTTTAAAAAAGTTTCAGATGTTTTTGCCGTAGTATGTAAGGGAAAAATCTATTAAAGAAAAACCGGAGAGAGGTCGAAAATTTTGCAGTTCCCCCCGATATTTTTTCGAACAGAGTCCTCGAGGTCTAAATCTTGCGAAAATGTTTATTAACCGTCCTTAAAAAACTTCCCAAAGTTTCATTAACTTCCGACCTTTTACTATCTGTAACTACCTGTCGAATGGATTCCTAACAAAGTTATATATTATGTGACTACTGAGTTTGGTTACCGTAGGCATGCCTAAAAGCATTAGTTGCTCGAAAGTTGAAACCATCATATGTATAAAATTTTTAATATACCTAATGTAAGCCTAAAACCTATTGTATTGCATAATCTATGAGACAACATTCATATTTCCTACCGCAAACCCCTAAGTAAATGCTACATTCAAAATGTGCCTAAGGAAACTCGAGATAATTTATATTTAGGAAGTTGCGTAGATGCCTCATATTCAAACTTCGTAAGTATATATTTAGTAACGGAAATTCCACGTGCCGGTGCTGAAACTACGCATTCCTTAAACAACCATTTACTTAATGAATGGTAGCATCTATTTTGCCCGGCAAAATGAAACAAAATGCTTCCGTGAGACTTAGCAACACATTGTTATAAAAACAAGCTCACTACGTCGTAGTAAATAAATTACACGGGCCATGTAATAACATAATCGCTCCTGAACTTAGATTCGTGCTAGAGGTGTGGTATAACCAGGCCAACTTTTTTTATGCAGAGGAGCACATCCAACGTAATCTCCGTATAAATTACGGTGTCATATAGTTCAGCCTGCGCTATCTCGCAAGTCATATCGCGTAGCAGCTTTGCACACAAATGTTACGCTTAACTGTTTCTGGTTCAGTGCTTTCTGAAGTTGGTTAAAACTACTGTGAATGCAGTCACAAGACAAGCTGGAAAATACTGAGCTGAGTATTGCTATTCTAGGTTTAATTGTGTCCCCGAAAGTTTTCCTACTGCCTAGAAAACAACACTGACATAATGTGTTCAGGGAGTTTTACAAAAACTGCGTTGCTTCTAGACCATTTGTATGCAATGGGTTGTTGTGAAGTTTTTTATACAAGGAGTTACCGCTTATGTAGACAGGACTATAAGCAGTTGAAATATTCAATGCTCTACTTAAAATAAGTTGCAATCTTGCCACTATATTGTTTTGTGATCTCACCATTCTATGGTAAATTTTCCACAAAAATAAACATGTTTTCCAGGATGTTAAGAGATTAATAGACAATTTGCATTTCCATTAGATGAATTTAACATTTACCTAATAGTTTTTCATGCATATAACATAATGAAAATACCCAAAAACATATGCAGTGGACAGAAAAGACCTTCAACCCTACAGTAGTCGCGTACGGTCTCACAGACCGACAGAAAATCGTTTTCCCGCTAAAAGATTCAAACTTGACAGTGCGGTGGCGCCAACCTATGAACGCCTGCGACTAGTGACGATCCTTCTTCAGTGTGTGTGCGACATTCGTGCTGTGTAGTTTAGTCAACTTGTGGCAGATTTCGGTCTCACACACCGACGCGACCGTTTAATTTCACTTTCGATATACCATCAAAAATAAAACAAGGTAAGTTATGGCCGTTTAAACATAGGATTTATTGTATAATACGTATATGTTTGTATTTGGTATATCGGTGACCCTACCCTCACCCAAAGGTTGCCATCTCTTGCCCACCCTTGCTGTTGGTAAATATATATATATATATATATATATATATATATATATATATATATATATATATATATATATATTATATATATATATATATATATATATATATATATATATATATATATATATATATATATATATATATATATATATATATATATATATATATGTAAGGCACGGAAAAAATCAATTTGCATATTCTTGAATTTTTTGCATTTTTTCGTAGGAAATACATTTCTGTCAATCAGTAAGTTTTGTATAAAACTATATTGTCTGGTTTATTATATTTACTTGGACCTGAAAATATAAAGACGGTCAGTGCAGTTCCTAGAACTTAACACAGGGAGCGGCGCCCGATGAAATTCGTAGAATCGTAGACAACGATAAATTGCCCATTATATTATATAACCGGAATAGGGAAAAACCCACATGGTTGGAATTACCATAAATCGAGGTACAAATAATAAAGATTGAGTTCCAAATGCCGGAATGACTGACAGTTAAGTGAATATTCTTTAGTACCACTCAGTTCATCTTATCAAGAGCGCTAAAAATTCGGTGCGCAACATATTTTTGGAAGTGTTGAAAGTGAACAAAAATATTGTCAATTAAAATAGCTACAACAAAAATTAATACGTTGTGGATAAAGATTTACCGAAAATTTGCATGGGATTGAGACCAACTTTTTTGTACTGTGAACTCAAAAGTTGTAATTATTTATTGTTGTTTTACTACATATGTTTTTCATTTATTTAAAAGTTAATGTATCCATACAAATTGATAGTTACGCCGACAATAAGATTTTAATTTTTACAAAAAAAAGTGTCAAACTAATTTTGGCCCAGAGTAAATATGTTTCTTTTACAAAAATTTTCAACAAAGAAATTTAAAATTTTGTTGTAGTTCCTTTTTTGTTGACTACAGGTTCTTGGCGACAAAATATGCATTGTGGATCAGCACTCAAAACCGCAAAGCATATTCTCAACATGCGGAAAGTTGAAGAAGGTGCAACATCACAGCAAACCTTAAAGAGTTGCCTTCAACAGAAACCAAAACAAATCGACCAGAAGCAGTTCAATGAAGATTTGTGCAAAGCGATCAGTGGCAGCGATATACAGCTAGCAAAATTAAATAATCTAAACCTAAAGCAATTTCTAGGAAAGTACCGCAAGCTTAATATCCCTGACTAGTCAACCTTATCAATAATCAATATGTTTGATACTGAATATTTCTAAAACGGCTGATTTTATATCACCTATATTCTATTCTTGGAATGATAAGAAAACGGACTTCCATTCTGAGCAATCATATATGGCGTGTTCTATTTAAAAAAATGAGGTTAGGTATTTTTTTCCAATTTTGCGATTCTACTTTGGTGTTCCCGATAGAAAATTCTCACAGCCTATGAAAAGTTCTATAACTTTTATTTAGAAAGTTTTTTTTTTATCTCCGAAACTAAAAATAGCAAAAGATGCTTCATTATAAGGAACAGACCCCGTACATTCCGATGACTCAATGTAATCTTTTTTTTATATTTCAGCAACACACCACAAGGGCTTACAGCCCAAATACTATCGTACTGTGGGTGTCGACAAGGAGGAAAGAGACGACTTGTTAATTCTGGACCTGAAGGTTATGAGGTCCGGAGGAAAAGGAAAAATATGTGCCGGCAAGGAATTCCACAACCTGGAAGTCCTCGAGAAAAAAAGCGGGCCTAACAAGGTGTTCTATGTCTGGTGACCTAAACAGTAAAAGGGTGTATTTGCTGTGTTCCCCTGGTAGATCTCTTGGCGGCAGCAGGTGGTGGAACTATGGCAGAAAACTCATCTGAACAGTGTCCGTGCAGATATTTATAAAACAGAGAGGGAGAGATAGATTACCAACGGCACGCCGATGGGCAAGAGATGGCGACCTTTGGGTGAGGGTAGGGTTACCGATGAGTCGTATAGTTCTCTTCTAAATGGAGTCCAGGATAGTGAGTGTAGAAGCGGCAGCGGCACCCGAGATGTGGGAGCAGCATTCGAAGTTTGGCCTTATTTCTGAAGTATATAAGGTACAGAGATTAGCTGGTGGAAAGTATATATATATATATATATATATATATATATATATATATATATATATATATATATATATATATATATATATATATATATATATGTATGTGTTTGTAAATCCATCATGATAGTCGAAAGACGATGTCGCCCTGTCGTAATTTCAGCACACCATTAATTGGACCAGATTTCTCAGGAATTTCCTGCTTGGTCTGCCCCTTATTTTTTTATGTAAGTGTAATTCAAATAATATTTTCAAAACGTTTATATTTATCAGAATGTTAAATGAATTTTGCCCCCTGCTTTAAATTTTCTTTCAGACATATATTCTTTTATCCTAACTCTAGCGCAGTTTTATTTATCGATCTCTGTGTACATGGTCTCTGTCATTTTAATAGTTCAGCGACGCTACCTAAAACGGAGTATAAATTATTTTAAGTCTGTGGTAGCGTGTAATTAATATATGAAAATCAGTTAAGCTTCTGTCTTGAATAATGACACGAAGAAAACTTAAATGCAAATCCCTTATGCACTCTCTGATGAAACTCGAGCGATAAAGTTTAGATAACATTTGCTTATGACAGGCTTTACTTATCTTTACAGCGAACGACAACTATGAATAATGTCGTCCCCGGAACATGATGGAACACAGCTTCAAGCTCTCGTCTGTTAGTTTTAGACCGAAACTCCTGAAAGCGCTGTTTAGAAATCATTCCGTGATAATACCAGGAGGGCGAACAGCAATTATTACTAGAGGTGGTGCTGTAAACAGACTCACTAATAGCATTCTCATTAGTAGAGTGTCAAAAATCAGTCAAATCTTATCGTACAGTTCACCAACAAACTTCCTAATTGTATCCATTTCAAGTCATATCTCTGTATTGTCTTGACAAATCTACGCTACCCCATGCGTAAAATATGTAATTAATCATGATTAACAAGCAGGAGCCATTCCCAGCAGGAAGCCAGGATATACACACAGTCGTGCCGTTCCTTGACTGCACAATGTCACAAGTGGCTCTGTCTCTATCGCACCGGGCGCTTCCTGCTTACGTTTTCCTGTTACTGTAGGACTTGCTGCCTGATATCTCTGCGAAAGCTCCTGAAATATAAGGGTTAAATAAGGTGAAATGTGTCACTCCTGCTTTCAAGTTAACATGTGAACAAGCTGTAGGATATTTGCCTTAGCATCCCTTAAAGAAGTGAACATCCTATCTACTGTGTGGAACAGCCAAATAGAATAAAAGCCGGGACGCAGCAAGTGCGTTATAGTAGTGAATTTTCATAGAAATGGTCTGACAAAATATTTTATTATAACATTTTTTCTCATAACATAGAAAGCTAAATTTTGGTGTATTGTTTACTTTTTATATCGCAAATCCACCTACCAAATTTTCTTATCATAGTTTTTTTTTTATTTTTTGAGATAAAAATCTTTTTGGAATGAAAAGTTTCCCGGAAAACCTTGTCCGATTTTCCTGACTACCGAATTTATCCAAGCCATTTAGACACCGAAGGTACGTGCCAAATTTTATTAAGATCGGCCTATTATCTTTTGAGTTATCGGTGTAATACATACATATATATATATATATATATATATATATATATATATATATATATATATATATATATATATATATATATATATATATATATATATATATATATATATATATATATATATATATATATATATATATATATATACATATAAAAATTGAAACTGACCCCGGATATGGGTTCTAGGGGTCCTAGTTCGCGCTCATTTGCAAACATTTTTTCAAAATTCAAAAGTCGGGATCTCCCCATTAGTGAACTTTTTCTACGAAAATTCACTAAAATCAATATCTCAATTTTTGTCTATATGTATAAAAAGTCTGGACGCAGCAAGTCCGTTATGGTAGTGAATTTTCATAAGAATATTTTTAATGGCAGATATGTCTTTTTTTAATGACGGCACATTAAATTTGGCTAAATATTTTTTACACAAAATTCTGCTAAAAGCATATATAAATTCAAATTATATATCTAAACTGTAATTAAAATTGAAAATAAAATAATTTGTTTGCACGAAAATCCATTAAAACCTTATTCTCGACGAATTTCATTTAAAAAAATGTTTCATCAGTTGAACAATTTTTCATACAAAAATTCTCAAATGTTTCTTCAAAGAAAATTCACCATATTCATTTATAAGAAAATTCGCTATTAAAATAACATTTTGTACAAGAAAATTCGCTATTATAAATAAATAAAATAACCTATATACTAGGAAGAACGTACCTTATTTTATCAAAATAACTTGTTTGAAAATGCACAAACATTTTCCGAAAATAAACTTAAAACGTTTCCGAGAAAACTTGTTTTCTAGCTGACGAACCTTAGGTTAATAGCAAATTGGGTAATTGAATTTTGAAGCATTTAATGAAAATTCGCTACCAAAACGCACTCACTGCGTCTCCATTTGTTTTACAAACATGAACTATATACTGCAAAAATGCAATGAGGAATGTTAAAAAAAAATTGTAGGTATCACCAAGGACTTATGGGCCAGCCTGTGATTGTTAAAATAATTTTATAAGATGCAGCTCAAGACACCCTATAGGTGATGTATACTATTGTTTCTCGTATCTTAGATAATAACAATTATATTCGGCTTTACTGTAGAAATGCGCCACCCTGTATATATGTAAACAGAAAGTAAACCCGGATATGGATTCTAAGGGGCATAGTTTGCGCTCATTTGAAGAAATCGTTCTAGAATTCCAAAGCCGCAGTCTCCTCATAAACGAGTTTTTTCTGCGAAAATTAGCTAAAAAATATAGACCGTTAAATCATAAACTTGACTAAAACTACTGCCAAAGCATCAGAGAAAGGGTCTATTTGAAATGAATTTTTGGGAAATATTTTACTAAAATGAAGAGTAGTAATGGTTGAAGCTTAATTTTAAGGGTTTGCAGAACATTTTTTTTTGGGACGGTTTCTAAATGTTGCCAATTTTGACGTTTTAAATCGCGACTTTGACATTTTGAGGAAACTTCCAAAATTTCTTTATATGCCTCTGACTTTTTTGTCTTTACAGACCTAAATTTTGGTATATGGTTCACCCTTTATAATATAAATACGTGTGTCAAATTTGGTTGCCCTTACTTTGTTATTTACGGACATATACTTTTTCCGAAAGAAGACACAACATTTATATATATATATATATATATATATATATATATATATATATATATATATATATATATATATATATATATATATATATGTATATATATATATGTTCAGAATGGTTTCACCGGTCATTAATGTGAGACATACTTGGTTCTCTGGTTGAACCGCGTCAAGCATTTATTAAAACTCGACATTTCGGCTCCTGTTTTGGAGCCGTTTTCAAGAGGTGAAGAAAATATATAAGGACAATCTAAGACCTTAATCTGCCTACTCCTTAGAGCGGTAAACAAAGGTAGGTTGGGTTGTTGTAACTCGATTACAGGGCCTCAAACTCCCCAAATCTCTCAACATACCTTTGTCCACCGCTCTACGGAGTAGGCAGATTGAGGCCTTAGAGTGTCCTTACATATTTCCTTCACCTCTTGAAAATTGCTACAAAACAGGGGCTGAAACGTCGAGTTTTAATAAATTTTGTACGCGGTTCAACCCGAGAACTACGCATGTCTCACATTGAAGACCGCGGAAACCTTTTTAACATATATATATATATATATATATATATATATATATATATATATATATATATATATATATATATATATATATATATAGAGAGAGAGAGAGAGAGAGAGAGAGAGAGAGATGGAGAGAGAGAGCGACGGAGAGATTGACGCTGGATATGGGTTCTAAGGGGCCTAGTTTGCGCTCATTTGAAAAGATTTTTTCAAAATTCGAAAGTTGGGAGCATCTCGTTAATGAATTTAAAAAAATAATCACCTAAAAGGGTTTATAATGGAAAGCAGCTTGTCGATGTGGCACAACCAAAATCAGTAATCAACGCTCTAGTTGCTATTTATAATATCTAGTTAACCTAATATCGAATCGTAACTTTTAGGAGAAACTACTCTCTCCTCTTCGTATTGATCAAGAGATAATTTAGTTAAAGTAGCACGCATGTCAATACGTGCGGAACTCAATGAATCCCGTAGGATTAAAACTTATCTCTGTGATACCGCAAAGGTTGGTTTCAGATTCCGTTACACACCAAGGAGTAAAACTTAGTTTAATTCAGAACGGGCTCCCTGAGTGGCAGGATACTGCGACGAAAAGCTTAATCACTGTTTAATTATAGATAGAAAGCTTGCTTGGTGAGAAAGTTTACACTCTTATCACAGCAGGTCACTGTTTTAAAGGAATAATTAGTATTAATATAGTAAAATTACATTGTTAATATATTTATCTACGACTAATATATAATG
This sequence comes from Tillus elongatus, assembly GCA_964006375.1. NCBI lineage: Eukaryota > Metazoa > Arthropoda > Insecta > Coleoptera > Cleridae > Tillus > Tillus elongatus. Next base: position 29,141,146 of record OZ023265.1, read on the forward strand.
TAGGTATCAAACTTCTGGTTTTTGCAGTATAATATCATATATTATTCCCCAAGGGAATAATGTCGAGGGATTAATAGTCATTATTCCCTCTTACTTTCCAAATACAAAATTACTCAAATTAAATAATACTATGGAAACAAAGTAGACAAACTCAAAACTGTCAGTGTCAAACGCAAAAGTATTTGTCGATTTGTATTGAGATGGATGATAATGAAGAGTCTTTTACTTGTAAACCTCCAGATATTGTGGAACTGGCTGCAGCAACAGCATCTACCTTGATACCGGAAACATCAAAATCCATTTATAATAAAACGTACGCAACCTTCAACGATTGCCGTCTTCAAAAGAACGCAAATTCATTTTTCGAACTAGTTCTGCTGACATATTTCTCTGAATTAAGTGCAAAATACCAACCATCCTCAATATGATCATTCTATTCAATAATTAAATCTATGTTAAGAATAAACCATGACGTTGATCTGGAAAATCATGGAAAACTACGACCGTTTTAAAAAAGAAATTATGAAGGATTTCAAGCAAAGAGGTATTCCACACACACACACACACACACACACACACACACACACACACACACACACACACACACACACACACACACACACATATATATATATATATATATATATATATATATATATATATATATATATATATATATATATATATATATATATATATATATATATATATATATAAATAAACATATAAACATTTTAACGGACCTTGGTTTTGAGTTCTAGCCATCGCGCTCAGCTGAAGAAATTTTTTAAAGGCTTTTCATCGTGACCTTTCTTGTAGCGAATTTTTCATACTGAAAATTTGCTAAAAGATGATATTCTATTGATATTGGTATTAAAATTGGAGAAAATTTATATCTGCATCCGCCTGTATTCGATGTCGCACTATTAGCAAATTTAAAATTCCATTGTCGTATACACCGCTATCTTTATCTCATTGCCGATCTGATCCGTATAAAGCGGGAAGTATAAATTGTTAAAGTCCGCGTTGCCATCATTAATCGAACACAAAAGCCCCAACAGCGTGCCAAAACAACAACGAAAAATAGCTTTAATAGTTAGGTAGCGCTAGAAGCACAGCGACCATGAAAGAGCTCTAGCAAACGCTAAAACTCCTGTAATATATCTATCTAGCAAGTGAAAAGATTTAAGACCAACGGTTTCGAACAATTAATTTACAGTTCTCGCTCGAATGCCCATTGGCTATGTACAGAGGGAGCTGTCATCGTGGGTTAATATAATAACTGGTCTGGCCATTTCAACGGCACGAAAGACATCCCTGGTCCGTCCGTTCTGGCTGCAGCACATTAACTTCAATTTATAGGGCAGTTAACATTAGCATTGTAGATTAGGTGACATCGGGCTGGAACCAGAGTACACCCCTTATCTCCAAGTTCGGGATAATTTGCCATACGTCCACGTTCCAGCCCTTCGATTTAGCAAACATGAGAAATATTAAGACACTTCATTTTCTACGTTATGTTCCCGAATAATAGTGTTAATAATAATAAAGATATAAAATTTATAAGGTTGGTCTCAGAATGATGACGGTAACATGGGACGAGCTTGGCGTCATTTGGGTAACCGGCACGGGCATTATACTAATTCGATGACAACTATATGCACATTTAGATGCAAATTACACATATTGTGGTGCTGGGAATAATTAATTATTCATGCGCTGAGTAACTTAACCTTACATTTGGGGAAACAATAAGTATTAAGTAAAACATTCAATGAAAAGTTTCTCTCCAGACAACAAAATTTATAAAATTTCCCAACGCGTTTCGGTCCACTAAGTAGCAATCGTCAGGGGATAAATCTAGAAACACAATAAAAAGGTCTGTCAGAAAAACATCGTTTTTCTGGTATTGGCAATTGATTAGAGCAGCGATTCTCAAACTGTGGGGCGCGCCTCCTAGGAGGGCGCCTTTGCACAACAAGGGGGCGCTACAAATTAAAAGTTTCTGGACGCAGCAAGTGCGTTATGGTAGTGAATTTTTATAAAAATATTTTTAATAGCAAATATGTGTGTTTTTTTAAGAAAGCAGGCATAAGATTTGGTTACCAGTATAACCTATATAGTAAAAACAATGTGCCAGGTTTCATCAAAATAACTTTTTGAAAATGAATAAAATTTCCGAAAGTAAACTTAGTGTTCCCGAAAAAACTCGTCTCTTGGTCATTTTTATAGGTTAATAATAAATTGAGCTATTCAAATATGAAGCATTTGATCAAAATTCGCTACCATAACGCACCTGCTGCGCCCAGAATTTCTTTTCTAACAAACATGCATTAGATTTCGATAGAAAATCCAAAAATGCAATAACGTAAGGCGTGTTTGATTAAAAAAAAAAACAAAATTTGTATCACCAACGACTTATTTGCCACCCTGTGATTGTAGATATAACTTTTTAAGATCTAGCTCAAGACACCCGCTATAATTAATGTATTTTTTAATATCTTGTATAATAACGGATATATTGAGCTTTATTGATTTTTTACGAAAATTCGACAAAAATTATATACTATTAAACGATAAACTTTATAGCCAAGGCTACTGCAAAGCATCAGAGAGAGAAAAGAATATATATATATATATATATATATATATATATATATATATATATATATATATATATATATATATATATATGTATGTATATATGTATATATATATATATATATATATATATATATATATATATATATGTGTGTGTGTGTGTGTGTGTGTGTCACACCGATAACTCCAAAAATAATAAGCCGATTTTGATAAAATTTGGCATGTATCTTTCTTTTGTAAATAGCTTGGATAAGTTCGTTAGTCAGGAAAATCGGACGAGGTTTTCCGGGAAAATTTTGAGTTTTCATTCAAAAAAAATTCTTATCTCAAAATATATCTATATATATATATATATATATATATATATATATATATATATATATATATATATATTTATTTATTTATTTATTTATACACACGAAAATGTAGATTTCTATGTTGCAAGAAAAAAAGTTATAATAAAATATTTTGTGCCAGATCATTTCTATGAAAATTCAGTACCATAACGCACTTGCTGCGTCCAGGATTTTTTTCATATATATAGAACATTCAAGGATCTTCTCATATATTAATTTTGAGGCCTTTTTCTTAGCACAGATTTAGGTTATCCGGAATTAAAGAAACGTTCCTAAAATTATATTAAGGCGTTGTGTAATGTGCTTAGAAGTTGTTGACATAAGGGATGTCTTAGCTTGTTTTCTTTGAATGCTGAAAAGCGACGAAATCTGCCTAATAATTTGAAACAGCCAGAGTTGTCAGTTTCAAAATTTTATTACACAAACTTGGGAACTTTTCCTCGTTACCAAAATTAACGGTAATTTTTAGTTCTAGAATTGATTTCTTATTCAAAATGCTATATGGTAAAATCGGCAGCTAAATAGTTTAAGCTTGATTTTAAGTTGTGATTCAAACAAAATCTAAAAAAAAAGTTGAATAAAACTTATATAAACAAAATTCTTACATTTTTTTGTGTTTTTTTGTCTAGAGAGATTTACCTATAGATTTGGCATTGTGAAATGACCAACGACACGATTATTGGCCACGTGGTTAGAAATTAAATTGCTATTGGTTTGTACTGTTATTTGTATTCTAATAGCAAAATGGAGCAGTTTATGAAGCATCATATGTTATATCAATTTATTTTTATTTTAAGTTAATGAGAGAATAAGTTATTTTTCGATTAATAATTTTAGTTTATGTGAAAAGCTTGTGAACTAAATCATTGCTTTGTTTGATCATATTGCGAAATAAGTGAATTGTCCAAGACCCTAACCTTTCAAATAAGTTATGTTAAATTCTTTCACACAGGAAGAGTACGTATGCAATCGGGACTGTTAAAAATTGTGTAAATATTGCAACGTTTTAAAACAGTTAATTTTTTATTCAAAATCGGTAATTAAAAAGTAATAATGAGATTATAAACCTGGGATAAATGAAGATTTCAACCGAACGGCTATAGCATGTTGAAAAACTGTCATACGATCACTGAAGTTAAGCAACCTCGGGCATCGTCAGTTCTTGGATGGGTGACCGCCTGGTAACACCGTGTGCTATTGCCTTCTGTTTTTATAGTAACATTTCTGTTTTGTTCTTATCAGATAATTTTTATTTAAAAAAAAGTTTCGTTTAAATTTATATATATATATATATATATATATATATATATATATATATATATATATATATATATATATATGTATGTATGTGTGTGTGTGTATCCATATTTTGATTAAATTTGCTTGGCATGTTGCCTTCGTAAATACCTTACTCTACCAAAACTCATCTTTCTAGGTTTATAGAAAATTCACTTGTACCAATTTTAAGCATTTTATGGAAATTCACCCTTGCTGCGCCCCGATTTTTTTAGGATCTTTTCCTGCCAAGGGCGCGCGCACTATTCTTTGGTGTCACTTCTCGATTGTCAGTCGATCTTGGCTGTATGGCAGAGGAAGAACGTGAGCTTCTGTAAGAGATGAAATATCATGTTTAGCATCAAAAGCAGTTGAGGACATATTTTTCTACACATCAGTGAAAGAATTGCACAATAAAGAGACTTGGCAGTGTCAGTTTTACCAAACACAAAAAGGAATTGCAATCGGAAAGGCTTACAGAGAAAAACAAGTTAAAAAAACAGCTGATCAAACAGTTAATGGAACTGGTTCTAAATAAAAAGGCAGAATTGCAAAAAGAGACCATTTTAAAATTAGTTAAGTTGCTGTAGTGTACACATGAGTAAATATATTATATTTTTATATTTTACCACTGTTTTTATTATTAATAATATCTTGTTCATACCTGACTCTCTAGGAAATAAATGAATCTATTTGCATTTAAACACCGTTATAATTAGGTCCAGGGTTAACTTAAATGTGCAGAGATAGACTTTATTGTCCATACTAGAATACAAATTTTACATGTATTTAAATGTGGTGTCCAGGATCCTATGCTTCTACACCGCTTAATAAGAAAGTTGGTTTGTGCATGCGTGAGCCGCCATATTTCAATTATACTCTTCGAGAAGATTACCATGACACCAAACATCTTGCCTCTACACCGCTTAATAATAAAGTTGGTTTGCCCATCCGCAGACCGCCATATTGACATACCTAGGTCCTCTTATTTAGACAGGTTGTACCAAATCTCGATTTAAGATTTAAATTTTTGAATTTTTGCGCTCGACGGCCCCCATCTTGGACGGCGTCTTAGATGACGTCATCTCAGGTTAGGCTCCTAGTGGTCCTCTATACAACCGCCATCTTGTTTCGTCACTGTGACGTCACTTCCCGCATGCGCAGTGGCTTGATGGTTGGTGGTGGTCTTAGAACCGGCTATCTATACCTACTAACAGGCTACAATATTTGGCGAATTTTTGTTGAAAAAATTTGCTAATGATGAGGCCGCGATTTTTGAATATTATATATAATTATTTAAATGAGCACGAACCCCATATACGGGGTAGGTTTTGGTTTTATCTGCTAACATATAAACAGGGTGACGCAATGCTACAGCAAAGGTTAATATATTGGTTATTATACAAGATACGAGAAAAAATGTATGCGTTAATCATAGTTTCTTGAGCTCTCTTTGCACACTTATTTTGACCATCGCAGGTTGTTGTTGATACAAAATTTTATTTTTTAAATCGCTAACCTTCTTATTGAATTTTTGCATTTTACACTGTGTTAAGGGAGCGGAGGATAATTAGGGATTAACTTTTAGAACTAGGATAATTTTGACATAGTAACTATGTAATTTGTAATAAAATTTAACAAATAAAATAAACCTCAACAATTCTTACAACAAATTTAACTGAATGAATTTAAAACCGAAATCTTTACATAATGCAATCTTAATTAAAAGTCTCTGATATTAGTCTACATTTTCAAAGCAAAAGTCTCGCGTCTTTACATTTTAAGAATCCAATAAAAAATATATCTCTGATGTTTATCAACCCCACTACTTATAAGCTTGCGTGGTCTACATAATACATAAATTGCAAACCTCATCAGTCAGCATTCCTTATACTGTACTCTGCAATTCCAACTTGTTTATTATTTATCTAAACATGTAATATGAGCAATTCCAGGTCAATAATTATAATTTCTATGCGATCTACTTAATTATAAAAGATATTATTTGGACTTATGCTAGTGAATTTTCGTATAACTATTATAATATAAAATTAATATGAAATATATTTTCACGATTAGGAATGTCCTCTTGGATAGTTTTCTGTTCTATGAACACACCGAATTATAAATTATAATGCATGCTTGTAGGAAAAAAATGGATAGCGTTCATCGGTTCCTGGCTATTTCAATTATTTTGCAACTTTGCGCTTTTTGCAACATACAAAAAATTATCATACGGGGTCTTTACCAATAGAAAGCGGAGTCATATAAAATGTGTGTAATTTTTTAAATATTAAAGTTATCTAGATGAAATGTGGTATATTGTTTCTACTATATAGGTTATAGTGGTAACCAAATTTGATGCTTGCTTTCTTTAAAAAAATATATGCTATTAAAGACATTTTCATGAAAATTCGCCACTATAACTTACTTGCTGCGTCCAGACTTTTTTGTTATTGCTCTACGAAAAGTCTCTAAAATTTTGTCACTGTCAAGAGATTTGTGTTCTTTTCTCCAGTGCAACTTCGTGGTTATATTTACGAAACTATTTTCTATTTAAATGGCATGTGCTAACGAAATTTTATTGTTCCTGTATTGTAACTACAAAATCACGGTGTCGCAGATAAGACTGTTTCAAACCATATTAGAACTATTTCTCTTTTAAGTGCATTATTTGGAAAATACATAAACTAAGAAAATATAATTAGTGGAAATTTAATTTCAGCAAATAGACGTCGTTCGTGATGATGCATTAGCTTTGTTATAACAAGGTTAACAAGTTACGTTGTCTCCAATTTAATCTCAAAGTTATTTACTTTCTGAAGATGTAACGTCGAGGTCAAGCCGTATATTTCTCTTCTTATCGACCTAATGGCAAACAAGCTATTTTGAAACAATAGAAGTTAGAATACACAGGCTGTAAAAAAGTGTAAAATATTGCCAATATTTCGAAAAGTACTAAACATATTTTTTGACACTTGGTATATTGATGTAGTTGAATTTAATACTCTGTTGAAAAATAAAATAAAGTCTGGACGCAGCAAGTGCGTTATGGAAGTGAATTTTAGTAAAAATATTTTTAATAACAAATATGTCACTCTAATGGAAGCAAGCACCAATCTGGTTACAGGTATAGCTAATATAGTAGAAACTATGTATTATCTTTTATCAAAATTACCTACTGTTTGAAAATATACAAACATTTTCGGAAAATAAGCTTAAAAGGTTTCCGAGAAAATTGGTTTCACAGCCAACAGGCTAATAGCAATTGAGTTATCTATAGTTGAAGGATTTAATAAAAATTCGCTATCAAAACGCACCTGCTGCGTCTCGATCTTTTTTTCATATTTCGATAAAAAATGCAAAAATGCAATAATATAAGCGTGTTTGAACAAAAAACAATTTTGGGGATCACCAAAATCTTATGGACAATCCTGTGATTGTCAAAATATTTTTATAGGATGCAGCTTAAGACAACCTATAATTAACGTATACATTTTTTTCTCATATAATAACAAGTATATTTTTTCTGCGAAAATTTGCTAACAATTATAGACTAGTAAGCCACAAACTCTGTAACTTGAACCACTGCCAAAGAATCAGGGAATGGGTCTATTTGAAATGAATTTTCTGCAAATATTTTAATAAAATGAAAGACAATAACGATTGAAGTAGAAACTTAAGCCTTTGAAAAATACACTTCTTACGACATTTATTTTACATAACCAGCACTCGTTTTAGCATCCCTGCCTGAAAGTTGTCACTTTTAACGTTCTAAATCGCGACTTTGACGTGTTAAAAAGAAAAACTATAAAATTTTCAAAGTAACTTTTATGCTATTCCTGAATTATTTTGGGCCACAAAAACTTACTTTTTGTCTGTAATATTTAATACTACTTTATCCAAACAATATATTTTGGTTCTGTGTCGTTCTATCATCGGCAGCACCCAATTTTTGCTTATAATTTTATTTTTTTAATTTAACGAAGGGATTTAAATTTTGTTGTGTAGGTTTTACAGTTTACAGCCTTCCAAAATTTATTAAAACTCGACGTCTCGGCTCCTGTTTTGGAGCCATTTTCAAGAGGTAAAGGAAATATATAAGGACATTCTCAATCTCCCTATTCCTTAGAGCGGTGGACAAAGGTGAGTTGGGTTGTTATAGCTCGACTACGGCGCCTCAATCTGCCTACCCCACAAATATCGCTGGGGATTGTCTCCAAAGTCTCAGTGTGTTCAATCTCAGCCCTTCCTGATCCCTCTGAGGTCTGGCGTTGAACAGACCGAGACCTTAGAGACGATATCCCGCGAGATTAGGGGAGTAGGCAGATCGAGGCCCCGAAATCGAGCTACAACAACCCAACCCACCTTTGTCCACTGCTCTAAGGAGTAGGCAGATTGAGACCTTAGAGTGTCCTTACATATTTCCTTTACCTCTCGAAAATGGCTCCAAGACAGGGCCGAAACGTCAAATTTTAATAAATTCTGGGGGGGGGGGGCATGTTTTGACATAAAACTCAACTTTGTCACATCAACCCCTTAAGGGTGGTGATAGCAACCCTTATATTTTAAATAGGAAACATGGCTCGAGTGTTAAATCACTTGAAAGTTCTTTCTTTTCTGAATTCAGCACACTAACCTTTTTGGAAATTTTATCAACTCGTTTAAAAATTATTCACAGTTGGAGTTGCAAGAATGTATTTATTCATTGTGATAAGAAATGCACAAATTAGTCAATTTTTCGTTAAAAAAAAAAACTAAAAAACAAAACAAAACGTTCAAAAATGTTTATTCAGTTAAGTAAGTGTTCAAATTGTTGACCACCAGCTTCCATACAAAAGTACAAATTTTGTTCAAAACGAGCTCTGACATTCTGGAGCATTTGTGGAGTTATTAGACGGCATCCTTCAACCATGCGTGGTCGTAATTCTTCCATAGACTCCAGTTCTGTTGCGAGAAGTCTACTCTTAAATGGCCCCATAGAAATAAATCTTAAGGAGCTACATTAGGTGATCTAGCAGGCCACTTAATAGCACCTCTACGCCCAAACCATTGCTCTGGAAACTCTCTGTTAAAAAACTCCCTAATACGTTGTGAAAAATGAAGAGTAGCTCCATCTTGTTGAAACACTTGTGATTTTCTTGATAGCGATCATCATTTTCAACAATGTCAATTAGTAGAGGGTAAACAATATTTTCTAGTAACTCCAAATACGTTTCGCCACTCAACTTCCCATCAAGAAAGATTGGTCCGATTAAACGATCTCCAAAAAAGCCAGTCCAGACATTCAATTTCTGTGGAGTTTGAGTGTGGACTTCGTGAAAATTTCTTGAATTATTATCTGCCTAATAACGACAATTATGACGATTCTCGTTATCAGCTATTCATGGAGTCATAAATTCACAAACCTGCAGTCGCCGATCAGGATAATCTTCATTCTGTTGTTGTACAAGATGAATTTTATACGGGTGAAATTTATGATGCTTCAATATTCGCCGGATAGTTCTTCTTTTGATGTTTGAAACAGTGGACAATTTTTTCGTGCTCAAAGTTGGGTCTGCAGCAATTTGTCCTAGAACTTCAATCTCAGTAGTCTCATTTCTAACCGGATATTCACGCTCAGGATCCCGTTTTTTGTTGGCTACTAAACCACTTTGTCGAAACTTTGCAACTTACTTCAAAATGTATTTTCTGTGAACATGTCTGTTCGGATGTCGTTTATTAAACAAATTTGCGGTACGGTTGGCACAGTCATCGTTTTTGAAAAAATGAGTAATAATTTCAATTCTTTCTTCTACAGAATACACCATTGTGAAATTAATTTTCAGTAGTACTATCAAGTATCAAACCGACCGATAAACTGAAATAATAAACCTCATTCCCCTCATTCCGATAAGAAATGTTCTGATAGTCAATGTTTTGTTTACAAACCAACAAAACATTGACTATCAGCACATTTCTTATCGGAATGAGTGAAATGCGTTTTTGCATTTTTAACACTGAATAATTTTTAAACGAGTTGATAAAACTTCCAAAAAAATTTGTGTTCTAAATTTAAAAAAAAAGAACTTTCAAATGATGTAACACTCGACCCATTTTCTTTATTTAAAATATAAGGGTTGTTATCACCACCCCTAAGGGGTTGATGTGACAAAGTTTAGTTTTATGTCAAAACATGCCCCCCTCAATATTAAAATTGACGTGTTTCAGCGTTTCTTTAAAAAAAAAATTCTCTGGGCGCAAATCCGTCTGTTTCGTTGTCAATGCGAATATATATATATATATATATATATATATATATATATATATATATATATATATATATATATATATATATATATATATATTCGCAATTACCGCAATTTTACAATAATTCACTAAAGGATGATCGAGTTTTGAAAACGAAAATAATCGCCTCTTAAGCGCGATCATACTTGGATGGTAAGAGACTTATATTTACATTGCTTAAAAATTCTATATTTCTTTTCTCGACAGATTTTTTTTCCAAACAGATTAAATGGAATGCAAATTTTCACTACACCCATGTTATGTAAAGTGAAACACGGGCAACTTGATGAAATGCTTCAGAGAGTAAGGGATTAGCATAAATTGTTTTTCAAGTACGTTACAAGGTGAACCTTATTTACTCCAGGAATCTTTTGTAATACTTAAAAAAAGCTGTTAATATACATTTTGCACAATGCAAAAGTTCTTCCAACAATATTCGAGAGAAAAAGTAAACACCGGCGATTAAATTTTCAAGCAAAGCACACAGTTTTTATAAATCAATAACATAAGCTCCGGAGAAAATATCTAAACCGTAAACATGCCCTCAGAACATACCCCGAATTTAATCTGTTAATGTTTGCTAATTTTTCAGTTAGCGAAATACTACTTGTTTTAAAAAATTACTATTATATACTATTATATATATATATATATATATATATATATATATATATATATATATATATATATATATATATATATATATATATATATATATATAGTGTATCCCAAACTGTATGAGAATGTATTGCTATCTCCGTTATTATTAGAGATAGGTAGACGGTTAAATTAGCAGTGTTTTGTAGAATTTCATGGTCGTTCCAAATATGACTTCTGTTTTGTCCTGCCTCTTTCCGTTTTCGAGTTATTTTGAAAAAATCAAAATTTGTCGATTTTTTTTTCTTCAATATCTGAGAAGGCGTTGATCTGACATGTCTAAGATTTGCACATTATCAGGACAATTTTTTCAGAGTAATCTTTTTCTGCTATTCTCAACTTTAGATTGCCATGTGTTTTGGAGCTACAGGTATCAACGTTTGTTTTTATTATGGCAGCCATCTTGGATTTTTTGCTCATGTGATAGCCTGTGAAAAGGGCTTTCCAAGGATGTACAACATGCTTCAGCAATCTTGTAATTGCACTGACAATTTAAAGAAAAATCGTTTTGAGGATAGTGGGCTATAAAATCTAATACCAGAAAACAAATGACAAAAAAGTGTTCAAAAAGCAGTAGGCCGTGGAGTCTAACACTAGACTTCTACTTTTAACATAATTTTCCGTAATGATTTGCGATAAAAAATATTGTGATTTAATTTACAATACTTAATTATGTAATAATGCTAGGTAATATTATGTGAAACAGTTTCATAACGACAACGAGCAATAACAAATAGAAACCTAGACTCCAGAAAACAACACAATTAGAAACGGAACTTAACAAATAATAAAATAGAAACTTAAAAACACACTAAATAGAAAATTGTTCAATATGGCCACCGTTTTGTTCAATGCACTTTATACACCTTTTTGAAACATACCTGCAAACTCTGGTGAGGGTGTTTTGGTTAATATGATTTATAGCTTCCGTGATTCTATTTCGTAATTCATTGATATTTTGTGGTGGATCGAATTTATACACATCATTCTTCAGAGTGCCTCAAAAATAAAAATCCATGGGTGTTATATCACGACTTTGAGCACACCAATGGTCCGGCCCATTGTTATAAATGACACGATTATTAAAACTTTGGTACAAAAATTATTTGACGATCCTAGCATTGTGAGCTGGACAACCGTCTTGTTGATACCAAATCTCGTCTAAATTATCATGAACTCTTCTAATGGTTGGTAATATATCATTTCTCAATAGATTAAGATACCTTTCCCCAGTTAAATTATGGAAAAAAAGAACGCACCAATAATGAAGTTACCTGAATTTAAAAAAAAATTAACTGTCTAATCTATAAATAAAAACAACAGTTTTTTACCTAATAAGCCGCACCAAACTTAATACCAAATCTGTCTTGCAATCGCCTTTCTTCCTTAAGATGAGGATTTTCATTTGCCGAATAATGCCCATTATGGCGATTATACACGCCACAATTTGTAAATCTGGATTCATCAGTCCATACTATTTTCAGATGAAAATTTTCATCTTGCTGACATTGTCCTTGATACCATCTGCAGAATTGAAGTCGCTTAGGGTAATGTCAACATTTAAGCCTTGTATGATTGTAGGTTGGTAATGACTTTGTTTTAATACACGGTCTACCGTACTTTTTGGAACGTCAATTTGTTCACCATAAAACCGAACAGATTGCGGAGGGAACCTGTAAGACGGCATTATTTCTTTTTTCATTTCTAGGCATTGGTAGTTTCTTTGCGTAGAAGCTACCGTCGTTCAATAGAGTGGTCACTATCCTGCGAAATGTGTTGTTTGGTTGTCGTCTTTCTGGGTAGTTGTTTTGATATGTATTTGCAGCTGCAGTATTTCGGTTCGAACGAATATAACATTCCAACATGTCAAAATATTCTTCATTACTCAACATATTGTTGAATAATATTTCAAATAGGACACAACAGGAAACAAACTATTTAGTACAAAATTTAAGCAACGTGTTAAATACACATCAGATTGTTCAGATAATTAAAAATGACAGTATTCTTAATTGTCACGATGGTGTTATATCCATAGCAACCTTTCTTCTGTTGTTTTTCAGTTGACTTACGTTTAAAAATCAAACAATTATAAAAGGCGTCTTCGTAAATCATTAATCTGCTTTTATTGAGTTCTGTTAGTAAATTTAGTTAATTACTAGGTTTACCTATTTAATTAAATTATAACAATTTGTTAGGATAATGTTGTAATGTAAAGTATCATTTGTAATAATGGGCCGATTCATTGGTGTGCTCAAAGTTCCTATTTTTTTTAATGTGAATCATTACGGAAAATTATGTAAACAGTAGGAGTCAATTGTTAGACTCCATGGCATACTGCCTTTTGAACACTTTTTTTTGTCATTTGTTTCTAGGTATTGGATTTCATAGCCTACTATTTTCAAAATGGTTTTCCTCAAAATTGTCAGTGCAATTATAAGATTTCTCAAGCATGTTGTACATCATTGGAAAGCTCTTATCAGAGGCTATCGCGGGAGCAAAAATACAATATGGCTGCAATAATAAAAACAAACCTTGATACATGTAGCTCAAAAACAAATGACAATCCAAAGTTGAAAATAGCACAAAAAGATTACCCTGTAAAAAGTGTATAATGTGCAAGTCTTAGACATGTCAGGTGAACGCCTACTTAGATATTGCAGATTTTGTATTAAAAAAAAATCATTAATAAAGAGGTATCGATAGTGAGACTTTGCAAATTTTTCAAATGAGTGCGAATTTGGGCCCCTAGAGCCCATACCCGGGGTAAGTTTCGATTTTTATTTTATATATGTATATGTATATATATATATATATATATATATATATATATATATATATATATATATATATATATATATATATATATATATATATATATATATATATATATATGTATCCAACCGGACAAAGTTTTCCGGGAAAATTTTGAGTTTTCTTTGGAAAAAAATTTTTTCTCCGCAAATTGCAAAGCTATTCCGATGAAGGTTGGTGAACATATTGCTTTTGGAAAGACCTAACTATGCACCAAAATTCAGCTTTTTAGGTTTAGAAAATTGAGCTCTTCAAATTTGAAACGTTTATTTTTAATATCACTGCTTTTTCTTGACAATAGTAAAAACTAGTTTATAGGTATATGAGACCTAGTATGTCTGAGTCGTTACCTAGCAGCGGAACATCTAATATCATTACGCAGGTCAGTTACAAGCTGTAACTGGCGTTTATCGTATATTATTAGATCGTTTATCTGTTTTAAATTTCAGTTGACAAATTATTTGTGATATTTGGGAATTTTAATATACAAGTGCCAATTATTCCTTTACGGTTTTATTAATGTTAGTGTGTAGACTAAACAGTGTTTATCATGTTTTGCCAACAGATATAAAGGATGGAAATTTTACAAAAAGGGCTGATGTGCAACATGTTAGTTATTTTCTCTCTAATGCTTTGGCGGTAGTTTTACTTAAGTTTCTGGTTTAACTGTCATTATTTTTAAAGCTCAGGTAAAGCTCAATATAATAATTATTATACTAGAGAGGAGAAAAAATTGTATAAGTTAATTATAGGGTGTCTCGAGCTGCATCTTATAAAATTATTTTGACAATCACAGGCTGGCCTATAAGTCTTTGGTGATCTCTACATTTTTTTTTTTCGAACAGCCTTATTTTGTTGCATTTTTATCGAAATGTGTTTGTAAGAAAAAAATCAAGACGCAGTAAGTGCGTTTTGGTAGCAAATTTCCATTAAGTGCTTCAAATTTGAATGACTCAATTTGCTATTAAGCTAAGGTTTGTAGGCTAGGAAACCAACATTTAAGTTTATTGTCGGAAAATTTGTGTACATTTTCAAACAATAAGTTATTTTGATAAAATATAGCACATTGTTCCTACTATATACGTTATACCGGTAACTAAATTGATGACTGCTTGCATTAAGTAGACATATTTGCTATTCAAAGCATTTTTATAAAAATTCACTTCCATAGAGCACTTGCTGCGTCTAGACTTTTATTTTAAGTTTTGATTGCCTAATGGTACACTAACGTAAATATACAATTATTCACTCTGACAAAAATACCAGGAACCTGAAGCAAGTTTCCTTGCAAAGACAAGGTTCTAATAAAAAAGGCTATTATTTAAACGAACAAACAAAGCAGCCAGACATACGCCACAGAAAGCAAAAGCAGGAAATCGGAAAAAAGCAAGCTGAAAACTCGAGAAATATGGGCAATTAAGAATATTAATTGTTCTCCATACGGGCTAGTCGGATGAAAGCGAAACCGTCGTTTATTGCAGGCTTTAGAGACCGACTGACTCAAGCTTGCCAGCCAGCCTTTTGCACACATAACTAAAATATAACATTTAGAGGGATGCGATTCATATTTACGTTGAGACCAAAAGCAGCGCTTGTAACTCAAACCTTTTATGTTCCTTTCACTACTTAAATGGAAATGTAAAGCTTTGAGGTAATTTTAACGCCACCAAAGTGAGTTTAAGTTTACTATAACAAGCTAGAGTAAGTTCGGATTTTTGTTTTAGTTTGCTTAACTGCACAGCTTTATTTATTATGCGCAGGAAAGCTTTTAAGAAGGCTACCGAATGTCTTAATTTTCATTGAAGTCTTCGTATTATTTTAAGAATTGCATTGTCTCCTATTCCACCAACATGTGTTTTAGTATTTGTAAGACATTTGCTTCGAACTTTTGCACTGAAAATTTTGGGAACATTTTTAGTAAGCACACATGGAATACGGATATTCAACAACACTCGTCGTCTCTAAAGTGATGGAAAAGTATATAAACACCGAATTACTCAAATTTCTTAAAAAACACAGTCTACACCACGACAGGCGGTATGAACTCCGTCAGCGCAGATCAACTGCCGACCTGCTTTCCTTTGTCACCCATTCTTGGAACAAGTCTATGGAACTACACGGTAAATCCCAGATTGTCGCTCTAGACATATCTAAAGCATTCGACCAGGTCTGGCACGCAGCGCTGCTTAACTACCGGCCTATGGCCTACCACCAAAACTACGTTGGTGGACAGCCAATTTCCTGTCCGACCGCAGCATTTCTCTTGTCGTGGATGGCCATTCCTCTAAACTGTATCCAATTAATGCAGGAGTTCCTCAAGATTCAGCTTTAGCCCCTACTTTGTTTCTCCACATTAATGACCTCCTCTCTAGCACATTCAACCCAGTTCACGGTTACGCGGACATATCCAAAGCATTCGACCAGGTCTGGTACGCAGCGCTGCTTAATAAACTTCCGGCCTATGGCCTACCACCAAAACTCTGTATGTGGACAGCAAATTTCCTCTCCAACAGGAGCATATCTGTTGTTGTGGATGGCCATTCCTCTAAACTGTATCCAATTAATGCAGGAGTTCCTCAAGGTTAAGCTTTAGCCCCTACTTTGTTTCTTCTCCACATCAATGACCTCCTCTCGAGCACATCCAACCCAGTTCACAGCTACGCGGACGACAGCACTCTCCATTAAAATATACAATATTCTAAGCCTGTCTCTTTAGCCCAATTGGATGAGGATCACAGACTCATGGAGGGTTCTGTCTCCGTGGATCTCCAAAAAATATTAGACTGGGGAAGTAGAAATCAACCCCACCAAATCACAGTCTTGCTTTCTTTATCATAAGAGATACACCAGCCCTAGACCCATCACAATAAACAACCAAGTTATTCAAAGTAATGAGTCCTTTTCACTTGTTGGCATTTCTGTGGGTCGAAATCTCAATTGGCACCAACATGTCACATCAATTGCAGAAGCGGCTGCTAAGAAATTAGGTTTCCTTTTCCGAGCTCGCAAATACTTTTCACCAGCTAATCTCTATATCTTATATACTTCACAAAGAGGACCAAACCTCGAATACTGCTCCCACATCTGGGGTGCCGCTGCCGTTTCTACACTCGATATCCTGGACTCTATTTAGAAGAGAGCTATACGACTCATACGTGACCCTACCCTCACCCAAAGGCTGCCATCCCTGGCCCACCGACGTGCCGTTGGTGGCCTCCCTCTCTCTTTTATAGATATCTGCACGGGCACTGCTCAGAGGAGCTTTTTGCATAGTTCCTTCACCTGCTGCCCCCAACAGATCTACTAGGGGAACAGAGAAAATGCACCCTTTAACTGTCCAGGTCACCAGACATAGAACATCTTGTTATGCCCGCTCGTTTGTCCCGAGGACTTCCAAGTTATGGAATTCCTTGCCGGCACATGTTTTTGCTTCTCCCCCGAACCTCCAAACCTTCAAGTCCAGAATTAACAAGTTGCCTCTTTCCTCCTTATCGACACCCACAGTACGATAGTATTTAGGCTGTAAGCTCTCGTGGTGTGTTGTTGAAATAAAATTAAAAAAAAACACTAAAGATAACATGTCTCGTTTGGCGGAAATATCTGTATTGTTTGATTATCTAGCGGACGTGCTTCTGCCGCTATTTATTTTGTAAAGTAATCTATTAAGAGACTCCCCATAGGCATAGGCATAGGCATATATATATATATATATATATATATATATATATATATATATATATATATATATATATATATATATATATATATATATATATATATACTTTCGAAAGCGTTTAGCCCTCCTGTTTGTCTAACATTTTTTATTAATTTTAGATTCTCTGCATTAACGTCGTGATCATTTTCCCAAATATGTCGGTCGACGGATGATTTATCTATAGTAGCGCGTATCTCAATTATGCTAAATGTTCTTTGAGTCTAATACCAATTGATCCGTTTGTTGGGCGGACGTGTTTAACATCACAATCTTTAGAACATATTTTATAAATTCCCGATATTTTTGCCATACTATCCTTGTCTTTTGGGTTACCTAGCTAGGTTTTTAAAGTAATTTTTTGTCGAGAAGGTTAGTTGCAAATTGTATTTTTTTTAATGCTATCTAGACACCTCGCTTAATTCTTTGGTATATCTACTTTTACTTAAGGGAAATTTAATTAACCTGTCTACTAAAAAAACTTGAAACTGGCCTTTAAAAACCTTGCTACGCTACCCAAAAGACATGGTTGTCGGGAATTTATGAAATAACTTTGGAATGAATTTTCTGAAAATATTTTCGTAAAATGAAGGACAGTGGCGGTTGAAGCTGAAAGTTAATGACTTATAAATCACATTTCTTGTGACATTTTCTCTACATAACCCATATTTGCTTATGGTTCTTTGCCTAAATGTTGCCAATCTTGACGTTTCAAATTGCGACTTTGACGTTTTAAGAGGAAAAGTTATCAAATTCTCAAAGCGATTTTTCTGGCGTTTCTTGACCTTTCGCGTCACACTTAGTCTTTGTAATAGATTTTGTTATCCACACAATATATTTTGCTTTTTTGCGGTTATCTGGTCACCAGTGGAACCCAATTTTGTTTTATTTAAATGCCTATAAGTTTCTTGTTTTTCAAACTATAAATCTAAGATTTAGATACATGGTTTAGTTTCTATGACGTTAACTCTCCAGCCAAATTTGGTTGACTTAACTTTGTTATTTCCAGAAATATACAATTTTTTGGCTAATAAACTTATCCAAGCCATTTACAAAAGGAAGGTACCCACCAACTATGTTCGGAGTCGGACCATTATTTTTTGAGCTATCGCTTTAATACTTATATATACAGTGTGGCCCATTTTGTATGGAAACAACACTGTAACTTTTGTATTTATAACTCGATTTTGGTGAAGAAAAGATGAAAAGATATAAAATGAAAACCTCTATTAATGCTGTAAAAATTTGTCTCTATGTCACCTGACCAAAGCCTACTAATGCAGTTTTTCTATGTCAAAAATTGGAAAAATGTCCAGGGCCATTTTTTGGAAGAAAATAAGTACACCACGTATTCGGAATGTCTCGAAATACATATATAATAAATTTCATCAAAAGAAAGAATTCTTAATCATTTCAGAGAAGTTTATTTGTGTGACCCTTCTCATATAGAAACACCCCTGTAACTTTTGTACTTATAACCCGATTACTTTTAACTAGAGCTCCAAAAATAGGAAATTAATAAGTCTATAGATCCTGTGAGGATTGTTTCGTATGCCACTCGATCACGGCCTACTAAACCTATTTACATATGTCAAAAATTATAAAAAACGTTTATGGTTGCTTTTATGGAAAAATCAGTACGCCACTGGAATCGCCATTCTTCAAAATTGTTACCTACCAAATTTCATTTTAAAAAAAACCTGTTATGACGTAAATATGAAAGTCAACAAAAATCTCTCAAAAGTTAAAGAAAAACCTTACAAATGCTGTGATATATGAAAATAATTTTAGTAAGCCATAATCGAATGGTATGGGAAAAAAAATTTAACAGACCTATAGACCTACATATTTTCTATTTTTTGATATCTTGTTAAAAGAAATCACGTTATAGCAGATTTGTTCTTCAAAATCAAGTTATACATACAAAAGTTATGGGGTTGTTTCTATATTAAATGGGTCACGTAACTTTCTTAGGGGTTGCGCCAAAGGAATTTTTATTGTTTACATTGTTCTTGTTCATTTCATATTTTTTTTAATTTCCCAAAAATGATTTTGAGGTTGCCTTGCTTGTCAGTCTTGCATAGTAAGCTGAAATATTTTATCATTTTCAGAAAGTATGGTTACAGCAACCGTAAATAAGTGTTGGATAGGGCCTGGGTGCAGCAAGTATGTTATGGTAGAAAATTTCCGTAAAATGATTTCAAATCCGATAGCTCAATAAATTGCCTATTAAGCTATAATCTTCAATCTTGGACCATAGTAGCACCGATGTAAACGCACTGTGGGTACTAAATTAAAGAACAATAAATTAGCTTCGCAGATAACTAAAAATTTGTTTTAAAAACCCTTTTTTGTTGATTATTGTTTGCAAAAACTGGATGGGTTGACTAAAACAAACCATTCAAGCAATTAATAAGGAAAAATACCTGCCATATTTATAATTTGACAGGTACATTCCCTTTGTAAATATTTTTTTTTTAACTTTTGTAACTCTAATGAAATTTGCAACACAATTTTTTTAAAGACACTTTCAGTGCTTACATATTATATCTAAGACCAAATTGTAATTTTTTAGGTACATATGAAATATAATTTTTTTCTAATAATCGCTAACTAGGACTCTAAAACGGATCTTCAGGGTCCATTTAAATTTAAAGAATTAGTTTTAATAAATATATTACTAATGGTGTATAATTATTATGAAAATTCACTACCATAACGCACTGGCTACGTCCCGAATTTTTTGTATTTGTTTACGTGGACTGCATGCTGATGAATTATTTTTAAGAAATTTCAGTAAAAGTTGCCAAAGACAGATAGTGGTGCTGACTAGATAAAATAAAAAAGAACAAAGATTATTTCGATGCCAAACACAACAGGAAAAGTCTGCACGCAGCTAGTGCATTATGGTAGCAAATTTTTAAAAAATATATTTTTAATAGCAAATGTCTCTCTTTGATGAAAGCAGGTATCAAACTTGGTTGCCTATATAGTAAAAACAATGTACCATATTTCATCGAAATAACTTTAATGTTTGAAAATATAGAAACATTTTTCAAAAGTCTGGATGCGGCAAGTGTGTTATGGAAGTGAATTTCCATAAAAATGTTTTTAATAGCAAATGCGAGCAGGCATCAATCTGATTATCGGTATAGCCTATGTGGTAGAAACAATGTACTACATTTTATCAAAATTACTTATGGTTTGAAAATATACAAAAAAAAATTCGAAAATAAACTTAAATGTTGGCTTCCTAACCAACGAAGCTTACGTATTAGCAAATTGAGTTATTGAAATTTGAAAGATTTTATGAAAATTCGGTAAATTTGCAGATTAGCTCCCGAACGCTTTTCAAAAAATTGTTTTCAGAAACAATACTAGGACCCCACTTGGATGTACAAACCACAAGAAAAAATTCTTGTTCACCCTCACCAAGGAAGTTAAGGGACAGGGAGTTCATACCCCCCTAGAAAGTTACGTGACCTGGGGCAAATAGGGGTGCTGAGCGGGGTAGGTCGTGAAAAGGAAATATGAGCAGAAAATGCGAAGTGCTTGAAAGCTGTCTATTTGACGCCATATCCCCATTAAACCCTGCCTACCCCGCACAGCACCCCTATTTGCCCCAGGTCACGTAACTTTCTAGGGGGGTATGAACTAGAAGTTTTTCGTTTTTCTTGTGGTTTATGCATAGAGGGTATACAACCACCCACACGAGGTGGAAAGCATGCCTACGACGAAGAAGACCCTCCCCCGGTTCGACTTGCTGGGACGGGTGGGGGGTTGGGGGTGGCTGCTACGTCGTAGCGATTTTCCTTCCCCTTCGCGTGCATACAACCACCCTCGCTGCATAAACCACAAGAAAAATGTCTTGTTCCTACCCGCCAAGGAAGTTACGGCACCTGAAGGAATAGGGGTGCTGTGCGGGTTAGGAAGGGTTTAAGGGGATATGGTTTCAAGATGTGAAAAAGATAGCTTTCAAGCCCGGTTTATTCGAATTTTCTGCTTGTGTGTGTGTTTTGTTTCTTTAACGTCGGCCTATTTCCGCGACTACGGCCAATCACCGAAGCCAGGGAGCAGTTTCACCTCACTATCCTGGAAATTTTGCTGAACCCCTGCCTTTCTGTAAGAAGGGTAGGGATCTTTAACGTGCCCAACATCGCATAGACACGGGACCGACGGTTTACGCCCCCTCCGAAGGGCGGAACGTGCAGACAATTCAACTTGCTCAAATGCAATGCCAGAACCTCGGTTGATGTTAATTTTACAGTTTGTTCTGAAAAAGTGAAAGGAGTACCCCGGGATCGAACCCAGTACCCTTCGGTTCATACGCACACGTTCTTACCTCTGAACCACCGAGGTTCTTGAATTTTCTGCTTATATTTCCTTTTTTCTACCTACCCCGCCCAGCACCCCTACTCACTCCTGGTCCCCTAACGTCCTTGGGGGGTGTAAACAAGAAATTTTTCTTGGGGTATGTGGATCCAGGGGGGGTGCTAGGCAGGTTTCTCAAAACCGTTGTTTGAAAAGCGTTCGGGAGCTCAACTGCAAATTTACCGAAAATTCGCTACCAAAACGCACTTACTGCGCCCAGATTTATTTCTTACAAACGCATCATATTTCGATAAAAAATGCAAAAATGCATTAACGAATTCATTCTACGAAAATTAGCTAAAAAAAATTATATACCGTTAAACCATAAACTTTACCAAACTTACAGCGAAAGCATCAACTTAACTAAACGGACATCCAAAGCATCAGAGAAAGGGTCTATTTGAAATGAATTTTCTGTAAATATTTTAGTTAAATGAAGGGCCATGACGCTTGATTCTGAAACTTAAGGGTTTGCAGAACACTTTTCTTGCAACATTTTCTTTTCACAATCCGTATTTGTTTTACGTTCTTTGCCTAAACACTGCCAATTTTGAGGTTTAAAATTGGGAGTTTGACGTTTTGAGGAAAACTCCAAAATTTGTTTCTTTAACTGCCCATAACTCCTTTGTCTTTAAAGCTAGAGACTTCACTCTTTATAATACAAACACGCATACCAAATTTGGTTGCCCTTACTTTGTTATTTCCGGAGATATGAATTTTTTTAGAAAGAAAACAAAAAATTTTTCGGAAATACCTGGTCTGATATTCCTGGCTAACGAACTTATCCAAGCCACTTGCAAAAGGAAGGTACTCACAAAACTTGATTAAGATTGGTCCGTTATTTTTTGAGTTATCGGTCGGACATATATATATATATATATATATATATATATATATATATATATATATATATATATATATATATATATATATAGGGTGGCGCATTGAAAACAAAAAAACCAAACAGACCGATTTGCGTCCAGAAATTTTTTTTTTAAGCAACCCTGAATCACGTCAGTTTTAATATTGAGGGGGACATGTTTTGACATAAAACTCAACTTTGTCACATCAACTCCTTAAGGGTGGTGATAACTACCCTTATATTTTAAATAGGCAACATGGGCCGAGTGTTACATCATTTGAAATCTCTTTCATTTCTGAATTCAGGCACACAAATTTTTTTGGAAGTTTCATCAACTCGTTTAAAAATTATTCAGAGTTGGAGTTACAAGAACGTATGTCATTCATTGTAATAAGAAATGCACTAATTAGTCAACTTTCGTTTATAAAGAACTAAAAAACAACGTTTATTCAGTTAAGTAAGTGTTCAAATTGTTGACCACCCGCTTCCAGACAAAAGTACAAATTTTGTTCAAAACAAGCTCTGATATTCTGGAGCATTTATGGAGTTATTAGACGGCATTCTTCAACAATGCGTCGTCGTAAATCTTCCAGAGAATCCGTTTCTGTTGCGTAAATTCTACCCTTTAAATGGCCCCATAGAAAGAAGTCTAAAGGAGTTAAATCCGCTGATCTAGGGGGCACTCAATAGCACCTCTACGCCCAATCCATTGTCCTGGAAACTTTTTGTTCAAAAACTCCCTAACACGTTTTATGTCAAAACATGTCCCCCTCAATATTAAAATTGACGTGTTTCAGCGTTTCTTAAAAAAATATATATCTGGACGCAAAACGGTCTGTTTCGTTTTCAATGCGCTACCCTGTATATATATATATATATATATATATATATATATATATATATATATATATATATATATATATATATATATATATATAAACACAGATCTCCTCATTAGCGGATTAAAAAAAAATTCGCTAAAAACCTGAACCAGTGATTCTAGGTTTGTGTAGATGTAATACAAACTCATATAATAATGTAATAAGTATATCTGAGATCCGAACAGCAAATACCATAAAAGGAAAATTATATTTTCTTACGACTCCATCAACAAGTAAGTTATTTTATGTACTTGCTGATCTACCAAAACAAGCTAATGCCGCTATCGTAAAACTGGAGTTTCCCCTGAACTTACTCCTTGCTAAAATAGAACACTCTATCTGTCTAAATCGGATATCAATAAAATATATCTAAATCAGCGTTCCTTCCCTCTTTATACATGCAATTGTTTCTGTAGCGGTTTGCAAAACCGGGAAAGTGCGACTTCAATAAAATTCACACAAAAACGACCCCAGCCAAATCCTCGGCATTATCGCCATCTGCCCCAATTTCCCATGTATCCGCATTTCCATCCTCACAATCAAAGGAAAATCGTAAACAACGATTTCTTGCGTTCACGTTAAGTGTGTGTCTGGGTTCCACCTCCAGGCGTTCTACGATCTGTCTGCGTTCATCTTCGTCAACTTCTAGACAGACAGTAATGTTGGAAGTGGTATCGACCGTCTTCTCACGGCCTCGGGCAAGCCGTGGGCCGGGCGGGCAGGCCTACAATCAGCCAGCACAACCAGCATTAGTGTCGTTTACCACATGCAGAAACATCAATCACAGTTCTTTTTCTAGGTTTCGCTGTTTAATGAATTTACGGGTGCGAATGCTCAGAGTCTTGGTGCTCATGTTTCAAGATGAATGAACTTTTTTGTGTGATAAAAAACAAAAAGAATAAGTCTTAAAAATGTGGTGTTAATACTGATTGATACTGGTGCTCCCAGAAGAGAGCCAAGTAATGTAACTTTTCAGAACTTCCTGAAATTTTATTCTGTATTGAACCTTATTTTGTATCATTTGATTAAACTGATAGCATTTAATGTTTTCTTATACTCTTCTTCCCTTGCGTATAAAAGCAGACGATGAGGTTTTTTTTATAGTGAATTTTCTTTAAAGAAATTCACTAATGAGGAGATCCCGATTTTTGAATTTTGAAAAAAATTCTTTAAATGAACGCCCTTTAGGACCCCTGGAACCCAAATCCGAGCTCGTTTTCAGACTTTATATGTTTATATATATATATATATATATATATATATATATATATATATATATATATATATATATATATATATATATATATATATATATATATATAAACATATATATATATATATATATATATATATATATATATATATATATATATATATATATATTTATGTATCACACCTATAACTAAAAAAATAATGGACCGATTTTGATAAAACTTGGTGAGTACTTTCCTTACGCAAGTTGCTTGGATAAGTTCGTTATCCAGGAAAATCCGCCGGGGTTTTCCCGGAAAATTTTGTATTTCCTTTCGAAAAAAATTTATATCTCCAGAACTAACAAAGTAAGGGCAACCAAATTTAGTGCGAGGGTTTAAATGATTATAGGTAAGTTACCTACCAAAATGTAGCTCTGTAGGTTACAGGAAAAAAAACTTCTGGGCGCAGCAATTGCGTTATGGTAGTGAATTTTCATAAAAATGTTTTTAATAGCAAACATGTTTTTTTTAAGAAAGTAGGCATCAATCTATATAGTAGAAACAATGTGCCATGTTTTATCAAAATAACTTTATTGTTTAAAAATGTACAAAAATTTCCGAAAGTAAACTTAAATTGTTCCCGAAGAACCTGGTTTCCTGGTCAACCTTATCGGTTAATAGCAAATTGAGCTATTCAAATTTGAAGCATTTAGTTAAAATTCGCTACCATAGTACACTTGCTGCGTCCCGAATTTCTTTTCTTACAAAGATGTATTATATTTTGATGGAAAATGCAAAAATGCAATAACCTAGAGAGTGTTCGATTAAAAAAAAAGAAAATTTGAATCACCAACGACGTATGTGCCATCCTGTAATTGTGGAAATATGTTTTAAGATGTAGCTCAAGACACCTTATAATTAATGTATACCATTTTTTTGTAACTTGCATAATAACGGATATATTAAGCTTTAATGATTTTTTACGAAAATCTGACAAAAATGATGTACCATTAAACGATAAACTCTATAGCCAACACTACTGCCAAAGCATCAGAGAAAGGGTTTATTTTAAATTAATTTTCTGGGAACATTTTAGTAAAATAAAGGACAATGACGATTGAAACTAAGAGTTCAAGCTTTGTAAAGCATTCTTCTTGAGACATTTTCTTTCCATAGCTCATATTAATTTCAGGTTCATTGCCTAAATATAACCAATTTTGACGTTTTAAATCGTGACTTTGACGTTTTGAGGAAAACGCAAATTTATTTTTCTCTAAATGCCTGTAACTTTTTGTCCCTTAACCTACAGAGCTAAATTTTGTTATGTAGCTTACCTATGATGATATAAACCGGCGAACCGGTAGCCCTTACTATGTTATATATATATATATATATATATATATATATATATATATATATATATATATATATATATATATATATAAACTTATAAAAATTGAAGCTGACCCCGGATATGGGTTCTAGGGGTCCTAGTTCGCGCTCAATTGCAAAAAAATTTTCAAAATTCAAAAGTCTGGATCTCCCCATTAGTGAATTTTTTCTACGAAAATTCACTAAAAAGGTACAGGCATTTAAAGAAAAATAAATAAACGTCAAAGTCGCGAATTAAAACGTCAAAATTGGTATAATTTAGGCAACGAACCTGAAACTAATATGAGCTATGGAAGGAAAATGTCTCAAGAAGAATGTTTTACAAAGCCTGAAGTCTTCGTTTTAACCGCCATTTTTCTTCTTTTTACTAAAATATTCCCAAAAAATTCATTTCAAATAGACCCTTGCTCTGATGCTTTGGCAGTAGTGTTGGCTATAGAGTTTATCAGTTAGCTATATCATTTTTGTCGAATTTTCGTAAAAAATCTTTAAAGCCCAATATATACGTTATTATGCAAGATACGAAAAAACAATTGTATACATTAATTATAGGGTGGCTTGAGTTACATCTTAAAAAATATTTCTGCAATTACAGATGGCCCATAAGTCGTTGGTGATTCAAATTTTCTTTTTTTCTAATCTAAAACGCCCTATGTTATTGCATTTTTGCATTTTTCATCAAAATATTATAAATCTTTGTAAGAAGAGAAATTCGGGACGCAGCAAGTGCATTATAGTAGCGAATTTTAACTAAATGTTTTAAATTTGAATAGCACAATTTGCTATTAACCTATAAGGTTGACCAGGAAACCAGTTTTTTCGGGAAGAATTTAAGTTTACTTTCGGAAATTTTTGTACATTTTCAGACAATAAGGTTATTTTGATAAAAAATGGCACATTGTTTCTACTATATAGATTGATGCATGCTTCCTTGAAAAAACATGTTTGCCATTAAAAACATTTTAATGAAAATTCACTACTATAACGCACTTGCTGCGTCCAGAAGTTTTTTGTCCTTTAACCTACAGAGCTAAATTTTGATAGGTGACTTACCTATAATCATTTAAACCCTCCCACTAAATTTGGTTCTAACCTCAAAACATTTGAAGATACGTTATTATTGTTTATGGTTTTATTTTGCACAGCATCCTTACACAGAGTGTTAGCGACTAGCCACGTTTATTGTTATAAAGATCTTTATTATTATATCTCTACATATTATGTTAGAGTTGTTATTAAAAAGTGTTCTTTTAATTTGGTCTTAAAGTTTCTGACACAATTGTTGATCAAAGGTAAGTTATCGTTATTTGTGTTCTTCAATATTTTTAATTACCTGACAAGTGAATCAAATACTAACTTGTATTTATTGGTTCCAGTATCACAAAAATTTCGGGACGCAGCAAGTGCGTTATAGTAGTGAATTTTCATAAGAATTGTACACTGTTAGTAAGATATACTATTAAAACAAATTCTGTAAATTTAAATGGACTTTTGAGATCAGTTTTAGAGTCCTAGTTAGCTACTAAATTCAAATTTGGTCTTAGATATAATATGTAAATACTGAAAGTGTCTTTTAAAAAATTGTCTTACAAATTTCATTAAAGTTACAAAAGTTTTTCAAAAAACAATTAATTATTTACAAAGGGAATGTACCTGTCAAATAAAAAAATATGACAGGTATTTTTCCTCATTAATTGTTTTGATGGTTTTGTTTTAGTCAACCTATCCAGTTTTTGTAAACAATAAACAACAAAAAAGGTTTTTTAAAACAAAACGTAGCTCAATATGTTATTTTTCTTTAGTGTGTTCAAGATTGAAGATTCTGGCCTAATGGGAAATTTATTGGGCTATCGGATTTGGAATATTTTTACGAAAGTTTTCTACCATAACATAAAAAACCTTTTTTGTTGTTTATTGTTTGCAAAAACTGGATGGGTTGACTAAAACAAAACCATCCAAGCAATTAATATGGAAAAATACCTGTCATATTTATAATTCGACAGGTACATTCCCTTTGTAAATAATAATTTTTTTCTGAAAAACCTTTGTAACTTTAATGAAATTTGTAACACATTTTTTTAAAGGCACTTGCAGTATTTACCTATTATATCTAATACCAAATTTGAATTTAGTAGCTCCATAAAAAATATTATTTTTTTCAATTATTTGCTAACTGGGACTCTAAAATCGATCTTCAAGGTCAATTTAAATTTAAAGAATTAGTTTTAATAATTCATCTTACTAATAGTGTACAATTCTTATGAAAATTCACTACCATAACGTACTTGCTGCGTCTAAAGTTTTTGAATATACATTAATCGCTCGGCGGTGAAATAATATAACCGTATATAAAAAGCATTTCCTGATTATATTGTTCTTTTAGCGATTCTTTTTTGGCTAGTTTAGGAAGGTTTGGTTTATGTTACGACATAAAAAATATTTATCAAACATTGAACGCTCGATAACACCCTGAGACTGTGGTTGAGAACTCGCAAATGGGACTAATATTAGCTTCCATAATTCCTTCGGGAGTCGGTATGCTATTAAGTTATATATCTGTCGACTAGACAGCTGCTACATGCTACATATGAGCGGTATCGATTGCGTTGAAGGCATAGTAACACATTCATTTTAGTTATATGCCGGCAAGAGAAAGCTTTTGGCAAAGGGAAAATAATCGTTATTTGTCACGTTACACATTATTACAAGCTTTGAAACTCAGCTTCTTCCAAAATATAAATTCTCAAAGTTATGGCGGTAGTAGGTCGATGAACTGTTCTGGAACGGTAGCTTGCCAAAATGGTCATTCTAATAGTAATTCTATAAGCATTGAATTAAAACCTAAATAACCTACAAATAGTTAGTAATATATGTCACTCCATGAATGAAGTCTATGTCAATGCATTTCAATATTTGTTTTGTAATGAATATGCTAAATCTGCAAGTATTTTAACAGTTGTATTTGCTTATATCAGGGGCGGATTCTCAATAAATACGCCTGTGCGCGCGCACTGCCGCCTGCCGGGCAAAAATCATGTTTTTGTTATGCTATATTTTAATAAATTTTTATTTTTTACCTCCTGCATTCTACACAAACAAAATTAGTATATCGAGTATCGCAGAGTCGGCAGCCATTAATACAGAATCAGAAGAAGTATAGTGTGTTAATGGTTGCCGACGTTATATACATCCGTATACACAGTCCTACATCGGTGTGTATTCTTCGGCGCTCTACCTAAATGGGAAACTTAAATACGAAATGACCGACTATCTTCGTCAAAAACGACCGAATAAGCAATCCCGTTGTGCGATTTAAAATTTCACACTTGCAGCACAGCATAATAAGACCCAGCACTGAATCTTGTAGGGCGGCCCTTTGATGTTGCGAGAATAGAATATTTGACCTTGCCCACATCGCTCCAGCTTAACGGACCAGGGTGGGACTCGACATACAGTTATGCTGTTCTGGAATCACAGGCGTAATCGCTCATTTTATCGCCAGGATCGTATTATCTTTCTTAAAGCAATGTTATTGTTGATTTGCATACAGCAAAATATTACGTAATTGAAACGACAAATAAATATAGTCTAAAATATAGTGTTAGTAGAAGGAATATAACTACGATAGATTAGATCCTCGTGAATAGCATCTCACATTTAGACATTTTAAAATATATTAAATTGTTTGGTCAAAATTTATAATAAGTTTGCGTCTATCAAGTACGGAATTCTGGCGTATATTCATAAACTTCATTCATCTTAAAATTCAATTTAAAAAAAGTATATATATATATATATATATATATATATATATATATATATATATATATATATATATATATATATATATATGAGTGTATGTGTGTGTGTGTTCAGAAAGATTTCCGCGGTCTTTAATGTGAGACATATTTGGTTTTTGGGTTGCACCGCGTCCAGAATTTATGAAAACTCGACGTTTTGACTCCTGTTTTGGAGCCATTTTCAGGAGGTATATATATATATATATATATGTATATATAGTAAAATTGAAAAGATACTTGCAGTATAAAAGGACAAAGATTACATATTGTCATGTTTTTTATGTCAAACAAAACATTTGAAATTATATATAATGCTAACCTACATACACTTAGCCGTTTATAAATATATAAATTAATAGACGAGTAAATGAACATATAAATAAATATAACAAAATAGAAAAGATACGTGAAGTATAAAATGACAAAGATCACATATTGTCATGTTTTCATATCAAACAACACATTTAAAATTATATAATTAGTTAGTAATTATCAAAGGAAAGGACTTTTTAACTACTATAACCTATAACTAGCTAGAGGAAAACTTGGTAAGTAGTTAATAATTATTAAGTTTATTAAGTAGGTTTTTTATAATACATTTTCGGGAAAAAAAGAAGGGAGTCCTTAATTGTTTCCTTGCGCACCCCCAACGCATTAAGGCACGAGCCACTACTGGATTATATTCTTAGTATTTATGATATTGCACTTTTCTAGAGAAATTTCATGTATCTATTTTTAAAGACAAACAATATTTCATAATCAATGGTATTTTTTATAATACAAATGTATAATTAGATCTGACCTAGAGAAATGTGGTATACAGCAGAGTCATTTGTTATAAATTATTAATACTTATTAGAGTAAGACATGCGTCTATTATCATCCAGTATGTAATTTCTTCCGCTTTGTTAAATCATATTTTCAAGTAACTCTGTTCATGACATATCGCCCGTTTCTTATTATACAGTCTGTTTCCAAGCTTTACGCACATATTTCATAGGTCCTTAAACAAAGGGGTATTTAAAAGTATTTCGCCTACAGTAGAAAATGCAATAATTCAAAATTTATTCACACAATCTTCTCCTAGGCTTAGAGATTCAGTAGACCCTTTATAAATATATGTTAAAATCTTCGAGCCATCCTTATTTGGTCCTTAAAATACTCCCCAACAGCACCCATATTTTTCGGTTTACGAAAAATTTCCTAAAAAAAACATAAATTCATCAAGCTGGATTCGATCGTGTAACATTCTGCTTAGGAGGCAAGCTCAGTATCCCAATCACCATCTAAATATACTTTAACTAGCGTTTTATCTGCGTGATACTTTAGATCGGCTTCATGCCCGGAGTATTATATTCAAAGTATGTGTAATTCATTACAAAATTAGTAGAATTACCATTGAGATACATCCCACGACTGTTTCGGTCTTACATGACGCCTTACGTTTAAGTTTAAATATAAAGGGAACTATTTAGAATCATTTTTATAAAGACTTGTATTGATTTTGTTTAAATTTCTAGTATATTATACGACAGTATAATATATCTATGCTGCGCTAAAACAGCATTTTAGGCCGTTCATTAATCTACAAATATAGCGTCTTTTAATAATTGGTTGAATCCCCCAGTTAAGTAACAATCAGCTGGCACAGTTTTGATTTCATGTCGTCTGTCATTTTCCATAATTGCGGCCGTATGTTTTCTGCCTGGTATATATTTAGTTTGGTTACCCTTGACGTATGGGTCACCCTCTGCTGTACAATATATTTGTCGCAGACATTCCGACCGCCCCTCTAAACGTGACATACGCACTGTACGCAGACGACACTACCGTCCTCAGCAGCTCCACTCAGCCGAGGATAATAACCGAACGACTTCAGACCGCCGTAGTCGAGCTGCAATCATGGTATAGGAAATCCCTTTTAGCCATAAACTCCGATAAATGTGAGGAGACACACACCTCACGAACACGTTTCATTAGACAACCGTCTAATTTCCTGGCAAGATTCCGCCAAATACCTCAAGGTTTTCCTCGACAAACAATTAACATGGCGCCCCCATGTCGATCACGCCCGAAAAAAAGCCTCGATGTTCATCTCGAAGCTGTTCCCACTTCTAAATAGAAATTTCAAATTGTCCTTGAACAATAAGTTGCTCATGTACAAAGTCATTATCCGGCCAGCCTTGACCTATGCATCACCTGCATGGGCCACCGCGGCCGCAACACACATCAAGACTCTTCAAATTATCCAGAATAAAATTCTGAGAATGGTTACCGGAGCGCCATGGTTTGTCCGAAACAGTCAGATTCACTCTGATCTGGAAATGCCTTCGATACTTGAGTTTATAACTCAACTATCCACAACTCAGTTCGCAAAAGCCGCTTCTCACACAAATGCTTCCCGTAGTGCCACCGACTACGACGAGCAACTTCCACATAAGCATAAGCGTCCAAAGCTTTTACTTACCCGCTAACGCCCCCGCGGCAAAAACAGAATGGAAACATTCATACCCAAAAAGTCATTGTGTGTATTCTTTCCGATGGAGGTATGGACTAACGTCCGGTACTCCTATGTAGGGAGTTTTAGTAAGTAGGTGTACTAAGAGTACGAGTCTCACAGTACCTCGATATCCCACAGCACTACGATGTCGTGAATGAGGTCTGCATGAGGCATCTCTCCCTCCTGTATCAAAAAAAAAAAACGTGGGTTATACCTGTTTTATGAAGCAATATACGTGTGGCAGTTTAATACTCTATCTGCCAGGCATTGGACTTTAGCCACTAAGTCGTCTCAATGCATGTGTTTGGAATTTTAGTTTTCATTTGGAAAAAGCTCTAAATATTGTGTACTAAATTACTTAAGATTCCCAACATAGGTTTATTTGCAACATATCTAATCACATGTAAAGTATCATTTCAGTTACTCTGATTCTTACACAAATATAGCGTTTTCAAAAAGTTTTCCCCCATTTTCCACCGAAAAAAGTTTAGCATAAAGGCTGATTATCGAACATGACCTCGGTTTTCGCACAAACAAGATTTCTGACAAGTTTCATTGAAATCAGTTTAGTATTTTCTATGTTCTCGCTCGAATAGGTACATATATATATATATATATATATATATATATATATATATATATATATATATATATATATATATATATAATACGGACCTTGGTTTTTGGTTCTAGGGAACCAAATTCGCGCTTATCTGAAGAATTTTTCTGAAGGCTTTTCATCGTGACCTCTCTATTAGCGAATTTTTCTTAACGAAAATTCGCTAAAATGGTGTTCCATAGCTATGACATTTGGGCTGTTGGCCATTCGTCAGCTGTAGGTTTTTTTGGAATATGGATATTTAAAATGTTTTTAACAGTTTTTAGCACATTACTAGTAGTATATTATGAAAGCTGTAGTGAAACCATAAATTTATTTTAAATTATTATCTTACCAACATTGTACAATTCTGTGCGGGACTCACCTGAAAACAGAAAAAACAGCTGGTTAAGTTTGGCTTAAAAACAAAAGCTACGTAATCAGAAATAATTTGGGTGTGTATTCTAGAGCAATAATAAGAAGTCATTTTTTTACATATACGTAGTAAATTAATATAAGTTCAATACGTAGAAGATCTTGACAAGTACAGCATCCTAATACAGTAGCGTGCTGGCTTATTAGGTGTGTTCTACCAACGTGAGCAGCGGTGACAAAAATAATACAGTTACCCATCAATAGTGACGTATCTATCTAAGCTGTATGTTTGCTGACAGTTCTTGTCAAATTCTTATACACTACCCTGATTTCAGTGAACCTGATAATGTTTTTCATCTCCCCCTTATTGTCTGCGTTGTTTAAGCGCAAGAGGGAGACACTGATAAGCTTATATCTTTAGGGAGACATCGTTTGCTTGAAAATGTCAACACCAGTGCCATCATAGCCTCTTTAGGATAGAGCCCGAGGCTAGAAAACTAGCTTTGTAGGCATCAACCAAATAGAACAACACAATTACTGCAATAAATTCCGATTTGCTTATTGGGATAGCAACATGTTTATGTTCGTCATTATATAATTCTGCTGGTTGGTTAGTTTAATTTACCAGTTAATAATCATTTTAAAGTACACGCATAAGCTTGTTCTGTGTATTAAAAAATTTGGATTATAATATTTAAAAGTCCAGATGTCAAACACAGTTCAATCAGTCAATTCGCTTTCTTCTGGAATTGTAAGCTTCTTTGAGTATTTTCACACACCGAGACTTGAATGGAAATTCATAAGGTTTAATCATTGTCTCATGGCATATCTGACAATAACCCTGACAACGCCCATGTCTATAATATCACAAAAGCATTTGGAGACAGTGAGTGAATATCCTGCTGATAGCCCCACACCACGTAGGTGTAGTCTTAGATTTGTTGACCTGATTCCAGCATCAGTATTGGGAACGGTCTTGTCAAATTTGTTCTTCTATGGTCGCCAAAATAAGGCACCCGACCCTCTCTCTGTCTTTATCTTTTCCAGTCTTAGTGAAAAGCTTGTTAGAGCTGAAGAACGGCTCGCCAAACTTGCTTTAACTTCCAAGTCGTAATTTTTTTTGTTCGGTATTCGAATTATAAGGATTTTCACGTTATCCTTATCGCATTCTAAGTCTCCACCAATCCTCTCATCGCCAACAGGAAGTTTTCTCCACAATGTCAGGAATATGTGTTGCTATTCTTCATATTACAGAATTATGTCATAATACCTAATCCATCTTAGCTGAAATGAAAGTGGAGAGTAATTGGAAAGAAAAAAACAAAAACCATATTAATAATTTCTCAAAATATCGCTTGGTGTGGTGGTAAAAATCACAAAGGTGGAAACAGACTCAAAGATAGGTTATGTGTTAAAACCACCAAAGATAAACTTTAGGAACTGCTGATTTTGCATCAGTCATGCTACCAACAGAATAACAACTGAATATTGTGGTAGAGGTACCTGACTGCAGCTACTGAGGAGCGTGCTACTTGGGAATCTAGAACTTCAAGTAATATGACCAAATTTGTAGACGTAGTGTTTACCCCACAATACACAGTTTGATAATACTAATTACAACCCTCCAAACTTGTAAAAAATATTTTTGTCCGGGGTCGTAAATTAGAATATAAAATACCTCATGCACTTTCGGTTATCTAGCAAAATAAGTATTTGTACTTTTTATGGAAATACTTTTACTTTTTTCATCAAAGCGATAACTTCGGTTTTCGAGAGTATATCGGAGGCAGCTTCTTCTGTGGTTTTTCGTAAACTCTAGGCACGCTGTCGGCCTTTTGGTACACAAGGTATTTTCTCTTTGGTACCTTTAACCAGGTCTTTCCTCATTTTCATGGGCGTCTGTCTGCTTCTCTCATACTGACCCTTCTGATATCTCACAAATGTCACCGAAATTATCCAAGCTGACATGGAATTATTTATTCCACGTACACAGAAAAACTTTTCAGCCACTCAAAAGCCCTGGTTCTCTAAATCCTGTGACAAGACCAGACTTGAAAAGTCAAAGCTAACAAAACGCTTTTACACAATCCCAGTCAAGAAAACCATCAAGCATTTAACGACGCAAGAAACCGCTATGTCCGCGTTCTTTCATAGGCAAAAAACTCGTTTAATAACCACATCAAAAATAAGGGCTCTCAGTCTCCAAAGGCAGCAAACACTTCTGGACTCTTGCTAAATCTATTGGAAATCATGTCTGCAAGAGCACGTTCCCAACTCTTGTCTCAGGTGATGAAATTGATCCTAACGTTCTCGGCAAGGCTGAACTTTTTGCCTCGTTGTTCGCCAGCAATTTTACTCTTAACCTACCTTCAAATGTTCAACCACCAACAGTCCCCAATGTCCCCAATGTCGCGCATAAAACGACGGATATAATTTTCAAAACTAAGAAGGTACGAAAGATGCTCTCTTCTCTTAATAACAGGAAAGCCCCGGGCTTTGACGAGGTCCCAGCAATTGTTCTCAAAAAATGCGCACCAGAATTTTTTCCTGTCCTGACTTGTCTGTTTCAGACATATTACAACAGGGTCATATTCTCTAGTAACTGGAAAACTGCTCAAGAACAACCCGTCCCCAAGAAAGTATTCAAACCGCTTCCTACTACAGGCCTATTTCTCTCCTTTCAGTCGTTTCTAAGGTTATGGAAAAGTATATAAACACAGAATTGCTAAAATTTCTTGAAAAACACAGTCTAATATACGATAGGCAGTATGAATTACGTCAGCGCAGATCAACTGCCGACCTTCTTTCCTTGTCACCCATTCTTGGAACAAGTCTATGGAACTACACGGGGAATCCCAGATTGTCGCTCTAGACATATCCAAAGCATTCCGTCAGGTCTGGCATGCAGCGCTGCTTATTAAACTTCCGGCCTATGGCCTACCACCAAAACTTTGTACCTGGACAGCAAATTTCCTCTCCACGCGGAGCATTTCTGTTGTCGTGGATGGCCATTCCTCTAAACTGTATCCAATTAATGCAGGAGTCCCTAAAGGTTCAGCTTTAGCCCCTACTTTGTTTCTTCTCCGCATCAATGACCTCCTATCTAGCACATCCAACCCACTTCACAGTTACGCGGACGAGAGCAGCCTCCACTCAAATATATAATATTCTAAGCCTGTCTCTATAGCACAATTAGATGAGGATCGCAGACTCATGGAGGGTTCTGTCTCCGTGGATCTCCAAAAAATATTAGACTGGGGAACTAGAAAATTTGTACATTTCAACTCCACCAAATCTCAGTCTTGCTTTCTATATCATAAGAGATACACCAGCCCTAGACCTATCACCATGAACAACCAAGTTATTCAAAGTAATGAGTCCTTTTCACTTGTTGACATTTCTGTGGATCGAAATCTCAATTGGCACCAACATGTTACATCAATTGCAGGAGCGGCTGCTAAGAAATTAGGTTTCCTCTTCCGGGCTCGCAAATACTTTTCACAAGCTAATCTCTATACCTTATATACTTCACAAATAAGGCCAAGGCTAGAATACTGCTCCCATATCTGGAGTGCCGCTGCCGCTTCTACCCTCGCTATCCTGGACTCCATCCAGGAGAGAGCATCGGTGACACTACCCTTACCCAAATGTTGTCGTCCCTTGCCCACCGATGTGCCGTTGGTGACTTCTGACTTCCCTCTCTTTTATAACTATCTGCACGGGCACTGCTCAGAGGAGCTTTCTTCAATAGTTCCTCCACCTGCTGCCCCCAACAGATCTACCAGGGGAACAGAGCGAACGCACCCTTTTACTGTCCAGGTCACCAGACATATAACATCTTGTTATACCCGTTCTTTGGTCCCGAGGACTTCCAAGTTGTGGAATTCCTTGCCGGCACATGTTTTACCTTCTCCTGCGAACCTCCAAACCCTCAAGTCCAGAATTACCAAGTTGCATTTTTCCTCGTTGTCGACACCCATGGTACGATAGTTTTTGGGCTGTAGGACCTCGGGTTGTGTTGTTGAAATAAATAAAAAACCTTATAAAGCCTTACTGCATACTATTTCAAAACGAATTATGATCAGCACCCTATCGCATAGTTTTATAAAGCGAGTATCTTGGTTGTTAGTACTTTACTGTTTTTCAAGAGATGTGAAGCGTTTTAAATGTTAGTGTAATAATAAAGATTGGCAATTTCTGGAGTTTAAGGAAATTGAATATTTATAAGTTTTTAAACAAACAGCAGTTGACTGAAAACCGCGCTGTTTTTTCTATTCCACTTGTATAATCCCTAGTTACTTTGGCCCAGGATAATTGTATTATCCCAAACCTAAGAAGTACGTGATACACATTATCAAAGTGGCTCTTAATTATTATAAATTAAGTTAGGCGTATTATTTAGGTCACCAGAAACGTGGAATGATTCAACATATATGTTTTATCGTGCGAGTGGTAAGAAATTGTCTTAACTAAGTATCCCAAATGCAAGCAAACAAACTTGATCCAAGCAAATATAAATTGTCTTTGTGTTACAAAATTTCATGCACAAATGTAGTTTCTAATAACTAAGGCACGGAAAAAATGCTGACAAAAAAGACAAGAATAGGTGCATTTAAATGCGTCAAATTGACAAAAAAATGCAAATGCATAATATTAAGTTTGCTGAATCACGAATTATAAATACTAGTGTGTTTTTTATTAATTTATTCATTAGGTTTTGGAATAAAGTTTTTTGACCAGACGGTCGTTTCTCTAACAAGGTTAGCGTAATCAGAGGAAATAATAATAAAAAAAAGATAGTTAGGTCTAAAAACTGTATTGTGATGAATTGATTTCTTCAAATTGTACTTTTTAGTGATCCCCACAGGTTTTCATTTTCACTCATCACATGTATATATGATTCATTTTACCCTGTTATAAATACCATCTGTTTGAACCTCCTATTAAATGTAGTTCTTGCAACTAGTCATTCTAGTTCACTCTCCTAATAGCCAAGTCTCCGCTTACCTTAAGAAATAACCCAAGTCCGTAACAGTGGTCCTTCGAGCCGGATTATAAATAATAATTGATTATTAAAAATTTCAAGAAAAACGTTAAGGTTTATTACTTTGCTGTTCGATAGATATAAACTATAAGTAGCGACCAACTACCAAAAACTTGCATGAATGTTTGCAGACTGGGAGACAGGCATTTCATTCATAAACACCAGATTTAATGGTACTTTATTTATATAAATATGCTAGTTATATAACTGACAAGAGAAAGTAACTATGCCTGTACTAAGTGAGTGGTAAGACATGAAGCAGCGTGCCGCCACCTAGTTGCGGAACTAAGTAGTATGTTGTCACGCCAGCTCCAAATAACACAAAGTGTTAAAAAATAGAGACTGTATACAACCAACTAACAATTTAGGAAATTGTCAGCCCTAGCTCATTTATACCCTAATATAGGGACAAAGTATGTAAGGCTAGATGCATTCTGACAACAGTTAGAACCGTAGACCGGTTTCGCTCTAATTAGACCTCGTCAGTACGCCATACTAATTGTAGCGAAAATACACCTATAAAGTAATACGGCCATGGTAGCCAGCCTTCCAACACTAAGTAAGACACTAAGCAACGTGCCGCCACCACGTTTCGGAACCAGGTAGTATGTTGTCACACCAGCTCCAAATAACATAAAGTGTTAAAAGATAGAGATTGAATACAACCAACTCACAATTTAGTAAATTGTCAGCCCTGGCCCATTTTGGAGCTGGCGTGACAACATACTACTTGATTCCGCAACTAGGTGGCGGCACGTTCACCACTCACTTAGTGTTGTAAGGCTGGCTACTATAGCCGTATTACTTTATAGGTGTATTTTCGCTACAATTAGCATGCCGTACTGACGAGCTGTAATTAGAGCGTAACCGGTATACGGTTCTAATTGTTGTGAGAGTGCATCTAGCCTTACATAGCTATGCCTGTGTTGTGCCTTTCAGGTTTCTTTAACGTCAGTCTATTTCCGCGGCTACGGCGAATTACTGAGGACAGAGAGCAGTTTCATCTCACTCTCTCGGAAATGTAGCCTAACTTCTGCGCTACTTCAAAAGAGGGTAGGGATGTTTAACGTGCCTAACACAGCCTTGACACGGGACCAATAATGGATTTACGCACCCATACCCCCACCCCCACCCCTGAAACAGCGGATCGTGCCCACATTGAACTTGCTCAAATACAATGCCACAACGTCGGCCGGTATTAATTTACAGTATGTACTGAAAAAGCGAAACGGAACCCTGTGAATAGAACTCAGTACCCTTCGGTTCAAAGGCACACGTTCTTACTACTGAAATACCGAGGCTTCAATAGGCAAGTACCTGAAAATAAAGAGTAATAAAAAAAATATTCCAACATGAGTTTATTTGACACACAAGGTAACGAATGGTTTATGCATTGCCGTACTCTTGCAATGAGATAGAACATAC
The DNA here is from genome assembly GCA_964006375.1 of Tillus elongatus. Taxonomy (NCBI): domain Eukaryota; kingdom Metazoa; phylum Arthropoda; class Insecta; order Coleoptera; family Cleridae; genus Tillus; species Tillus elongatus. Next base: position 29,181,290 of record OZ023265.1, read on the forward strand.
TTTACATGTTTTTAGGGTAAATTTTATAAACTTGATGTCAGCCCTTCATTTTAAAGCTAATTTTTAAATGTTTCTTGATAGCAGTGAAGCAAATATTTTTCGACGAAACAAACTTTATTATTTTTCAAATGATAATTTCGATGTAATTAAAAGTCTCAGCGGATATGACTTTCTCATTCAGTGAAATTTATTTACTTGTAAAATGTTCCTTGAGCGTTGAAAATAAACAATAGTCTGATAATGGTAGTTCTGAGAACAGAGTGGGTGGCAGGGTGATCAACACTAGCTTATATCAGCTGTTTACATGGCAATCAACTACTTTCGTTTAGTGATATTGTCTTTCCTAAAGAGCACAAACTTTGGCCAGTTTATCGCAGAATTTTGTCACCAATTTTTCGTAAAATTTAGACACCCACTCTCCATGATATAAACCCTGTGTAAGTTTTACAGGGGATTTGTTAGATCTTTGTCCAGAAAAACTGAAGCGAAAACCTTGCCAATAATTTTTTGACCACCGAATTTTTTGGTTTTCGGAAAATGGAATTTTTCCACTTTTCCGTTTGCTTCTTAGTCTTTGGTGTATGTTAGGCTAGGTTAGCTTATGTTGCGAGTGGGTCCTTTCACTCCCTTCGCTGCGACCTTAAGGCTTGTTGTGGATGGGGCTTAATGGTCTTATATCATCATCAAGACCAGCCTCTTACAAAAGTCGATAATTTTTGAGGGAGAAAGTGGATCCAGATCTACTGGTTCAAGTTGCTTCATGCCAGAGATCCGTGCCTGGTCCTGTTTGTTGGCACTCAGCCTCTTGTCCAAGTCCATGTGGTAGCGCAAGCGGCAGTGTCCTGTATGTAGGCCAAGCAGAGTTATCAGCTGTTGCCTGTCTAACTATAGAAGTTTTTCAGCTCTTAACTTTAAGATACCCTTCAGAAGAGTTTTAGAGTGTGCTACTCCAGGTGAATCGTGCCATTGTTTGATTGTTTTTCATTCGTACAAGTCTATGAGGTGCGTTTTTCTGTGCATAAGTATATCCCCATCGCAGGTTATAGTCTCGCCCGGAACCTGAAACCAGATACATTGCTATCAAGGCGCACGTGCTCCGATATCCAGACCAGCGACACCTTATTGTAGCTGGCCAGTTCGCTAAGGACAGTGTTGCAACCCAATATCGTTTTAGGATTGCAACGGAATCCAAGAGCTTCTATAGCAGAGTAACTATCAAAAAATATTTTGATCGCAGTGTGGGTATAACGGTTTTATTCAATATCCCTCGCACTCATCCCGATGGCATATCCTTCTGCTTGGTATATTGTTGCATACTTTCCGAGGCTAGATAATAATAATTTTTGTATCGATGCTGCTCCTATTACGCTTCTCTTTTTCCTGACTCCGTTTTAAAGCCGTGCGGGTGCTAGCAGAGATCTATACCCAATATTTTATTTCGATCACAGTCCTTCCTTTGAGGAACTAAAAGTGATTTCGGTGATTAGCAATGTAAAACACACGATTTTATAAAATGTTCGATGTTTCTGCTATACGTTTCGGCGGTATTCGTCGATCTTCTGAGACCAGTTTATTGGTAGAATAGTGTTTTCTTGAATGGTCACAGACACCAATCTTCTAGAGTGGTAATATGTCATGGCAACCCTATTTGTAATAGTAGGATCCCTTTTAGCAATATCCTGATAGGAGTCACAAAAACGCTGTGTGAATGTGAAAACAGTTTGTGGCTAATAAAACGAGCGTTCAATGCCATCATCTACCCCATAATTTAATAAAATAATAGAATACAAACGTTAGTCATCTGAGATTTGTACCATAGCAGCAAAAATCTCTTTGCTTGCTAACCCTTTTAAAAATAAATCCTTTATAACATTTTTTTTGAAAATATAGCTTTTTCAATATGTTGTTTTCAGTAAGCTTCAGTTTCTTTGTTGGTAAACTTTCTGATGTCTAACGTTGTATAGCTTACTGCCCAAACATAGTTGTTACCACAGTGACGAAATTCAATTTTGCTCACTGGAAAGCTTCCAGGCTGTGGAAAATATCCTAAAAGCGAAGAGCGAAGAGCTTGCACCAGGTACGATCAACTTGAGAGTCGGCGCACACAGCATCAAGGACGGCAAGTACTGCGGCGTCGCTGAAACCGCACTTTGCAGTCGAGTTAGTCACGGTATGCAGGTTATCATTCGTATTAAACCTTCATATTGAAGAATGCAATATTTATTTCTACTGTACGTTTTAATCGATCATAAAGTCTTAGGTCACCTCTTTTAACGCCCCATTAACGAGACATAGTACTCTTTACATGGTGCCGAAATTATTTACACAGGCTAACCAGATAAAGATACGCTTTTGTTTAAACATATTCTAAACACTTTCACGAAATCATATTAAACTGTGGCTACTTCATTTATAACAGTTTTTGTGTTTAATGTAATTAATGCACCTAACTACCGTTGATTGATAAGTGAATAAATTAGTTGCTATCAGATTGCGCTCGAAGTTAGTTTAGGCAACCGAAGACATGGTTAAAGTCCTAACTCAAACCAAGTTTTTTTAGTAAAATTGAGACTGTTTTGTAAGCTGAGAGCCTAAGTTGAATTAGATACTCATGTTCCTCGATCTGTATAGCAAAGACAGATTTCTCCTAAATTTACATAGAAAATACATACGCCTATTAAACTAATAGCTGGCTCAAGTGTCGATACAGTGATTTGCATAGGCGGCTGTTGTGTAGTTAGCTATTAGTTAGTGACTACCTACACATCTCCTTACGCTTGCAAAAGGAGGCATATTATTTGGTTCTGTATAACTTTGAGTTTGCCATTCGGGGCAGTTAATTTGCCAGAATAATGCTAAATCAAAATATTCTAATAATAAATCCAGCTTTGTTAGGAGATGCTAAAAATAAACCAAACTGCAAAATACTTTTATTTTGGTTATCAAGTATAACGAGCTGTAACAGGCTTTGTGAGTTGGCTTGACTTTACTTTTTTGACATAATTTGTCCCTACATAATAATAATAATAATAACCTTTATTCCATTTATGATACATAAGTTATATAAATCGATACGAATGCACCATATATTCTAACACAGTACTCTTCCACTTATATATCTGGAATAATGCGGTTCAGTGTGCTAGCAGTGATCACTCACACGCTGCCACTGGTCTTCCGCCGCTACTACAGTTAAAAATACATTGTAAAAACATATGTAAGAACCTTTTGAACAAAAAATAAATAAAATGATATAATGTAATATCACAAACATACTAGTAACCAACCCATACCAAACCCATTTACAAATTAACCCAACCCATCGTATCACCGCATGACAGTAAATGCCTAGTCTTATTCTAAAATGCCGACTGGCATTGCAACGCCAACACCCAGGGCACTACAGCAGGCCATTCTTAAGTAACCCGTTGACAAGACAATTTCCGACGGTACCACCAACGGAATCTGTTCACAGAAAGATTTCTGGCCTCAACAGGGAGTCTATTGTAGAATCTCGCCACACCGAACGTTAACGATCCTTCAGATAACGCCGTTTTATGTAACGGAGGGGTCACCGTAAACCTATGTCTCAAATTCAGTGTGTGCACGTCTGATCTAAAAGTAATTTTGTTGTATAGATAGGGAGACTTATGTGTTTTAATGATCCGATAGAAAATACATCCTGAATGATACCCAACTCTTCCAGCTATATTTAACCATCCATTAGACCCAAAAGCAGCTGATATACTGTGATACTTCCTTATACCATAGATTTGCCTAATACAAGAGTTTTGAATCCTCTGAATTCTTAAAACATCACAGGAACGTAAGCAGGGCCCGTAGACAGATAGACAATGATTAAAAACTGATAGCACCAACGAATCACACAGCAAGAGCCCACGTTTACGATTTAAATAATGACTGCAGGAATATATTCTCCTAAGCCTTGAAAATGCTAGCATAATGCATCTTGATACACGACTTTCAAATTTCATGTCGCTATCCAGCAGCAACCCCAGACCTTTCCCACTGTTTTGAAGAAGCAATCGTAAGCCATTGATTTCTACATCCACAAGTTGGAAATAGTTGAGCCTGTCAACCTTCCTACCAAATAGAAGTAAAGTGGATTTCGCACGATTCAGTTTCAAATTATGGGCTGCTGACGCTTGGGAAATAGTATTCAAATCCTCTGTTATCCGACGACACGCTGCAGTCATATCCGGAGGCATAAATGAGTAGTACACCTGGGTGTCATCTGCATATGAATGAACTTGTGAATACTTGATGTGACTGTATAGGTTACATGTATAAATAGCATATAATGGAGGACTTAGGATAGATCCCTGCGGTACGCCTGTTTTCAAAGGTATGTGGTAAGAAATGGGCCAGAGCTGACAATTTACTAAACTGTTAGTTTGTTGTATACAGTCTCTATTTTCAAACATTCTGCGTTATTTTGAGCTGCCGTGACAACATACTACTTTGTTCCGTAACGAGATGGCGGCACGTGTTTCGTGTCGTACACTTAGTTTTGGGAGGCTGGCTACCATAGCCGTATTACTTTATAGGTGTATTTTCGCTGCAGTTAGCATGCCGTACTGACGAGCACTAATTAAAGCGAAACCGGGGTACGGTTCTAATTGTGGTAAGAATGCATCTGGCCTTACATACTTTGTCCCTATATTGGGGAATAAATGGGGCAGGGCATGACAATTTACTAAATTGTTAGTTTGTTGTATACAATCTCTATTTTTTAACATTCCGTGTTATTTGGAGCTGCAGTGACAACATACTACTTGGTTCCGCAAAGAGATGGCGGTACGGGTTTTGTGTCCTAAGTTTTGGGAGACTGGCTACCATAGCCGTATTACTTTATAGGTGTATTTTCGCTGCACTTAGTATGCAATACTGACGATCTCTAACTAGAGCAAAACCGGTCTACAGTTCTAATTGTGGTGAGAATGCATCTAGCCTTGGAACCCAAAATATTGTTATTTAACGCAACTTACGCCTATACTAAGTTGCACCCCTGAGAAGTTAGAGGTCTTCAAGGTGGGGTTTCTAATTTCGAAAAAAATCGATATCTCAGTTATGCTTAAACTTAGAAGAACTAAGTTTGCTACACGTGTTGAGTATACCAAGAGCAATAATTGAGAGTAATGAAAATTTAACTCAAGAATTTTAAACGGTTGATAAGAGATGATTCACACTTAAATTTGAGAGAATTTCTTTACTTATTCGCGGATTTAAAAAAAAGTATTTAATTTTATAGGGAACTTAATTCTAAAACTTTTATTACTCTTATCAATTTTCCAAAAACTTTGTCGTTTTCAATAAAACTGCGAATAACTAAATAAACGCATTAGAGCGGTGTTATTTAAAATCATCGGAAATTCAAACGCTGTGAAATTTAACGTCAGACGTGACAATCAGGATAAAAGTTGTAATAGGAATAATTTAATAGAGAAAAAAACAGCTTAAACAATAGAAATAATATAACATTTCCACCGTTAAATTACAGAAATTGTTCAAAATGATCACCGTCGCCACTCGGCACTCGACTTTCTTTTATCACAGTTCTGGCAAAGCATACGGGCGTGTCGTAAACACAAATATTTATAACAGTCTATACAATAATAACTGGTTTTGCTGTCTGAGCCTTGACATTCTTCACACCCACTTCTTTTTTCTGGTTGCTGACACTGTCCCTGCTCTTCAGGAACTCCAGTAACTTCTCGCCGACGGTTTCTCACCTCGCGCGGCAAAGTTCTCAAAGTTGCTCTATATTTCTGATAGTCACTGATCAGCTCACGCGGAAGTTGTGACAAATACTTTCCTCTTGATAAGTGTATATTTTGATTATTTGCACAAAGTACTATGTGGGAATTGATTCACACCATGTTTAGTGACGAGTATAATACAACCAAAGGTCATCATTTCGTCATCCGGTTCTTTGTTTATTGGTTCCCTCTCTCTCCGAAGACGAAAAGTATATTCTTGTTCTTTTTTATATGAATAGAAACTCTTTTCTAGAACAAATAGGTGCTAAATAAAAAAAAACAGAAACCAGTTTTATTGGGTTTTTATTTCACAATGTTGCATTGTCTTCGGACTTACACATGTGCAAAGTTTTAATTCTCTAGGCTAATTATAACTAGTAGAAATTTGGTTTAATGCTCTTGTGACCGAGACTTAATTACGGAAAGATAGGTGAAGTTAATATAAAACTTGTAAATTTCATCATGTACTCCCAACAAACTACGCATTTAATCATTTTTACTTGTCGAAATTTCTTAAATCAGAGCAAATTTCGTTAATACTTATTTGGTCGCGCCGGGTCTGAACGCAAATCATAAGTCACCTATTTAGTCCACCAGGTCTTAACGTAAGTCACAGAGTCACTTATTTAGTCGCGCTGCGTCTGGCTTGAAATTCGTACGAAACCTGTGAAACTTGTTTCACTACTGATCACACAGGAAGCATTCAAAGCAAAAGGTATGAAGCTACTGAAAGAGTCAGCCACAGCAGTGTTGCCATACCAAACCAGTGGTGTAATAAAGCAACCTCTGGGTCTCTCAGAACGGCGCGACCACTGCCAAGTTAAGTATTTTCTGAAAAGTTGCATCCCCTTAAAATGGGGTAAATTTTTATAATTCATAAACACGTCAAAAATTCATAAACACGTCTTCAATAGAAGTCTGGCCATATACAGGCTGTTTCAAAAATGTCCGCCAAAATTTCTAAAATGTATGGTACACCAAAATATAAGTGCATTTTACTCTATAAAACCACCTGAAGAGCTACGGCCCATAGAAGAAGACTTTCAAGGTGGTTTTTTGGAATGTTCTTCACAACTACTACGGGTAGCTTAATGAAATTTGATACAGGGGCGTAGTTTCTACGAGCAATATTACAAATTTTTTAGAACCTTTATATTCTATTCAGAGGCGTAACTCAAAAGAGGGATGGAATTGTTAAATTTCCGTATTTATTTTTGTATGGTTTTATTAATAGATTTATCGGAAATCTCAAAGCTTCATTTAGTTTACATAAAAAGGTATGCTTGTTAAAATGTTTTAAAGTTTTTCGTGAGACGGTTCTAAACCTTACTTTGCTTTTTTTTTTAATTTTGAAACATCTAAAGCATAGTTAATAAATATATACTCCGTTAATATATCATCAACGTTCTCGTGGCAAGGTTTTAAACCCCAGAAAAACCCCCCACAGCTGTTATCGACTAATTTCGAGTTGAATATTGAACAACAATTAAACGTCAACTCTCCTGTTTTCAAACGCTGTCACTCAAGCTTGAATCAATATTTAACATTACCCATTAAAATGTATTAAGGATTCTTCATCCAGCTCTTAGTACTAATTAATGGAACTGCTTGTATAGTAATATAATATAAACAAAATAAGGAGAATTTTGCAGATAAGTTCTTAGTCATGGTCAGAATCCTCCTCTGTATTCATCAGCCACAAAAAAATATCTTGTGTCCAACCCCCAAGAAATTTACGCCAATCGGAGCTAATAAGGATGCTGAATGTGGAATAAACCTAAATGGAAATAGAAATGAAAATGTTAAAAAGCGGCTAATAGAATCACAAGGCAAGAAGAAAATCTCTTACAACCTCCCCCTCCCTACAATCACTTTACAACTCACCCGTGTTTCTTCACAAAAGATCCCGTTCTCTACACTAAAAATAGGGAAAGAAAATCGACATATAAATGCACCCACGCAGAAACCTAGAAGCAGGAAGAACAACCGCCCGTATTTCTGACTAAGCACCATCCTCTCCACCGCTCGCTTTGACCAGAAACGAGGTGTCTGTATTATAAAAGATACATTCATCGTAATCAATGCATTACGATGAATGTATCTTTTATAATACAGACACCTCGTTTCTAAATTAAGCTCAAGAGGTCCACACTGTCTATGGAGCATTAAATTCAACCGAATTTATAGAGCCCAACTTGCAAGTTTTATAGGGGTCACCATCTAGTAAGTTGGCTCTTTAATATGCATTGGTAGTGTTCTTAAGTCGATGAAAACTAACTGTGAAGACTCCTATCACTGGAAAAGCAACAGATGGGATTGTTGGTTCTTATCAAAAAGTCTTTTATATTTTGAAGTAGAAGACAGGGGGCAAAACCTTCACTGTAGGAGGTCCAGTCGTGGTAGCGTTTTGATATCATAGTGAGTTAGTTGACCTCTTTAAAAATATTGTTGATCCATATATGGTGGCGCATTGAAAACGAAACAGACCGATTTGCGTCCAGAGATTTTTTTTTCAATAAACGCTGAAACACGTCAATTTTAGTATTGAGGGGGACATGTTTTGACATAAAACTAAACTTTGTCACATCAACCCCTTTAGGGTGGTGATAGCAACCACTATATTTTAAATAGGGAGTGTTACATCATTCAAAGCAATTTCTTTTCTGAATTCAGGACACAAATTTTTTTGGAAGTTTTATCAACTCGCTTAAAAAGTATTCACAGTTGAAAATGCAAAAACGCATTTCACTCATTGCGATGAGAAATGTGCTGATAGTCAATGTTTTGTTGGTTTGTAAACAAAAAATTTACTATCGGAACATTTAGTATCGGAATGAAAGAAATGCAGTTTATTATTTCAGTTTATCGATCGGTTTGATACTTGATAGTACTACCGAAAATTAATTTCACAATGGTGTATTCTGTTGAAGAACGAATTGAAATAATTACACTTTTTTTCAAAAACGATGACTGTGCCAACCGTACCGCAAAGTTGTTTAATTAACGACATCCGAACAGACATGTTAACAGAAAATACATTTTGGAGTTAGTTGCAAAGTTTCGACAAAGTGGTTCAGTAGCCAACAAAAAACGGGATCCTGAACGTGAATTTCCGGTTACAAATGAGATTACTGAGATTGCAGTTTTAGGACAAATTGCTGCAGATCCAACTTTGAGCACGAGAAAATTGGCCACTGTTTCAAACATCAAATGAAGAACTATTCAGCGAATATTAAAGCATCATAAATTTCACCCGTATAAAATTGATCTTGCACAACAACTGAGTGAAGATGATTTTGATCGGCGGCTGGAGTTTTGTGAAGTTATGACTGTACGAATAGCTGATAACGGGAACTTTCTGTTCAATATCTGTTTTCAGACGAGTGTGCGTTTTTATTAAACTCTACAGTCGATCGTCATAATTGCCGTTATTGGGCAGATAATAATCCAAGAAATTTCCACGAAGTCCACAGTGAAACTCCACAGAAATTGAATGTCTGGACTGCCATTTTTTGGGACAATATAATCAGACCAATTTTTCTGGATGGCAATTTGAGTGGCGAAACGTATTTGGAGTTACTAGAAGATATTTTTTACTCTCTACTAATTGGCATTGTTGAAAATGATGATCGCTATCAAGAAAATCAATTAGTGTTTCAACAAGATGGAGCTCCTCCGCATTTTTCACAACGTGTTTTGATCAGAGAGTTTCCAGAGCAATGGATTGGGCGTAGATGTGCCATTGAGTGGCCCCCTAGATCACCGGATTTAACTCCTTTAGTCTCATTTCTATGGGGCCACTTAAAGAGTAGAATTTACGCAACAGAACCGGAGTCCCTGGAAGAATTACGACGACGCATTGTTGAAGAATGCCGTCTAATAACCCCACAAATGCTCCAGAATGTCAGAGCTCGTTTTGAACAAAATTTGTACTTTTGTATGGAAGCTGGTGGTCAACAATTTGAACACTTACTTAACTGAATAAACATTTTTAAACGGTTTGTTTTGTTTTTTAGTTTATTTTAACGAAAAATTGACTAATTAGTGCATTTCTTATCACAATGAATGAAATACGTTCTTGCAACTCCAACTATGAATAATTTTTAAACGAGTTGATAAGACTTCCAAAAAAATTAGTGTGCTGAATTCAGAAAAGAAAGATCTTTCAAATGATGTAACACTCGACCCATGTTCCCTATTTAAAATATAAGGGGTGTTATCACCACCCTTAAGGGGTTGATGTGACAAAGTTGATTTTTATGTCAAAACATAATATTAAAATTGACGTGTTTCAGCGTTTGTTAAAAAAAATTGTCTGGACGCAAATCGGTCTGTTTCGTTTTCAATGCGCCACCCTGTATGACAATGATATATGTCAATGACCTTTAACAAGTATGTTAAGTATTTTGTTGCCTATCTCTTTATATATCTATATTTGATCCGCTTGATATTTAGCACAATCGATTAGGTTCATTCACACAAGTGAAAGTTTTGATTTATGCAAACTTTATTTTCTAATTTTAGAGCTGTTTACTTGTTTAGACGATTAATAAATAAAGCGGTAATGTAGCGAAACTTTAGACGTCTTTGACTTTTGCGAAGTGAGTCTGCACATCCATATTAAGGGAGAACTGTAAGTCTATTTAAGTCCTCCCGCGCTATAACAAATTCAATAGAAATGAGTTCATGGCAAATTTAGTGAGACCAGAGATACATCTATTGAATAAATGGCAGACTCGAATGTCAATACTATAATTCGTATAGTTCAGTACTAAATAGTTTGGAAAGTACCTAATTAGTAAGTATTACTTAATTTATAAACGTCAACAGATTTACCTAAACATAAATGTCTTAAAAGGACATGTTTGTGTTACGCAAACTTGTTTAGTTATACAGAAAGCACGTCCAAAAAAATAATCAGTTTAAGTATATTATGTAAGGGACCCAGTTTGCAGTGAAAATGTTTATGCAAATTTGTGTTCAGAGGAGGCCACAGTCGGTTACTTATAAAATTACGTGATTGATTTTGACGTAGCAGTTTGAGTAGAATCTGTGCAAGAGCTGGCGGTGATAAAAGCACATATCTTAATAAATATATATATATATATATATATATATATATATATATATATATATATATATATATATATATATATATATATATATATATATAAATTATATATAATAAAAACTTGAAGTAGATATAAACTCAAAAAGGGGTGAATTAGGGGTGGGTCACCATTTTAATGATTTGTTTTTCTAAACCCTAACCTAATTAAAATTTAAAGTGCATCAGTTTTACAGCAAATTGAATTTTCTATCTTTCTCTCCTCTTATCAATTTTTTGACAAACCACCCGTTTTTTGAGAACATTGAGATTTCTAGAGTTGAGGTCGAAACAAATTTATGTCCCCTGAAGACTTTATTAAACACTGACATACCTAAATTTTAACAAACGCTATTAAAAGCTAATAAATAAAAAAACCATTAAAAAACACTAAAGAAAGATTTTCCCTCACACATAACTGCACCCTTCGTCTAAAATTAAAGTCGACTATTAAGTAATTTGATGTCACTTTTAATAATTGTCTATTTATTATTGATGCGACTCCACAAATCTTCCGCAGTTTGAACTGGTGTCAAATACAAGATTCTTTTAAAGCCCCACAGAGAAAAAAAGTAATATTTATTCAAGTCTGGTGATCGTGCTGGCCAATATTGAGGGCAATTAATTCCACGACCTATCCATCGATTTGGAAACTGTTGCTTTAAAAATCCACGAACATTTGTAGTAAAATCTGGTGGCGCCTCGTCATGCGTAAACTACATTTCGCTGCGTAGTTGTATAGGCAACTCCTCCAGTAGCTTATCAAGATCATTTTGCAAGAAAAGCAAATATGTTGAGCCGCTTAAACGGTTTGGTAAAATAACTGGCCTAAGAAAATGTCCTACAACAATACCTGCCCACACATTTATTTTAAATTCTCTTTGGAAATGGTGGGTTACTGTAGCATGTGGATTTACATCCGAATATACGTGGCAGTTGTGCACATTCGTAATTTCTCTTCTTGTAAAGCAAGGTTCATTTGGAGCAACAAAGTATTATCACTAAAGAAAACAAGAAATACAAGTCAATCATTGTTGTAAAACTTAATAAATTAAAGTAATGTCAGATTTGACAACGGCTGTAACCTAGCAACAGATGACATACAAAACGCCCAAGGCATCCCCTATGAGATTTTACCGTTTAATAGTATCTTTAAGGGACATAATTTCGTTTTGAGATCAAGTTAGTACATGCAGTAGATAATTTTTTTCTGCATTAAACTACAGGAGTTATTTTTTTTTTGATAGACAGGTTCAGAGTTACGTACTGAATGTAAAAACACAAAATCCTTACAAATTAGGAGGGCGGAAGTGCCGCCATTTTGAAAAAAACCGTTTCGACCTATATCTCCGTAACCGTGCACTTTGGACCAAAAATGGTAATAACCTTTATTGTAGATAATTGTATTTTTCATCTTTTTTGTTAATTTTTTTTTGTATCACTCACTGTTTACAACTTTTACGACTATTAGCATTCCTTTATTGACTTTTTTACCTATATATTTGTTAATAATTGTTCAAAAAATAAAATGTTTATAACTTAACTTTTCAATCGACAAATTTTCTAGAACTTTTACTCGAAACTTTTTTTTCTAAAATTATTATTAGTGCATTTTCTTTAAAAAAATTAACTAATGAGAAGATCCCGTAGAACACATATCCGGGGTCAGTTTCAATTTTATATGTATATATATATATATGTATATATATATATATATATATATATATATATATATATATATATATATATATATATATATATATATATATATATCACACCGATAACTCAAAAACTAATGGGCCAATTTTAATTAAATTTTGTGTATACCTTCCTCTTGGAAGTGGCTTGGACAAGTTCGTTAGCCAAGAAAATCGGCCCAGGATTTCCTGAAAAATTTTGTGTTTTCTTTCTAAAAAAATAGCAGACTCTGCGGCGAGGGGGAGGAATCAGCCCAGCACATCTTGTGTGAGTGTATAGCTCTGGCCCGGAAAAGACAACTGATCTACGGTCACTCTAGACCGGAGACAGAGCAATATAAAACTTCACCCTACCAATCGCTGTGCAGACTAGTTCAAGGCACAGTGATTTTGGAATGGGTGGAGTAAGACTAAGGGTATGCACAATCGACCAAGGGTTGCGGTGCTATCGGGGCGGCAAGGCCGCGGACGAGCCCTGAGGGAACAAAAAAAAAAAAAAAAAAAAGGGCAAATAAATTTGGTACACAGTTTTATGTCATTATATGTAAATTACCTACCAAAACTTAGCTCTGTAGGTTTAAAGACAAAAAAGTTATAGGCATTTAAAGAAAAATAAATTGGGGTTTTCCTCAAAACGTCAAAGTCGCGAATTAAAACGTCAAAATTGGCAACATTTACGCAAAGAACCTAAAACTAATATAAGCTAAGAAAAAAAATATATCAAGAAGAATGTTTTATAAAGCCTGAAGTCTTAGCTTCAACCGTCATTGTCCTTCATTTTACTAAAATATTTCCAGAAAAATTAGTCGATTGAAAAGTGCAACATTTAACGCGTTATAACTTTAAAAATATTGATTTTATAAAAAAAAGTGTCGGGTAAAAATTGTAGGAAATTTGTCGATTCAAAAGCTAAATTATAAGCATTTTATTTTTTAAACATCTATTAACGAAGTTATAGGTAAAAAAGTCAATAAATAAATGCTAATAGTCTAACAGTATAAGTTGTAAACGGTGAGTGATACAAAAAAATTTATTTAACAAAAAAGATGAGAAATGCAATTGTCTATAATAAAGATTATTACCATTTTTGGCCTAAAGTGCACGGTTATAGAGATATAGACCGAAACGTTTTTTCTCAAAATGGCGGCACTCCCGCCCTCCTAATTTGTAAGGATTTTGTGTTTTTACATTCAGTACGTCATTCTGGACCTAGCTATCAAAAAAATTAACTCCTGTAGTTTAGTGCATTATGGACAAGAGTAACGGACTCCTCTATTGCCTGTACTAACTCCAAAAATCTGAATTTTCTCAAAAACGGGTGGTTTTTCGAAAAGTTAATCCTAGAAAAAAAAGATACAGAATTTAATTGCCTATAAAATTGATGTAATTTAACTTTTAACTAGGTTTGACTTTAATACAATCAAATCATTGAAAGGGTGACCCACCCCTAATTCAACCTTTTTTTTATCTACTTACAATTTTTGTCAAATAACGACGTTGATAAAAGAAAACCATCTGCCAAATTTGGTTGTTCTATGTAAGGGCACTGTTGCAATACAACTGTTTGTTGTAATTATTAAAGAATCTTATGAGGTCAATATCTTATCAACCATGGGCGTCAGAGAAAATTTTATATAAAAAATCGGCATGTTTTGAGGTCCTCTACACGCACACGTTCTGTGTCCATTGCGTTGTGAATCATCCTGTATAATACATCTAAGTCCTTACTAACACAAATTTTCACAGCTTCACAAAGTTCTAGTAAACACTTAAGGGCCCGTAGGTTAACCATTGGCTCAAACGACCAATCACAGAATGACCCGGGTTTGTTGCATTGACAACCAAATAAGTTAAAGCTGTGATTGGTCAACCTCACATTAAATATTTAAGACAGAATCAAATTCAATTTGAATGTCGGTATATAAGTGCACCCTTGATTTGTTTAAAAAGCATTGAAATATAATCTACGTCAATTCAACAGGGTTCACTATTTTCTAATGTTGAATATTTAGGTCAATTTTCCCGCGCTTATTCCATCTGATTGAATGTTTGTGTTCAGATTACGGCTAGAACGACACTTTAGAATTTTAAAGGGGCCATAAAGAAGTGAATCTTTTGTCAAGTCATAGATGATGTACCTAGTTTAACAAGCAGCAATAATTGCTCTTTTATTTTATGATGACGTAGGAAGTATATTAGTATAACTCCTGTCATCTAAATTTAAATTCAATCACGAATTTTAAGCATTTATTTGCAGCTTTTTTTCTTTTCTTTTTGTATTTCGCACAGTGTGGTCGGATTTTATCACGAAAGTATTTTTTGCATTTCATCCCAAAGTGTTAAGGTAATATATGATTGAATAAATAAATGGGACAACCTAGCAGAAAAAGCAAGCAGCTATTTCTATTTTGTACCTTAATATTTGAGCGCCTTCATTTTTTCTCACAAATATGTCAATGTCTTGTCGGAGACCGATACACACGACACAGTCCGAGAATACAACCAATCAGAGAACGGCGAACGGACCAATAGAGACTCAACATGCAGGCGCCGCGTACAGTCTCATACATAGACCACACAGGAACAATCACAGTCAGTAGCGTGCTGATGAACGGGACGGTTCGAAACTGCAGTCCATATAAACTAATAAAAAATCACAAAAAGTACAGCAAACAAATAAAGTATATATATATATATATATATATATATATATATATATATATATATATATATATATATATATATATATATATATATATATATATATATATATATATATATATATATATATATATATATATATATATATATATATATATATATATATATATATATATATGTGTGTGTGTGTGTGTGTGTGTGTGTGTGTGTGTGTGTGTGTATGTATATACAAGGAAACCATCTAAAATGTTTTCTAATTTGCTAAATCTATAGAAATATACACGGTTTTCTATTTAGGATAAAAAGTGGATGTTGCTGCTGAACAAAACTAAAGCAGTTCTAAGTTAGCCTTGACGATAAAAAAATGTTCGGGACGCAGCAAGTGAATTTTCACAAGAATTGTACACTCTCAGTAAATTATATTATTAAAACTAATTTTTTAAATTTAAAAAGAACCTGGGACACCGGTTTTAGAGGTCCCAGTTATTGACTATTTGAATAAGTTTGTATTTTAAAGGAGCTAGAAAATTAACGTTTGGTAGAGATATATGTAAGTGCTGCAAGTCTGTTAAAAAAATTGTGTTAAAAATTTCTTTAGTCACAAAAGTTTTCTAGAAAAAATTAATTATTTACAAAGGGAATGTACCTGCAAAATCATAAATATGGCAGGTATTTTCCTTTTAATTGCTTGGATGGTCTTGTTTTAGTCAACCCAATCGAACCAGTTTTTTCAAACAAAATAACAAAAAATATTTTTTTAAACCAGCTTGGGGTTATTCGCGAACCGCATTATGTTATTTTTCTTTAATTTAGTACCCAGGCTGCGCTTACGTAGGTGTTACTATGGTTCAAGATTGAAGATTCTAGCTTAATAGGAAATTGAGTTATCGGATTTCAAATATTTTTACAAAACTCTCTACCATAATGTGTTTGCTGCACCCAGACGTTTTTCAACACTTACTTTTTAGACCACTCAATCGAAACAGTTTCCGCAAACAAAATAACAAAAATGGTTTTCTAAGACAAATTTATCGTTGCCTGTGAAACTCATTGTTATTTTTTTAATTTAGTACCCACGCTACTTTCAGATAGGTTTTAGTATGTATCAAAATTGAAGATTCTAGTTTAATGGGATATTGAGTTATCATCATTTGGAATATTTTTACGAAAATTCGCTACCATAACGCACTTGCTGCACCTAAACCCTTTTCATCATTTATTTACTATTGCTGTATCCATACTCTTTGACAATGAAATTAATAAATATAAACAATAAAACATTTTGAAATTAAAAATTTATTAATTTATACTGAACATATGTTTATAGGTATGGATAAAATGATATTATGTAGTTTCATTTACCTCAAATTTTCCATATACGACATGAAGAGTAAGTAATAATGAAAATTCACTAAAAACTTAAAGTAAACAATAACTACCTTATCCTCAGATTCTAAGGTATTAGCAGAGTCTTATTATTTGTTTATGACGTATGTAAATTAAAAAGAATAAGATATCATTCGACTTATCCCACTGACAGTTTGCAAAATAATAAATGACAATGACAAATAGCTTACTGGCTTTGTCAGACTAGGAGAGGACGATGGGTTTTAAATACCCTGAAAAATGGAAAGCTTAATATTTATACATAATAAAACGTAGTTCTAGAGTGCCTTTAAACAAACTGAATCACTTTCATTAATATTTTTATTTATTACTATATATTTTTCTGATATCTTAAAATTCAGATGATAGTTTTGGCAAGTGGCAACCACGCTGATTGTTTATTGTAACATATGTAGCCTGTTCGGTTGAAGTTTATTTGCGTAACCCTGATATATCTGTCTGACCTTGTCTAACACTATAGGCACCCATCCGGAGGTAATTTCAGGTTATATCGTAAATTATTTATTTTTTATTTGGTTATAACTCAGAATTTAGTGAACCGATTAATTTTAAATTTGGTAGAGGATAACTGATATGATCTCTACGTGCGCGTGAAGTTTTGGTTTTATACTTCTGGTTATTTAAAATATATTGCGTTTTTACACAATATTTCGCATTTTTTCTGTAATTATCTAAGTATATATATATATATATATATATATATATATATATATATATATATAGATCTTATCCCTGGAACACTCACGTATATCCCGGAATGAGTCCCCGTTTCTAGAGATATGAAAGGTTTTAGGTCGTGCGTGCTTTTAAGACTGAAACTGTGCCGGTATTAACTATAATTATATTGTAAAACTCTATAAACATAACAACGGTGGAGTAACTAAATAACAACTAATAGACTATCGTCTTTAGTTACGGGATCTAGGACTTCTCGTCGTTCTGGATGGCCTGTCACCGTCGTAGAGTACTTCTGCGTCGTCTAGGTACTCTCTCGTCGTACTTGTCGCGCACTGTCACGCTCTCTTCACACTCAACTCTCGACTCCTACCGTCTCGTACGAACTTTGGGGTGGTTCTTCCCTGGCCCCTCGACACACGCGCATCACTCTGTAGCGCCCAGATATCTATGCATGTCGTTAGCGGCAGAATGTTCATGCACATAGTTGTTGAGATAAAATATTTCACACACACACACACACATATATATTAATATATATATATATATATATATATATATATATATATATATATATATATATATATATATATAAACTTTTCAGCTGCCCTTGGATTTGAGTTATAGGGGCCCTAATTCGCGCTCATTTGAAGAAATTTTCTAAAAATCTTACCATCGATACCTTTCTATTAGTGAATTTTCTTAATGATAATTCACTAAAAATGGCCAGCTGATTATTTTAGTAGGCACGTCCTAAATTATATACAAAAAATTTCCCCTCGATTTTAATGAACTTCCCTTTCATTAAGAAAGCATTGTATGAATATGATTTCTTTGACCAGTTGAAAGCACACTACTTCACTAAATTCTCGCTGATTGTATACCATTTAACTCGCTGCCTTGTATTCTGTAGAATTGCTCCTTTTGACACTTCCGTCTAATTCTTATCGTACCTAGAGTAGTAAAGTTTTTAGCTTCATATACTTTCGAACTGTGTTCAAAAGTTTACTACTATGAATTCGCTTCCTGCGCTTTCCCGCGTTACACGAGAATCGCTTTGTGCATTGCAGAGCAAAAGGCCATTTTTAATGTAGCATCCAATACACAGATTGAATTTCAAACAGCTTCTCTGAGCGCTTATCATGCAACCAGAAAAAAGTAAACAGTTTGTAAAACATTTAAACTTCTCCGGGAATATATTGTATGCACACTCCAACTGACTGCCATCTAGCTGACTCGGATGTGAAATCTTTTTGTAGATTCGCGATAGTCGACTCGAATACACATTCCAGCTTCTCCTCTTTTCTGTTACACTCTGATGGCTTCTCTCCCCGATTCACCCTCTCATGATTCACGAATGCCAGAGTGCCGTTCCTGTTTCCAATTCTTGCCGTTCCGACTTATGAGATATTTTATAGGAAATCATTCGGCATTGATTAGATGCAGCGAACGGTGTCCTCATGCATTATTGCTTGCTCTGGACTGGATTACGTGCTTCATATGTGAAGTGATTGAGCCTGAAGAAGCTTGTGACGCTTCACTAACGTATATAATATCCGAAGCCCACCCCTTCGTGTCACATCTCTGAACGTATAATCATACAGATATTTGAAGGTCGGATTTATTACCTTTTTTCTGAGCCAAGCAATTTTGTCTCGAAAAAAGTTAAAGTAAGCCCAGATTTCTGGGCTTCTACCTTTAGCAAATTTTTGTACAAAAACTTTGTATAAGTTGCCAAGATACAGACCTAAAACTTAAACAAAATACCTTTAGCTAAGAACGATATAAGATCAGCTTATATATATATATATATATATATATATATATATATATATATATATGTATATATATATATATATATATATATATATATATATATATATATATATATATATATATATATATAAGCTAGGAAGTCTTATAACTAGGATTGGATTGGTAATTAAATTTCCTACAACTTTTCCCATTTAACTTGATCCTGAAAATAACGAAACAATACAGAGGCACCATAAATTTAGAAATATCTTGAACAAGACAATTAACAAAGCTAAACGTGGATATTTTAAACATCTTATAAAAGACGCCGAGAATGACCCTAAAGACACATGGAAAGCAGTCAATATAATAACTAATAGATATAAGCAGCGTAGTAAATGCATAGTTAAATCATTAAATATTAATAACGAACTGACAGAAAACAATATTGAGATAGCTACGGGTTTTAATAATTATTTCATGAATATAGGCCAAGAACTAGTTAGTATTATCCCCAAACATTGTAAAAAAAGGACAGCGACAGAACATAAAAAATCTCCTAATTTAATACCGGCAACCTCATTTTTCCTCAAACCTGTTACAGAACTAGAACTCACATCATATATAAACAAATTAAAAAACTCGTCATCTACCACCTGTGATCTTATTACTAACCAAATTATTTTATAAACTCCTTATTTCACCTATGTTACATGTAATTAATATCGCTTTAGCAAATGGAATTTTTCCAGATATCTATAAATTATCTACAGTAATCCCTCTTTTTAAATCGGGCGATACAACTTTACCATCCAACTACCGGCCCATTTCACTAACAAATGTAATTGGTAAATTAATCGAACAGTGCATTAAAACTAGGCTCCTTAATTATCTCGAAAAAGATAAGTTACTAAACCCTAATCAATACGGTTTTCAACCCGGCTCTAATACAGAAAGAACAGTTACTGAAGTAACAGAATATATTTATAAAAATCTAGATAATGGAAATAAGTGCATTGGAATATTCTTGGACCTTGCTAGGGCATTTGATACCATTTCGCACGAAATTCTAATACAAAAACTTGAAAATCTTGGGATAAGAGTAATCTCTCTGCGTTTACTCCAATCCTATATATCCAACCGTCGACAGAGGGTTAAAATTAACGGTATGTGTAGTAACTACGGCCTTATCACATGTGGGGTGCCTCAGGGAACTGTTCTTGGTCCTATTTTGTTTCTGGTATATCTAAACGATTTGCTAAGTGTTAACATTCCTGGAAAAATTGTATGCTACGCGGATGACACGGTGTTACTTTTTCAAGAATCTAATTGGGAAACTGTAAAAGAGACAGCAGCTGAGGGTATTATGGCGGTAAAGTCATGGCTCGGCTCCAATCTGTTGACTTTAAATCTTAAGAAAACAACATTTATAACATTTGCTCCTAGATTGTCACAAATACCAGATATGAACAGTATTACTATACATGACTATGACTGCTCTAATAAAAATAACTGCTCCTGCGTTAACAAAATAATACGTACAGACTACACACGATATTTAGGTGTCATTATTGATCAGCTGTTGAAATGGAATTTTCACACAGATTATATAAACAACAAACTGAGAAAAACAGTTTATAAATTTAAGCAATTAAAGCATATTTTATCGTGGAAGTGGCTAAAGTGCGTCTATATTTGTATTGTTCAGTCAATCCTTAGCTATGCTATCATAGCCTGGGGAAACGCATACGAGGTACACCAGAGATGCCTAAACATAACACAAAAATGGATCATAAAGACAATGCTGAATAGAACAATATTATATCCTAGTGTAAAAGTGTTTCAGGATAGCGGTATATTCACAGTGTCAGACCTCTTTATACTCTCAGTTGCTAAATTCATGAAAAAATTCCCCATTTATCATTCACCTATCTCTCATTCTATTACAACAAGATCAATTAGCTCAAGTAAAGTAACAGTTCCCTTTAGGTCGTTAAATCTTTAACAACAGCACATTTCATACATGGGGCCACTAATATACAATGAAATTCCAGCACACTGCACACAAAGTACTTTTCAAAATTTCGTAGGTTCTTTTAAAAAGTGGTACGAGACAAACAAGGATCAATTACGCAAAAAACTCTCACAAGCTTAACAAACACTATTTTATTGTTAAACTATTTAATGTTTATTTTTGTGTTGGTATATATATATTTTCTCTTCTTTACATTCATTCCCTTCAACTCGTCTTATATATTATATAATTTTTAACTAACATTTTTCTTTATTTTCTTATATAGATATAGTTTTTTCTCTTATAAACGTGCCTTAAATAATATCGAACTTCCATTACCGCGACATAAATAAATAATGTGTACACACAAACCCGCACGGGTTTACAGTACACGCATTAAAAACATTTTGTAGGATATTAAATTTAAATTGAAATTAGAATAAGGCCTAAATTAGATTTTAACAATAGATTAGAATTATTTTTAGATTAGTCTTATGTAATGTAATCGACTTTTGAATTATTCTGTATTTGTTGATATGAACAATAAACATATTATTATTATTATTATTATTAACTGTTTCTCTATCTCTTATAGTTTCTGAGATCGGTATACGTGCATCACCAAATTGGTATAACGTATACCGAACTCAGAAACTATAAGAGATAGAGAAACAGTTAAATGGGAGATGTTCTAGGCAATTTTATTACCAATCCAATCCTAGTTATACGACGTCCTAGCTTTTTTGCCAAAGCATTAGATATAGGGTCTTTATGAAATGAATTTTTTGCAAATATTTTAGAAAAGGGGACAACTACGATTGAGGCTGAATCTTAAGGATTTCACACTCTCCTTGCTATATTTTCTATACATAAACCGTATAGGCTTCACGTTCTTTGCCTAAATGTTGCCAATTTTGATGTCTTAAATCGTGACTTTGACGTTTCAAGAAGAAAATCGCAATTTTATTTTAATGCCGATAAATTTTTTACCTTCAAATCTACAGATCTAAATTTTCGTACGTGATTTAAGTCTTATGACAAAAACTCGCGCACAAAAACTGGTTACGATAACTTTGTTATTTCCGGAGATATAAAAAATTCTGGACGCAGCAAGTGCGTTACGGTAGTGAATTTTCATAAAAATCTTTTTAATAACAAATATGTGTCTTTTTAAGAAAGCAGGCATCAAATTTGGTTACCAATATAACCTATATAGTAAAAACAATGTGCCATGTCCCATTAAAATAACTTTATTGTGTGAAAATGTACAAAAATTTCCAAAAGTTAACTTAAAATGTTCCCGAAAAAACACGTTTCTTGGTCAACCTTATAGGTTAATAGCAAATTGAGCTGTTCAAATATGAAACATTTGATCAAAATTCGCTACCATAACGCACTTGCTGCGTCCAGATTTTTTTTCGTACAAACATGCATTATATTTCGATGGAAAATGCAAAAATGCAAAAACATAAGGCGTGTTTGATTAAAAAAAAAGGAAATTTGTATCACCAACGACTTATGGGCCACCCTGTGATTGTAGAAATATTATTTTAAGATGTAGCTCAAGACACCCTATAATTAATATATACAAATTTTCTTCATATCTTATATAATAACGGATATATTGAGCTTTATTGATTTTTTACGAAAATTCGACAAAAATTATATACCATTAAACGATAAACTCTATAGCAAAGGCTACTGCCAAGCATCAGAGAAAGGGTCTATTTGAAATGAATTTTCTGCAAATATTTTAGTAAAATGAAGGACAATGTCGGTTGAAACTAAGACTTTAGGGTTTGTAAAACATCCTTCTTGAGACATTTTATTTCTATAGCCCGTATTAGATTTAAGTTATTTGCCTAAATGTTGCCAATTTTGACATTTTAAATCGCCACTTTGACGTTTTGAGGAAAACCCCAATTTATTTTTCTTTAAATGCCTATAATTTTTTTGTCTTTTGACCTACATAGCTAAATTTTGGTAGGTAACTTACATATAAGGATGTAAACCTGCGTTCCAAATTTGGTTGCCCTTACTTTGTTAATTCCGGAGATATAAATTTTTTTCAAAAGAAAACACAAAATTTTCCGGGAAAACCTGGGCAGATTTTCCTGGCTAACGAACTCATCCAAGCCATTTGCAAAAGGAATTTTTTCACCAAATTTTATCAAGATCGGCCCATTATTTTTTGAGTTATCGGTGTGATACATATATATATATATATAAATATATATATATATATATATATATATATATATATATATATATATATATATAAACATATAAAAATTGAAACTGACCCCGGATTTGTTTTCTGGGAGGCCTAATTAGCGCTCATTTGAAGAAATTTTTTCAACATTCAAAAGTCGGGATCTCCCCATTAGTGAATTTTTTTTAAGAAAATTCACTAATAGGAGAAAGAAAACACAAAATTTCCGGGGAAAAACCAGCTGGTTTTCTTGGCTAACAAACCACTTAAAAAGGGAAAGTACTCACCAAATTTTATCAAAATCGCCAAATTACTTTTTGAGTTATTGATATATATATATATATATATATATATATATATATATATATATATATATATATATATATATATATATATATATATATATAATGAAGATGGCCCCGGATATTTGTTCTAGGGGGCCTATACATGCATACTTACTTGTGAAGCCACGGGAAAACCTACGACTCTATTAAATTTCACTAAGTTGAATAAACAACCAGATATGCTATTCAAATTGAAGTAAGTCTTGAAACTTTTCATCTACTCTTGATTAAATCATTTTTTACACAAAAACTCGCTAAAAAATCATCACATTAACAATATGATCAGATAACAGTAAAATAAAATGAAACATTAAAAACAATTTAATAAAAAGTGAAGTAGTGATTAGAACTCGTCTTATTATAGTACTCGCTTATTTGATGCGCACCGCTTAAACCATTCGACCACCGTCGACATGACAGATGTATGTACTGGCAGGTATATACGCTAGTTTGTTAATTTTCTAACGTCTTTATTATTTATATAAACAATTTTTCATTGTCATGGATTTTTTTGCTCATATTTTTACGAAATGGAAGAAAATGATGACTTAGACACAGATACGAACAAAGAACAACAAAGCTGTCTTACCTAACGTCAATATAAATCATAGACGCTGACAATATTAACATTTGTCTGATTTTTACTGTAATATGTGTACTAGTCGGAATGTTATCGTCCGACAGTCCTCATATTTAGTTACATTTAATATAATTATTAGTTTAAGTGGTTTTATTTCACAATGTTACATAAGCATAAAGCGCCTCCGTGGCCGTGCGGGAAAGTCGATTCAGAGTTTCCAATACGGACTCTGGGGTCGACGGTTCGAGACTCACCGGCGGCGGATGATTTTTCAAAAATCACTGTCGTCGTTGAGATCGAGCTCAAGGTGGAGGGTAGGTTAGTTTAGATGAGCAAAAAGGGTCAGCAATGGCCTAATTGCCAGTAAGCATCTTACCTTTTTTACATAAGCATAATGTAGTAAATAAATAGAGCTAATAAAAAATATTATGTTAGAATATATTACGAGAGTTTCAACATTAAACATCGTGTATTTATCCTTTGTTTTGAATTGTAATGAACCTTGTTCCAATTTTCAAAATAAAGTTTGTTTTGTTTTATGTGCCAAAAGGGCCTTATAGAAACTCGCGCGCATACATGTTCGAAGGTTTGCATCCACAGGCACGTTATTGTTCGCATACGGATGAGCGTATGCTAATGTTCTAAGAGCAGCTCGACACACGTAACATTTACCTGTTACTTGAAGGCGTCCGGTTTTATCTCTAGGATGATTTTTTTTTACAAACGGCGGTGGCAGTTGGCATGCTAATGGACCTACTAACATGCGCTCAATTACCGATTTGGTACTAAAATGTTGTAACATCTTTGGTGATTTGGATCTCAGTTTTATGCTCGGTCTAGATAATTGCTTATCAGGTTCTTGAATAAATTTTCGACGATATTTTTTTTTTGTTCTGAAGAGGGTTATTTTCAGTATAAATAATATATGCTGCTAATCCTGCTATATCAAGCATGTTATAAAACATTGCAAGAGGCCAACGGTTTGTTCGACGTTTGACAGAGTAGTGCGACACCATATTCTCCATATTATCAACACCACCTTTCCCTGAATTGTAATAATGAATTATTTCAGGTTTTTTCTTTGGACCAGATACATTTGCAGTGTCGTGCATTGTGGATAAGAGTATTACAGCTTTTCCCTGTTTTGGTACGTATGAAACCAGTCTGATATTATCCCCAGAAAATCCAAACGTAGAAAAATTCCCTACTTTTATTTGGCAACATCTCTGGCGGTATATAAGGTTTATTTTTTTTTAGCGTACCCACAACAGAAAGTTTCCATGACATTAGAAAATGAATTAAGGGAAGTGTGGTGAAAAAATTATCCATCACAACATTTCTCCCACCATTTTTATAATAAATGCATTTAACCAAACGCTCACCCTGATTTTGTTTACGGCCTTGCGATAATCTCCCTGTATAAATTTGCCCCAGAAGAGGGTAAGAATTAGAGCTGCATCGCACACCCACCAAATTTTTATACATATTTGGCAGGTTTGGCTGGCATATTCTGCGTGAACTTGGTCCTGCCTCTATACGGAAATAGTTGTTCGTCTACGATTAGGCATTCCGACGGTGTATAGTTAAATTTCAAATTTTGCATCAATAAAAGCCAAAGTTCTGAGATAGCAGTTGCTTTATCAGTTTTAAATCTATTGGTTCTGGTATTCATATTGTCAAAACCTACAAATCTTTGGATGGAAGAAAATCAGCTGACTGACATTGTCGCACGGTACAATGGGTAAGCATCACTTTTCCACAAGTCTCTCAGATTTTCTTTCTTAGAGTGTCGCACTCCAGCAGTAATCAGTCTCCCGAGATAACCATTAAATTCTATCCACGTAAGAGGTTTCCAAATTTTTGGTGGTTTGTTGGAATGCTGTTTATTCCGCTCCGCGTGGCTTTGCGGTTTGTTTCTCGAATTATAAGATTGCACATTTCTGGAGTAAAAATGCGTGCGAAAGTTTCCAGAACTGAGAGAGAATTTGTTGTCTTCAAAAGTCCAGATTTTTTTTGCAAAATATTTTGTGACAGCGTTTGACGAGCAGGCATTGGGGGAATGGATTGCCAGATAGTTCCGTTTTTAGAACGCAAAACTAGGTCATCACAATTATCAACCTCAACATCTAGCTGCTCATCTTCAGAATTTCAATTTAATTCTCAGTGTCAAGCAAAACCTCTTCTATGTCTGATTCTTCTGCTTGGTTATTTGTTTATGACAACAAAGGCGGTAAATATTCGTCTTCTGATGCGGAGTCTTCAATTTGTTCATTGTCGTTATCACTTTCTGAATCAGATTCCATAGCATTTTATTCCTGAAGAAAACTTACTTGCAGTTCATAACTCATTCTGTAAATAATCAGGTACGTAGGAAAAATGTCAAAAATTATAACAAAAATGTTGTTTATTATCATTTATCACTTTTATAATCTACGTACCGTTTGAATTCAGAATTGGAAACTTCCCTAAATTTTTCTGCCATTCCGAAAATTCACTAATCACAGTACAATCTGCAATCGAAAATAGTGTTGTTCAGTCAGGGGTAGACAACAGACTAAATAAATGCTCTAGCATCCATACAAATATGGGATCACGAATACAAATCTTAGAAATGTCGAATCCGTTGTTGTCAACAAAACACTAAGCGGAAGTATTGTTACAAAGCACTTTAATAGACGTAGGTGCGATGTTGCCACATCTCCAGAACTTCCCCCAACATCTGGGAATTTTTGCACAATCTGGCAACACCGCCTCCCCCCCCCCCTGGGGGTGTCTGGGGTGACCCCCCTCAGGCGAAGTCTCAACCCTCTAGGACCAGAAATAACGAAGTTACCAACTTGTACCCCGTCGGAACGGATAACTGAGGTCTGCGCATTCCGAACACCCTGTATATACACCCTGTATACGCAGAGACCACTTACACCCTGTGTACGCAGAGAGATCTTATAGTTCGAGAAACACCTCTTGTGTAACATAGGAGTGATGACCACATTTGGATCACCTGTATATACATCCCCCTGTATACATACGGGACCGATCTGTATTCACAGAACCTTCTAGTAAAAGAAGGTCCTGGAACATTCTGGAATAGAAGGCTCGAGAACGAACTGGAAGGTGCGACGGCTATATAAAGATGGAAGTAAGCCAGCGCAGTTCAGTTAGTTAGAGAATGTTGAAGTGACTTGAACAAGCAGTAACTAGTGTGAAGTGTTAGACTGTAGTTCCAGTATAGTAACTTGTGTGCAGATTAGTAATTTGTGTAAATAAAGTTGTTTTGTTAAAATTTAAAGTCTCACTTATCCAGAACCCGGAGAAAACGCAACAGTATGTAAGCCGAAACGGCTCATAAAACTTTTCTCGGAACACCAGATGTGACAATTTATAAGAATTAGAAAACTAATGATTTCTAGAATGGTAGGACAATAACTATTGCAGTTGCCCGGGTACCGGTCGTGTATTATGTGTTAAAATTTTATTCGTGAAGGCGACGGTTAAGCAAACCCAATATCTGTTATATATACCCAGAAACATTTGTTTGTGGTGATTTTGGTGTCCAAGTAAACTTATTAGCGTAATACAGTGTTAATCTACGTGCTGAAAATTTTGGCAGTAAAGTATATGAGAGTAACAAGCCCCTTAAAAATGTACCTAAATTTTAATCTTCTTATATTCTAAGCAAGGTAAGGATTCAAAACGTTAATTCAAGGAAAACTCTCAAATATCATTGTTTATATTAAACTCAGCTACGAGGCAGACGCTTTAAAACTTCCAGAAAAATTCAACAAAACATCAACAGTGTCTAAAACGGAAAGTGTCATGTTTTTGTCACTCCTCTTTCGAACAAGTGGTGTTTATGTTTGTATATGGAACACTCGCGGACGTAATGCCATTACAGCATCAGAGAGAATCGCAGAGTTGCCTCGGAACTGTCGTTAGTAAAAACTAAAATAAAATAACTGGAAGAGATTTGTGTGGATTTGCATAATGCTTGTGTTTCTACCAAAATAAGCTCGTAGAAAACAGGAATAAGGTCGTGAGGGATGCGCTGCCTACTTATAGTGATTCTCGGAATAAAGGGAATACCGTGTTTACGATTAGCGTCTGAATTTATGTTACCCATCGACTTGATTTAATTCTGGATTCATTACTTTGTCGTAAATGTTGTAGTAAGTTCGGCACTAATTTGATCTTCAGCTGTTTAGGCACTATACACGCAGATAGTGATTATGCCGGAAGAACGGTTTACATCATCAAACGGAGGCGACTCATTCACTCAGCGTACAATAAATTCTTAAGCAGTTGAGAGTTTATTGAAGCAATCCAATTTATCTTGATTTATTCTTGATTTTATCTGCTCTGGCGTTACAAGAGAAGTCTCTTTTGTTTAGCGTCCGAGGAAGATTACTCTAAATTAGGGTAAATATGTTTAGTTGCCACTTGGCAAATAAGGTGAATACAACTTTCCCTAAAGTGATAAAATACAAACCGTAATTTTAATTTGCTTTAGCCTTATTTTGTATGAAAGAAGATCTATTTTCATCTTATCACATACTGTAGTTTCAAGGCGACGCGATAAAATCATTTTGCGAAGGAGGGGCGGTTTACTGCAGAGTAGGGAAGCAATACAACGCAAGGCATACTTACAGAATCTTTATTTGAAATCACAAATCTTGACGTTTTGAATTGACGCTTTGAGATTCTGGGAAAAAAAATCGTACAATTTTTCAACTAGATGTTTCTGCTACTTTTAGACATTTTGTGCCAGGAAAGTTTAGTTTGGTTTAAAATACTTATTAGGTTTTGTCGACCATACATAATATTTGTGTCATCGGCGATTTTATAGCCTCCAGTGCCATCCAACATTTTTTCAATAAATGTTTATAGCTTCTTTTACTTTAAACTTAAAAGAAATCTCATTTCTGGTCATGGTACACGCTTTTTAATAAAAAAAGCCAGATTTTTCCTGCCTAACAAACTTATGCAAGTTTTCAAGCTAATTACAAAATAAATACACCAAATCAAATAAAAATCGGACCTCAACTTTTTGTTATCGCTGAGATACATACATATATATATATATATATATATATATATATATATATATATATATATATATATATATATATATATATATATATATATATATATATATATATATATATATATATATATATATATATATATATATATATATATATATATATATTGTAATGGTTTATATATGTGTGTACTTTATTTATTGTATATGATTTATTGTGTATTTAAATATTGTATATTATTAGGCATATTTTGTATATAATTGATTGTATAGCTGAATTGTTATGTTTATTTGTTTAATTATTTTATATTTTTGTAAAATTATTAGTGCAATATTTGTAGATTTTTAGTTCCCTATATTTGTATACTACTATTGTAAAGGATATTATGATTTATACTTATAAATCTCAGATTATATATGTTTATATTTGGGCGCCTTTAAATTTATTTATTTATTAATTATAGAGTTGAATATTATTTAAATTAGTTTGTAACTCAAATTCTGACAACTTGTATCCTTGGCTTTATGTAGACTCTATTCTTCAGGGATTAAATGGGATCAAGTGAAAATTCTTACCTTTAAACCTTTTACCGAAGTTTTCTGTAAAGTTTTTTTTTTAATTTTGTACCCTGATATGAAATGAAACCACAAAATATTTCAAGTTGATAACTTAGTTTCTATTAAAAAATGTTTTCTACATAAACAAATTATAAAAAAATATAAACAATTGTATCTAGCATTTAACATTTATTAGTTTCTTATTGGATTCTCTAATTTCTATTGGCCATTCAATTTTAATAACTACTTAAAAAATTTTAGTTTGCAGTTCGAACCGACTTTAATTAAAATTTTCCTTCTATACTTTTCTGCAAAACTGTTATTCTGTTCCTGTTCTGTTGTTAACGTGGCTGATGTTTGACTTATTACGATATTCCCGAAAGGATGTCGTAGCGATATCTAGTGAAATTATTTAACGGGCTAAATTCTTTTTCTTTTAGATTTCTGACTCAAATGATATTCAAGTCGCTGAAAAATTCTTATTGACAATTGGTTACTTGTTTGAGT
This sequence comes from Tillus elongatus, assembly GCA_964006375.1. Classification (NCBI taxonomy): domain Eukaryota; kingdom Metazoa; phylum Arthropoda; class Insecta; order Coleoptera; family Cleridae; genus Tillus; species Tillus elongatus. The sequence goes on from OZ023265.1 coordinate 29,211,625, forward strand.
AGTTTCTGTTTAAAGCTGCCACAATTAGATTTGTGTGTGTGTTTTTGTTTTTTAACGTCGGCCTATTTCCGCGACTATGGCCAATCACCGACGCCAGGGAGCAGTTTCACCTCACTATCCTGGAAATTTTGCCGAACCCCTGTCTTTCTGTAAGGAGGGTAGGGATCTTTAACGTGCCCAACATTGCATGGACACGGGACCGACGGCTTTACGCCCCCTCCGTAGGGCGGAACGTGCAGACATTCAACTTGCTCAAATACAATGCCACAACCTCGGTTGATGTTAATTTTACAGTTTGTACTGAAAAAGTGAAAGGAGTACGCCGGGATTGAACCCAGTACCCTTCGGTTCAAAGGCACACGTTCTTACCTCTGAACCACCGAGGTCCTCACAATTAGATTTATTTTCAACTGTATTATAAATACCTTGGCGTCAGTAACAGCTTTTGTTGTTACGTACTGTTTACACTCAATTATTTGCTGGAGTGGTTATTCTTTGTTGTGAACACATGTGCACCGACGATGCCGCCTTTACAGTGTACTTTTAAAACACTTTGGCTGGACATTTTACAAGTTTTATTATAATTTTTGGGGAATAATACATGGATGTTTTAAACGTGATGTTGGCCTGCCCTGTTCAAAACGTTCTCCCTCATATCGAAGATGCCGGATGTCGTCTTCATTGTTCCTGCCAATCCGGTTGCATTAATTGCAAATGTGCAAATGGTTATGTCACCTGATCCAAAGAATGCAGTTTATTTACACATTAGTCAAAAACAATAACTTCCCCTGGAGTTATATATATATATATATATATATATATATATATATATATATATATATATATATATATATATATATATATATATATATGTGTGTGTGTGTGTGTGTGTGTATTTTCTATCTATTTTGGTTAATTAAATAACTATAGAAAATACAAATTTGTGGAGAAATTTCCAAGATGTCTTGAAAAAATTGATCTGGAACGGTCCAAGATAAACAGACGGTTAGAAAATCAAAATTGTCAGAATTCAGAAAACGTGAGGCTATCGCAATTCATAATTCATTGCCTGCCTTAATAACCCGATATCCCGCAGAAAATGTTACTTCTTGATAAAGAAAACAATATTGTTGCGTTTTCTCCGGGTTCTTGATAAGTGAGACTTTAAATTTTAACAAAACAACTTTATTTACACTCTAAATATGGATACAATAAAATTTCTAGAATGTCTCTCTCACAAAACACTTCATTTACTGGCCTTACAATTACTACTCTCAACAAAAGTCACTAATCTGGTACTACAGTCACTACTCTCTTAACACTTTACACTGCTTCAAGTCACTACCACATTCTCTTACTGAACTGCACTCCTCGGGCTGGCTTGCTTTCGCTTTTATATACTCGCCGTACCTTCCCCTCCTTTCTAGAGCATTCCATTCCAGAACGTTCCAGGACCTTCTTTTACTAGAAGGTTCTGTGAATACAGATCGGTCCCGTGTGTATACAGGGGGATGTGTATACAGGATGATCCAAATGTGGTCACCACTCCTATGTTACACAAGAGGTGTTTCTCGAACTATAAGATCTCTCTGCGTATACAGGGTGTAAGGGTTCTCTGCGTATACAGGGTGTATATACAGGGTGTTCGGAATGTGCAGACCTCAGTTATCCGTTCCGACGGGGCACAAGTTGGTAACTTCGTTATTTCTGGTCCTAGAGGGTTGAGACTTCGCCTGAGGGGGGTCACCCCAGGCACCCCCAGGGGGGTGGGGAGGCGGTGTTGCCAGATTGTGCAAAAATTCCCAGATGTTGGGGAAATTCTGGAGATGTGGCAACACCGCACCTACGTCTCTTGAAGTGCTTTGTAACAATATATTATTTGAACGCCCTGTACAATATGGTTACTTAATTCTTTGGGCATCTTTTTACTATTGGAAATTCTCCATTAATAAAGCTACTACGATTTGGTAAAAATACTTTAAAACATTCAGTCAAAGTTTGGGGTATATTTAGGTTATGCGTTTATTTTATTATTATGAGGTGCAGTGTAGTTTTGTTGCGACATGTAAACTTTATACAAAATTTGCTGTCCTAATGCTGCTGTACGGTAAGATATTTTCAGCCATATACAAATTAAAGACCCTTAGCACACACAGATGCTAATAAGCACAAGATTAAAAAGTCTGGACGCAGCAAGTGCGTTATGGTAGTGAATTTTCATAAAAATGTTTTTAATGGCAAATATGAGTGTTTTTTTTTAAGAAATCAGGCATCAAATTTGGTACCAGTAAAATCTTTATAGTAGAAACAATGTGCCATGTCTCATCAAAATAACTTTATTGTTTGAAAACGTACAAAAATTTCCGAAAGTAAACGTAAAGTGTTCCCGAAAAAATCCGTTTCTTGGTCAACCTTATAGGTTAATAGCAAATTGAACTTTTTAGATATGTAGCATATAATCAAAATTCGCTACCACAACGCACCTGCTGCGTCCAGAATTTCTTTCTTACAAACATGCATTATATTTCGATAAAAGGCAAAAATGCAATAACATACGGCGTGTTCGACTAAAAAAAAAAAGAAAATTTGTATGACCGACTTATGGGCCAACCTGTGATTATAGAAATATTTTTTTAAGATGTAGCTCAAGACAGCCTATAATTAATGTATATATTTTTTTTTCGTATCTTGTATAGTAACGGATATATAGAGATTATTGATTTTTTACGAAAATTCGACAAAAATATACCATTAAACGATAAACTCTATAGCTAAGACTACTGCCAAGCATCAGAGAAAGGGTCTATTTGAAATGAATTTTCTGGAAACATTTAAGTAAAATTAATGACAATGACGGTTGAAACTAAGACTTCATAGTTTGGAAATCATTCTTCTTGAAACATTTTCTTTCCATAGCCCGTATTAGATTCAAGTTCCTTGCCTAAATGTTGCCAATTTTGACGTTTCAAATTGCGACTTTGAGGTTTTGAGGAAAACCCAAATATATTTTTCTTTAAATACCCATAATTTTATGTCTTTTAACCTACGGAGCTAAGTTTTAGTAGGTGATTTACCTATGACGATATAAACCCGCGTACCGAATTTCGTTGCCCTTACTTTGTTATTTACGGAGATATATATATATTTTTTCGTAAAGCAAACCCAAAATTTTCCGGGAAAACCTCGGCCGATTTTCCTGGATAACGAACTTATCCAAGCCACTTGCAAGCGGATGGTTTTCACTAGATTTAATCAAAACCGGCCCATTATTTTTTGAGTTATCGATGTGACATATATATATATATATATATATATATATATATATATATATATATATATATATATATATATATATATATATATATATATAACTATAATAGGATTTATAACACGGCATTTATGTACTATACAAGGAGAAGGGTTAAGGGCAAAGACGCAAGGAGACAACCGGGTTTAGGGTCTTCCAAATATTGCTGCAAGTGTGCACTGTTTGCCTGTTGTGACTTCGTGTATTTTTTGCATCTTCATCCAGAGTGTTCCCACCTTTACCTGGCTATACTGTACTGATGATGGCTAATAAGCTTGAAACACCTGTTTGCGGCTTTGCCCTTAACCCTTCTCCTTGTGTATATATATATATATATATATATATATATATATATATATATATATATATATATATATATATATATATATATATATATATATATATATCTATATCTATATATATATATATATATATATATATATATATATATATATATATATATATATATAAACATATACAAATCGAAACGGAAGATGTTTTCAAAATTCAAATTCGGGATCTTCTCATTAGTAAATTTTTTTAAAGAAAATTCACGAAAAATATTAATTTATAAAAAATTTGGGCTAGGGACGGAACCAACAATGGTGACTAGTTTTTAATTATTTAGGAGTTTATATGACATACTTGAGAGCATAATATGTCAAGTTATATAAAAAAATCAGTCGTTTTAGGGCACCCACATTTATATGAAGCAAACATTTTACTAATAATCCACACAAATTTAAAATACAGGCGATGAAAGCCAAGGAAAAGGAGCTGAGCTTTAATATGCAAACTTTAAAAATAAAAGGACAGGAGCTGCTGTAAAATATACAGCCTATAACATGTTTCAACATCGATTCTTTCTTATCTCTTTTAATGTAATTTAGCAACCGTCAAACAAAATCTTAAAACAAATATTTTCTCTCTTGACTGATGATGTTAAAGCATTAATCACAAAATCGAAAGTCAGAGATGGAAAAATAAGCTGTCGCATTTCCCTGTTTGCTATTAAATTATATTTCCCAGTAGGCCTGGATACAGAATCGACTGCCTCCTCATTCATTACAGTTTGCAACATCTTTCATTATTGACACTTACGTTTCGGACTGAACAATTTCCAGTATGATAATTACAAAATTTTGCTCTTGCTAAATTTAATTTGCTCAATTTACTTTACGTCCGAGTTCAATGAAAATAATTTTCGCGGTTATAAAATCCTACTTCAAAGTTCGCAACGGATTAAAGTTTTACAAAACAGAGCGCTCTGATGCAGAAGTCCGGAAAATGTTTCGAAACTTTGTGAAAATGATTAGAGACTCAAACTAATAATTAAAATTATTTTGCAGCTCGTTCGCATTAAACAGTTTCTTCAAAAATTTTCTTTAAAATTTGTGACGGTTCTAAATATCACCTACAAGTTTTTGTAAATTATAGCTCAGACATTAACTTCTCATTAATTTAACTTATTCACATGTTTCTTATATGCTGATTTGAAAACTTGTTGTCTAAAAGGACTGAGTTTGTAAAAATTACTTTTTTGGAAAGTAAGAAGATGAATTTAATCTTCAATATATAGGTTGTGCGGATATCGTCCAGATTCCTTATTCAATATTTGTACCGAGAGTTGTTCACTATACCACTTTATTGGGATTTAATTCATCATCGGATACCATCTTACAACATAATTAGAACCCCTGGAAGTGTATATACAGGGTAAATTTACAGCCTGGCTTAATCTTTAATCTCCACTGGTTATTTTTACTTGAAATGGATTGAATTTTGTGGATAACTGCATTTTATTATATGGTGGCTTATTGCATGAATATCATTGGATACAATAGATTGTTGCTTAATTAACTGCAACTAAGACGTCTGGGCGTAACGTACTCTAGAGCAGGAGAGAAGGCAAATAAGTTTACCACCCCATTTTAGCACATAATAAACACAATACCCTTCTAACAACTACTATTGCGACATTTGAGGTCATATTCTTATATTTATTGTTGCATGTAACCATTTGTGACAACACACGGTATAACTAGCTTCACTATAAGCATAATTAAGATATTTTTAAATGACTTTGTTACACCTCAGGTACACTAACTACTTAATCATTTAATAGCACTTTTGTATTTCTTTTACCGCAATAAATGTGCCAAACTTTAGTTTCTTTTATTAATTCCTATGATTTTAAATCATTTAAGTGACAGCGAATATATATATATATATATATATATATATATATATATATATATATATATATATATATATATATATATATATATATATATATATATATATATATATATATATATATATATATATATATATATATATATATACAGGGTGGCGCATTGAATACGAAACAGACCGATTTGCGTCTAGAGAATATTTTTTTAGAAACGCTGAAACACGTCAATTTTTATATAGAGGGGGGCACGTTTTGACATAAAACCCAACTTTGTCACATCAACCCCTTAAGGGTGGTGATAACAACTTTTATATTTTAAATAGGGAACATGGATCGAGTGTTACATCATTTGCAAGCACTTTCTTTTCTGAATTCAGCACACACACAAACAAAACCAAACGTTCAAAAATGTTTATTCAGTTAATAAGTGTTTAAATTGTTGACCACCAGCTTCCATACAAAAGTACAAATTTTGTTCAAAACGAGCTCTGATATTCTGGAGCATTTGTGGAGTTATCAGATGGCATTCTTCAATACTGCGTCATCGTAATTCTTCCAGAGACTCCGGTTCTGTTGCGAAAATTCTTTAAATGGCTTTATATAAAGAAGCCTAAAGGAGTTAAATCTGGTGATTTAGGGGGCCACCCAATAGCACCTCTACCCCACTACATTGCTCTGGAAACTCTCTGTATAAAAACTCTCTAACACATTGTGAAAAATGCGGAGGAGTTCCATCTTGTTGAAACACTAATTGATTTTCTTGATAGCGATCAGCATTTTCAACAATGTCAATTAGTAGAGGGTAAAAGATATTTTCTAGTAACTCCAAATACGTTTTGCCACTCAAATTGCCACCAAGAAAAATTGGTCCGATTAAAGGGTCTCCAAAAGTGCCAGTCACGACATTCAATTTCTGTGGAGTTTGAGGTGGACTTCTGAAAAACAGATATTGAAGTGACCGTTTGAACCGAAACTTTAAGCTAGCTTGGGTATTCTATTATCCTCTTGGACAACAGTGGCACTTTTGCAACTTTGTAGTTAACTGTCTATAATTCCTGCGTTACCACAGCCTACATAATTATGCATGTTTTGATTAAATAAAATGATCGCGTAAAAAATTTGTTTTACGGCAACTTTCCATGACATTTTTGAGATCCAACCCAGTAATTCATTTAGATCTGCCCAAATGTTTATGTATGGGGAAATTTCACAAAAATTTACACACGTAAGCAGGCGTCCTGCTTACACTTGATAAGTCGGAGAAGAGCCAAATGCTGTCATCTAGTAGGAAAACGCCAGGCTTGAGGCAGTCAAAACGGTTCATCACCATATCAACAGAGATATCTGAGCTGTTTCTTGGATTGAACAAGAACGACTTGAGAATAATTACACGCTAGTTCACAGTACACTTCGCAGTAAGGTACTACGTTATGAATATGGGAAAGGTGGACAGTGAAAACTCCAGAAGCTGCACTGAAGCAGCGGAAACAACAGAAAAATTACTATACGCCTGCATGGCCTAGTTCTGCAAAGAGCTCAAATACCTCAAAGTGGTGACTCCCTAGGAGATGGGCAAAATAGCACCCAAAAAGAGTCATGAACAAAATACAAATTGGAGTTTCAGGGCTGAGAGGCCGACTCGTTAAACAATCTACAATTTACAATCTAAATCAGATATACTTAAAAGATGTTTGCGTGCAAAAACTATATTTTAGAAAAATATGTTTATTATAGTGCCGAAACATTTTAGCGAAATTTCCTATAATTTTGAAAGTCTTGTTAAGCATTTAATAAAGGCATCCAGATCTCTATGAAGATATTTCACAGTGTTTTATTAATTACCAATTTTCTAAATATAATTAGGATGTAAAATCAATTAGGTAAAAGCTATGTACAATACAAAGCTTTGCAAAAGTCAAGCGTCGCAACTCCTTAATTGTGCACCTTTTGTGTGATTTAACCGCCTTTGTGACATTTACGGTTACCGGAATCCTTATGCTGTTAATATTTATTGAAAAATTAACTATTAAAGGGATATGGTAATTTTGGTATGACCACTTTTTTTAGCGGCCACGAATAAAACTAACATATTTTGATAGTACCTCATACAACATATGTAGCAAGGTGAAAAAGATTTCAAAAGTGCATCGGAGCTGAGATATACAGGGTGGGCGACATTCATATCTCGGTAACTATGGCAACTAGAGCTTCGGGAAAAAACTGTTCAAAAGGTTTTTTCAAATACCATTCAGGTGATATTCTCTTATTTTCTTATTCTTGACACCAGATGGCGCTTTTTTGGATTAAACTTTTTGAAGGCTGCTATCTCAAAATATTCCTATCACAATTTTATCTTTTTTTACTTTTCCTGACACCCCGAGTCGTCTTCCATATTAGTTACGAACTTTTTATACAGGGTGTTTACGAAAATGGTTTAGAATAGCCATCTCCGTCATTAATGGAGGTACAATGTGATTCAAATATGGAAAACTGTTCAGCTTTTCACGAGCATCTCGATTCTGACGCCAACAAAAAAAAACATTTGCGCATCGAATTGCTGAGATTGACATCTTACGTTTATTTTTCTAAGTGGAACGCTTTTGTGGAACATTTTATGATGCTAACACGTTCTAGTCAATTCTGCATACTTCCAGAGATATCTAGATCTGGATATGCTTTTTCACGAGAATCGTTTACAATAGTCATCTCCATTACTATTAGAGCTACAATGGGGTTCAATTGGGGAAAGTTTTTTAAGTTTTAACGTGTATCTCCATTCTGGCGTCAAAAAATCATCTCGCATAGAAATCTCGAAGGGATATGGTTATTTTACATTTGGTTTTGGGCTGATCAATTTTCAGTGGCCACAAATAAAACTAGTACCTCCATATTACCATATGTAATAGCGGTAAAAAATGTTTGAAAAGTGCATCGGAGCCGTGATTTATAGAATGATCCACTAGGTGAGTAACATTCATATCTCGGTAACTATGGCAACAAGAGCTTCGGGAAGAAACATTACAAAGGTTTTTGTCTGAATTTCTCATTTTAGTAACAGCCTCTTAATTCTAAAAATATGCAATTTCGGACCTCACATTATAAAAGCACTTTTGACAGTAGTATTTGAAAATGGTATCAGAACCTAGTGCTGACGTTTCGTTTTTCGAGAATCATTGGTTTTTCAAATGGAAGCCATAAGCAATTTAAATGTCATTATGTTGGACTTGTCGACACAATTTTACTGATGTATTATATGATGGGTCTAAAGTAAAATATTACCAACTTACATAGAACTTTGATTAAATTCAATCCTGTTATCATCCTTGATATAAGGGGTGTCGAAACTCAGACAAAAATATAGAACAAGATTAGGGATTTCAAAGAAAGTTAAAAAGATAACATTGTAATAGAAACATTTTGAGATAACAGCTTTCAAAAAGTTTCATCCGAAAAAGCGCCATTTGGTGACAAGAATAGGCAAATAAAAAATATTACCTGAGTTGTACTGGAAAAACCTTTCGAAGGTTTTTTCCCGAAGCTCTTGTTGCCATAGTTACCGAGATATGAATGTCGCTCACCTAATGAATCACTCTGTATATCACGCCTCTAATGCACTTTTTAAATATTTTTTACCGCTATTACATATGTTGTGTGAGGTACTATCAAGGCATGCTAGTTTTATTTGTGGCCACTAAAAAATTATCATCCCAAACCCAAATGTTAAATGACCATACCCCTGCATACAGACTTGGAGAATACTTCTCTGTCTTCACTGTTGGTTTTTAGTGGTGAAGGACGTAGCCAGCGTGTGAGCTAACTGGAGCAAGTGGCCCTTCGAATTCTGGAAGTTCTAGGATGTTCTTCAATGCTTCTGTGACTATAGTTTCGCTGCTTGACAGCATTTTCAGACAGATTAAAATTGAATTAGTACGAAATCATGACAACTACAAATAAAGATCTGTTGCTATGTTATGATATGATGTTTTGTTAAAAAAAATTTATCAAATTGAAAATAAAATGAAACACAGATGACAGATAAGGTTTTCAAAATGTCTATGTGATGTATGTCAATATTTAACATAAAAACTAGAACTAGCCTATAATAACTATGATAACAGTTACAACAATAAAATAACTAAACAATAACAGTATAAAAGTAGTCTCTATACAACGAAAATATCGACATACATCAACTCATTATTTTATTACAACTTTTTTGAAATAATAGTTTAATTTATTTTCTTTGACATATTTAATTAGAAAGAAGAATATCCAAGAAAGGGGAATTCATTAAATCAGTTTGCTCGTTTAAAACAAGGTAGTTATTGTCGTGTGTGTGCCTTTTGACTTCTAAAGCTTCAAAAAAGTCTAGTTTACGTTTGTCATTATAAAAATCTAGTGGTTGTATGCGGTTATTTATTGTAGGTCTATGTTCGGTATCAATAATATGTTTTGCAAATGTCGATTTGTCAGCGTGGTTATTTCTAAATGCAGAAATATGTTCTTTGTATCGGGTGTTAAAATTTCTAGAAGTTTGACCTATGTAGATTGCGTTACAATGTGTACAAGCTAATTTATAAACTCCAGCTTTTGTCAGGAAACAAGATTTTTCTTTAGCGTTAAATAGTAAATCACGCGTCGTGTTGTAAGATTTAAAAGCTACCTTTGTATTTGTACAAGTGTTTAACATTTTTGAAATGTTTTCTGAAATGGTTCCAAAATAAGTTATGGAAACGTATCTGTTGTCTTCTTTGTCTCTAATATTTGGATAAATTAAATTAATCGCTAATTTGTATTCTTTTCTCTCTATCATTCTATCTATTATTTTAACAGAGTAGCCATTATTAAATGCTGTTTGCTTAATTATTGAAATTTCTTTTTCAAAATTGTTTTGTGACATAAGTATTGAAAATGCACGATGTATCATAGAATGATAGGCTGACAGCTTTTGTGAAAAAGGGTGGTTTCCTATATATTGAAAAGTCAAATGAATTATTTTCTAATTGTTAAGTCTAAAAAGTTTATACAACTGTTAGCTTCTTCTTCTAAAGTAAACTTAATATTTGTGTCAAAGCTATTAATAAAATTTAAAAATTCATTTAATTCTGTATGACTACCTTGAAAACATGCTAAAATATCATCTACGTATCTGTACCAAAAGACAATATTATGTGAAAGTTCTGATGTTAAAATTTGGTTTTCTAAGTTTTCCATAAATATTTTGGCTAATAAAGGTGACAACGGACTACCCATAGGCAGACCTTCATTTTGAATATAAATTTTATTATTAAATTTAAAATAGTTTTGTTTTATACATTCATTAAAAAGATTCATTATTTCTTGTCTTTTTATGACATTTACGTTATTTTCTATTAAAACGTTTTCTAATAGAGGTAAACATTCCCTAGGGGGTATCTTAGAATACATGCTACAAACATCAAATGAGACTAATTTACTATTTGTGGGAATAATTAAGTTATTTAATTTTTGTGTAAGTTCATAAGAATTCTTAACTGAATATTTTGGAAAGTAATTGTATTCTTTAATAAGTGAAACCAGTTTGCTCGCTATCTTATGATTAGGTGTATTAACATAGCTAACTACTGGTCTCACTGGTATATTTGGCTTATGAATTTTCAGTTGGCCATACAACCACTACATTTTTATAATGACAAACGTAAACTAGACTTTTTTTAAGCTTTAGAAGTCAAAAGGCACACACACGACAATAACTACCTTGTTTTAAACGAGCAAACTGATTTAATGAATTCCCCTTTCTTGGATATTCTTCTTTCTAATTAAATATGTCAAAGAAAATAAATTTAACTATTATTTCAAAAAAGTTGTAATAAAATAATGAGTTGATGTATGTCTATATTTTCGTTGTATAGAGACTACTTTTATACTGTTATTGTTTAGTTATTTTATTGTTGTAACTGTAATCATAGTTATTATAGGCTAGTTCTAGTTTTTATGTTAAATATTGACATACATCACATAGACATTTTGAAAACCTCATCTGTCATCTGTGTTTCATTTTATTTTCAATTTGATAAAATTTTTTGATCAAAACATCATATCGTAACATAGCAACAGATCTTTATTTGTAGTTGTCATGATTTCGTACTAATTCAATTTTAATCTGTCTGAAAATGCTGTCAAGCAGCGAAACTATAGTCACAGAAGCATTGAAGAACATCCTAGAACTTCCAGAATTCGAAGGGCCACTTGCTCCAGTTAGCTCACGCGCTGGCTACGTCCTTCACCACTAAAAACCAACAGTGAAGCCAGAGAAGTATTCTCCAAGTCTGTATGCAGTATGGACAAGTTTCACCAAGTAAGGGCAACAACAATCAATGGACCATACCCCTTCGAGATTTCTCTGCGCCACTGCTTTTTTGATGTCAGAATCGAGATACACGTGAAAAGTTAAACAACTTTCCCCAATCGAACCACATTGTAGCTTCAATAGTAACGGAGATGACTATTGTAAATGATTCCCGCGAACAAGCATATCCAGATCTACATATCTCTGGAAGTATGCAAAATCGACTAGAACGTGTTAGCATCATAAGATGGACAATCAAATTTTCAGTTGAACTAGCCGGGAAAATACTTAACGTTCCACTTGGAAAAATAAACTTAAGATGTCAATCTCAGCAATTCGATGCGCAAATGTTTTTTTTTGTTGGCGCCAGAATCGAGATTCTCGTGAAAAGGTGAACAATTTTCCATAATTTAATCACATTATACCTGCAATAATGACGGAGATAGATATTCTAAACGAATTTCGTGAACACGCTATATAAGAGGTTCGTAACTAATATAGAACAAGACTCGGGGTTTCAGGAAAAGTGAAAAAAAGGTAACATTGTGATAGGAATATTTTAAGATAACAGCCGTAAAAAGCTTGATCCAAAAAAGCTCTATCTGGTGGCAAGAATAAGAAAATAAGAGAATATCATCTGAATTGTACTTGAAAAAGCCTTTCGGACAGTTTTTTCCTCGAAGCTCTAGCTGCCTTAGTTACCGAGATATGAATGTCGCTCACCTCATGAATCACCCTGTATATCTCGGCTCCGATCCACTTTTAAAATCTGTTTTTACCGCTATGTTGCATGAGCTTACCACTGTTACATATGTTGTATGCGGTACTAGCAAAATATGCTAGTTTTATTCGTGACCGCTAAAAAAGTTTGTTTTCCCAAAACCCAATGTAAAATGACCACACCCCTTTAGTTAATTACCAGCAGAAAACTACCATAAGTAAAAGATAGTTTAATCAAGTCTACATGCTCCCAAATGTCATTAAATTTCGGATAAAGTAATTATAAAATCGTATCTACGACGCGGGGTCGCGTTTCTCTGAGCATATCTCAACAGGACCTGCAAATGAAGGCATACATAAATAATCCAGCCAGTATAACTATCACGGAAGGCGGTGCGTAAGCTCATCAACTGTTTTAATGAAGAGTACGGTCAGAAAATGCATATTTTTGCATCAACTTTAAAATTATGCATTATTTTCATCTTTTCTCAGCGCTACAAGATAAACATGAATATTTAGATCAAGATCGTAGTCGAGTGTTGTCACCAGTTCATGAGTTCCCCTTGTTTATATCATCTCGAAGTGGTATAAGGCGGCTCGTTCACAAACTTTGGAATGTCTCACTGAAGCGGCTTTAAAAAAAATGCATTAACATTTAATGAAAATGACGCGCGCGCGGAACATTCTGGTATTAGGAGAGAGCGAAAATATTTCATGATTTATCATTTCTTTGGTTTTCTAGGTTTATGGTCCTCCTGACGAGATACGTATTTGTAAGTGTACATGTGTGTTGAAAAATATTTTACATTCCATTTTTGCAGTCCTGAACTTATGTCTTCCATTACGCTTAAGTTGCCGCTTCCCTACAAGCTATGATTCGTATGTTAATCAGCAAGGCACGGAAGAAATGCAGATGAGAAGAGAAAAATATACCCAATTAGATGCGTCAAATTGACAAAAAAATTCAGAGTTTATAAAAGATATCCCTCGTGCTTTAAGTAACCTTATTATCACAAGCAGATACACCATTTTAACGTTTTAAATAAAGTGGTTGAAGTATTTTACATAATATGTTGATAATTATTTAATTTATAGAATATAACATGATCATTTTCAAACACTCTCCCAGTATACAACACAATATTACTCCTCAGTCAATAAATTCACTTTTTTCATTCTGCTTTATCAAAACTACATTTAGTAAATTTTAATTTTACACTACAATAACGACTTGTTAATGCATTCTCCAGAGCACACAGAAGCACAGAAACGAGATAAGGTTATGAGCAAAATATATAGTAGAAACAATGTGCCATATTTTATCAAAATAACTTATTGTTTGAAAATGTACAAAAATTTTCCGACAATATACCTTAAACGTTGGTTTTCTAACCAACAAATCTTAGGTTAATAGCAAATTGAGTTATTGAAATTTGAAGCATTTAATGAAAATTTGCTACCAAAACGCACTTACTGCGTCTTGATTTTTTTCTTACAAACATATTTCGATAAAAAATGCAATAAAATAACGCTGTTCGAAAAAAAATATTGTAGGGATCACCAACGATTGACTTGTGGGCCAGCCGGTGATTGTCAAAATAATTTTATAAGATGCAGCTCAAGACACCCTATAATTAACTTATACAATTTTTTCTCGTCTCTTGTATAATAATAATTATATTCAGCTTTACCGTAGAAACGCGTCACCCTGTATAATATCAGCCCTTTTGTAAAACTTCGATCCTTTATATTTACTTATTTATTCCATATGCAAATACACAGGTTATAAACCATTTACGTATATATGTGTTGTTAAAATATAACAAACACAGTTTAATCCACTCACTAACATTAATTTCCCAAATGACACAAATAATTCGTCCACTCAAACAAATAATTAATAAAAATTCACTAAAAAACATAATATAAACGATCTCATATCATTATCATACGGCATAGGTAAATGTCAGTTACAGCGTCTAACAGACTTACGCAATAATAATCATATGTTACGTTACCATGACAACCACAACTAGATCTCATATAAACTATTCAATGAAAGGCGGTGAATCTAAACATAAATGTTTCTAATTTGAATAGCTTAATTTTATTTCATTCCTGAACGTCACAAGGTCTGGGATAGACATAATTAAGGTACTTAATGAGAAGCTTCATCCAGACAGCAAAATTTATTGATGAGGTGCCCTACGCGTTTCGGCTATACAACAGCCATCATCAGGGGCAAATCTAAAAATTGTAATAAAAGGTCTGTCAGAAAACAATTGTCTTCTGGTAGGCAATTGTGCTGGTTTAAGCACAATGATCTCAAGTTAGACTCTACATACATCATCAAGATCAAAATCTACAGTCACATAACAGAACATGTCTAAAATAGGTTAAAAAAGAGCAATGTTACATGCTAAACATAAAGTAAAAACTACAAGTCAATCAAAAGGTTAACTAATTAACACTAAAGTCAAAACATGCAGTCAAAATGGGCTAAAGGCCATACTTATCAAAAACAGAGCATAAGTTAAACGAGTTAAAAAGCCAGCTAATTTAGTGCAAAAGCTAAAAAGCCAAAATTGAATCTATAAAGCGAAAAAGGTAGCGGAGTGAACTGACAGAGCAAAACACAACAGGAGGCTACACAGTCAAGCAGAAACCCCATGAGAACTCATAAGGAGATTGAAAGTTCAATAAAAGGTGATACGAGAAAACAAAATGGCTTCAATACTTACTTTCTAATTCTCCAAAAATTAGACTCAAACTATACAAAGGTTGCCAAGGCTGGAGCCTTCATCTATTGCATCAGCGGTCCAACAACAACATACCCAAATGTGCCGGAAAATCGACTCATGGTGACATTAGAACAATACAAACGACAACTTAAACACAAGACGAGAGTGAACGTCGGCCATTAATGAAAACTGCAATAAAGCAGATGGCGCTGATTAGACGGCGAAACGGTGAACCAAACGCAAGGACAGAACGGCGGAAATGTCAGAGACAAAAACGTGGAGAGGAGGGGGAGCCACAGAACAGCCAACTTTATATATACATTGTGCTTCAGCCATAGAGGAACCATAGACTACTGGTAATATTAGTTGACTAAATGATTGTACAATGAAGGAAAATTGGAAATGTCTGTATTGGACAGGTTCAAAACTTCGTTTCTGGAACACTTAACATGCTTGAAAATTTCCATCTCTTCTAAGATGAATTGTTCTACTCCAAAACTTGAGGGATGTAGGATCCTGGCATCATTATTCTTATTGAAGCAGTGGCCACTCTCTCTTAAATGACTACCAAAGACTGACGTGTCATTGTTCATCTGATTTCTGCTCCTGAGGTGCTCTGACACTCTGGTGCTTAATGATCTTCCTGTTCTACCAATGTAAACGGCATTGCAATCGGGCTTCTTTAGGTCTGGGATATTGTCCTTGTTGTGGATGAACATATTACTCACTGTGTTAATAGATTTGAACGAAAACTTCACATTGTCTCTCTTGAGGGCTTTAACTATAGTGTTTGAAACTGGGCCACTTCCCCTTCACGTTTTGTGGCCCAGTTTCAAACACTATAGTTAAAGCCCTCAAGAGAGACAATGTGAAGTTTTCGTTCAAATCTATTAACACAGTGAGTAATATGTTCATCCACAACAAGGACAATATCCCAGACCTAAAGAAGTCAGGTGTTTATCGTTTAACATGTGGTGCCCCCGATTGCAATGCCGTTTACATTGGTAGAACAGGAAGATCATTAAGCACCAGAGTGTCAGAGCACCTCAGGAGCAGAAATCAGATGAACAATGACACGTCAGTCTTTGGTAGTCATTTAAGAGAGAGTGGCCACTGCTTCAATAAGAATAATGATGCCAGGATCCTACATCCCTCAAGTTTTGGAGTAGAACAATTCATCTTAGAAGAGATGGAAATTTTCAAGCATGTTAAGTGTTCCAGAAACGAAGTTTTGAACCTGTCCAATACAGACATTTCCAATTTTCCTTCATTGTACAATCATTTAGTCAACTAATATTACCAGTAGTCTATGGTTCCTCTATGGCTGAAGCACAATGTATATATAAAGTTGGCTGTTCTGTGGCTCCCCCTCCTCTCCACGTTTTTGTCTCTGACATTTCCGCCGTTCTGTCCTTGCGTTTGGTTCACCGTTTCGCCGTCTAATCAGCGCCATCTGCTTTATTGCAGTTTTCATTAATGGCCGACGTTCACTCTCGTCTTGTGTTTAAGTTGTCGTTTGTATTGTTCTAATGTCACCATGAGTCGATTTTCCGGCACATTTGGGTATGTTGTTGTTGGACCGCTGATGCAATAGATGAAGGCTCCAGCCTTGGCAACCTTTGTATAGTTTGAGTCTAATTTTTGGAGAATTAGAAAGTAAGTATTGAAGCCATTTTGTTTTCTCGTATCACCTTTTATTGAACTTTCAATCTCCTTATGAGTTCTCATGGGGTTTCTGCTTGACTGTGTAGCCTCCTGTTGTGTTTTGCTCTGTCAGTTCACTCCGCTACCTTTTTCGCTTTATAGATTCAATTTTGGCTTTTTAGCTTTTGCACTAAATTAGCTGGCTTTTTAACTCGTTTAACTTATGCTCTGTTTTTGATAAGTATGGCCTTTAGCCCATTTTGACTGCATGTTTTGACTTTAGTGTTAATTAGTTAACCTTTTGATTGACTTGTAGTTTTTACTTTATGTTTAGCATGTAACATTGCTCTTTTTTAACCTATTTTAGACATGTTCTGTTATGTGACTGTAGATTTTGATCTTGATGATGTATGTAGAGTCTAACTTGAGATCATTGTGCTTAAACCAGCACAATTGCCTACCAGAAGACAATTGTTTTCTGACAGACCTTTTATTACAATTTTTAGATTTGCCCCTGATGATGGCTGTTGTATAGCCGAAACGCGTAGGGCACCTCATCAATAAATTTTGCTGTCTGGATGAAGCTTCTCATTAAGTACCTTAATTAGCTTAATTTTATGTAACCCTACAAAGCTGAATTTTGGCACATAGTTAGGTCTTTCCCAAAGCAATATGTGCACCAAATTTTATGGAAATATATTTGTAATTTTCAGAGAAAACATTTTTTTTCGAAAGAAAACTCAAAATTTTTCCGGAAAATCGTGTCAGATTTTTTCTGGCTAACGAACTTATCCAAGCTATTAATAAAAGAAAGGCACTTGCCGAGTTTTATCAAAATCGGTTAATTATTTTTTGAGTTAGCGGTTGGATACATATATATATATATATATATATATATATATATATATATATATATATATATATATATATATATATAAACATATAAAAATCGAAACTGACCCCGGATATGGGTTCTAGGGGCCTAAATTCGCGCTCATTTGCAAAAATTTTTGCAAAGTCTCACAATCGATACCTCTATTAAATGCAACAAATTATGCATCATATTAAGTTTGCTAAGTCACTGATTATAAATACGATTGTGTGTATTATGTATTATACTATAAAAATGAAACCTCAAGTTTAACAGAATTCATTTGATAATAATAATAGAGCACAATTTGTTAGAAAGTTTTTTATTCATAAGTATCATAGTTCATAAGATTATAAATAAATAGTTCTTAGAAATGAAATAAAATGATTAGCAAAACTATACGAAACGGTATATTAAACATAAATCACGTCTTACAATAATTATAAAAACATTCAATTACTAAGTGCTTTTCAAAGTTTTTTATAAGGAAATTTTATCTTTTGTCAGTAAACATGTTTAAAAAGAGAGAAGCTTCTTTCTACATCAACAGATGTAATAGGAGCATATTTATATTTAGAAAGAATGTTGGCTTATAATTCAGGTACATTTACATCATCTTCAAACTTTCCTATAAAAATTTTCGAAATATTTTTTTAATTTGGAATCCTGTATTATTTTAAATCACAAAGTAAAATTTGTTAGGAATCACTGATCCGGTTGCTCCGCAAACTTTTTTGCAATCAGACTCAAATTGATTTAGCAAAACAACTAACTCGGCTAAAGAGACACATGTCCTCTCTAATTCTAATAATGTTGAAGAAACAAAAGGATAATTGGTTTATATATATATATATATATATATATATATATATATATATATATATATATATATATATATATATATATATATATATATAATTTTTCTTTGAGATTTTTGGAGTTTATGAGAGAGGTGGAAGAGGAGTCGTTCAGAGCGTTAATAACGCTTTCAATTACGTCGTAATTGTCAGCAAAAAATATCGCTGCATCAAGCCATGTACCCCAACGAGTTATAGGTTGTGGAGGCAACGAAATATTTGGAGCGTGTTCTTTGTAAAAATGAATGCGTATTGGAGTTATTAAAAACACTTTTTTAATATAGTTAATAAGATCATGTACTAAAGGAAACTGCTTTCTTATACACTCTGATAATATATTAATTCCACGAGCCGAACAACTTACATAAAATACGTAGAATAATAATTTTGAATTTTCTTCGGCCTTAAGCATGTAAGGTGTGGCAAGGATAAAAGTTAAATGAATTTTTCTGAAGGGGCAACATCAGGCACGAATCTGTACTTTCATCTACTACAACAATAAAATAATTTGAAATCACAGAATTTCTTATATTCAGTAATATTTCTTTAAAAATGATGTCAACGCATTCTTTACACAAGGTTGACTCGTCAGGGATATCACGCTTGGAATACTCTCCTATAAATTGCTTTAGGTTTGGATTATTTAATTTTCAGTGGTATATTGCTACGAATTATATATATATATATATATATATATATATATATATATATATATATATATATATATATATATATATATATATATATATATATATATATATATATATATATATATATATATATATATATATATATATATATATATATATATATATATATATATACAGGGTTTCTCACAGCCGCCGTTCGCTAGAAGTCTTCGTGGTTAGAAATAACTTAGAATTCTGAATTTTTAGACTCCTGGGTTATTCAAAATTCTCTTTCATTTCACAATATTTTCAAGGTTCCCGTTATTTCGGAAGTCGCCATAAACTTTCTTATTTTAAATAGAACACCCGGTATATTATTCCATTTTCGGATTGCTGTGAAAATTTCATGATGGGTTTCATCAGGTTTTCCTATACTTATTTTCAAATGTTTCTTAGATATCTTGATTCTTTTGATAATTTTGAAAGATGTAGCCCCATTTTCAACACTGTGCCTTTGACCCATTTTTGACTGTTTGTAAACGCTTCTGGGGTAGACGGAAGCAAAAGAATTATACTTTCGAAATCCATGCTCACAATTGATGTATCGGACAGGCTGTCCCAAATTCTATGACCAATTACATCATTTTCAAAGTTGAAAAATTTTGTTATTTCAAATGTAACACCCTGTATATTATTGGATGGTCGGATGCAGAATTTGATTCTCAATGGATTCGCTATAAGGTTCCCTATACCTATTTCCAGCGGTTATCTTGTGAATCCATATTTTTATTTTAATGTGATTTTTGGCAGACACCGAAACATCGCTTGCTCTCCAAAACTAAATGAACATGACGCAAACGGCAGAAATTAACTTTAATTGGAACTTGAAAACAAAACCAGAAACTTAACAAAATTTTAAACGTTACAACAGAAATTGTAAATTAATGTAAAAATACAATAATTGTGATATATGACCGCCATTTAGGTTCATACACTGCATAACTCTGTCATATACTCCTCGCGAAACAGACCTCCGAAGTTCGTGTGGACTTAGATTAGTAAACGCATCGTGAACACGATTCAATAATTCATCTCTAGTTTGTACAGGACTAGAGTACACTAGTTCTTTTATACGGCCCCACAGGTAAGAGTCCAAGGGCGTTAAATCGGGTGATCTGGGTGGCCAGTTACAGGGTCCCTGTGGGCCAATCCACCGATCCTCGAACATCAAGGTCAACTGATGGTGTATATCTGGAGTGGAATGTGCTGGAGCACCATCCAGCTGATACCAACTGTTTGCTCTGTCACGTGGAGGTAGAGCATTTAAGAAATCACTAACAAACCCTCTGAGTATCTCCAGATATCTAACCCCATTCAAATTTTCATCATACACCTGATATGTCACTCTATTGTCCATAAGTAAACAAAAACATTAAAACTAAAGTGGTCCTGGTGATTTTGTTCCCTTATAACATGTGGATTTTTTTGTGCCCAGTAGTGATTATTCCGGCGATTTATAATTCCTTGACTACTAAATTTGGATTCATCAGCTCACATAATCTTATAAAGAAATCTCGGATCTTCGGTCATTTTTATGCACACGAACTCGCAAAAGTCGACTCGTCTTGGCTCATCACCAGGACGTAATCCGTGCACAGTTATTTCAGAAAAAGGATGCATTTTATGTTTTCTTCATATTCTGTGGATTGATGCTCTTGAAATACTTAACTCCAGCGCTGCTCCTGAAGTTGAACTACGTGGATAAGCTTAAAAATAAGCCAATACATTCACCTCGTTATCTTCATTATCTATTACGGGCTTTAGGTGATGTCGAGTTGCCCGTACACAGCCAGTTTCCATAAATAGAGCTTCGATTCTTGCGAACTTCTCTGGAGTAATTGTTGGTAGGTCCGGATATCGTTCGTTAAATAATCTGCATGTTCTTCTGACAATTCGTCCACATTCACCATGCGTATAAAACAAATTCAACATATCATTATTGGAATATTCTTCAATATTCTCCGTTATAAACTGTACTTTGTGAGATAATACTGCGTTGACATAAAATCAGCATTGTTTCAAATCCTGTCAAAATCAAGGCTTATTAGAAAAGCAAGCGATGTTTCGGTTTCTGCCAAAAATCACATTAAAATAAAAAATATGGATTCACAAGATAACCGCTGAAAATAGGTATAGGGAACCTTTTACCGAATCCATTGAGAATCAAATTCTGCATCCGACCATCTAATAATATACAAGGTGTTACATTTGAAATAACAAATTTTTCAACTTTGAAAATGATGTAATTGGTCATAGAATTTGGGACACCTATATGCGATACATCAATTGTGAGCATGGATGTCGAAAGTATAGTTCTTTTGCTTCCGTCTACCCCAGAAGCGTTTACAAATAGTCGAAAATGGGTGAAAGGCACAGTGTTGAAAATAAGGCTACATATTTCAAAATTATCAAAAGAATCAAGATATCTAAGAAACATTTGAACATAAGTATAGGGAAATCTGATGAAACCCATCATGAAATGTTTTCAGCAATCCGAAAATGGAACAATATGCCGGGTATTCTATTTAAAATAAGAAAGTTAATGGCGACTTCCGGAATAACCGGAAGCGGTATGACCTTGAAAATATTTTAAAATGAAAGAGAATTTTGAATAACCCAGGAGTCCAAAAATTCAGAATTCTAAGTTATTTCTAACCACGAAAACTTCTAGCGAACGGCTGCGGTGAGAAACCCTGTATATATATATACAGGGTCGCTGATAAGTCTGGAAACGGTCGATTATCCGGGAAAATATACAAGGTGTCGAAAAAAGTTTTATACAAAAGTTTTTGGGTTCTTCAATGTCTACTAGGCGGTGATAATTTCATTTATACAGGGTTGGTCATACAGGCGTGGCACACCAATATTAATTTTTTTTTAATGGAACACCCTATATATTATTCGATATTTAAATCCTTCTCTTAATTTTGAGCAACATTTATCAGAAGCATGATGTACATAAACTCAATCGTTTCCGGGTAAAAAAATAAATAAAAATAAACGCTATTGTTTTTAAAATCTATTGGATGAAGAACAAAAATAAATGAAAAGTAGAATATCTCTTGAAAACAATCTGTGAGTGTGAAAAGAACCGGTTGCGATGTTTTTAACATTGTTTGGAATCCTATTTTATAAGATGTTCAAAGTGTTCTCCATTGACCTCCTGACAATAATGAATTCGCTTAACAAAACATTGCACTGCATTTACAAGAGCGTTTTGAGGAATGTTATTAATTTCATGCACAATCCTTGCTTGCAACTCTTCAATATTCTGCGGTCTATTTTGGTAAATTACATTTTTTACATGACCCTACAAAAAAAAATCAAGCGGCGTCATGTCGGGAGACCTAGCTGGCCATTCAATAGTTCCCCTGCGCCCTATCCATCTGCCAGGAAAGGTTTGATTCAGATATTCCCGTACCTCAATTCGAAAATGAGGGGGTGCCCCATCCTGCTGAAACCATATTTCTTCCGCTGGTAGATTTGGGTCGTTATTGTTCGGAAATAATCGACTAACGTCTGGAACAATTGATTCTTGCAAAAGTGTCAAATATCGAGCAGAGTTCAAATTACCGTGTATAAAATAAGGTCCTATGATATGTCCACCAATAATAGCACACCAAACATTTACTTTTTGCGGTCTTTGGGTGTGAATTTGTTCCATCCAATGTGGGTTTTCGTCTGACCAGTACCTACAGTTGTGTCGGTTGACTTGTCCATTCAAACAAAATGTAGATTCGTCGGAAAACAAAATGTGGTTGGCAAAGTTAAAATTTTGGCGTAACTTCTCCATAATAAGTTCACAGAACTCGATTCTGCGATCAAAATCGTCTTCACTCAGTTCTTGCAATAAATGAATTTTATATGGACGGAACTTTTCCCGCTTCGTAATCTTTTGAATTGAATATCGACTCATATTGTGATTTAAAGCCAATTGCTGTGCCGAAGTTTTCGGATTTTCCACCACATCCAATATTACATTCAAAGAATTTTCTTCATTTGTAACGGTTACTGGCCTTCCAGTTCTAGGTTTATCCTTGATACCGCCAGTTTCGTGAAAACGATGCAAAGTTTTCGAAACTGTGGATTTGGAGATCGATTCCCGCTCAGGATGCAACTCATTGAACATAATTACCACTTGAGCAAAACTTCGTGTTCTATCACCGTACCCTATCATTAAAATTTCGATACGTTCGGTTTCACTTAAACTTGCCATTTTGCACAAAAACTGTTGACACTAAATTACTAATGTTTCAAAACTGTTGACACTGAATGAATGTTTGACATTCGTTGTCCTGGAAACATTTTAAAACAAAAGAATAATACTGCGTTTCTTATGGGCATCTTATCTTATCTTGGGATTCCAAACAATGTTAAAAACATCGCAACTGGTTCTTTTCACACTCACAGATTGTTTTCAAGAGATATTCTACTTTTCATTTATTTTTGTTCTTCATCCAATAGATTTTAAAAACAGTAGCGTTTATTTTTATTTATTTTTTTACCCGGAAACGATTGAGTTTAGGTACATTATGCTTCTCATAAATGTTGCTCAAAATTAAGAGAAGGATTGAAATATCGAATAATATATAGGGTGTTCTATTAAAAAAAAATTAATATTGGTGTGCCACGCCTGTATGACCAACCCTGTATAAATAAAATTATCACCGCCTAGTAGACATTGAAGAACCCAAAAACTTTTGTATAAAACTTTTTTCGACACCTTGTATATTTTCCCGGATAATCGACCGTTTCCAGACTTATCAGCGACCCTGTATATATATATATATATATATATATATATATATATATATATATATATATATATATATATATATAATAATCCATCAGGAGTGCTTTCGAGTCGTACATAAAATCACTGGATAAAAGTGATGAAGGCACTTTAATGTTCGGCAAGTAATGGTAATAGGACTGGTATATTTGGGATATACTGACGAAGACAACTGTGTAGCCGAAATACGTAGCTGGCAGACAAGTCTATGTTATTGGTTTTGGGGTAACTTTGCGTTCTATTTTCCTTGCATTAGTTATGAGGCAGAAAATTGCGCAGAAGTTAATAGAAAATCGTTAATATCTAAGTCACTGCCATGCCCATAAAACTAGCAACATTTGTCCAGAATCGCAGGAACCCAATGGACTATAATTACGTCAAGACTAAACTTTCTACAAGTAGAACACATACTACGCGATTAAGCCAAAACTGCTGACTATCAGAATATATTTCATATCAAAACCGGTTTATAAAGAAAGTTGTCTCGTAAGCTCTAGAAAAATTACCCTTGAACAAATAAAATACACAGCGCTTACTTTATTCTTATTCGGCTTCACTTCCAACTATTACATAGGAAATATGACGCGTTACCATAGCAACTGAGTTCGCTGACAAGTCTACCTGTTTTCAAAGGGGGAATTCTCGTTTTCACAACCGACATAGACACCTCTCTGATGGAAGATAAGCATCGCGGCATGAAAGAAAATTAACATAATTAAAAAGATATGAAACTTGAAGCCTTACGTAATGTGGTGAAAAGAAACGGTCGGCACTCCTTTTACGGCACAAACAAGATCAATTCTGCAACCCTGTTAACCCCGTTGTACCGCAGAGTTTTCTGTATAATACGCAAAAGAAATTTAAATTGTTTTTTCTCTTTACGCTGTGTTATACAGAGGCAGACAATGATTAACCGGGAAGAACCTAAGAGATTTGTAAATTAATTAAATAAAATCATATTCTGGAAATGTTTCCCGTAATTATAAGAAAATATCCTATCATGTTTTCTCTTTATCCGCTGAGAGCTCATCAAAACGCAGTACCTTATCTTTATATTGCTTTTATTTTCAGACTCGTGGATTAAGAGCTCAGAGAAAATGTCATTTTTACATTTATATCGTAATTTGAGGAAAATTATGGAACATCTGAAGTATTTGAAGTTAATGTTTCTCTGTTGAGTCTGAATATACAGATGTCCTAATAATAAATGCGTAACACTGAGCAATGATTTTTTTTTTCAGTTTTGACTTTGAGAACTGGCTCATTCAGTCACTGTCAATCTTCAAAATGAACAAGGATGCATCTGATCTTGCTTTTCATTATGGAAAAACCTGTCTTAAGAATGTTAATCCAACAAGCTCTTTAACTTTTTTCTTTTAACTTCTTTTATCTCCCTATACGCTTGCTGTTTACTAAAAATATATCCTAAAATTAAAACTTACATACTCCACTCACACACCTACGCGAGCGCATATACACTCATGTATACGCACTCACGTCAATAGACTTTATACGTCCAGTACTTAACATTATGTGCAGGACAGAAAATGCACATTATCTCTTCATGTGCACATTCACACACATACATATGCATGCACATATATACGCTACAAGTTGTTGCAGGAGAAACACTGGGACACTTTTCACACCAATGGAGCCTGTAATGGTGACTTTTTAACATACTGGGGAGGCTGCGGTCAAAAGAGGTTAACACAAGGAAAGACACAAAGGAACTTACTTTTATCTCTCTAGCTATACATTAATCTGCTAAGTTTATTTAGTATCCCTATATAGTATATTCTGCCCTGTTAAGGATAAACGTCGTAACTGCAACTTTGATGAAATTTGAGATTTTTTGACGTATCACTTCAGATTAAGCTTATGCTTCTGTTTGTTAAGCTTAAATGTTGTAATTACCGCAGAAACAACCAAAGGAATAAATTTTTTAGATGTCGTAAGTACAATTGTAGCCACATTGTTAATACAAAACGTCCAAACTACAACGTATTAAGCCTTTGTGTCGTATCTACACGTAGATATGACAAATTCCCTTAACACTTTGTACATACGACATAAATTATTAACATAGAAGTAAATACGACAAATCTACTTAACAATGTCTATGGCGCGCTTTTTAACGTCTGAATCACAAAAGTGAATAACCTAACCTAAAAATAATCAAGTGCGTGGTTCTTGGCGCTCATCGCTGATTTATATTGTTTAAAAGTTAGTTACTGTGGTTATTCAGCGTTTTTACTTAGGGTTAGTATTATTTACAACTACTTAAGTGTTAAAAAAACATCTTGTAATTTATTTATTATATAAATGCCGACTATACAATTTTTCTATTGTCTATATAGAGAGGTCGTCAGCCAAATGAATATTTCATTTGCAGTCCTTGGGGATGAGGAGTGCTTTACGTGTGATACGTCAAAAAAGCATAAAAGTAACACCAACCATGATCCTGATAATTTAAAAAATAATTGTGAAGAGTGTTGTTTATGGAATAAACACATTGAAAAAGTAGAATCCGTGAGAGAGCAATATTAAATTGATGCTGAAGGTAGTGATCCTAATACTTTAACATTTTCTGCGGACCTTCAAAAGGTAAAGCTTCAGTACCTACCATCTTTATTTCACTTAGTAATTTTTATTTCTTTTTAGGTAATTATGCTACCTCGTTGTGAAATGTTAAAGGAGGTGATTTTTGTATCACGAAAAATAGCTTTTAATGAAAGCATTGTACCGATAGGAAAAAAGCAACAAAAAAAATCCCACAGCAGTAATTTGGCATGAGGCGTTATCAGGACGCAACAAAGAAGATATCGCTAGTGCCTTCTATGCATTTATGTTAGATAACAGAGATGCTGAACATATTGTTTTGTGGCTGGACAATTGTTCTGCCCAAAACAAAAACTGGACCCTTTTCAGCTTTTGTGTGTATATGGTAAGTACAGAAGAAGTTGCATTAAAGTCTCTTACTCTCAAATACTTCGAACCAGGACATACATTTATGTCGGCTGATGCATTTTATCACCAGGTAGAACAGTCCCTGAGGCGGATGAAGGAAGTGTTTGATTTTGAAGATTTCAAATAAGCGGTGCAAAGAGCAAACTCGTCTAAACTTTCTGCAAGCACAGCATATGAAGTTAGGTAAAATTTCGAAGCCAAACTGTAAGGCAGAATGTCGTGGTGTAAGTCAGGAAAGAATGGATACTTTATTAACCAAACTTAGTGGGATTATTCCTAATAACAGATTACAGTTTAGGAAAAAGTTACCCATATCAACACAACCTGTTGCAGACGATGAATAAATTTAAAAAGTCTACTTTGTTTAGCTATTTAAATTATTTTGTTGTTAACAAATTTTAGAAAAAAGTGTATTGAAACTCATTTACGTTGTTTTAAGTTTTCTTAAGTAGAGTTAGAAGTTTTTTTATACTTATGTAATACATAACTATTTGATATTTCATTTATTTATATGACAATTGTTATGCTAGAAATATACACAGAAATATTACTTTATTTATTATGACTATTATTTCTTAATACTTAATTATTTCTAAATACGACACTAATAGATAATAATATTTCTATTAATCTTTGATATGCAAATGTGTCGTAACTAACAAAAAACTCATTCAAAATCTGAAAATGTTAAAAATAAATGTACAATAAAATTCAGCAACCGAAAATGTATGCAGTTCGGTTTTTTCACCAAGAAAAACAAACATAATTAAGATGGCACAATTGTAATTAGTATTTCCCCAATAACTTAAAACTTATAATTGTGCATATACGACGTCTATCCTTAACAGGACAGTATTGCTACTAGTACAATATTTATGGAACAGTCCAATTTTCAGAATATCATTTTTTTGCTAAGACCTATATATACCTAGCTAACTTAGAGTCTTTAACAAAACACATGAAAGCTACCATGACACTTTTATTACACGCAGCTTCATACATAAGTGACAGTTCTTTGTAAATGGGCTGTTTTCTTAGATTAGGAATGATACTACTGAAGTACTTGTTACAGCTACTTTTCAACTTATTCCAGTGATCCTGCTATTTTATATTACACACATGTTTTACTTGCGGAAGTAGATCTCTGTTACTGTAAAAGTCATGTTTACAACCTGTTTTAGTTGCTTTTTTAGCAAAATAGTCAGCCTTTTCATTACCCTCAAGCTTTGAGTGCCCTTTTACGCATATGAAAGTAACTCTTTTGTGCTGTTGTTTCAAGACCTCTAATTGATAAGCAATATCACATATAACCCTGGACCGATATAATAGCATTTTGAAGATTCGATAGAGTTCTTACAGTGAAAGGGAATCGGTCAAAACAACAAAGCTACTCATATTTTGGCTACAGGCTAGTACTAACGCTTTTTGTATGGCAACAGCTTCAGCAACGTAAATTGAAGTGAACTTTGGCAGACTAAATAGGTCAACATAATCTAAATGTTTAATGTACACTGCGCATCCCAGTGAATCTTGAATTTTTGACCCATCAGTATAAATTTTGACCGCTTCTTTATATGGTTTTAACGCTTGTTTCAATATACAAGTATTTATATCTGGTATGTTGGTAAATATGAGCAATGATTTTAATTTTCCAATTGGTTACAAAACAATGGAAACCTATAGCATGACAGAAGGGCTCATATAATAAGTAGCTGGACTGCACAATCCGTCTTGCTTCGCCAATAATTATAGCTTTTAAGTCTTTCAGATTTAATGGCCTGTTTTTCTAGACAACATTTTTTGAGTGACACCAAAGAAAAAATCACATGGCGCCAAATCAGTAGAGCATGCGGCCACTGACAATGTGACGAATTGAATTTTTAAAGAAAACTACAACATAAAATGGGCGATTTAGTACTCTGCAACATACTCTAAGGCTATAATATTACCGTTGAAAAGTAGGTGGCACCACTACCCCTATTTTAAGTTTAGTAAATGAAAACCTATTTTGATAGAGGTTCTTTGTAAGATTCCTGGCGACGGAGATAACAAATTGCGGTAAAAATAACTGTGTAAGGCAGAAGGCACCTGAACAGGTCTTAATGCCCTCTACGGCAGGTGCCAATACCAGCCAGATGTCCAAAATTGAGACAATTGAAGTGTGTCGACCGTATCGCACGTCACATGAACATGAAAATGGCAGACTTAAAGTGATAAAGTGAAGAGTGATATTTGAAACGTCAAAATTCGCAACATTTACGCAAATAACCTGAAACAAATACGGATTATTAAAAGAAAATGCCGCAGGAAGGGTGTTGTGCAAACTCCTAAGTTTCAGCTTCAACCGTTGTTGTACTTCATTTTACTAATGTATTTCCAGCAATTGAATTTCACATAGACCCTTTCTCTGATGCTTTGGCGGTAGTTTTAGTTAAGCTTATGGTTAAATGGCTAATTTTCGTAGAAAAAATTATTTATAGAGGAGAGCGCGACTTTGAATTTAAAAAAGGTTTCCTCAAATGAGTCCAAACTAGACCCCTAGAATCCATATCTTGGTTGAGTTTCAGTTTTTATCTGTTTACATATATACAGAGTGACGCATTTCTACGGTAAAGCTCAAAATAACAGTTATTATACATGATACGAGAAAAAGTTGTATACGTTAATTATAGGGCGTCTTAAGCTGCATCTTATAAACTTTGTTTGGCAATCACAGAGTCATTGGTGATACTTAAAATATTTGTTTTCGAACATATATACTTTTATAAGAACTTATATTATTGCATTTTTGATCGAAATATGACCATTTTTGTAAGAAAATCAATCGAGACGCAGTTAGCGCGTTGTGGTAGCGAATTTTCATTAAATGCATTCGATTTAAATATATCAATGTACTATTTACCTAAGGTTTGTTGGCTAGGAAACAAGTTTTCTAGGAAATATTTGAAGTTTATTTTCGGAAAATTTTTGTACACTTTCAAACAATAAGTTATTTTGATAAAATATGGTACATTGTTTCTACTATTTAGCGTATACCGGTAACCAGACTGATGCCTGCTTGACTAAGAGAGACATATTTACTATTAAAAAGATTTTTATGAAAATTCACTTCCATAACGACGTACTTGCTGCGTCCAGACTTTTTATTATTATACGTTTACTGTAATCACCTGTGTTCCATTTTGGGAGTAAAGTTATAAAAACAACAACATTTAGTACTCTGGTGCAATATTATCCCTTAAAACCTAATAACAAGTACTAAATTGACCGAAACTAGACTCACGTTAAGGATCAAGCAACGTTGGAAAATTTAAAGCTTTAACGGCACTTAAGACACCCGGAAACTACTTCTTTGTAACTCGAGGTGGAACATGTTTTATATGACGTATCACTTGAAAATTATTTCCATGTCAACAACACAATTCTGTATATTATATTATGCTTATTCCAAGTACTCTACAGCGAAATGCAGTCCTCTCAGCATCCTCTTTTTCTCCCATATAGCCCTACATTAGAATTTCAATTTGATACTGACTGTGATATAATTTCACTCCACGAATGGCTCGTTTCCTTACGCGCCAGCGTTTTGCCTGAGAGCGAAATGAAAAGTGCGAAATTTCGAGAATGGCGAAGGAAAAAATCAACGTAACAGGCATAAATATATTCATGTAAAGCTGTTTATTGTAATACCCATAAGGTCTAGATATATTAACCATCCCTTATAGGACCGGAGGAACGTGCGAGGAAATATAAAATCGACATAGTGAAAGGCAGAACGTTCTTTGGGGGTTATTCAACAAAGGTGCAGGTTACTTCATGCGAAGTAAATAATATTTAAATTTCTGGTAAATGTATTCCTCTCGGGTTTGTTCAGTTAATCAAAGAATTTCATTTTCTATAAGAAAATCGGGTGAGGAAAATTTTGCTTGTTAAAATGTAATCCACATTATTTTTAAGAGGTAAAATACAATTACTCTAAATCAAATTCAGATGGTGGTTCTTTTAATATACTTTAAAAAGTCACAAGCTTAATAACAAAAAGAAAGTTCGAGACGCAGCAAGTGCGTTATGGTAGCGAATTGTCATTAAATCTTTCAATCTTGAATAACTCAATTTTCTATAAATCTAGGAAGTTGACTTTAGGTACGTAGTAAGCTCTTGCAAAGCAAAATATACTCACCGAATTTCATTAAAATAACTTTGTACTGATAGGAGAAAAAAGTTTTTTTCAAAAGAAAACTAAAACTTTTCCCGGAAAACCTTGTCCCATTTTCCTGGCTAACGAACTCATCCGAGCCATTAATAAAAAATAAAAATTCTTGTTGAGTTTCATCAAAATCAGGGTGTCCCAATAATGTGCATTTCCTCTATACATCCCTTACCCTAAGAGCTAGACAAAAAGGTTTTCAACAAAATTTTCTTGTGATTATCTAAGATATATAGAGAAAATATATTCAGCTTTGTCCGCATGCTATACTTTTTATTGCATTTTTGGATAGAGATTAAAAAGTAGGTGTGACTTTGTGTAGCATTCCCTATAGCTATCTTTGATATTTGTGAAAATATTACGACTTTATTTCTTTTTTTAGCTCCGATTTATATGTTATTTCAAACGTATACTATGGGCAGAGTTTTGGGTTTCCGTGCCTTAAATTCTAGATATCAATAGACGATATTCGGTTCTTTGAAATAGTTAAAGTATAATTTATCGTCATTGTACAGGGTGTATTTCTTTTGTGTTACAACATACCTAACTTTAAAGTGGCATAACTTGTTATTTTCAAATGGAATACCCTATATTTTATGGATTTGTCAGGTAGGTTATTCAATTCTGCATCGATGTGCTATGAATTTCCCTATAGCTATAGTTGATAGTTTTCGAGCTATAGTGGTTTGTTTTACTTTCGCTTGTAAAAACTGTATTCTGTCAGATACAGGAGGCACAGAGAACATAACAACTGATATTTATTGTGAGATGTTATCCAATCGAAAACTCAAAAAATACTTCACTGATTTGGACTATATTTGGGAATCACCCTTATTTTCTTAATGGCTTGGATGAGTTCGTTCATCACATTTTAACGCCCAATTGTTCTTAGCAAAAAAATTAAAAATATTTTCTAAAACGCAATATCTCTCAAATTATTTACGTTATTGAAACTAAAATTTGCAACTGAAAAGAACATAGAAAGTCATGTTAGTTTACCAATTTTCAAGTCCTTCAATCACAGAAAAATAAAGTTATTCGAAATTAAAGTAAAAATAATCCTCGACATCACTTCAAATTCTGTAATGCAATATATACAATGTTGGACAAAGACAAATGATATTACCTGTACTACATACAGACTTGGAGACTACTTCTCTGGCTTCACTGTTGTAGTATGGACAACTTTCACCAAGTAAGGGCAACAACAATCAATAAATTACCTGTACTGCTGTGCTATTTAAATAAATGTTAGATGAAAATCTAAACAATGGAAGTTACAAGTATTATTGCGACATGCCAAAACGTAAACCATTGTGAAATATACGACAGCGACGCCATACAGGTGCGGTGTCAGGTAGTATGTTGTCATGACAGCTCTAGTTAACACAAAGTGTTATAGATGGAGACATGTGTACAATCAACTAACAGTTTTGTAGATCGTTAGACCTGGGCCATTTCTTTTATAATACCGGTACCACGTTAGCATTCAAAAGCGCTAAAGTTTGGCATGCGACAATGTTCGTTGTAAGCATCAAACCCGGCTCACAAAATGAGAACGATACTGATAGAGAAGTTCCTGGATAGATCATTCTTATTATCGATGATTTCGCAGGTTAGTTTTTTTAGTGAGTTTAGTCAATAGCACTTTAAATCGTATATCTGTATTTCTCATATTGTACGTCTCAAACAGGGACTGTCCCGCTTAAAATTAGACATACCTGTTTGTTAGGCGTCCAAGCCTATCGAACATAATTTAAGGTGCTTGCTTTCGGCGTCGACCGGATTTCAGTATAGTCTTGGACAAAAGCTATATTCATACACTTGCGAATTGCGAAATACCCACGAAGCGTATTCCTCTTGGTTTATTTAAAATAATATCGTACAACTGTTGTTTTTTATTATATTTTATACATTCATTTTACTAATTTCTGTGTGGACACAGACACGATCTAAATTTCTCCTCTACTTTGAAGTTTGTGTAGTCACAATGTTAACGTTAATGTAAAAATTATACTCCAACCATGCTCAACAACCAAAATCTGTGCGAAATCAAACTGATCAACTTTCAGAAGCCTTTAGATAATTGTAAGCAAGAAACAGTCAAAATTAAGAAGACCACGATATCAAAATATGGAACCAGTCAATATATAATACTTGCGCCAGGAGAAACGAAGATGAAAGTTATTTGCGAGGAACAGGAATAAACCAATATAGTTAAGGGAACAAAACTAATAACCCTTAAAGCAAATTGTAATTTACAGACAGGGAACAACATTTATAAAACTACACAAACAACATCAGACACTCAACAAATATTTAGATTACCAAAATTAGAAGTCTCGACACAAGAAGAAATCAAAATTCACGAGGATCTACCAAAATTAAAAGTACTATACAGCTACACGATATTAACAACATCCACTTAAGTATCTGGACCATTCTATTATATGAAGCGGTAGAAATAGCCATCATAGCTGCCATCATAAGAAGAACAATCAATAAATGGAAGAAGACCAATGAAGAGACTCCAAATAAAGGCCAACTTTATTGTGTGCTTACTTATCTTGTGCTTATATATGTAATATGAAAATAAAAAAAACTCTGGACGCAGCAAGTGCGTTATGGAAGTGAATTTTCATACAAATGTTTTTAATTACAAATATATCGCTCTAATGCGAGCAGGCATCAAATTTGTTTAGGGGTATAATCTATATAGTATGAATTATATATATATATATATATATATATATATATATATATATATATATATATATATATATATATATATATATATATATACATATATACTATATTTTATCAGAATAATTATTTGAAAATATACAAAAATTTTTCGAAAGTAAACTTTGAATGTTTCCGAGAAAACTTGTCACCTTGCCAATGAACCTTAGGTTAATAGCAAATTGAGTTATTGAAATTTGAAACATTTAATGAAAATTCGCAACCAAAACGCCATTGCTGCGTTCATACAAAAATTTTCCGAAAATAAAGTTAAATTTAATATTGGTTTCCTAACCAACAACACTTACGTTAATAGCAAATTGAGTTATTGAAATTTGAAGGATTTATTGAAAATTTGCTACCAAAATGCACTTACTGCGTCCAGTTTTTTTTTCTTACAAACTTGCATCATATTTCGACAAAACATGTTAAAACGCAATACCGAATTTGTTCTACGACAATTAGCTAAAAATTAAAGACCGTTAAACCATAAGCTTCAGTAAACCCACAGCGAAACCATCAACTTAACTAAACCGACAGCCAAAGCATCAGAGAAAGGGTCTATTTGAAATAATCTGTCTGTAAATATTTGAGTAAAATGAAGGGCAATGATGGTTGAATATGAAACTTAAGGTTTCGCAGAACACTCTTCTTGCAAGATTTTCCTTTCACAATTCGTATTTGTTTTACGTTCTTTGCCTAAACATTGCCAATTTTGACGTTTCAAATTGCGAGTTTGACTGTTTGAAGAAAACTCCAAAATTTGTTTTTTTAGTTGCCAGTAACTTTTTTGTCGTTAAACTTGAAGACCTAGATTTTGGTATATGGTTCACTTTTTATAATACAAATACGCGTACCAAATTTGATTGCCCTCACTTTGTTATTTCCGAAGATATGAATTTTTTTAGAAATAAAACACAAAATTTTCCGGGAAAACCTGGTCCGATTTTCCTGGATAACGAACTTGTTCAAGCCACTTGCAAAAGGAAGGTACTCACCAAATTTTATCAAGATCGGTCTATTATCTTTTGAGTTATCGGTACGATATATATATATATATATATATATATATATATATATATATATATATATATATATATATATATATATATATATATATATATATATATATATATATATATATAAACACGGATCTCCCCATTAGTGAATTTTTTAAAGAAAATTCCTTAAAAAAGAAAATATGAATCACCAACGACTTATGGGCCAGCCTGTATTTGTAGAAATATTTTTTAAGATGTAGCTTAAGGCACCCTATAATTAATGTAGACAATTTTTTTTCTTATCTTGCATAATAACGGATATGTTGAACTTTAATTTTTTTTTTTACGAAAATTCGACAAAAATGATATAGCATTAACCGATAAACTCTATAGCCAACACTACTGCCACAGTATCAGAGAAAGGGTCTATTTGAAATGAATTTTCTGGGAATATTTTAGTAAAATGAAGGACAATGACAATTAAAACTAAGACTTCAGGCTTTGTAAAACATTCTTCTTGAGATATTTTCCTTCCATAGCTCATATTAGTTTCAGGTTCATTGCCTAAATATTACCAATTATGACGTTTTAAATCGTGACTTTGACGTATTGAGGAAAACCCAAATTTAATTTTCTTTAAATGCCTGTACCTTTGTTGTCCTTTAACCTACAGAGCTAAATTTTGGTAGGTAACTTACTTATGATGATGTAAACCCGCGACCGAATTTGGTTTCCCTTACTTTGTCAAATCCGGAGATATAAATTTTTTTCGAAAGAAAACAAAAAAAAATCCGGAAAAACCTCGGCGGATTTCCCTGGCTAACGAACTTATCCAAGTCACTTGCGAAAGGAAGGTACTCACAAAGTTTTATTAAAAATGGTCACTTATTTTTTTAGTTATAAGTGTGACACATAAATAAATAAATAAATAAATATATATATATATATATATATATATATATATATATATATATATATATATATATATATATATATATATATATATCTATATATATTATTTGTTTGATGTACGTTTGTATCACACAAACGTGTAGTGCAATATTCCTAAATATATATATATATATATATATATATATATATATATATATATATATATATATATATATATATATATATATATATATATATATATATATATATATATATATATATAAACATATAAAGTCTGAAGCCGACCTCGGATTTGGCTTCCACGGGTCCTAAATAATGCTCATTTGAAGAAATTTTTTCAAAATGCAAAAGTCGGGATATCCTCATTGGTGAATTTTTTTAAAGAAAATTCACTAATGAGTGAAAAAGCAAGTAAATTAATTTACTTTAGTGCTGTATTCGTTATTATCTGAAAAAGACATTATAGGCGACAATGTGGAATGTAATTTCGGTAAATTTACAGTTTACTGCAAGGAGGGTTTATTAGATTTTTTTTTGAGAAACATGCCGAGAACCCCCCTTGGATGCACAAGCCCCAAGGCAAATTTGGTGCAAACAACTACCAAGAAACTTAAGGGACCAAGAATGAATAGGTTGTTGTGCTGGGAGGAAATCTGAGCGGAAAATGAAAAAAAAACATTTAGGCGGACTTTCAAAAAATGCGTTTTTCACATTTCGTAGCAATACTTCCTTTAAACCCTGTCTGCCCCGAACAACACCTATATTCGCCCAGGTCTAGTAACTTTCTTGAGGTTCCTCCCAAGAAATTTTTCTTGTGATTTATGCTTTGAAAGTTTGAAAGTAGTTTTTTCATGGAGAAGGGTAAGGAGAACCCCCGTCTAGTTGGGTGAGGGGGCAGAAACCCTCTTCGTCTGAGGGGTTCTTCTTCGCCTTCTGCATCTATACAATCACCCTCAATGCATGAACCACAGGAATCTTTTTATGTTCCACTTTCTGGTATATTTTTTATTGAGTATATTTCCTGTTTATCAACTGTTTTGTTTGAGTTTTGTATCCAAATTACTGTATAAATATTTTGGCTAGAGGTCATGTTTTTGACTGCCCGTCTTTACCTTATTTTTTACCGTTCCTAATTAAATAAAGTAACGTTTTATAACTTTTAATATAAGGCTATGTTGGACATACTTTTGAACTTTATTAAATGTAATAAATTAGATGAGGTAATTTAGCTCAACTTAAAAAGAGATAAAATTTTGTTTTGTTTTTTAAAGTAATTTTGTTGAAGCAATTGACATGATTGTTAATAGTCATATAGTTATAGTTTACTTTTGTCTGTACCTGTGTCTAACCCATCTTTACTGTGGTTCAGTCTGGTTTGTCTCAAATAAGGTCGCCTTGGTGGACCCCTAGGCGTGAAGTTTGTGATCCCATGTCTTTTTTCCTTAATTATAATCCTAGTTAAGAAGACTTAAACACATAAACCATACCCACAAAAACAAAATGTAAAGTATGATGGGCATAGTCTCTCTTCGTAAACAATTGGTTTATATGAAGTAAAGGAAATTTGAGGGTATGTTTGCTGAGCTTGGTAGACGATAGCATAGAGAATCCCTTTTGTTTGTTTTTTTATGTAAAACATCGTATTATAGTAGGGAGCTGAAGCACTAGTTGTTGGCCTGGAGTAAACGTGGCTAAAAGAGCTTTGCTCGTGGCCAAAACAAGTTTAAAAAATATAAGGCTAAATCATTGCGATATATTATTTTTACGAAAATTCACTACAATAACGCACTGGCTGCGTCCAAAACATTGTATATATTTACAGACGTACTATCGTTAAACAAACATAAATACTCTACTTGATGTTGAGTTTTATTTTAAATTAATCTTGCAAGCCATTACTGTGACATATTTACTGAAATGAAGTAATAATTTGTTAAACTGAACATAAAACTGCATCGTTAATAAAATGGCAGATATCATCTCCATCTTTTATATTCTCCAGCATTTCCAAAGACCACATCCGGAAGTTATATAATTTCTGGTTTACAAACATCAGTCTAGTTGAAAAGCAGGATCCGCCTGACTGTGAATTATTGGGCCAGCGATTCCATATTCAGATAGCTCGCTAAAAGACGTCTCAATATATTTACGCTAAATATATAGATGTAGAATTCATAGGGAAGTTTCGTCAGCACATAACAGTATATGGGTAGTTTATTGAAGAAACTTTTCTTTGTATTACCCAGAGAAATGAGATCATCGTTGTTGACTGGAATCTTTCCAATTATTGGCATCTCCCTTCACATCAATCATCCACTATAAATATTAAAACTCGACTTACGGAAAAGGGATCCTTATCTTGTATTGACTCGTGCGTTCCTCTTTTCATGTGAAGACTCTCTTTTCCAGATAACAAACACCTCACAAACATGTTTGGTGCAAACATACTTTTACTAACACTATATGATTCTCATACGGACTTCGCAATTCTATAGATAGAATATATTTGTTTTTCTACATCAACCTTAGACAATATATTTTAGACTACTTATTTGCAAGAAGTAATAGTGCTGGCAGAGGTGGTGGTGTTAGTTTATTTATTAAAATTAATACAGACCATACGTTTATTGATACCCTGTTCAAGTCTGTTTAGAACAGCTATAGTTTTTAACAAGAAATCATATGTGGGTGTGATGATCACCGTAGGCCTCAAAAGCCAGGTCTATTAGCCACAAACTGTTGTATTAGATAGACGAGATGAAAGTAGAGCGCCAATTTAGTGAATCAAGCAGCCAGAAGCCTGTAGTTTATGCCTTACACAATACATCAATCATACTTAAAATAAATTATCTGTATATTATATTATACTTTGTTTGTTTTATTTATTCTTTTTTTAATTTTCCTATATTATCTTAAACAAACACATCTTTACTAAATACACAATACACACACACACATATATATATATATATATATATATATATATATATATATATATATATATATATATATATATATATATATATATATATATACAACAACACCTACGAGGGTTTACAGCCTAAATATCGTGCCGTATGTGTCGACAAGCAGGAAAGAGGCAACTTGTTTATTCTGGACTTGAAGGTTTGTAGGTTCGGAGGAGAAGGAAAAACATGCGCGGGCAAGGAATTCCACAACTTGAAACTCCTCGGGACAAAAGACCGGGCATCTATTCTATGCCTAAGGGTGCATTCGCTCTGTTCCCCTGGTAGATCTGTTAGGGGCAGCAGGTGGAGGAACTATTGAAGAAAGCTCCTCTGAGCAGTGCCAGTGCAGATATCTATAAAAGAGAGAGGTCACCAACGGCACGTCGGTGGGCAGCCTTTGGGTGGGGGTAGGGTAACCGATTAGACGTCCAGGATAGCGAGTGCAGAAGCGGCAACGCCACCCCAAATGTGGAAGCAATACTTGAGGTTTGGCCTTATTTGTGGAGCATATAAGGTACAGAGATTAGCTGGTAAAAATTATTTGAGAGCCCCGAAGAGGAAAATTAGCTGGTAAAAATTATTTGAGAGCCCCGAAGAGGAAACCTAACAGCCGCCTCTGCAATTGATGTGACATGTTGGTGACAATTGTGATTTAGATTCACAGAAATGCAAACAAGTGAAAAAGACTCATTACTTTGAGTAACTTGGTTGTTCATTGTGATGGGTCTCGGGATGGTGTATCTCTGATGAGAAAGAAAGCAAGACTGAGATTTAGTGGGGTTGAATTGTACAATATTTTTACTTCCCCGTCTAATATTTTTTGGAGATCCACGGAGACAAAACTCTCCATAAGTTTGCGATCCTCATCTAATCGGGCTAAATAGACAGGCTTAGAATATTGTATATTTGAGTGGAGGGTGCTGTCGTCCGCGTAACTGTGAACTGGGTTGGATGTGCTAGAGAGGAGGTCATTGTTGTGGAGAAGAAACAAAGTGGGGGATAAAGCTGAACATTGAGGAACTCCTGCATTAATTGGATACAGTTTAGACGAATGGCCATCGACGACAACAGAAATGCTAGGGTTGGAGAGGAAATTTGCTGTCTAGGTACAGAGTTTTGGTGGTAGGCCATATGCCGGAATTTTATTATGCAGCACTGCGTGCAAGACCTGGTCTAATGCTTTGGATATGTCTAAAGCGACAATCTGGGATTCACCGTGTAGTTCCATAGACTTTTTCCAAGAACGGGTGAAAAAGGAGAGGAGGTCGGCAGTTGATCTGCGCTGATGGAATCCATACTGTCTGTCGTGGGTAAGACTATGTTTTTCAAGAAATTTCAGTAACTCGATGTTTATATACTTTTCCATCACTTTATAGACGACTGAAATGAGAGAAATAGACCTGTAGTTGCTAAGAAGCGCTTTGGATCCTTTCTTGGGAACGGGTTGTACTCGAGCAGTTTTACAGTTACTAAGCAATATGCCTCTATTGTAAGATGGCTAAAACAGGCGAGTCAGGACAGGAGCAAGTGCCGGTGCGCATTTTTTTAGAACAATTGCTGGGATCTCGTCAAGGCCAGAGGCTTTCTGGTATTAAGAGAAGAGAGCATCTTTTGTACCTTTTTAGTTTTGAAAATGATATCCGTCATTTTATGCGCGACATTAGGGACTCTTGGTGGTTGAACATTTGAAGTTGGGTTAAGAGTAGAATTGCCGGCGAACAACGAGGCAAAAAGTTCAGCCTTGCCCAGGGCGGTAGAAACAATTTCATCCCCTGTAACAAGATGTGGGAACGTTCTCTTGCAGAAATTATTCCCAATAGATTTAGCAAGAGTCCAGAAGGGCTTGCTGCCGTTGGAGCTCAAGAGGACTTTCTTTTTGATGTGGTTATTAAACGAGTTTTTTGCCTCAGAAATTATGCGGACATAGCGGTTTTTGCGTCGTTAAATGCTTGACGGCTTTTTGACTGGGATTGTGTAGAAGCGTTTGGGAGCTTTGACCTTTTCAAGTCTGGCCTTGTCACAGGGCTTTCGGGTGGCTGAATAGGTTTTTTGTGTACGTGGAATAAATAATTCCATGCCAGCTTGGATAATTTCGGTGAGGTTTTGTGAGATAGCAGAGGGGCCACGATGAGAGAAGCAGACAGACTCCCATGGAAATGGGGAAAAGTAATCCCGCATTTCGTCCCAGTTCGCGGAGTTTTAGTGTCAAACGATACGTGGGTGTGATGACTATGTGACCTAGGGTTGAATCGCGCAGGAAGCAGTGACCATGCCGTGGTCTGAGTGACTGTGGTTTTATAGCATTTAGGTTTTGTAGTAAGGAGATCCAAGAGATTTGCACTGTGTTTTGGGATGCCAGGAAAGTATGTAGGTTGCTGAACCATGTTGGAACCATATAAGAATTTCTGACTGCAAAGGCCTCCGCTGCTCTCCTTTGTGAATCGGTTTTTGAAGATCCTAGCCATTCCTTATTATGGACATTGAAGTCACCAAGAATAGTGACCTCGGAGGAAGGATATTCAGAAATGAGATGGTCGGTTTTTTCAGAAAGATAATCAAAGAGCTGGACAAAGTTGTTTTTCAAAGAGTTTTATCCATAGTATGTCTTTCTTCCAGCTTCTAAATTGGGGAGTTTGGTGCAGGGTAGATTGCTACGGACGTATGCGCACATGCCTCCATGCAATCTACAGGAAGTAAGGAGCTCATATTCCGGGAACTTAAGGTGATTAGTGGCTGTTGTGGCACTGATTTGGGTTTCGGTGAGGAAGAGGAGTTGGCGCCTATTTGTCTGGAGGAAATGGTGGACGGAGTTCAGGTTAGAATTTAGGCCACATATATTCGAGAAGGATATGTGTAATATTGATGCTGGCGCCCCCTGTACACCCCTCTCCGGATATCCCAATAGAGGGGTATTTTACCTACCGCAAATTATTAAAAATTATAATTAGTTTTTGACCTCGTCTTATTCGTTTATTTTGCAAATATAGCCCACTTGATAAAGTTACCATATTGTTTAACGTTGTAGCGAAGCATTGATTTATTTCCAGGTCAGCGTGAATAATTAAGAGGGGAATTATACTCAAGAAAAACATAACAATTTCAGAACCCAAAAGTTCAAGTTTTCACCACAGTCTCAAGTTTAAAACCCCGCCCTACGCAATGTACCTTCTGACGTTAAACAGCAAACTTTCCATGACTCGATTTAAATTCAGCTAACATCATTAGCACAGACCAAATTATTTTTCCTTTACCTCAAACAAGGCCGTTATACAATACAAATCCATACAAGTTTCAAAAGTGTAACTCTGCTTCGATGTCACATTGGCTTCTTTCGAAACGTGTCTTGAAAACTTTAACACTTCGTAAGTTGTCGTTCCTTTTATAGAAAGCAATTTGTGTGCTAACGGAGAATCTTAGTTAAATATTTAGATTCACAATTTCTTAAAGCTGAATCTTCCTAGGAAGTTTGATGACGATATGCGAAACCAAATCTGCTTACGATTATAAATTCTATACATTCTAAGTGTCAAACCCAGGCTCAGCATATTCATGAGTTTAATCGATTAAAGTTGGCGTTGGAATGTATTCATTACGGAATGTCTGTTGTGAAAATTCAGAGGCGACGGTTCTCCCGCGGGTGAAATATTAGGAAGTGCTGGTCATGATGGGGAAATGTTCTATACAACGCATAATTCCACCCTGCTGTGGTTTCCTTGAGGTTGGAGTGTTCTGGTATTTAGATGAGCTACGTTAGAAATATAATCAGTGTTTGTGTTCCCCTTCAGTAAGCATTTGAGGTAAGTCCCTCTGTTTAATTTTGATTTGTGTGTAGAAATAAAAACAAAATAAAAAAGCGAAACACTGGGTTAAATTTTGTCTGTTCAGAAGCCAGAGAAAGCCCTCTTGTACCACCACTAAAAGGAGAAAAGGGGCTTTAGAAGAATGAAAATAATTTCGAATTGGAAGAACTATCTAAAGACAGATTATAAAGCAACTTTTCCATTATCAAAATGCTGAATTGTTTTTTGTAATAAAAATGTACAAAATTGCGCATGAATCTCTCTATCACACTTTCTATCTCTCTCTTTTTCGCTCCCTCTCTCTCTCTCTCTCTCTCTCTATATATATATATATATATATATATATATATATATATATATATATATATATATATATATATATATATATATATATATATATATATATATATATATATATATATATATATATATATATATATATATATATATATATATTGATATGAGAAAATGTTCAAATAATAGTTACAGTGTGTAGTAACGTGCATATGCAAATTTTTTTGTAAATTATGTTCCATGACTACAATCATCCAAGACCACAAGAATATACATTATCCATATGACACCACACTAGCCACGAGAAAGCCACAAATAACAACACAATTAAACCATTATATATTCTTTGTTATTGTTATTTCATACTAGATGCATGATATCGACAAGCTGAAAGCGAATATTGTATTTAAATAATAGATTAAAATTAATATAACATATATAATCGGAACAATATCAGAAAAGGGTAATTAAGCTACATACCGAATAATATGTATGTATAGCCTGATGTTTAAAAACCGGTTAAAGTTAACAAAAATTAAAGAAATTGTCCACGGATTTAACTCACAATTTTGCAATAAACAAAAATGTAATAAAAACACTCTGTATATTGATAAAAAGTGAAACGAACATTTGTGAGGTTAATAAAGGAACTTCCAAATCAAGAATTAATGTTTTGAAATGTTTTAGATAAGTTAAAAGTTATTTACTTGTGTAATTAAGTTAGGTTAGTTAAATGTCAAATGTCGTTTTTAAGAATTTATGTTTGTAATTGATATTTAAGTGAAGGATCTTAATTTGGCGGGTAACAAAATTACACTCACCTGTCAAATAGGAAAACAATCATGATTTCCATACTCGATACTAGCTTAGGAATGAAAGAAATGTTAAAAACAATTTCCAGAGAGCCAGCTATGAATTATGAAAAACGGAAGAAGAAACAGGGTTCAAGAGTTTCTAGGCAGAATATCCGTTTTCCCTAGAACCTTCGAGAAGGTTGTTCATAAAAACGGAGAGAAAGTGCCGGTGTTATAATTCACTGTTGATATATATATATATATATATATATATATATATATATATATATATATATATATATATATATATATATATATATATAATGAAATTAAAATAACCGCAAAGTAGTGCTCAATGTGTCTAGGAAGTCAACCAACACCCAGTAGATGATTTAAACCATAGGATCACGAAGAGGAACCAAATATATATGTAATAAATACCAAAGCATTACCAGCCGCAGCGATAATCAAGGACGCCATCAGGTACCAGAACAATTGAACATAAACCTCAATAAAAGCAAGTTTCGTCTACAGAAATCTATATATACAATCCATCTACGATTGAAATATAAATATTTTAAAGCAGAAAAGCAGATATTAAATTACCAGAAATTTAAATATAACTTCCATCGTATTTCACAAGCAACTTCAGAGAGGGCGTGTCAGGTGTCAAAAGCTAAATATGCTGAAATAAATAGTCATTTTATAAAATTCAAACATTTGCTAAAATACTCCTGTCACTTAAATTTTAAATAAATTTGTTATTAATTTTTATAATAGAGGATCCAGTAGTGTAGGGAATTCTAGAATTTCAATTTAAATTTAAATTTTAGAACAATCGTCAATAGAAATTTATATGAATTATTGATATTGAACATCATTTACCAACTAG
This sequence comes from Tillus elongatus, assembly GCA_964006375.1. Classification (NCBI taxonomy): domain Eukaryota; kingdom Metazoa; phylum Arthropoda; class Insecta; order Coleoptera; family Cleridae; genus Tillus; species Tillus elongatus. The sequence continues at coordinate 29,256,349 of OZ023265.1, forward strand.
AATCGACTGACTGGGAAAGAGAGCCAATATTGCTGAGCAGCTGGAAGAGACAATAAAAGATCAAGTATTATATATATATATATATATATATATATATATATATATATATATATATATATATATATATATATATATATATATATATACATAGCTATGTATATGTTTATATAAGTTATATAATCAACTGTATAATTCTGTTTATATAAAACTGTACCAATCAGCATTTTCCAACACGTGGTTGTTATTGCCGTTCACATTTCACTAACCTTACATAAATATTATATTTCTCGCTTTCAATGTACAATAATTAATGTAATAGTTCAGGCCTCGGTGGTCCAGAGGTAAGAACCACCTGTGCCTCTGAACCAAAGTGTACTGTATAGGATCCCAGGGCACTCGTTTCACTTTTTCACTACATGCATCATCTAAAATTAACATCAAACGAGTTTCTTTTTAAATATTATTGGCTGCTGCATCTCAGGCCATTAGCACATTCTTTCCCATCATTTAATATTTTATACAAATTTTCCAGACACAGTCAACTTGGCTCGCCCGGTAATCGAACCCGGGATCTCTCGCTTTGCAGGCTGGCACCTAGCCACCTGCGCTACGAGAGCGTCTCAAACGAGGTTGTGACATTCTATTTGAGCAAGTTGAATATCTGCACGTTCCGCCCTTCGGAGAGGTCGTAAAGCCGTCGGTTCCGTGTCCGTACGATGTTGAGTACGCTAAAGATTCCTACCCTCGTTACAGAAACACAGGGCTTCGGCAAAGTTTCCAGAATAGTAAGGTGAAGCTGCAGCCTGGCGTCGGTGATTGGCCATAATCGCGGAAGTAGGCCGAGGTTAAGGAACGAGAAAAAAAAGTTCAGTTATACTCTGGTACCTGTACAGTTAACATCTAATAAATAAAGTCTTATATTACTAAGTATTGATCTGTTTGAAAAGGGGCTTATGGGTAATCAACAATATTACTAGTTATATATATATATATATATATATATATATATATATATATATATATATATATATATATATATATATATATATATATATATATATATATATATATATATATATATATATATTGTAGTGTTATCCACGTTCACATACACACATACGTGCACATAAACTCACATAAAATAACGCAGAAAGCTATAAATCAGCTATTCAAAACAACAAAAAATTTTCGAGAACAAAATTGCAATTTTCCAAACTTAAGTCTTAAAACTGGAAAACAAAATAACAATAAAAACATGTAAAGCCTGAAACTGACCTCGGATTTGGGTTCCAGGGGTCCTAAATAGCGCTCGTTTGTAAAAATTTTCTGAAAATTCAAAAGTCGCTATCTTCTCAAAAGTGAATTTTTTAAAAGAAAACTTATTGAGAAGATATATTATTTGCTATTAAAAGCATTTTAATTAAAATTCATTACCATAACGCACTTGCTGCGTCCAGCATGTCCAACATGGTGATATGTCCAAAATAACTAAATATAGGGATAGACAACTTAATACACATTTGATTTATAATTGAACCTAGAATACAAAACTATAAAAATATAGAGGGTGTTTTATTTAAAATAAGCAAGTTGGTGTCGACTTCCGATCTAACCGGAGATGCCATCTATATATATATATATATATATATATATATATATATATATATATATATATATATATATATATATATATATATATATATATATATATAATTTATTGGGTTTAAGTTCGTAGAAACTTCTTCATTTTTGGACAAAATTAAAACAACATTTGTGTTTTTGATGTAACGACGTTTCGCCGCCTCATGCGCGGCTTCTTCAGGTTATTTATTTATTTTTATTTACAAGGGCTTCTTCAGGTTATTTATTTATTTATTTCATTTTATATTAATTAATATATGCAATAAATAAATAAATAACCTGAAGAAGCCGCGCATGAGGCGGCGAAACGTCGTTACATCAAAAACACAATTTAATTTTGTCCAAAAATGAAGAAGTTTCCGCGAACTTAAACCCAATAAATTATAACATAACTCTTCACGTACTGAGTTATTGCCGTTTATAGAAATATTTATGAGAATTTGTTAACATAACACACTTGCTGCCTCTGGATTTTTTAATTATAAAGTTTACAAGAAAACATGTTGTTACTTGCTAAGCTATGTGCACGAAGGTCATCATCACTCCTGTAATCTACAAGAAGGGAGTAGTCACCCCAACCAAATTTATTTGTTACCATCTGTCTTCATTTTTGTTATGAATTTGAGAACTCAAAGTATTTCGGAGCAGCGCTTTAAAAGTATTTACGCATCTCAAACACCACGAAATTTGCATGGGCTTTCAGGATGAAAAATTAAGACCGTTTCTTGCAGATGTCGCATTTATAATGTACTTATATATTCCAGGCCAGTATCGACCTACTTTTACCCAACAACTTAATAAGGAGTTTATTCCAATTACGTGCGCACAATTTGACTCGCACCCCGACTTTGTATATTTTTCTCATTATCTTGATATTTTCTTTTACAAGGGCGCTTTGTTCACGAAAATACAAAATATGACAGAGGCAGATAATGAAAAATGAAGTAGCTGCGACGCGTTAATTGTTGTTGTGAGATGAAGCATCATAAGCAGGTGCGTAACAAAAGAGGATTTTTTTTATCCGTTTTCTCTGTTTATTGCGAGAGAATATTAGGCGTTTCAGTTCAAGCGACTTACTGTTTTGATAAAGTATGGTACTGAAATTTGCAGCGACGATATTTTTTTCAACAGGAGCTAACAGAGCAAAGTGGTAGAAGGAGGAGGGACAAAAAATAGTGCAATAAGGTATAAGTCTGTTCTGGTCAAATTAGGTGAGAAGATTTTTGATAAGAAACGCTCATGACGAAATGACAACCTAAACACTTTCAAGAAATTCCTTATTATATTGTTACGTTCTTCGGGATTTTCTATTTGTTAGCAAACAAAACACAGCTTGTCAAACAGCTGATCTATTATAACTGATTATATTCTGATAATAAACACACCAACTATTATATTCCTCAATTAACAAATGTCTATGGAACTTTATATCACTTTTCGCCATATATTATTGCTTATTCCGCACCAACACTGTTTCACTTACTGTCTGACTGCTCCACCCGCCACTTACGTATACCAAATACTATATAGGGTGGCTCATTAACAACGAAACAGACCGATTTGCGTCCAGGGAATTTTTTTTTAAGAAACGCTGAAAGACGTCAATTTTAATATTGAGAGGGACATGTTTTGAGATAAAACTCAACTTTGTCATATCAACCCCTTAAGGGTGGTGACAACAACCCTTATATTTTAAGTAATGAAACGAGTGTTACATCATTTTAAAGCTTTTTTTTCTGAATTCAGCACACTAATTTTTTTTTAAGTTTAATCAACTCGTTTAAAAATTATTCACAGTTGAAGATGCAAAAACGCATTTCACTCACTCCGATAAGAAATGTGCTGATAGCCAATGTTTTGTTGGTTTGTAAAAAAAAATTGACTATCAGAGCATTTCTAATCGGAATGAGAGAGATGCGTTTATTATTTCAGTTTATAAGTTGGTTTGATACTTGATAGTACTACCGAAAATAAATTTCACAATGGTGTATTCTGTAGCAGGGAGAGTTGAAATAATTACTCTTTTTTTCAAAAACTATGACTGTGCCAACCGTACCGCAAATTTGTTTAATGGACAACATCCGAACAAACATGTTAACAGAAAATACATTTTGGAGTTAGTTGCAAAGTTTCGACAAAGTGGTTCAGTAGCCAACAAAAAACGGGATCCTGAAGGTGAATTTCCAGTTAGAAATGAGACTACTGAGATTGAAGTTTTAGGACAAATTGCTGCAGACCCAACTTTAAGCACGAAAAAATAGGCCACTGTTTCAAACATCAAAAGAAGAACTATTTAGTGAATATTAAACCATCATAAATTTCACCCGTATAAAATTCATCTTGCACAACAACTGAATGAAGATGATTTTGATCGGCGGCTGGAGTTTTGTGAATTTATGACTGCAGGAATAGCTGATAACGGGAACTTTCTGTTCAATATCTGTTTTTTAGACGAGTGTACGTTTTTATTACACTCTACAGTCAATTGTCATAATTGTCGTTATTGGGCCGATAATATTCCAAGCAATTTTCGCGATGTCCACACTCAAACTCCACAGAAATTGAATGTCTCCACTGGCATTTTTGGAGACCGTTTAATCGGACCAATTTTTCTTGATGGCAATTTGAGTGGCAAAACGTATTTGGAGTTACTAGAAGATATCGTTTACCCGCTACTAATTGACATTGTTGAAAATGATGATCGCTATCAAGAAAATCATTTAGTGTTTCAACCAAAGCTCCTCCCCATTTTTCATAACATGTTAGGGAGTTTTTGAACAGAGATTTTCCAGAGCAATGGATTGGGCGTAGAGGTGCTATTGAGTGTCCCCCTAGATCACCGGATTTAACTCCTTTAGACTTCTTTCTATGGGACCATTTAAAGAGTAGAATTTTCGCAACAGAACCGGAGTCTCTGGAAAAATTACGACGACGCATTGTTAAAGAATGCCGTCTAATAACTCCACAAATGCTCCAGAATGTCAAAGCACGTTTTGAGCAAAACTTGTACATTTGTATGGAAGCTGGTGGTCAACAATTTGAACACTTACTTAACTGAATAAACATTTTTGAACGTTTGGTTTTGTTTTTTACTTATTTTTAACAAAAATTGACTCACGAGTGCATTTCTTATCACAATGAATGAAATACGTTCTTACAACCCCAACTGTGAATAATTTTTAAACGAGTCGATAAAGCTTGCAAAAAGATTAGTGTGCTGAATTCACAAAAGAAAGAGCTTTCAAATGATGTAACATTCGATCCATGTTCCCTATTTAAAATATAAGGGTTGTTATCACCACCCTTAAGGGGTTAATCTGACAAAGTTGAGTTTTATGTCAAAACATGTGCCCCTCAATATTAGAATTGACGTTTTTCAAAAAAAAATCCCTGGACGCAAATCGATCTGTTTCGTTTTCAATGCGCCATTCTGTATAGGTTATATTGGTAACCAAATTTCATGCCTGATTTCGTTAAAAGAAAATACATATTTGCTGTTTAAACATGTTTATGAAAATTCACTACTATAACGCACTTGCTGCGTCCAGACTTTTTTATTTATTCATCAAGGATAAAAAGTGTGTCTAAAAATTTAACGTGGGAAGTTTTTATAACAAACAAAAATAAAAAAATATTGTGATTCCAGAGAAAACGCCTTTACATTGTATTTAATATGAAGCTGTTTTACAAAGCAACACCAGCAAACCATTAATAAATTGTGAAGCCACTGTTATTCGCAGTTGAATACACTTTCAAGTCAGCTACTGATTACAATATTATATATTGGTAAACAGAGGTGGAATGTCCATCTTTTTAGTGAATTTTTATTAAAAAAATTCACTAATAGAGAGGTATCGATGGTGAGACTTTGCAAAAATTCTTTCAAATGAGCGCGAATTAGGACCCCTAGAACCCATATCCGGGGTCAGTTTGAATTTTTATATGCTTATATATATATATATATATATATATATATATATATATATATATATATATATATATATATATATATAATATATATATATATATATATATTTATATATATATATATTTATATATATATATATATATATATATATATATATATATATATATATATATATATATATATATATATATGTATCCGTCTGATAACTCAAAAAATAATTAACCGATTTAGATGAAACTCGGCAAGTGCCTTTCTTTTATTAATGGCTTGGATGAGTTCGTTGGCCAGGAAAATCGGACGGGGTTTTCCGGGAAAATTTTGAGTTTTCTTTCAAAAAAAAAATTTTTTTTCCGAAAATTTCGATAAAATTTGGTCTACATATTGCTTTGGGAAATACCTAACTATGTGCCAAAATTCAGCTTTCTAGGGTTACAGAAAATTGAGCTATTCAAATTTGAAACATGTTTAAATCATAAGTATGTGGTTGCTGTTGGTAGTCAATGCTTTTCTTATTGACTCATGAGATTCATTTATCAACCTTCCATTGACTTCTGCTTCTGCCGCTGTTACAGTCCTTTTATTTAGTTCTAGAGTTGTAACCACTCATGCAAACAGTGTTTTTTAACCACGTGGCTGGGCGACTGACCGAATTCATTCCCAGTTACTGTTGATTTACTCATATTCTCTTAATATGTTTGAAGATGTGGTGTCTACTTCATTCCAAGTCACTATTAACCGACTATTTATGAAATCAAATAAGTAAATTAAATCGATTGTCATAAAATATGTAGTGTATTAAGACAAGGGAAAAAGAAATAAAACATATATAACTGTGCACATTTTGATTATATTTTAGGGTGCTTGAGAGAGGTATTGTCACAGCGTAATATCTTATTAAAGTTCATTTGTAAATAGGTTATATATATATATGTATATATATATATATATATATATATATATATATATATATATATATATATAAACATATAAAAATCCTCGAAAAAATAAACCAAATTAACAGAAACATAAAATTTACAATAGAAAAAGAATCAAACAACACCATAAACTTCCTAGACTTAACACTAATCAGAAAAGAAAACCAGCTTGAATACAAAATATACAGAAAACCCACACAAACAGACATCACTATACCTAAACACTCACTACACCCACATACACACAAAATGGCCGCATACAGGTACTTAATAAACAGAATGCTAAATATACCACTTCATAACGACGAACGAGAAAAGGAGTACAACATCATAATACAAATAGCAGAAAGAAATGGATACAACAAAAAAACAATAGAAAAGCTAGTAAAACAAATCAAAAACAAACAAATCAACAAAACCGAAAACAAAACACCGGAAACAAACACAAAATACACAACATTCACTTATAACCACCACATCAAAAAAATAACACAAACACTCAAACAATATGACTTAAAAATGAGCTACAAAACCAATAACAAAATAATAAACAAAATAAATAAAAAACAAGAACACAACCCACATGAATTAAACGGAATATATCAAATAGAATGTAACACATGCAATAAAAAATATATAGGAATGACAAAGAAATCAATAAAAACAAGATTCAAAGAACATATAACAGCATTGGATAAAATCCACATACCTAGCTACAAATCAAACGTAGCTACACACATTCACGACACAAAACACCAAAAACCAGACATCACCCAGTTAAAACTAATGAAACATGTTAAAGACCACAAAAAAATGGAAATCTGGGAACAATACTACATTCAACAAACAAACAATAGAAAACAATTAATGCCAGAACAAATCCAAGTACAAACATTTAAACAAAACTTAATAAAGGCCATACAAATAGACAAATTATTAAACCACAGTGATCAAGACAGGAGACCGATACACACGACACAGTCCGAAGGCACAACCAATCAGAGAACAGGAAACCGACCACTAGAAGCTCACGGCGCGTGCGCCACCTACAATCTCCGACGTAGACCAGACAGGAGCGATAGCAGCCAGTAGCGTGCTGATGATGAACCGGGACGGTTCGAAACTGCAGTCCACGCAAACCAATAAGAAATCACAAACGTACAGCAAACAAATAAAGTGTATATTTAAAAGTGATTACAGTGTAGTGCAATATTCCTAAAGATATATATATATATATATATATATATATATATATATATATATATATATATATATATATATATATATATATATATATATATATATGATAACTCAAAAAATAATTAACCGATTTCGATTAAACTTGGCAAGTGCCTGTCTTTTATTAATGGCTTGGATGAGTTCGTTATCCAGAAAAATCAGACGGGGTATTCCGGAAAAATTTTGAGTTTTCTTTCGAAAAAATTTTTTTTCTCCGAAAGTAACAAAGCTGTTTCAATGAAATTTACTATATATGTTGCCTCAACCTTACTACGTACCAAAATTCAACTTTCTAAGTTTAGAGAAAATTGAGTTACTCAAATTTTAAATTTTCTTTCGAAAAAAATTTTTTTCTCCGAAAATTACAAAGTTATTTTAATGAAATTTTGTGGATATCTTGCCTTAGGAAAAACCTTACTACGTATTGAAATTAAACTCTCTAAGTTTGTAGAAAATTGAGTTATTTAAATTTGAAGCATTTAATAAAAATTCACTACCATAACGCACTTGCTGCGTCCCGAGTTTTATCTTCACCGTCGCCTTCACGAATAAAATATTCACGCACAAGGGTACCCGGGTACCTGCAACAATTATTGTCCTACAATTCTAGAAATCATTAGTTTTCTAATTCTTATAAATAGTTATAGTTATAATGTCACATCTGGTGTTCCAAGAAAAGTTTTATGAGCCGTTTCGGCTTACATACTTCCGTTCACTATTTTGTTGACAACAACGGATTCTGGATTTCGGAGAATTGTTTTCGTGATCCGATATTTGTGTGGATGCTAGAACACTTATTTATTATTTAGTCTGTTGTCTACCGCTGACTAAACAACACTATTTTCGATTGGAAATTGTACTGTGATTAGTGAATTTTCGAAATGGCAGAAAAATTTAGGGAAGTTTCTAGTTCTGAATTCAAACGGTACGTAGATTATAAAAGTGATAAATGATAATAAACTACATTTTTGTTGTAATTTTTGACATTTTTCCTATGTACCTGATGATTTACAGAATGAGTTATAAACAGCAAGTAAGTTATCTTCAGAAATTAAATGCTATGGAATCTGATTCAGAGAGTGATAACGACAATGAACAAATTGAAGACTCCGAATCAGAAGACGAATATTTACCGTCTTTGTTGTCATAAACAAATAACCAAGTTGAAGAATGAGACATCGAAGATGCTTTTCTTGACACTGAAAATGAAATTCAAATTGCCGAGGAAGACAATTATGAAGATGAGCAGCTAGAGGTTGAGGTTGATAATTGTGATGACCTAGTTTTGCGTTATAAAAACGGAACTATCTGGCAATCCAGTCCCCCAATTACTGCTCGTCAAACGCTGTCACAAAATATTTTGCGAAAAAAATCTGGACCTTTGAAGACAACAATTTCCCTCCCAGTTCAGGAAACTTTCGCACGCATTTTTACTCCAGAAATGTGCAACATTATAATTCGAGAAACAAACCGCAAAGCCAAAACCATCGACGCGGAGTGGAATAAACAGCATTCCAACAAACCACCCAAAATGTGGAAACCTCTCACAAAAGAAGAATTTGATGGTTATCTCGGGATACTGATTACTGCTGGAGTGCGACACTCTAAGAAAGAAAATCTGAGAGACTTGTGGAAAAGTGATGCTTACCGTGCGACAATGTCACTCAACAGATATTATTCCATCCAAAGATTTGTACGTTTTGACAATATGAATACCAGATCCGTAAGATTAAAAACTGACAAAGCAGCTGCTATCTCAGAACTTTGGCTTCTATTGATGCAAAATTTGAAATTGCATTATACACAGTCTGAATGCCTAACGATAGAAGAACAACTATTTCCGTAGAGAGGCAGGACCAGGTTCACGCAGCGTATGCCAGGTAACCCTGCCAAATATGGTATAAAAATTTGCTGGGTCTGCGATGCAGCTAATGCTTACCCTCTTGTGGGGCAAATTTATACAAGAAAATCATCGCAAGGTCGTGAACAAAACCAAGGTGAGCGTGTGGTAAAAGATTTATGCATTCATTATAAAAATAGTGGGAGAAATGTTGCGATGGATAATTTTTTCACCACACTTCCCTTAGCTCGATTTCTAATATCATGGAAACTTTCTGTTGTGGGTACGCTAAAAAAAACTTATATACCGCCAGAGACATTGCCAAATAAAGATAGGGAAGAACATTCTTTTACGTTTGGAGTTTTTGAGGATAATATCATACTGGTTTCATACGTACCAAAACAGGAAAAATCTGTAATACAATGCAAGACACTGCAAATGTATCAAAGAAAAAACCTGAAATAACCCATTATTACAATTCGGGGAAAGGTGGTGTTGATAATATGGATAAGATGGTGTCGCACTACTCTGTCAACGCCGAACAAACCGTTGGCCCCTTGCAATGTTTTATAACATGCTTTATATAGCAGGATTAACAGCATATATTATTTATACTGAAAAAGTATCGTCGAAAATTTCTTCAAGAACTTGGAAAGCAATTATCTATACCGAGCATAGAATTGAGAGCCAAATCACCAAAGGTGTGACAACATTTTAGTACCAAATATGGAATTGACTGCATGTTAGGAGGTCCATTAGCATACCAACTGCCACCGCCGATTGTAGAAAAGAATCATCCCAGAGATAAAACCGGACGCCTTCAAGTAACAGGTAAATCTTAGGAGTGTCGTGTTGCTACAAAAAGACAGAGAAAACCAGAAAATCGTGTGACGTTTGTAGCCGTCCAATATGCGACGAACATTGTGAGATAATAAATAAATGTTACAATTGCCAACTGTAAACTAATTATTTTAATAAAAAACATATTATAAAATTAATATACTTTTCAAATAAAGAGAGTTAATTTTTTTATTACTGTGCCCCAAAGCTAAAGATTTGCAACAAAATATTTATTTTTATTTTAGTAGGTACCGGGGTACCCCTGATGTGAGGAATAAGTATAAAAAATTTCAATGTCCATTATATAATTTTCAAAAGTTATAAAAAATACTACATTGACAGAAATTTGTTTTTTATAATGAATTCTGAGACGTCACAACACCTTAGGCATAAATATATCAACATTAACAAATAAAAACATCACTTTTAAAACAGAATGGGTACCCAGGTACCCTGTCATGCAGACGAAGGTCAATACAATCGGAGATTTTTAGAGACAACATAAAGGGGTTTACTGAATCACCCTTCTAATTATGTACCCATCATAAAAACTCAATTGGCAAGCATGTTCAAGGAGCCTAAAATATAACATTATACAATCCTCTTTAAGATTTAGCGTATAACTGTGTGTTTCTGATTTGTAATCATATTCATCTAATTTTCTCTTAGACAAAATATGCCATCGCCGGAATTCTCACGGATATCTCTAGTCCAAATACTAATCTCTATGGAAGACAAGGACAATAACCATCGCTTAGCTCCTAGGATTTAATTGGTTCTATTATTGTACGTCCCAATTATTTCTCCGACCCTGCGGAGTTACATAATTGATAATTTTGTTTTGAGATAGTCTGAAACATCAAAGCAAGCTTGTCTGTAATTGCAAGTCAGCTATCTTTTAGATCATGCGCTGTAGAGATCACATTGCTCGTAGATATTATATTATGAATTTGTCAGATATAATGACAACATATTTTTATTCCAGTTTTTACTGCCAACAATACTGAATAATATATATATATATATATATATATATATATATATATATATATATATATATATATATATATATATATATATATATATATCAAGAAAAAGTCTGGACTCGGCAAGTGCGCTATGGTAGAGAATTTTCGTAAAATTGTTTTTAATGGCAAATATATCTTCTTTTAACAGAAGGAAATTTGGTTGGTAGTATAACCTATATAGTACTAACAATGTACCATATTTCATTAAAATAGCTTTGTGTTTCAAAAAGTGCAAATATTTTTTGAAAAGAAACTTAAAAAACTGGTGCGATTTTCCTGTCCAATGAACCTCTTCATGCTATTTACACACAGGCCAATATATAATTATTCACAAATAGCTTTTGAACCAAAATTGAAAAAAAAATATGAAAATTTCGTTAACCATTTTTTGGCAGAAATTGCCTTTTGTAATGTTCCACTAAATTATATTTTTCACAAAAATTTGACAACCTATTTTTTACAATAACTTACTAAAATCTTGTGCCAAAAACGCGAAAAGCTGCAAGAAAATTGAAACAACTCACAACCATAAACGATAACATTTTTTCCCTTACAAGCATACATTATAATTTGATGGAAAATGCAATCACGTCAGGGGTGTTTTATTAAAAAAAGAAAGGGTGTATCCCCAACGACTTATGGACCACCCTGTGATTGCCAGAAGAGGTTTATAAGATGCAGCTCGAGACACCCTATAATTAACCTATAAAACTTTTTCTCATATCTTGTATAATAATGGATATATTGAGCTTAACCGTAGAAAAGCGTCACGCTGTATATTTGTAAACAGACCAAAACTGAAAATGACCCATTATATGGGTTTTGAAGGTTCTAGTTCGCGCTTATTTGAAGAAACCTTTTTAAAGCTCATAAGTTGCGGTCTTCTAAACAACGAAATTTTTCTAGGAAAATTTTCTAAAGTATAGATTATTAAACTATAAACTCTATAGCTGCAACTATAGATATATAGCCAAACCATCAGAAAGAGGGTCTATTTGAAATATATTTTCCGAAAATATTTTTGTAAAATGTACCACCATGATGGTTAAGGCGGAATCTTAAGGCTTTATAAAACACACTTATTATGACATTTCATCTACATAATCTGTATTTATTTCAAACCATTTGTCTGGGAATTGCAAATTTTGACGTTTCAAATCGCGACTTTGATGTTTTAAAAAGAAAAAGTGTATAATTTTCAAAATATTTTTTCTGCTAATTCTTAACCTTCTTGCGTCATGAAAAGTTAATTGTTCTATGTAATATTCCATTGGTTTTAACCACACAAAATATTTTGTTCTGGTGCTTTCCTTTGATCACCACTGGCCCCCAATTTTCTTTCTTTAAATGCCAATAATTTTTTTTCTTTCAACACAGAAATCTGAATTTCGGCGCGTAGGGGAAGTTTGGGAGTAGAAACGTGTACGCCAAATTTAATTTGGCATAGCTTTGTTATTTTTGGAGATACAAAAAATTTCCGAAAGAAAACCCAACATTTACCCGGAAAAACTAGTCCAAAAGTCCTGGCTAACTAACTTCTCCAAGCCACTACTTGCAAACCGAAGGTACCTACCCAATGTTATTAAAATCAGCTCATTATTTTTTGAGTTATCGGTGTGACATATATATATATATATATATATATATATATATATATATATATATATATATATATATATATATATAAGGAAAAAGGGTTAAGGGCAAAGCCGCAAGGAGACAACCGTATACACGTGTTTCAAGCTTATTAGCCATCATCAGCACGGTATAGCCAGGTGAAGATGGGAACACTCTGGATGAAGATGCAAAAATACACAAAGTCACAATACGTGTATACGATTGTTTTCCTTGTATAGTACAGAAATGCCGTGTTATAAATCCTGTTATAGTTAATAATATATATATATATATATATATATATATATATATATATATATATATATATATATATATATATATATATATATACACAGATCTCCTCATTAGTGAATTTTTCGTTTAGGTTACATTTTACGTTTATAGAAAATTACGTTATTCAAATTTGAAGCATTTAATGAAAATTTACTACCATAACGCACTTGCAGCGCCAGGAACCTTTTTTACTTGAAATACCTCAACAAAAAATTTAACAGAGTAAGAACTGGAGACCTGGGAGGCCACTATATTGGGCCTAGCCTACGGATCTACTTTCCAGGAAAGCAGTAATTTAATAACTCACGAATAAGAAGTGCAAGGTGCAGAGGTGCACCTTCTTTCTGAAACCAAATATCACCACTTGGTAAATCAGTATCGTCCTCATTTGACAAACTTGCAGCAGGAGCAGCGATGAGCTCATCGCTTAGAAAATCATGACATCGCTGCCCAGTGAGAGTTTCGTCAAAGAATAAAAGATTTATGATTCCATCCTATATTATTCCGGCCCACACGTTAACTTTACGAGGATATATATATATATATATATATATATATATATATATATATATATATATATATATATATATATATACCAGTGAACATTCAAGATCGAAAGATATTAATAGTTAAAGAAATTTGCAACTCTTTTTTTTTCTCACTTACCAGCTTGTTGGCTACTTTATAGAAAAAAATCAAAGAACTGGTGGAATATTTGTATATTTTTAGAAATAAAATCATGGTTTTAATAGAATTTTACACATAATAAAAAACTTTGTTACAAAAAATTTAATTTTTTGGTCAATACTTGACATGATTCTACTTATTTTATTATAAATCTGACGTGTTCTATTACTTGGCAATCTTAATAGCATTTCAAGTTAGATAAAATAGAGTAGAATTAAGTTGCATAGAGCTTTCGTGAACTGGTTGTATTATTTATCTAATATTTTCTCGATTGGATGTGAGGCTTTGACAAATTGCTTGCACGTAGTCATCATTTTAATGCATCCAAAAGGAACCGACTTGTCTATCGGGTTGCCGGTGATTGTCACAATCTATCAAAGAGAATATTTGAGAATAATTGAGTCCTTTGAAGTCTCCAAAGTTATTCGAAATGAAAACATGTTTAAATTGAGAAGAGTTTTATGCAGCGACTCACCTTTTAGAAGACATCTAAACATTTAACCGTGTAATATGATACATCACTGTGGTGCAGCTCTTCCCTGTGAAATTCAATGCATCTCTGCTTTTGAATCCATAGAATATGTAATACCTTATCTTATTTCTTACTAAGAACGAAGTAACCGTTTGTGTGATAGGATGCAACCTCGGTCGTATTTCACTCCTTAACATACTTTTCAGGAGTACTTATCTCGTGTGATCGTTTCGACTGGCAAATCAATCAAGCTTGCCATAAATTGGATATCCTGGCTCTCTTCTTTCAGATGTCTCCATACCCTATTATTAGTTTTTAAGTTAAAACAGGTTATTTTATTGTATAGTTAATGCTAACATGCAGGAAAGTCTTCTCCAATAGTAGTGTCCTTCTAGTAGTGGTGCAGGCAACAATGATATATATTGCGACATATTAAAGAGTGCCACGAATTGAATTATTACTCTAATATCGCTGTGATAATCTACTGACGCAGTACAAAGCACAGATACCGCAACAGTTGAAAAATTGTTCTCATATCTGAAAGGCTTCTCCAAAGATAACCTTGTCCTCCTTAGATCCTTTTCAAGAACCAGATGTTCGTCTTATAGGAGATGCATCTCTTACAGTCGATCTTACCTTTCTCGACAACAGGAGAAATGTTGGACATCTCTGCCACTTCTATCGATATTACTATCGACATTGCTCTTTAGAAATTGCTCTGCGAGTACCTCCCGGCAGACTTATTTCCAAAACATATAATTTCTATCTATTTAGGAAGCGAATAAACATATATCTTGTGGCACAACAACCAAGTTAGTGATGTCGTAGAGACACAAAGGCTCTGCTATTCATGAACTATTTCATTAAAAAACTTCCCTACGAAACTGTTTTTCGTTAAACGTATCGATGACTTAAATACAAATGACGTCAATATTATTTAAACCCCCATAATTAACCCAGACTTGAATTAAATGATAAAATGTCATATGTTGACTAATATTCGCATTTTTACACCCATAAACTTCTAAAATAACAATTGTGAGATGTACGACAGGGTCGCCATCGCGGTGTGGACCCAGATAATATGTTGTCGCGACAGTTCCAAACAACACAAAATGTTATAAAATACAGACTGTGTACAACCAACTAACCATTTTGTAATTTGTCAGCCCTGGCCCATTTCTTCTCTAATATAGGGACAATGTATGTAAGGCTAGATGTATCCACACCATAATTAGAACCGCAGGCCGGGTTCGCTCTAATGTGATCTTGTTAGTACGGTATATTAATGACTGCGAGAAGACACCTATAAGGCGACCTTATCGTACATCTATAATTACAGCGAAACCGGTCTGCTGTTCTAACTATGGAGTAAATAC
Organism: Tillus elongatus; assembly: GCA_964006375.1. Lineage (NCBI taxonomy): Eukaryota > Metazoa > Arthropoda > Insecta > Coleoptera > Cleridae > Tillus > Tillus elongatus. The sequence continues at coordinate 29,272,249 of OZ023265.1, forward strand.
ATCTATCCTTCTAAAATGATATATTGTACATTTGTAGACTGTTTTAATGAGTCGTATCGGCCTTTGGCATACCAGCGATGCAAACTCAATGGGTCTTTTGTACCTTACTATTTCGTGATAGTTGCCTAACATATTCAGACTTGATTGTAGTCTAATATCCTTCTTGAGCCTATTATATCCTATTCATGGGGTGTTAGGTTCACCCCTCCAAGGTATCTAAGCTTTTTGCAGAACAAAGCCATGCAGTCGCATAGCAAATGTTCTTTTGTTTCTGCTGCTCCAGTGGAGTATCTTTACTATTTACTGTCCGCCTGGCAGGTCTTTGTAAGATATTATTCTCAAGTCGTCCCTGTTCAAGCCAAGAAATAAGTTTCATTACGGGTATAACAAACAGTGTCTCTAACCAGATATTAAAGTGTGAGACGACATTATTGAAATGGCCATCTTGTAAATAGTAATACCTTAGAGCTGTGACACGTATATTTTCCGTCGGTGTCCGTTATTCTCTCTTAGATTGCTTGACAGTTATCTATCTGATAGAGAGCTCATAGATGGTGTGATGAGTGGGATGTGAACTGTACGTTTCGGGTTTCCGCAGGGGACAGTCTTGGGGCCATTGTTGTTTGTTATATACATAAATTCTTTATTCTAACCACCAGTATCAGATGAACTTACCAGTTTCGCTGATGATACCGTCGTTTCTTACAGGAGTAGTAGTTGGACAACTTTAAGAGACACAATACAGCGTGAACTTCCCCTTTTGCTGGATTATCTCAGTGAAAAGCTTTTAACAATAAACATGGATAAAACAAAATTTTTACCGTAAGCTAGTTACAGATCTCATCTGCCTGACTTTCCAGACATAACGTTTAGATATAATGGCTGTGACATGACACTGTCCTCCAGTTCAACGATTAGATACCTTGGGGTGATCATGAAATGGGATGTCCATGTTAACGAATTGGTCGGTAAGTTGAGGTCCTTAACTTACAAATTTAAATACTTAAGAAAGTTCCTTGACTTGGAGTGTATACTATGCATTGGTGCACACTCATATTAACTATGAGACTATTGCTTGGGGTGGGGTAGCGGAGTGTTTCTATAAAAGATTGGAAATGATCCAGAAGTGGATATTGAAAATTGTCTACAACAGGTGTTTTGTGTACCCTAGTGATGCGCTCTTTATGGAGTCGGGAATGATAGATCCTAGACAGACTTACATCCTAGCGCTCCTGATCCATACTCGAAAAAATGTTAACGCTTCCATCCGCCTAGACCATATCTATGGAAAGAGGTATAAAGTAGGTTGCCCGCATGTTCCCACTATGCAGAAGACTATTGGACAGCGATCTTATACTTACCTTGCCTTAAAGATATACAATGTTCTGTCAGAATCTTTAAAAAAGTTGAACTCTCTTTTCAAGCGTAGAATTAAGTTTTGGATTATTCAAATGACCAGGCAAGAGGCCCACCGATTGATAGATACTGGATTTTATTTTAACTCTTGGTCACAAAGTTCCTAGTTGCGGTGTATAAGTATGTGGGTTTGTGGAAGTGTGCGTCTGATGTGTGTTCTCTGTTACTTATTGTATTCATTGCTGCTTTTGTTTCCCGTGTGTGTGTGTCAGTAGGTACGTGTGTTGTTCAAATGTGTTAATGTGTGGCTATACTTGTGCTGTCTGAGTTACACCAGTGATTTGAGAGCGTGTAAGTGTGCGACACTTTAGGTTTCGTACACTATTGTATAATTATTTTAGATATAGTTTTTTGTGGCACGTTGTATGCAAATTATCGTCCAGAAAAGTATAAGGAGATATAATAGCCCGCATGCAGGTTCGCCTTTGTGGATTTCTCTCTCTCTCTCTCTTATGTTTAAGGTTAGCAGTTAGTAGTTTACATAATCATGTTAAGATCTTTGTAATTGTTGAAATTTTCATTGCTATTACTAAAATTGTACTTAACGTAGGTAAATAAACATTTATTATTATTATTATTATTATTATTATTAGTGTCTTTATAAATAAAACTGCTTCCTGCAACTTCTATAATGACTTTAAGTAACCTTTTAATTTTATTGTTGTTATTTCATGTTGAATTTTCACATTATAATGTTTACCAGAAACTACTAAAAAGCGTTTACAAAACTGTTGTATAGTTGATTTATAAGAATAGTATAACATAGCGTAGTATAAGAATGCAATAAAGTTATCTTAAAATGTCAGTGTTGACATTTTTTCAGTGTTGCAATAATGCTTATAAAATTGTTTTGTAATGTGCATGAAATGCTTTATAAATATTTACGGAGAACACTAAGTGAGTGGTGGACGTGCCGCCACCTAGTTGCGGAACCAAGTAGTATATTGTCACGCCAGCTGCAAATAACACAGAGTGTAAAAAAAATAGAGACTGTATACAACTAACTAACAATTCAGAAAATTGTCAGCCCTGGCCCATTTCTACCCCAATACAGGGACAAAGTATGTAAGGCTAGATATCTAGCTTTACATACTTTGTCCCTATATTGAGGTAGAAATGGGTCAGGGCTGACAATTTTATAAATTGTTAGTTGTATACAGTCTCTATTTTTTAACACTTTGTGTTATTTGGAGCTGGCGTGACAACATACTACTTGGTTCCGCAACTAGGTGGCGGCACGTCCACCACTCACTTAGTGTTTTAAGGCTGGCTATACTATAGCCGTATTACTTTTGGTGCATTTTTGCAACAATTAGTATGGCGTACTGAAGAGCTCTAATGAGAGCGAAACCGGTCTACGGTTCTAATTGTTGCGAGAATGCATCTAGCCTTATTTACGGAGATTCAAGTAATTTATAAACGGTGCCAATTTTGCATTTATAGCTGTTTTATAAACGTATTAAAAACAATTTGGGGAGTGGGATTATTTTATTAGCTTTTTGTCAAAAACGTTTTCAAAACTATAATAAAATATAAAGTTGTTAGTTGAGATAGAATTGTAGCAGTACTGCACAATATATTTAATACTTTGGGTAAATAAACAAATTGATTTGCACTATTTTATAGAATGTATATGTATAACTGCAGCAGTTTCGCTGAAGTGCTCAGCTTTGTCAAATACAGAATGAAAGTAGATATTAAATTTAATACCTACTTCGTATTGAATGCACGTCTCTGTCTCCCCAGATAAATCTCTAAGATCCAAAACTACCTATTAGTGAATTTTCTTAAAAAAAATTCACTAATGAGGAGATCCCGACTTTTGAATTTTGAAAAAATTTCTTCAAATGACCTCGAACTAGGCCCCCTAGAACACATATCCGGGGTCCGTTTCAATTTTTATATGTATATATATATATATATATATATATATATATATATATATATATATATATATATATATATATATATATATATATATATATATATATATATATATATATATATATATATATATATATATATATATATATATATATATATATATATATATATATATATATATATATATATATATATATATGTATCACACCGATAACTCAAAAAATAATAGGCCGATTTTGACTAAATTTGGTGGAAAAAGTCCTTTTGCAAATGGCTTGGATAAGTTCGTTAGCCAGGAAAATCTGACCAGGTTTTCCCGGAAAATTTTGTGTTTTCTTTCGAAAAAAATTTATATCTCCGGAATTAACAAAGTAAGGGCAACCAAATTTGGTACGCTAGTTAATATCCTTATAGGTAAGCCACCTACCAAAATTTAGCTATGTAGGTCAAAAGATAAAAAAGTTATAGGCATTTAAAAAAAAAATTGGGGTTTTCCTCAAAACGTCAAAGTTGCGATTTAAAACGTCAAAATCGGCAACATTTAGGCAAAGAACTTGAATCTAATACGGGATATGGAAATCAAATGTCTCAAGAAGGATCTTTTACAAACTCTGAAGTCTTAGTTTCAACGGTCATTGTCCTTCATTTTACTAAAATGTTTCCAGAAAATTCATTTCAAATAGACCCTTTCTCTGATGCTTGGCAGTAGCCTTAGCTTTAGAGTTTATCGTTTAATGGTATATAATTTTTGTCGAATTTTCGTAAAAAATCAATAAAGCTCAATATATCCGTTATTATACAAGATATGGAGAAAATTTGTATATATTAATTATAGGGTGTCTTGAACTACATCTTAAAAAAATATTTCTACAATCACAGGATGGCCCATAAGTCGTTGGTGATACAAATTTTCTTTTTTTTTTAATCAAACACGCCTTATGTTATTGCATTTTTGAATTTTTCAGCGATGCATGTTTGTAAGAAAAGAAATTGGGGACGCAGCAAGTGCGTTATGGTAGCGAATTTTTATTAAATGCTTCAAATTTGAATAGCTCAATTTGCTATTAACCTATAAGGTTGACCAAGAAACGAGTTTTTCCGGGAACACTTTAAGTTTACTTTTGGAAATTTTTGTACATTTTCACACAATAAAGTTATTTTTATGAAACATGGCACATTGTTTTTACTATATAGGTTATACTGGTAACCAAAATTGATGCCTGCTTTCTTAAAAAGGAAACACGCATATTTGCAATTAAAAACATTTTTATGAAAATTCACTACCATAACGCACTTGCTGCGTCCAGAGTTTTTTTATTACATAGTGAGGTCAGCAACCTCTCACTGCTGAATTACTACTTTGTGCAAACATGTTTAACATTGGACTGTTATTTGTTTGGTCAATTTGAGCGTTTAGTAAATTTCCTGTATTTTTAGTGAATTTGCTTAAAAAAAATTCACTAATGAGGAGATCCCGACTTTTGAATTTTGAAAAAATTTCTTCGCATGAGCGCTAATTAGGCCCCCCAGAAAACATATCCGGGGTCAGTTTCAATTTTTATATGTATATATATATATATATATATATATATATATATATATATATATATATATATATATATATATATATATATATATATATATATATATATATATATATATGTATCACACCGATAACTCAAAAAATAATGGGCCGATTTTGATCAAATTTGGTGAAAAAATTTCTTTTGCAAATGACTTGGATGAGTTCGTTAGTCAGGAAAATCTGCCCAGGTTTTCCCGGAAAATTTTGTGTTTTCTTTGAAAAAAAATTTATATCTCCGGAATTAACAAAGTAAGGACAACCAAATTTGGGACTCAGGTTTACATCCTTATAGGTAAGTTACCTACCAAAATTTAGCTATGTAGGTCAAAATACAAAAAAGTTATAGGCATTTAAAAATAAATAAATTGCGGTTTTCCTCAAAACGTCAAAGTGGCGATTTAAAATGTCAAAATTGGCAACATTTAGACAAATAACTTAAATCTAATACGGGCTATAGAAATAAAATGTCTCAAGAAGAATGTTTTACAAACCCTAAAGTCTAAGTTTAAACCGTCATTGTCTTTCATTTTACTAAAATATTTGCAGAAAATTTATTTCAAATAGACCCTTTCTCTGATGCTTGGCAGTAGCCTTAGCTATAGAGTTTATCATTTAATGGTATATAATTTTTGTCGAATTTTCGTAAAAAATTAATAAAGCTCAATATATCCGATATTATATATGATATGAAGAAAATTTGTATATATTAATTATAGGGTGTCTTGAGCTACATCTTAAAATAATATTTCGGCAATCACAGGTGGCCCATAAGTCGTTGGTGATACAAATTTCCTTTTTTTAATCAAACACGCCTTATGTTATTGCATTTTTGCATTTTCCATCGAAATATAATGCATGTTTGTAAGAAAATGAATTCTGGACGCAGCAAGTGCGTTATGGTAGCGAATTTTGATCAAATGTTTCATATTTGAACAGCTCAATTTGCTATTAACCTATAAGGTTGACCAAGAAACGTGTTTTTTCGGGAACATTTTAAGTTAACTTTTGGAAATTTTTGTACATTTTCACACAATAAAGTTATTTTAATGGAACATGGCACATTGTTTTTACTATATAGGTTATACTGGTAACCAAATTTGATGCCTGCTTTCTTTAAAAAAAACACACATATTTGTTATTAAAAAGATTTTTATGAAAATTCACTACCATAACGCACTTGCTGCGTCCAGAATTTTTGTTTGTTTGTTAATTGCTACTATTTCGCATAAATTTAATTTAAAACCTTTTGTACCGAATTTGAGAATGTCGAAATCATCACTTAATTGATGACTCTCATTTAATAAATGACTTGCAACATTTGAATCAATTTTATTATGTTCAAAGCTTTTTTTAGTGAATTTTCGTAGAAAAAATTCACCATTGGGGAGATCCCGACTTTTGAATTTTGAAAAAATTTTTGCAAATGAGCACGAACTAGGACCCCTAGAACCCATATCCGGGGTCAGTTTTAATTTTTATATGTTATATATATATATATATATATATATATATATATATATATATATATATATATATATATATATATATATATATATATATATATATATATATATATATATATATATATATATATATATATATATATATATATATATGTATCACACCGATAACTCAAAAAATAATAGGCCGATTTTGATAAAATTTGGCACGTACGTTTCTTTTATAAATGGCTTGGATAACTTCGTTAGTCAGGAAAATCGAACGAGGTTTTCCGGGAAAACTTTGAGTTTTTATACGAAAAAAATTCTTATCTCAAAAAGTAATAAGCCGATTTTAATAAAATTTGGCATGTACCTACCTTTTGTAAATGGCTTTGACAAGTTTGTTAGTCAGAAAAATCTAACGTGGTTTTCTGGGAAAATTTTGAGTTTTTATTCGAAAAAAATTTTTATCTCAAAGAATAATGGTCCGATTTTGATAAAATTTGGCATGTACCTTCCTTTTGTAAATGGATTTGATAAGTTCGTTAATCAGAAAAATCGGAGGAGTTTTTCCGGAAAAATTTTAAGTTTCCATTTGAAAAAAATTTGTATCTTAAAAAATAAAACATCTATGATAACCAAATTTGGTAGGTAGGTTTACGATATAAAAAGTAAACTATACACCATAATTTAGATTTCTATGTTACAAAAAAAAAAGTTATAATAAAATATTTTGTGCCAGATCATTTCTATGAAAATTCACTACCATAACGCACTTGCTGCGTCCAGGCTTTTTATGCTCGCGAGTGCGTGTCTTAAAACTTTTAAATGTTCTGCCTATATACATTTTGTCACAGGATCCACATGTGAGTTTATAATATTAATAATAATAATAATAATAATAATAATAATAATAATAATAATAATAATAATAATAATAATAATAATAATAATAATAATAATAATAATAATAATAATAATAATAATAATAATGACAATAATAATAATAATAATAATAATAACATTTTATTGACCCTTTCGATACAAAAATGCACATAAGTCAAGTCAACCAGTATACATAGGTACGCATAACACATAACAATAGCAAACAAGTTTCTATAACTAAACACAAACAAAACAGAAATATCACAGTTCATTATCACATAAATACTGGTCAATGCTGTAGTAACAGCTGGATGCTAGGAGTGCCTTCATATTATTTTTAAATATCCTGAACTCAGTATGTTCCATACACCTATTTGATAATTTATTATAAAATCTAAATATAAAAGATCTTTCATATTTTGCTGTATTATGGGCCACCGAACCCACGGCCACGAGTATCAGAACTGTAATTGAAAGAATTTACATCAAAGCGGTGAATATTTTTCTTTATATATAAAATAGTCCTGTAATGTAAATAGTATAGATAATCATGACCCTCCTTTCCACAAAAACCTACCGACAAGTGCAACGAGAAGGCACGTCAAATATAAGTCCTAGTGTTATTTTTTGAAGGATTATCAATCTGTTAGCACATACAGAGCCTCCCCATAGAATAACGTTATAGGCTAACACCGATCCCACAAGTGCATTGTAAACTGTGATTAAGCTTTCAATGTTCAGTGTATATTTTAGCAGTAGTTGAACACAAAATGCTTTGTTCAAGCTCCAACAAACATACTTCCTAATCAATCAAGACTCCAAGAAATTGTGTGAACCCAGTGGAACCAACATCAACGCCATTCGCCGTGAGACTATTTGGAAAGGGAAAACTGGATAGTCCGCCAAAGCACATAAAGACTGTCTTGGAATTGTTCACAACCAACTTATTTCTCCAACACCAATTCAACAAGTCAGAGTATGCAATGCGCAACTTCGCTTGAAGAGCCTCAACATCATCATCCACAACCACCAGGGTAACATTATTAGCAGACAATAATCTAAAATCTCATCTTCTAAAAGATGGTAAGTCATTTAGGAATAAAATAAATATTAAGAGACCAAGGACTGATCCCTGCGGTATCCCATACTCCATGCATTGCTCGCTGTAATCATGACCAGCAACAGATATATACATCCTTCTTCCCCCAAAGTAAGATATCAGAAAACCCAACACTCGTCCCTCAAACTCAAAGTTGTAGTGCCCAACGATACGTGGGTGTGATTACTGTGTGACCTCGGGTAGCATAACGCAGGAAGCAGTGACCATGCCGTGGTCTGAGCGACCAAGGGGACGGCGACTGATGTCTTATACCATTTTGGTTTTGTAGTAAGGAGGAGATCCAATGGATTTGAGCTGTGTGTTGAGATGCGAGGAAAGTAAGTAGGTTGCTGAACCATATTGGATAAAGAATTTCTGACCGCAAAGGCCTCCGCTGCTCTTCCTTGCGGGTCGGTTTTTGAAAATCCTAGCCATTCCTTATTATCGACATTGAAGTCATCAAGAATAGTGAACTCAGAGGAAGGATATTCAGAAACCATATGGTCGGGTTTTTCACAAAGGTAGTCAAACACCTGGAGAAAGTTGTTGCCAGAAGGTGACCGGTAAACAGATGAATTTAGTTGCAGCCCTGAGAGAAGGTTTTATCCATCGTATGTCTTTTCTTCCAGCTTCTAAATTGGGTAGTCTGGTGCAATATAGATTGCTACGGACGTATGCACTCACGCCTCCATGCAATCTAGAGGAAGTATGGAGCTCATACTTTGGGAAATTTTGGTGTTTAGTGACTGTTTTGGCACTAATTTGGGTTTCGGTGAAGAAGTGGAGTTGGGGCCTATTAGCCTGGAGGAAACGGTGGACGGATAAAAGGTTAGAATTTAGGCCACATATATTCGAGAAGGATATTATGTTAGATTTTGATGCCGGTGCCCCCTGAACACCCCTCTCCTGGAGATCCGAATGGAGGGATATTTTATCCCCGGAAAATCATATTTCGTGAGAGCTATGATTGTACTACCTTTATTCGCTTTTGCGAATACAATGTCCTGTGATTTTTGTTAATTTTTTATTCATTTGGTAGTTACAAACTCCGACTTTTTGGTACCGAAATTGCATAAATCTTATTTTATAATGTTTGCAGCTTAGTATTTAACTTCTATGTCATTTGAAATATTTCTCCGAGTTATTTCTGCTTCAATTCCTAACATTTCCAATGTATCAGCATTACGCGATGGGGGTAGATTATGTTTGACCTTTATTAGCGAATTTGTTGTAAAACGAAAAATTCACTAATGAAGAAATCTATATATATATATATATATATATATATATATATATATATATATATATATATATATATATATATATATATATATATATATATATATATATATATATATATATATATATATATATATATATATATATATATATATATATATATATATATATATATCGTACCGATAACTCAAAAAATTATGCGCCGCTTTGAATGAAATTTATTACGTTCCTTTCTTTTGTGAATGACCAGGACAGGTTCGTTAGCCAGGAAAACTTGTGCATCTTCAAAAATAACAGAGCTATGACAACCAAATTTGGCACATACGTTTCTACTATCAAGCTTAAACAACATAACGAACTCACAGAAAACAGTTTTGGGTTCCACTGGTGATCAGAGGAAAGCACAAGAACAAAATATTGATTGTGTGGTTAGCAAAACCAATCAAATATTACATACAATGGTTAAGTTTGCTTGACGCAAAAAGGTCAAGAATTAGCGGAAAAAATATTTTGAAACTTTTATAATTTTCTTCTTAAAACGTCAACTCGCGATTTTAAACGTAAAAATTAGCAATTTTCAGACCAATAATCTGTTGATAACCCATTTTTTCTATAGCTTTGTTTATTCCCGAGATACACAAGTTTTTATAAAGAAAACTCAAAGTTTTCCAGGAAAAACTTTACCGATTTTCCTGGCTGCCAAAGTCACTTGAAAAAGCACCCACCAAATTTAATCAAAATCGGCAAATTTTAGTTTTGAGCGATCAGTTTTCTACATACACACACACACAGACACAAATGTATATTGCATTTTTTATCGAAATATGCGTTTATAAGAAAAAAATCTGGACGCAGTAAGTGCGTTTTGGTAGCGAATTTTCGGTAAATTTGCAGATTAGCTCCCGAACGCTTTTAAAAAAACTGTTTTCAGAAACTAGCCCCCATCCCCCCTGGATCCACAAACCCCAAGAAAAATTTCTTTTTCACACCCCCCAAGGAAGTTACGCGACCAGGAGTGAGTAGAGGGTGCATAATTTTTTTTTAGCTAAATTTCATAGAACAAATTCGTTAATGCATTTTTGCATTTTTTGTTTAAATATGATGCGTTTGTAAGAAAAAAATCTGGACGCAGTAAGTGCGTTTTGGTAGCGAATTTTCGGTAAATTTCCAGTTTAGCTCCTGAACGCTTAAGAAAAACTGTTTTCAGAAACTTGCCCCCATCCCCCTGGTACCACAAACCCCAAGAAAAATTTCTTGTTCACATCCCCCAAGGAAGTTACGGGACCAGGAGTGAGTAGAGGGTGCATAATTTTTTTTTAGCTAAATTTCATAGAACAAATTCGTTAATGCATTTTTGCATTTTTTGTTTAAATATGATGCGTTTGTAAGAAAAAAATCTGTACGCAGTAAGTGCGTTTTGGTAGCAAATTTTCGGTAAATTTGCAGTTTAGCTCCCGAACGCTTTTCAAAAAACTATTTTCAGAAACCTGCCTAAGCCTCCACCCCCCTGGATCCACAAACTCCAAGGAAAATTTCTTGTTCACACTCCCCAAGGAAGTTACGGGATCAGGAGTGAGTAGAGGTGTATAATTTTTTTTGGCTAATTTTCGTAGATCAAATTCGTTAATGCATTTTTCAATTTTTTATCGAAATATGATGCGTTTGTAAGAAAAAAATCTGGACGCAGTAAGTGCGTTTTGGTAGCGAATTTTCGGTAAATTTGCAGTTTAGCTTCCGAACGTTTTTCAAAAATCTTTTTTCAGAAACCTGCCCCCCTCCCCCCATGGAAATACAAACCCCAAGAAAAATTTCTTGTTCTTACCCCCCATACGGGACCACGGGTGCTGAGCGGGGTAGGTAGTAAAAAGGAAATATGAGCAGAAAATTCGAATAAAGTGGGCTTGAAAGCTGTCTTTTTCACATCTTGAAGCCATATCCTCCTTAAACCGTGCCTACCCCGCCACACCACCCCTATTCACTTCCAGTTTTTCTGTGGTTTGTGCATCCAGGTGAGGTCCTAGTAATGTTTCTGAAAACAATTTGTTGAAAAACGTTCGGGAGCTAATCTGCAAATTTACCGAATTTTCATTAAATCCTTTAAATTTGAATAACTCAATTTGCTATTAACGTAAGCTTTGTTGGATAGAAAACCCATTTAAGTTTATTTTCAATTTTTTTTTTCGTATATTTTCAAACCATAGGTAATTTTGATAAAATATAGTACTTTATTTCTACTACATAAGCTATACCGGTAATCAGATTGATGCCTGCTAGCATTTGCTATTAAAAACATTTTTATGGTAATTCACTTCCATAACACATTTGCTGCATCTAAACTTTTGAAAAATGTTTATATATTTTCAAACAATAAGTTTATTTCAATGAAATATGGTACATTGTTTCTACTATATAGGCAACCAAGTTTGATGCCTGCTTTCATCAAATAAATACATTTGTTATTAAAAATATTTTAAAGAAAATTCGCTACCATAACGCACTTGCTGCGTCCAGAGATTTTTCTAACTAGGAAAGTTCTCTAATAATTACGAAAAATTGGACGACATGCTACGGTGGTATATGTTTTCGAAATATTTGCGCGGTGCACGCCGCCAAAATTTTCCTATAAAATTAACGTTAGACCTGAGAGTATAAAACACAGGCTGAAATTTTTCCGTTAAAAAACCCAGAACAAAAGTTCTAAATAAAACCGAAAAAAGTTCTATTTACACTGCATCATCAGCAACATAAACTAGCTTATTACATTAAGTTATTAGGATGATTTGAGACGAACGAGAGAAGAAGCTTCTGCAATAAATTTCCTATCTGAGCCGAATAAGATGGGAACTTTCTTTATTGCTACATGGAAAGTTTTATAGTTTGCGTTATGTTTTTCTGAAACTTTTGTGTGTTATACCATAATCGAGTATCGTCCGTGATCAAAAGATGATCGCTGACTTTTACGTAAATTAAAAGTTCTGAAATTGTGTGGGCGTACTTATATCAGCATTTCGTATATTTACACGGAGCTCGTACTAAAATTTTATTAGGTGTTTTTTTTTGCTTTCAGTAATGTGAAATTTTGTTAGCTAAACAAACGATGTGTATAACATGATATATAAAACGAAAAGTTTTAAACTTGGAATCATTACTAAATATCGGGGTGTTGGAAATATTCATTCGCTGTTGTTTTCCATCAAAGCCATTTTGGTACATTTATAGGCATAATATGTTAAATTTTGTAATCAAAACTCCGATAATATTAACACAGCGGTTCTCAAACTTTCGTAAGTCCGCTCCCATATTTTACGTTAAACACATGCAACCCTGCATAATACGAGATGAGAAAATCCAGCAGGCGGGGAGTGTTGCAACAATACACAATAAATCCTCTAATTGTACAATTTCAATGCTTCTTACATGATCAATGTAGGGACAGATCACTTTTCAATTAATCTCAAATCTTATCTAAATCAGATCGTAGATAGTAAAACTATTTTCACAATAGAACAAAATCAAAAACCATTATAAACTGATCTGAAATTTTAAACCGATAAATTAATTACCCAATAAATGTTACCAATATTAGTATTTTTCTTTAAAAAAAATCACTAATGAGGAGATCCTGACTATTGCATTTTTATTTGTTTATATATATATATATATATATATATATATATATATATATATATATATATATATATATATATATATTAGTGATGGGAAAAACGGTTATTTTTTGTTAACAGTTGAAGCCGTTAACGTTATTTAATAATCACCGTTGAAAATAGCGGCTTCAGTTATTTTAAACTGGATAGTCGATCGATAGTATCCTACATTCCCCTACAAGCTGTGAGCGAGATCGAGCACACTAGTATAAATGCATTATATTTTTACCCCGTTATTTCACGTAGTGTATAAATCTCAAATTTTGTCGATATGAAAAGGAAACAAAGGGTTAAGAAATTATAATAAGCGTGTCGTAAATATTTTGCCACTCTGAAGTGAAACTTTTAGAAATGAGAAAGGAGTCTTATATTAGTATTTACTTAGATGTTTTAGGAATTATAAACTAGTCATTTCTAACAAATTTCTTTTATGAGGAGTCTTTACGTACATGTCAATGCCACAGCAAGAATCAATAAATATCATTAATTATCACGTCTTGGGACGTTAGACGTTAGAACTTTTATTGCTACACAGGGAGTGATTCTAAGAACTCCATAACATAACGCAGATCATAAAATTTCGGTAAAGAAATTTGCCTTTATTCTGTACATATGGTTTGTTATTACATTATGCTTTTATTAGTGAATTTTCTTAAAAAAAATTCACTAATGAGGAGATCTCGACTTTTGAATTTTGAAAAAATTTCTTCAAATGAGCGCTATTTAGGACCCCTGGAACCCAAATCCGGGGTCGGTTTCAGACTTTATATGTTTATATATATATATATATATATATATATATATATATATATATATATATATATATATATATATATATATATATATATATATATATATATATATATATATATATATATATATATATATGTTTATATATTTATGTGTCACACCTATAATTAAAAAAATAATGGACCGATTTCGATAAAATTAGGTGAGTACCTTCCTTTCGCGAGTGGCTTGGATAAGTTCGTTAGCCAGGAAAATCAGCCGAGGTTTTCCCGGAAAATTTTGTGTTTTCCTTTGAAAAAAATCGAAAAAATTTTATATCTCCGGAATTAACAAAGTAAGGGCAACTAAATTTAATACACGGGTTTACATCATTATAGGTAAACTACCTACCAAAATTTAGCGCTGTAGGTTAACAGACAAAAAAGTTAGAGGCATTTAAAGAAAAATAAATTTGGGTTTTCCTCAAAACGTCAAAGTCGCGATTTTAAACGTCAAAATTGTTAATATTTAGGCAATGAACCTCAAATTAATATGAGCTATGGAAGGAAAATGTCTCAAGAATAATGTTTTACAAAGCCTGAACTCTTAGTTTCAATCGTCATTGTCCTTCATTTTACTAAAATATTTCCAGAATATTAATTTAAAATACACCCTTTCTCTGATGCTTTAGCAGTAGTGTTGGCTATAGAGTTTATCGTTTAATGGTATATCATTTTTGTCGAATTTTCGTAAAAAATCATTAAAGCGCAGTATAACCGTTATTATGCAAGTTACAAAAAAAAGTTGTATACATTAATTGTAGGGTGTCTTAAGCTTCATTTAAAAAAATATTTCCACAATTACAGGGTGGCCCATAAGTCGTTGGTGATTCAAATTTTCTTTTTTTTTAGTGACTTTTTTTAATCGAACACGCCCTATGATATTGCATTTTTGTATTTTCCATCGAAATATAATACATCTTTGTAAAAAAAGAAATTCGGGACGCAGCAAGTGCGTTATGGTAGCGAATTTTCATTAAATGCTTCAAATTTTGAATCAATTTGCTATTAACCTATAAGGTTGACCAGAAAACCAGTTTTTTCGGGAACAATTTAAGTTTACTTTCGGAAATTTTTGTACATTTTCAAACAATAAAGTTATTTTGATGAAACATGGCACATTGTTTCTAATATATAGATTATACTGGTAACCAAATTTGGTGCCTGCTTTCTTAAAAAAACATATTTGCTATTTAAGAAAACATTTTTATGAAAATTCACTACCATAACGCACTTGCTGCGTCCAGAGTTTTTCTTTCTTAAAAAGATCTCTATCTCTAGTTACATTTTCGGTTCACTGGTCATCTTTATCAGTCCACTTTTAAAAACTGTGCAAACAACAGCCAACAGTATAAAAAATTGAGTTTGGGTTTTAAAAAAAATTAGAAGATATATAGTATTAATTGTTTATTTACTTATTTTAATATTCGTTGTTTCAAAATTAGTTTCAAAAATTTCGAAGGGCTGTAACTTGGAGGAGAAGGGGTTTCAAGAAAAACTTAAAAAGCACCGCTTATTTTTCTTCAAAGAATCACCCTGTATATATATATATATATATATATATATATATATATATATATATATATATATATATATATTCATTTAATTTTTTATATTTAAATGTATAAAGATATTAAAAAATGTTGTATCATTATATTTTTTTATCAATTTGATAACTATTAACAAACGAAAATGACGTGTTAACTGTTTTCTTAGGTAATGTATATAAATTTAAATAAATAAGTACTTTAATTTCACGTGAAATAACCCTATTTTGCGTTGTCTATAGTGAAAGTAATAACACGTTTTTACAGAAATTCATCTTTTCACCCAATATTTTTTATTATTAAATATTTGGCTTTACATACTAGTGGGAAACTCAACTGTTTGAAAAATAACAGCTTCTCAGTTTAACAGAATAACTCTGTGTAGTAATGTCCGTATGCCGTATCCCCATCAACAACCGGTTAAAGTTAAAATTAAAATTAAACCGTTTTTTGTACCGAAGATAGTACGTCCCTAAAGCTGTGAGCGAGAGCGAGCATTCCCAATCTCAAGGCTATTCATCCCGTTAAATGGTTAAATAACAGTTGCCGATGAAAACCGATGTTTATTCATCGAACCTAGTTGCAGTAGAACTGAAACAGACACGACTCCGAAATCTAGGTTAGTGTAAAAAGCGTTACTTTTTAAGCCGTTATTTTTATAAATCCATAACTGGTGGTTACCGTTACGGCTCGGTAACCGTTTAAAAATAGCTGACAGTAAAATAACGACCCATCACTAATATATATATATATATATATATATATATATATATATATATATATATATATATATATATATATATATATATATATATATATATATATATATATATCTATATATATATATATATATATATATATATATATATATATATATATATATATATATATATATATATATATATATATATATATATATATATATATACATTGTAACCTCCCTGTACAACTTCTATCTTCTAAAATTCAATAAAAGTCAAACAGTAGTAGTAATATATGCGGTACCTCAAGTGAACCCAAATCTGGTCAGTAGAAGTCACTATTTCATATAAGTCCGACCCTAAAAAGTTTCTATCTGTCAGATTTATAATAAGCAAGATTAGAAATGCTTTATAAGGTTTGAAGATCTTATTATTGTTTACTACTTACGCTGTTGTGTTATTGAACTTCCTGAGGTCTCATATTTATCAGCGCTCCAAACTAGTGTCTTGTTACGATGATTTTGCTAAAAGCTTATTTTCGATATCTAGGAAATCAATATCAAGAGTTCTTATAAGCGTCGTCACGGAAGGTCAAAAGGGTTTAAAGGTAAATTAATTTTCAATCAGACAGACAGTTAATGTAACAAAATATTAAATTTATTCACACGAATTGCATTTGAAATGGTGAAGAAAATAAAATTAAATGATTGCTAACTCTCAGAATAAACATTAATTGTACACAAATAGAAATCAAATGGATAGCAAGAATTTCAGTAACAAGAAATTATTAATTTACGCACATGTGACAGAATAATGAGACAAATGTGGTTTGGTTATTACTAAATAAATCTTAGAGAAAAAGTTACGGCAGTTAAAGAAAAAAAATTGGAATTTTCTTCAAAACGTCAAACTTGCAAATTGAAACGTCAAAATTTACAATGTTTAGGCAAAGAACGTGAAACAAATACAGATTGTGAAAAGAAAATGTTGCAAGTAGAGTGTTCTGCGAACCCTTAAGTTTCGGATTCAACCGTCACTGCCCTTCATTTTACTAAAATATTTACAGAAAATTCATTTCAAATAGACCCTTTCTCTGATGCTTTGGCTGTCAGTTTAGTTAAGTTGATGCTTTCGCTGTAGGTTTAGTGAAGTGAATGGTTTAAATGTCTATAATTTTTAGCTAATTTTCGAAGAACAAATTCGTTAGTGCATTTTTGCATTTCTTATCAAAATACGATGTATGTTTGTAAGAAAAAAATCTGGACGCAGTAAGTGCGTTTTGGTAACGAGTTTTCATTAAATTCTTCAAATTTCAATAACTCAATTTGCTATTAACGTAAGTTTTGTTGGTTAGGAAACCAACATTTAAATTTATTTTCGGAAAATTTGTGTACATTTTCAAACAATAAGAAATTTTGATAAAATATAGTACATTGTTTCTACTACATAGGCTATATCGATAATCAGATTGATGCCTGCTCGCATTTTCTATTAAAAACATGTTTATGAAAATTCACTTCCATAACGCACTTGCTGCGTCCAGACGTTTTTTGTTTCTAAAGCATACATCTTATTTACTCACACTATGATTATGATCTATCTATATGGATTTATTGTCAGCTCTGCTCTTCATATATGTAATAATAATTTCATAGATAAGAAATACCTTGTAAAAGGCATGAAGGTCACAAGAAAATACATAATCACGAACGATAGAGCTGTAATTGTGAATGCACATCCAATTCATCGCAGAATAGAACACTCATTGAAATCGGTTGCGCACGTAAACCAAATGAATGCGACGATCGGCCATATTAACTTATCTCAGAAACTAGATTACAAGGGGAGAGACCAAGAGGAAGATTCAATAAAAGATCGAGTGGTACAGCGAGAACTACCTTGCAACAATGAAGAATTCCATGAGCGAAAAAAAAACATGACAAAAACACAAAAGAATAGAGAAAATTTTTAAGTGATTGTAGCATAGTTAGGGTAATTAATTTAAAAGCTTTAATAAACATTACACCTTCGGCTTTGTTTACATATAAATTTGTTTGTCAAATTTCAAGTATGTTATACTTCGATATTGCAGTGTCAAGTATTTTTAGGATAAACTGTTTATATGTCGCTATATACAACACAAGTCAAAATGGACTTACTGTATGGACGTATTATGGGATTTAGGTAAATAAAGTATCAGTATATATTGTAAACGGGATGCTTGCCTGTTTAAGTATCTATTAATATTTAGACAAAATTTTCCTTCCTACGGATAAATTTTGTCTTCAAGCTGGGGTCAGATGTAAGCAAGGTGCTTACCGTTTAAGCATCTAGTTTTATGATATTTCTCCATACATAAATGTTCAGAGAAAATGCAAGTAAATCACTGGATTTGATCTCAGAAAAGTTTATGAAAAACCGGTACAAGTAATTAAACGATCGTAAATTTATTCATTATAAAATGCATAAAATATTTAGCCTGCAAACATGCTGAAATTGAGTGTATTTAATTATGTGTAATTAAAACACTTTACCAAGTGAAAGTGCGCGGTACAACAGTCATTTTAATGCATGGTGTAACTCAAAACCGCACCGTGGATGATAGGACAAGTTGATAACCTCTAAGGGGGTCACTGAGTTTGCACATAGAAAAGTGCAAACTCGGAATTTAATATATGAAGTAGAAAATACGTGTCAAAAAAGGTTAGTGTGAACTCGGCCGCCTCGGGACTGGGGAGTACAGCCGCGACAATAATGTCAAGGGTTTTCTTTCTTAAAAAAAAAAGGAGAGTAAATTTAGAAGTTGGAGTGGAATTTCAGGGAAGTGAATTAGGTTTTCTTTAAAGGGCGGTTATCGCGGATGAAGGCGGTGGAACGGCCGATACACCATGGTACAAGGCTGGCTTAGTGCCCCAGGATTTTGGTTAGTCCGTTCTATGTTTAAACTATTGCTTAAATTGTCTTTTATTTGAGAGGCTAGCTGTCTCGGGTACTGAAGTCATTTTTATATAGAATTTGTATAGATATATATTTTGGGCTATCGGCTGAGAGTTAGAAATAGTATAGATGAATTGAGCCTTAGGGGCTAGAATATAATTACAGTGAATTCGAATAATATCGAAATTGTAGATGGGGCTTTAAGGGGTTTTAGTAGATGGGGAATTGTTGTGAAATCCTATAATACGAAGGACAAGATAGGGCTTTGAACCGCAAGGGTTTAGTCGGGAGCTATAAGGGGTTATATGAATTTCAGAGCTGTAATTAAGCTTAGTAGTCCTTTTCTAAGATTTGGGAAAACCTCCCACACCATTTTGTTTAGATAACTGTAGAATTTTATTTATTTGGATGGAGAGTTTTCCGCTTAATTTTAATTAAGGAAACCTATAGAATAATTGATTATTTACAATTTATTGTGCCGTTTAAATTAATTTTATTTTGTATTGAAGCCATTCTACAACTTGATGCGGGG
Organism: Tillus elongatus; assembly: GCA_964006375.1. Lineage (NCBI taxonomy): Eukaryota > Metazoa > Arthropoda > Insecta > Coleoptera > Cleridae > Tillus > Tillus elongatus. The sequence continues at coordinate 29,291,969 of OZ023265.1, forward strand.
TTTTATTCTTAGCATAAGACTCCCTACACTAAAGTTACTTTAAGAGTCCTTTTAAAATGATTGTGACGTGTTTGTCAGGTATATATATATATATATATATATATATATATATATATATATATATATATATATATATATATATATATATATATATATATATATATATATATATATATATATATATATATATATATATATATATATATATATATATATATAAAATATATTCATCCTTAGTGTATACCGAGTGACAAACACGTCACAATCATTTTAAAAGGACTGTTAAAGTAACCCTAGTTCAGGGAGTCTTATGCTATGGGAAAAGGCTGGGAATTCGACAAATATGTTTAAAAGCATTTGTATAGCAACTTTAATTAGATTTAATGTTGATTTGAAAACTATGTTTCTACAGTGCACCGTTTCCGGAATATAAGCAAAAAATAAAAAATTGGGACCTTTGCACCCCCCTCTCACCTTTGTGTCACCACCCAGGGCAGGGACTTTTAGTATGTTTTTCAACTAGCCATTCCTAACAAAGTCCTGTTGTCGAAAATTCTCGCATATTCCATGCCCTCTACAATGCATTCATTGATTGGACTAATTGACCAACTATCATGTTATTGAATGCATGAAAACTTTTAAAGATTTGCAGTTATAAGTACACTTGGGGAACCCAAATCACCACAGCACATATTTCAAAGACCTGACCATTGTTTCACTAACCAAGTTAGCGTCATAAGAGGATAAACATTTCTAATTCAAATCAACCGCTACTGTGTATTTATATCACACCTAAGTAACGAACTAATCTGAAGTAAGTTGTAGTCAGTGACCATCGTTTGTCTATTGTGTAAATACTTAAACGGAACGAGGTCGAAGAACTACTTTAGTCTTCTGGTTGACAAATTTATAAGATTTTATCTAATCTAAGGATAATGGGCTTAAAATGAAAGGTACCGAGATATTTAAGGAAGCTACACGTTCTTTTGATCTATAAGTTTCACTATATAAATATTGGGTCAACTGAAGGAGGCCGACATTAACATATGGCAAACAGATTAATAACAGTAGCTTATCTTTTTTAAACAAACCGAATGTTTGGCTCAAAATTCTACATAAACACAAGTATTTATATTGATTTTTAGCTATACGTAAAAACAGAAATTTATATTGACTTCTAAGATAAAAATAAAAACAAAAGGGGGGTTTCTAAGCCGATAACCAAACGTAGAGCCTAGTATCGGTATAGACCGGCCGAGTTATTGTCACTAATTTATTATTCTGCCAGACAAATCTGGAGTGTTTGGCTGTCCAAATGCAAAGTGAAAATAAAGGGCTTGAAATTAAAAGTGCCGTACGATTCAATGAAATTTTGTTCTTAAAAGACCTTAATATAAAAATACTTTCTAATGAATCAAGCATAGTTTGATGTCTAACGTTTTTGACAAGTTTCAAATTTTCTTTGTCAATGTGGTGATTATTATCCCATATATGTTGTGCCACACATGATTTGTCCACCGTACCATATCGTAAATGTGCGAGATGTTCACGAAATCTGGTGGCTATGTTTCTCTTGGTTTGACCCACGTATTTAAGATTGCAATCCTTGAAACTTATCTCATAAATACCCGACATTTCAGTGGCTTTGTCTTTGTCTTTCGTATTATCCAACACATTTTTTAAATTACTTTTCGTCGAAAAAGTCAAATGTAAATCGGCTGTTTTAAAAATACTTTCCAAACCCTTCGTGATACGTGGTTTATAAGGTAGACAAACAAATTTTTTCTCTATTCTATCTTTCTTAAATGTCGTACATTCTGATATCATTTTCTTTGTTCTGTGTTTGTTAACCAATTTGTCCACTAAACTATCCGAATAACCGTTATATCTAACCACGTTTTTTATGTAATTTAACTCTATATTAAATCTATTTTTACTTAACGGAAAATTTATCAATCTGTTTACCAGGAAATTTAAATTAGCCGTTTTGTGTGCAAAAGTATGATGTGAGTCGTTAGGAATATAACTAATAGTGGCACTTTCCTTCCTATAGACATCGAATTCGAGCCATTATTTTTATTTTTTATCACTAGTACATCTAGAAAGAAAGTTTATTGTTGATTTCTATTTCGTGGGTAAATTTTACAATTTTATTGAATCAAATTGACTATTTAGTTTTACAGTAAATTCTTCAACCCTGCATATATTTGTGTTAAACACTGCAAAAATATCGTCGACATAACGAAGCCAAACTCTAGAGAAATACCCATTTTTATTTTTTAAATCCGTCTCAAATATACTCATAAAAATGTCTGCAACAAAAAGAGATAATGGATTTCCCATTTCTGTGCCTTCAGTTTGTTCAAAAAACTCATTGTTTAATTGTAAAATATTTTGTTTTATACAAAGGCTAGTTAGAGTTAAATATTCTTTGCAGACGTCTTATATTGTTCAATTTTAACAATTGTTCCAAATACTCAAGCGTTTGATTGGTGGGTACACTAGGATAATATATATATATATATATATATATATATATATATATATATATATATATATATATATATATATATATATATATTGTTTTGGAAACCAGATCCACTAAACGTAACACATTAACAAAGCATTAAAGTTCAAACAGGAATGCAAAGAATTTAGTGGGAAAGTAGTAAATAAATAAATGGAGCATATATAATTCAAATCAGTCATTGATATGGGGTATAAGATAATTAGATTAAGTTAATATAAGAGGGTTTCAGAGGACTTAAAAGACTAAACTAGCTAAGCCCACATTTACATTAACAAAAAAATGTAGTGATTGTCAAAGTTAGATTAAGTATCGATAGTGTATGTAAACAATCGAACTAGAACAAAATTGGAATATTTAGAATGACTGTTGTAATTAGCATTAAGGAGGTGTGCACAAAGTGACAGTTCCACAATAATTTGAGATATTTTGTCAAAAATGACAGTTCCCAGAAAAGGGCAAGAAATCGGTTACAACACAAAAACGGAAGTTTTTTTGGACAAAAGGAGATTGCTGTAAAAATAATTGGATGAAAAAAGAGGTTTTGACAGAAGAAAATAGACTGACATGGTTTTTTTTAAGTTTAGAGAGCCGTGGTCATTAGCTATTTATAAGAACAGAAAAAGTATTGTTCTGAAGTAAAGTTAGAGAGCGGAGGTCATTAGCTGTTTATAAGAACAGAAAAAAGTATTGTTCGGAAGTAAAGTTTAGAGAGCGGGGTCCTTGGCGGTTTATAAAACCAGCGAAAGTACCTAAAAGAATCAAACGCTATCACTCAAGATATGGTAACATAGAATCCAGAGGCAGATCTAAATACAAATACATATAATACATATCCAGTGAAATACACCTATGGTAAATGAGAACAATCATAATACACAAGGGTAATCTGGATGTAGATAGCTATCAAGGTAAAGTGATATTGACATTTTTTAAAATTAAATTAAAATTAAATTTAGGTTGTTCATAAATAGACTAATTAGTCGAATAAGTATAGACGGATCCAATAGGTAATATAAGGAATTTTTTTTAATATTCGGTGGGGAGAAGTTTTATGTAACTTAATATATAAATGATTATACAATAAATTATGTAAATAATAGAGTAAAAAAATGACATATCAATTACTTAGTTGAGTACTTAAGGTGGAAAAATTAAAAGAATGTCACTAATTATCAAAAGGACATATATTTAATTGGGAAATATTATTGTTGAACATTGTTATTAAATCGTTTAATAAATTGTTGTAGGGGTTTGAACCGATGCTCTGAGATAGGAGGAACAGCTGGGGCCAAAAAAAAAACACAACAATAGATAGATATATTACACAGACACCTAATTAAATAAATACAATAAAATATATATATATATATATATATATATATATATATATATATATATATATATATATATATATATATTATATATATGTATATATATATATATATATATATATATATATATATATATATATATATATATATATTATATATGTATATATATATATATATATATATATATATATATATATATATATATATGTATGTATATATAACTTCATATAATAATAATTGTTTAAAAAAAGATAAGCGACTGTAATTGATCTATTCGCCAGATGTTAATATCGTCCTTCTTTAGTTGATCCAATATTCACGTTAGTGAAATTTCTAGATCAAAAGAACGTGTAGCTTCCTTAAATATCTCGGTACCTTTTATTTTAAGCCCGTTAACCTTAGATTAGATAAAAGCTCATAAATTTATCAACCAGAAGACTAAAGTAGTTCTTCGACCTCGTTCCGTTTAAGTATTTACACAATAGACAAACAATGGTCACCGACTACAAATTACCTCGGATTAGTTCGTTATATAAATACAGAGTAGCGGTTGATTTTAATTTATAATTTTTCATCCTATGATGACGCTAACTTGATTAGTGAAGCGATCGTCAGGTCTTTGAAATATGTGTTGTGGTGATTTGGCTTCTCCAGGTGTACTTATCACAGGTTCCAGTTTTCACATAGTGAAAGATTTGCAGTGTTGGTACCTGAGCGATACTAATCGTTTTTAAGTCAACCAAATTAAAATAAATCTTATAAATATAAACACTGCCTGGTATACTTTTCTTATAAAGTTATATTATCCATACTTAAATGTTGCAGTGTAAGCTGAGAACTTCTCTCTACACTGACACTAAGTTGAAATACCTAAACAAAGGTCATATATATATAAATTCCCAGGTTAGAAACTGGAGACAGCTCGCTAATAGAACAGACAAGGGGGACTACCCCTGCTGAGATGACTTGGAGATGACACTTGAAATAGATAAGCCGAATACCACCACCAGGTGGGGCTGACTGGCAGACGCCCGTCGCTTGACCTACCCGCATTACGAGAATTCCCCGGTGACACCTTATACACGTCCGAACTCTGGTTGTCTCATTCACATATAGCTCACACAACTCAACATATCCAGGATGTAGGTGAAAATGCTGTGAGAATTCGGCGATCTCGAAGAATAAACCTGTCACATATGTCCTGCGCAGGGTTATTTATTGATGTTCCATCGACACTGCGAAAAGAATCGGAAATATTGTCGGGGGAATAGAAGCGAACATTAAGTGAAGGAAATGACGCTGGTGATCCCATAATTCAAGATATATTTTCAGTGATTTTTTGTTATTTCCTAATGACTGGGCAAGCCAACGATAGACTGCCACATACAGGGTGTCAGTCAAATGTATATCGTTTCTTCTACAACTCTCTGAAAGTTTGTTCTGAAATATTAACACTTTTTTTTGTATTTCAAAAACACACCATAAATACTATCGTACTGTGGGTATCGACAACGAGGAAAGGGGCAACTTGTTTATTCTCGACTTGAAGGTTCGGAGGAGAAAGAAAAACATGTGCCGGCAAAGAATTCCACAAGTTGAAAGTCCTCGGGACAAAAGAGCGGGCATAACAAGATGTTCTATGTCTGGTGACGACAAGGAGGAAAGAGGCAACTTGTTAATTCTGGACTTGAGGGTTTGGAGGTTCGCAGGAGAAAAGGAAAATAATGTACCGGCAAGGAATTCCACAACTTGGAAGTCCTCGGGACCAAAGAGCGGGCATAATAAGATGTTCCTGGTGACCTGGATAGTAAAAGGGTGCATTCGCTCTGTTCCCCTGGTAGATCTGTTAGGGGCAGCAGGTGGAGGAAATATGGAAGAAAGCTCCTCTGAGCAGTGCCCATGCAAATATCTATAAAAGAGAGAGAGGTCACCAACAGCACGTCAGTGGGCAAGGGATGGCACACTTTGGGTGAGGGTAGCGTCACCCATGAGACGTATATCTCTCTTCTGAATGGAGTTTATGATACCGAGTGTAGAAGCGACAGCGGCACCCCAGATGTGGAAGCAGTATTCGAGGTTTGGCCTTATTTGTGATGTATGTAAGGTATATAGATTAGCTGGTGAAAAGTATTTGCAAGCCCGGAAGGTGAAACCTAATTTCTTAGCAGCCTCTTCTACAATTGATGTGACATGTTGGTGCCAATTGAGATTTCGATCCACAGAAATTTTTTGTTAAGAACACGATTTTATTTTGACTAAAATGTTTTATTTCAGTTAGGTTTCCGTTTCTAATTGCATTACCAAAGGGTAGAATAAATATGTTATTTTATTTTAAGAGTTCATTAGTAAAAAAAGCTAAAATAGGAGAACGCATGAGAATAACAACGGTGGATGCAGCCAAAAATGTATGTTAGAACAAGGTCAAGTCAGGAAAACGGCGTTATTAAATGTAAGATCAGTATAAAAAATTATTTTAGGACAAATTTGAGCCCATTTTAACATATTTTAAACTTAAGAAAATGTTTATTACATTATGTGTGATTGTTTATTAAATAAAACTCTGGACGCAGCAAGTGCGTTATGGTAGTGAATTTTCATAAAAATGTTTTTTATAACAAATATGTCTTCTTTTTTTTTAAAGAAAAGCAGGCATAAAATTTGGTTACCAGTATAACCTCTATAGTGGGAACAATGTACCACATTTTATCAAAATAACTTTGTTGTTGGGAAAAAGGCAAATATTTTTCGAAAACTAACTTAAAATATCCCCGAAAAACTGGCCCGATTTTCCTGGCCAACGAACTTCCTCAAGGTATTTAGCCCCTACCAAGATATAATTATTTACAAAAAGCTTTTCGACAAAACTTACAAAAAAAATTGTAAACAACTTTTTTGCGAAAATCCAAAAACATTTTTTTTACAATAACTTATTAAACATTAGGTACTAATTACCAAAATTTTACAAAAATTTCACAAACAATGATTTCTACATAAACAAATAAAATTCGCTACCATAACGCACTTGCTGCGTCCAGAATTTTTTTATTACAAACATGCATTATATTTCGATGGAAAATGCAAAAATGCAACAACATAAGGCGTGTTTGATTAAAAAAAAAAAGAAAACTTGTATCACCAACGACTTATGGGCCATCCTGTGATTGTAGAAATATTTTTTTAAGATGTAGCTCAAGACACCCTATAATTAATATATACAAATTTTTTTCATATCTTGTATAATAAAGGATATATTGAGCTTTATTGATTTTTGACGAAAATTTGACAAAAATTATATACCATTAAACGATAAACTCTATAGCTAAGGCTACTGCCAAGCATCAGAGAAAGGGTCTATTTGAAATGAATTTTCTGGAAACATTTTAGTAAAATGAAGGACAATGACGGTTGAAACTAAGACTTCAGGGTTTGTAAAACATCCTTCTTGAGACATTTTATTTCCATAGCCCGTATTAGATTCAAGTTCTTTGCCTAAATGTTGCCAATTTTGACATTTTAAGTCGCAACTTTGACGTTTTGAGGAAAACCCTAATTTATTTTTCTTTAATTGCCTATAACTTTTTTGTCTTTTGAGCTACAGGGCGTGATGGGTGACTTACGTATAAGATCATAAACCCGTGTAACAAATTTGGTTGCCCTTACTTTGTTAATTCCGGAGATATAAATTTTTTCCGAAAGAAAATACAAAATTTTCCGGGAAAACCTTGGCAGATTTTCCTGGCTAACGAACTCATCCAAGCCATTTGCAAAGGGAATTTATTCACCAAATTTAATCAAAATCGGTCAATTATTTTTTGAGTTATCGGTGTGATACATATATATATATATATATATATATATATATATATATATATATATATATATATATATATATATATATATATATATATATATAAACATATAAAAATTGAAACTGACCCCGGATATGTGTTCTGGTGGGCCTAATTAGCGCTCATTTGAAGAAATTTTTTCAAAATTCAAAAGTCGGGATCTCCTCATTAGTGAATTTTTTTTTAAGAAAATTCACTAAAAATATAAATAAACATCATACGCATTTATTGCGAGTTTGAAATCTCTTGTTTTATTTATTATTACTGCAAACGCGATCAAAACAATGACAAAGGTATTTTAGCGACTTTGCGGTACTTTGTGCAACATAATTGTGACTTTTAGGTAAAAATGGTCACTTGTTATGCGTAAGGTTTAGGAAGGGGGAGGGAGGTTTACAGAGAAACGTTACGGCGTGTTACATGCGGGGAGGGAGCCTCAAAACTCTTCAAAAATTGCGTTATGTAATACTTGAACGCGACCACCCCCCCCCCCCCCCTCCCCCCCAGACGTTAAGAGACCACCTATTGTGACTAGTCGTGTGAGTAAAGTGAGGGTTTTTAGTATAATAGTTGTGAAAGTTATGTCTGTTGACATGTCTGCTTTTACGAAATGTTGCTTCATCAGCGAACAACACAAAGTTGAAGAATCTTGTATCGCTTTGTATTTGTTGCTGCGCCCAGTGATAAAATGATAATCGCCTTTGATGGTCATCATTGTACGGTTCTTGGAGGAGTTGAACATGTTATGGGTGAAATTTGTTTTTACGTAAAATTCGTAAAACACAGGTCCTACTAATATCAATTTCCCTTGCTATTTTTCTTGAGCTGATATGAGGGCTTTATATCACTTTCAAATTTACTATCAACTCTTTCTCTTCAGTCAAAACAGGCTTGGTTCTCTCAGTCTTCTTGTGTCCTTTATTCCCCGTTTCGTCAAAATGTCGCATCAGTCTTTCAAAAGCCCTTTTGTGTGGTTGCCTTCTATTGAGATATTTCTCATGATAGATTCTGTCACAAATAAACAGTTTTTGTTACTTGCTCCTAACGAATAAATCATATCGATCATTTCTTGTTGACAGAAAGTCATTTTAGCCTCTTGTTATAATTCAAATACGAGAAAATAAATACTCCATAGTTTAGGTTAATGTTGACAAGTAAGTCAATACATTGTTTATTTTGCATAGTTACGATATAAAACACTAATTGGTCTCTTTATAAAAATGTACCTTTTTTCTTAAAAAACACCCAATATCTCAGTAAATACTGGTTTTAGGTATAGGAATACTGCATGAAACTGAAAGATAATTTGTTGATGTATCGAAATGGATTATAATGTACAGGCTGCTCCATTTGAGTTTCTTGAGAAAACTTGACTCCATTGTTTCCCACCCTGTATGCTGCCTTCAAAAGATTCTTTCTATATTGATGCAATTTGAAAGAAGAGCATTTCTTCGGAGTTTTGGCATGACAGTGTTGCACGCTGACATGAAGATGCAGACCGCCAAACGTGCCTCTGATGTTTTAGAAACGTGGCCATAACTTTTGAAGGACTCTATAGACCCAAACAACTATACATTGGATGTATCGGAAAAACAAGAGAAATTCAAAAATGAAACAATATACAGGATATACCATTTAAAAAAAGTGATGTTATGGCTGTATCTAACTCATGCATCACCCTGTATATCCAAAAATTATTTTAGTTGGTAGCTAACGTTAGTACCTGCAACTTTCGTTCCAATTGTTTTTATTATTAAACAATAATGGAGATATTCAACTTGAACACACTGTTGGACCAGCCTGTATGTGTAGTATAATCTTTCTTAAACAAGTCACCCTACAAACTGTATTTGGTGGCTGTACAATTTTGAGGTAAAAAAAAATGTCTAAATTACCTAAGCCGGCTAGGCTGGCTAACAAAATAATTTAAGCTATATTATTGAGCTAGCTTTAGCACCTAATAAATATCATTTAAATGTTCACTGCTAATTCGTATTAAAAATAAATGCAGATGAAGATACTTTTTGTCTGGCCCCACAAGTGCTTGTTTCTTCTTTTTAGCCGGTTTTGTGGAGTTTCGGTAGGTGGTAGTGGACTTTTCCTTTACGTGATAGTAAAGGATTATTTTCACGCCCGAAGAGGTACCACCCCTTACATCAAGGGGCCAATGAAGTCCCAGCGGACGTTTTCGGTTCTGGTGTATGAGTTAGTTTCCCTTATAAACAAAAACGATGATGGCTCCTCCTTGTACAAAAGATTCCGGAGATAAAATACCCTTTCATTCGGATCTCCGGGAGAGGGGTGTGCCGGGGCCGCCGGCATCAAGATTTAACATATACTTCTCGAATATATGTGGCCTGAATTTCAACCTGAACTCCGTCCACCATTTCCTCCAGACTAATATGCTCCAATATCTCTTCCTCAACGAAACCCAAACCAGTGCCAAAACAGCCACTAATCACCCTAATTTTTCGCGGTGTAAGCTCCTTACTCCCTTTAGATTGCATGAAGATGTGTGCGCATACGTCCGTAGCAATCTACCCTGCACCAGACTCCCCAATTTAGAAGCTGGAAAAAAGACATAATGACCTCCTCTCTAGCACATCCATCCCAGTTCACAGTTACGCGGACGACAGCACCCTCCACTCAAATATACAATATTCTAAACCTGTCTCCAAAGCCCAATTAGATGAGGATCGGAGACTCTTGGAGGATTCTGTCCCTGTGGATCTCCAAAAAATATTGGGCTGCGGGAGAAGAAATCTTGTACAATTCAACTCCACCAAATCTCAGTCTTGCTTTCTATTTCCTCAAAGATACACTAGCCCTAGACCCGTCACAACGAACAACCAAGATATTCAAAGTAATAAGTCATTTTCACTTGTTGGCATTTCTGTGGATCGAAATCTCAATTGACACCAAGATGTAACATCAATTGCAGAAGCGGCTGCTAAATTAGGTTTCCTCTTCCAGGCTCGCAAATACTATTTACCAGCTAATTCTTATATACTTCACAAATAAGGCGAAACGTCGAATACTGCTCCCACATCTGGGGTGCCGCTGCCGCTTCTACACTCCATATCCTGGACTTTATTCAGAAGAGAGCTATACGTCTTATTTCTGACCCTACCCTCACCCAAAGGCTGCCACCCCTTGCCCACCGACGTGCCGTTGATGACCTCTCTCTCTATTTTATAGATATCTGCACGGGCACTGCTCAGAGGAGCTTTCGTCCATACTTCCTCCACCTGCTGTTCCCAATAGATCTACCAGGGGAAATGAGCGAATGCGCCCTTTTACTGTCCAGGTCACCAGACATAGAGCATCCTGTTATGCCCGCTTTTTTGTCCCGAGGACTTCCAAGTTGTGGAACTCCTTGCCGACACATGTTTTCCTTCTCCTCTGAACCTCCAAACCTTCAAGTCTAGAATTCACAAGTTGCCTATTTCCTCCTTGTCAACCCCCACTGTACGATAGTATTTAGGCCGTGAGCTCTCGTGGTGTGTTGTTGAAATAAAATAAGAAGGAGAAACTTGCACTTGTGAAATCGGAGATAAAGTCTCTACATCTGTATTTAGAATGGAACGGTTTCCAGAAGTAAGCCAATAACAATTAACGAATTTAACAGCTAAATCAAATACGGTTGATTTTAAGATTTAATTTTCTTATAGATGCTTCACCTATTTTGAAAGCTTTTACGTACGATATAATATTTAAATAAGACCTATTTCCGGAACTATATAGTCTCGATGGCTAACTGGACGTGAGAATTTTTCCAACGTGTAATTTTATCCAGTTAAACAAAAACGTCACGCAGAGGCACTTTAGAACAGAAGGGCTTAATGAATACGCTGCTCTCAAGAATTATTTATGTTCTTTTTCTAGTAGTTAATGCATTATAATGGATCGACCGCCCTGCAGCAGATAAATAAAGTATAAATGTAGGTAAGTACAGACGCCATTCCGTTGCGTTTGCTGAGATTTTTTAAAATTAAATATAATATGTGAAGCTTCTGGCAAAAACAACTATCGCTCATAATGTATGTAAGGCTAAATGTATTCTCACTACCATTAGAACCGTAGCATAATACGGCATAATAGTAGTATATAAACACGGAATTACTAAAATTTCTTGAAAACCACAGTCTAATCCACGACAGGCAGTATGGATTCCGTCTGTGCAGGTCCACTGCCAACCTCCTTTCCTTTGTCACCCATTCTTGGAACAAGTCTATGGAACTACAAGGTAAAGTTATTCAAAGTAATGAGTCCTTTTCACTTGTTAGAATTTCTGTGGATCGAAATCTCAATTGGCACAAACATGTCACATCAATTGCAGGAGCGGCTGCTAAAAAACTAGGTTTCCTCTTCCGGGCTCGCAAACACTTTTCGCCAACTAATCTCTATACCTTATATACTTCGCAAATAAGGCCAAACCTCGAATACTGCTCCCATATCTGTGGTGCCGCTGCCGCTTCTACACTCGCTATCTTGGACTACATTCAGAAGAGAGCTATGCGTCTCATCGGTGACCCTACCCTCACCCATAGGTTGCCATCAGTTGCCCACCGACGTGCCTTTCGTGAGCTCTCTCGCTTTATCTGCACGGGCACTGCTCAGAGGAGCTTCCTTCCATAGTTCCTCCACCTGCTGCCCCCAACAGATCTACCAGGGAAACAGAGCGAATGAACCCTTTTACTGTCCAGGGTCACCAGACATATAACTTCCAAGTTGTGGAATACCTGCGTTTCGTGTTTGAGAAGCGAAGGGCATGCCCTTAGGTTTTGTATAACACTCTCTATACATACAGATACTAGTTTTGGAAATAATTACTTTTAGAATTGCGTGCCATGATTCGATCAGATTACGTGATTATTTATCGAAGTTTCGAAGAAAAATATTAGAATAGTTAAATAAACTTTGGTACTTAAAAGTAACAAATAATAAATTTGATAGGATTATCTAGGTAAACATTTTCATAATATGTAAGCAGTTGATAAATTGTTTTTATAAATGTCAAATGAAACTTTAAAGTGGCAGACATAAGTAATGTTCTTATGTCTGAGAGCTTTTGGCATGAAAATATGAGTATTAGTGAATTTTCATTCAGAAAATTTACTAATAGAGAGGTATCGATGGTGAGACTTTTGGAAAGTTTCTTCAAATAAGCACGAATTAGGCACTCTGGAACCCAATTCCATGGTCAGTTAAAATGTTTATGAATATATATATATATATATATATATATATATATATATATATATATATATATATATATATATATATATAGATAGCTTATTTTTAATTAATTTTTCTCGTACTTCTGGACCTTTTTGCGTCAAGATAAGTTATTTTTTTCTGTAGTATGTAATAGATGTTCTCCACAAATATTTTGGTATTGCTTTGCTTCCCTGGCCGCCAGCGTGACAAAATAAAAAAAATGCCTATAACTCTTTTCTTTTAACCTAGAGATCTAAATTTTGGTGGATATTATACTTTTCATAAAATTCACTAATAGTAACCGGCATATTACATTTAGTTGTCATACCTTTTTTTACTTTCAGATTTTTTTTTTTAACGAAACCCAAAATTGTACCGGAAAAACTGGTCCCTTTATCCTGGCTAACGAACTTATCCAAGAGACTTGCAAAAAGAAGATATTTCCCGAATTTGATAAAAATCAGCCTATATTTTTGGAGTTATCGGTGTGATACAATTTTTTCTACGAAAATTCACTAAAAGATAATTACGTATTGCAAATGTGTATTGACTAGCGTCAATAAACATCTAGAATTCAGAAGGGCCACTTGCTCCAGTTAGCTTACGCGCTGGATACGTCCTTCAGTTGCCGAAACGAAACCCAACAGTGATGCCAGAGAAGTAGTCTCCAAGTCTGTAAATGGCATTTTAGAGGTTTAACTTTTTTAGACTCTTTCACGGTATTCAAAAAATATTATTTAGTAACTAAAAATAAAATAAATTCTGAAGTAGATGCCTAAAGAAGCCTAAACTGCTTTGTTGAACAAACATTAAGATAAAATATTTTTTAAGGTTTAAACTTGTCTTACCTTTTTAAACAGTTTTAATATTTTAGCCTAATTTAAATTCACCAAAAAATGAAATCCACTGTCCTGCCGTGCCATTATCTTTCCAAGTCATTATATTTAATGAACAAACCACCCTGCTGTCTTAATTGCGCATCTAATGTTGTCGTGATATTTCATTCACCTCGTTCACTTCATTTAATTGCAAGAAGCCGTTGCTCTTAAACCTCTCTGGGACATTGTCGTTATTCATTTGTGACCTGTTTTAGTCGTCGGCGAAGTCTCTTTACTTAAAATTTTGCTCTCGAAAAAACTCTTTCCAACTTTCCTAACATTTTAGAAGAATGTAAACAGTTTACCGACTGTCTAGAAATTTCGCCGTGAAATATCATTCAGAGAAAACTTTCATCCCTTGAAGAATTAGGAAACTTTACAATATCGGAAAACATCTCTATCCTCGTATTAAATTTTCTATCATTGAGTGAGGATCACGAGCCGATACATAATTGAATATTGGAAAAGTAGGCCTTGCAAATCGTATTAGGGTGTTTTGCTGAAAACTGTTTTTTTCAAAAACAGAGCTGTTTGTTTAAAATAAGAATTAAATCGTAAATAACACTTTTACTTTGGATGCCTCAATGGCTTAGTAATACGAAGGTGTGCTTCTGAAATGTAAGATACTGGGTTCGACTCCAGTAAGTATCATTTTAATTTTTTATTACATTCTGTAAATCTAACATCACACTAGGTTGTGGAATGGGGTTCGAGCAACTTGGAAATGGAATAGTAAAGCCGTTGGTCCCATATACCATGCAACGTGGGAAATGCTCAAGATTTCTCTTATTCGCGACTGTGCCACTGTTTTTGTGGATCCTCTTAGTACATTGTTTAGCTTTGTGGTAAAAAATAAGGTATTTTCTGAAATGTGGAAGAATTCTGGAATTCGTTTGGCTATTTACAAAAAAAAAAGGCGATGGAAATAGCATTCATAACAAGGCTAAATGCATTCTTACCATAATTAAAACCGCACACCGGTTTCGCTCTGATTAGAGCTCGTCATACGTATTACAGCGATAGTACATTTTTTTTTGGGATGCAGGAGGGGGAAATGCTCATGCATACCCCACTCACGGCCCCGTAGGTTCCGTGGGATATCGAGGTACTATGAAACTGTACTCACTAAAAACCCCTTCCTGGGAGTACCGGACCTTAGTCCATACCTCCGTCGGAAAGAATTACATACAATGACTTTTTGGGTATGAATGTTTCCGTTCTTTTTTTGCCGCGGGGGCGTTAGCGGGTAAGCATAAGCTTTGGACGCTTATGCTTGTGTGGAAATTGCTTGTCGTAGTCGGTGGCACTACGGAGAAGAGCATTTGGGTGAGAAGCGGCTTTTGCGAACTGTGTTGTGGATAGTTGAGTTATAAACTAAAGTATCGAAGGAATTTCCAGATTAGAGTGAATCTGCCTGTTTCGGACAAACCACGGCGCTCTGGTAACCATTCTCAGAATTTTGTTCTGGATGATTTGAAAGGTCTTGATGTGTGTTGCGGCCGCGGTGTCCCATGCAGGTGATGCATAGGTCAAGGCTGGTCGGATGATGACTTTGTACATGAGCAACTTATTGTTCATGGGCAATTTGGAATTTCTATTTAGAAATGGGAACAGCTTCGACATGAACATCGAGGCTTTTTTTCGGGCGTGATCGACATGGGGGCGCCAGGTTAAGTGTTTGTCGAGGAAAACCCCGAGGTATTTGGCGGAATCTTGCCAGGGAATTAGAGGGTTGTCTAATGAAACGTGTTCATGAGGTGTGTGTGTCTCCTCTTGGAAAATAGGACAGCTGAACATTTATCGGGGTTTATGGCTAGAAGGGATTTCCTACACCATGCTTGCAGCTCGACTACGGCGGTCTGAAGTCGTTCGGTTATTATCCTCGGCTGAGTGGAGCTGCTGAGGATGGTGGTGTCGTCTTCGTACAGTGCGTATGTCACGTTTAAGGGGGCTGTCGGAATGTCTGCGACAAACATATTGTACAGCAGAGGGGAGATAGCAGAACCCTGCGGGAGACCAGCCTTGGCTGGGTACGTTCTAGATCTGGCTCCCAGATGTTTAACCTGGTACTTCTTCTGTTGCAGGTATGACCTGATTAGCAGAATCAGAGGGAGAGGATAATTAAATGATAGAAGTTTGTTTAGGAAGCCCGCATGCCAAACCCTATCGAAAGCTTGAGCAATGTCAAGAAATACTGCACGAGTTGACTTGTTTTTATTAAATCCTTCGTTGATGTTTTCCACCACACGAAGGACTTGGTTTGTGGTGGAGTGCTGGTGTTTGAAACCGAATTGCCCATCCGGGAGGATATGATTTTCTGAGGTGAATGAAGCTAGCCTTTTCTGAATCAGTTTTTCGCCGATTTTGCCGATGACTGGCAGTGGGCTAGTGGGACTGTAGTTCTGAGGGAACAGCGGATCTTTGCTAGGTTTCAGGATGTTGATAATGTCGGAAAATTTCCACATGGAAGAAAAATGTGGAAATCGCCGCATGGCATTCATAATCGTAACTAGGAATACCACGGCTTTGCGGGGGAGGGTTTTTCAGGACCACGTTGGGGATTCCATCGTATCCCGCAGCTTTTCTATTTTTAAATGATTTGACTACTTGGGAAACTTCTTCGAAAGTTGTCGGCTCGATAGTTGTGCCTGGGGTGGCACGAAGCGCACTCCTGACGTAGCGGTGCGTTCTTGCTACATGCGACAGATCAACGTTGTTATAATTCGGGCTGAATTGCAACTCCAGATGATCTACGAATGCAGTAGCTTTCTCCGCAACCGTGTATACGACACCGTTACGGCCGTGAAGTGGGGATATCGGAAGTTTTCGGGAGCGAAGGGCTTTAGCCACTTGCCAGATGGAATTGTCTTGGGTAGACAGGGTTTACAGGCGCTCCTCACAACGATTGTTGCGGAGTTATTGTAGGGCGGATCGTACTTGTTTGATGACTCTGTTTGCGTCTCGTTTGTCGGTGGGGTTTCCGGTGCCTTGAGCTAGTCTACGCACGCGTTTTTTTTTTCGAGTATCATTTCTCTGATACTGGACGGAAATGGTGGCAGATTGCTCCTGGCGGGGTACGTCCTTGATGCATGTTCGATAGAACATTGAATTTTGGACTGTAGATTATCCACTGCACCCTTGAGTTCGGGGATGCTGCGGATAACCGGAATATTGCCAAGGGTGTTTTTAAGGTAATCTGTGAAAACTGACCACAATACCTTTTTCCTTGGGAGTGCGGGTTCGTACGATAGTACACCTATAAAGTATAACGGCTATGGCAGCCAGCCTCCTAGAACATTGTGAGATGTACGACAGGGTCGCCATCTAGATGCGGAACCAGGGAGTA
The DNA here is from genome assembly GCA_964006375.1 of Tillus elongatus. Lineage (NCBI taxonomy): Eukaryota > Metazoa > Arthropoda > Insecta > Coleoptera > Cleridae > Tillus > Tillus elongatus. The sequence continues at coordinate 29,309,122 of OZ023265.1, forward strand.
TGCTGACACGACAGGCCCAAATAACAAAAAATGTTATAAAATAGAGATTATGTAAAACCAACTAACAATTTTGTAAGTTGTCAGCAGTCATAGGCAGTGGTTCAAATGTTAAAGAAAAATATAAAGTAAAATAGTCATAAATAAAATTGCTAGATGTTATAGGCTATAAATTGTTTGCCAAATTAATGAAATAAAGGTATCAACAACAATTTAACCACTACAAAAGGTTAAAAATCAAGTGTATTGATTGTGTGTAAACAATAGTTTGACAGTAAAGGACTTTTGGCTATAAAATTTAATAAGATAAGATATAGACAATAAATGGAAAATCGAATGAACTATTTTGTGTAGAATTTAATTAAGTTATGTAATATGTTGTCACGACAGCTCTAGGTTGTTAAGTTAAGGTTAAAATACATTAAAAGCAGGTTATTCTTTGATAAATTTTTTAAAGTGAATAGAGCCTTGGAATATATTAGAAAAAAAAGTCTGGACTAAGCAAGTGCATTATGGTAGTGAATTTTCATATAAATGATCTGGCACTAAATATTTTGCATTAACTTTTTTCCTTGTAACTTACAAATCTACATTTTGGTGTATAGTTTAATTTTTATATTGCTAACCTGAGACCAAATTCGGTTACCTTACCTTTTTTATTTTTTGAGAAAAAAATTTTGTTTCGAACGAAAACTCAAATTTTTTTTGGAAAATTTGATCCGATTTCCCTGGCTAACGGGTTTGTCCACGCCACTTACAAAAGGAAGGGTCATACCATATGATCAAAATCGGCCTATTATTTTTTGAGTTATCGGTGTTATACACACACGCATATATATATATATATATATATATATATATATATATATATATATATATATATATATAAACATGCGGAAATTGAGTGTATTTAATTATGTGTAATTAAAATACCTCAGCAAGCGAAAACGAGCGATACAACGGTCACTTGATGCATGGTGTATAATAATTTTCATATTTTATTTTCGATTTTGGTCCTAAAGCCGTTTGTAAATAATTATATTTTAACAGCTGCGTAAATAGCTTGAAGAGGTCTGCCAGGAAATCGGACCAGTTTTTTCTGAAATTTTTTAAGTTGATTTTCGGAAAATGTTTGTACTTGTTGGAACAACAAAGCTCTCTTAATATAATATGGTACATTGTTAGCACTATATACATTATACTGCCAGCCAAATGTCCTTTTTAAAAACAAGACATATTTGCCATTAAAAATATTTTTACGAAAATTCGCTACCATAACGCACTTGCTGCGTCCAGACTTTTTTCTTATTGTTTTGTAGCTAATTTCTAAGTCATATTGTTTAAGTATTTGTGCTATTTTTTTGATGTGGTGTTTATAAATAAATGTTGTGTACTTTGTGTTTGTTTCTGGTGTTTTGTTTGCGGTTTTGTTGATTTGTTTGTTTTTTATTTGTTTTACTAGCTTCTCTATTGTTTTCTTGTTGTATCCATTTCTTTGTGCTATTTGTATTATGATGTTGTATTCCTTTTCTCGTTCGTCATTATGGAGTGGTACATTTAGCACTCTGTATATTAAGTAACTGTATGCGGCCATTTTGTGTCTGTGTGGGTGTATCGAGTGTTTAGTGATGTCTGTTTGTGTAGGTTTTTTGTATATTTTGTATTCAACCTGTTTTTCTTTTCTGATTAGCGTTAAGTCTGGGAAGTTTATGGCGTTGTTTGATACTTTTTCTATTGTAAATTTTATGTTGTTGATTTTGTTTATTTTTTCGAGGATATGTTGGTTTTTTAATTGTCATATATTATTAATGTTTCATCGACATATCTTATCCATTTGAGGTTTGGGTCTGTTCCTTTTATGATGGTGTTGATTTTATCTTCTAACTGTTGTATGTATATTTTTGCCATGATGCTTGATAGTGGAGATCTCATTGGTAGTCCGTCTTCTTGGATGTAGTATTCTCCGTTGAATTCAAAGTTATTTTGTTTTAATATGATGTTTAATATTTCGTTGATTTGTTGTTGTTTTGCATTTTATTTTAGATTATATTTGTGGTTTCGCTAATTGGTATATTGGTGTACATATTTGTTATGTCGAATAAGGCGAGTCTTGTGTTTTCGTTTATGTTTTCTAATTTATATATATATATATATATATATATATATATATATATATATATATATATATATATATATATATATATATATATATATTGTGACGAGGCCTTGGCTTGCAAACCGTTTTGCGGTGACACGGATTGACGGTTACTATCTGGGGATCTCGGGCGCCAGATTTTAAAGGGTTTACTCCCTGTTGAGGATGTCTGCGACCTCTTCACTTAACTCTGACCGAGATAACGATCAAAGTACCTGGGTAACTCTGTGGAGAAGAGTTCGGTAGCCTTTAGGTAATATAGGCTAAATTTAGTGACCCATGAGTGAGCGGGCTTTAATCGCTGATTCGGCGTGATCCGACAACTTCTGTTTTAACGAAAGGTGTATGTTAAGGGGTTATATAAAAATTAATCAAGGTCTTTAATTTACCCAACTCTATATTTCAAATTTGAAACTATTTACAAAATATATATACACAGAACAATATTTACAAAATATGTACAAATAAAATATGCGGGTACTAACATCAATCGGAACGTGGCCCTCGCTAAAGCGGTAAAGGTTAGTGCGTGACAAAGCGTATGGATTCGGTCAGGTGTATATGATACGAGCAGTATTTCTCTCAAGCGAGGATACGGCAGGCGGGCAGCACACCGCGATAGATAACATCAGAACACTAGCTATAACTTCTCCATCGAAACAGGGGACAGCGGAGACGAAAAGGTGCAGACTGGAGTGACGGGATGGCAGTTCCCGGAGGCCTAGGTGGACTGTGAATCCTCAGCATATCCGCTAGGGCCAAACGGGGACGAAAACATATTGATTACTTTAGCGAGCTGTGAATCCTCAGCGTCCTCACTAAAATAACACAAGAGCTTATACTGTATGGGGCGGAAAGCCGGGAGCCCGACGAAGGTTACAGGGATAATTGGGAAAGACGTCTCACTTGGATAGGCTGTGAATCCTCAGCGTCCCTATCGGGATCAATCCAAGATGAATATGTCACGATCATTTAAGTGAGCTGTAAATCCTCAGCATCCCCACAAAAATAATATAAGACAATATAACATACGGGAATCCTCTAGGAAGGACCGAAATAACTAGCTTGCATAGGTTTGGGCTGAAAGGCGTGATAATTTAAAAATATGAAAATTCGCTACAAAATATGGATTAAATAAAACGGACAATTTCTCACGTATAACAATATTTGCGGATACGGAAATCGGTTGAAACAGGTGCGGTCGGACGGCAAACTTAAGCGGACTTGGTGCGGACTGGTGGCGACTTAAAAGCTTAACAGCTGAGTTAACAATACTGCCTCTGCCCCGTGTTACTTTTCCTTTTATATGAATTTCACAGCCGGCCAAAAACTCCGCGATGATTGGAATTTAATCACCTTATCACGACCAGATAAGATAACGAGTACGAAATACACGTTTAATTAAATATAAATCGCCTTAAAATATTTCATGGTGAAAAATATCCTAGCGAGTATTTATATAGTTTGTATTTAACTATTTTCTATTTACTTAATTATCGACTTAGTAATTATGCGTTTTATACCAAATACCGATAGAAAATAATACTTCATCACAATATATATATATATATATATATATATATATATATATATATATATATATATATATATATATATATATATATATATATATATATATATATATATATATATATATACACAGTTACAGAAACAAAAACGGACATTTGTGAAGTCAGAGAAATAGTCTTCACGTTTTGTGTGAGAGTTTTATAACTTTAATATTTCTGTATTCTTCAAATGTTATTATTTGGAGTTTAATACATGCTAAAGCTTTCACGAAGGAAATACATCTATTGAATTTCATCAACATAACAGTGCTACAATTTAAATAAGAGATTTTTTTCGGATATAAGCATGTCTAGTTCAGTCATGCACTACTGCCGCAAATTCAGTGTGATTTGGTCATTAGAGATCTAGCAACTTCACCTTTAAAATTTTGCATCAATTAATTTTCTTTAAATTTGTGTTGACCAAAAACCGTTAAGAGTGACGTTGTGAAAATAAAATTAAATGTTTTTCATTGTTGAAAGTTTTTGTTTCCATAAAAAATATTTCGCTACAATACGGCAGAATATTACTTGAACACCATGTTATAGCTCTGTAACGCAATGATGCTCCCCTACACGCTAAATTACACGCTAAACTTGTAAAACTTTTCTCCTTGCAGCTCCCTGAATACAAAATAGGCGCATTTGCGAAACTTGGTAACATTTAGATACGGCATGACCTTAGAGCAATATCAATAAATTCAAAGTTTAGCCAGCAGAGTTGAATGCAGTTTAACAAGGGACAATGTATGCCGCAGCACGTGTCAAAAGTTTTCCAGGTTGTTCAAAGTAAGGGAGTTTTCGTCTGAATTTTTATTTAGCCACGTATGGTTTCAAAACGTACAGAGTAAACACGAAAGCGCCAATGTGGACATTTTACGCTTCAGAGCTTCTTGTTATGGTCCGTTTAAAAGCCCGGTTGTAGCGTATTAAAAACTGTCACAAGAACGACATCCTCGGGAATATGAAAATTAGGAGTCCCTCGTAGTAAACACTCAATATAGACAAAAGCAATTATGTGCTTGCGTTCTTTTATTACAGGCGGTTATCTACATGATTTACCATGCATTAAGTCTAGGAAAGTTATTAACTTAGAAAATTACATCACTTATTCCTGTCACTGCCGTGGTTTGCCGCAGCGTAATCTAGTCCATTAGATGAGTAACTAATTTTCTGTACTTAAAAGGAAATTCGCTCTCCAAGTGCATAACAGGCATTGCAGAAGCGATTAGAACAAAAAATTGCTTATTTTAGTCGTAGTGTTACGAGAGTCGTTGATATTTAATCTATGGTTATTGGGGCGCGTTCTTTTGGATGTGGTATGCGGACAACAAGAGGGGTATAAGCAAGAGGGTGTAAAATAAATAAAATATATTATCTCTCAATTTCCTTAAGAGGGCGGTTCAACAAAATGTTTAAAATACACTCTATTTAGTGAGTAGCGAACGTGTCGCCACCTAGTTCGGAACCAAGTACTTGTTGTCACGCCCGCTCCAAATAATACAGAGTATTAAAATAGAGACGGTATACAACTAACTAACAATTTAAAAAATTGTTAGCCCTGGCCCATTTCTACCCCAATATAGGGACAAAGTGTGTAAGACTAGATGCATTCTCGCAACAATTAGAACCGTAGACCGGTTTCGCTCTCATTAGAGCTCTTCAGTACGGCATACTAATTGCAGCAAAAATGCACCAAAAATATCACGGCTATCGTATAGCCAGTCTCAAAACACTAAGTGAGTAGCGAACGTGTCGCCACCTAGTTCGGAACCAAGTACTTGTTGTCACGCCCGCTCCAAATAATACAGAGTATTAAAATAGAGACGGTATACAACTAACTAACAATTTAAAAAATTGTTAGCCCTGGCCCATTTCTACCCCAATATAGGGACAAAGTGTGTAAGACTAGATGCATTCTCGCAACAATTAGAACCGTAGACCGGTTTCGCTCTCATTAGAGCTCTTCAGTACGGCATACTAATTGCAGCAAAAATGCACCAAAAATATCACGGCTATCGTATAGCCAGTCTCAAAACACTAAGTGAGTAGCGAACGTGTCGCCACCTAGTTCGGAACCAAGTACTTGTTGTCACGCCCGCTCCAAATAATACAGAGTATTAAAATAGAGACGGTATACAACTAACTAACAATTTAAAAAATTGTTAGCCCTGGCCCATTTCTACCCCAATATAGGGACAAAGTGTGTAAGACTAGATGCATTCTCGCAACAATTAGAACCGTACATGCCGTACTGAAGAGCTCTAATGAGAGCGAAACCGGTCTACGGTTCTAATTGTTGCGAGAATGCATCTAGTCTTACACACTTTGTCCCTATATTGGGGTAGAAATGGGCCAGGGCTAACAATTTTTTAAATTGTTAGTTAGTTGTATACCGTCTCTATTTTAATACTCTGTATTATTTGGAGCGGGCGTGACAACAAGTACTTGGTTCCGAACTAGGTGGCGACACGTTCGCTACTCACTTAGTGTTTTGAGACTGGCTATACGATAGCCGTGATATTTTTGGTGCATTTTTGCTGCAATTAGTATGCCGTACTGAAGAGCTCTAATGAGAGCGAAACCGGTCTACGGTTCTAATTGTTGCGAGAATGCATCTAGTCTTACACACTTTGTCCCTATATTGGGGTAGAAATGGGCCAGGGCTAACAATTTTTTAAATTGTTAGTTAGTTGTATACCGTCTCTATTTTAATACTCTGTATTATTTGGAGCGGGCGTGACAACAAGTACTTGGTTCCGAACTAGGTGGCGACACGTTCGCTACTCACTTAGTGTTTTGAGACTGGCTATACGATAGCCGTGATATTTTTGGTGCATTTTTGCTGCAATTAGTATGCCGTACTGAAGAGCTCTAATGAGAGCGAAACCGGTCTACGGTTCTAATTGTTGCGAGAATGCATCTAGTCTTACACACTTTGTCCCTATATTGGGGTAGAAATGGGCCAGGGCTAACAATTTTTTAAATTGTTAGTTAGTTGTATACCGTCTCTATTTTAATACTCTGTATTATTTGGAGCGGGCGTGACAACAAGTACTTGGTTCCGAACTAGGTGGCGACACGTTCGCTACTCACTTAGTGTTTTGAGACTGGCTATACGATAGCCGTGATATTTTTGGTGCATTTTTGCTGCAATTAGTATGCCGTACTGAAGAGCTCTAATGAGAGCGAAACCGGTCTACGGTTCTAATTGTTGCGAGAATGCATCTAGTCTTACACTCTATTTGTAACTTATTGAATTGTCACAATTAAAGCCTTAGACTGAAAGTATAGTATATGACAGATATATGGATCAAGGTTTAAGGAAGGGAATAAAGATTTTTTACGGAAATATAGTGTTTATAAAGAAAAATCTCTGGACGCAGCAAGTGCGTTATGGTAGCGAATTTTCTTTAAAATGTTTTTAATAACAAATGTCTTTCTTTGATGAAAGCAGGCATCAAACTTGGTTGCCTATATAGTAGAAACAATGTACCATATTTCATTGAAATAAACTTATTGTTTGAAAATATATAAACATTTTTCAAAAGTTCAGATGCAGCAAATGTGTTATGGAAGTGAATTTCCATAAAAATGTTTTTAATAGCAAATGCTAGCAGGCATCAATCTGATTACCGGTATAGCTTATGTAGTAGAAATTAAGTACTATATTTTATCAAAATTACCTATGGTTTGAAAATATACGAAAAAAAAATTGAAAATAAACTTAAATGTTGGTTTTCTATCCAACAAAGCTTACGTTATTAGCAAATTGAGTTATTCAAATTTGAAGGATTTAATGAAAATTCGGTAAATTTGCAGATTAGCTCCCGAACGTTTTTCAACAAATTGTTTTCAGAAACATTACTAGGACCCCACCTGGATGCACAAACCACAAGAAAACTGGAAGTGAATAGGGGTGGTGTGCGGGGTAGGCAGGGTTTATGGGGGATATGGCTTCAAGATGTGAAAAAGACAGCTTTCAAGCCCACTTTATTCGAATTTTCTGCTCATATTTCCTTTTTACTACCTACCCCGCTCAGCACCCCTGGTCCCGTATGGGGGGTAAGAACAAGAAATTTATCTTGGGGTTTGTAGTTCCATGGGGGGAGGGGGCAGGTTTCTGAAAAAAGTTTTTTGAAAAACGTTCGGAAGCTAAACTGCAAATTTACCGAAAATTCGCTACCAAAACGCACTTACTGCGTCCAGATTTTTTTCTTACAAACGCATCATATTTCGATAAAAAGTGGAAAAATGCATTAACGAATTTGATCTACGAAAATTAGCCAAAAAAAATTATACACCCCTACTCACTCCTGATCCCGTAACTTCCTTGGGGAGTGTAAACAAGAAATTTTCCTTGGAGCTTGTGGATCCAGGGGGGGTGGAGGCTTAGGCAGGTTTCTGAAAATAGTTTTTTGAAAAGCGTTCGGGAGCTAAACTGCAAATTTACCGAAAATTTGCTACCAAAACGCACTTACTGCGTACAGATTTTTTTCTTACAAACGCATCATATTTAAACAAAAAATGCAAAAATGCATTAACGAATTTGTTCTATGAAATTTAGCTAAAAAAAATTATGCACCCACTACTCACTCCTGGTCCCGTAACTTCCTTGGGGGGTGTGAACAAGAAATTTTTCTTGGGGTTTGTGGATCCAGGGGGATGGGGGCAAGTTTCTGAAAACAGTTTTTTTTAAGCGTTCAGGAGCTAAACTGCAAATTTACCGAAAATTCGCTACCAAAACGCACTTACTGCGTCCAGATTTTTTTCTTACAAACGCATCATATTTGAACAAAAAATGCAAAAATGCAACGAATTTGTTCTATGAAATTTAGCTAAAAAAAAATTTTGCACCCTCTACTCACTCCTGGTCGCGTAACTTCCTTGGGGGGTGTGAACAAGAAATGTTTCTTGGGGTTTGTGGATCCAGGGGGGATGGGGGCTAGTTTATGAAAACAGTTTTTTGAAAAGCGTTCGGGGGCTAATCTGCAAATTTACCGAAAATTCGCTACCAAAACGCACTTACTGCGTCCAGATTTTTTTCTTATAAACGCATATTTCGATAAAAAATTCAAAAATGCATTAACAAATTTGTTCTACAATAATTAGCTAAAAAAAATTATAGACCGTTAAACCATAAACTTCACTAAACCTACAAATAAATATCCAAAAAGCCACCAAACTTAACTAAACTGACAGCCAAAACAACAGAGAAAGGGTCTATTTGAAATGGATATTCTGTAAACATTTTAGTAAAATGAAGGGCAATGACGGTTGAATCTGAAACTTTAGGGTTTGCAGAACACTCTTCTTGCAACATTTTCTTTTCACAAACGGTATTTGTTTCACATTCTTTGCCTAAACATTGCCAATTTTGACGTTTGAAATTGCGAGTTTGACGTGTGGAGGAAAACTCAAAAATTTGCTGCTTTAAGTGCCCATAACTTCTTTGTCTTTAAAGCTAGGGACCTAAATTTTGGTACAGAGTTCAGTCTTTATAATATAAACACGTGTACCAAATTTGGTTGCCCTTACTTTGTTACTTCTGGAGATATGATTTTTTTCATAAAGAAAATACAAAATTTTCCGAGAAAACCTGGTCCGATTTTCCTGGCTAACGAACTTATCCAAGCCACTTGCAAAAGTAAGGTACTCTCCAAATTTTATCAAGATCGGTCCATTATTTTTTGAGTTATCGGTCGGATATATATATATATATATATATATATATATATATATATATATATATATATATATATATATATATATATATATATATATATATATATATATATATATATATATATATATATATATAACACAGATCTCCCCATAAGCGAATTAAAAAAAAAAATCGCAAATAACAACGTTTTTGCCAAACCTTGATTTGACAATTTTTTGTTACAGAATTTGCTCAAAATCACTCTTTGCCTAGAACAGGTATCCAAGCATAAGTTTTTTAACTTTCATAGGGCGGGTGCACGGTAGATTACCGTCATTGGCATTAAAGTGCATAGAATCGCTCTCTGATTGGCTATTGGAAGAGCAAGATGTATTCTCTACTTCAACATTTTAACGCTAGATGCCATCAAAATTTCAGCTTTGCTGGGCGATCTTTGACTTCAGTAGTCGTTCAAAGTTCTTGAGGTGCCCACTGCGGTAGTTTACCGTCAAGCGCCCAAAGACGTGATTTTTTTTCAACGGAGTCAAAATAAAATGTAAGTAACAATTTTAAGCGCTTTTACTTGTAGTTACTTATTTTAATTTTATTAACAGTAATCATTCAAATTTTGGCGTCAATTTCTATTACCTTTCGTATACTGATAGGCAATTATTATTACCCAAACTTTGCTATCTGGAGCAATTGAGTAAGGACCTTCTAATGATATAACCTTATTGTCGTGTTCACATTAGTTGTTTACCTTGATTACGTATATACTTACCTATGTGTATGTGGTAAGAATTGTTTCATCTCCTTTCAGGTATTCACACTTTTTTTTTTTTTTTTTTTGTTCCCTCAGGGCTCGTCCGCGGCCTTGCCGCCCCGATAGCACCGCAACCCTTGGTTGATTGTGCATACCCCTAGTCTTACTCCACCCATTCCAAAATCACTGTGCCTTGAACTAGTCTGCACAGCGATTGGTAGGGTGAAGTTTTATATTGCTCTGTCTCCGGTCTAGAGTGACCGTAGATCAGTTGTCTTTTCCGGTCCAGAGCTATACACTCGCACAAGATGTGCTGGGCTGATTCCTCCCCCTCGCCGCAGAGTCTGCATGCGAGGTCCCCTTCGAACCGCCCCATTTTATGTAGGTGTTTCTTGACGGCCATGTGTCCCGTCAAGAGACCTGTTGTGTTTCTGAGCTGTCCTCTGCTAAGGTTTAGCAGCTCCACAGCTCTCTTTGAACTGGGTCCGTCAATTATTGACTTCCCATGTCTGAGCCCTGGACAGTCCGCCCAGTACACCTTGTGTTGGTTTCTGACCCAGGACTTAATGGCTCCCCTGGCAGTGCTCTTTGACACGCCCAGAGCCGGTTCTGGTCCCATAAATGGTTCTGCTGACCCCCTCTTTGCGAGACTGTCAGCTTCTTCATTGCCTTTGACCCCCGAGTGACCCGGCACCCAGATGAGGGTCACCTCATTCTGCCCAGCCAGGTCGCTCGTCTCGTCTCGGCACTCACTCACCAGCCAGGAATTTACCCGTGGGCTACTTAGTGCCTTAAGGGCTGCCTGGCTGTCTGTGGCTATGAGGATCCGCTTGTTGGTGTAGCCCCTCCTCTTGTTCTCCCGCACACAGTGCAGGATGGCGTACATCTCGGCCTGAAACACCGTTGCATGGGCTCCGAGGGAAATACTGTGACTTACCCTCGGTCCTTCCGAGTAAACACCTGCCCCCGTCCCACGCTCCCCGCCAGATCCGTCCGTGAACCAGACGAGCGCGTCCCGTGGTATGCCCGGTGTCTCCTCCCGCCATGCCCCGCGATCAGGGATTTCCACTGTGAAGTTGTTTTCCCTGCACATTCGCGGGCTCGCGAAGTCTGACCTCATTTCAAGCATGGGTTCCTTCACGATCTCCTGAATTTTGCAGTGGCCCCTGAAGCCTGGGTTGATCTTCAGTCTACCATTGCAGGCTAGTCTGTATAGTCCTAGCCTGGCCTCTCCCATAATAACGAAGTGTAGGGGGGGTAGATCCAGCAACACCTCCATGGCGGCTGTTGGGGTTGAAGACATGGCCCCTGTGATGCCTAGGCAAGCCATCCTTTGGATCTTGCCTAGTTTTTGTTTGGCACTGGATTGTGTCACCTTAGGCCACCAGACCAGTGCCGCATATGTTAACGATGGTCTGACCACCCTTGTGTACAGCCAGTGGGCCATACTAGGTCTTAGTCCCCACGTTTTTCCATATAGCCGCCTAGTGACGGCTAAGGTCATGACTGCCTTACGCAGTATTTTTCCAATGTGACCATTCCAGGTTAGCTTAGAGTCCAATACGACCCCAAGATATTTTACCTCCCTGGCCATTGGAACGCTCCTACCGTATAGAGTGAGAGTTCTGTGGCTTTCACACTTCCTCCTCCTCGTAAACGGCACGACGGTTGCTTTCTCGGGGCTCACCCCGAGCCCTTGATCAACCGTCCACCCTTCCACCACTTTCAGTGCAGTCTGCATACGCTCCCACACTGCCTGTGTGACCTTTCCTCGGACTATGATGACAATGTCGTCCGCATAGCCCTGTACCTCATACCCCCCTCCCGAGAGCCTCCCCAGCAGGCCGTCCACGACTAGACACCAGAGCAAGGGAGACAGAACGCTCCCCTGCGGACACCCCGCCGCGACCCCCGCCAGCAGAGTCCCTCCCGCGAGTGAGGTGAACACCGCCCTGTCCCTGAGCATGGAACCGATCCACCTGCAGCAGGTCTCCTCTATTCCACGCTCCCGGGCAGCTGCCAGAACCGATCCGAACGAGGTGTTGCTAAAGGCCCCCTCTATGTCTAGGAAGGCCCCCAGCGCCACCTCCTTGTTCTCCAGCGTATTCTCCAGTTTCAGCACCAGTTGGTGCAGTGCTGTTTCTGTTGAGAATCCTGCTCTGTATGCATATTGTCCGCAGTGTAGAGGATATGCTTCCAGTACACCGCCCCTAATGTGCCGGTCGAGCAGTTTTTCCACTGTTTTCAGCAAGAAGGACATGAGACTTATTGGCCTCAGGGACTTTGCCTGGTCTGTTGGACGCCCAGGTTTAGGAATAAATACAACCCTGGCCAGTCTCCATGCCCTCGGAATGTACCCCAGAGCCAGGCTGGCCCTCATAATGAGGGTAAGCACCGGCGCCAGTATATCTATCCCCTGTTGGAGCATGATGGGCATTATTCCATCAAATCCCGGCGATTTGTATGGCTTAAAGCTGTTAATGGCCCATCTGATTTTGCTCCAGGTAACCACCTCTTTAGCGACTGTCCAGTCTACTCTAGATGCCCGCCTATAAGGCGCCTCTATTTCTGAGTGTTCCCAGTCCGGAGGTGATTGGTTTATTATGTTACAGCCGGGGAAGTGCGTCTGGAGTAAAATTTCCATAGTTTCCTCCCCCGAGCTTGTAAAGCCTCCCGTGGGTGTTCTAAGGGAGCCTATGTTAGTCTGAGGGCCCTTAGACAGGATCTTGTGTAGTCGAGCACTCTCGGACGTGTTTTCCACTTCTTCGCAGTGCCTCCTCCACGACTCCTTCTTGGCGTCCCTCAGTCTTCTGTTATAGGTCGATAGGGCCTGTCTATATTCATCCCATGCTCCCGACCTTTTGGCCGCGTTAAACAGCTTACGAACCTGCGTCCTCCTTTGCCTGAGGTCCTCGTTCCACCATGGGACGTTCCTGGTGGACACCCTCATTTTCAGGGGGCAGTTGGCGTTATAGGCCGAGGTAATTGCGTCTCGCAATTGGACTGCTGCAATCTCGAGGTCTATTGAATCCCTTATGGCCCTCTCAACCCCCCGCAGTTCCACAGCTAGGTCTGCCCTGTAGGCTTCCCAGTCCGCCTTGCGGGGGTCCCGGTACCATACCGTTTCTCTTTCGACTTTGGCGATTTCAAACCGGATGTATCTGTGGTCTGAGCTACTCACTTCCCCAGACACAGCCCAGCTTTTAACAAAGTCACCCAGAAACTGGGTGGAAACTGTTAGGTCTAAAACTTCCTCACGCCGTGTTGTGACGAATGTCGGTTTATTACCTCTATTCAATATGTCTAAATTAAATTTCATAAAGAATTGTAAAAGTGCCTCACCCCTAGAGTTTGTGTCCGAGCTACCCCAAAACTCATGGTGCGCATTCGCATCCATGCCGATGATGGTCTGCCATCCACCTGCTCTGCTACCCACCATCAGCTGCTCCAATTCGTTGGGTGGAGGAGGGTCCGTGCTGTCCCCTGGCAGATAGGCTGACGCGACAGTAATGTCCCTCAGCCCATCCGCTCCTCCACATCGGATTTTGATCGTTGCCAGGTCCCTGGAACAGAAATTCATTAGAGGGAGAAACTCTATCCCTTCCCTGACAAAAATGCAGGCCCTCGGATTCTCGCTGGACCTGCTGTAGATGAGCTTTCCATTAGCTCCGCCGAGTCCCTTGATCTCTCCTTTGTAGGAGTACGGTTCCTGGATGAGGGCCACATCCGTGTTCCTCAGAGCCATTAGTAGTCCGGCCGTGGCTGCCCTACTGTGTTGGAGGTTGACCTGAAGGAACCTAAGTCCCATTAACCCTTAATTGCTTCCCCAGTGGGCGGAAGCTAACCCTTCCCATGCCCCAGAATGCCTTGAAGGAGGTTCCTTCAAGGGCTCTGTAAGATGTCGGGTCGATCGAGAAGGCGAGCGTCTGTCCTTTCTCCTCTGCCTTCCTGCTTAGAACCGACCAGTGTTGCGTCCCCAGTTCAGGGTTCTGGATCTTAAGTCTGCTGATCACCGTCTCCTGCGGGACGGTGTCAGGGATCCGTACGAGGACCTTGCGTCTCTTTGGGAGTTCCTTGGGCTCGACGGCTGTCAAGTCCGCCCCCTCCCAAATCTGACCGAGGCCCCCGATCGTTTTCCGCAGCCAGTCCCGCGACTGCGGGCCGGCACAGGTTATCCAGAGGATGCCCCCCGTCAGGCGCGTCCGGTGGAACTGAGGCGGGCTCTCCCCTTCCTGAAGAGAGTCCACTGCAGCTACCACCGCAGCCTGGATCAGGTCCGCCTTCCCCTGGTCTAGCGTGACCTCAGGATGGCGTCTGTCAATCACCGCCATCCCGAGGCCCTCCGCAGCCTCCCTGTAAGAGCCAGTCTGCGCCGGTGTTCCGGCCTTAGTTCCTTTGGGAGGTCTGTCTGTAGTAGGCGTGCTAGAGCCAGAGCGCGGCGTCTTCCGACTCGCACTCTCCTCTTGCGCCTTTACAGGCACCCTGGCCCTTTTGGAACGTCTGTCTGTAGTGGGCGTGCTAGAGTTCGAGCGCGTCCTCTTCTGACCCGCACTCCCCTCTTGCGCCTTTACAGGTTTCTCGACCGTCCAGGTCCCGGCCGCCATTTTTTGCGCCCTCCGGAGCTTCTTTCTTTGCGCCCCGGAAAGACGCTTGGACTGCCGGGGCAGTCCCTCTACTCTAACAGTAGAGTCCTCACTGGTGGAGGGGCCCCCGGAGTCCGCGGAGCTCGCCGCCCTCCGGTGGGACCCAGCCTCCAGCTTGGGTGTCGGGGACAGGTCTCTGGCCGAAGCTACCCCCTGATCCCCCGTATCTACGCCGGTCGTGGGACCTCCAGAGTCCGCTGCCGCACCCTGGCTCGTCTCCGTTTCCGGGATAGACTCAAGGCTCAAGTCTGTAGCCGGAGCCACTCCTCGAGCCTCATTGGTTTTGGTTTTATATGTATTTATAATCTTCATGTTGTTCCCACGAGAATGGGGGAAATACTGTCCACACCATCAGAACCCCCTGTGTGGTGCAAGGCGGGTTACTCTGGAGGGTTGCCTGGTACTCCAGAGGTTCCGTTCACGACACCATCGCCCTGGTGCCATCCATCCATAGGCACGGGTCACGTGACACCGTAGATTGGGGGAGTTTAGTTCGACCTCCTTGTCTAGATCCGTCATGTTTAGTTATTAGCAGGGTCACCTCGTGCAGGATGCGGATTTTTACCGCGCATGACGGTCTTGGGGAAAGCTTCATCGGGAGTTTATGTTGTTATTTCCACTTCCTCAGCTTGCCCCCTGGAGTCCTTTGGCCCGCGACTCCTTAACCCCGTATTCACACTTACTTAATTGTAAAGGTAAAAGGATTCTGGGTCTTTTAGACCAGGGTTCAGATGAAGAGTCTCAAACAGGAATCCAAGAAGAGCAAATCGATGATCCACAAGATATTGATTTTGAACCTCAAGAGATTCACGTGGATGATCACAGCAGTGACTCTGAGATTGAATTAGACGACGCTCCTTTTTTCGAGGAAATGACCGACCTCAGTGAACAACGTGAGACCGAAGATATTTAATTTTTTATTGAAAAAGATAATGATACATTGTGGGGTAATAAACCTCTTTCGATTATCGCAAAAGCAAGGTCAAAAAACATCATAAAAGCCATTCCTGGTCGCAAGAGAAAGACTAAAAGATGCAAATCAAAACTTGAATGTTTTCTTCAAATCATTTCATTGGTAATGATTGATGACATAGTCAACTATACAAACATTTTTATTGCTAAAAGGCTAGCTGAACGTATGGAATTGTCTGAGACTCCGATAAGCGAGAGAGACTACAAGCTGACCTCAAGGTCAGAAATAAAGGCAGTTTTGGGAGCTTTGTTCCTAATTGGAGTAAAACGCGGCAAGCGTGCTGATTTTTCAGATTTTTTTTACAAAGGACGGAGAGGATTGACAATTTTGGGGGCTAATTTTAGTGAAAGACGATTTCGCCTGCTACTCCGATCTCTTCGCTTTGATGATGTTACAACTCGTGAAGATCGAGTGAAATTTGATAGACTAGTTCCAATTCCAGAGTTTCTTACAAAATTCATTGGCAATTGTCAAGCAGCATACAATGTAGGAGAGAATGTAACGGTTAATGAAATGCTGGTGGCTTATCGCGGATGCTGCAAGTTTATTCAATACATGGCTTAAAAGCCGGCCAAGTATGGCTTGAAAATTAACGCTCTCTGTGACTCACAAACGTTTTATACAAATAATGTGAGGGTGTATTGTGGGGTTCAACCACCTGGGCCTTACGTGGCCTCTAATAAACCTTACGATATTGTGAAGAACTTGACTGAACCCTTGAAGCGGGAGATTCGAAACGTTACCACAGATAACTTTTTCAGTAGTTATCCGTTGGCCCAATATTTATTATCTGTTGGCTTGACATTTCTAGGCACAGTACGAAAGAATAAAAGTTAGGTTAGATAATGCCAGTGGTAGGCTGACGAACATTCTAAGGTAATATTACATAAAAATTCTGTAAGTTGGATAGAGCCAAACAGAGACCGGTCTTAACGTAAGAGTACACGGACACGGAGCACGAGTAGATGCTGTAACGGTTTTATTTGCAACCCCGTTACTTTTTTTTGTTTCCACTTTACACCTAAATCCGGAATACTTCCTTTTGTTCATTTGATTGTGATTCCCGCCGATGAAGTCCACCCTTAGGCACCACTCTGTACACGCCTTATTGACATTTAACTGTGTAGTTCTGTTGTTCCAGCGGCGTTCCGTACCTGAGCGTCTTTTTTTTTCATGGAAAACCTCGTGTTTCATCCTAGTGGCCGCTACCTTTAGTCAGCAAACCTATGGCAGGCACATAAATCAGAAAACCCTTGGAATGTTCGATCAAAGTTTAAATTTGACATCGTGAGAGCAATTTTAACTTGCCGCTATTCTCGTTGCAACGTTTTTGTTTGCGGTGGTGGAATTTAATCGTCATAGAAACAACACCTTGGCCTGTAGGAGGAAAAACGATGTTTTTTTTAAATGTTCGATAGGAAGCAGAATTTAGAAGGAAAGGAAATAAAGATTCCCCACCGAGCGGCCAGAAAATAAATACCTAAACAGGGAAAAAAGCAGCTCAATTCACCAGATTTGGTAAAGACCTAAAACTATGGTGATTTTAATAGTAAATTTTAATTAAAACAATGAACTTTTTTATTTAATTTGTAGAGTTATGGAAATTCTCGCCTAATTTGACACTACAGCTTAATGGATTTTTAATTTGTACATATATGGTGATTTTAATGGTAAACTCTCTCATGAATTAAAGATTGGTACTGGAATTGTCACTAGTTTTTGTTATGGTTTTATGATGATATTATAATATATGGTTGATGGCAAATTGTGAATGGACTTGTAGTTTGAAGACTGTCTGTAATTATGAAAGTTTCTAAGACATATGGGTGTCCCGAGGGTCGACTTATGGTGACTGGTATGGCTTTACTAGTATAATATGGTGTGCTCAGGTTTTTTTGGTCTCATGAGACAGTAAAAGACTGGAAGTCTATGTTATGGTTTAGTATATGGAAATGTTTAATTGCTTTGTTAAAGCGTGAATTTGCTTCCGATGGTGAAGGTGAGAATATGATTTAACTCCTAGTCAGCTTATGTTGTATTGTACACTATTTTTGGAATTGTATATCCCATCATATCATGGGATTAAAGTGTGACTATAACTAGCTGGAGTTCATCATATTTTGGTGTTGCTTGTGATATAAGATTTGGTAACTGACGAACTCAGAATCTACGTTTGGTATGAGTGGAATAGCTGTACTATTATATTAGTGTTAAGCAAAGCCGATTATATAAAGGACAGAGTAATTTGGTGTCCTATACTCTAGATAGCATATTCCATTTCTTACAACAGGCGAAGAAGACACGCAGTCATAGGTTTGCCCTGTTTTTTTATTACTTTTTGCCTTCTTGACTAATTAATACAGTCATCAGGCCTCGCCTCCAAGAACTTGCACTTACATTGTTAAATAGTGATATATTTATTTTACAAAAAGTGATAGTGTCGTAAACTAATTTGTAATATTTGATTTCGAAATTAGCCCGCTGACAGTTTCCGTTTTCCTTTCCTTTAGGAAAACATCCCTTCAAGAAAAGTAATTGCATATCAGTTAGATTCCCCTCAGGATAAATATATATATATATATATATATATATATATATATATATATATATATATATATATATATATATATATATATATATATATATATATATATATATATATATATTGCTATGGTATTGCACTTTTAATTCTGGAGCATGAGAATTTTAATTATTATGGGGTTTCCTCTTTCTTATAAATTACTTATTTTTATTGCCAATATTTATTTACTTACCGTTGTATCTGCAAATTTTTTTCTTATCTCATGGGTAGAGTTCTAAAATTTGGGCTAGCATTTTTGTTTTGATGTAACTTATTTGTATTGTATATTCTTTATATTCATGTTAATTCAGAGTGTTAGGAATTTCGTCAAATGAGTTTTTATTAATTTTATTATTTTAATTTATAACTATTTGAATATAGGCTTATTTAGTGATATAATTCTTTTTTATATAGGTCAAATTAAATAAAATCAATAATGTTCATTCTTGATAATTTATATACTTTTCAAACCATAGCTACATAAAAAAAACATTGATCGTTGTTAATAAATCATACAATTTAAAATCTTATTGTGACAATCAATTAAACTATATTCTATGAGTTTGTCATTAACTCGGCTTTTATCAGGATATCCCCCTTAATGTTATAAATATACACACAAATTATCAAAGTAAAAGAAAAATCCTTATAACTAAATACACAAAGTAAAAATCTGCACATTTATAGCTGCAATATTCACAATATGGACTTACTGCTTAAAATGTATCTAAATAGCATCTTAGTTTGGGGCTTTGGATTATTTGCTATTGGACCGTCTATATTTGGATTTTATTCTCGCCACCATTACTTTGTGATAATTAATTATTATCGAGCTTATTTTTAATAGCATTTTCTACTGAAAATTCTCTTCTATCTTGGTTACTATTATTGGTTATTATCCATATACTGTTGATCTTTACTATTCTTTTTGTGCGCAAATTATATTGAACCAACAATCTTTTTTTTTCTTCTACATAAATTTCTTTCTGCAAACTTTTGTCTTTACACTTCTCACAGTCAAAAATCAAATCATAATTACACCGTTACCTGCTACTCTCGAATCCCCGTTAAACACTGTTACCTTCTATTGTCGAAGTTCCATCCCTAATCCCCGTTAAACACTGTTATCTTCTATTGTCGCAGTTCCATCTCGAATCCCTTTTAATACTGTTACCTTCTTTGTCGCAGTTCCATGGCGAATTCCCTTAAATAAATTCACTTTTCCTTCAAATATGTGCACTTCTATCAAACTGAAAACGTCTCTCCCTCTTAAACACAGGCGACAGAACTCACTAGCGCGCCACCTTGATATTGTCCAAACTGCTTCCTAGGTACACAAAAACCGTATCAATGTTTTACTGATGCTATTGTGTGCCTTTTTCGAATTTATTCACAATATTTTTTCATCTTTAACCTTAGCTTCTAAATACAATGTCTCTATACCTACTTTAAATATATTCAATTTGACCATATAAAAAGTATTTTCCTTAACCAAGACAATACAAATAAAATCAAAGCATTGTTCTGTATTCTTTATATTCCCATGATATTTACCATTTAACCAAAATACCAAAATATCCATCACACTTTTAAATATACAGGGCATTCAACTTTCAGGATGCATAAACTTTATAGACTTCACACGTCTCTCTCCAAAAAAAGGTTCCTATTTGAAAGCGCTGTTTGCTATATATATATATATATATATATATATATATATATATATATATATATATATATATATATATATATATATATATATATATATATATATATATATATATTTATATATATATATATATATATATATATATATATATATATATATATATATATATATATATATATATATATATATATATATATATATAAGTAGGTATAGATGAGGCATTCTAACTCCACCACACACCACACACCACCGGTGGTGGAGGTGGTGGAGTCACTGACCCGGACCCGACGGCCCCCGACCAGACCCGAGCACAAGGTGGTGGAGCTACTGACCAGACCCGAGCACCTCCACCACCTGACTTCGTATTTAACCCGAACAAGTAGCGAACTAACCTGAGATGACGTGAGCACCTCCACCACTTGACATCGTATTTAACCCGAACAAGTAGCGAACTAACCTGAGATGACGTAATCAAAAGCCTGCTAACCTGTATTAGGCAAACGAGGAACCGCCATTTAAACATGGCGGCTAGCGCATGCGTACAAGCAATTTATTCATTAAAGTCCTACGTGTTTGGTGTCATATCACTCGTCTAGGTAAGCAGAATCCAAATTTAACATATGTACATTTGTACAATAAAAAATTTATATTCTTAAGTCTTATTGAAATCGGTTTGATTTAAAGAATCTGTTGAAAGTAGAGCTGGCAACAACACATCTAGTGGTAGCCGCGATATCGCTTCCAACTATGACTATATTTAGCATTTCCCGAAATTAACCTTGTTAGCCAACATATTTTCCTTGCAGCTGTTGAAATAACCTTCTGGGCAGTTCATATTTCCTGTTTGTGGTTTTATTTCCGTTGAATAACCTTAAAGTCATATGAAATAGAGAAAACTCTAGAATTTTTTGTATAAAAGGTTGAGAATTTTAAATCAAAGGTGGGGATATAATTATAAAAACACCGAGTGACATGCAAGCACATCAGTTCACAATTTGCTCGCAGTAGTTATTCTTAGTAGTTATAGTAGTGTACTTGTTCTGTTCAACATGTATGGTATCGATGTTAACGATGGACCTGAGTCCTTCAGACCTGCTAATAACAGTGTTTGTGAAAATTGGTATTGGGGTCAAGTTGATGCAGCTATGCGCCAGAATATTATTGAGATTAAGCAAGAAAGTAGAATGCTGTTGGAAACAAGGTATACTGTTAACCCCTCTCTAAGTGTTGCAATTGATATATCAAACGCTGCTGGATTGATTCCAATAATTAAGATTGTAAATAATAGTCCGTATCCGCCAAATCCAAATATAACAATCTCATCTGGCTCCTGGGAGTGGGACTATTTTATTTCAACACTAACAAAAGCAGCTAAAGAATACTTTACCAAAGGTAATACGATTGAACCTGAAAATATTGGAGTATGTACTGTCAAACCTATTAAAATTTTAGACAGTAAAGGTATATCAATCTCAGATGATTCTACTACTTTTTATTTAACCGAAGATGCGGTTCAACAACTACTAGATCTGGTTGAAATCATCAACGAAAAGGTGAAGTTTCTAACTAATTTTAACTTTGATATTCGGCTTAGTGATTTCCTCTATTGTGTCGCTGATGTTCTCAAATGTGTTAATAAGAAGGAGCTACCACGTGACGATGAAATAGTAAAGCTTATAAATATTATGTTGAAAGATCAGGACCCATCATTCCGAGTTTGCATGTTAGAGTGTTTACACTTTGCAGAGAAACAAATACTTAAGCGTTTTAAAGAAATACATACGATATACAATGGGCCATTTTAAAGCAAGTTTTATCATCCTGACAGCACTATGTCAAAATGTATTTTATATCTACAAACCACCAAATGTGAAAGAAGTGCGAATCTGTTTCGACAGCGACGGCTGCATGAAATGGTCTGGACTTTCAAGAACACATCTACACAACGATGAGGTGATTGAAGTTTCAACATATAACATGTCCAAAATTAAGAGTGATATGGTGCGCTATAAACTTATGTTCTTGTTTGATAATGGTACCCGTAATGAGACATCTGATTGGAGAACTCTCATATTAACCGATTCTTATCTGTTCACTTCAAATTATATTTCTATGTTTATGTCAACTGGTTTTCTTATATGTCTTGCTATATTTATGCTGATGTACTTTTGTTTTAAATATAACACTATACTTAAAGGTATCTATCGTAAACATTTTTGTTAATAAAGATATATAAGCTGAAGATTTGTGTTTTTATTCATTAGTTAAGCATCTATAGTTAAGATGAGATACTGTGAATCGTGCTCGTTACAAGTGAAAAAGAGTGCTTTCTCTGGACATTTACGTAGTGAAATTCATAAATCAAAAGTATGTGAACCATGGCAAGTTGAACAAGTGCAGATGTTAACTCAAGCTTTTAAAAACAGAATGGCTACCTATCGTATATACGAAAAAGGTATTGATATTAAACAGTTTATGGAAACAATAAGACATAAAGTGTTTCATCTGATGGAAGCTGCTTTAGCTAAGCATAATGAAATTAAAATGAATTTAGAATTGTTTGGTTTGTATGTACTCCAAAGTCGAAATAAAAAAGAAATGAAGTCATTTAATACTAAAAATAAAAATGTTACAGTGTCAACTAATTTTGAAAGTATATATCAAGAATTCGTCGACGAAATTTACACAAAAGCTTTAGAGTTTGCAGAAGCTGAAAGCGGATGGATGTTGGAACAGCTAATGTGGTTGGAAATAAATATTAATAAATACAGCTTCAAACCGTAGTGGTAGCAACATCTATAAATTGTTCACTACACACTGTCAAACTCATTCAAAATTTAGTTGTCGTAGAGGTAAGACGTGCTTCAGTTAACTCTAACGTATCCAAGTGCTCAGTAGTGTGTTTAAAATGGCTACATTAAGTGATGTGTGTTACCAGCAAATCAAAGATAACTTCTGGTATGGTTTATTTGGAGACTTTCAACTAATTATCAATAAGAACACTGGTTATTTTAATGCGACTAAGCTGTGTAAAAATGGTGAGAAAAAACTGTATCATTGGTTGGAAAATAAGAAAACTAAAGAGTTGATTGTCTATTACAACGGTCAGCTAAAGAAACAGTTAGGTAGCCGGAATACCGATACCCTAAATATTTCAACCAAAGGAGCCCACTTAGACTCATCTCCAGGGGCTCGGAATACCGATGCCCTAGAAGTGGCGGAAGCAACATCTCAATTAACACCAACAACCGCTACATACTTGGTGGACTTTGGTGGAAGACAAGCTGAAAACAACTTGATATCTGGTACATATGTCTGTAAAGATTTAATAGTAAATTTGGCTTGTTGGATATCCAATAGTTTCTATGAAAAGTGCAACCAAATTATTTTTGATTTTTTCGTAAGTGAATTTAATCAAAAATACAAGGATAACCTCAAAGAAATTGAAGTGAAATTAATGGAGATAGATGAGGAAGTGCAGCGTATGCGAGAAACAAATGCTAAAATCACAGAACATTTAGAAGATATATCTCCAAAACCAAGCAACCCTGGAAAACTTTGTGTTTTTGGTTTGCTTTCAAGAAATGAGAAGGATGCTACCTATCCATATCATGCTGTAAGGACTCAGAAGAAAAGTTTTAAAAGAGCTGTCAAGAACTTTAAAAATAAACACCCTGATTCCGAAGTAGTTTTAAACATGTTGTATGATCCAAATTCTGTAAATCTCTTTAACAGAATAAAGACCGAAGTCGAATACCTCAAGGCGAAGAGAAACGATCTACAGATAGCAGATGTACCCCAGGAGAAGTTTATTCAGGATATTATTGATTTACGACATAAATTGTAATTGTTCACTTAGCTTAATTTATGTAACCAGATGAAAAAATAAAATAACATTATTTTAATAAAGACTTTTATTTTATTCTAAGTACATTAATACATTAAATATAAGCTTATTTAACATCATCTGAATGTATCCAAGAATTATGAGATTTATCGAAACCCAGCCATTTTACATAGAGCTGCTTGCCTTTCTTCCTCAAGATGCGTTCAACCAGATAGATGTCTGTTTGTTTAGTCGTTTGTAGTTCTTCCTCGTAAAACCCTCCACTGATTGGTTTCCCCTGCATATCTTCAAGAAAGTATGTTACTGGATTTGTGAAATGAATACTAACAATCTTGAATAATTCTGTTGACCAGCGAGGTGTATACCCCTTTTCAAATTGAGCTTTTGCTTTACTTATACGTACAACATCACCCACTTTAAATTTATTTTTGTTAAACACTTTCAGATTTGAGTAAACTTGTTTCAGAATAGCTTTTTCATTTTTCTTGTTAACATCTTGAGGTTTTACACCAGTTGTTCGATGAACAGTAGCGTTGTAAGCAGCAGTCACGTCAGGTAGTGTATTAATCCACTTGTAGGAACCAATCAAGTTGAAATTTTTATAGATCTTCTCTTTCAAGGTACGTATAACTCTTTCCACCATTGCAGCCTTCTTCACACTATAAGTGCTGTAGTGATTGATGTTATATTTTTTCATTAAGGCGTTAAATTTTGAGTTATAGAACTCGCGGCCAAGATCAGACTGGATGCTAGAGGGCGCTGTACTAGTAGATAAAATATCAGCCATAGCTTTAGTCACCTCTTCAGCAGTTTTAGATTTAAGAGGGCGAGTCCACACATACTTTGAAAAACAATTAATAACCACTAAAATATACTTGTAACCAGAGTTTGCTTTGTAGTAGTCTGTAAATTCTGCTAAATCAATCTGCCACAAATCATTTAAACCTTTGATTATTGTACGTCTACGTTTACAATTGATTCTTGCTGGTTTATATAACTCATCAATAATTTGTTTTTTGGTGTTAGATGGTTCAACAGTTTTGCGTCTCATGGTGATGTTGGATTTAAAAGTATCCACTTATCATGTAAATCTTTTAGTTTGCTGTCTATTTCTCCCAGCTTATTCTTTAGCTTATTATTCTTTAACACATCAATATCTTTTAAAACTTGAGTAGTTATGTTCTTAGCTAAAATTTTCAATTTATTTTCAAATTCGTTTTTTAAATCTTCCAACTCAGGTTTGTGTACAGCTTCAAGTAGCATGGCAATGATTCTTTGTTTTACCTCATCTTTGTTCTTCTGATAGTCGTCTATCCATACATCAACAAATTTTTTATTTACACCATCTGTTGCATCAACTGGATCAGCGATGTTACACAATCTATGGCTTTGCAAATCAAAATCACCACTATCAGTTCTTGGGAAAATCTCTCTTTCAATAATTTTAAACTTAGAACCTTTATTGGATTGGGAACGTCCGAACTTATCGATAGACATTTTTATACTAAGCACTAAGGTAGGTATATCTGTGATATATGTAGGTATATTAGGCGATAACACCAACCTCCTTCAGTTCTTCAATGATTGACTGAATTTCATTGTTATGAGCATTATTACCAGCAGCTTGGGAAGCTACTAAAAGTCTAAGTCTATCAACCAACTCATTTATGTCATCCCAATAGACATATTCTATTTGTTTGTTATTTTGTATCATATAGTTGTTAGTGTTGCTGCTTACATTCTGAGCTCTAGGTTCAGTTTTTTGTTCTGCGTTATGATGTGTGTCGTAACCAAAACCTTGAGGAGTTGAGGATCTTCGTCCTCTTGGGTTTATAACTGGTTTTATTAGAGTCAGATACTTTTCCGAGGAACAACCCTTGGTTCGTGCGTTGGGATCGTAGTTCATTTTATGAACACTAGTTGCTTCTAGAATATCTCTATAGTGTTGAAGATCGTCATAGGTATACCCTCTAGGTGTTTTTATAAATATCAATTCTAGCAGACCTTGTGTTTGCGGATATCTCCTTTGACCTAGTCGAATGTCATTATCAGTAAAGTCCAAGTGTTTATTGCCAAGACTCCAACTACCAGTATCTTTAGCGTAGCGAGCACCATACGTTTGATCAATAGTAGCAAGCCTCGGTGGTTCAGTAAAATACTTGTCTACATAATATCGAACTCGTTCAGGATATTGCTCCAAAAATTCTTGATATGCTGGGTTGTTTGTGACAGTTTGTAGATCTGCCTCAAGCTCTTCAAATGTTGGGATATCCTCATCAAAACTTGTCTCTACTTCTGGTTCGACTTCAAAAACTTCATGGTCTTTAAGGAACTCAACTTTGGGTTTCTTTTCTGGTATATCATCAGAAGCTTCTTCTTCTTCAACCGTTGGCTGTAGTTTAAGCGTTGATGTATTTTTAGATATTTCACTCAGTGGGTCAACAAGTGGTTTATATAAACGCTGCAGGGCTTCATCATTCTCAGCTCTACCAAGCTTAAGCATTAAATGTTTTTTTCGAATGTTTTCAGCAAGTTGTAAAATCTTTTTCTTAATTTTTCTCTCTTGGGTACTCATCACCTCCATCTTGCTAAAGTTATTTGTTTCGTGTTAAGAGATGCAAACAGTTCGGTGGTTTAAGGTGTACTAGCTTTGAATTGGTTGTATGTCTGCCTATCTAGTGTTAGGTATCTAACACAACAGGTAGACCCGGTTGTTAGACAGGTTGTTAGACAGGTTGTTAGACAGGTTGTTAGACAGGTTGTTAGACAGGTTGTTAGACAGGTTGTTTTAGACAGGTTGTTTTAGACAGGTTGTTTTAGACAGGTTGTTTTAGACAAGTTGTTTTAGACAGGTTGTTTTAGACAGGTTGTTTTAGACAGGTTGTTTTAGACAAGTTGTTTTAGACAGGTTGTTTTAGACAGGTTGTTTTAGACAGGTTGTCTGTCTTGTTAGCTGGTTGGTTGTCCTGCTAGACATCTCTTTGTTGTTGTTGGTTGTAGACCATTAGATTAATATGTAGCTATCGAATCCTTTTCTATATCTCCCTCTGTGGACTTCGTTTTCTTTTACAATCACCAACACACCATACTTATTACCATTCCAGCATTGACAACATATATTTTTAAATTGTTTAAAGTCCATATCAGTGGTCACATGATCGTCATAGATGTGTTTTAAGTTCGTTTCATCTTGTTTAAAGAGAATCAAAACGTTAGCGTTATCACGTATCAGATGTTTGGGTATTCGAGTATATGTTTGACAGAGATAGAATGAATCAATATTCTTATGTCTCCCCATACTAAAGTATGCTCTCATTTTATCTTGTTTGTCACAAGCCACATCATCGAATATAAACACCTAGTTGTCCTGGGCTTCTGCTGGATCTAATATTTCATCGTTTTCACTATATGGATAATAACCAACACTTTTTGTAGCATCCAACACCCTTTGTAACATCTTATATTTAGGTTGATACAGAGACTTTGAATACACATACACGTTATCGAACTTTAAGCCGTTCGGTTCAAACAATAAACTTAACATAACATTTGTTTTACCACACCCACTAGGACCACATATGATACCTCTAACTGTGTTTGGGAAGAGAGGACCATGCCTTAGTTGTTGTTCTGCTGTATCAACAACATCGTCTATATTTGTAATAGGTAAGACAGAAGCGTGTTTGATGGTGTGCATCTTGACTGGAACTAAACTATATTTTTCGAGTATGTATATAAATATAGACATGTAAGCGGATCACACAGTTAGTATCAATGTTGGTGTCACAGGGTGAAGGTCTTGTAAACGCAGCCATTAACAAGCTACCTGTTGAGCTGCACGTTCCTGGTTATCAATTTTGTGGCCCGGGTACTAAACTTAAAGAACGTCTTGCTAGAGGTGATCAAGGTATCAATCCTTTAGATCGTGCTTGTCGAGACCACGACATCGCTTACTCTCAATCAAAAGAGTTAAGTGATAGGCATCGAGCCGACGAAGTGTTGGAGAATCGAGCTTGGGAGAGAGTCAAGTCAAAGGACGCGAGTTTTGGTGAAAAGTTAGCCGCTTGGAGTGTTACAAACACCATGAAAGTTAAAAGAAAGCTCGGTATGGGTCTTGATGTAATCAACTCAAAACCGAGGAAAAAAGTTCCCTTTAAAAACATTCTTAGTCTGATTGGAGAAGTTCTAAAAGACAGAAATCTTATTCCATCAGAGAATGCTGTGTTTGATATCGCTCACGCAATTGTTAAACAGATTGGTGGGCGTAAGAATGTGCTGAAACCGCGAGTTATTCCAATACCTAAAAGCGGAGGCTTCCTTCCACTACTACCTTTAATTTTTGGTGGCCTGTCAGCGCTAGGTGCTCTAGGTGGCGGTGCTGCAGGCATTGCTAAAGCAGTTAACGATGCCAAATCAGCCAAACAAAAACTAGAAGAAGAAGAACGTCATAACAAAACGATGGAGGCTATTGCTATGGGTAAGAGAGGTAATGGTTTGAAATTAAAACCAAAGTATAAGAGATTCGGTAAAGGATTATATCTGAAGAAGCAGCGTAGCGGTTATGGCTTGTATTTGCAGAAACCAAAAAACGAGTAAGATGTTTACCAGCAAGACCTCTAACAAATGAAGATCTTATGAAATTTGCTGGTAAAATGAAAATTCCATATTTTAGAGGTGTATACATGCGAGATACTTTGCCATCGAATGGGCCACGCAAGAATGAATCACTTATCATGAATTTGCAAACAAACAAGGAACCTGGCAGTCATTGGGTTGCAGTTAAGAAACGTGGTGACACAACCGTGTACTTTGACTCATATGGAAACTTGAAGCCACCAGTTGAGCTGCAGCGTTACCTTAAAGACTCTACTCTAATGTACAATCATGATGTGTATCAGAAATATAATACTTATAATTGTGGCCACTTATGTTTAAAATTTTTAAATAAAAGACTTAAACAGTAGTATCTGTGTTTCAGTCATGTCGCAAACCTTCACGTTGAAAGATCGCAGTTGTCATCTGTCAACAGACTACGATCCTCCAATTGAATTGGATCCAGGTGGTAGTTATGCAGTTGCTTTGATAGGTTTTCACACATACAACAACATACCTAACATATATAAAGGTAAAAATAAATTTTATGTAAAAGAAGGAGCTGCTTGGAGAATCATCACGATACCTACTGGTGCATATGAAATAACACATTTGGAAAACTTGCTTCAAAATGAACTTGTTGGTGCTACAGCAACACGTGAACAAAAGCAGCTAGCTTTGATTCTAAGACCTAATCCCAACACCATTAGATGTGAAATAAAGTGTTTCACAAGTATCAGTTTTGAATCTGATGATTCGATTGGGCGAATGCTGGGATTTTCAAAGCAAGTTCTTCAACCAGGTGTCTTCCATGAATCTGATTTACCTGTTGAAATAGTGGATGTTAAACAGATTCGTATAGAAACTAATATTGTGTCTGGTTCTTACTATAATGGAAAACCTTCACATACGTTATATGAGTTTGCACCGATGGTCGATCCTGGTTATGCAATCGATATAGAACCTAAGAATCTAATTTATTTACCAGTAAACAAACGAGAGATTTCATATATAAGCATCGACATCGTGGATCAAGATTCAGTTCCTGTAAACTTTCAAGGTGAAGAGGTGTCTGTTCGCTTAGAGCTTAAAAAGATTGCCTAGAATGCTAGTCTTTAAAGATATAAAAGCAAGCGAATCTACCAAAATAAATTTAGTACAATCAGCTCCTTTGAAGCATACACTTCGTTCCGATAATATTGAATTCCTTAAAAGTCTTGGTTATCATGTCATCAAAACTAGAAATATTCAAAGACCCCAAGTTTGACGACTCCATTGATCGAGAAGAACTTAGGTCTTACTATTCATCAACTAAATCGTTTGGTAACAGCGATGAAGTTGAAATAAACATCAATCAGCAAGATGCATTCGTATGTCTAGCAGAGTCAGCTCTAATAATCGAAGGTGCTCTGGAACCTCTAGCAGTACAAAATGCTACTGGTGTCTGCCACATGTCAAATAACGGAGGAGTAGCTCTGTTTGAATCAATGATCTATGAATTAAATAACAAGGAAGTGGAGCGAGTACGAGATCCATACACCACAACAAACATCAAAACTCTGCTTTCGTTTAGTAAGAATGAAGCAAAATCTCTTAGCAATGCTGGGTTAAATGTATCATCAGATCACATCACCTTAAACGATAACAAGTTTCACTTGCTCCTACCTCTTTGGTTCCTCTTCAGTTTCTTTCATCACTTTAAAGGAGTTCTCTGTGGTAAACATACTTTCCGATTTACAAGAGCTCGAAATGATTCCAACTGCTATTACAGCACAGGTACAGCAAGATCTAAGATAACTGTAACCAACATGTTTTTAAAAGCAAAACATGTATCTCCAAACGATCAAATGAAGCTGGAACTGATGGATAAAATAGCAAAAGACACATCTATATTTCTCGCATATCGGAAATGGGATATATATGAGCTACCATCACTCAGAGATATAAACAGAGATGTGTGGGCTGTTAAAACTGCAACCAACTTGGAAAGACCTAGATATGTGATTATAGCGTTTCAAACAGATCGGAAAGATAACATAAGCAAAAAAGGTGACTTCTTCGATAACATCGGTATGGTAGATCTACGAGTGTTCCTAAATTCAGAATGCTACCCTTATGAAGCTATGAATATGGATTTCGAAAGATCAAAATATGTTGAAGCCTACCAGATGTATACAGATTTTCAAAAAAGTTTTTACTATAAAAACATGTCGGAGCCTCTTTTAAATTATGATGAGTTTAAAGAACGAGCTCTATTTGTAATCGATTGCCAACACCAGAATGAATCAATCAAGTCTTCAACAGTCGACATCAAAGTGGAGTTTATGAGTAAAGACAATTTTGCTCCGAGAACTAGGGCCTACTGTTTAATTATTCATGATTGTGTATTTGAATATAAACCTCTAACTGGTATTGTAAGAGCCATTATGTAATATTTTGTATGTAAATCTTATTACTCCTAATAAATTAATTGTATTACAATCGAGTGTTTTATTTCTAACCTTAAACCGTTGTCTAAAAAACAAATTTGGTGGGTTTACGATATAAAAAACATGTATTTCAATTTTCTAATAAAATAATTTACACCAAATAACTTATATAAAAATTCGCTACCGATTCTCTATTTAAACTAAAGCCGTCATATGATCTGGGAAGCGAAATAAAACGTTATGATTTTAGTGCAAACGCATTTGTACATCAGTTGATTACCCGTTATCGCAAGTCTTTCCGGTTTAGGTGAGTAACCCGCTATTAACAGTTTAAATCATCAGCCGGGCGCGGTCATGACAATTATGTGTTTAAGAATTTTTTGAATCTTACCTAAAATGCATCAGATGTTTAAGTGTATTACTGTTTGTTTACATTTAAATAAAACAGGGTTATTTTTTAATAGCTGGAGAGGCTATATGTCTTACATAACGCATTGCCTTTTTGTAAATCTGTTTACAGGTGCTATTAATATGGAACTAGTTATTTTGTGTAAA
Source organism: Tillus elongatus (assembly GCA_964006375.1). Taxonomy (NCBI): domain Eukaryota; kingdom Metazoa; phylum Arthropoda; class Insecta; order Coleoptera; family Cleridae; genus Tillus; species Tillus elongatus. The sequence goes on from OZ023265.1 coordinate 29,340,560, forward strand.
GCGTGAAAATTGGTGTTGGTGTTTTAATAAATTAAGTGCTAGTGTGGCCCTATGTCTGAAGGCGATGATATGTCTGGTGAGTTGGTCTACCAATTTTTACATAAATAAGCTGAACGCAGCAAGTGTGTTATGGTAGCGAATTTTCATATACTTCTCAGGTTTGATAAGTGGTTTATATTTTATTGATAATAATTAACTTCTTATTACGCATGTTATTTTAAATGGCGGTTCCTCGTTTGCCTAATACAGGTTAGCTGGCTTTTGATTACGTCATCTCAGGTTAGTTCGCTACTTGTTCGGGTTAAATACGAAGTCAGGTGGTGGAGGTGCTCGGGTCTGGTCAGTAGCTCCACCACCTTGTGCTCGAGTCTGGTCGGGGGCCGTCGGGTCCGGGTCAGTGACTCCACCACCTCCACCACCGGTGGTGTGTGGTGTGTGGTGGAGTTAGAATGCCTCATCTATACCTACTTATATATATATATATATATATATATATATATATATATATATATATATATATATATATATATATATATATATATATATCGGATCAACGCGTGAATGTGTGAAAAATACTGTAATAATTTTGTGAGTGGAAACTTTATTTTTTGGATCTTTAAGCCCTGCTTGAATAGAAAGTAATTTGTGTCATAATTTTAATTTCCAAAAATCAAGTATGTCTTGGAAATTAACAAAAAAATTAATTTTAACATTGGTAAACAACTTTTTTCTAGGAGATATAAAAAAACTGTTATTGAGAAAAGATGATCGCAAAGAGAAACTGAGTAGGAATGCAAAATTTTCAAATCATAAGCCTACTTTGATATTTCGCATCATTTTCATTCCACGCACCTTCCTTACTGAAGATAGTTAAAAAAATCGTTAACAAAAGTTGTTCAAAATAGTATAGGTACACCATAGCCTTCTTATTATGCCTCTATTGGACAGTTAGATAATTACAGAAATTGAAATGAATTAGTCTGATAAGCTCTGGATTCGATAATTCACCAGGTTCAAAACACTGAATTAGATAGATCCATTGCATATTTCATAGTTAAGTTTGTAACGATTTGAGATCACAGCTACGACAATAATTACAATTAACACTTTTTGAAAACTGTCAAAATGTTATCTTATTCGTCTTCTTCCATAACATATTTGTTTTCAGAATTTCAAAATATCAAAGTACGTATAACATTTTAAAATTTTGTACTCCTACTCATTTTTATTAATAATTTTTTTTATCATTCCTAGAGAAAAGGCACTTTTCTGTCTAAAAAAGTAATAATTTGCGAATTTACAAGACATACTTGATTTTTAGAATTAAAATTATTTTTTATTTAAGCAGGGCACAGAAAATAAAGTTTCAAGTCAAAAAATTATAGCCTTTTTCACCTACTCATGCGTCGATCCGGGGTTCTAGGTGTCCGTGTTCGCGCTTATTTGAAGAAATTTTTTCAAAATTCAAAAAGTCGTGATCTCTTCATTAGTGAATATATATATTTTTAATTCACTAAAAAACAACGCTCTATTTGTAGTTATGTGGTCTTAAAAACTAGCATGACACTTAATCTCCTCGATCTTAAAAGTTTGGATGTTTTGTTCATACATGCTGGGGGGAAGACCTGGTGGTGAGGAAAGTGCCCTGGCAACACTAAGTGAGTGGTAAGACACGAAGCAACGTGCCGCCACCTAGTTGCGGAACCAAGCAGTATGTTGTCACGCCAGCTCCAAATAACACAAAGTATTAAACAAATAGAGACTGTATACAACCAACTAACAGTTTAGTAAATTGTCAGTCCTGGCCCATTTCTACCCTAATATAGGAACACAGTATGTAAGGCTAGATGTATTTTTGCCACAATTAGAACCGTAGACCGGTTTCGCTCTAATTAGAGCTCTTCAGTACGGCATACTAATTGTGGCGGGAATATATCTAGCCCTATATACTTTGTCCTTATATTAGGGTCAGGCTGACAATTTACTAAATTGTTAGTTGGTTGTATACAGTCTCTATTTTTTAACACTTTATGTTATTTGGAGCTGGCGTGACATACACTACTTGGTTCTGCAACTAGGTGGCAGCACGTAGCTTCCTGTCTTACCAAAAAGTAAAGCACAAAAACCTAGATATATCAAAACTCGAGAGTGAAACATGTCGGCAACAAATAAATGAAGCAATCGCACGGGCATTTCTTGAAGCTACAGCAAAAGATATAAACAGTGCCTGGAACGAGATGAAGGTTTCTATGATTAACGCAGGTGAAACAATTGTTGAAGGACAGAAACAAATTGCAAATAATGTTTGGATGACACCAGATATTATACTCCTTATTGACGAAAATCGCAAATATAGGAATACAAATAAACAAAAATATAATCAAATAAAAAAAACGAATAAAATACATGATCAAGGAAGCTAAAGAACGCTGGATGGAAAAGAATGGCCAAGAAATAGAATAGCTGAGCATAAAGAACAACACAGGAAACCTGCACAAGAAACTGAAATAGATTACTGGTAACACACGGAAGAGCTCCACACGGAGAGCTCCAGCTATCAGAAGAAGATAAAAACGACATGGTAAGAATACATAAAAGATTTATTTGCAGATAATAGAGAAGAAATGAACGAAATAGCACCCACCGATGACAGGGACGATAATAACTTGCAAATTCTGATGAAAATCTTGGACGATAAAAATATAGTGTCTAACCAAATTATTTAATAAAATATACAATAAGGGCCAAATACCAGACGAATGGTTAAACTCAGTCCTATTACCTATACCCAAGAAAAATAATCCTCAGTCGTGCGATGACTGCCGATTAATTAGCCTTATGAGCCACACATTGAAAATCTTACTGAAAGTTATCCAACAACGTATATATAAAAAATGTGAAGAGCAACTGGACAGCACACAGTTTGGAGTTAGAAGCGGAATGGGAACTAGAGAAGCGCTGTTTGCAATAACGGTATTACTGCAAAAGTGCAGGGAATATAATAAAAGCGTGTTCATATGTTACATAAATTATCAAAGAGCGTTCGACCGAGTTCAACACGGTAAGCTTATCCAAGCACTAAAAAACATAAAACTAGATTCCAAAAATATTAATCTAATCAAAAAGCTATACTACAACCAAACAGCTGTTATACGGGTAGATTGCAATGAAAAAAACTACATAGAAATCTAAAGAGGAGTCAGACATGGCTGCGTGCTGTCACTACAATTATTCAATGTGTATTCCCAACTAATTTTTCAGAAAGCACTATGGAAAAGAAAGGAATGTGTGAGCATTGGCGGGACTATCATTAATAACATAAGATTTACAGACGATACCGCAATAATGGCGGAGAGTATAGAGGACCTACAAATTCTTTTTAGATAGTACTAATAGGGAAAGCAAAAAATGGGGCTAACAATGAACATAGGTAAAACCAAATACATGGTCATCTCAAAAACTTCAATTGACACTATACAACTTACACTAGAAGGTAAACAGTTAGAGAGGGTCGACAAATATAAATACCTGAGATTAACCATAAATTCCCAATTGGAACAAGATGAGGAGATAAACGTCAGAATAGAAATAGCCTGGAAGGGATTTGTAAAATACAGGTCAATGCTCACAAATGAGAAATTAAGTTTAGCCATTAGATTAAGGTTCCTAGTATGCTATGTATGGTCTCAGCTGTTATATGGGATCGAAACTTGGACATTAAAAGCATAATCCATAAAAAGATTGGAGGCATTTGAAATGTGGCTCTACAGACGCATACTTAAAATTCCTTGGACTGCTAGAACCACAAATGAAAGAATATTAAGAAGAATTAGACACGGAAGAAAATTCATGACAATCGTCAAAATAAGAAAAACAGTATATTTGGGCCACATATTTCGTAATGACAAACACTCTCTCTTAGGTTAGGTTGTTTGTGAGTGGTCCATACCGGACCTTCCACCGCGACCAACGGTATTGTGGCTCACGCCTAATGTTTATATTTCGCCCAACAAATCCAGCCTCCTGCAGAGGTCGATAACCTTTGTGGGCGAAAGTCGATCCAGATCCTCTGGAGCAAGCTTTACCTTGCCAAAGAGCAGGTGTCTAGTCCTATCCGCTGCCGGACAGGAACACAGCACGTGCTCTGCTGTTTCGTCATCCTCCATACACAGTCGGCACTCGGTCTCCTGACCGATTCCAATACGGTGCATGTGATGCCGCAAGCGGCAGTGTCCTGTATATAGGCCTACTAGAGTTCTCAGTTGTTGTCTGTTCAGCTCTAGTAGTTTCTTAGCCCTTGACTCAGACAGGCCATTTATGAAGGCCTTGGAGTGAGCTAATCCTGGAAGATTTTGCCAATATTGAATTGTCTTTCTGTCTGTCCAGGTTTTTAAGGTGCGTTTTGCTGTGCAAGATGTTATTCCCAGCACCGGTTCTGGTCTGATAAAGCCGCACTCGGCACCACTCCTGGCAAGCGCGTCTGCCGCAACGTTGCCATCATGATCCGAGTGACCCGGTATCCAGACCAGCGACACCTCATTACAGCTGCCCAATTCGTTAAGGGCAGATTTACAACTCCATACCGTCTTTGAATTGCACCGGTAGGAACCAAGAGCCTTTATTGCAGCTTGGCTATCTGCATATATCTTTATCGATTTGTTTGTGCATAGGTCCTTTAAACTTTCCCTTGCACACATCTCGATGGCATAAACTTCTGCCTGGTGTATGGTTGCGTACTTGCCGAGACTAGTTGATAGTCTAGCATCGGTGCTGCCCCCATAGGCGCCGGCTCCTACTCCCATATTGGTTTTGGAGCCGTCCGAGTACCAGCAGAGGTCCGCTCTCAACAGGGTCGAATGGTTCCGGTCCCAGTCCTCCCTTTCCGGGAGGACGGTCTTGAAAGACAGATCTCTGCTGATTTTTGTAGGCATCAAGTCTGAGACCATTCCCAGTATCCTGTGACAATCACTGTCATCAAGGAGTCCGGACCCTCTCAGATTGACTTCCCTCGGCATGTTATCTGCCGTTTGTATTAGTCTGTACGTTGTCCACCTCGCCACCCTCTACAACCATATGTGAAGTGGGGGAATATTGAGGAGGACCTCCAGAGCGACTGATGGTGCGGTGCTTATCGCTCCCGTTATCATCAGGCATGCTTGTCTCTGTAGATGAGCCAGTTTGGCCCTCGCGGTACCGCGAAGTACCTTAGGCCACCAAACTATGGCTCCATATGTTATCATAGGTCTGATAACCACTACATAGAGCCAGTACATCTGTTGGGGGTTTGTTCCCCAGTTGTTCCCACAGATTCTCCGGCAGGTCCACAGGGACATCTTAGCCCTGCGGATAACATTTTCTAACTGTCTGTCCCAGTTGAGCTTCTTATCTAGGATAACTCCCAGATATTTTGCTTGGTCCGAGAATGGTATGTTTTCCCCCATAAGATTAGGTGGTTTTAATTTGTCCAACCTTCTTCTTCTGGTGAACGGGACAATGATCGTTTTGCGAGGGTTCACAGACATCTGTTCCCTTCGGCCCCAATCATTGACTACATTTAGTGCTTCTTGAAGAGTACTAGACAGTTCCTCCTCAGACTTGCCTCTAACCATTATGACGAGATCATCCGCATACGCCTGGACCTCAACCTCCCAGAGTTCGAGGATAGCCAGCAGGTCGTCCACAAAGAGGGACCACAGCAGGGGGGATAGAACGCCCCCCTGAGGACACCCTCTCGCAGCCCTAACGCTAACCACCTCTCCCCGTAATGAGGTAATAATGGTCCGATTGTGCAGCATGCTTCCAATCCAGCCACAGATGGTAGGTTCCACCCCCCTAGCGATAGTGGCCTCGTAGAGGGAGATCGGTAATGCATTATTAAATGCTCCCTCTATGTCGAGAAATGCCGCCACCGCAACCTCTCCATTTTCCAGAGAGTGTGTGATCTTCTCGACGAGGTTATTGAGCGCTAACTCAGTTGATTTGCCAGTTTGATAGGCATACTGGTGGGTATTTAGGGGGTTCTTGGGTAAGATGTTCCCCCTAATGTGTCCGTCCAGTATTTTTTCCAATCCCTTCAAGAGGAATGATGTGATACTGAGAGGTCTCAGTGAAGTGGGTAGGAGGTCATTACGTTCCAATTTGGGAATGTAAACCCCCCTAACCACCGTCCAGCTGGAAGGAATATAGTTCCAGGCCAGACTGGCTCTGAACAGCCTGATAAGGTAGGGTAGGAGAATTTCCAGTCCCTTTTGTAGTAGGACCGGTACCACCCCATCCTCCCCTGGCGACTTGAATGGCTGGAAGTGATTCACAGCACACTCCACTGCCGAGGCTGTAACTATTCTCCGAGCAACTAGCCAGTCCTCCCTTTGGGGACGTTTAGATCGTCCCTCAGATGGTAGGACCTCACCGTTGCTCAGGATCAGACAATCTGGGAAGTGTGTGTGTGCTAAGAGCTCTAACGTTTCTTTCCGAGATTCAGTAAAGGAACCATCTAGTCGTTTTATCGATCCCAGTTCCTGTACACGGTCGGGTGAGAGAATCCTGTGGATTCTGGCGCCGCTGGGCACACTATCAATGTCCCCGCAGAACCTCCTCCAGGACTCCCTCTTTGCGTTCCTAATCTCCTTGTTATACTGTGTTAGAGCAGTTTTATATTGTTCCCAGTTGCCTGTAATCTTAGCACGATTGAAGAGACGTCTAACTTCTCTACGTAGTTTTTCGAGGTTATTATTCCACCAAGTAGACCCTCGACTGTCTCTCTTTGACCTCAGTGGACAGTTTTCGTGATAGGCAGAGACCACAGCTTCCCTAATCTGTTCAGCCGCAATCTCTATCTCATCACGATCCCTCACTGTGGGGATAGTGGACCCAAGTCCGGCGGCGAGGGACTGCTTGTACCCCTCCCAATCCGTCCTCCTCGGGTCCCGAAACTCCACCACAGGTCTAGGGCCTGTTTCAATCTCAAATAGGATATGGGCATGGTCTGAACAAGAGGGCTCAGACGACACCCTCCATTTGAGGATTTTTGAGCTCAAAAGTCTTGAACTGATCGTAAGATCTAAAACCTCTCTCCGATTAGCTGTAAGAAAGGTGGGTTCCGAGCCTATGTTGTTTACCACTAGCTCCTCCCCTAATAAGTATTCAAATAGTGACTCACCTCGCCTGTTAGTGTCCGTGCTCCCCCAAGCCAGGTGATGGGAGTTCGCATCACACCCCATAACGAGGTGATAGTTGTTCCTCTTGCAGTAGGCGATCAATTTCCGCACCTCTGCTGGAGGTGGTTGTTCTGCATCTCTGTCTCCAGGGAAATAGGCCGAGCAGGCCACTACTTCCAGCCTGGTCCCCCCGGATGTGATCACGAGATGGATAACACTCTCTCTTACAAGTAATCATACAAGGAAGAATAGAGGGAAGAAAAGAAAAGTTATCGTCAACCTACGCTATGGAAGACGGCATAGGAAGAAGAAGAAGAAATATATATATATATATATATATATATATATATATATATATATATATATATATATATATATATATATATATATATATATATATATATATATATAAATACACATCACACAGATAAGTCAAAAAAGGATGGACCGACTTTGATAAAATTTGGGTTTCGTAAGTGCCATCCTTTTGCAAGTGGCTTGGATAAGTTCGTTAGTCAGAAAAATCGGGCCAGGTTTTTACGGAAAATTTTGTGTTTTCTTTTGAAGAATTTTTGTATCCCCGGAAATAACAAAGTAATGGCAACCAGACGTAATACAGGTGTTTGCAATATACAAGTGAAAATTAATTTCAAATAGACCCTTTCTCTGATGCTTTAGCAGTAATTTTAGTTGTAGAGTTTGTTGGTTTAATTGTCTATAAGTTTTAGTAAACTTTCGTAGAAGATATTCGCTAATGAGGAGACCGCGACTTTTGAATTTGAAAAAGATTTTTCAAATGAGCTCAAGCTAGGTCACCTAGGACCCACATTTGAGGTTAGTTTCAGTTTTTATCTGTTTACATGTATACAAGGTGACATATTTTTACGATAAAGCTCAAGGTTACTGTTATTATACAAGATACGAGAAACAACTGTTTACCTTATATATAGGGTATCTTGAGCTGCATCTTATAAAAATTATTTTGACAATCACAGGTTGGCGATACAAACCTTCTTTTTTTAAATCGAACACACCTTATATTATTGCATTTTAACATTTACCTTCTAATTGTAGTGCATGGTTGTTTTCGAGTCATTTCAATGGGTTTGCAACCTTTCACATTTTTGGCATATATAAAAAATTGTGGTATATCGTTTTCCCAATATAAACCGGAGTTCCGTGCAAATTAAGCGTGCAGAGAGGTTTTTATTTATCTTATTTCGAGATGCCGTAAGACAATCAAACTGTCGTAACTCAATTGCCTGTATTTTGTGTTTCAGAAGTATAGTCAATAATAATAAACGGTTAATAAGTTATTTAAGAAAATGTTTTAGGATTATTGTAAAAAAATTGCTTGCTAATTTTCATGCAAAATACTTTTTTCGGAGTTTTGTGTTGGAAGGCCGGCTACCATAGCCGTATTACTTTATAGGTGTATTTTAGCTACAATTAGTATGCCGTACTGAAGAGCTCTAATTAGAGCGAAACCGGTCTACGGTTCTAATTGTGGCGAGAATACATCTAGCCCTACATATTTTGTCCCTATATTAGGGTAGAAATGGGCCAGGGCTGACAATTTACTAAATTGTTAGTTGGTTGTGTACAGACTCTTTTTTTAACACTTTGTGTTATTTAGAGCTGCGTGACAATATACTACTTGGTTCCGCAACTAGGTGGCGGCACGTTGCATCGTGTCTTACCACTTACTTAGTGTTGGAAGGCTGGCTACCATAGCCGTATTACTTTATAGGTGTATTTTCGCTACAATTAGTATACCGTACTGAAGAGCTCAAATTAGACCGAAAATGGTCTACGGTTCTAATTGTGGCGAGAATATATCTAGCCTTGCCCTAGCTAATTTTTTCCTCATCACAAAATCGACGTGTCTCACGGAATTCAAATATTACAGAGTATAGCATAGATGGTAAAGGTGGGAGGTTTAAGAGTTGACACCCTGTATACCAGACCTCCTAGTTTCCGTTTTAATTTAATGGCCACTATAGATACAGCGAAAATAGGAGACGTAGATCTAAAGTGCAAATACGTATTCAAATCGTTCATTTTAATTTAAAATGATTAAAAACGGGACACTTTAATTAAGTTTCGGTTCCGGTCGTGTGAATTTTAATCAACTGAATTCCTCGCCAGTCTAAAACTTAATTTTCTGCATTTAGTAAGGCATGCATGTATTATATCAGCGTGTTTTATATGCACAAGTTACAATGGTGTACTTATTTACTCTACCTAAACTGTGCTGCTTGAACAGATTTATGTACAGATACGGTCCTAGAGCTTATGACTTAACAAATTGTCCCTGTCGTATTATCTGACAACATTAATAACAGAAATGTAGAACGCGGTAATTTATAATCTTACTTCAGGTCATTCCCTGCTATTACTCCCGTATACACGGTAGATGGCGATGGTGTGGAGGCGAAGTTTTAGATGAGACCGTTCTTCGCAGTATTCACGGCTGTAGTATTGGTGATACATTACCTGAAACAAGGAATATTTATTAGACACATTTGTTTTCATACATATTTATCAAGTGTACATAATATATACTTATACATAAGGGAATAGAGTACGGCTCAACAGAAACAATACAAGAATGGTTTGGAGTATTTAAATTTATCTCGTTTAAAAAATCATGGTCATATCTCTATTGAAGAATAAAAGGCTTGCATTTTAGGTATCTAAAGCACTTTACTTTGAGCGAATTCGCTGTTTACCCATTGACGTTCTTGAGTTTGTTTTTCATTAAAAGTTTTGATAATTTTTCTAAATGAAAAAAGTCTGGACGCAGCAAGTGCGTTTATAAGTACACTTGGAAAACCCAAATCACCACAACACATATTTCAGAGACCTTGCGATCGTTTCGTTGACCATGTCAACATCTTCAGAGGAAGAAAAATTATAAAATTAAACTACTAGCTACAGTGTATTTATATCGCGTCTAGGTAAACAAACTAGTCCGAAGTAAAATTGCCGTCGAAGACCTATCGTTTGTTTATTGTGTAGTGAAACTACGAGGTCGAAGACCTGCTTTAATCTTCTGGTCGACAACTTAATGAGCCCTTATCTAATATAAGGATAATAGGTTTAAAAGAAACGGTACCGCGTTATTTTAGGAATCTGCACGTTCCCTTTCGATCTAGAAATTTACTATATGGATATTGGTGCCAGCCGACAACCACATCTGGCGAGACAAACACAATAACCTCCGCTCATCTTTTTTAAATATAGAAAACTAAACCTGGGTGTTTGGCTCACATTGTTAACTCTAACAAAGGATAAATAATTCAACTAAAATACTACATAAAAATATATTATTATTGATTTTAATTCTTCGTAAACAGTATTTATATTGACTTCATAGATACACAGAAAACGAAAGGGGCTTTAAGTCGAGACAAGCGTAGAGATTAATATATGTATAGACCGGCCGAGTTATTGACGGTAATTTATTATTCTACCTGACAAACTAGGAGTGTTTAAGCAAAGTGAAAATAAAGGGCTTGAAATTAAAGGTGCCGCACGATTCAATGAAGTTTTGTCCTTAATTGACCTTGATATAAAAATACTTTGTAATGAATGAAGCATAGTTTGACGTCTTATATTTTTGACAAGTTTCAAATTTTCTTTGCCAATGTGGTGATTATTATCCCATATATTTTGTGCCACACACGATTTGTCCACCGTACCATATCGTGAATGTGCGAGATGTTCACGAAATCTGGTGGCTATGTTTCTCCTAGTTTGACCCACGTATTTAAGATTGCAATCTTTGCAACTAATCTCATAAATACCGGAGATTTCAGTAACTGTGCCTTTATTTTTCGTATTACCCAACAATTTTTTTAAAATTACTTTTCGTCGAAAACGTCAAATGTAAATCGGCTTTTTAAAAAATACTTTCCAAACCCTTTGTGATTCGTGGTTCATAAGGTAAGCACACAATTTTTTTCTCTATTTATCTTTCTTAAATGTCGTACATTCCGATATCATTGTCTTTGTTCTGTGTTTCTTAACCAATTTGTCTATTAAACCATCCGAGTAACCGTTATATCTCGCCACATTTTTTATGTATTTAAATTCTGTATTAAATCTATTTTTACTTAACGGAAATTTAATCAATCTGTTTACTAGGAAATTTAAACTAGCCGTTTTTTGTGCAAACGTATGATGTGAGTCGTTAGGAATATAACTAATAGTAGCCGTTTCCTTCCTATAAACATCGAATTCAAGCGAGCCATTATTTTTATTTTTAATAACTAGTACATATAGGAACGAAAGTTAATTTTTTTTAGTGAATAAAATGGACTATTTAATTTTTCAGTAAACTCTTCAACCTTACATATATTTGTGTCAAACACCGCAAGTGCGTTTTAAAAACGATTTTAATGGCATATATGTCTTCCTTAAATGAAAGGCATGGAATTTGGTATAAACTATATATAGTAGAAACATTGTACCTTATTTCATCAAAATAACTTTATTGTTGAAAAAGTACAATAATTTTCCGAAAATAAATTTAAAATGTTTTCGAAAAAACTGGTCCGATTTTCCTGGGCAACCAACCTCTTTAAGCTATTTACACACCTGCTAAAATATAGTTATCCACAAAAAGCTTTCTGACAAAAAATTTTAAAAAAGTTTCCATGAAAATTTGTAAACAATTTCCTTAAAACGAAAATTGCCATTTTCTTTATCACAATTAGTTCAAGTAATTTTTACACGAAAATTACTCTTTTTTACGAAAATCTGCTGGACAAATATTTTTTAGAAAAATGAGAAATAATTGAAAACTTATACTTTTAGCGAATTTTCATTAAGAAAATTCGCTAATAGAAAGGTCACGATGAAAAGCTTTTGAAAAAATTTCTTCAGATGAGCGCGAATTTGGGTCCCTAGAACACAAAACTAAGGTCCGTTAAAAATTTTATATGTATATATATATATATATATATATATATATATATATATATATATATATATATATATATATATATATATATATATATATATATATATATATATTATATATATATATATATATATATATATATATAGAGAGAGAGAGAGAGAGAGAGAGAGAGGAAAAGAGAGGTTTCCGAGCGATAACTCAAAAAATACTAAACTGATTTCAATAAAACTTGGCAAAAAGCTTATCTGGGCGAAAACCGAGGTCAAGTTCGTTAATCAGACTTTATGCTCAAGTTTTTCTGATGGAAAATCTAGGAAAACTTTTTGAAAACGCTATATTTTTGTAAATATCATAGTAACGAGTTAGACTTTACATGTGGCTATAACTAGTGCAAATATACCTATGTTGTAAATTTTAAGTGATTTGGTACACAATATTAAGTTTATTCCAAATTAAAAATAAAATATCAAAGACATTGTTGAGACGACTTAGTGGTTAAAGTCCAAAAATGGTTAAAGTTTAGAAAGATTTTGCTTGTGATGGATAATTTTGCACCACATCCACATTTGACGAGTTTGAAGAACACCAATCTAGTTTTTCTGCCGCCTAATACCACAGGTGTACTCCAGCCTTTAGATATATGTATATATATATATATATATATATATATATATATATATATATATATATATATACATATATATATATATATATATATATATATATATATATATATATATATATATATATATATATACATATATATACATATATATATATATATATATATATATATATATATATATATATATATATATATATATATGTGTATGTATGTATGAAAGTATCCGACTCAAAAAATACGAAACTGATTTGAACGAAACTTTGCACATATCATTTTGTTAAGACCGCATATGAGTTCGTTATCCAGTCCGATCAGACCAGTTTTTTCTAAAAATTATTGATTTTTCTGGAAACAAAAAATCATATCTCAAAACATAACAAAGCTATGTTAATTAAGTTTGGCAGGTATATTGTTCCGGTATGGACCTTACCACATGTCAAAATTCAACTTGCTAGGTTCACAGCAAACTGAGTTAATAAAATTTGAAACAGTCAATAAAAATTCGCCAAAAAAATTTGCCAAAAAGAATGTGTCAAAAACGCAGTTTGTGGATCAAATTGTAAAGCGAGTTCGTGAAACTGGATCGTTGTTGGATAAAATAATCCGTGTACGTACTCGTTCACTGCGCTCAACCGAAAACATCGCTGCTGTTGCTCAGAGTGTGCGTGAACAACCATCAACATCAACTCGTCATCGTTCTCAAGAATTGAACATTTCACACACTTCTTTGAGAAGGATGTTGCATAAAGATCTTGGTATGAATGCGTACAAAGCTCAACTAGTGCAAGAGCTGAAGCCGCATGACCACATGCGTTTTCGGTTTGCTCAATGGACCGAAAACCGCTTGATCGAAGATGAGCATTTGTACCGAAAAATCATCTTTTCAGATGAAGCTCATTTCCACCTCGGAGGAAACGTCAATAAGCAAAATTGTCGTATATGGAGCTCAGAAAATCCACACGTCTTCGTGGAGAAACCAATGCATCCACAACGATTGACTGTCTGGTGCGGATTTTGGTCTGGTGGAATTATTGGGCCATTTTTCTTTGAAAATGAGCAAGGAAACGCCGTTGCGGTGAATGGCGATGGCTACTGCGCCACGCTACGAGATTTTTTGTTTCCCAAAATTGAAGAGTATGACATAGACGACATTTGGTTTCAACAGGACGGCGTAACGTGTCACAATGCCAACGTAACAATCGATCTTTTGCGCACTGTTTTCAAAAATCGCATTATCAGCCGAAATGCTGATGTCAGTTGGCCACCTTGAAGCTGAGATTTGACTCCGTTGGACCTTTTTTTGTGGGAAGCCGTTAAGGACAAGTGTTACGCTAACCATCCAGAGACGATTGACGACTTGAAACATTAAATCGAAGTTTGCCATTGACGAAATAGGGGTTCAAACGATCGAAAATGTACTGAAAAATTGGACTGGTCGAATGGGGTATTATAAGGCTAGCCGTGGCAGTCGTTTGAGTGATGTTGTCTTCCATTCCTAAATGGAGAGGTTCAATCTTTCTAATAAACTCATAACTTTGAGAAAATATTCATTCGTTTTTTTATAGCCGATTAAAATTCCAAATCTTAAATGGCCCACCTGTTATTAAGACTCTATATTTATTTACATATTATCAAATACCTTACCCTGCGTTTGTGTGTTACAATCTTGAGAGACGTTCATAGTAATAGCACACGGTTCGCTCGGTATATTAAAACCATCATATACGAAACCAGCAAATTTATAACTTCCAACCTAAAACATATAACTCGATATTCGTTCCAGCAGCAATTATCCCCTGACAGGCTTTCACATCGACACAGTGTTCATGTATTCCCTTGTTCGATCAATTCCATCAATGTCACTATAACCTCATCCAATTGTGAAAACGTCATCGCAAGTGACATCCTACTACTGATGGACACATATCACCATCTATTATCCTAGAAATTGATTCGTCAAAAAAAAGGACCACCAATAAATAACAGCCTAATCTTGAAAAACTACCAGGTGTCCATATATCTTCATCACGCAACAACGTAGAAAAAACAACGATTCCGTGGAATATCACGTATCTAGTGGCTGCTCACTCTTAAAACGACTGACATCACTGACATCCGAGTGTTAGGATTCTGGTTAAACGGTCTAGTCAGGCCTGTATCGAGTCGGATAGAATGCACGCCCTCGAGGGGATCATTCATAATGGTCGCAACCATAGATATCAAGAGTATTAGTGAGTTCGGTCGTAAATAAGGCGGTGTACTCCCCATACATCAGTTACACGTCTGGATGATACCGATACGAGTCATCTATCAGACCGGGTACGGACCTATAACAATCCTAAATACTAGTCCAAACTTCCTGAACAGATATAACTCTTGTATTCCTAAACTGGTCACGTATCTTTCAATCAATATACACTATTAGAAGGAATAAACGTTGGAGAAGGTTAAGTTGTAGTTAATTACTCTGTGCTTGTGTTAAATTTAGATACAACGACCAGTTTGCCGCTACGACTAGCTTTCACGTTATTGAGTTTTGTGAAATGTGCACTAATTGTTCAGCAACTTAGATGTAATTCACTTTAGATATTTCAAATTTTATTTAGATTTATTTTATATATATGGCGCCAAGAATTTCAGTTAGCCGTTTATCAATAACTACTCCGGTTTGAAATTTGAAAATTTACAAACATACGACCGAGACAAATTCCAGTTCAGTGAAGATAGTTTACTTTATGTCAAAATCCGGCTTAACCGGAAGTGACCATCACCTTGCTTATTTTAAATACAACATGGTAATTATCATTATATTTTTGAATTATACATTAAATTTGAGATAAATTATTAGTAATACACTATATGTCAAAAGTTAACCGTTTACGAAATTTTTGGATTTTTTTGAAAATTCTGGCGAAAACCAAGGTGAACGTTGCAGGCTCTCTCTCTCTGTGGAAATACAACTGAGAAGACTCAGTTTTTATACAGATTACCCTCATGTTGGCACCTAAACGACACGTTTAATAACGTTTCTTTGAAGTATACAGGGTGATGAGAATTAGCCGTGCCAGTTGGTAAAATTGAAATCACAATTACTCGCTTATTTCAAATGGAACACCCCATATTTTATGAGCTATTTCGGTTCGCATCCGGTTTCCCTTTCAACGTGTATTAGCATTCCCTATACATAAATTCCACCGTTTCCCGAATATTTCAATTTTATTAGATTCAGTTAAATCAAATTGCCACAATAGATTTAGAGCAGGCTTTGGAACTGGATAATATGCTTGTTGACGTCTACATGTCAAAAAGCGTCAAGCGAAGCTTATTGTCATAAAAATTGAGATACTATCCGTTAACTGATAGTGTGCAAAAATGGCAAATTTGCAGTACACAAACGACGATTTTTTGGAGCTTCTAATTATTTATGGTGAGTGTCAACGAATTGTGGGCTGAACATGCCATGCATTTGCAGAAAAGTACCCAAATAAACCGAAACCCAGTCACGACATGATAAAGAGGTTGCTGCAAAATTGTTCACAGCATGGAAATTTTCGCCCAAAAGTACAGAAGCGTAAGCTACTCGCCGATAACGAGGTAAACGAAGTGAACGTCTTAGCATTTTTTGTTGCTGATCCCAAGGCACCAATCAGGTATTGCCAATAAGTATTACGCTTGTCAGCGAGAACGATTCACAGAATTTTGAAAAAGCATCATTGGAGACCGTTCTCTTACCACCCGATAAATGGTTTGCAACCAAACGATCTTCCTAGACGTGTTGAGTTCTGTGAATGGTTCCTATTGAAAACACAAGAAGATGAGAATTTCTGCAAGAGAATTATTTGGTGCGATGAGGCAAAGTTCTCCAAAAATGGCATGCACAATCGCCACAATAGTCACTTCTGGTCAGATAAGAATCCCCATGTTACCAGGATCAACTATTTCCAAAACAGGTGGTCATTCAATGTGTTTCGTGCAATTAAGAACGATAAGATTTTTGGGATAAAAATATACGATGAAAATCTCACTGGTATGAATTATAATGATATTGTGCACGAAGTGTTTCTGGTTTCTCTCAACACATTAAGTTTAGAAGAAGCTAGAACAAGCTGGTGTCAACAAGACGGAGCACCAATAAGTTTCTATTTAGCTCATGATTTTTTGCAACAACATTTTAAAGACAGGTGGATTGCCAATAACGGCCCACCTAGATGGCCACCACTGTCCGCTGACTTAACACCTCTGGATGCAAGCATCGGGGGCAACATCAAAAATAAAGTTTACCACGAACCTGCCACCATAAAAGAAGACATGGTAGGTAGAGTTTTACGTGCCTTGAATTCACTGCATTCAAGACAAATCAGAAAGGCTACGAACCAAAACATTATAAGACGAATAACAAAATGCTTCCATGTCAGTGGGAGTAATTTTGAGCATTTGTTATAAGTTCCACAATTTTTTATTTCTTTTTTTTTACAGAACTAAAACAATGGAAATGCAGCGATGTGGATTTAAATACAAAGTGTTCTCTTTTTTTACGTGAGAAGGCCCAACAAATTTTATGTTCTCATTTATAAGCGGTGGAACTTGGCATGTAGACGTCAACAAGCATATTATCAAGTTCCAAAGTCTGCTTTAAATCTATTGTGACAATTTGAATTATGGTAATCCAATAAAATTGAAATATTCGGGAAACTGTGGAATTTAGGTATAGTTAATGCTAATACGCGTTGAAAGAGAAACCGGATGAGAACCGAAATAGCTCATAAAATATAGGGTATTCTGTTTGAAATAAGCGAGTAATTGTGATTTCAATTTTACCAAATGGCACGGCTAATTCTCATCACCCTGTATATTTAAAAGAAACGCTATCAAACGCGTCGTTTAGGTGCCAATTCAAGGGTAATCTGTACAAAAACGGAGTCTTCTCAGTTGTATTTTCACAGAGAGAGAGCGTGCAATGTTCACCTTGGTTTTCGCGAGAATTTTCAAAAAAATCGAAAAATTTTGAAAACGGTTGATTTTTGACATATGGTGTATTTGTGATAATTTATCTCAAATTCAATGTAGAATTCGAAAATATAATGAAAATTACCATGTTGTATTTAAAATAAGCAAGTTGATGGTCACTTCCGGTTAAACCGGATGTTTGACATAAAGTAAACTAGTTTCACTGAACTGTAATTCATCTCGGTCGTATTTATGTAAATCTTCGAATTAAAAATGGGAGTATTTATTGATAAACGGCTAACTAAAAGTCTTGGCGCCACACCCTGTATAGTCCTTTTTGATGGGTAGTGAAGGGATCTCGGAAATTATAAGAGATACAAAGTTAGTCAAATTCAATAGCCATTGCAGAATTTGGAGCTGAGTTCAAATCAGTTTTCAGATTTGGAAAGCTTGGAGTAATTCTGAAGATAATCGAGGGAAACCGAATTTTGAAACATCTAAACGCAGTTTTACACAAAATAATGTGGCGAATCCAGTAGTGGTATTAGTTTTGTCGCTTTCCGTCAGAAGGACGATAGTCAACTTTTTTTTATTATGGCTGCGATATCGGATTTTTCAATCGGCGGATAGACTATTTTTTTCTGAATATTTAGGTGTCACGTGAAAAATTGCATGAAAATGTAAATGTGTATTATGGACCTAAAATCAAGTATCCATGATACCCCAATCTTATCTCGTTATAACCGCATTAGATGAGGCATTTTATAGCGATTTCAAGAATATAGCATATAGCATTAGATAGTTTGAACCTGGAGACAAGACAATATTTGAAGTGGTATCAGCATGATGGTGCTCCTACTCATAATTATCAACAAGTGCGAAATTATTTAAACCAGAAATTTTCCGATGCTTGGGTTGGCAGAATCGGTCCAGTTTTATGGCCACCACGGTCACCCGACCTTTCTGTTTTGGATTTTTTTTTTGTGCGGATGCGTAAAAAACTCAGCGTATAGAAAAACGTTTAAATATTAATGAATATTAAGGAGATTCTGTAACTAAAGCGTTTACAAATATCGACGGAAGGTCTGTTAGGAAAGCAGCTTCTTTTTAAAGCGATGCGATATTTGTATTCATAATAATGGAGTATTTTAGAAAACCTACTTTAAATAAAGTGAGTTTGTTGTGTCCTAATATTGTTAGTCATCGCTCTCAATCACCCTGATTCCACCCTGCCCATCCTTAGTCCCCCCCCCGTGCCTTCCACAGCAACTAGAGGTGCAGACACGGCATTGGTATCCAAGTGAGAGTTGTCATGGAGCTTCAGAATTGTTGTGTTATCAAAAACTGTCATGTGTAATTAGAACTGTCATATAAAATATATAAGACAGACTACCAATCAAGCGAAGCAGCGACAAGAGGGCCCAATCTCGATCACTTCGATCTCATCCAGCGTCCAGTAACGTCGTTCAAGACAAGCTGAACCGAGAGCGGCAGTCAAGACACAGCATAGTACCAGATTTTGCTGTGGTCACATCACCGTTAACTCCGTGCGCGTTCCAGCGATCAGGGAGCATCGCATGGAGATCGCCTGACCCAGTGTTAAAATTGATCATAAAAAAGTACTCTAGACGTATCAAATGACGTAATTCA
Source organism: Tillus elongatus (assembly GCA_964006375.1). Taxonomy (NCBI): domain Eukaryota; kingdom Metazoa; phylum Arthropoda; class Insecta; order Coleoptera; family Cleridae; genus Tillus; species Tillus elongatus. The sequence continues at coordinate 29,359,866 of OZ023265.1, forward strand.
GCAATTTTTAAAAAACTGGACGAGGAGACTATTTATTTTATTTTTTATTTACTTACCAATCAAATTAATTGTACAGTGTACAGATGAAAAGCTCGAGCATATGTAATTTGTGTCTATCTTATGAACTACGTATCACAAAGGGTTTGGAAAGTATTTTTAAGAAAGCCGATTTACATTTGACTTTTTCGACGAAAAGTAATTTAAAAAAAATGTTGGATAATACGAAAGACAAAGACAACGCCACTGAAATATCGGGCATCTATGAGATAGGTTGAAAATATCTTAAGAATCTTAAATACGTTGGTCAAACCAAGAGAAACATAGCCACCAGATTTCGTGAACATCTCGCACATTTACGATATGGTACGGTAGACAAATCATGTGTGGCACAACATATATGGGATAATAATCACCACATTGACAAGGAATATTTGAAACTTGTCAAACATTTTAGACATCAAACTGTGCTTCATGTTTATTAAAGCGTTTATATATATTAAGATCTATTAAGAACAAAACGTCATTGAATCGGGAGGCACCTTTAGTTTCAAGCCCTTTATTCTCACTTTGCATTTGACCAACTAAACACTCCTAATCTGTCGAGCCGAATAATAAATTATTGCCAATAACTCAGACGGTCTATACAGATACTAGGCTCTACGTTGAGTTCTTGACTTAAAAATCCCCTTTCCTTTTTCTCTGTATCTAATAAACCAATATAAATACTTGTTTTTATGTAAAATGGAAATTAGTATAAACTCTTGTTTTTATGTAGAATTTTAGTTGGAATATTCATCCTTTGTTAAATTGAACATTCTGTGCAAAATAGTCGTTTGTTTTTTTAAAAAGATGTCCGGTAGTTATTGGTCTGTTCGCCAGATGTACTTTTCGGCGCTCATCACGGAATCTAATATTCACATAGCGAATTTATAGGTCAAAAAGAACGTGAGCTTCCTTAAAATGCGGCACCTTTCATTTTAAGCTCATTATCTTTTAAATTAGATAAAAGCTCATAAATTTGTCAACCAGAAAATGAAAGTAGTTCGCCGACCTCGTTCGTGCAATACTGACACAATAGACAAACGATGGGTCTCCGACTACAATTTTTACCTCGCTTAGTTCGTCTACCTAGGTTTAATATAAATACATTTTTGCTTTTAAGTTAGTTTAGAATTTTTCATCCCCTGATGATGCTGACGTGGTCACTCAAACGATAGTAAGGTATTTAAAAAATACGTTTTGTGATGATTTGTGTTCTCTAAGTATAATTATCTATATAAAGTCTATAAATACTAATATATTTTCTTTGCCGCTATGTTTCTCAAAGTGAGCGCCTCTTTAGGGCTAAAGACGGATCAATATTAAATACCTTTTAATACCCGTATATTCAATAAAAACAATATTTATCCCAATAACAGCTTATTTGATTCAACTTACCAATTACTTTGATGTGAACAATACAAACAATGTAAGCAGTGTTGTAAACAACAACAAGAAATTTACCCGAACTTTGCTTTTAATAAAAAAAATCCAATTGGTGTTATTCAAATAAATAACTCCTGATGGTATATTTATTTGAATGCCACCACCAAGCACCAGACACCGCCAACTATTATAGATCCCATTACGGCAACGACAAGGATCCCGTTAACAATACGGCGAGCGTTTTCTTTTCAAAACAGACAACGCAAGGTTATTACCATACTGTTCGCTGCGAGGTAATGGTCTCGCGTGATAGATTATCACGTTCTTGATGTGCTGGAATTCTTTTAACTAGCTGCGTTGACGCAAACACTATTCCGCCAATATTTCCTGAACAGAAACTCTCCATCGAATACTTATTGATTTCAGATTTACTATGCAAATTGCAAGTAATACCAATGTGATTTCTGTAAAACTAGAAGTGAATTGTCGCCAACTTTATAAGATGGTGAGGTAATAACGCAGATAAAAAATACGTGGACGCAGCACGTACGTTATGGTAGCGAGTTGTCATAGAAACAATTAGTCAATTGTTTTACGGAAATTATATACACACAGACATACATCAAGGTAAGCGCTAAAATTCCCGGGTATTGCATCATGTCGAAATTTGGTAAGACATTGGTTCAAATCCTACTAGCCTTGAGGAAAAACAAAAAAGGGATTTTATGTCAATAAGTTCCCTTATAACTGGCTCTTGTTGATCGCGATGTCAGAAGTCAGGAGAATTAAGTATAGGGATGAGATTAAATTCCTCACTCGAGGAGTTATTCCACCTTAAAACAACAAAGATCAACTAGTAGGGGTGTACGGGAAAATTCTTCGTCTAATTCTGTGGTAAAATATTGGTCAAAACGGTCGCGAATGGGACAGGAATTGTTGGAAGATGACGTAAGAACAGGAAGGACGGTGGAAGTGGTGACGGAGAACGGGATTGCCTTGTTGAGAACCTCCTATTAAGCGATAAAGGCTTGAAGTTGAAAGGATTATCAAAAATCTCGACGCAGCAAGTGCGTTATAGAAGTGCATTTTCATAAAAATGTTTTTAATAGCAAATATGTCTCTTTAATGCAAGCAGGCATCAATCTGGTTACCGGTATAACCTATATAGTAGAAACAATGTACTATATTTTATCACAATAACTTGTTTTAAAATAAATAAAAAATTTCCGAAAATAAACTTAAAATGTTTCCAAGAAAACTCGTTTCCTACCCGACACATTTTAGGTTAATAGCAAATTCACTAGTTGAACTATGAAGCATTTAATGAAAATTCGCTACCAAAACGCACTTACTGCGTCTCGATTTTTTTTACCAACGTGCACCATATTTCGATAAAAAATGCCAAAATGCAATAAGGATGTTCAAAAAAAAATTTAGGTATCAACAATGACTTATGGGCTACCCTGTGATTGTCAAAATGATTTTATTAGATGCAGCTCAAGACACCCTATAAGTAACGTATAAAATTTTTCTCGTATCTTGCATAGTAAGAATTATATTGAGGTTTACCGTAGAAATTCCTCACCCTGTATATATGTAAACAGAAAGTAAACCCGAATATGGATTCTAAGAGGCCTAGTTTGCGCACTCTTGTAGTAATCTTTCTAGAACTCAAAATCGGCGGTATCCTCATTAACGAATTTTTTCTACGAAAATTAGCTAAAAATTATAGACCGTTAAACCATAAATTTAACTAAAACTACTTCCAAAGCATCAAAGAAAATGTCTATATATATATATATATATATATATATATATATATATATATATATATATATATATATATATATATATATATATATATGTATATATATATATGGTGAACAATTTAGCAAGATTTAGGTATGTTAGTTTAAAGACAAAAAAATTAGAGGCATTTAAAGAAAGAAAACTGGGGTTTTCCTCAAAACGTAAAGAGTCGCGATTGAAACGTCAAAATTGGCAATATTTAGGCAAAGAACCTGAAAGAAATAAAGAGTTCCAGCTTCAACCATCATTGCCCTTCATTTTAATATATATATATATATATATATATATATATATATATATATATATATATATATATATCTGAAACTGACCCTGGATATGAAGAAAATGTTTCTAAATTCAAAGTCGGGATCTCCTCGTTAGTGATTACTTTTAAAGGAAAATTTACTTAAACAAGCACTTGTGAAGCCACGGAAAAGCCTACGACTGTATTAAATATGGAACGGTTTCACTAAGTTTGGGCAAGAACAAACAATCAGATATTATGCTATTCAGATTAAATTAAGTTTGAAAAGTTTTCATCTCTTCTTAATTCAATTATTTTTTTTTTTTACAAAAACTCGCTAAAAAATTCATCGGAACAACAACAATCTCATTAGATAACAGTAAAGTGAAACGAGACTAACAAACAATTGATAAAAATTAAAAGGTAAAGGTAAGATGCTTACTGGCAATTAGGCCATTGCTGACCCTTTTTGCTCATCTAAACTAACCTACCCTCCACATTGAGCTCGATCTCAACGACGACAGTGATTTTGAAAAATCATCCGCCGCCGGTGAGGCTCGAACCGTCGACCCCCGAGTCCGTATTGGAAAGACTGAATCGACTTTCCCGCACGGCCACGGAGGCGCTTGATAAAAAGTAAAGTCACTAACTAGGATCAGAACTTGTCATGCAGGAGTCGATTATACGATGTACAAGGACTTGGCCACTGAACTACGCGCGATATATATTTACTAGCAGGTATATCCCATAGTAAATTTGAACTGTTCCACGTTTTACAATTTACGCAAAACCATTTAGATTTATAATGGTTTTTTTGCCCACATTTTAACGAAATCCAGGAAAATGACGACTTAGACACATATCCAGGAGCTTGCTGGTCATTTCTTTTCACTTACATTCGTACTCAATCAATTTTGATGTTTTAACTTCCTTGGATCAGATTTAATTAATTAAAAAGTAATTTACCTCTAACTTTTTGTCTTTCAAGATAGATATCTCAATTTGGTACATAGGATGCTCTCTTTAACAGAAACCAGCGTACCAAATTTGGTTGCTGTTACTTTGTTATTTCCGGAGATATAAATTTTTTTCTAAAGAAAACACAAAATTTTCCGGGAAACACTGGCCCGATTTTCCTGGATAACAAACTCATCCAATCCACTTACAAAAGGAAGGTATGTGCCAAATTTGATCAAAATCGGACTATTATTTTTTGAGTTATCGGTATGATATATATATATATATATATATATATATATATATATATATATATATATATATATATATATATGTATATATATATATATATATATATATATATATATATATATATATATATATATATATATATATATATATATATATATATATACATATAGGTGTCCCAATAGTGTGTAATTCCTCTATCCCTTACCCTTAGAGCTAGCCGAAAAAACTTTCAACAAAATTTTCTTGTGATTATGTAGGCTATATCGTGTAAATATATTCAGCTTCGTGGAACTTCCGGTTGCACCGGAAGTAGTATCAACTTTGTTATTTTAAATTGAATGCTATACTTTTTATTGCATTTTTGGATAGAGATTAAGAAACAAGTGTAACATTGTGTAGCATTCCCTATAGCTATCTTTGATATTTGTGGAAATATTACGACTTTTTTTTTCTTTTAGCTCCGATTTATATGTTACTTCAAACGTATGCTGTGAGCTGAGCTTTGAGTTTCCCTGCCTTAAATTCGAGATATCAATAGACGACATTCAATTTTTGAAATAGATAAAGAATAATTTATTATCATTGTACAGGATATATATATATATATATATATATATATATATATATATATATATATATATATATATATATATATATATAATGACGCCGCCGCGCTTCCTTTTATACCAGATGACAAATGCTCAAATAATTCCTAACCTATCCACAAATCTAATTTGTGATTGGCATAAGCTAAGTTACCGGGAAGTTAGAGGGCCGCCAGCTTTTATACAGTGGAGATGGGCGTGGGTTAAAATAAGATGTTAATTAGGGGCGCCACTTGATTGTTTAACCTCTACTCCCGGATATTCTAATAAGATGTTTACTAATATGCTTCCTTGCCCAGATCCAACACAACCAAGAATTCTTGGATCACACTGGCAACTATCGCCAACCACAATCGAGCACAGGAAGCTACAAGGGAGTTATAATTATGATAACACAAACTAAAGTTCAGAACGGTATGGTCTCCTAGGCCCACAAGTAAAGATAACGGTAATGATCTAATCTATCAACAGCCCTGAAAAGAAAACACAAACACAAAACCAAAACACACCTAAAATATGATAAAATAAGGGCTTTTATTAAGCTTCTTTGGCATACAAGAATTTATTAAAAGCTGTTCTAAAATTCTGATCTAAAATTTAAAAAAAGTCTCTATAATATAACTAAAATGGCTTACTACCAAATAATCAAGATCTTTACTGAGTATGTATGAATGTACTACAAATATAATTCTTCTATGGAAAATTCCACTTTTCGTGCACGCAAAGCTCACAACTTATTTTCCCCAAATATTAATTAATTACACGTTAATTACGGTAAGTGGCCTGATTAAAGATCAAGTCCCAAAGAATAATCAATAAGCTTGACTAACGCTAACAATATATGATAACTAATGGTACTATCAAAAGTGAAGCAATTATATTAATAATGGTCTTATAAAAATCTGTACCACATTTAGTGAAGTTTAAATAAAATAAATTCAGTTCGATTTTAGCAAATTTAACACAGATGAATATTTATAAATGTAACTTATCAAGATTGTCTCTTATCACTTTATTCTTTATCACAAAACGGAAAATTCTTACTTGAAATTCCTGGACTTCTAGGCCATCTAATTACCACCAATTTCCATACCAACTAAGGCCTTTAGGGGTACGGGACTGCAACCACGGGAATAATGCAACAACGGAACGGCAATGCGACAACGAAAGGGAAGACCTTCTCACTGAGATCCTAATTCATAAATTCCAGATTTCACAGCAGACAGGAATTATAATTGCTCTTGACTAGCACATAAACTCCATTTAATTCAATAGCCATATACTTCGTTCGGCACATAAAAATTCGCTAATCCATGCGAGACTTTTCCACTCAAACTTACGATACGTGAATTTACCAAAGGTATTGCCCAATACAAAAACTGGCCGCTACAATAATTTCTGCCTAACACAAGCAGTATCCTGCACAAGCAGTATCCAGCCGGTACAAGGAGAATCTCTCCGGTACAAGGAGAATCTCTCCGGTACAAGGAATTTTCCCTCCGGCACAAGGAGTATCCAGCCGGTACAAGGATTTCTCTATTCGGCACAAAAATCGCCCTATCCGGTACAAGGAATTTTCCCTCCGGCACAAGGACCCTAAAAACAACAAGTAACGGAATGCTAAAGGTGTTATAGTTACGAGAGAGGATGATTTCTTACCTCCAGAGAGGGAAACGAAACTCCAACAACGGGACACGATAAATGTGGTCCTTAAATCCCCTCAAATGGGTATCTCCACAGCCTTCAGCACTAAATCCGTACATTACGACATCACCAAAAAGACTGCAGATTAAGTTCTGAGAGCAATAAAATCCACAAAGGAGGATACTTAATATCCAAACTTGCTCCTCAGAACGAACCACGTGTTAACTCCAACAATTGCCAACGAAATCTCTCTCTCGACACTTCCGGCGCATTCCCGTCTCCTACTTGAAAGCAGGTACTGCCATACCTCGCTCTCTCTCGCATCACATACGTCCCCAGCCATCTATCCTTCTCAACATGCGGACCATTCTCGAACTACCGGCAACTGCAACGCAAGCGTGGAAGCCGGCACGATATACCAGGGGTAGTACAAATAAACATGATTTAACGAAAGATCTCAATTCTATTCCTTATACGAGGGATATCCAGAAGAAATAACCACGGTTGTCGCCAATAATTCTTTGTTCAAAGCAGAGGAGGAACCACAAATACGTCCAAACTAGCTTAGTTGTTTAGCTATCCAATTTATACTGTTACAATATATATATATATATATATATATATATATATATATATATATATATATATATATATATATATATATATAAATTGAAACTGACCCTCGATATGGGTTCTAGGGGACCTAGTTCGCGGTCATTTGAAGAAACGTTTTCAAAATTCAAAAGTGGGGATCTCCTCAATAGTGAATTATTTTTTTAAAGAAAATTCACTACGATGCCGGGGCTTCCAGATACAAGCGTTTGCCGAACCCTTCCCGAACATGAATAAAGTTAATATAATGTGGGTACCCAAATATCTTACAGCAGTTCAGCACCAGCTGTTACACTCGACTTTTTAAGTCAGCTTACATTTTGATAAACTTGCCAGCTGTTTAACAATTTGTAATGGCTACTCTATTTTTTGATTGGAATTGGGTGAACAAACAAAATATCGTCATACACAGTTGAAAATTGTATTAGTAAGCTTTACACCGTACTTTAAGTATTCAAAAGACAAAGACAAAAACCTAAGCTTCAAATTTGATTATCTATTGATAATCCGACAAAGATGAAGCATTTTCAGTAAATAACTCATCAAGGGCAAGGTTAATCTTAATAATTAAGCAACGACAAGATTAGGGAGTTACGTCGTCAGTTTATAAAGATAATCAGACTAATACTTACTATTTAGTTAGTCTTGATCAAAATCTCATATTTGTAAGGCCTTTAGTTTAAGACTCTGGCTTCTTAAGTGTTCGTTAATAAAGAAATCTGTATAACAAGTTTTATAAAGCTGTTTGACTTGGTGGGAATTCGGACCGTTATAGAGGCGATCTCCGCTCATTTGTAGTCCAGCACTTAAAACATTAAGCTCCTGGGGTTGTCAAAAAGACTGGCAACCTGCTCAGCAACTCGAACACAGCAAGTTTTATATATGTTTCAGAAATAAAATAACATTGTATTGAAAAAATATTATGTCAACTTTTCTTATATAGGGTGGCGCATTGAAAACGAAACAGACCGATCTGCGTCCAGAGAATTTTTTTTTTTGAAGAAACTTTGAAATATGTCAATCTTAATAATGAGGGGGACATATTATGACATAAGACTCAACTTTGTCACATCAACCCCTTAAGGGTGGTGATAACAACCCTTATATTTTAAATAGGGAACATGGGTCGACTGTTACATCATTTGAAAGCTCTTTCTTTTCTGAATTCAGGACACGAATTTTTTTGGAAGTTTTATTAACTCGTTTAAAAATTATTCACAGTTGTAGATGCAAAAACGCATTTCACTCATTCCAATAAGAAATGTGCTGATAGTCAACGTTTTGTTGGTTTGTAAAAAAAATGACTATCAGAACATTTCTTATCAGAATGAGAGAAATGCGGTTTATTATTTCAGTTTATCGGTCGGTTTGATACTTGATAGTACTACCGAAAATTAATTTCACAATGGTGTATTCTGTAGAAGAAAGAGTTGAAATAATTACTATTTTTTTCACGATGACTGTGCCAACCGTACCGCAAATTTGTCGACATGTTAACAGAAAAAACATTTTGGAGTTAGTTGCAAAGTTTCCACAAAGTGGTTCAGTAGCCAACAAAAAACGGGATCCTGAACGTGAATTTCCGGTTAGGGATGAGACTACTGAGATTGAAGTTTTAGGACAAATTGCTGCAGACCCAACTTTGAGCACGAGAAAACTAGCCGAGTGTACGTTTTTATTAATCTCTGCAGTCAATCGTCATAATTGTCGTTATTGGTCAGATAATAATCCAAGAAATTTTCACGAAGTCCACACTCAAACTCAACAGAAATAGAATGTCTGGACTGGCATTTTTGGAGACCGTTTAATCGGACCAATTTTTCTTCATGGCAATTTGAGTGGCGAAACGTATTTGGAGTTACTAGAAGATATCGTTTTTCCTCTACTAATTGACATTGTTGAAAATGATGATCGCTATCAAGAAAATCATTTAGTGTTTCAACAAGATGGAGCTCCTCCGCTATTTTTACAATTTGTTAGGGAGTTTTCGAACAGGGAGTTTCCAGGACAATGAATTGTGCGTAGAGGTGCTATTGCGTGGCCCCTTATATTACCGGATTTAACTCCTTCAGACTTCTTTCTATGGGACCATTTAACGACTAGAACTTACGCAACAGAACCGGAGCACCTGGAAGAATTACGACGACGCATTGTTGAAGAATGCCGTCTAATAACTCCACAAATGCTCCAGAATGTCAGAGCTCGTTTTGAACAAAATTTGTACTTTTGTATGGAAGCTGGTGGTCAACAATTTGAACACTCACTCAACTGAATAAATATTTTTGAACGTTTGGTGTTATTTTTTAGTTTTTTTAATGAAAAATTGACTAATTAGTGCATTTCTTATCACAATGAATGTAATTGGTTCTTGCAATTCCAACTGTGAATAATTTTTAAACGAGTTGATAACACTTCCAAAAAAAATAGTGTGCTGAATTCAGAAAAGAAAGAGCTATCAAATGATGTAACAATCGACATATGTTACCTATTTAAAATATAAGGGTTGTTATCACCACCCTTAAGGGGTTGATGTGACAAAGTTGAGTTTTATGTCAAAACATGTCCCCCTCAATATTAAAATTGACGTGTTTCAGCGTTTCTTTGAAAAAATTTCTCTGGACGCAAATCGGTCTGTTTCGTTTTCAATGGGCCACCCTGTGTAGCTGCTATATTTGCTAGATTGGCTCTTTTTTAATCACACCTTAATATTTTTACATTGTGTCTTTAGGATATGGTAAATTGGCTGCATCGAGGCTTTTTTTAATTAACAAATATAAATTAAGAACACAAAAATGTAATTAGTACAACTTGACCATACTCCATACTAATATACGATAACACATACAAGATGAAACTAATGATCAAGGTGGGTTCTGGTGGTTCTAAAAGACGGTTAGTTGACAAACCTTTTACAAAGCCCTACAATAGTAGACTCACATATGCGAATTTTTTACGGTTAACGTGGTATGCAATTGTCAATAAGCTCCAAAAGATTTAGGTATAATGGATGAAAAACTTTTATTCCAAAGAGAGACCCGTATGTCCAAAGACATATTTTTTAAACCTGTCGACAGCCGGCGATGAATATGATAGAAGTTTTCATCAGGAAAACTTTAAGTGGGTATATTAAATAATCATATAGGGTGGCGCATTGAAAACGAAACAGACCGATTAGCGTCCAGATATTTTTTTAGAAACGCTAAAACACGTCAATTTTAATATTGAAGGAGACATCAACCCCTTAAGGGTGGTGATAACAACGCTTATGATTTAAATAGGAAACATGGATCAAGTGTTATATCATTTGAAAGCTCTTTCTTTTCTGAATTCAGCACACCATTTTTTTTTGGAAGTTTTAGCAACTCGTTAAAAAATTATTCACAGTTGAAAATGCAAAAACGCATTTCACTCATTCCGATAAGAAATGTGCTGATAGTCAATGTTTTGATCGTTTGTAAACAAAAAAATTGACTATCAGACATTTCTTATCGGAATGAGAGAAATGCGGTTTATTATTTCAGTTTATCGGTCGGTTTGATATTTGATAGTACTACCGAAAATTAATTTTACAATGGTGTATTCTGTAGAAGAAAGAGTTGAAATAATTACTCTTTTTTTTTCAAAAACGATGACTGTGCCAACCGTACCGCAAATTTGAATTAGTTACAAAGTTTCGACAAAGTGCCAACAAAAAACGGGATCCTGAACGTGAATTTCCGGTTAGAAATGAGACCACCGAGATTGAACTTTTAGGACAAATTGCTGCAAACCCAAGTTTGAGCACGAGAAAATTGGCCACTGTTTCAAACATAAAAGAAGAACTATTCAGCGAATATTTAAACATCATAGATTTCACCCGTATAAAATTCATCTTATACAACAACTAAATGAAGGTGATTTTGATCGGCGGCTGGAGTTTTGTGAAGTTATGACTGCACGAATAGCTGACAACGGGAACTTTCTGTTCAATATCTGTTTTTCAGACGAGTGTACGTTTTTATTAAACTCTGCAGTCAATCGTCATAATTGTCGTTATTGGGCAGATAATAATCCAAGAAATTTTCACGATGTCCACACTCAAACTCCACAAAAATTGAATGCCTGGACTGGCATTTTTGGAGACCGTTTAATCGGACCAATTTTTCTTGATGGCAATTTGAGTGGCGAGAGGTATTTGGAGTTACTAGAAGATATCGTTCACCCTCTACTAATTGACATTGTTGAAAATGATTATCACTATCAAGAAAGTCAATTAGTGTTTCAACAAGATCGAACTCCTCCGCATTTTTTACAACGTGTTAGGAAGTTTTTGAACAGAGAGTTTCCAGAGCAATGGATTGGGCGTAGAGGTGCTATTGAGTGGGCCCCTAGATCACCGGATTTAACTCCTTTAGACTTCTTTCTATGGGGCAATTTAAACAGTAGGATTTTTGCAACAGAAGCGGAGTCTCTGGAATAATTACGACGACGTATTGTTGAAAAATGCCGTCTAATAACTCCACAAATGCTCCAGAATGTCAGAGCTCGTTTTAAACAAAATTTGTACTTTTGTATGGAAACTGGTGGTCAACAATTTGAACACTTACTTAACTGAATAAACATTTTTGAACGTTTGGTTTTATTTTTTTAGTTTTTTTTAACGAAAAATTGACTAATTAGTGCATTTCTTATCACAATGAATGAAATACGTTCTTGCAACTCCAATTGTGAATAATTTTTAAAAGAGTTAATAAAACTTCAAAAAAAAAGGTTAGTGTGCTGAATTCAGAAAAGAAAGAGCTTTCAAACGATGTAACACTCGACCCATGTTCCCTATTTAAAATATAAGGTTTGTTATCACCACCCTTAAGGGGTTGATGTGACAAAGTTGAGTTTTATGTCAAAACATGTCCCCCTCAATATTAAAATTGACATGTTACAGCGTTTTAAAAAAAAATTCTCTTGACGCAAATCAGTCTGTTTCGTTTTAAATCCGCCATCCTGTATAATCAAATTAGGAATATTTAGGTTTTAGTTCTGTTGCGTAATGTCGTAACCCAAAAGTTAAAAGTAGAAGAATACTCGATGCTCTTTAACATTTTCCCCACCGCTTCTGCTACATAAAAACCTTTTTTTATATTAACTTCCGCACGCTTAGAATCTGAAAATATGTCCGCGCCGTCATAACACAGCTACGCAAGAACGACGCACTAGTATGTTTGGCTTTAGTCCGTAATATAAGAGTCTATATTTTCAAGTATTACGACGAGATTTATTGAACATAAACGCAATTCTGACAAGTTCACAAGCAATATTAAAATTTCCCAATTTTTATGAAGCGCTTTCTTTGCAAATATTGCTGCATCGTAAAAATTGCCTACATAAAAAATACATAACAAATAGTTCCCAATAAATTTTTTACAACTTTCATCTCAAAGCCGAAATGTAGGATAGAATATGACTAGAGGGAGCACTATAAAATATATATCATTCTGCTCAAAAAAGTTTTCCATCCTGTAGCACGTGATTTGAATGCTTACATAAATATTAGACGCGGCTTATCTAGTCCGACCACTATGCTGCTATGGTCGTAATACTAAATAAAATCTCCTAGGACTCTTCACTGTTCCCAGTCCTAGAACTGCACTTATTTGTATTAATAGTGGAACATGTTATTTTTGCCTTAAGGGTGATGGTCTCCAGGCATTATATATGCCTTTTAAATTTTGGTGGTTTTTAATGTATTAAGAGTCATTATAAGGTTTCAGCATTTTTAGAAAATTTTCATAACAAGAATTTCGCTTAAGGAAGATAATGAACTTAGAGTTTTCGTTTTTTTTTCATCTAATAAACGCAATTTATAGACTTTGGGACCAATTTCCTAGGTCCGCTCAAATTATATATATATATATATATATATATATATATATATATATATATATATATATATATATATATATATATATATATATATCTATATATATATATATATATATATATATATATATATATATATATATATATATATATATATATATATATATATATATATATATATATACATATACAAGTCGGTTAAATAGCCAAAGTTGACCAACTGGACACTCCGCTTCTGAATATGTCACGAATGTCTAGATTGCATAACAACTGTCAAATCTGTTGACATAACCTCAATTTTTTTAAATGGAACGATATGAATATTTTGTGTTCAATCGACTCAGGGTAAGCCATTCTATGAGTACACATAATAGTCTTTCCATTCCAGTACAATATTCCGTAGATAACTTGATCCCAAACGTTGCCAATTGTAGGTGTTTACGGAAATCGGGAACAATAGATATCTTCGTTATTATTTGAGCTACGAAGTCGGTAAAATGGGTAAAGTTGACCAACTGGACACCCTGCTTCTGAATATGTCACGGATATCTAGATTGCACAACAACTGTCAAATCTGTTGACATAACCTGATTTTTTTTTAAATGGAACGATATGAATATTTTGCATTCAATCGACTCAGGGCAAGCCATTCTATAAGTACACATAATAGTCTTTCCATCCCTGTACAATATTCCGTAGATAACTTGATCCCAAACGTTGCCAATTGTAGGTGTTTACCGAAATCGGGAACAATAGATATCTTCGTTATTATTTGAGCTACGAAGTCGGTAAAATGGGTAAAGTTGACCAACTGGACACCCTGCTTCTGAATATGTCACGGATATCTAGATTGCACAACAACTGTCAAATCTGTTGACATAACCTGTTTTTTTTTTTAATGGAACGATATGAATATTTTGCATTCAATCGACTCAGGGCAAGCCATTCTATAAGTACACATGATAGTCTTTCCATCCCAGTACAATATTCCGAAGATAACTTGATCCCAAACGTTGCCAATTGTAGGTGTTTACGGAAATCGGGAACAATAGCTATCTTCGTTATTACTTGTGCTACGAAGTTGGTTAACTAGGCAAAGTTGACCAACTGGACACCCCGCTTCTGAATATGTCACGGATATCTAGATTGCACAACAACTGTCAAATCTGTTGACATAACCTCAATTTTTTTTAATGGAATGATACGAATATTTTGCGTTCAATCGACTCAGGGCAAGCCATTCTATATGTACACATAATAGTCTTTCTATCCCAGTACAATATTCCGAAGATAACTTGATCCCAAACGTTGCCAATTGTAGGTGTTTACCGAAATCGGGAACAATAGCTATCTACGTCATTATTTGAGCTATAAAGTCGGTTAAATAGGCAAGGTTGACCAACTGGACACTCCGCTTCTGAATATGTCACGGATATCTAGATTGCACAACAACTGTCAAATCTGTTGACATAACCTCAATTTTTTTAAATGGAATGATATGAATATTTTGCGTTCAATCGACTCAGAGCAAGCCATTTCATACGTATACATAATAGTCTTTCCATCCCAGTAGAATATTCCGAAGATAACTTGATCCCAAACGTTGCCAATTGTAGGTGTTTACGGAAATCGGGAACAATAGTTATCTTCGTTATTATTTGAGCTATAAGGTCAGTTAAATGGGCAATGTTGGCCAACTGGACACCCCTCTTCTGAATATGTCACGGATATCTAGATTGCACAACAACTGTCAATTCTGTTGACATAACCTCATTTTTTTAAATAGAACGATATGAATATTTTGCGTTTAATCGATTCAGGGCGAGCCACTGTACAAATACACATGTATATTTAAAACTAAATTTTATTTCCTAAAAACGAATAAATAATTACAAATATTGCTCAAAATGCCCACCGTTATGATTCAGGCATAATATTGCTCTCCTCAATATATTGGACTGTATTCTTTGAAGGGTCTGTACAGAAATTCTGTTGACTGAATTCCTGATTTTTACCTTCAATTTGTTCAGACTATCCACTCTTGATGCGTAAACATCGTCCTTTATTGTACCCCATATTGAAAAGTCCAATGGGGTCAAATCTGGCGATCTTGGCGACCATTCAACTGTACGTCCATGGCCAATCCGATTTCCGTAAACACCTACAATTGGCAACGTTTGTGATCAAGTTATCTTCGGAATATTGTACAGGGATGAAAAGACTATTATGTGTACGTATAGAATGGCTTGCCCTGAGTCGATTGAATGCAAAATATTCATATCATTACATTTTAAAAGATTGAGGTTATGTCAACAGATTTAACAGTTGTTGTGAAATGTAGATATCCGTGACATATTCAGAAGCGGGGTGTCCAGTTGGTCAACTTTGTCCATTTAACCGACTTAGTAGCTCAAATAATAACGAAGATAGCTATTGTTCCCGATTTCCGTAAACACCTACAATTGGCAACATTTGGGATCAAGTTATCTTCGAAATATTTAAATGGGATGGAAAGACTATTATATGTACGTATAGAATGGCTTGCCCTGAGTAGATTGAACGCAAAATATTCGTATCGTTCCATTTAAAAAAATTGAGGTTATGTCAACAGATTTGACAGTTGTTATGCAATCTAGATATCCGTGACATATTCTGAAGCGGGGTGTCCAGTTGGTCAACTTTGTCCATTTAACCGACTTGGTAGCTCAAATAATAACGAAGATAGCTATTGTTCCCGATTTCCGTAAACACCTACAATTGGCAACATTTGGGAACAAGTTATCTTCGGAATATTTAAATGGGATGGAAAGACTATTATATGTACGTATAGAATGGCTTGCCCTGAGTAGATTGAACGCAAAATATTCGTATCGTTCCATTTAAAAAAATTGAGGTTATGTCAACAGATTTGACAGTTGTTGTGCAATCTAGATATCCGTGACATATTCAGAAGCGGGGTGTCCAGTTGGTCAACTTTGCCTATTTAACCGACTTTGTAGCTCAAATAATAACGAAGATAGCTATTGTTCCCGATTTCCGTAAACACCCTGTATATATATATATATATATATATATATATATATATATATATATATATATATATATATATATATATATATATATATATACACAGTGTATCCACGGATTGAATGTGGGTAAGGTATAAGTGACAAAAAATTTTTGAATTGGATTATGATATTCTGGGAATCGCACCTGCTTTGTTTTAAACTAAGATGTTGAGGAAGTAAACAAGATCAATTAACATACAGGGTAGAACTAATTAAATTAAATGTGTTAAGAGTAAACTACCTTCGTTTATAAATATACCACAAAAAGTTATTAACAAAACTTTTTCAGCCAGATCAGACTACTTTTAATTTTCAAGTAAATAATTAACATTTGTTTCCCCTTGAACATGGAGCTTTTTACCTGTGGTTTTCTGAACGCAGGTGCGCAAAGCAAGTAACCATGCAATGTTAAATAATAATATATTAGTAAAATACAAAACGCTTATTGCTAACAAAAATCAAAACGAACAAGGAAAAATAAAGAAATTATTCAAATGTGCTGCCACCAACGGATACACATAACTCAGCCCGTTTAGTAAATGCTTTGTAGGCATTTTGAATATGTTGAATTGGAATACCGTCAATTGCCTCTCTTAGCCTCAGTTTGAACAAATCAAGATCGTTGCTAATGGAGCAGTGTAGACTTTCTGTTTGAGATAGCCCCATAAATAAAAGTCCATTAAGGTAAGATCGGGACTTCTGGGAGGCCCATATCGACCAACCGACCGCTCAGGAAATTCGCGATCTAACCATTCTCGAACGATTCCTGTTGCATGTGCTGGGTGGCCGTCATGCTGAAAGTATGCTGTTTGTCTATCTTCTAGTGACATGTTATGCAAATGGTCTTGAAGGATATGTTCCAGCATTTCGAGATAACTGTACTGGTTTATATTCCGCTCAAAAAAATATGGCCCAATTATCCCAGTGTCAGAAACAGCACACCACACATTTACTTTTTTATGGCATTGTCTTCTGCAATTAGCTCTATAATTTGGATTCTCCATAGACCAATGTCGTGCATTTTGGGAATTTACCACCCCATTAGTGGTGAACGTGGACTCGTCGAAAAAATAATACTTCTGCCCAAATTGTGATTTTTTATATATTGCTCGACGTACCATAAACAAAAATCTAATCGTTTTGACTCGTCATTTTCTTCCAAAGTGTCTATATCTTTTGCTTTGAAAGGTTTCACCTTGTTTGTACCATAAATTTGTTGCAAATGCGATTTGATAATATTGCCAATTTCTAATGCCCTTCTTCTTAATGATAATTTAGGAAAACGCCTAACAGAATCCATAGCTAACGCAGCTACAGCATTGTCTTCTTCATTTGGGTTGAATTTTGTCTTCTTAACATTTAAAACACTCCCAACGCATACATTTTGTAACCACTTTTTTACGCCAGTAGCGGAAACAGAATAATTTGGCCAGCGTTCAAGGAATTTTCTTATCACTCCCTGATAAGAATCTTCTTCACCCAAACCATAGCACTGCAAAATAAACACTTTTTGTTGTGTTGTTAACATTTTTAAATACAGAAGCTTGCCATTCGTGACAAATAAAATTGACGTTTCAATTTTCCAAATAAGTAGTATCCCGGGAAACGAACAACAAGGCAGAGCTCAAGTAGCCATGCAACTCGCCAACTATTGTTTCGAATGTCCAATTGTGCGTTTACTTTACTTTTTTTATTGGTTGAGATGAAAGCAAACCTACGCCAAGCTTAATTATGGTAAAGACTTCTTTTAATACAGTTTCAAGTATTTTTTTAAAGTACACCTAATCACAGTAGCCGTCCATCGTCATTTAAATGAAGTTGCAGCTAAAAAAAATTCATAGTAGGCTGATCTGTTTGAAAATTAAAAGCCTGTCATGAATTTTAATTCTAAACAGTTTTTGTTAATAACTTGTGCGGTATCTTCATAAACGAAGATAGTTTACTCTTAATACATTTCATTACATCAGCTTTAAACCACCATGTATATTAATTGATTTTGTTCATTTTCTTCACATCTCAGTTTAAAACAAAGCAGGAACGATGCCCAAAATATCATATTCTAATTCAAAAATTGTTTGTAACTTATACCTTGCCCACACTCAATCCGTGGACACACTGTATATGTATATATATATATATATATATATATATATATATATATATATATATATATATATATATATATATATATGTATATATTGTTATGATATGGAGGCTTTTTAATTATGTGGTGGATCCTTTTAGTGGCGCCACGATTGGGTGTCAATATTGTTATATATTTTGTTAAATTTTTGGTCGTGAAAGTAATTTGTGTTGCTTTTAATTAAAATGTTGAATTTTTTGTGTTATATAGATGTATATTTAGAGTTTTAAGTGCTTGTAATTGTATTTATTTAAAATTTAGAATGTTGGGCGCCTTTAATTTGTGTAAATATATATGATGTTTTAATTGTTTATTTTGTTATTTGATTTGTTAATTATTTAAATATTTTATTATCAATGCCTTTCAGGACACCTCCAATATATATATGGGTATCCAACCGATAACTTAAAAAATAATTTACCGATTTTGATGAAACTCGGCAAGTGCCTTTCTTCTATTAATATCTTGGATGAGTTCGTTAGCCAGGAATATCGGATGAGGTTTTCCGAAAAAGTTTTGAAATTTCTTTCGAAAAAAATTTAGAAGTTTTACAAAAATGCTGATATTCAAAAGGTTAGTTATTTTCTCTCTGATGCCTTGGCGGTAGTTTTAGTTAAGTTTATGGTTTAACGGTCCATAATTTTTAGCTAATTTTCGTACAAAAAATTCGTGAATGAGGAGACCGAGACTCTAGAATTTTAAAAATATTTCTTCAAATGAGCGCAAACTAGGCCCCCTGGAATCCATTTACGTTCAGTTTTGATCTGTTTACATATATACAGGGTGACGCATTTCTACGGTAGAGCACAATATAATTTTTTTTATACAAGAGACGAGAAAAAATTGAATAAGTTAATTATAGGGTGTCTTGAGCTGCATCTTATAAAATTATGTTGACAATCAAAGGATGGCCCATTAGTCGTTCGTGATCACTACAATTTTTTTTTCGAACATCCTTATTTTATTGCATTTTTTATAGAAATATGTTTGTAATAAAAAATAATCAAGACGCAGTAAGTGCGTTTTGGTAGCAAATTTTCATTAAATGCGACAAATTTCAATAACTCAATTTGCTATCAAGCTAAGGTTTGTTGGCTAGGAAACCAATATTTAAAGTTTATTGTCGGAAAATTTTGGTACATTTTCAAACAATAAGTTATTTTGATAAAATGTGGCACATTGTTTCTACTATATAGGTTATACCGGTAACCAGTTTGATTACTGCTTGCATTAAAAAGACATATTTGCTATTCACAGCATTTTTATAAAAATTCACTGCCATAACGCACTTGCTGCGTCCAGACTTTTATTGTAACTAGTGAAATTTGTAACACAGTTTTTTTAAAGCGACTTGCAGTATTTACCTATATGTACCGAATTTAAATTTTTTAGCTCCATAGAAAATAGAAATTTCTTCAAGTAATCGCTTGGGAGTCACTAGGACCTCTAAAACCAATTTCCAAGATCCATTTAAATTTAAAGAATTAGTTTTATTAATACACCTTAATAATAGTGTACATTTCTTCTGAAAATTAACTGGTAGAATGCACTTGCTACGTCCCGAACTTTTTATAAATATCCACAATAATTGAGATACTGAATTTATTCA
This sequence comes from Tillus elongatus, assembly GCA_964006375.1. Lineage (NCBI taxonomy): Eukaryota > Metazoa > Arthropoda > Insecta > Coleoptera > Cleridae > Tillus > Tillus elongatus. Next base: position 29,380,090 of record OZ023265.1, read on the forward strand.
TTTTGGTTTTTCTACAATGTATGCTAAAGAGCAAAGGACAAACATTCTTTAAAACTAATTTGGCTATTTAAATAGCTTTAAACATTACTATTTTACACAAAACGGCCGATCTGAGCTAAACAGGCCAATATAAAAGAGGTATCTCAAGTTCCTTATGCAAGTAATATATTCATAAAGCACTCTGTATATCTAGATTATAAGCTCAACGTGTCGCATTCCTCATTTCTCGCTTCATCTTCCACTTTCAGTCTCTCTCTATTCAATTAAGGGGACCATAAGCACAGAAGAACAAAGGGCGATAATGAAAAACTGCGTATGAAAATAATGTGCTAGGAGCTTGACAAGCGTAGTTAATAGTGCTGTAAGCTGTCACTTCATCTCATCAGCTTTCACATTGCTTTGGGACTTTGTACACACAAAACGTCAGCTAATCTTGCTTTTACAGCGCCAGACAATGAATACCTATTGCCAGAGCGACGTAAACATCGTCACATATTTGCCTTTTATGGCGTAGCGTTCAAACGAGTACCATAATCATTATTCATAATGGCCTACATATATCAAAGTCCTTACAACACATACACTGGCATACAGATATTTACATACAGTCGGATCTTTTCGACTGGAAAGCGTGTTGCCTCTTATTTCCATCAGGCAAATTCCTCATTTTCGCACGTGTGTGTCTATGTATAAGTAGAAAAGGCACAAATGAGTTTCGCTTAAGTTATTCACACGTCACCTCGCACGGTGGTAGGTAAAAATGCAATCAAGTTGATGACAATGGCTGCTGCTCATTTTGGAGAAGTGAAATGTCCTACCCTTGATTGTTAAATAGTTGAAAGAGGTTTTGACAAAAAAGCGCCTTAAAAGTGGGAATGCAAAGCGTGTAGTATTAGAAATTTATTTATTTATAGAAATATTGTGGCCTATAACATACATTCAAAACATAAATTAGAATAGTGTAATGGTTATAAGTACAACCGCGATGCAAGCAGAGCAAACACGAAAATTATTATTCCACCGTATAAAAATCCAAATATTCATCTAGAGAAGTATGTTTACTTTTGATTAAGGATTACGATATATCTAATGTGAATTTTATTTTATTATATATAATTATATCGGTCGTTTGAGTTACAGCACATACCAATATTTCGGCCATTTTGAGTTTATTACATTAATATACTTTTTAAAGGTAAACACAGCGATTGTTCCATGAAGTAACATCACTTTTCCGGAGACCTTTCGTTTATTCACACCCCACTTGGATGCTGCTCGGATGCGGGACTCCATGACACCGCCTCGAGGCAAACACTGACGGATGTCGGGTCCAGACGAACTCGGAGAGGGGTTATATGTCTTTGAGCTTCGAAACGGGCAAGCGACTTCACTCAGATGGCAGTACACCTGCCAAGCAAAGTTTCACCTCGCAGGTGTCGTCTCCTGTCGGAAGCTCGATTTGTGGGTGAAATTTAAGTTAATGCTGGCATATGTTGGGCCTGGACGAACCCGAAGGTGGCTGGCGTCTCTAGGGGTGGTTTACACCTGGAGACTTGGGCCTACTCTGTGAGCATCGATACAGGCTAACGACCCCGCCTGGATGCTGCTCGAGGGAGGGACTTCATGATACCGCCTCAAGTCAATGAAACACCGGCGGGGGTCTGGTGCAGGTGAGGCTGGGAGAAGGCGGATATCTCTGGGGAGTGATATGCACCTGGAGTTTGACGCCTCCACTGTGGCCTCAGAGACTGATAATTGGCCTCGCTTGGTTGTTCCTCGAGAGCGGGGTTCCAGATGACACCGCCCTGGATTGAGCCCTGGCGTATGTCGTGTGTCCAGACGTCCCGGGGGGGCTCTGATCTCTGATGAGTGGTAAACACCCAGAGTTTAGGGCCCATACTGTGTGCTACGAAACGGACGGACGGCCTCGCTGGGGTGATGCTCGGGAGCGGGACTCGATGGGATGTTGCCTTGAGTCCAGCACTGTTAAGTGTCAGGTTTAGACGAGCCTGAGGGGAGCTGAGGTTTCTAAAGGTGGATTACAACTGCAGATTAGATGCTGCTCGAGAGCGGGACTTAATGATACCGCCTTGAGGCAAACACTGACGGATGTCGGGTCCAGACGAACTCGGAGAGAGGTTATCTCTCTTGGAGCTTCGAAACGGGCAAGAGGCTTCACTCAGATGGCAGTACACCTGCCAAACAATCTTTTACCCTCAAGAAAAGATCGAGTTCCTGAGGAAGCTGGAATTGATGGGTGAAACTTAAATAATTAGACGTGAGCCACAATAGACCTAAGGTCACGGTGGAGGGACTGGAATAGCCCACTTGCAATAAAATCTAATCTAATCTAAGTGGGCCATAACGGACCCTTCACTACAACCTTAAGGTTTATTGTGGTTCATGCCCAATAGTCTATATTTCGCCGAAGAAATCCAGCCTCCTGCAGAGCTCCATTGCATAAAATAAAGTTCGAAGTCTTCAAAAACAGTGTAATGTGTAACATGTAATTACCATTTATGAAATTGGGAGAAGGTGTTGAGTAAAATGTTTGTTTCCTAATAATAATTTCAGAGGTGATAATGATACTATGGATGTTATATATTTCTCTATGCTATGCGAATGTATTATTATGGATGTTATATTATGTCAATAGTTTAGTTGATAAAGTAGAGCCACTGTTTTGAGCGACAATAAAAGCTGATAATGTATATATAAACTAAAAAGTAACACACACGTTTTTTCCGTTATTAATTATGTATTTTTCAGTTTTGTTGTTAAATCATTAAGATGAAATCTCGTGTCTGATTATAACGGGTAGAAGTAATAACATTGAACAGTGTTAACTGTCTAACAATGTTTCAATTGAAAACATTTTCAGAAAAATTGTCGCTCATAATTTTTTTATTGCGTTCTCTTTCCTTCACCCTTTAAATCATGTAAAATTTTTGACATATAGGTATATCATATTTATAACGCAGAATTCGATCGGATTTGCAGGTTAGTAAGAGTAGGCTTCTACAATATATTAAGCTCTGCATTTTATAATGAAATTGAAAAGTAAAATAAAAATCTACATAGATAAAAAACTGTGTGGTGCGAGACACATCTCCTGGAGTGTGCTACTTTACTGCCTATCACTACCGCATCCTCTCACTGAAAATCGTTCGCCATTCCACGTATACCGGAAGTAAAACTCTGACATTTCGCCGCAAAGAAAGAGAAATAAAAAATAATCCTGAAATAGTAGAAACGTCTCCGCTGAATAAACTTGGAAAACGCATCTCGTGAATGTATAATAAATAGACTTGGAGAAGGCTATCCAAATATGCTCTCCATTTTTACATCTCATGCTAAAGGTCGAGGGTTTGATCCCTCCAACAAGAGCCGGTGAAAGGGAAAGTGAATCCGCAGGTCTGTGGTATAATGCGCCATGTCATAATATAACGGACGAAATTCCTGGATCTCCGCTCGCAGTTGCCCACTCAGGTAAAAGTCTGTTACCATTTACATGTAAAACATTTACCTGCACTGAATAATCGTTGATAAAGAGAAGAGGAATTGTATCACGTTTTTGGATAACGCTTTCACTTTCCCAGATGGAAATATGTTGGCTACAGATATATGTTCGTGAGCTATGTAAATATATTACTGTACATATAATATGCATGCTCTCAAAGGGAACGTGTTTTAACAATGGTATGTTCGTTTTTAATGGAGACAGAGAGTAACTTAATGAAATGGCCAAAGGGGTTTGAGATAACGAAATAAATGAATTCCTATTAATAATAATAATATAATAATAACACACCCCAGGAGGCAAACTCCGCGCACAATAGCCTTTTACTTGTGCGGGGGAAGCTTATATACACATATACTGTTCATAGAACAGAAAGCTATATAAAAGGGCATTTCCAATCGTGAAAATATATTTGTTAAATCATTCAATTTATAATCAAAAATGTAGTTATAGGAAAATTCGCTACAACAATTAATGTAATATTTCATGTAAAAGTAGGTGACAGAGGTATCAATAACATTGGCATTGAAATAATATTACTATTTATCTAAAACAAGTTGAAATTGCAGCGTACAGTATAAGGAATGCTGACTGCTGAGGTCTGCAATTATGTATTATGTAGACCAAAGCAAGGTTATAAGTAGTAGTTGATAAACAGTAAGCGACGAGTGATTTAAATTATATACAGAGAAGTACAGACTTTTGCTTTAAAAATGTAGTGACTAATATCAGAGACTTTTCAATTAAGATTCAGTATGTAAAGATTTCGGCTTTAAAATTAATTCGGGTAAATTAGTTGTAAGCGTTGTTAAAGTTTAGTTTATTTAATAAAGTTTATTACATCGTTACTAAGTCTAAATTCGCCTAGTTCAACAAATTATTCCCGAAATTATCCTACGCTCCTGAACATATAGACAAAGGGACTCATCACAAGCCGGCCTTCCCACATTCGAGTGAAAAAGACTGACTGTCCGAATACGGAACTCGAACCCGCGACCTTCTAATCCGATTCTAGAGGTTACGAATCTCGCAAACTGAGCATGCGGCCTGGTTAGTACAATATTAAATTATCTTATACTTTATAAAAAAATCTATTACGGATTAACTAATCAAATACAAATACAGGTATGTCTTTTTAGTGAATTTTCTTAGAAAAAAATCTGTAATGAGGAGATCCTGATTTTTGAATTTTGAAAAAATTGATTTAAATGAGGACGAGCTAGGACCCTTACAACCCATATCCGGGGCCAGTTTCAATTTTTATAGGTATATATATATATATATATATATATATATATATATATATATATATATATATATATATATATATATATATATTTATAGCCATAAATATAAAATATAGCTTAAAAATAGAAACCTCTTTGTGGAGTGAAACGAGTCATGTATATAAAATATGCATCCTGAAATTTAAATGCACTGTGTATTTAAAAGAGAGTTGGATATTTTGGTTAAATAGTAAATATCATTGGAATTTAAAAAGAATACAGAACAATGCTATAATTTTATTTATATTGTTTTGGTTAAGGAAAATATTTTTTATATGGTCGATTGAATAAATGTATGTAGACGTATTTAGGAGATAAGGTTAGAGATAAATATTATTATAAGTAAATTCCAAAAAGGTACACAATGTTATCAGTGAAACGTGGAGACGGTTTTTCGCGTACCTGATAAGCAGTTTGGACGATAGCGAGCTGACGTGCTAGTTAACTCTGTCGCACAGCCGGTATTAAAAAAAGAGAGACGTTTTCAGTTTTATAGAAGCCAATATATTTTAAGTGAAAAGTGGATTATTAGAGAGCATTCGATTTTAAGGTAGCAGTGTAGTTAGCATTCCCATGGAACTAGCAGGATGTAAAATAACAATGGAATTCGGAGATTCAAGGTGGAACTACCAGCATGCAAACAACTTTTAATAAAGAAAATAGGGTTTGTTCAGTGTAATTTGCACGAAAACGAAATGATTAGAAACAACAGTAAAGACCAGTAGTATGTGGATATTAACCAATAATAGCAATCACGATAGAAGAAATTTTTAAGTACAAAAGGGCTATTCAAAATAAGCTCGGTAATAATTAATTGCCACAATATAATGGTGGCGAGAATAAAGTCAAAATATAGACGGTCCAATAGCGAATAATCCAAATCTCAATGAAGAAGAAATTAGAGACATTTTAAACAGTAAGTCCATTTTGAGAATATTGCAACTATAGATCTGCAGATTTTTATATTGTGTGTTTAGTTTTAAGGATTTTTCTGTTACATTTATGATTTTTGTGTATATTTATAACATTATGTGGGATATGCTGATAAAGGCAGAGTTAATAACAAACTCATAGAATATAGTTTAATTCATTGTTACAATAAGATTTTAATTTGTTTGATTTATTTACAACAGTCACTATTGGTCGGACGTTAATCCTCACATTACAAGAGAACGAAATTTCCGGGACTGTTGGAGTTTCAATGTATTTTGCGCAGTATAATGCAATAGAATTTGTTGCCTTTAACATTTATGATAAGAACTTGACAGTTTGGTAACGATAATACTAAGCAATACTGAATTTCATTTGGGTATTAGTACATTATGTTACTAAAATGTTTATCCACTGAAACTAAATTTGGATATATGACCCTTTTATTCATATCAGTAGTAATGGTAAGATTGAAAAAAAAGTAAGAACTAATTCTGAACGCGCAGTATTCACAGGTACTAGATGTTGTATTCTGCAGCAAATAATAATACCAGCGCTGAACTCCTTGCATGAACACGGAGCTGCAGAAGTTTGGTATCAACAAGATGGGGCTCTACCACACAACTCACTGATAGTCAGTGACCTACTCCAGGAAACATTTGAAGACAGATAAATGGTGGTCCTCATCGTTGTACGGCCCGCTCTCCGCACTTGACTCTACTAGATGTTAGTATCCGGGCGTCCATTAAGAATAAAGTTTACCAGGGGCCACCTACTACAAAACAAGATGTGATTGCTAGAGTATTAATAGCCTTCAACGCAATGGAGCAAGATTACCTTTTTCGAGCCACGGGTACCATCATTAAGAGCCATCAAATGCCTTAATGTGAACGGTGAAAATTTCGAACATTTATGGTAAAGTTATAACACACAAATCTCTTTGTTCCCTAATAATGCTTTACTCTTATGGAATTTTCGAAGAAACGCTCCATTCTTAGAAATTTTTTAGTAGTATTCTGATCATGTACCAAGTTGATCTGTGTTTATGTAAAAATCTCTTTGCAACCACATGACATCTTCTATTAATAATTCGATTATACTCATCGTAAATAAAAGTTCTAATCAAAAGTCGTTGCATATTTTATTTATGTCGGAAGATGACGTTTAAAATTTTCATCTCCTAGGCAACCTGATAAATAGACTAATAATTATTAATTATCATCGCAAATAATGTTTAAATATCTTCAAATCGGTGGGATTTAGGTATAGCGAATGCTGATACCAATCGAAAGAACGATAAAAAGTACATGAAATTAAGTTATAAAATATAGGGTGTTCTATTTAAAATAACGGAGTTATTAGGTTTTAAAATTGTCGCGATTGACCGGCCTATTTCGGACACGCTGTCTAACTTGTACTAGCTTTAGTAAATTCCAAATATTTTGTGGCATTTGGAATTTGCACTTTAAAACTTCAACTCTTCAGGTTGAAAAATACAGAGAGATACGGGTGTGTAAATGTGACAATGTTTTTTAAGAAATTAAAAAATATTTATCTCGAAACTGGTTGAGAAAAATGATATAACATGTTAGTAAAACCTACCACATAAGTTGACGAAAAATCTAGATCCGGAATAAAAAATATCATCTTCTATTCGAAATAAGAAAGTTGAGGTCTACTTCCGGTATAACCGGAAGTCTCATACTATGTTACCTCCTTTAAAGAAGAGCTTTACGCACAAAAACCGTGGTATATTGTGATTGACCTCAGGTGGATATAGATCTGCTCAATGGTAAGGTCACAATTACCTATAACACCCTACCCTAAAGTAGCTATCTATCGGATTATCAAATTAAGGCAAAAAATCAAGAGGTCGGAACAAGGAACAACAACTCAACTCCCGTTTTTTAGGCTGAATACTATGTTTATTTAAATTCTAAAATCGTTTAAATTTCTTTAAATAATCACTGACAATATCATTAGGTAGTACAGATAACAGAAAGAATATTATAACCCCGTTTTTAAGATAATTTAATAGCCACCGTAAACTGACTGTGTTCACTCTATAAAGGCTCAGCAGAGAGTCCTCGCTAATGTCTCGGGTTCTGCATATTGTTAGTCGCTGCACGCAAAAATTCTTACTGTGACGGTTGGTGGCTGTGCGCGAGCTCTTTCTAGACTCCATTTTTCGAACGAGACAAAACGAGACCTCCAGTCGGTGGTGAACTTACGAGGGCTCACCTCCCGTGTCCAAAGTTGAAGGTTTTGCCGGAAATTATCTCAACCGTCGCCCGTGACGTCATACGGAAAATTACAGAGCATCATTTTACTAACAAAGCCATATTGCGTCTTTAGATATTTGACCTTTAACGTACACATTTAAAATACAGTACGGTGTTCAGGATAGTTAAACATTGGCGACTTTTTATGAAAATAATTTTGAAATCAAAACATGAATTGCCTTACAGATATTGGATTGTCTGCTATTAATTAAGTCTCTCAGGGGTTTATTTTAAATAATTAAAGCAGTAACGAAACGTAGTCGTTACAACTAACGTCAACATTTTCAGTTAACTGTAAATTTTGAGAAACCCACACGGGTTAATTTTCAGAATTCAATTCTGAGCCGTACTCCAGAAACGGCTAATGGAACATCTACGTGGGACACCCTGTACAAGATGAGCGAAAAATGGTATGTGGTGACTGGCTGTGAAGGTTATGTTATTTTACAGGCACGCATTTAACGGCACAAAATTTAGAGGCGGTTACAAAAGTCAGCCCAACTAAATTTAAAAATAAACACAAATGCTGTTTCCAAATTGAAAAGCTTTTGAATCAACATACGCTACTACCAAGTATTTCCATGTTTTTGTCTCAAAGAGCAAACATTCTGTACGTACTGTTATATCAAATTGCAAATATAACGAAATACGCTTATTTCAACCCTTACAAGAGAAATCAATATACACCGAAGGGTTACTTTGGTTTTTGTTTCCACACAATGATTTTATATCTTTTGTATTTTCTTTATGTTTTGCACAAAGCCAAATTCAGGCTGAAAATACAGTTCACATCTGTATGAAGACTTTGTTTCCATCTTTGCAAACAACACCATTCGTACATAATGTATTATCAACAGAAAGTTTCTAACAAGGATGTAGACTTTAATTCCGTTAAAGTTGACGAACGGCGTAACTAAATTGAAAATTATAGAAGTAGCGACAATCAGAACTGCGTATTATACATTCGTGTCACGTTTACCACATACATGTTTAAATTAGTAGACTCATTACCAAAAGTTTAAATTGTCGAATTACTTTTGTGTAAATCTTTATCAACTCTACTGTTACGCTCGGTGTGCTTGGGTGTTCACAGCCAATTCAATGGCCAGCTTTTCTCTCAGTTATATTACTGTGCTTATATGACAATGTACTTTTAACAAAAGTCCTTCCTGGTTGCTTATCAGCAGGGCTCGGGTTATAATACAAAACAGCCAGTAATCACCTTCGTTTCCCGGGGTATGAGCTCCTTACTTCCTATAGATTGCATGGAGACGTGTGCGCGTACATCCGTAGCAATCTACCCTGCACCAGACTCCCCAATTTAGAAGCTGGAAGAAAAGACATACTATGGATAAAACTCACTCTCAGTTCTGCAACTAAATTCATCTGTTGCATTACCGGTCACGTTCTGACAACAACTTTGTCCAGCTCTTTGACTACCTTTCTGAAAAAACCGACCATCTGATTTCTGAATAGCCTTCCTCCGAGGTAATTATTCTTGGTGACTTCAATGTCCATAATAAGGAATTGCTAGGATCTTCAAAAACCGATCCACAAGGAAAAGCAGCGGAGGCCTTTGCAGTCAACAATTCTTTACCCAATATGGTTCAGCAACCTATTTACTTTAGTCGCATCCCAACACACAGTTCAAATCCCTTGGATCTCCTTCTTACTACAAATCCTGACTGCTATAAAATATCAGTCACCTGGGTCGCTCAGGCCATGGCATGGTCACTGCTGCCTGTGCAGTGTAACCCGAGGTCACACAGTCATCACACACACGTATCGTTTGGCCATACAACTCCGCGAACTGGGACGAAATGCGAGATTACTTTTCCTCATTTCCATGGGCGTCTGTCTGCTTCTCTCATCCTTGCACCTCTGATATCTCACAAAAAGTCACCGAAAATATTTAAGCTGGCATGGAATTCTTTATTCCACGTACACAGAAAACCTCTGCAGCCACGTAAAAGCCCTGATTTTCTACATCCTGTGACAAGGCCAGACTTGAAAAGGTCAAAGCTCACAAAAAGCTTCGATACAATCCCAGTCAAGAAAACCGTCTAGCATTTAACGACGCAAGAAACCGCTATGTCCGCATTCTTTCTGAGGCAAAAAACTCGTTTAATAACCACATCAAAAACCAAATCCTTTTAAGCTCCAGCGGCAGCAAACCCTTCTTTACTCTTGCTAAATCTATTGGGAATAGTTTCTGCAAGATAACGTTCCCACCTCTTGTCTCAGGGGATGAAATTGTTTCTACCGCCCTCGGCAAGGCTGAACTTTTTGCCTCGCGGTTCGCCGGCAATTGTACTCTCAACCCACCTACAAATGTTCAACCACCAACAGTCCCCAATGTCGCGCATAAAATGACAGATATCATTTTCAAATGTTCTCAAAAAATGCGCACCAGAACTTGCTCCTGTCCTGACTCGTCTACTTCAGACATCTTACAATATAGGCATATTCCCTAGTAAATGGAAAACTACTCGAGTACAATCCGTCCCCAAGAAAGGATCCAAAGCGTCCTAGCAACCACAGGCCTATTTCTCTCCTTTCAGTCGTCTCTAAAGTGATGGAAAAGTATATAAACACCGAATTACTAAAATTTCTTGAAAAACACAGTCTAATCCACGACAGGCAGTATGAATTCCGTAAGCGCAGATCAACTGCCGACCTCCTTTCCTTTGTCACCCATTCTTGGAATAAGTCTATGGAACTACACGGCGAATACCAGGTTGTCGCTCTAGACATATCCAGGGCATTCGTCCAGGTCTGGCACGCAGCGCTGTTTAATAAACTTTCGGCCTATGGCCTACCACCAAAACTCTGTACGTGGACAGCAAATTTCCTCAAGGAGTTCCTCAAGGTTCAGCTTTAGCCCTACTTTGTTTCTTCTCCACATCAATGACCTCCAGTTCACAGTTACGTGGACGACAGTACCCTCTACTCAAATATACAATATTCTAAGCCTGTCTCTGTAGCCCAATTAGATGAGGATCGCAGACTCGTGGAGGGTTCTGTCTCCGTGGATCTCCAAAAAATATTAGACTGGGAAAGTAGAAATCTTGTAAGATTCAACCCCACCACATCTTGCTTTCTTTCCCATAAGAGATACACCAGCCCTAGACCTTTCACAATAGACAACCAAGTTATTCAGAGTAATGAGTCCTTTTTACTTCTTGGCATTTCTGTGGATCGAAATCTCAATTGGCACCAACATGTCACATCAATTGCAGAAGCGGCTGGTAAGAAATTAGGTTTCCCCTTCCGGGCTCGCAAATACTTTTCACTAGCTAATCTCTATACCTTATACACTTTACAAATAAGACCAAACCTCGAATACTGCTCCCACATCTGGGGTGCCGCTGCCGCTTCTACACTCGCTATCCTGGACTCTATTCAGAAGAGAGTTATACGTCTCATCGGTGACCCTACCCTCACCCAAAGGCTGCCAGATATCTGCACGGACACTGCTCAAAGAAGCTTTCTTCCATAGTTCCTCCACCTGCTGCCCCCAACAGATCTACCTGGGGAACAGAGCGAATGCACCTACTTCCAAGTTGTGGAATTTCTTGCCGGCACATGTTTTTTCTTCTCCCCTGAACCTTTAAACCTTCAAGTCCAGAATTAACAAGTTGCCTCTTTCCTCCTTGTCAACACCCACGGTACGATAGTATTTAGGCTGTAAGCCCTCGTGGTGTGTTGTTGAAATGAAATAATAAAAAAATATGCGAATCGCATATTTTTTGCATAAGTTGCATATTTTAGTGTATTTTGCCTAAATTGCATATTTTCATATATTTTCCATTATTTGAATATTTTAAATTTTTTAGGGGTTTCCGTATATAACAAAAGCCGTGTACTTGTTTCAATGTAAGCAAGTGCTAAGGTAAATTTATAGGCCGTTCTAATGTAGCTGTCGGAAAGGAGATTCCAAATTCCTGGTATTGTATAGTTCAAGCGCTTCTCAGATATAAGACAGTGCGCTAGACAGGGTAGGCTACCTCTAGGTTCTTAGAATCTACCGCCTCCCAGCTTTGTACGTGCTATACCTAAATGAATCTAGTAGCTAGTATGTGAGAGTATAAAAACAAATTCTTGAAGGATGTCGGTAATGGCGTTTATTTCTTTGTGCTTTACATCAACGTAAAATAAATAGCAAAATGCAATTTGTAGGTATTGTATAAATCTAAAATTCGTAAGAACTAGGGTTTTACGCTCGCCTATCATGAAAACTGTGTCTGGAATTTCCAATAATATCTGCAGAATGTATTGAAAGGACTGACCGCCAGGTAATTTTATTCGTATCTTAAGTCTCGTAAGAAAACATTAAAGGGGATTGAAGCTGATTTATTTACACGCCAGTAGTGTCTATAATTGTAATAATTTGTTCCTCTTATTCAGTTTGCTTGTGCTTAGTTGCACGCACAGTGAATTTACTTCGTCTTTGAACAGTGTTAGTGTAGGGTTGTTTTCATTATTTTATACTGTAAAAAAATGTGCTACAAATTGCCAAGCTGGATACGGCCACACTCAGGGCTTTCCGTAGATGGTGACAACGTGTTTTGTAAACCATGCGGGAAAGTGGTAAGTTACTTTTTATTTTAAGCAACTGATCTATTTTCTTTGTTTTTCTAATCTTCGCCATTAATCAGCACAGTATCTATTTGCGAAATTTTCTAACATATGATTTTTATAATCGAAAACTATAAAATTCAATAAAAATAAAAATAAAATAATTAAATTAAAAAAATACCTTGGAATTTAAAAAAAACGACTGAAATACAAATTAAAATAATGCTTCTTTATTTTTATTACTTAGTTCACGGATACTGTATAAAAACAATACTAAATTTCTATTTATTCGACAAAAAATGTAGATGCCTGTAGTAATAATGATTTCTTTTCGAACAGATTTCAAGCACAAGGAAATATCTCATAGATCAACACTGTAAGACACCTCTGCATCAAAGAAATTGTGAAAAACGAAATTCAAATAATACATCTCAAGCATCAATACGCGAATATTTGGGAAACCAAAGAAAGAAAGCAGAAGAGGATACCTTTAAATTTGACCAATGCAAGGCAATGGTTGCTTCTAACATTCCACTGAATAAATTAAATAACACTGTCTTCAAGTAATTTTTGGAAAAATGTTGTAAAGAGTCTATACCAGATGAAACTACTTTGAGAAAAAATATGGTTGAAAAATGTTATTTAGAAACTTTTTCAGAAGTAAAAAGTCTTATAAAAAATATTTTTGTTACGTTGTAGTAGATGAAACTCAAGATGTTTGTGGTAGATATATTGCTAATTTAATGATAGGCACCTTAACTAAAATTTATTCATCTAGACCTCATTTAATTGCAGTCAAATAATTAGAAAAAACAAATACTATTACTATAACAAGATTTATTAAAGAGGGTTTGCCAAACGTGTTTTTACTAAATACTGTACCAGTTGATGAAGTTTTATTACTGCTTACCGATGCTGCTTCATATATGGTCAAAATTGCAATTCATTTTATCCCAACTTAATTCATTGTACGTGCCTGGCTCATGGGTTAAACAGTGTAGCAGAAGAAATTAGACAGAAATTTCCTTTAGTCAATGAATTTATTAATGATATGAAAAAAGTGTACGTCAAAGCTCTTTTAGGATTTCAAAGATATAAAGAAGTTCTGCTGGGGCACCATTACCTCCTAGACCTGTAATCATGCGATGGGGAACCTGGATCGAGGCTGCCATATTTTATTTTGAACATTTTAGAGAAATCGCGGAGGTAATGCTTGAATTTCCAAGTTATCAGCCTTGCGGTTGTGACAATATTGATAAAACTTTTGAAGGGGAAAAAAGCACATTTTTACTTTCAAAAAAAAAAAATTTCCTAACCCTGTGTGAGTAATTTTATTACATTATTATAATATAAAGGGGGTGACAAAAATGCTGACGTTAATTCTGTTGAAGACGAAAGACCTACCTGAATCGAAAATTATCTATCGCGCGAAAATCAGGCCCGTATATTATAAATTTGTATCACGCTCACAATGAAATTATGTTCCAAATATCAACATGGACTTCTAACGTCATACGCCCTCGAGCTCGACGTTCTCTCATAGATGACGGCAAGTGCTCTTGACGTCAGCTCTTCTGAAATTCAATGCACACCGCTTGTACTGTTATTTATTGAAAACATGACGTGTCACATACCGGTAAGGCAATGATGAACCTTAAGTGATCTTGGTCTTGTTAAGGAGAGACGTGATGTCCCAGAACCTATAATGAAGACATGCATATAGATTCAGAGCTACACACCCTTAATCAGGCTCAAATTTGGTGTTGACAAAATTTGTGCACAAAATTACGAGTTCCTGTGGGAACGTCGAGGTGTGTTCGAGAAATTCCCTGCTACGTAATTTTCTCCACACATGCATGACATGTAGTGTTATAACATAATCTTGAGCATATGACGCAGCGCTAAAAACGATGAGGATTTACAAATGTTACTTTTAAAACTTAAGACACAATGAGATTTCTATCGCTGGTTAGAAAGTACTACAAAATAACGTACTAGATAAGCACACGACAGTGCTCTATTAATTTTTTACACACACACGCACGCCATTACACCACACACACACAGGGTTTTGCTGAATACATGTTTCGAATTTCCAGGGCATATAGGAATTGCAAAAATAGACCAAAAATTTTATATAGATATGTGTCGCTGGAGCTTTAGGTTTTGAAATAATGAGGAGATCCTGACTTTTAAATTAATTTTGAAAATGTTTCTTCAAATGAGCGCAAACCAGCCCCCCTATCCCATATCCCATATCCAGGATCAGTTTCGATTTTTATACGTTTATATATATATATTTTTTTTTTATGTCAACAACACACCACGAGGGCTTACAGCCTAAATACTATCGTACCGTGGGTGTTGACAAGGAGGAAAGAGGTAGCTTGTTAATTCTGGACTTGAAGGTTTGGAGGTTCGGAGGAGAAGGAAAAACATGTGCCGGCAAGGAATTCCACAACTTGGAAGTCCTCGGGACAAAAGAGCGGGCATAACAAGATGTTCTATGTCTGGTGACCTGGACATTAAAAGGGTGCATTCGCTCTGTTCCCCTGGTAGATCTGCTGAGGGCAGCAGGTGGGGGAATTATGGAGGAAAGCTCCTCTGAGCAGTGCCCGTGCAGATATCTATAAAAGAGAGAGAGGTCACCAACGGCACGTCGGTGGGCAAGGGATGGAAGCCTTTGGGTGAGGGTAGAGTCACCGATGAGACGTATAGCTCTCTTTTGAATGGAGTCCAGGATAGCGAGTGTAGAAGCGGCAGCTGCACCCCAGATGTGGGAGCAGTATTCGAGGTTTGGCCTTATTTGTGAAGTGTATAAGGTATAGAGATTAGATGGTGAAAAGTATTTGCGAGCCCGGAAGAGGAAACCCAATTTCTTAGCAGCCGCTTCTGCAATTGATGTAACATGTTGGTGCCAATTAAGATTTCGATCCACAGAAATGCCAACAAGAGAAAAAGACTCATTACTTTGAATAACTTGGTTGTTCATTGTGATGGGTCTAGGGCTGCTGTATCTCTTGTGAGAAAGAAAGCAAGACTTAGTTTTGGTGGGGTTGAATTGTACAAGATTTCTACTTCCCCAGTCTAATATTTTTTGGAGGTCTACGGAGACAGAACCCTCCATGAGTCTGCGATCCTCATCTAATTGGGCTAAAGAGACAGGCTTAGAATATTGTATGTTTGAGTGGAGGGTGCTGTCGTCCGCGTAACTGTGAACTGGGTTGAATGTGCTAGAGAGGAGGTCATTGATGTGGAGAAGAAACAAAGTAGGGGCTAAAGCTGAACCTTGAGGAACTCCTGCATTAATTGGATACAGTTTAGAGGAATGGCCATCCACAACAACAGATATGCTCCTGTTGGAGAGGAAATTTGCTGTCCAGGTACAAAGTTTTGGTGGTAGGCCATAGGCCGGAAGTTTATTAAGCAGCGCTGCGTGCCAGACCTGGTCGAATGCTTTGGATATGTCTAGAGCAACAATCTGGGATTCACCGTGTTGTTCCATAGACTTGTTCCAAGAATGGGTGACAAAGGAAAGGAGGTCGGCAGTTGATCTGCGCTGACGGAATCCATACTGCCTGTCGTGGATTAGACTGTGTTTTTCAAGGAATTTTATTAGTTCGGTGTTTATATACTTTTCCATCACTATAGAGATGACTGAAAGGAGAGAAATAGGCCTGTAGTTGCTAGGAAGCGCTTTGGATCCTTTCTTGGGGATGGGTTGTACTCGAGCAGTTTTCCAGTTACTAGGGAATATGCCTTTATTGTAAGATATCTGAAACAGACGAGTCAGGACAGGAGCAAGTTCTGGTGCGCATTTTTTGAGAACAATTGCTGGGATCTCGTCAAGGCCAGAGGCTTTCCTGGTATTAAGAGAAGAGAGCATCTTTCGTACCTTTTTAGTTTTGAAAATGATATCAGTCATTTTATGCGCGACATTGGGGACTGTTGGTGGTTGAACATTTGGAGGTGGGTTGAGAGTAGAATTTCCGGCGAACAACGAAGCAAAAAGTTCAGCCTTGCCCAGGGCGGTAGAAACAATTTCGTCACCTGAGACAAGAGGTGGGAACGTGCTCTTGCAGAAATTATTCCCAATAGACTTAGCAAGAGTCCAGAAGGGTTTGCCGCCGTTGGAGCTTGAGAGGACTTTGTTTTTGATGTGGTTATTAAACGAGTTTTTTGCCTCAGAAAGAATGCGGACATAGCGGTTTCTTGCGTCGTTGAATGCTTGACGATTTTCTTGACTGGGATTGTGTAGAAGCGTTTTGTGAGCTTTGACCTTTTCAAGTCTGGTCTTGTCACAGGATTTAGAGAACCAGGGCTTTTGAGTGGCTGAAGAGGTTTTCTGTGTACGTGGAATAAATAATTCCATGCCAGCTTGGATAATTTCGGTGACGTTTTGTGAGATATCAGAGGGGTCAGGATGAGAGAAGCAGACAGACGCCCATGGAAATGAGGAAAAGTAATCCCGCATTTCGTCCCAGTTTGCGGAGTTGTAGTGCCAAACGATACGTGGGTGTGATGACTGTGTGACCTCGGGTTGCATTGCACAGGAAGCAGTGACCATGCCGTGGTCTGAGCGACCAAGGGGGGCGGTGACTGATATCTTATAGCATTCAGGATTTGTAGTAAGAAGGAGATCCAAGGGATTTGAGCTGTGTGTTGGGATACGAGGAAAGTAAGTAGGTTGCTGAACCATATTGGCCAAAGAATTGCTGACTGCAAAGGCCTCCGCTGCTCTCCCTTGTGGATCGGTTTTTGAAGATCCTAGCCATTCCTTATTATGTACATTGAAGTCGCCAAGAATAGTGATCTCGGAGGAAGGATATATATATATATATATATATATATATATATATATATATATATATATATATATATATATATATATATATATATATATATATATATATATATGTATCGCACAGGTAACTACAAAAATATTGGGTCCATTTTGATAAACTTTGGTAAATATCTTACTTTTGCAAGTGGCTTGGAAAAGTTCCCTAGCCAGGAAAATCGGCTCAGGATTTCCTGGGAATATTTGTGTTTTCTTTTGAAAAAAATTCAAGTTCAAAAGTCGAAAGGGAAATTTTTTAAAAAAAAATTATTTAAAGAATTAACAATAATAAATTGGGAAAGAATAGGTGTGTATGCAAAGAACCGGTAAGAAATCAAAATGTCCCTACATGAAGGTCAATCATGCCAATTCCTATATGTTTAGAAAATTTGCATCTGACGTAAAACGAAAAGAATAAGTTATAAAGGATAGCGATGGAAATATATTACTAGGAAAGAAAGATATTTCTTGACAACAAAAGGCATATCCAGATGAATAGATGTATATACGAGATAGAAAAGCCAAATTTAAATGATGTGGTCGCTTCCGTTTCAAGAATATATATATATATATATATATATATATATATATATATATATATATATATATATATATATATATATATATATATATATATATATATATATAATAATAATAATAATAGTATAGATTTATTTTTCAAAATACAGTTCAATAACAATAACATATATAGATCTACTTAACATAATAAATCTTGGAAAGATCCACAAAAGTGAGAGACTTGTGCGTGGATAAATCTAAACCAAGCAAAGAATACAAAACCAAGTAATGAACACAAGAACACACACACACACACACACACACACACACCCACAGGCGCAAAAACCAAAACACCCACCAGCACAATCACACAAACACATTCTCTCACACATTTTCACATGTACAATGTACACTCTCACAAATGTATATAATGATAAAAAATAAAATTGTGTATATTTAAAAATGATTACTGTGCGGTACAACATCGCAAAAGATATCATACGACCTGTTCAACACCTATCTGTGTACTAAACCATGAATGATGTGTCTAGATTTCGAAACCCATGCTTTCACCATCCTCACATAAGAACATAAAGTTGGTGCAGTTCTGATACTGACTGGAAGAGTATTATAAATTCTCGGTGCAATATAAGTATAACTACGCTGGCACACAGTCTTAATTGCTCTGTTCGTTTGAGCGGCCGCTGCTGCGTTTAGCCTAGTTATGTACGAATGCTCTATTGTAGAGACGCGATCATACTTTCTTACGTACGTCAATACAGCCAATGAAAAAAGTTGCCTAATATCATTAGATCCTGCTTCAGCGTACAACGATTCAGACGGGTAAGTGTAGCACTTATTATAAATTAGTTTCAGGAACCAACGTTGAATTATATCCAATCTTTTCAGGTGACAACTCAACGCAGCACCCCAAACAACAATCCCGTATGTAAGAAGGGGTTCAACCAATGCCGAATAGACCATTCTAAGACACCCCGTTGTCAGAAAGGTTTTTAGGTATTTAAACTTATACAAAATGTTCCTCAACTTTTTAACAACCACACCAACATGCTCATCCCAACGCAGATGTTGATCTATGATGATTCCCAAATACCTAACTTTTGGTGCCGCCTCAATTTGGATACATTGGTTGTTACAAACTATTTGCAGTGTATTAAATGACGGCAGGTGTGACCTATAGGAGGCAAATGCAACATACTTCGTCTTCTTTGTGTTAATAGTTAACCCACTGGCATCAAACCACCCCTTAATATTCACAAAATCTTCTTCAATTATGGTCTTTAGCCGTTGCCAAGAACAATCTTCATATAGAATTGCAGTATCATCTGCAAAACCAATGACTTTACCGGCTGTCTGCACATCAAATATATCATTGATATACAAACTAAATAACAACGGACCCAGGACTGTACCCTGAGGAACGCCAAATTCAACCACCTCAAAATCGCTGCATCTGCCGTCAATCCTTGTGCACTGCCTTCTAGACCGCAAATAATCCCCAATCAAAAGCAGCGGAACACCCCTAAAACCGATACCCTCCAATTTTCTGAGAAGAATCCTGTGATCAACAGCGTCGAAGGCCTTTTCGACGTCTAGAAAGATGCAAATACTTTGTCTTTGCTTATCAAGGGCAGAATAAATTCCTGTAGTTAGGGTATTTAACGCATTCTGTGTTGACAGACCCTCTCTGAAACCAAACTGCGATTCTGATAAAATGTTATGCTTCTTTAAATAGCTTGTTATTTTCTGACAAATAATTTTTTCGAAAACCTTGGCCACATTCGATAATAAGGATATCGGCCTATAATTGGGCATTTCGTCCCTGTTTCCTCCTTTAAACAATGGTTTTATTACTGTCTTCTTTAGAATATCTGGGAAGATACCAAGTTCTATGCATCTGTTGATTAGGATAGTCAGCGGGACTGCAACAACATATACGAGTTCTTCAAGTTCTCCACAGTGATCGAGTCCAACCCAGGAGCTTTTTTTACCTTCATACCCATTCTGCAATCAATAACTTCGGACTCACATGTAGGTGTTAGAAAAATGCTGTATGGCTTCATATCTACTTTAAGACTGGCCCCCGAAGACGGTATTTTTTGTGCCAGTGCTCTCCCAACGGATGAAAAATATTTATTGAATGCGTTAGCTATTTCCCCCGGGTTGGAGTGATTTAATGAGTTATCACCCCCCAGTTGAATGCTTCCTGCAGGATCCTTTCTCTCTTCCTTAGTTAGCCGATTTACCGCCTCCCAAAGCTTTTTAGGTGAATTGTGGTGGAGGCATATTTGTTTTTTGACAAAGTTTGCTTTTGCGCACTTGATTATTTCATTTAGCATATTTCTATATCGCGCAAACTGCAGTCTCTTATCTTCATCACCAGGGCTCTGCATCATTGTTCGGTATAATCGATTTTTCGTGTTTATCGACTTAATTATACCCTCTGTTATCCATGATTTCCTGGGTCTATTCTTGTTCTTTATTTTAACCCTAACAGTACACCTCCCCAGCACTGACTTAAGATACTCCACAAAGTTTTCCGCAGCAATGTTCAAACTTTCAGAGCCACAAATGTTTTACCAATCTGTACGCTCTAGTTCCCTGCGTGCCCTATCATAATTTATGTAACATTTTACCCCTAATTTATTGACTTTAATTTCCCTCTCAGAGTTCACTGGGAGATCCAATAGTACAGAAAAATGGTCAGTGATAGAAGTGTGGTAGACCGCGCCAAAAAAATCGCACTGCAACTTGGAACTCACAAAGAGGTGGTCAATGCAAGAGGCAGTGTTGTTCTGTACTCTCGTCTGTTTGTCTACGGCATTAACAAACCCGTGCTCAGCAAGTATATTAAGGTATTCCTGACTGCTGGACTCGTTTTTAGAGAGGATATCAATATTTAAGTCTCCAACCTTGATGTGATGGTCTTTACTAACCCTTCGACTTTCAGCTAGATAAATCTCTAAACCTTGATTAAAGGAGGCTAAACACATGGCTGGCGATCTATAGATAGCAGTAATAGTAACGTATTCACTACCCATTTGAAGTGATATTTCAACAGCTCGACACTCTGCTAAAGAAATTATATTATGCGAATATTTAATTGTACTTTTTATGTATACCAAGACACCATCACACCTATTGTACACCCCTCCGCTATATAGAATGTCATATCCCTCCATCTTGAAGATGCTTTCACAATCGACCTGCCAAGTCTCAGTCAGAACGATCACATCAAAACTAACAGACATTTGAGACAACACTACCTGCAATTCCTCAACATTTTTACAAATGCTTCTTATGTTATTATGGAACAATTTTAAGCTGTTTGCTCTAAAGAAATTTTTGCATTGAACATGGTCGTACAACAGCCTAGTATTGCAAACCGGAAGCTGAAAATCGCGAATATACTGGTCCATTGCCAAATAAATATACACATGTACATATGAAAACTGTAAATCCTAAAAACAAGCGAATTAAACGCAGATTAAAAACTTTGCATAGATAAAATATAAAATGAAAAACTCAAAGGAGTACATACACATATACAAACATATACACACATACATGTACTTACACATATACAAAATATGTATGATTTTAGCACAATTCAGTCTATTTATTTCTAGCCTTATTTCTCAGGTTGCGATCCTCGCCACTGCTCGATGGGATCCTTTTCTGCCTGGTCAATTTTTCTGCGTCTATCCTGGGCTGCGTGTCGTATTTGACCCCCCTGTTGACAGGGGTCACAGATGTTCCCACTTTTTGTTGACCTGCATCCGTCTTCTTGGACCATATAATGGCTTCTACTTGACTTTCTTCTACACTCTTATCTTCTACTGTTAATCCCATGTCTTCAAGTAGGGTTGGTCTAATCGGTGTATTCGGTTCACTACTTGCTCTTATCGCAATTTCATCCTCACCTATTCTTAAGGAGTCTAGGTCAGTTTCACAATCTCCACCTTCAAGTTGTTTGGCCGTGTAGGCGCAGCCTCCAATCCAGAGCTTGTTTCCCCTTATATAGGCCTGTTGATTTTTATTACGGGCCTCTTTTAGGCTATTGTAAAGAATTTTGCGCTCTCTTCGGTCTTCCGGACACAAATCATGTGCTATGCCAATGCTTGTCCCTTTCAATTTTTTTAAGCTTGAAAAAATTTCCTGTTTTTTCATATACGAGATCAATTCCACCACAATTATGTCCCTATTTTTGAGCCTGTAAATGTTATCTATGTGTCCCTCTTTTACCTCTATTTCCAACAGTTGTTGCAATCTTTCAGTAACATATATATATATATATATATATATATATATATATATATATATATATATATATATATATATATATATATATATATATATATATATATATATATATATATATATATATATATATATATATTGAAAACGAAACTGACCGATTTGCGTCCAAAGACATTTTTTTTAAGAAACGCTGAAACACGTCAATTTTAATATTGAGGGACATGTTTTGACATAAAACTCAACTTTGTCACATCAACCCCATAAGGATGGAGATAACAACCCTTATATTTTAAATAGGGGACATAGATCGAGTGTTACATTATTTGAAGCTCTTTTTTTTCCTTAATTCAGCACATAAATTTTTTTGGAAGTTTTATTAACTCGTTCAAAAGTTATCCACAGTTGTAGTTGCAAGAACGTATTTCATTCATTGTAGTAATAAATGCACTAATTAGTCAATTTTTTGTTAAAAAAACTAAAAAACAAAACCAAACTTTCAAAAATGTTTATTCAGTTAAGTAAGTGTTCAAAATGTTGACTACCAGCTTCCAGACAAAAGTACAAATTTTGTTCAAAACGAGCTCTTACATTATGGAGCATTTGTGGAGATATTAGACGGCATTCTTCAACAATGCGTCATCATAATTCTTACAGAGACTCCGGTTCTGTTGCGTAAACTCTACTCTTTAAATGGCCCCATAGAAAGAAGTCTAAAGAAGTTAAATCCAGTGATCTAAGGAGCCACTCAATTGCACCTCTACGACCAATCCATTGCTCTGGAAACCCACTTTTTAAAAACTCCCTAACACGTTGTGATCTTGTTAAAACACTGATTCATTTTCTTGATAGCGATCAACATTTTCAACAAAGTCAATTAGTAGAGGGTAAACGATATCTTATAGTAAATCCAAATACGTTTCGCCACTCAAATTGCCATCAAGAAAAATTGGTTCAATTAAACGGTCTTCAAAAATGCCAGTCAAAACATTCAATTTCTGTGGAGTTTGAGTGTGGACTTCGTGAAAATTTCTTAGACTATTATCTGCCCAATAACGACAATTATGACGATTGGCTGTAGAGTTTAATAAAAACGTACACTCGTCTGAAAAACAGATATTGAACAGAAAGTTCTCATTATCAGCTATTCGTGCAGCCATAACTTCACAAAACTCCAGCCGCCGATCAAAGTCAACTTCATTCAGTTGTTGTACAAGATGATTTTATACGGGTGAAAGTTATGATGCTTCAATATTCGCTGAAGTTCTTATTTTGATGTTTGAAATAGTGGTCAATTTTCTCGTGCTCAAAGTTGAGTCTGCAGCAATTTGTCCTAAAACTTCAATCTCAGTAGTCTCATTTCTAATCGGAAATTCACGTTCAGGATCCCGTTTTCTGTTGGCTACTGAACCACTTTGTCGAAACTTTGCAACTAACTCCAAAACGTATTTTCTGTTAACATGTCTGTTTGGATGTCGTTCATTAAACAAATTTGCGGTACGGTTGGCAGAGTCATCGTTTTTTTTTTTTTAAAAGAGTTATTTCAACCCATTCTTTACAAAATACACCATTGTGAAATTAATTTTCGGTAGTACTATCAAGTATTAAACCGACTGATAAACTGAAATTATAAACCGAATTTCTCTCATTCCGATAAGAAATGTTCTGATAGTCCTTTTTTGTTTATAAACCAACAAACATTAACTATCAGCACATTTCTTATCGGAATGAGTGAAATGCGCTTTTTCATTTTCAACTGTGAATAATTTTTAAACGAGTTGATAAAACTTCCAAAAAATTAGTGTGCTGAATTCAGAAAAAAAAGAGCTTTCAATTGATGTAACACTCATGTTCCCTATTTAAAATATAAGGGTTGTTATCACCACCGTTAAGGGGTTGATGTGACAAAGTTGAGTTTTATGTCAGAACATATCTCCCTCAATATTAAAATTGACGTGTTTCAGCGCTTCTTAAAAAAAAGTTCTCTGTACGCAAATCGGTCTGTTTCGTTTTCAATGCGCCACCCTCTATATATATATATATATATATATATATATATATATATATATATATATATATATATATATATATATATATATATAATATATATAATATATATATAATATATATATACATATGTATATGTATATCCGAGCGATAACTTAAAAATACTAAACTGATTTCAATAAAATTTGGCCAAAATCTTGTCTGGGCAAAAACCGAGGTCGAGTTCGTTAATCAGCCTTTATGCTCAAGTTTTTATGGCGGAAAAGCAGGGAAAACTTTTTGAAAACGCTATATTTTTGTATCAGAGTAACTGGAATAAGACTACATGTGGCTAGAAATAGTGCAAATAAACCCATGTTGAGAATTCTCAGTAATTTGGTGCACAATATTTTTTTCCAAATTAAAAATAAAATCCCAAAGACATGCGTTGAAACAAATTAAGTCCAATGCCTGAGAGACAGGGTAGTTAACTGCCATGAGTAGACTAATTTACACAACAGGTATAAACTATACATTAACGATAACTAAACTAAATATATACCAGGCAGAAAACACATTACCCGAACGAATAATCGTGAAATCTCAGCCAGAATTTTGGTCATTTTTCTCAAAAGGAGTTAGAACGCAAGATTGTTTTGGTAATATAGAGATCTCGATGGTAACACTGTCGAAAGAGTTCTTCAAATGTGCGCTTACTAGGAGCTCTGAAATAGATCTTCAAGGTCTGCGAAAGTTTAGTATTAACTTTACTAATATGCCGTATAATAATCGTGTACAATTCTTATGAAAATTCGCTACTATAACGCACTTGCTGCTTCCCAAAATTTTTTAGCTTGTTTTAGTGTTTGACTTTGGATTTTAATCTTGAGGATTTCTGTATTGATTGTCTTGATATCATCGTCCTTCAACCGGCACATTTTCCTACCAGAAAACAACGTTTTCTGACAAACCTTTTGTGTTTTTAGATTTACCCCTGAAGGTGGCTATTTAGTTGGTCGAAACGCGTAGGGTTTTTTAATAAAAAAAATATTTCCCGGAAAGAAGTCTTTCATTGAATATTTAATTATGCCTATCCCGACTGTGTGACGTTTAGAAGTGAAATCATAATAGAGCAAAAGACCCTCGGTGGTTCATGGGTAAGAACGTGTGCCTCTGAACCGAAGGGTACTGGGTTCGATCCCAGCGTACTCCTTTCATTTTTTCAATACAAACTGTAACATTAATATCATCCAAGGTTCTGGCATTGTATTTGAGCAAGTTGAATGTCTGCACGTTCCGCCCTTCGGAGGGGGCGTAAAGTCGTCGGTCCCGAGTCCATGCGATGTTGGGCACGTTAAAGACCCCTACCCTCTTTACAGAAGGGTAGGGGTTCGGCAAAATTCCCAGGATAGTGAGGTGAAACTGCTCCCTGGCGTCGGTGATTGGCCATAGTCGCGGAAATAGGCCGACGTTAAAGAAACAAAACACACACACACACACACAGGTCTGCGAGAGTTTAGTATTAACTTTACTAATATGTCGTATAATAATAGTGCACAATTCTGATAAAAATTCGCTACTATAACGCACTTGCTGCGTCCCAAAATTTTTTAGCTTGTTTTAGTGTTTGACTTTGGATTTTAACTTTGAGGTTTTCTGTATTGATTGTCTTGATATCATCGTCTTTCAACCGACACATTTTCCTACCAATTTCAATTTATTCAATTCAATCCACCATTACACGTGATCATACACAGAACTTAAGATCCTAAACACTTCCAAATATCAGACATTTATTAATACAACTAAAATATATTTTCTTGGATACCTAAGTCAACATGACTTGTTTGTATCCTTTACAGCTAACTCCACACAATCGCCAGTACATTAATTTAAACCACTTAATATCCACAATTTTTAGTTTTCTTTCCCCTCTTTTTTTTTGTGCCCCTATCTAACCAGATGTGCCCCGATCCTCAAAAGATGAGAGATGCAACTTTAAACCAAAACAATGTCTTAGTGTTAACCTCAGTAGGGGAATCAACAGCATATCCTACACTCAATATAGTTCATTTTGTCAACCCTTAGTCTCCCTTTTTCATATCTTTCTTCTGCATATATGATATCCATACAACCAACACCTCTATACCACCCACAACCAAAATGTTCATACACATCATAGTACTCACCCACCCATTTCTCCACCCATGCATATTATATTTACACACACATATGCACACAGACACGCACTCACGACAGCACACTCCCACACAGCACACACTTACTTTCCCTGCACCTTGTCCAGGCAACACATCCACTCCACTTTCTCCATACCACTCAACTATCATACTGCTCTCTACTTTAACATTGCTTTCAGTTCGACCTGTTTTAAAATAACAAAGCTAAAAATTTCTTTTTTAAATTTAGATTTAGATAAAATCCTCAAATTTGCTGGTAATTGATTATATAACTTTGGACCAGAAAACAACATTTTCTGACAAACCTTTTGTGTTTTTAGATTTACCCCTGAAGATGGCTATTTAGTTGGCCGAAACGCGTAGGGTTTTTTTAATAAAAAAATATTGCCTGGAAAGATGTCTTTCATTGAATATTTAATAATGCCTATCCCGACTGTGTGACGTTTAGAAGTGAAATCATAATATAGCAACAGATCTTTATATTTAGTTGTCATGATTTCGTAATTAGTCGGTTTTCTTTGTCTGGGGATGCTGTCAAGCAGCGAAACCGGTTACAGAAACGTTGAAGAACATCCTAGAACATCTAGAATTCAGAAGGGCCACTTGCGCGTGTTAGCTTACGCGCTGGCTACGTCCTTCATTTACGGAAACGAAACCCAACAGTGAAGCCAGAGAAGGAGTCTCCAAGTCTGTATGTAGAATAGTTATCCACCTTAGAAACGGACTGTATAAAGTTCACATTCCTTTTATTAGCATTTTTTATTAAATATAAACGTCGCTTATATTGGAAAATGTCTAAGCTAACACAATAATTGACGTTATATTCAGTTCCGTACCACAGTATGAATGACCCTAAACTTAAACACGTATCGGAACTTTAAAAAAGTAATTGTGGGGATAGAAACAATATTTGTGATGTAAGAATGTTTTTCTAGCGAAGGGAATTGCTGAGCACACACACTCTCTGACTCAACTCTGCAGGTTTCGTCAATTTTCCTGGCCTCGCCAAATATTTTTCGACGCCTCAACACTATAGGATGTTTTTGTCGCCATCTATCACGAGCAGTTTACATATCTCTAATAGGAAACGGAAATCCATGTACGACATGCAAGACTTCACCAGAGTTTACACGGGATGTTGCGGATAGGATCGTCACCCAGTGGTTGCGGAAAATGTAAAAAAAGTCTTTTAAGGTTGTAATATTTTGCTAACAATTCAGGAATATTAATTAAACAGTTCATATATTCAGTGACATTCAAAAAGATGTATCTAAAATTTCTGACAAAAAAATAAAGTTACTAAAGACAGACTTGGAGACTACTTTTCTGGCTTTACTATTGAAGCCAGAGAAATAACCTAATACACCTTTACTTAGTAGGAAACACTAAGTGAGTGGCGAACGTGTCGCCACCTAGCTCGGAACCAAGTACTATGTTGTCACGCCCGCTCCAAATAATACAGAGTATTAAAAATAGAGACGGTATACAACTAACTAACAATTTAAAAAATTGTTAGCCCTGGCCCATTTCTACCCCAATATAGGGACAAAGTATGTAAGACTAGATGCATTCTCGCAACAATTAGAACCATAGACCGGTTTCGCTCTCATTAGAGCTCTTCAGTACGGCATACTATACCGTCTCTATTTTTAATACTCTGTATTATTTGGAGCGGGCGTGACAACATAGTACTTGGTTCCGAGCTAGGTGGCGACACGTTCGCCACTCACTTAGTGTTTTAAGACTGGCTATACGATAGCCGTGTTATTTTTGGTGCATTTTTGCTGCAATTAGTATGCCGTACTTAAGAGCTCTAATGAGAGCGAAACCGGTCTACGGTTCTAATTGTTGCGAGAATGCATCTAGTCTTACTTAGTAGGAAACAGTTTCGCGAAATAAGGGTAACAACAATCAATGAAGGTTGCTATGTTTCTTTTTTTTTACAACTAATTTAAAAGTGTGAATTTTGAAATCTTTATTTTCGCCGCCATTTGTTGTGTTAATAGCTTACTTTTTAGCTGATTTGTCTATAGAGATTTGGAGATAGAGCGGTATAGATACTAAAAGTTTTTAAAAGTTTCTACAGAGAAGGTGAGTAAAATGTGAATAAGCTAATCAACGGTTTACCTTCTTCGTACCAAGGGTGAACAGTCTTTTATAATCATGTGTTTTATACTTGGGTCATAAAGCGGTTTGTCAATAGATTGAAGAGGTTCGTTGGCCAGGAAAATCGGAACAGTTTTCTTGGAACATTTAAACTTTATTTTTGGAAAATGTTTGTACTTCTTAAAACAACAAAGCTATTTTAATGAAATGTGGTACATTATTACTACTATACGTGTGCCCGAAATTGGTGATGCATGTATTGCGATCTCCGAAACTGTTAGAGATAGGAAAGCAGTTAAATAGGGAAAGTTTTAGACAATTCTGTTTGTAATTGAATGTTGTTTAGTTTACGATTTTATCTCTTTTGGTTTTTACGATATTTGAAAAAAATTAAAATGACGCATTTTCGAATAAACCCTGTATTTTCTTTATTTATGAAAATTTCTAAAATATGTAAAAACTTTCTTTTAGCAACTTTTTATGTAGGAAATGCCTGTGTAGTCATATTTTATTTCCAACGTTTCTATAGTTTAGAACCATCATCAACTTTGTTTTTTTCATATGGGTGCCATATTATATTTTTACGGTTTTGAGGAGCCCCTGTTTTTCCCTTTACAAATGTGTATCACACTTAGTGAAAAAAGTTTGGTTATGGGTTGAAAAACGAAAAAATATGTTTTTGTTACGAATTTGGCAACGTCGCACGAAGAAACACTCACACTTAATTTGATTCTACTGCATTTAATTTTTTAACTACAATTAATAACAGCATATCCGTATAAGTAATAGTTTCTCCTAGGTGAAAATCTTTAGAAAACATCCCAAGCAACATTTAAAGTCAAATTGACGTAAAATCGCCCTACCAATAGGTCGGCGACCAAATCACCACAGGTCATTTTCAAGTAAAATTTAAGTGTATATTACCAATGTGGGGAATAAAGTCAAAGTAATATGGAAGTCGATAATAGGTCCAGCAAGGCGTTTCGACCGAGGCGTTTTAGTTATATTTATGGCATTTTCATTCAACATTGGGCCAATGGACGTAATATATTGGTAAATATTTGCTACGCTTTACTTAAATCTGACATCTAGGCGCCGAGTGCCGTGACGTTCTTAACAACGAACTACGCATGTGACATTATCCGGTTCTGCACGATCTGTGGTTATGTATGTATAAACAAACAGTAGAGTAGTAGAGATATTGTCCATCTTTGTCAAAAAATGACATCTTGAATGATCAAAGAACTTACTTCAAATATTTGCAACAATGATAAAGGTGATTCGCACTGTATAAAGACAAACTCACTGCGGTTATGTTTTTTTCTGTTAACATGATGATGATACTTCGATAAAATTCGAGCGCCCGTATAAAAGATAAAATTAGTGAAAATAAAAAATGATTCAAAATTCTTGAAATTCTGATTTTGCAGGATTGGTGATGTAAACAACACAAAACTATCTTGTCGTCATGGTATACAATCATTATTTAATGTTTTTATCGAACTAAAATTTGATTACACTATATATTTAACAAAACATTATTTTTCATTTCCCAATACAATCAAGATGGATAACGCAAAATTAATTTAATATGGCTGCCCTTCTAACATTATTGACCTGAAAGTTTATTTTGCCCTATTTTTTTACCTATAAGTCACAATTCCTAATGACAGGACAAACTAACCAAACTTTGAAGGCATTTTGTCCTATTATGGGAATTTCAACTATATGGTAAACGAATTTTGTTTGAATTTATTATAAATGAAACATTTTCGTGTATATAAATATATATTACTTATATCCGTGCACAGCCGAGAGACATATAGGAATGATTATACAGCATTTTTGGTCTTTGATTCCATAATATATAGACATTAATAGAAAATAGAAACAAAATAAAATAAGTAAATAAACATAAACATGACAGCTGACCGTGTTGCCACTGCTTCACTCCATTTGGCATGAAAATGGATGTATTATATTAAAGAGGGAAACGTGTTGATTTGATGTAAGCCATTTTGAATGATCAGCATCTATCACTATTTTTCTGTGAGCATTCTTTACTGCTCTATAATAGTTTGTAGTATGTCTGTAAACTTTTATTGGTTTCAAAGGGGCATTGTAACACTATATTTGTTACTGGTGCACGCACATTAACAACAAGAATAAACTTTTATTGATGAAGTTTATCAACTGACACACCTTTAAGATTCACAAATGTATTTCACTGCTGTACACTTTGAACTTTGAGTACAATTTTTATTTCAAGTCAGATTTTATGGGTATTTTCAACTTGAAGGTAGGCAATTTGACTTGGAAGACCATTTCTGCAGTAATTATGACTTGAAAGCCGATCAGAAAGCCATTTTAGGTTAGCTCAGTGCCTAAAATATTTCCTGTGCTGTATTGAAATGAAATTGGTAATATATATGTAAGCTGGACTTCATAGGAAGACCTCCAATTTACTATACCACAGAGACATATTGCAGGTTTATATTAGGTAATAAATTACCTTAAAGTAGGTATTTCAGGTATCTGGGCTTAGTAGTCGATTTTCAGTCCAATTTAGGGCACACTTCGACTTACCAACTCTGGAATTGAAACACAAAAGTATATTCAAGTATATTTTATGAGTAAAATTAAACCAATTTTTTCCCAATTTAGTTACTTGTAAGTTACTGACTTTGGAGTAATTTTAATAGTCAAAAATAAGCTAGTTCGGAGCCGCATTTCCAAATTTGTAGTCATTATGACAATTAAGGCAACATTTTGGTTAATTATTACGAAATTACAACTTGGTTAGGTTATTTGGACTCGAGTGCTGGTTAACATGCCTTAATTTGTTGCTTGGGATAGAAATTACCCTTTTTGAAATTTTAACACAAAAAAGAAAGGAAAAAACAATAATGTGTCAAATGACATAATAATTACCAAAATAAAATGTCTAATTTAACGTTCAAAATGCGACCCATTTGCTTCCATACATTTCGCACATTTTTTTTATCACCGATCTGGTAACTCGATCAATTGTGTTACAGTTAACATTGTTTATGATGTATCACACTCGTACCGTGCAACAGAAAATAACGTCAAAAAAAGCCATAACTTTTGAGAAATACATGAACGAATTGAATTATTATTTATCAGAACACCAATATGACCCAAAAATCATTTAAGTCTTCGAAATAACCAAAAGGTCAGTAAATAATTTGATGAAATATATTTATCCGTCATACAATGGTGCTCTAGTAGGCTTTGGATTTTAGACGAATGAAAATTTTTAAATCTGTCACAGCTTCTGTCAGAACTATGAACGCTTGTCTTTATTTAAACGCGTTTTATGTCTTGACTAGGGCCTAGTGTTCAGAACGGCCGAAAATTTCTCGAATGAAGAAAACTTTGATATGTTAGTGTCATATATTAGAAATGAAAGGAATGCGGATGAGGCTGTCAACAATTATTTGGAAAATTACCCGGACAGACGACAACCCAACAAAAGGTATTTCTCTAAACTTTTAATGAATTTACTTGAATTCGGAGCTTTTGGGAAACCTCGGTCTAAGAATTATGAGAAGGATAGTGAAAATCGTGACAGAAGTATACAAGAATATTTTCATGAGAATCCTATGTCCGCTACAAGGATTGCTGGCAGGGAGCTACATATTGCTAAGTCAACGACGTTTTGAAAAAACAACATTATCGTCCGTATAAGCCCACCATCGTACAAAGACTTCGAGAAGGTAATTTTAACAGAAGAGTAACTTTTTGCAATTGGTACCAGGGAAAAAGTCAAGATAATTTGAACTTTGAAAATAACATTTTATGGACGGGCGAAACTTATGTTATAAATTGTGGAATATTCAACAAGCATAATCGTCATTATTGGCGTACCGAAAACCCTCAGCTGCGGGAACAGCATAGATTGCAAGTTCGATTTGGCTTTAATGTTTGGTGTGGAATGTATGGTGAGATATTTTTCGCTTTATTCTCAAAAATAATGATTCTTCTATCCTTTGAATTATTTTAATATTCCTATCGCAAGGAGAAATTAAACTATTTTATTTTAATGGGAAATCAACTAATTGGGCCCTTTATTTATGATCAAACATTGACAGGACAAAGATAGCTTGCCATGTTGCAAAATGAAATAGTACCAGCAATTATGGAAGTTTTCCCAGATAATGAGTTCCGTAATGTATAGTTTCAACATGACGGCTGCCCCTCCCATAATTCCAGGGAAGTACAATTTTTTTATCTGAGACACTTGACGAAAGAATAATATCAAACAGTGGCCGTTGCGGTGGCCATCGAGATCTCCCGACCTCACTTCATTAGACTTTAATTTCTGGGGACATGTTAAAAAGATTAAATGCAGTAGAATCACCTTAAGTGTGAGTGTTTCTTCATGCGACGTTGCCAAATTCGTAACAAAATCATATTTCTTCGTTTTTCAACCCATAACCTAACTTTTTTCACTAAGTGTGATACATATTGTAAAGGCAAAAACTCGGGACGCAGCAAGTGCGTTATGGTAGTGAATTTTTATTAAATGTTTCAAATCTAAATAACTCAATTTTCTATAAACTTAGAGAGTTTAATTTTAATACGTAGTAAGGTCTTTCCTAAGGCAAGATATCCACACAATTTCATTAAAATAACTTTGTAATTTTCGGAGAAAAAAATTTTTTTCGAAAGAAAATTTAAAATTTGAATAACTCAATTTTCTCTAAACTTATAAAGTTGAATTTTGGTACGTAGTAAGTTTGAGGCAACATATATAGTAAATTTTATTAAAACAGCTTTGTTACTTTCGGAGAAAAAAAATTTTTTCGAAAGAAAACTCAAAATTTTTCCGGAAAACCCCTAATGATTTTTCTGGATAACGAACTCATCCAAGCCATTAATAAAAGAAAGGCACTTTCCAAGTTTCATCGAAATCGGTTAATTATTTTTTGAGTTATCATATATATATATATATATATATATATATATATATATATATATATATATATATATATATATATATATATATATATATATATATATATATATATATATATATATATATATATATATATATATATATATATATAAAAATTAAACCTATTTACAAATGAACTTTAATAAGATATTATGCTGTGACAATACCTCTCTCAAGCACCCTAAAATATAATCAAAATGTGCACAGTTATATATGTTTTATATCTTTTTCCATTAGTCTTAATACACTACATATTTTATGACAATCGATTTAATTCACTTATTTGATTTCATAAATAGTCGGTGACTTGGAATGAAGTAGACACCACACTTTCAAACATATTAAGAGAATATCAGTAAATCAACAGCAACTGGGAATGAATTCGGTCAGTCACCCAGCCACGTGGTTAAAAAACACTGGCTGTATGAGTGGTTACAACTCTACCTCTAAAAAGACTGTAAGAGCGGCAGAAGCAAAAGTCAATGGAAGCCGTGTGTATTCGGGAAGAAACTATTGACTATTAATAACAACAATTGACTAAAAACGCTGCGAGTTGTAAGGAAAAAAATAATTATACTACAGAGGTGATAAATGATAATAAATTACAATAGGGTTATATATAATCGTAAATGCTTCCAATGATTAACAATCAGTGAATTCAGTATTATTGACATTTCTCTGAAACTTAAAAATGAATTTTATGAGTCAATGACAATAAGAGAAGCATTGACTAACCAACAGCAACCACATATTTGAACTATGATTTAAACATAAATGTTTCAAATTTGAATAGCTCAATTTTCTGTAACCCTAGAAAGCTGAATTTTGGCACATAGTTAGGTCTTTCCCAAAGCAATATGTAGACCAAATTTAATCAAAATTTTCGGAAAAAAAATTTTTTTTGGAAGAAAACTCAACATTTTTCCGGAGAACCCCGTCCGATTTTCCTGGCCAACGAACTCGTCCAAGCCATTAATAAAAGAAAGGCACTTGCCGAGTTTCATCGAAATCGGTAAATTATTTTTTGAGTTATCAGACGGATATATATATATATATATATATATATATATATATATATATATATATATATATATATATATATATATATATATATATATATATATAAACATATAAAAATTCAAACTGACCCCGGATATGGGTTCTAAAGGGCCTAATTCGCGCTCATTTGAAAGAATTTTTGCAAAGTCTCACCATCAATACCTCTCTATTAGTGAATTTTTTTAATAATTCACTAAAAACCGCGCCCATATGAAAAAACAAAGTTGATGATGGTTCCAAACTATCGAAACGTTGGAAATGAAATCTGACTACACAGGGGTTTTCTACGTAAAAAGTTGCTATGAGAAAGTTTTTACAGATTTCAGAAATTTTCATAAATAAGGAAAATACAGGGTATTTTCGAAAATGCGTCATGTTAGTTTTTTTCAAATATCGTAAAAACCAAAAGAGACAAAATCGTAAACTAAACGGTATTCAATTACAAACAGAATTGTCCAGAACTTTCCCCATTTAACCGGTTTCCTATCTCCAACAGTTTCGGAGATCGCAATACATGCATCACCAATTTCGGGCACACTGTTTAGGTTATGCTGCCAACCAAATGTCCTTTAAAAAACAACATATATTTGACTTTAGAAAGATGTTTACGAAATTTCACTACCATAACGCACTTGCTGCGTCCAGCCTTTTTGTCTTTTTTTGTCGTCTTCTATATGAAAGCACTTTACCTGTTAGAGGTACATCAAAGACCAACAACACAACTTTGTGAGAGACTAGGAGAGGCTATAATACTACTTGAAACCTTTCTAATAGAGCTAATATAAATGAGCGCCACTCTAGCATTGAAGCGAAATCGATATGTTCCTCATTGAAGTCGTGAAAAACTGCCAACTTTACGTATCTGCCTGATTGCGTCCTACATGCATATTGACTGTCCTTATTTGATATTCGGGACGCACAAGGCGGTTGTTTTTTCATTTAGAGCGCCCTGCAGGATTTCACACATCTCAACTTTTACTTTATGGTTTTTAGAATTCTCGGGAGAAAATTTTAGGTCCTAAACGACTTTAAGTCTACCATTCGGTGTCAGCCGCTCTTATTTACTATTTTATGTGGGCAATAAACCCGGCTAAAACTGATGCCGCAATAAATTATGCAGGTTAAGCTTTTTTAGAAATTTCATTGCAAAAATAAAAACGTGCATTATGCAAATTTTATATAGACGGAATTGGCCTCAGAAGCGGGGATAATGGTCACCGGTTATTTCGTGCCAAGTTTTTATGTTGTTGCGTTGTGCTTAGAGCGTTCGCGAGAAGAGGGAATTAAGGCTCATTTGCAGGAAGTTTACTCGCTTTGGATTCTTTCTAAATGGCTGTTTCAAACGCAAACTTGCAAGACTTAAAGACAGTGACAAAAAACTGTTACCACTTTATTAAGAAGCGTTCTAGACACGTTGTCCATAAGGATTTAAGTAAAATCTTACAAACAGTTGAATTTTCGTGGCATTATTTACGGCTAGACGAAACAAACATACAGGCTGGCTGGCTAAAAAGTCATTTTAGAAAAAAGCTTTTATCGACAATAAAATACAACACATCTTATACAGGCGCCCACGTCATAATTACTAATAATAATAATACTACTCTTTATTATCGAACGGGATAAACCTAATTACAAGATAAAAATAGTGCTCCAAATTGAATCATAACTACCACATAGCTGTGATAATCGACTCTCCTCAGAGAGACATTCTCATGAAACAAATTACGATCCATGACTTAACCACAAAGAAAATATTCATATTCCTGTACCGATAAACTTCTGAAATGTTATATTACTAGAGTCTTAAAAGAAATGCAAATTTTTGCCATATAACCACTCATTTATCCCTTATCCTATGATGTAAGGCTATATGAATTCTCACCGCAATTAGAACCGTAGACCGGTTTTGCTCTGATTAAAGCTCGTCAGTACGGCATATTAATTGCAGCGAAAATACACCTATAAAGTAATACGGCTATGGTAGCCAGCCTTCCAACACTAACTGAGATATGAGACACGAAGCAACTGCCGCCACCTAGTTGCGGAACCAAGTAGTATGTTGTCACGGCAGCTCCAAATAACACAAAGTGTTAAAAAATAGAGACTGTATACAACCAACTAACAATTTTGTAAACTGTCAGCCCTGGCCCATTTCTGCCCCAATATAGGGACAAAATATGTAACGCTAGATGCATTCTCACCACAATTAGAACCGTAGACCGGTTTCTCTCTGTTTAGAGCTCCTCAGTACGGCATACTAATTGCAGCGAAAATACACCTATAAAGTAATACGGCTATGGTAGCCAGCCTTGCGACACTAAGTGAGAGGTGGCGGCACGTGCGACGTGTCTCACTTAATAGGTGTATTTTTGCTGCAATTAGAATGCCGTACTGATGAGCCCTAATTAGAGCGAAACCGGTCTACGGTTCTTATTGTGGTGAGGATGCATGTAGGTTTACATACTTTGTCCCTATATTAGGGTATAAATGGGCCAAGGCTGACAATTTAAATTCTTAGTTGGTTTTGTACAGTCTTATTTTTTAACACTTTGCGTTATTTGGAGCTGCAATGACAACATACTACCTGGTTCCGCAACGAGGTGGCGGCACGTGCTTCGTGTCTTATACCTCACTTAGCCCTGAAGTGATCTTACAGAAAATAATTCGAAGCGTTCCCTGCGTTCCCTTGTCGGGTGCTAATTTGATACCAAATTTGAAGATGATATCTCAATTCTTTCGAGAGTTGTTGCACCTACTAACAGACAGACGTACAGGACGGAAAATCGACAGACAAAAAAATGTTCGTTCCAGAAACAAGTTTTTTATATGTTTTGAAACTTTTTACACCGTTTTAGCAAAAAAAAAGTTACGAAATTTCTGTCACCAATTCTCCACCCTCACGCATTCCAGCCCTAATTTAATTTTAGCACAAATTACGAGATATTAATGAAATTAAAAGTTTTCTAATAAACAAACCCTAAAACGTTATATTTTTAGAGTTTTAATAAGAAAAATTTCAATTTTTCACAAATAATCCCCAATTCATCCCCTACCCCCTGGAGCGATTTTACCCCAAAAAATCTGAACCGCTTACTCGTCGGGTGCTAAATGTATGCCAAATTTGGAGACACTATGTGAATTCGCTCTAAAGTTATCGTGGCTACAAACAGACAGCTATACACACAGACAGACCGACGGACCGACATACGAAAAACTTTTTTTGTTCCCAAACCATGTTTTCTATAGGTTTTGAAACATTTTTGTTGAAATTTTTGTCGCTGATGCCATACTTCCACACGTTGTGACGATGTGGATGTAATACACTTAACTAAATATAACAAAAAACACATTAAAAATACAAAACATAAATACTACCCACTGAACTAACTAAACAAGAAGTCTGGACGCAGCAAGTGCGTTATGGTAGTGAATTCTCATAAAAACGTTTTTAATAGCAAATATGTGGTTTTTTTTAAGAAAGCAAGCATCAATTTTGGTTACCAGTATATTCTATATGGTAAAAACAATGGGAAATGTTTCATCAGAATCACTTTATTGTCGGAAAATGTACAAGAAATTCGGAAAGTAATTTTAAAATGTTTCAGAGAAAACTGGCTTCTTGGTTGACGAACGTTATAGATTAATAGCAAATTGAGCTTTTTTGATTTCAACAACACACCACGAGGGCTTACAGCCTAAATACAATCGTACCGTGGGTGTCGACAAGGAGGAAAGAGGCAACTTTTTAATTCTGGACTTGAAGGTTTGGAGGTTCGGAGGCGAAGGAAAAACATGCGCCGGCAAGGAGCTCCACAACTTGGAAGTCCTCTGGACAAAAGAGCGGGCATAACAGGATGTTCTATGTCTAGTGACCTGGACAGTAAGAGGGTGCACTTTGTTCCCCTGGTAGATCTGTTGGGGGCAGCAATAGAGGAACTATGGAAGAAAGCTCCTCTGAGCAGTGCCCTTGCAAATACCTATAAAAGAGAGAGAGGTCACCAACGGCATGTCGGTGGGCAAGGGATGCCAGCCTTTGGGTGAGGGTATGGTCACCGACGAGAGGTATAGCTCTCTTGTAAATGGTGTCCAGGATAACGAGTGTAGAAACCTCAGCGGCACCACATATGTGGGAGCAGTATTCGAGATTTGGCCTTATTGGCGAAGTATATAAGGTATAGAGATTAGCTGGTGAAAAGTATTTGCGAGCCCGGTAGAGGAAACCTAATTTCTTAGCAGCCGATTCTGCAATTGATGTGACATGTTGTTGGCAATTGAGATTTCAATCCACAGAAATGCCAACAAGTCAAAAATGACTCATTACTTTGAATAACTTGGTTGTTCATTGTGATGGGTCTAGGGCTGGTGTATCTTTTATGAGAAAGAAAGCAAGACTGAGATTTGGTGGGGTTGAATTGTACAAGATTTCTACTTCCCCAGTCTAATATTTTTTGGATATCCGCGGAGACAGAACCCTCCATGAGTCTGCAATCCTCATCTAATTGAGTCAAAGAGACAGGCTTAGACTATTGTATATTTGAGTGGGGGGTGCTGTCGTCCGCGTAACTGTGAACTGGGTGGATGTGCTAGAGAGGAGGTCATTGATGTGGAGAAGAAACAGAGTAGGGGCTAAAGCTGAACCTTGAGGAACTCCTGCATTAACTGGATATAGTTTAGAGGAATGGCCATCCACGGCAATAGAAATGCTCCGGATGGAGAGGAAATTTGCTGTCCAGGTACAGAGTTCGGTGGTAGGCAATAGGCCAGAAGTTTATTAAGCAGCCCTGCGTGTCAGACCTGGTCTAATGCTTTGCATATGTCTAGAGCGACAATCTGGGATTCACCGTGTCGTTCCATAGACTTGTTCCAAGATTGGGTGACAAAGGAAAGGAGGTCGGCAGTTGATCTGCGCTGACGGCATACATACCCCAAGCAACATTTAAAGTCGAATTGACGTAAAATCGCCCTACCAATAGGTCGGCGACCAAATCACCACAGGTCATTTTCAAGTAAAATTTAAGTGTATATTACCAATGTGGGGAATAAAGTCAAAGTAATATGGAAGTCGATAATAGGTCCAGCAAGCCGTTTCGACCAAGGCGTTTTAGTTATATTTAGGGCATTTTCATTCAACATTGGGCCAATAGACGTAATATATTGGTAAATATGTGCTACGCTTTACTTGAATCTGACATCTAGGCGCCGAGTGCTGTGACGTTCTTAACAACGAACTACGCATGTGACATTATTCGGTTCTGCAGGATCTGTGGTTATGTATGTATAAACAAACAGTAGAGTACTAGAAATATTGTCCATCTTTGTTAAAAAATGACATCTTGAATGATCAAAGAATTTACTTTAAATATTTGCAACAATGATAAAGGTGATTCGCACTGTATAAAGAAAAAACCACTGCGGTTCTGTTTTTTTCTGTTAACATGATGATGATACTTCGATAAAATTCGAGCGCCCGTATAAAAGATAAAATTAGTGAAAATAAAAAATTATTCAAAATTCTTGAAATTCTGATTTTGGAGGATTGGTGATGTAAACAACACAAAACTATCCTGTCGTCATGGTATACAATCATTATTTAATGTTTTTTTCGAATTAAAATTTGATTACACTATATTCAACAAAACATTATTTTTCATTTTCCAATACAATCAAGATGGATACCGCAAAATTAATTTAATATGGCTGCCATTTTAACATTATTGACCTGAAAGTTAATTTTGCCCTATTTTTTTACCTATAAGTCACAATTCCTAATGACAGGGCAAACTAACCAAACTTTGAAGGCATTTTGTCCTATTATGGGAATTTCAACTATATGGTAAACGAATTTTGTTTGAATTTATTAGAAATGAAACATTTTCATGTATAGAAATATATATTACTTATATCCGTGCACAGCGGAGAGACATATAGGAATGATTATACAGCGCTTTTGGTCTTTGATGCCATAATATATAAACATTAAAAGAAAATAGAAACAAAACAAAATAAGTAAATAAACATAAACATGACAGCTGACCGTGTTGCCAATACTTCTCCATTTGGCATGAAAAGGGATGTATTATATTGAAGAGGGAAACGTGCTGATTTGATACCAGCATAGATTTGAAATTCAGTTTTACTTTCATATACATAGTAGTAGTGGCCGATAAAGTTGTCATACTTTTTTAGGATTGAAAAATGAGTTCTTCATTTGATGTAAGCCACTTTGAATGATCAGCATCTATCATTATTTTTCTGTGAGCATTCTTTACTACTCTATAATAGTTTGTAGTATGTCTGTAAACTTTTATTGGTTTCAAAGGGGGCATTGTAACAGTATATTTGTTACTGGTGCACGCACATTAACAACAAGAATAAACTTTTATTGATGAAGTTTATCAACTGACACACCTTTAAGATTCACAAATGTATTTCACTGCTGTACACTTTGAACTTTGAAGACAATTTTTATTTCAAGTCAGATTTTATGGGTATTTTCAACTTGAAGGTAGGCAATTTGACTTGGAAGACCATTTCTGCAGTAATTATGACTTTATAGCCAATCAGAAAGCCATTTTAGGTTAGCTCAGTGCCCAAAATATTTCCTGTGCTGTATTGCAATGAAATTGGTAATATATATGTAAGCTGGACTTCATAAGAAGACCTCCAATTTACTATACCACAGAGACATATTTCAGGTTAATATTAGGTAATAAATTACCTTAAAGTAGGTATTTCTGGTATATGGGTTTGGTAGTCGATTTTCAGTCCAATTTAGGGCACACTTCGACCTAAAAATTACCAACTCTGGAATTGAAACACAAAAGTATATTCAAGTATATTTTATGAGTAAAATTAAACCAATTTTTTCCCAATTTAGTTACTTGTAAGTTAATGACTTTGGAGTAATTTCAATAGTCAAAATGAAGCTAGTTCGGAGCCGCATTTCCAAATTTGTAGTCATTATGACAATCAAGGCAACATTTTAGTTAATTATTACTAAATTACAACTTGGTTAGGTTATTTGGACTCGAGTGCTGGTTAACATGCCTTAATTTGTTGCTTGGGACTGCCTGTCGTGAATTATACTGCGTTTTTCAAGAAATGTTAGTAATTTGGTGTTTATATACATTTCCATCACTTTAGAGACGACTGAAAGGAGGATCAAGAGAAGAGAGCATCTTTCGTACTTTTTAGTTTTGAAAATGATATCAGTCATTTTATGCGCGACATTGGGGACTGTTGGTGGTGGAACATTTGGAGGTGGATTGACAGTCATATTTCCGGCGAACAACGACGCAAAAACTTCAGCCTTGCCCAGGGCGGTAGAAACAATTTAATCCCCTGAAACAAGAGGCGGGAACGTGCTCTTGCTGAAATTATTCCCAATAGATTTATCAAGAGTCCAAAAGGGTTTGCTGTCGTTGGAGCTTGAGAGGACTTTGTTTTTGATGTGGTTATTAAACGAGTTTTTCGCTTCCGAAAGAATGCGGACATAGCGGTTTATTGCGTAGTTAGATGCTTGACGGTTTTCTTGACTGGGATTGTGTAGAAGCGTTTTGTGAGCTTTGACCTTTTCAAGTCTGGCCTTGTCACAGGATTTTGAGAACAAGGGCTTTTGAGTGGCTAAAGAGGTTTTATGTGTACGTGAAATAAATAGTTACATGCCAGCTTGGATAATTTTGGTGACGTTTTGTGAGATATTAGTGGGGTCAGGATGAGAGAAGCAGACAGACGCTAATGGAAATGAGGAAAAGTAATCCCACATTTTGTCCCAGTTCGCGGAGATGTAATGCCAAACGATACGTGGGTGTGATGACTGTGTGACATCTGGTTGCATTGTGTAGGAAGCGGTGACCATTCTGTGGTCTGGGCGACCAATTAATTTAGACTTGTACTTTAGATTTTAAGTAGGATAACCTAACTAAGTCAGAGACTTGACGATACGCAGATTTTGTTTTAAATAGTCTTAATAATAAAGCAGATCTACTTGGCATTATGGATGGTAAGTCCGCAGCCAAAATCAAAATAGATAAGACAGATGAGACTGTATATTTGTATATCCTAGTCGCAAAATCCAGCATGCAATATAACTGCGAATACTAATTCCAAGAGAAATCCATGTGGGTGTGTGGGTGGGTGTATAGGTGTGTGTGTGTGTGTGTGTGTGTGTGTGCAGGACAAGTTCCACTAGGTGCAGGCTTTATTTTATATCACCTTTAGAAATGATAAGAGAGTAATATCTGCACTTACAAATAATGTGCTTAGAGATTTAAACTAAACAATCCTATATATTATTATAAAATGGTGGATGTATGATCTGCAAAACAAAAGAATTGGTCACTTAAACAA
The DNA here is from genome assembly GCA_964006375.1 of Tillus elongatus. Lineage (NCBI taxonomy): Eukaryota > Metazoa > Arthropoda > Insecta > Coleoptera > Cleridae > Tillus > Tillus elongatus. The sequence goes on from OZ023265.1 coordinate 29,423,005, forward strand.
GAGAAACTCATCGATTTTCTCTTTGCTTTTTGTAGGCAGCCAAGCATGCTAAAATCAATAAATAACCCTGTTCTGGAGAACACTTATTTACGTTGTAAATTTTAATAAATAAATGCCTAATTATAATGATTCTATTATTTAAATCACAAGGTTTTCGTGTTCAAAATAAAGCATACACACCTTAAGCTGAAAACTGACGGAAAATTAATAATCGTCATCACGACTTGCGAGTTTGATTGCTATCTACCAGCTAAAGTTATGACATAACAGTGGCGTGCAAATTATTGCAATTTGAAAATAAAACACCCATATTTATACAAAATAATAGGCAGAAAGATATTTATCGCAATTTATGAGTTAAGATTTTGCGTTCTGTGTTTACACTTTCGTTTAAATTACCTAACTTAAGAAACATATTTGGTAGATGCTCTAATAACTTAAGTAGGTTTTCATTGACTGATTGCGTAACTTTTATAATTTTAGAAAACCTCTCTTATCGAGTAAACATTCCTAATTTATTAGTGAATTTTCTATAAAAAAATTCACTAATTAGGAGATCCCGACTTTTGAATATTCAAAAATTTTCTTCAAATGAGCGCAAATTAGGCCCCCCATAACACATATCCGGGGTCAGTTTCAATTTATATATATATATATATATATATATATATATATATATATATATATATATATATATATATATATATATATATATATCACACCGATAGCTCAAAAGTAATCGGCCGATTTTGATTAAATTTGGTGAATACCTTCCTTTTGCAAATATATTGTACAAGTTCGTTAGCCAGGAAAATCGGCCAAGGTTTTCTCGGAAAATCTTGTGTTTTCTTTCAAAAAAAAATATATCTCTCGATTTCACAAAGTAACGGCGACCAAATTTGGTACACGGGTTTATATCATATACGTAAATTACGTACGAAAATTTAGCTCCATAGATGGAAAGACAAAAAAGTTCTAGGCATTTAAGTAAAAATTAATTGGGGTTTTCCTCAAAACGTCAAAGTTGCGATTTAAAACGTTATAATTGGCAACATTTAGGCAAAGAACTTGAATCTAATACGGAATATATATAAAGAAAATATCTCAAGAAGAATGTCTTACAAACCCTGAAGTCTTAGTTTCGACCGTAATTTTTCTTCATTTTACTAAAATGTTTCCAGAAAATTCATTTCAAATAGACCCTTTCTCTGATGCTTGGCAGTAGCCTTAACTATAGAGTTTATCGTTTAATGGTATATAATTTTTGTAGAATTTTCTTAAAAAATCAATAAAGCTCAATATATCCGTTATTATACAAGATATGAAAAAAATTGTGTACATTAATTATAGGGTGTCTTGATCTACATCTTAAAAATTATTTCTATAATCACAGGGTAGCCCATGTCGTTGGTGATACAAATTTTTTTTTTATCAAACACGTATTATGTTATTGCATTTTTTCATTTTCCATAGAAATATAATGCATGTTTGTAAGAAAAGAAATTCTGGACGCAGCAAGTGGGTTATGGTAGCAAATTTTGATCAAATGCTTCATATTTCAATAGCTCAATTTGCTATTAACCTATAAGGTTGACCAAGAAATGAGTTTTTTTCGGGAACACTTTAAGTTTACTTTCGGAAATTTTTGTAAATTTTCAAACAGTAAAGTTATTTTGATGAAACATGGCACATTGTTTTACTATGTAGGTTATACTGGTAACCAAATTTGATGCCTGCTTTCTTAAAAAAAGCACACACATATTTGCCATTAAAATCATTTTAATGAAAATTCACTACAATAACGCACTTGCTGCATCCAGACTTTTTACAACTAAGGTTGTTGCTAAAAGTACAAAATACAAATTTGAGGAAAATTAAACTTATAGCCAACGCTAATGTGTTTTTAGGGTCACTATTCACAGCTCACAGGCGATATCACGTTGCCGTCACAACCGTTACTTTCTGTCGCCATCTGGCTCTTTCTTAATGAAATAGAAGCTTCCGAGCTTTATTAAATGTGTCTGGTTTTAACACGTTGGCTGCCGTAAGACATAAACATGGCTAAGTACACTTGAAGAACCCAAATCACCACAACACATTAAAAACAACTTGACGATCATTTCACTAACCAAGTTAGCGTCATCAGATGATGAATAATTCTAAATATCTTATAGTCACAACTCACATAGTGAATTTTCTTAAAAAAAATTCACTAGTGAGGAGATCCCGACTTTTGAATTTTGAAAAAAATTCTTCAAATTAGCGCAAATTAGGCCCCCCAGAACACATATCCGGGGTCAGTTAAAATTTTTATATGTTTATATGTTTATATGTTTATATATATATATATATATATATATATATATATATATATATATATATATATATATATATATATATATATATATATATATATATCTATATATATATATATATATATATATATATATATATATATATATATATATATATATATATATATATATATATATATATGTGTATCACACCGATAACTCAAAAAATATAATTGGCCGATTTTGATTAAATTTGGTGAATACCTTCCTTTTGCAAATGGCTGGATAAGTTCGTTAGCGAGGAAAATCGGTCCAGGTTTTCCCGGAAAATTTTGTGTTTTCTTTCGAAAAAAAATTATTTCTCCGGAATTAACAAAGTAAGTGCAACGAATTTGGTACACGGGTTTACATCCTTATAGGTAAGCTACATACCAAAATTTAGCTCTGTACATCAAAATACAAAAAAGTTATAGGCATTTAAAGAAAAATAAATTGGGGTTTTTCACAAAACGTCAAAGTTGCGACTTAAACGTCAAAATTGGCAACATTTAGGAAAAGAACTTGAATATAATACGGGCTATGGAAATAAAATGTCTCAAGAAGAATGTTTTACAAACCCTGAAGTCTTAGTTTCAACCGTCATTGTCCTTCATTTTAATAAAATGTTTTCACAAAATTAATTTCAAATAGACCCTTTTTCTGATGCTTGGCAGTAGTCTTAGCTATAGAGTTTATCGTTTAATGGTATATAATTTTTGTAGAATTTTCGTAAAAAAATCAATAAAGCTCAATATATCTGTTATTATACAAGATATGAAAAAACATGTATATATTAATTATAGGGTGTCTTGAGCTACATCTTAAAAAAATATTTCTACAATCACAGGCTGGCCCATAAGTCGTTGGTGATACAAATTTTCTTTTTTTTTAATCAAACACGCCTTATGTTATTGCATTTTTGCATTTTCCATAGAAATATAATGCATGTTTGTAAGAAAAAAAAATCTGGACGCAGTAAGTGCGTTATGGTAGCAAATTTTGATCAAATGCTTAATATTTGAATAGCTCAATTTGCTATTAACCTATAAGGTTGACCAAGAAACGAGTTTTTTTGGGAACACTTTAAGTTAACTTTCGGAAATTTTTGTACATTTTCAAACAATAAAGTTATTTTGATGAAACATGGCACATTGTTTTTACTATATAGATTATACTGGTAACCAAATTTGATGCCTGCTTTCTTAAAAAAACACACATTATTGCTATTAAAAAATAGTTTTATGAAAATTCACTACCGTAACGCACTTGCTGCGTCCAGAGTTTTTTTTTATATTCTTCTGCAGGTGGTTGATCACTAACAACTCAACGTCACCAAAATTAACATATTTTGTATGGCGGAAATATCTGTATTCTTCTTTATTAGTGAATTATCTTAAAAATTAACTAATGAGGACATCCTCTTGAATTTAAAAAAAAAAATCAAATGAGGGCGACCTAGCCCCTCTAGAACCTACATCCAGGGTCACTTGCATTATATATATATATATATATATATATATATATATATATATATATATATATATATATATATATATATATATATATATATATATCATTAGTTTTTTTATGTTTATTTTGCAGATTAAGCTTGCAACAATAAGTATCTTTAAAGGCAACATGAGAGGGGTAAGGGTTAATACTTTTTTTGATATATTTTCAAGTGTGACAGGCCTCAATATATAAATCGTTGAAAACAACTCCTTTTGTGTTTACTCCGGTACACGTATCATACGTATGCGGCACCAACAATGTTGACAAATCTACATATAAGGTTTTTCTTACTGCTAAGAGATCCTGCCCTTGGCCTTCTTAGGTTTTCTATTTCAGACCCTATTATTTGTCTGGAACCCGTAAAAATCTCGTCTTAAGATAGACTACAAAATATTGGAGTCTATTTATTTATATTTACTTTTTACTTGTATCGCTTTAAAAGGTTAAAAAAAGACGAATGCCGGGAACTAATAAAAATACCTCTCTATATTTCATAATAAAAACTGGGTTCGCCTAAAAAGTTTCTTTTACAATACTACCGAGAAAATAGTTATGTGAGAAGAATAATTAGATTTTGTTTAATCTTTTGTTCTCATTAAGAACGGTTAGTTTTATTTTAAAGTTTATACTTAAATAAATACTTTTTATTTACTTATTATGCCTTTATGTTTATTCATATACTATTTGTCTACTGTGGTGTTATTATTATGATTATTATTATGTTTGTATAAATGAATTTATTATTAAAACAAACTATTTCATCACTGTCACTTGTTTTAGTTTTAGGTTTGATTTTGTATGCTCATATTTTATTTGATATTCACATTCAAACCCTACTTAAATTTCGTCATAGAACACAAAATAAGTAATGAAATTAACAGTTTTTTAACAAACATAACCTGAAACGTTATGCAACTCGAGTTTAAAAAGTCAACTTTCATCAAATCAACCTTCATTCATCCCCTACGTCCTGGAGAGATTTAACTCAAAAACAATCACAACCATTCGTTTGCCAGGTTCTAACTGTATACCAAATTTGAAGACGATCTGTCATTTCATTCGAAAGTTATTGTGCCTTTGAACAGATACAGAATACAGGCCGACGGACCAAAAAAATCTTCGTTTCCAAATCATGTTTTCTATGTCTTTTGACAGTTTTTACGCCGTTGCAGCGAAAAAAAAACCAACAATACGATTTTTCTCTTTTTTTTTGTTAGAAAATTGTTAATTGCCTAACTAATACATTAACCTTTACGTAGCTAACGAAATTGTTTTGTATATAAATATTCTCTTTTTGATTAGTATTTCTAGTTATCTTATCTAAAAGGGTTATTAGTGAATAATCGGTACACCTATCATATGTTAATTTTACAATGTAGTAGATACAGCAGTCACAAAAGTTATGACAGTAAAAATAATATTAAAACAAATGCCATAAAAGTCTTAACATGCAATCGACTTTTGACTGAACCCAATAATTCTTAGTTTTTCGACGTGGACAAAGGGTGCTTGGCAGTTATTTCCAAAATATTTTATCTTTCCAAGGCGGCAATATATATATATATATATATATATATATATATATATATATATATATATATATATATATATATATATATATATATATATATATATATATATATATATATATACTTACCATCTAATGCAATCTTTATCATTATGGTCTAAATGCAATATCCCTTGTTTCATTGCTACTATAACTATTTGTTTTCCGTAGCTCTTTTAATTTCTCTATAGCTTCTACACTTTCCCAATTGGTCTAAGGTGTCCAACTTTCCGCTCTATACACCAGAACCATGAAACTTTGGACTTTATAAACATTTTCTTTGGGTTTAAGTTACTATTGAATAGTTACTTTGCCACCGCCATTTTCTGAGTAGTCACATTTACCATCATAGGTTAAAACACCCTCAAGGTACGTAAACATTTCTACGTGTTTGTCGTTTTGTTTTAAATGCATTGTTCCACTTCTATCCATTCTTATCTGTACTGATTTGATTTCTATCATTTCAGTTTTAGTTTAATTCTTTTTAGCGCACATTGAACATTATTTGCATTTCTTTTTGCGTTTTTTCTATCAGCGCTGTGTCATTTTGCATGGAACTGTAGTAAATTTATTTTGATTTCCGCTCTCTTTTTCTTCAGTCTACCTATAATGTCTTTTGCGAATCAATGAATATGGCGATACTTGATGTCCTTGATAGACATCGCTTCTTATTTTAGCTTCAAATTCATATCTTTTTTGGTACTTTAATTATTGTATAGATTGAGAATATTCCGGCTATCTTTTCAATCCAATGTAGGCTCTCTTCATTTTATGAAATAATAATTTCCAATCCACATTATTGAAGGGTTTTTACAAGCCTACAAAAGCAGTGAACACATATAGGTATCAGTTTCTCTATGATTTAGGCATCGTTTCTCCAGCTCGTCCGTTTGGTCTAAATCCTAACTAATCGTTATTAAGGCAGCTCTTAATTTTATTTCTTATTCCACTTTCAACAATGGTAAGCAGAAGCGAATCTTTGCCACGTGACTGTACACGTATGTCCTATAGTAATCCATTGCATTTACTATTTTGATAAAAAAGAAACTGCAAATCCTTCAAGATGTTTTTTGTTAATTCAATTTTTTTGTAATAAAATTAAATAAAGTCATATATAGCTTGTTTTGTGTTAGACACAGACATCTTAAATATGAACTACAATTATTAAAAACGTTCTTTTGCAGAGTTATCAATTCACAAAATCTGAAACAACAATGGTTAGAATATTGGCTTCAAAAGTGTAAACTGCGTATCTAGTAACTATTTGCTAAGTCTCTAAAATACTTTCAATTGTTTTTTTTTCAAATTATTGAAATTATTGAAAAAATTTATGTATCTTCATTTTAGATTATTCAAATGCCATATACATAGAACACGTTTGGAACTAAGAACGTTGAATGTACGTGTCTCAAACAGATTTGCTTAATTCATTCATTTCAAATTGGTAGCTATTAAAAAGGTGTTTTTCTTTTCTAATAGGATTGTTCTAAATGTGAAAAGGTACCTATTTATCAGTCAGCATCGCTGAATAGAAGTCTGATCTTGTTACTGAATACTAAATGTGCGGTAAATTTTTACAAACTTATTATTATACTCTTTATAGTTTTTTAGAATAAAATGAGAGAAATAAAACACTTAACGACATAATGGGCAAAAAGCAGGAAGTATTTTAAAATTTCAAACTTATAATTTTTTGGACAGGGTATCATATTGGCAAGTATCGAATTTCATTGTAAAATATTTTACTTTTATTGAGATTAGGAACCAGATAACTTTACACTTGAATATCATGTTCGTTATTGTTTTGAAAGGAATTTCGATGCTGTTAAAATGCTTGTATCGTATTAGAATAATAAAACTATTTTTACTAGTTACTTTTTTCCCTTAGGGCTCGTCCGCGTCTTTGCCGCCCCAATAGCACAGCAGCCTTTGGCTTATTGTGCATTTATTAAATACTTACTTTCCCATAAAATTTATGCAGTAACTAAAACATCTGGAGTGTCACTTTAACCGAGCAACTCTGCGAGCTGCTTCTTTCTGGAAAAGCATTATCGTTTCATGTTTATGCACTTTGGGATAATAGAGTTAAATCTTTTTGTAGGGCACTAACTATTAATTATCTGGTAAATATGGTTAGTAGACCACTCAGTTGTTCCAATAAACGAATTTAAAAATGCAAAGCCTCCGTATACCTTTACTAAACAGATTTCTATGTACCTAAATACCTTTATCGTCTATTTGGTTATTCTGGTTGTGGCGACCGATTGCGGAGCATGATGATTCACCAACAGGGAGCGTGGACGGAGGACGGAGCACGAACGTTGGGGGAGAGGGATTCATTGTTGAATGTAACGCGGTCTAGTTAAGATATAAAATAATTCACTGTGTATTCAAGATATATTTATACATTAATAAAACTATTTGTGACTATAGAACATTATTTATGTTATTGTGAATGCTAAGGCACCACAAGTGGCGATGATGATTCTTTGAACCTGTTATATACGTATAATTATAAAGGTAAGAATTCTTAACTGTAGACTGCAAAAAAGATAATAATTTAATTATGAGATGGTTTTTTGCCACACTAAACATGTGGCTACATCTCTGAATATTAACTTGGATTCCGATGCCTACAAGATGCATGTGCATTTGTGTGTATATATATATATATATATATATATATATATATATATATATATATATATATATATATATATATATATATATATATATATATATATATATATATATATATATATATATATGTGTGTGTAATATATATGTATATATGTATGGATATATATGTGTATTATTGTGGGTATCGAGGTAGGGCTGTGAGCACCAAATAAAGAAAAAAAGTAGACACTAAAGAAAGAGAAAAAAATTTAAACAGAGTATGGCTGTGAGCCAAATATGTGTGTATGTGTGTGTGTGTGTACATATATATGTATATATATGTTTATATAAAAGACTCCCAGTTATGAGAACCAACGAGTATGAAACATGAGTTTGCTTTTGTTTACAATAATAATGCACACGCGAATAAAAATATATATATATATATATATATATATATATATATATATATATATATATATATATATATATATATATATATATATATATATATATTTAGAAATGTTCTTATATTTTAGTGAAATATTTACCACATATTCCTACGATAAATCGAGATAAGATCAATGCGACTTGATAAACATGTTTTATTAAAATGAGTCAATTTGTGAATTTATTGGAGATTATATTGTAAACAAAATCAGGTGAATGAAATCACTTAAAAATACATTTAGTTGTATTTATATATGTATATAGTAACAATATCGGCAAGTTTGAACTAAATATCAACCATTACACAACACTGTATTTTATTTTGTTATATTTTGCTTTATTTTGTGGCGATACCTATTTAACCGAATGTTTTTGCAAACTGTTGACGTATGTTAAACGGAGAAAATTCTTGTTTCGAGTAATGTTTATCTTAACTTTATGTTAGGTCTTATGTAACCCATAATGTGTTCGATCTAGGCATCTTAGTATTACATAATATGTCATAAAAAAATTGGTACAGTAAAAACCGTACTGTGGATTGATAGTATAGTATAGTATAGTATATTTTGTCTACAATGGTACAATGTGTCGTACAAATAAGCTCTTGCTTGTATATGCAATAAACACAATTTTGTTACAGATATGCCTAATTAATTGCCAAGAGTTCTCTGGAACTGTCACTATCAATTTTCTTAAAATTTCAGCTTCCTAAGAATATCCCCTTTTCACATTATAATTTTTCTCGCGTGCGCATGGAGATTGATGTGACACACTTTTGATTCTTTATCCTTTGTTTATTTTCTTCTTTCATAGTCAGTTATGATAAAGATAGGAATCAGACGATTTTTAGACGATACCATCGACGAGGCTTTACTTAGAGCGGAGTGGGAGAAATGGCTAAGAGCGCTCGATATATACCTAGCCTCAGAAGATATCTCCGATGTCGTAAAGAAGAGAAACAAACTTTTGCACCTAGGCGGTCCACAGTTACAAGAGGTAGCTTACAGATTACAGGGAGCTATTGAATCAGTCAATACGGAAGGGAATAACGACGTTTTTAAAACACTAGTGGATAATTTATTAGACTACTTTTCTCCCAAACAAATTTCTACATTTGAGCGCCATGTATTCCGAACTATCAAGAAACACGAAAATGGAAACTTTAACAAATTCTTGTTGAAGATAAGGCAACAGGCGAAGCGTTGTTTTTTTCGGTAGTACTCTTATGGAAGCTAGTTAAATAAACATGAAAATTAAAATTATTGATAGTTGAGCTTCACCATATTTAAAAAGTAAACTTTTGGAAAAGGAACGCACTCTCAACGAAATTATTGAGCTTTGTCAGGTGCACGAACAAATATCAAACCAATCAACGGCTATGAGTGCAGGTTCAAGTGGCCAAAGTACCTCATCTCTGACAGTAAACAAAATTGGAACAAAGCACAACAGACCGGTGTACCCAAGTTCGAGGTGCGAGAAAATTAACGTTATAATAATATAAAATTACGCCCGGCACAAGACGTCAAATGTCGAAAGTGTGGCTTCCAAGGTCATTTTACTAAATGTTGTAGAACGCGCGACACACCTAAAAGATCATTGCAATCTAAGTTTCCCAGAAGGGGTAAACGAGTTAGATCGGCGGTAAATTGTGTGGATACTGAAGAAATGGAAGCGGACTCAACAGGAAATGACAGCAATAATTTTGACTGTTTTAGTGTCTATAAAGCAAAGCAGTCCAACTAAGGTGATTCGTGCGACGAACTGGTCAAATCTTTAATAGGTAGAGTAGAATTATATTGCTTATAGATTCGGGGTCAAAAGCCAACATAATAAGAGGAACTGACTGGGAATCACTTTCTTCACATAACGCAATTATTTTGGATCTTACCACAAAGAATACGGATTCGCTAAAACCATACCACACTGGTTATAATTTGACCCTGCTATGTTCAGTGCTGATCCGACTTATTCTTTTGTACTCAATTTATTATTTTTATAAATAATTAAACAGTCTTTAGAACGTGTGTTAACTATTTTAGTCGACAGTAAAATTGGTTATCATTTAAATAATAAAAAAGAATTAAAACATGTATTCTAAACTTTATTAATTGTTGTTGCCTTTACTTGGTGAAACGGTTTCATACTAAAATGAAGTTATTCAGAATATGGCACAAATAACTAGTATGAACCTATAAATATTTGGGAATAGACTAATGTACCTACGTAAAACTAATGGCTTGGTTATTGCAACAGCGTGGGAGGATAAAACAAAGAATATTTTAAACAAAAATTTAAAACAGGTAAACAGCCTGTAAAATAATAATAATAGTTTCTTGATAAGTACACTTGGAGAACCCAAATCACCACAACACATCTTTTTAAAGACCTGACGATCGTTTCACTAACAAAGTTAGCATCATCAGGGGATGAAATTTTTTAACTACTTTACTACTAACATCACCTTTAATACTGAATCTTAGGTAAAGCACGATACCGAGGGGGAGACTAAATCGCAGGCAAATGTTTCAGTGTATTGTATTTTAATTGCCGGACGAGGTTTTGAACTTCCTTTATCACTTTATCTGACAGGTTTCGGTATGTTTATCTGCATCAAAGACAAAGCGCAAACAGAGGACAACAAACCAGTGGCGAGGCTCGGTTTAAGGAACGTTTGTTTTTTATTGCCCTAGAAATATAAATACTTCCGTACGTATCCAGCTCCGCTGGCCGTCTAACATTTTTGATAAGTTTCACATTTTCTTTCTCAATGTGGTGGTTATTATCCCAAATATGTTGTGCCACGCATGACTTGTCCACACTACCGTATCTCAGCTGTGCCAGATGTCCACGAAATCTAGTCTCAATGGTTCTCTTAGTCTGCCCAACGTATCTAAGATTACAATCTTTACAACACACATTAATCAATCCGGATATCCGTTATATATCGGATTGCTTAGTTGAAAAATTAATTAATAGACACAGAACAAAGAAAATGTTAGCGAAATGAACGACATTCAGAAAAGATAAAATAGAGAACTAAATTGTTTGCCCACTTTTTGAACTGCGTATCACAAGGGGTCTCGAGAGCATTTTTCAGCTAACTCAACAAAAAATAATAAAAGAAATTTCTTAGGTAATACGAAAGATAAAGATATCTTAACTACGTGAGGCAGACTAACAGAACCATTGAGACTAGATTTCGTGAACATCTGGCACATCTGAGATACGATAGTGTGGACAAGTCATGCGTGGAACAACATATTTGTGATAATAACCACCACATTGATGAAGAAAATTTGAAACTGTTAGACGGATAGCGGAACTAGATGCGTACGAGAATATTTATATTTCTAGGGCAATAATAATGCAGATAAACATTTCGAAACATGTCAGGTAAAGTGATAAAAGAAGTTAAAAAACCTCGTTTTGCAATTAAAATACAATACGCTGAAAAATTTGCCTGCGATTTAGTCTCCCTCTCGGTATTGTTCTTTATCTAAGATTCGGTAAAAAACGTGATGCTGGTAGTAAAGTAGTTAGAATTTTTCATCCTCTGACGACACTAACTTTGTGACTGAAACGATCGCCAGGTCTTTAAAAGGATGTATTGTGGTGATTTGGGTTCTCAAAGTGTACTTATCAGTGCTCACCACAGGTTCCAATCTTCACTTGGTGAACAGTTTCTTGGCCGTTAAATACACGGATATCAAATATATTTTAAGTTGGCGCCAAATTAATAAGAAATCTGTTACAATGTGTACTAGTAAATTAGTAATGAAACAGTTTACTTCGTTTAAGCATCAACTTCAGCGACTGCCTTAATTTAATATTACATATTTCGAATCTTTTTATGTCTACTTGTATATGTTTCAGTAGAAGTTTTGATATTATATCGCTGTCGGCTGTAAACAATTTTGATACTCATATATTTAAAAGTATTAAATTTATATTGGATGCTTTTTAACGTTTTTTAGACGCTCTAACTTTTTACATTATTAGTTAGCTCATATTTTTGAATTTTATGTCAATAAGTTGGCCCTGATTTTGCGTAATAAGTCAAGTTTTAATTCCATTATCATAATGCCAAATTACGGTAGGTACTACCACACACTCTCTAATCACATTTATCATTTTGGTTTTTCTGAGCAAGTAGATATGCTTTTAATGTTAGGTTTTTGCCAACAGATCTTCAGCAAAAATGTGCAAGTCTACAGGGAGAAATTTTTAAGTAAGCAAATTCCTGATAGCAGAATATTTGTGTCTATCGAAAGACGACTAAGGAAGGCTGGAATGCTAAGTGTGCCCAGACCTAATGCTGGCCGTAATTCTTCCTCTTTGTGAAGAAGAGCAAGTATTGAATATCGTTAGTGAGAATCTCAGCATTAGTACTACGAGACTGTTGGAGCACGAAACTGGAATTCCAAAACAGCTACTGTACCCGTACCATTTACCACTTGTCCAAGAACTGCTGCCTGGTTACCATGACGCATCCCTTTTATTTGCACGCATTATGCGTCAGAAAAGAAGGCCAGATGCAAACTTTCACAAAAAGGTGCTTTTTACAGATGAGGCATATTTTACGGGGGGAGGTGTTACAAATTTTCATAATGAGTACCATTATGCAGACACGAAAATCCTCACGCAAATTATGTAAGGAATTTTCAGCGCGAATTCAAAATTAATGTGTGGATAGGAATAATTGATTGTCATTTTATCGGGGCCCGTATGGTTACCTAATAGGCTAACAGCGGAAGGCTACTTACACTAAAGTTTGTCAGAATTTTTTAGAAGATTTTCCGATCGCATTACGTCGTGATATGTAGTACATGCATGACGGTGCACCACCCCATTTTGGACACATTGTGAGGGATTACCTTAGTAAGCAATTTCCCAAAAAATAGATTGGCAGAGGTCACGATGCTCCTGTTCCTTGGCCAGCACGTTCACCATATTTAAATCCCTGCGACATTTCACTATGGGGGCAGATCAAGACGTATGTTTACAAGGGGGAGATAAATACCGAGGAGCAGTTGTGGGATAGAATTGAAGAAGCTGTTGCCTCACTGCGGATTGGAGAAAATTTAGAACGTTTAATTTTTAATTTTTTAGACTAGAAGCTTTAATGCGAGGGAATGGTTGCCATATTGAAGAATTAATTTGTTTCAATTTAAACTTTACACTAATTTTACTTTTCTTATTTTCTATGGTTGATGAATAACCATTTTATGAAGTATTGTATTTCTCCATCAAACTTCAACTTAAAAGCTATTTTGCGCAAAAACTAAAAGAGTAAGCAAAATTTTTCAAAAGCAATAAAAAATTAAAAAAAGATCGGTTTTTGAAAAAAATGAATGTGTTATTTATCTAACGGCCAGATAAATAAACACGATAAAAGATTTAGGAGTGGGGGTAGTTTACACCCTTGCAGAGTTGAAATTGCACTAGTTCTCATAACGACTAAACCACTTGTTTATTACAATATTTTTGTGAAATTTGAATATGATCGGATGTTTAGGAGATAGGTAAAAAAATTGAAAAAAAATTAATAACCTCGAAGCCCTCTGGCAGCTAAACGGTGCAACTTTGTATAGAGATGAGCTAATCTTAATCGACCTAATTTTGACTGAGAAATCTGTGGTAGGTCAGTTGTACATTGAATTCCCGATCACCCTGTATAAACCTACATATGCAACTTAAAATAGTAGCTGGGGTGTGTAAGCATTTAAAAAAAAATGTAAAAAGCTGATTGAATTCAACTAGGTAAATTCATTGTAACTTAAGAACTCACACTGTATAAACAGATGTATTCTTAAACATATTATTTAGCTTTACTCAAAGTATATATAGCTACATCTAGGACCTTACTGTATAGTGTCACATTTGATTTCTCAGGCTTTCAGTTTGAGTGTGACCGACATTTTGAGAATCATCTAACATAAGCAAAGATGTATTTACGCAAGTTGAATTCATATGTGTATATAACCACCCTTTCTTTTATACTGCTCAGTTGTGGTTAGGATGGGAATGATGAAAAAGCCTGTTTTGAGAATAAACCGCAACATATAGAGCCCCTAAAGGTATTTATATTTCAAGAAGCAAATACTTTTCTGCATCGGAATTAAATGAAAATTTTACTTTTATACCCATGTGTTTATGTAAGCTTTTCAGTGTTGCGTAGTTAACCTATAACTTCAAAAAAGTTTGTTCACAGAAAGTGCATTATGACTGAATTTGGTATGCTGGTTTTGGAGAAACTAAACTGACTTGTATTCTGAAGATTTGTCTTGTGAGGTTTCCTAATATGCCCAATACATATAAAATATTTAGAACATCCTGCGAAATTGACACTAACTCGCTTATTTTTAATAGAACACCCAATATATTATTACAGACTCAGATACAGCTGATCTTGACGATTCCAACAATATAGGCTTTGCTACTTTGTACTGAGTGCTTGACGAGATATGGCCACTTTTATTACACAAATATGTCCCATTCAACGCCCTGTATCTTATTAACTGATGCAAATTGGAAGTTCTTTGCTATATATAATTTTTTTCATTATTGTGTGTTTTAACTTAATACACAAAATCTTCCGACAAATTGCTTCTTGTCTACAGGGTGATTAAAAACGCGTAAGCGCGGATATCTAATTTTTTTCAAAAAGATCACCCTGTATATTATAATGCCATTGGCAAGATCTTTTACTACTTTTTGAATTTTGTTAATCATTCCCTATACCCAAACGGTACGGTTTTTGAGATATTCGGCTTCGTATTATGCTATATGGGTATGAATTATGATTAGTGTAGAGTGCCATGGACAATAGCAAACTTGAACAGTAACCAAATTCTCAGTTCGACAGTTATATTTTGAGTTGAGTAGTACAACTAAGTGAACTCGACTTCTCTGCACAAAAATTTAGTTTGATCTCAAAAAAAAAACAATGGGAAGATCTGGATACACAAATCAGGATTTTATAAATCTGCTACTAATTCACGGATAACTATCTCACCAAGAACATGTGTATTTGAAGAACGATATCCAGATCTACCTCCACCTTCCCAAAAAAACTATTGATGCCGTTGTGAAAAACTTACAACATGGATCATTTACAGAAAAAAATATCAGAGCAAAACGTGAAGTTGATAATGAAGAGAATGAGGTGAATGTTTTAGCGTTTCTGACTGCATATCCTAATGCCTCTATAAGAGAATTAATGAGTCACTTACGACTCTCATTTTCAATGATTCAAAGAATTTCGAAAAAACATAAATGCAGACCTTACTGCCATACCACAGTACATGCCCTGATGAGCACTGATTTGGAAAATAGATTCAACCTTTTTGAATGGATTATAATGCAGAAAGATGAGGATGAGAAGTTTTGAATAATGTCATTTGGGTTGATGTGGCAAAATTCTCGAATAACCGAATGTTCAATAGACACAACTGTTACTGCTGGGCTTCCGAAAATCCTCATGTAACTTGGCGAAGAGGATTTCAAAATAGGAGGTCCTTCAATTTATTCTATGCAATAACATATACGTTTGATATGAAAGTTTTATTTCAAACTATTTTTTAACAGACTATATAAGGCTCAGCAAGAAGTGCAGCTTACTCCTTTTCTTCAATTCTGATTCCATATTGTGAAATTCAAGGTAATAACCCACTCGTTATTATTATGATTCGTTATTCTTTCCAGGTGATCGAATTTTATGTGTCTACTTCTATGACGAGAATCTTACTGGAAAAAGTTATTTGGAAATATTGAGGACCGTAATTCAACCACAATTAGCTGGAATGTCAGACGAGGAAGAAATCAGACATGGTACCAGCAAGATGGCGCGTAACCGCACGGTACCAGAGCTTTTAGTGATGCACGGGAACAAATGTTTTCTGGCAGGTGGATAGCAAATAGAGGTCCTTACGCCTGGCCCCCACGTTCTACGGACATTTCACCCCTAGACTACTTAATTAGGGGATTCATAAATAATGTAGTGTATAGACATCCGGTTACGACTAAGGAAGATAGACCAGACGAGTTCGAGATGCTTTTGCGTTGCTGATATCAAACCAGATTGATCAGGCGATCGCTGAAATAGTTCAGCGAGCAAATAAGTGTTTGCAACAGCAGGGAGATGTCTTCGAGCATTTATTATAATATGTATACATATAATGTTTTCATATTTCAATGTCTAGTTGGTTGAATTTTATTTTTATTTTTAATTTGTTTCGTTGTTTAGTTCAGTTGGTTTCTTTCTTTGTTTACCAGCTGATTCACAGCGTGGTAAGTTTCTAATAACGGCATCAAAAGTTTCATGGGAAAGTGGAGGCAAGTCTACATATGGTTCTGAAAATACATATTTTCTTGCTAACATTCGACAGCATTCTTCGTGAATTAGTACCAGATTAATAAAATCCTAATTTGAGTACATCATATGGCTTTTTTGAGGTCAAACTGAATTTTTGTGCAGAAAAGTAGAGTTCACTTAGTTGTATTACTCAACTCAAAATATAACTGTCGAACCGAGAATTTGGTTACTGTTCAAGTTTGCTTTTTCCCATGGCACTTTACACTAATTAAAATACATACACATACAAATTGCATAATTCGAAGCTGAATATCTCAAAAGCCGCACCGTTTGGGTATAGGGAATGATTAACAGAATTCAAGGAGTAGTAACATATCTCGCCAATGGCATTACAATAAACAGGGCGATATATCTGCAAAAATGAGATATTCGCGCATATGCGTTTTAATCACCCTGTATACAACAATCAATTTGTCGAAAGATTGTGTATATTAAGTTAAAATATACAATAAGAAAAAAGTTATGCATAACCAAGAACTTCCAATTTGCATCAATTAATAATATACAGGGCGTTGAAAGGGACATATTTTTGTAAAAAAATGGCCACGCAGTAAAAAGTAGTAAAACTGTATATTGGAAGAATCGTCAATATCAGCTGTATCCGAATCTATTATAATATACAGCATGTCCTATTTACCATAAGCGAGTTAGTGCCCACTTCCGGTATAACCCAGGATGTTATAAATATTTTAGGTGGATTGGGCATATTAAAAAACCTCACAGGAGAAATTTTCAGGATTCAAATCAGTCTAGTGTCTCCAAAACGTCTAATGGGAACTCGTAAAGAATCACCCTGTATTACAAAAAGTATCCTATATACCAAAATTTAGATCTGTAAGTTAAAAAAAAAGAATTATAAGTACTTAAAATAAATTGAGTGCCACTGAGAAACGCGAAAAACAAATATATTTTTGTGGATAACAAAATCTGTTGTATTTTACAGACAAAGATAAGGTTTTCTGGCTTAAAAGTCAAGAATTACCAGAAAAATTACTTTGAAAATATTAAAATGTCTCTTCTTAGAACGTCAAGGTCGTTATTTGAAAAGTCAAAATGGACAACGTTTAGACAGCAAAGCTTACACAAATCCGAGCTATGTAAAGAAAATGCCGCAAGAAGTATGTTTTATAAAAATTTAAATTTCAGCTTCAACTGTCATTGTGCTTCATTTTACTTAAATATTTGTAGAAAATTCATTTCAAGTAGAGCCGTTCTCTGATGCTTTGGCAATAGTTTTAGTGATAAAGTTTATGGCTTAACAGTCTATAATTTTTAGCTATGGCTAATGAGGAGACCGCGACTTTTGAAGTTTGAAAAGATTTCTTTAAGTGAGCAAGTACTAGGCCCCCTAGAACGCATATCCGGGTTTAGTTTCAGTTTTATCTGTTTACATATATGATTGCTGGTGCCTTTTTACAATAAAGCTCAATAACATGTCAATTTTACACAAGTATTGAGCTGCATCACATAAAATTGTGAAAATTATTGTGACAATCACAGTTGACCTATAAGTCGTTGGTAACACAAATTTTCCTTGCTTAATCTTCCTTTTTTTTTATTCTAAATTATAGAACCGGCCAACATAGAGGCGCCATCAGAAAATAAATTATAAATTTCATCAATAGAGTAACAATTAAATATGATTGTTTCTTAGTTTGCAGTGTCACTTAGGTCTATGGTCGGTATCTAACATGAAAAAATAGGATTAGATGTCCAAATTCTTATACGTGAATTTTTCAAAACCTTTTTAATATTTTAACCTTGCTAACACTTTTTTATGCTTTTTCAGGACTGGCTTTGAATGTTTTTTAACGTAAAACTGTTCGCTTAAAGTTACATGTAGTTTTTAAAATGGTTGTTGCAATCCTGTTTTTTTTTTCATGTCTTTGTGGCAGAGTCTCTCTGTTTTGATGCTTTTGGCTTTGCTTTTCAATTAGCTACAAAGCTGTAAGTGTTCATTGTTGCATAATATAGATGTTATATAAACTTTTATTCATTATTTTAGTACTTCTGAAGATGCTTGGCATTTCAAGCGAAATATATCGAGTATTTAGTACAGAGTGACTTTCTTTAAAATATAGCCTTCAAATTTTGGTCGTAAGTATCCTTAAAAGTATACAAATATTAGCATATATAATATATATATATATATATATATATATATATATATATATATATATATATATATATATATATATATATATATATATATACCCAAGCAACATTTATAGTCAATTTAACGTAAAATCGCCCTACAAATAGGTCGGCGACCAAATCACCACAGGTCATTTTCAAGTAAAATTTAAGTGTATACTACCAATGTGGGGAATAAAGTCAAAGTAATAGGAAAGTCGATAATAGGTCCAGCAAGGCGTTTCAACCAAGGCGTTTTAGTTATATTTAGGGCATGTTTATTCAACATTGGGCCAATGGACGTAATATATTGGTAAATATGTGCTACGCTTTACTTCAATCTGACATCTAGGCGCCGAGTGCCGTGACGTTCTTAACAACGAACTACGCATGTGACATTATTCGGTTCTGTAGGATCTGTGGTTATGTATGTATAAACAAACAGTAGAGTAGTAGAGATATTGTCCATCTTTGTTAAAAAATGACATCTTGAATGATCAAAGAACTTACTTTAAATATTTGGAACAATGATAAAGGAGATTCGCACTATATAAAGAAAAAAACCACTGCCATTATGTTTTTTCTGTTAACATGATGATGATACTGCGATAAAATTCGAGCGCCCGTGTAAAAGATAAAATTAGTGAAAATAAAAAATTATTCAAAATTCTTGAAATTCTTATTTTGGAGGATTGGTGATGTAAAGACACAAAACTATCCTGTCGTCATGGTATACAAACATTATTTAATGTTTTTTTTAACTAAAATTTGATTACACTTTATTTAACAAAAAAATATTTTTCATTTTCCAATACAATCAAGATGGATACCGCAAAATTAAATTAATATGGCTGCCCTTCTAACATTATTGACCTGAAAGTTAATTTTGCCCTATTTTTTTACCTATAAGTCACAATCCCTAATAACAGGGCAAACTAACCAAATTTTGAAGGCATTTTGTCCTATTATGGGAATTTCAACTATATGGTAAACGAATTTTGTTTGAATTTATTAGAAATGAAACATTTTCGTCTCTAAAAATATATTTTACGTATATCCGTGCACAGCCGGGAGACATCCCAAGCAACATTTAAAGTCAAATTGACGTAAAATCGCCCTACCAATAGGTCGGCGACCAAATCACCAGAGGTCATTTTCAAGTAAAATTTAAGTGTATATTACCAAGGTGGGGAATAAAGTCAAAGTAATATGGAAGTCGATAATAGGTCCAGCAAGGCGTTTCGACCAAGGCGTTTTAGTTATATTTAGGGCATTTTCATTCAACATTGGGCCAATGGACGTAATATATTGGTAAATATGTGCTACTCTTTACTTGAATCTGACATCTAGGCGCCGAGTGCCGTGACGTTCTTAACAACGAACTACGCGTGTGACCTTATTCGGATCTGTGGTTATGTATGTATAAACAAACAGTAGAGTAGTAGAGATATTTTCCATCTTTGTCAAAAAATGACATCTTGAATGATCAAAGAACTTACTTCAAATATTTACAACAATGATAAAGGTGATTCGCACTGTATAAAGACAAAATCCACTGCGGTTATGTTTTTTTCTGTTAACATGATGATGATACTTCGATAAAATTCGAGCGCCCGTATAAAATATAAAATTAGTGAAAATAAAAAATGATTCAAAATTCTTGAAATTCTGATTTTGCAGGATTGGTGATGTAAACAACACAAAACTATCTTGTCGTCATGGTATACAATCATTATTTAATGTTTTTATCGAACTAAAATTTGATTACACTATATTTAACAAAAAATTATTTTTCATTTTCCAATACAATCAAGATGGATGCCGCAAAATTAATTTAATATGGCTGCCTTTCTAACATTATTGACCTGAAAGTTAATTTTGCCCTATTTTTTTACCTATAAGTCACAATTCCTAATGACAGGGCAAACTAACCAAACTTTGAAGGCATTTTGTCCTATTATGGGAATTTCAACTATATGGTAAACGAATTTTGTTTGAATTTATTAGAAATGAAACATTTTTGTGTATAGAAATATATATTACTTATATCCGTGCACAGCCGAGAGACATATAGGAATGATTATACAGCGCTTTTGGTCTTTGATTCCATAATATATAGACATTAATAGAAAATAGAAACAAAATAAAATAAGTAAATAAACATAAACATGACAGCTGACCATGTTGCCACTGCTTCACTCCATTTGGCATGAAAATGGATGTATTATATTGAAGAGGGAAACGTGCTGATTTGATGTAAGCCACTTTGAATGATCAGCATCTATCACTATTTTTCTGTGAGCATTTTTTACTACTCTATAATAGTTTGTAGTATGTCTGTAAGCTTTTATTGGTTTCAAAGGGGCATTGTAACACTATATTTGTTACTGGTGCACGCACATTAACAAGAATAAACTTTTATTGATGAAGTTTATCAACTGACACACCTTTAAGATTCACAAATATATTTCACTGCTGTACACTTTGAACTTTGAGGACAATTTTTATTTCAAGTCAGATTTTATGGGTATTTTCAACTTGAAGGTAGGCAATTTGACTTGGAAGACCATTTCTGTAGTAATTATGACTTTATAGCCGATCATAAAGCCATTTTAGGTTAGCTCAGTGCCTAAAATATTCCCTGTGCTGTATTGCAATAAAATTGGTAATATATATGTAAGCTGGACTTCATAAGAAGACCTCCAATTTACTATACCACAGAGACATATTGCAGGCTAATATTAGGTAATAAATTACCATAAAGTAGGTATTTCAGGTATCTGGGCTGAGTAGTCGATTTTCAGTCCAATTTAGGGCACACTTCGACCTAAAAATCACCAACTCAGGAATTGAAACACAAAAGTATATTCAAGTATATTTTATGAGTAAAATTAAACCAATTTTTTCCCAATTTAGTTACTTGTAAGTTACTGACTTTGGAGTAATTTTAATAGTAAAAAATAAGCTAGTTTGGAGCAGCACTTCCAAATTTGTAGTCATTATGACAATCAAGGCAACATTTTGGTTAATTATTACTAAATTACAACTTGGTTAGGTTATTTGGACTCGAGTGCTGGTTAACATGCCTTAATTTGTTGCTTGGGATATAGGAATGATTATACAGCGCTTTTGGTCTTTCATTCCATAATATATAGACATTAATAGAAAATAGAAACAAAATAAAATAAGTAAATAAACATAAACATGACAGCTGACTGTGTTGCCAATGCTTCACTCCAATTGGCATGAAAAGGCATGTATTATATTGAAGAGGGAAACGTGCTGATTTGATACCAGCATATAATTGAAATTCAGTTTTACTTTCATATACCTAGTAGTAGTAGCCGATCAAGTTGTCATACTTTTTTAGGATTTACACAGAGAACATTATCGAAATAATAATTATTAATATGAAGCGAACTGAATACAAGCATTCTTTACTACTCTATAATAATTTGTAGTATGTCTGTAAACTTTTATTGGTTTCAAAGGGGGAATTGTCACTTTATATTTGTTACTGGTGCACGCACATTAACAACAAGAATAAACTGCTCTACACTTTGAACTTTAAGGACAATTTTTATTTCAAGTCAGATTTTATGGGTATTTTCAACTTGAAGGTAGGCAATTTGACTTGGAAGACCATTTCTGCAGTAATTATGACTTTATAGCCGATCAGAAAGCCATTTTAGGTTATCTCAGTGCCCAAAAAATTTCCTGTGCTGTATTTAACTGAAATTGGTAATATATATGTAAGCTGGACTTCATAAGAAGACTTCCAATTTACTATACCACAGAGACATATTGCAGGTTAATATTAGGTAATAAATTACCTTAAAGTAGGTATTTCAGGTATCTGGGCTTGGTAGTCGATTTTCAGTCCAATTTAGGGCACACTTCGACCTAAAAATTACCAACTCTGGAATTGAAACACAAAAGTATATTCAAGTATATTTTATGAGTAAAATTGAACCAATTTTTTCCCAATTTAGTTACTTGTAAGTTACTGACTATGGAGTAATTTTAATAGTCAAAAACATATATATAAACTGAAACACACCCCGGATATGTGTTCTAATGGGCCTCGTTTGCGCTCATTTGAGGACATTTTTTTTCAGAACTCATAAGTTGCTATCTCGTCATTAGTGAATTTTTTCTACGAAAATTCACTGATAGCTATTTATGAAACATAGCTAAATATATTTACCATGTAATTAGTCATTAATGACCTACTGTGTAAAACCCAATCACACAGATTTCTTCTATAGCCGATCAAAATCACAGTACTCTTTACAATAAGGACACGGATCCTGGGTGGGATTTATACGGTGCTGATTTTGCTCCCAATTCTCTAGTGGTCAGGCTGTAAAGTAATTAATGTGTCTTGTTGTCAGATAAGCGTAATGCCCCATGGTGTTATTAGGGTAAACAAATTAGTTATTGGGCCTCTAATTGCGAGTTGACATGTTTGCGTTTCAGCTCCTCATAGAAAATTATCATATGCTTTTGTGGTTTATCACATGTGGGTGCGTTAATCATCTTTTTCATGTAACACAAATCGTGACAGCCGATTTTTGGCTTATTATGATTGTGATTTATATACATTTTAGTGCGCAGTTACAAATTATATTACCTGGTATCCTGCTTTTTAGAGCTTTTTTTAAACGTCGGTCTATTTACGCGTCTATGGCCAATCACCGACGCCAGGGAGGAGTTTCGTCTCACTACGCTGTAAATTTTGCCCAACCCCTGCCTTTATGTGAGGAGGGTAGGGATCGTTAACGTGCCCAACAACGCATGGTACACGGTACCCTCGACTTTACCTTCCCTGCCCTGATTAACAAAACGTGCAGATATTCCAGCTGCTGAAACATGATGTCACAACCTCGATTGCTATTAATTTTACAGCAAGTATTAAAAAAATAAAAGGGGAACCCTGCGAATCGAAGCCGGTATCCTTAGGTCCAAAGGCACACATTCTCACCACTGAACCACCAATGCTCGTCTTTAGAAATTATAATATGTTACATTTCATATCCTTCATGGCAACACAACCAACTATATACCCTATGAAACGAAATATTTTACAGATCTTTTTAATGTTAGTGACACAGCTAGTCATAGCAACACACCTAGGACTAAATTCTTGCCTAAAATTCGGGTAGCGTAGAGGACGATAAAGAACATGGTTTATTCCAAACCATTGACAACTAAGGAGGACTGCATGGTAAGGGTAAGGGGCGCGTTCGAAAGCTTATCTGCAAATTCAATTAGAGCGGCCACCCATGAAGAAGTTACTAGGAGATGCCAAAAATGTTTGGAAGTTCAGGATGGAAAATTTGAACACCTATTAAAATAAGTTCTTACCCTGTGTAGGTATGGTTTTCTTTTAGTAGGATACATTTTTGCCAACATGATGAAGGCTTGCTTCACAGAACCGTTCCAGTTCCAACTTCTTGCAAACAGCATTTGATGACAAGTGGATCACCAACAATGGGCATTTCCTATGGCCTCGTCGTTATCCTGATTTGACTGTGTTAGATAACTTTATATGGGGAACGATAAAAAACATGGTTTATTCCAAATCATTGACATCGAAGGAGGACTGTATGGTAAGGGTAAGGGGCGCGTTCGAAAGCTTATATTCAAATTCAATTAGAGCGGCCACCCATGAAGAAGTTACTAGGAGATGCCAAAAATGTTTGGAAGTTCAGGATGGAAAATTCGAACACTTATTAAAATAAGTTCTAACCCTATGTAGGTATGGTTTTCTTTTAGTAGGATACATTTTTACCAACATGATGAAGCCTTGCTTCACAGAACCGTTCCAGTTCCAACTTCTTGCAAACAGCATTTGATGAGAAGTGGATCACCAACAATGGGCATTTCCTATGGCCTCGTCGTTCTCCTGATTTGACTGTGTTAAATTACTTTATATGGGGAACGATAAAAAACATGGTTTATTCCAAATCATTGACAACGAAGGAGGACTGCATGGTAAGGATAAGGGACGCGTTACGAAGCTTATCTCCAAATTCAATTAGAGCGGCCACCCATGAAGAAGTTACTAGGAGATGCCAAAAATGTTTGGAAGTTCAGGATCGGAAATTTGAACACTTATTAAAATAGGTTCTTACCCTGTGTAGGTATGGTTTTCTTTTAGTAGAATACATTTTCACCAACATGATGAAGCCTTGCTTCACAGAACCGTTCCAGTTCCAACTTCTTGCAAACAGCATTTGATGAGAAGTGGATCACCAACACTGGGCATTTCCTATGGCCTCGTATTTCTCCTGATTTGACTGTGTTAGATTACTTTACATGAGGAACGATAAAAAACATGGTTTATTCCAAATCATTTACAACGAAGGAGGACTGTATGGTAAGGGTTAGGGGCGCGTTCGAAAGCTTATCTCCAAATTCAATTAGAGCGGCCACCCATGAAGAACTTACTCGAAGATGCCAAAAATGTTTGGAAGTTCAGGGTGGAAATTTTGAAAATTAATTAAAATAACTTGTTACCCTGCATAGATATGGTTTTCTTTTAGTAGGATAAATTGGTCTTCTTCTACGTATAAATTTTTGCCTTAACGGTGCCAAAACTTTTATAATCTTCTATTATTTGCCGAACAGTCTTCCGCGGTGGTTTCTGTTTATCTGTCTAGATATCTATGAGTAATTATCTGGCATGTTCTTAATAAAACTTTGTTACATTCCCCATGAAAAATAAACAACTTTGAACACTCTTCGTGTGTATAATTCAGTCGCCCCGGCAAGATTTTAATTAATAATTGTCAAATGACAACAAATATTGACGTTTATATGGTGCTCCATAGTTGTCTTTTAACGCGCGTCGCCGTGATGACTGACTTACGATAAGACTTAAAACCGTATAACATTTTTACAATATAAAAATGTTAAATTGCCAATATTTCGAAAACTACAAATTTTTGGCATAGACAACCTTACACAGAGTTCCCTTCTTTTTTATTAGTGAATTTTCATTAAAATCTCATAGAGAGGTATCGATGGTGAGACTTTGCAAAAATTTTTTCAAATGAGCGCGAATTACGACCCCTAGAACCCATATCCGGGGTCAGTTTCAATTTTTATATGTATATATATATATATATATATATATATATATATATATATATATATATATATATATATATATATATATATATATATATATATATATATATACATACATGTGTGTGTGTGTGTGTGTATCCGTCTGATAACTCAAAAAATAAGTGCCTTTCTTTTATTAATGACTTGGGCGAGTTCGTTAGCCAGGAAAATCAGACGGGGTTTTCCGGGAAAATTTTGAATTTTATTTAAAAAAAAAAATTGCTCCGAAAATAACAAAGTTGTTTTAATGAAATTTACTACATATATTGCCTTCAGAAAGGCCTTAGTACGTACCAAAATTCAACTTTCTAAGTTAATAGAAAATTGAGTTATTCACATTTTAAGTTTTCTTTCACAAAAAAATGAAAAGCTATTTTAATGAAATTGGGTGGATAACTTGTTTATATTTGGTTACCTTTGACTTTGACCCTTAAAAGCTTTATCTATGGCTAAAATCCTTTACATCTACTATATTAAGATGTCTCGCATTGTAAACTGACGTCCAAACTGCGACACATTACATAGAGCAACACTTATAAGAAGTAGCACAATGGTTTTATATGTTGTGTATTGTGTGTTACCTAAGATATCATACTAAGTTCAGCAGGACCCGTTCCAACACTATAGGATCATAAATGCATTGCCAAAAAAAAACAACAAATTGCTTATCGTTTAACCAAAATATTAGTGAATTTTTATTTAAAAAAATTCAGTAATAGAGAGGTATCGATGCTGAGACTGCACAAATTTTTTCAAAAGAGCGCGAATTAAGACCCGTTTATATATATATATATATATATATATATATATATATATATATATATATATATATATATATATATATATATATATATATATATATATATATATATATATATATATATATATCTATCCGATAACTAAAAAATTAATTAACCGATTTCGGTGAAACTCGGCAAGTGCCTTCTTTTATTAATAGCTTGGATGAGTTCGTTAGCCAGGAAAATCGGAAAGGCTTTTCCGGGAAAAAAAAATTTCCCCAGAAATTGCAAAGCTGTTTTAATGAAATTTAAAGGGTGTGTTGTCCTGGGAGAGACCTTAATACGTTTAAAAATTCAACTTTCTAAGTTTATAAAAAATTGTGTTATTCAAATTTTGATTTTTCTTTCGTAATTTTTTTTTACAAAAATTACAAAGGTATTTAAATGAAATTTGGTGTATATGTTGCCTTAGGAATAACCTAACTACATACCAAAATTAAACTTTCTAAGTATGTAGGAAATTGAGCTATTCAAAATTGAATCATTTAATAAAAATTCACTACCATAACGCACTTGCTGCGTCCCGAACTTTTTTTATTTCTGAATAAGATAAAATTATAAAAATAGGGGGTTTCCACTTTAAAAAAAACTGTTGACAATTTTTTCAAACCAATTTTCAATGTTAATTTTTGATCATCCTGTCTTTTTATATATTATCAAAATAACATCACAGGCCACCAAAGTAGTTTCCTTTCTACAAGGAAATAAAATCCAATTAAATGATAAAGGCTTTCATCTAGGAGAAATAGAAACTCGGTAGTTCAGGGGTAAGAACGTGTGCCTCTAAACCTAAGGGTACTGGGTTCGATCTCAGGGTTCTCCTTTCACTTTTTCAGTACAAACTGTAACATTAACACCAAGCGAGGTTCTGGCAGTGTATTTGAGCAAGTTGAATGTCTGCACTTTCCGCCCTTCGTTGGGGGCGTAAAGCCGTCGGTCCCGTGTCCATGCGATGTTGAGCATATTACAGATCCCTACCCTCCTTACAGAAAGGCAGGGGTTCAGCAAAATTTCCAGGACAGTGAGGTGAAACTGCTCCCTGACGTCGGTTATTGGCCATAGTCGCGTAAATAGGCCGATGTTAAAGAAAGAAAACACACACAACACACATCTAGGAGAAATTGACAGTTATGTTTAGGCCTGCAAACGTCATTTTTGACATAAAATTTGAGATATGTCAAAAACGGCTAGACTTAGGTATAGGACATTATGCATTAAATGTATCTAAAATTTCCCGTGTTAGCTGAAAATATACAAATATATAGGGGGTGTTATTTAAAATAAGCAATCTTAAATCAACACCCTCTATAACCGAAAGTACCACCATCTTGAAAATATTTTAGCAGAGTTGTCGACTTCAGTAACCTGCCAAATTTTCAAAAGTTTCGAAGTCTAGTTACCAAGAAATCGACCGCGGGCGTTCGTCGTGGGACATCGTGTATAATTTAAGTCAATGATTGTAGCTGCCCTTACTTGTTGAAACCGCTCCGTACATACATGTAGAAACTTTTTCTCTGATTTCACAGCTTTTGGTTTTGGACCTCGAGAAACTTCAAAACGAGATGATGCCATTTGAGGATTCTGGCTTCACAAGGCAGAGTTTCCGATTGGAAAAGGGGAAGTGGGCGTTTTCTAATAACAATATATCGCAGAATACGTGCTTTTAAGCGTCGTTCGTATAAACAACTTTTATGTCTCTCACTGACATCTCGACCGCGTATTGCTCGACTTTAGTGGTTTAGCGACAGATTAAATTGGGATGGTGAATGGAATAGTATTGTGTTCTCTGGCGTGTGCCGATTCTGTCTTTGGGTACACAATGGTCACAGGATTTTACACGTTGGGGGGTATGGGGTGCGATAATATAATGTAACAGCTTACTATTGGTTTTTTCTTCTTCTTCTATTGCTTACCTTATTAATGGATACGCGATCACATGTGCCTATTCTTCCCTATTTCTAATGGCGCTGAATAGGTCTCCTACAGTTTTTAGTCCTGTCCATTGTCTCACGATTCCGAGCCATGACATCCTCTTCCTGTCGACTCCACTCTTCCCCTCGATCTTTCCTTCGATTACTAATTGTAGGAATTGCTATCTTTCATTCCGTATTACGTGGCCCAGATATGCTGTTTTTCTGCACTTGATTGTGTTCAACAGTTCACGTTCTCTTTTAACCGTTCTTAGGATCTCCTCGTTTGTTTTTCTGGCCGTCCATGGAAATTTTAATATACGTCTGTATGTCCACATTTCGAAGACTTCAGGTCTATTCATGGTATTCACCCTCAGCGTCCAACCCTACACACCATATAGTAATACTGACCACACGTAACATTTTACAATTCTAATTCTTAGGTTGAGGTCAAAATCAGTGTTGGTAAGAACTTTCCTGAATTTCATAAATGTGTTTTGGGTCATTTCGATTCGGCATCTGAACTCCGTTTCAGACGTCCCCTTTTCACACAGCCACGTGCCTTAATATTTGAATTTATATACCCGTTCTACTTGGCATCTGTTGTGTGTTAGGCTTGCGTTTTGATGTTCTTCCGGCTTCCGACAAACTATCATGAATTTTGTCTTCTTGGTGTTGATATTAAGGCCCAAGTATTTGCTACTGTCTCCTACAGCACTAAGAAAGTCCTGCAAGTCTTTCATGTTGTCTGCAATTAGGACTGTGTCGTCTGCGAAACGTATGCTGTTTATCCACACTCCATTCACCTTAATACCTAGGTCGCGTTCTTCGAGCGCCTCCTGAGAGATGCTTCTGAAAGCAGAATACAGGTTGAAGAGGAGTGGAAAGAGAACGCATCCCAGTCTGACCCCTCTAAAGATCTTTGTCGGTTCTGTGTGTTCATTGCCAACCTTGACTACGGCTGTTTGGTTCTAATAAAGGCTTTCTATGCAGCGGATATCCTTCTGGTCTATATCCATCCCCCTCAAAATTTGAATGAGTTTGTGGTGTTGGATCCTGTCAAACGCTTTCTCGTAATCGATGAAGCATAGCAGCACATCCTTCATCTGGTCGTTGCGGTTCTGGATCAATACTTGAGTTGCAACTATGGACTCTCTCGTACCTAGTCCCCTTCTAAATACAAATTGTGTATACCCTGCCCCTCTTTCGAATTTTATGAAAATTCTGTAGTGAATAATCTTAAGGAATATCTTTAACGTGTGGCTTATTAGACTGGTTTTTATTGACAGGAATTTGAATGCAAATGATTACATACAAAATGTGCTGCAGTCTGTTACACTACCATACCTACGGGGGGTTTCCCGTTTTTCAACAAGACAACGCACGTCTTCATACAGCAAGGGTTACTACAATGTTCTTACAAAAAACCTGGCCCTGTTTGCACGGCTTTCTGTCTCCACGGAATTTTCACTAGCCAAACGTTAAACATGTGTGAGATATGATTGGCCATCGACTAGGTAATTTAACCCAACCACCACACAACCTAGTTCACATTAGTGACCGAATTCCAGAAACCTGTGATGAAATTCTTCAGGATATTATAAATCGTTTAATTTCAGGCATGTTTGGAAGAGTTAAATACTTGGGAGGGGTGATTTTAACACCCCAGGAAATACAACAATTCATGCAAAAAATATCCACTGAGGTCGCAGCGCTGAGAGGTAAAAGGCTAATTGCGATTTACCAAGTAATCAATGCACAGTTCAGTTGAATGTCTGAACTTTTCACTCTTTAGCGACGGTAGAGCTCAAGATACCGTGTAGCATGTGCTCGTAGCATGTGCTCGTTAATCATAACTAAAAAAGTTCGGAACGCAGCAAGTGCGTTATGGTAGTGAATTTTTATTAAATGCTTCAAATTTGGGTAACTCAACTTTCTACTCAACCTTCTCCAAGGAAACATACTCACCAACCTTCATTAAAATAACTTTGTAATTTTCAGAGAAATTTTTTTTTTCCAAAAAAATCAAAATTGGAATAACTCAATTTTCTATAAACCTACAAACTTTTGACACATTGTAAGGCCTTACACAAGACAACACACACACAAAATTTCATTGGAATAGCTTTGTAATTTTTGGAGAAACAAATTTATTTCGAAAGAAAACTCAAAATTTTCCGAGAAAACCTAGTCTGATTTTCCTGGTTAACGAACTTGTCCAAGCCATTAATAAAAGAAAGGCCCTTGCCGAGTTTCATCGAAATTCGAAATCGGTAAATTATTTTTTAGTTATCGGTTGGATATATATATATATATATATATATATATATATATATATATATATATATATATATATATATATATATATATATATATATATATATATATATATATATATATATATATATATATATATATATAAACATATCAAAATTGAAACTCACCCCGGATATGGGTTCTAGGGGTCCTAGTTCGCGCTCACTTAAAAATTTTTTTGCAAAGTCTCACTATCGTTACCTCTCTATTAGTGAATTTTTTTTTAAATTCACTTATGTGTGAATTTTTAAGACATTTCAAAATCTGACAAACGCTAAATTGTTCAAAATAAAATTGTATTTTTTGCTAAAGCAGATAAAAGAAATACGGCTGAAGCTATAAGTAGGGAAACATACAACATTAAAATTAATTATTTTATTACCGTCGAAAACTTAACAGAAATTAGGAGAGACTCAACAAATTTATTCCAGAAAAAAAATGGACTTAAAAATACATCTCTGTTTAGTCAACAAGAAAAGAAATATCTTATATATAAAAGCCCACAACGACCAAATATGCATGGGTATCTAAAAATTCACAAGCCAAATATACCGGTGAGACCAGTAGTTAGCTGTGTTATTACACCTAAACATAAGATAGCGAGCAAACTGGTTTCGCTTATTAGAGAACACGACTACATTCCAAAATATTCAGTTCAGAATTTTTATGAACTAACACAAAAATTAAATAACTTAATTATTCCTACAAATGGTAAATTAGTCTCGTTTGATGTTTGTAGCATGTATTCTACGATACCTCCTAGATAATGTTTACCTCTATTAAAAAAAAACATTTTGATAGGAAACAACGCAACTGTGATAAAAAGACAAGAAATAATGAATCTTTTGAAAGAATGTATAAAACAGAACTATTTTAAATTTAATGATAAAATTTATATGCAAATTAAAGGCCTACATATGGGTATTCCGTTGTCACCCTTATTAGCCAACATATTTATGGAGAACTTAGAATACCAATTTTAGCATCAGAACTTTCGCATAATATTGTCTTTTAGTACAGATACGTAAATGACATTTTAACATGTTTTCAAGGTAGCCATAAGGAATTAAATTAAGTTTTGTGTTTTATTAATAACCTCTAAACAAATATTAAGTCTACTTTAGAATAAGAAGCTAATAGATGTATAAATTGTTTAGACCTAACAATTAGAAAGTTAAAAAATAATTCATTTGACTTTTCAGTATATATGAAATTTACACTGGCACAACCATACCATATGATTCATGTCACCCTTCTTCACAAAAGCTATCAGCCTATCCTTCTATGATACATCTTGCATTTTCAATAACTATGTTCCAAAACAATTTTGAAAAAAATATCAATAATTAACCGAATAGCATTTAATAACAGTTTCTCTGTTAAAACAATATATAAAATGATAGAGAATAAGGAATACAAATTAGATATTAATTCAATTTATCCAAATATTTGTGACAAGAAAGGCAACAGGTATGTTTCGCCAAACTTATTTAGGAACCATTTCAGAAAACATTTCAAAAAATTTTAAATACCTGTACAAGTACAAAGGTAGCTTTTAAATCTCACAACAAGACGGGTGATTTACTATTTAACGCGAAAGAAAAATATAGTTTCTCGACAAAATCTGGAGTTTATAAATTAGCTTGTATACATTGTAACGCGATCTACATAGGTCAAACTTCTAAAAATTTTAACACCGGATTCAAAGAATATAGTTCTGCATTTATAAATAACCACGCTGACAAATGTGCATTTTCAAAACATATTATTGATACTCAACATAGACCTACAGTAAATAACCGCATAAAACCACAACATTTTTGTTATGACAAGCGCAAACTAGACTTTGTTGAATTTTAGAAGTTCAAAACACACAGACAACAATTGCCTTAAGTGAGAAAACTGATTTAACGAATTCGCCTTTCTTGCATATTCTTCTTCCTAATTAAATAAATCAAACAAAATAAATCCAAATAATTTTTCACAAAAGTTGTAGTACAAAAATGAATTGTATGTCGATATTTTCATTGTATAGAGACTGCTTTGTTACTGTTATTGTTTAGTTATTTTATTGTTGTTACTGTTATTATAGTTATTACTGTTATAGGTTAGTTCAATTTTATGTTAAATATTGACACACATCACGTAGATATTTTGAGGACCTCATCCGCTATTTGTGTTTTATTTTAATTTTAAATTTTAAAGAATTTTTTGATCAAAACATTATAACATACCAACACATCTTTATTTGTAGTTGTCATGGTTTCGCATTAGTTCAATTTTTACGTATCTGAGGATGTTCTCAAGAGCATCCAAACCGGTCACAGAAACGGTACATCACATCCTAGGACATCTATAAATCAGAAAGTCGACTTGTTCCAGTTAGCTTACGCGCTGGCTACGTCCTTCACTTACACAAACCAAACCCAAGAGTGAAGCCAGAGAAGTAGTTTCCAAGTCTATATGTAGCAAATACTATTATTTATGTAATGTTTAATCCACACTACTTAACTGAACCTCGGTGGTTCAGGGGTAAGATCGTGTGCCTCTAAACCGAAGGGTACTGGGTTCGATCCCAGGGTACTCCTTTCACTTTTTCAGTACAAACTGTGACATTAATCGCGAACAAAACAGCTTTTCAAACTACTAATTTATTATAAGCAACTATTTTCCAACACCAGTATCAACTTAATTACTTCTCCTCTTACTAAATGTCCATAGAATTATATTCCACTATTCGCCTTCTATGATCGCTTCCTATACACCAACACTTGCTGATTCGCTTAATACTCTATGATCACTTATTTACACCGCACTAATCAATACTAAACTAACTTACTCTGCTCACCGCTCGTCTATTTATACTGTCCATAGAGATTCTAGACCTTCTACACTATTCTACACCTGTCACTTCTGGTCCGTTCTAGAAATATAATTCCAGAGTGTTCGCTGTTACCAACACACTACCATAGAAGTAACAAAGTTCATAAACTTAATTTTCATAGACAAATGTGACACTGCCCCCCTCTTATATTCGATCGTCTCGATTTTTCTTGGTATGGTGTAAGTCTGCGCATTTGGACCAGCTTCATCTTGCTCTTCAGGCAGCTCTGAATTCGACAGACAACGCCATTAATCCTTTTTCACCCCCTTATACGGACCTTCCCATAATTTCTGTAGTTTAGGTGGACGTCGCTTGCGTCGTACCGGCTTGTAGAACAACATCCGATCTTCTTCTTTCAAACCAGCTGAATAACTTGGCACGTCATAACAAGTCTTCATGCGGTCGCTTTCTATTCGTATATGCATTCCGACAGCAGAGTGGATGGTTTTCCTTTTCGTCAATATGTCGGGGCTTCCTTCAAGCAAAGTTCTTAAGTGGTACTGGTTCTTCCATGTAGTTGCTGTTCTTCTGATGTTTCCACTTGCACAAATATCTCGGCGGGCCCTATTCATCTTTTCGACATTGGCTCTGTTCCAACAAATGTGTTTACTGACCTTTTTATGGGTTGGATTCACATTTACGTGATCTTTGCACCACCCTTCGTCTTGAATTTCTCTCATACTTTCTTCTCCACTTGATTCTGACTGAGTAACTGGGTCGTCTCTTCCTCTCACAGCTCTCTTCACTGGAATTGCACTTTTACGGCAGGCGTCGCTATTTTCCTCTATGGTGATTTTCCGCACTACCAGGTTACTGCCAGTCGACATTCTTATTTCTTCACCGTCGATGGTCAGGATGTTCGTGCCAAGATCAAGTTTAGCGCAACCACCTTGCAGTTTGTCCAAGCCAATTATAATCGGGTCTGATATGGCGGCGACTATGGCTCTCTGATTTGCCTTCCATGTCCCAATTTGCAGTTCGACGTCAGTTTCGCCAAATACCTGGATCCGATCAACACCGGCTGCATTTACTTTGTACACTCTGTCTGGCTCTCTTACTCGCCATATTGGAACCACTTCGCGGTAAATAATCGTCCTGGTGCGCCTGTGTCGACGACCATCTGAGTCTTATTACCGCTTACGTATCCGTCTACGACAAGAGCGCTGCCAGAATCGCTAACCTACCTTAGCTTCACTTTCTCCCTTACGCGTCATGTTAGAGCCCAGCATTTGCCCCTTATATGTCCCACCTTGCCGCAGTTCGAGCAGTGCAAGGCATTTGCACGGTGAGCTCGTGTCCATGAGACGTCAGCCTTATTTGTTCTGTTATTTTCTCTACTAGCTGTATCTTGGATGAATCTGTTTTATTTTCTTCTTGGCCTTGGAGACTGCGAACTTTCACATGACTTTCCGACGCTTGCTTTACCACTTCAAACTCCAAGGCATGTGCCAAAGCATCGTTCAAGTTTTTGTGTCTTGCCATCCTCAGCGCCTGCTGCGTGTCGGTATCACCAATGAAGGTTTGCAACGACAGCTGGTTTAAAGACTCCATCGAAGCTATGGGATAGGCTAATCGCGTCAGTTTGGCAACGTCGGCGTGGAGATGTTAGAGACTTTCGCCCGGTTTCTGACAACGATTTTTCAACTGCAATCAATACAACTGTTGTAAATGCTTATCGCCAAACCTCACTTCTAATTGATGTCTAATTCTGTCAAAACTCAGCGATTCTTCCCTGGGAATACCTTGAAGCACATCTAGAGCATCTCCTCTAAGAGCTACAGTTACCGAAGTCGCTTTCTCTCTCCCAACCATTTGCTGTAGGAGCGGCTTCGAACTGGCGTAGATAAATACGTCATCGGACTGAACCATCAAATGTGGG
This sequence comes from Tillus elongatus, assembly GCA_964006375.1. Classification (NCBI taxonomy): domain Eukaryota; kingdom Metazoa; phylum Arthropoda; class Insecta; order Coleoptera; family Cleridae; genus Tillus; species Tillus elongatus. Next base: position 29,458,916 of record OZ023265.1, read on the forward strand.
AACCTTAATTCTTATGTGGCTATCTTCGAGTCTGATGTTGCCCTTGACTAGGGTAGCATAATTCTTTTCTAGTGATTGTATCTTCTGATGCACTTCCTCTTGTATATTCGCCAGTTTGTCATGTACATCGTCGCTGATACCCCCACTCTGCTTTCTACTTGTTGGAAGATGTCGTCTTTTACCTGCTTCATACGTTCGTCCACAGACGAAGTAATATTCTCAATTCTGCTAGCTTGTTCTTGCAGAATTTTCTTTGTTTCTTCATCTCTTCTTCTGGCTTCTTCGTCTCTTTTTCGGGCCTCTTCATCTCTTTTTCTCATTTCTTATTTGACTTCTTCATCTCTTTTTCTGACCTCTTCATCTCTTTTTCTCATTTCTTCTTTGGCCTCTTCATCTCCTTTTTTCATTTCTTCTTTCGCTTCTTCGTCTCTTTTTCTTGCTTCTTCAACTCTTTTTTTTCATTTATTCTTTGGGTTTTTCGTCTCTTTTTCTGGATTCTTCTTGTGCTAGTTTAGCTTCTTCGTCCATTTTTTAAATCATTTCCAATTGGCAGTTGCGCTGCATGTCTTAGGCATAGACGTACTTAAAGCTGATACACAGTTTATTCTTTTTCAAGACCACACCCAGTTATGAATCACTGCTGACACTGATCTTCCAGAGATTCTAGAAGTTTTCACGTTGTTCAAAGAATATTCCGGAAAATATTTCCACTAGCAGCTCGAAAATCTCATTCTGACACCAGTTGTTACGTTCTACGGGGTTCTGACTTTGTTGACGAACAAAACACAGCTTTTCAAACTACTAATTTATTATAATCAACTACTTTTCAACAACAGTATCAACTCAATTATTTCTCCTCATACCAAATGTCCATAGGATTATATTCCACTATTCGCCTTCTATGATCGCTTCCTATACATCAACACTTGCTGATTCGCTTAATACTCTATGATCACTTATTTACACAACACTAATCAACTAACTTACTCTGCGCACCGCTCGTCTATTTACACTATCCATAGAGACTCTAGACCTTCTACACCATTCTATATCCGTCACTTCTGGTCCCTTCTAGAAATATCATTCCAGAGTGTTCGCTCTTACAAACACACTACCATAGAAGTAACAAAGTTCCTAAACTTAATTCTCATAGACAAATGTGACAATATCAACCGAGGTTCTCGCATTGTATTTAAGCAAGTTGAATGTCTGCACGTTCCGACTTTCGGAGGGGGCGTAAAGCCGTCGGTCCCGTGTCCATGTGATGTCGGGCACGTTAAAGATCCCTACCCTCCTTACAGAAAGGCTGGGGTTCGGCAAAATTTCCAGGATGGTGAAGTGAAACTGCTCCCTGGCGTCGGTGATTGGCCATAGTTGCGGAAATAGGCTGACGTTAAAGAAATAAAACACACACACACACACTACTTAACTAAAAGATATAAGCATTAAAATTTACTTAAAAGCATTGTCTATATTTTTAGCAAACAAGCGTCTATTGTGTAAGAAGCAGCCTAAGGTAAAATAAAGTTTAAATGGACTGAGTAAACTTAAACAGAATGCCCACATTCTCAGATTCCTCTACGTGCGTTCCATGAGATATTTAAGGTAACAGCCTTAATTCGGCTAAAGTATCCAATATTCGTTAGATTGTCTGGTGTAATCCAGTTTATTGTGGATAGTGATGGAAGCTCCAATCGTATAGATTGAATAATTTATTATTTCCTGATCTCGAATCTTTCAAGAGCACGTCGATTGGAAAGGCGCAATTGATTAGCTGAACATATTTCCACAGAAAGCTTCGAGAATAATAGGGCACTATTAGTAAAGCTTTTGATTACTAGCTTCCTTTGTATTATCCATGTAGTAGGGCTTTCAATTCTTTTGGGTCATTATGGAAACAACACTCAGAGATTTCCTCTCTATTTTAGCGGTTCCTACAAGTCGACTTTATTTCACTTATCGTATCTTATTAAAGCAAAAGCTATTATAGGAATTATGGGACCGTGACAAGGGCAAAATAAAGAAAGTCTGGACGCAGCAAGAGTTTCATGTTGATGATCTACACAAAATTACACGAAAATTGAATATATATATATATATATATATATATATATATATATATATATATATATATATATATATATATATATATATATATATATATATATATATTGTCTGGTCATGTTGACATGTCAAAATCATAGTTGCAAGGATTTTAACATTTAAAGATTTTTTCTTTGGAAGTTAATATGGATGGACTGGAAACATGTAATGATGGAAAACAATATAATTAGCGTAAGATCTGAATAAAGTTTGTAAAGTGACAGTTAACGTTAATGATTTTTGACAGTTTTATTTAGAATGCATCCTTTATAGAAATTGTGTCTTGTACAAGCACAAGCCAAGCTTATTTGTATAACGCATTTTATAATTGTGATATGAAAAACCCTATATGATCTTGAAAAGTTTACGGTTTTCGAGATATTGACAATTTTATGAAAAAAAATAAAATTGTCAAATTTGAAGGTATTTTGCGCTTTCTTAAGAAAATTCACTAATGATGAGAGAGCGACTTTTGAATTTTGAAAACATTTGTTCCAATGAGCGCTATTTGGGACCCCTAGAACCCAAATCCTAGGTCGGTTTCAGAATTTATATGTATATGTATATGTATATGTATATGTATATGTATATATATATATATATATATATATATATATATATATATATATATATATATATATATATATATATATATATATATATATATATATATATATATATACATACATATATATATATATATACATACATATATATATATATATATATATATATATATATATATATATATATATATATATATATAGATATGTGTGTGTTTATATATTTATGTGTCACACCGATAACTCAAAAAATAATGGGCCGATTTTTATAAAATTTAGTGAGTGCCTTTCTTTGGCAAGTGGCTTGGAGAAGTTGGTAATTCAGGAAATACGACTAGTTTTTCCCTGAAAATTTTGCGTTTTCTTTCCGAAAATTTATATCTCCGGAAATAACAAAGTTAGGGCAACCATATTTGGTGCGAGAGTGTTTATCATAAGAGGAAAACCATGCGCCAAAATCTGAATCTCTACGTTAAAATAGAAGAAAAAAAATAGGGTTTAAAGTTTTTATTCCTAAAACGTCAAAAAAGTCGCGATTCGAAAAGTCAAAATTGACATGTTCTAGATAGAAAACCTAAATGAAAGACTATGCAGCATAAATGTCGTAAGAATATAAAACTATAAACTCTATAGCTGAGACTACTGCCGAAGCATCAAAAAGAGGATCTATTTGAAATGGATTTTTTGTAAATATTTTAGTAAAATGAAGGACCTTGATGGTTGAAGCTAAATCCTAAGGCTTTGTAAAACACACTCCTCACGACATATCGTCTACGTGATCCGTATTTGTTCCAAATTCGTTGCCTGAGAATTGCAAATTTTGACGTTTCAAATCGCGACGTTGACGTTTGAAGAAGAAAAATTATCAAATTTTCAAAATATTTTGTCTGCTACTTCTTGACGTTTTTTGCGTCAAGAAAACCTAATCGTCGAATGAAATATCAAATTGGTTTTGTTAATCAGTGGCACCCAAAGTTTTTTTTTTAAAATGCCTATAACTTTTTTCTCTTTTAACTTAGAGATCTGAATTTCGGTTTGTAGGGTAGCTCGGATAGTATAAATGCACACACCCAATTTAGTTGTCATAGCATTGTTATTTTTGGAGACACAAAAATTTTCCCAAGGAAAATCCAAAATTTTTCCAGAAAAACTGGTCTAATTTTCTAGGCAACGAACTTGTCCAAGCCACTTACAAAGGGAAGGTACGTGCCAAATTTTATGAAAATCGGCGTATTATTTTGTGAGTTATCGATACGATATATATATATATATATATATATATATATATATATATATATATATATATATATATATATATATATATATATATATATATATATATATATAGAGAGAGAGAGAGAGAGAGATATCCCGTCAGTGAATTTTTCGTTTTACGAAAAGTTAGCTAAAACGAGGTTGAGAAAACCTATTTTGATGAAATTTGGTGCATGTATTAATTTGGTAAATGCTTATTATGCAATATTCTTCAACCTCTTGCCTTGGTTATAATATTAAAGAGGTTGTGTTCTATTGTTTACAGAAAATTGCTACCGTAACGCCTTTTCGTTATCTAGACGTTTATTATTTAAATTATTAAAATGAAGTGCCGAGGATCCTGCGTTAAAAAAAGAAAACATTATCTGCCCCAGATGATCATGCACTCAAAATAAATTTAATCTGCACTGAATTCATTTATTTATATTTTAATTATCGGAATGAAGGTTTAATTAGCTTGTAAATAACCAGTGTTATAATTTATTGTACATTTATGTAATCTATCGGTATAACATGTAAGTGGTTTAGCTGATTGCGCAATTTTAGTACCGTTATTACGTTTTTGTTACGTTAATTGAAATTTACATTACGAAAAGAATGTGTTAGATTCCAAAAATCGTGTACATTTATATTGTGTTAATTTAAAATAAACAACAATTATATAAAATTGCAATATTTGTTTTACTATATTTGCACACTTCACAAGTAGTAATAATATTTCTTGCATACTGCAACCTAGATTTATTAAAATCATATTGCTAAATACATCTGAAAAGTACGGTGCCGAATTACATATATAAAACTGATTCTCTGTCATTTGTTTGACAGTTTTACGCTAGACGTACAGTATAAGTAATACAGGTAATAAAGAATTTGTTTCTGCATTAAACTGCAGGAGTTTTTTTTTTGATAGATAGGTTCAGAATGACGTACTGAATGTAAAATCACAAAATCCTTACAAATTAGGAGGGCATAAGTGCCGCCATTTTGAGAAAAAACGTTTCGGCCTATATCTCCGTACCCGTCCACCTTAGGCCAAAAATGGTAATAATCTTTATTGTAGATAATTGCATTCCTCAGCTTTTTTGTTAAACATTTTTTTTGTATCACCCACCGTTTACAACTTATACGACTATTACCATTCATTTATTGACTTTTTTACCTATATCTTGGTTCATAATTGTTTAAGAAATAAAATGCTTATAACTTAACTTTTAAATCGACAAATTTTCTAGAACTTCTACTTAAAACTTTTTTTTCTCAAAATAACGTTGGTGAAGTTTCTTTTAAAAATTCACTAATGAGACCCCGAGTTTTGAATTTTGAAAAAAATTATTCAAATGTGCGCTAATGATGTCCCCTAGAACACATATCCGAGGTCAGTTTTAATTTTTATATGTTTATATATATATATATATATATATATATATATATATATATATATATATATATATATATATATATATATGTATATATATATATATATATATATATATATATATATATATATATATATATATATATATATATATATACAGGCTGTCTCACTTAAGGCGTGGATTAAAAGTTTTCGAACTAGTACTGGGATTTGGAATCTGAAAATTAGCACCTGTATGTATCACCATCCGCTCATTATAACTAAAATATTCTGGTGACCGTATCACTTCCGGTTGTACCGGAAGTTGCCAACAACTTTCTTAATTTTAATGGAATACCTATATATTATTGCACATTCGGAATGAGCATGGAGTTCTGAGGAAAGTGATATGCCACTTGTCCATATTATAACCCAACTATTTGGTGACTGTATCGCTTCCGGTTGTACCGGAAGTTTCCAACAACTTTCTTAATTTTAATATAACATCCTATATATTATTGCATATTCGGAATGGACATGCAATTATGAGCAAAATGATATGTCACTTGCCTATACTGGTGTCAGCCGTTCTCAATATATTCGATTTTCTATTGTTTTTCCGTCATAAAGTTGAAAATTTTTGAAATGGAAATTCACAGGCATAAAGTATGTCATGGTTCTGAAACTTGGCACAACTATAGTCATCGTGGTCAAAATTATTCTTATTGTAAAAAAAATTACAAAAATAATACAGGGTGTTGTTTAACGAAGATCAAATATTGATGATTTCAAACACGAAAAAGTATTTTTTTTCCAAATGGAACACCCTGTATATTTTCATCGCATATCCTTCGGAATGATATTGTGCTTCGATCTGTATTAGCATTCCCTATACTTATCTTGAATTATAAGAAGGAATATGAATAAAACAGGAATATACAAAATTGGGAATCTACCTAGTCGGAAACTAGGCTTTGGACATAATATGAAAACTTATGTCAAAGAGATGTATTCTTAGTCTCGTTAGTTGTCATCGCAATAGAGTGATCTATTTCTTTGAAAGTATTGTGAGCTACACAATGGAAAATATTGTTGAAGAATATTCTGCTGATAACATTCTAAATTTATTTTACATTCATGGAGAATGCAGGAGAATCGTGAGTAGAACGTGCAGCTTGTTCAATAAGATTTCCATATTTGTCACTTATGAATAGGACAAAATTCTTCAGAATCTAGTCAAATTTTTGGAATAACTGGAATGGTAATTTAAATATAGATATTTCCAGTAATATTACCGGCAATGAAACAAATGAAATAAATGTGTTGGGTTATTCCATGGCCTATCCACATGCCTCTATCAGGCAGGCAGTAGAAGATTTAAGACTAACTCGAACATCAATTCAAAGAATTATCCACATTAGAAGGGTTGCATTTTGTCAATGGTTAATGGTACGGATACAGGAAGACTTAGGTATGTTAGATATGATTTTATGGACGGATGAATCAAAATTCACAAGAAAAGGTATCATCAATCGAAAGCGATGTCATTTCTGGGCAGATGAAAATCCTCACTTTATTCCCTGTATGAATTCAGTTTCAATGTGTTCGCTGTTATTGAAAAAGGAAGAGTTTTTTCCATATCTACGAGGAAATGTTGTCCTCAGAAAGTTATCGTAAAATACTTCGTGAAGTTGTTGCTGGTATCTTGACTGGTTTGCCTGATGCAGAATTCTGGTACCAGTTAGATGGCGCTCCAGGACATTCTACGGCAGCTGTACACCAGGAGATGACAAGAATGTTTGAGGATCGTTGGATTGGACCCGGCGGTCCACGGCTTTGGCCTGCCAGGTCACAAGACCTGACTCCACCTGACTTCTTCTTATGTGGTCACATTAAAAATGAAGTTTATTCCAGCCAAATAACCTCCCCAGAAGAACTGGAGGCTAAATTGCGACAAGCTTTTAAGGATCTCGCTCCAGAAATGATTTGAAGGGCCACTAATGCTGTATTGCGAAGAAGATTACTGAAGTGTTTATAATTTCTAAAACAGTACAAGTCGAATCGGAATGTCTTCTTTTTAAAGGGTATGAGGTGAAAACGTATTCGAACACCCAGAAATGAACAATTGAAATGGAAAAATACTTCTTGACAGTTATTTAGTTAATCTAAAGAGGGGCATTATTATAATAAAACCTAATACAGGTTTTCATTATTCTCGTCCAGAATATGAATGGAATACCTACATAAAAAATTCTAGGTTCTCTTTGCCCTATACCCAAAGCTCACTAGTGGTAGCTATTAACGTCCCCCGATACCGTTGTATAGTTACGAGTTATTACTATTATCATTCCTATTATTACTATTGTGATTATAAAAATAAATAATAATAATAATAATATTTATTATTATTATTATTACTATTATTATTATTATTATTATTATTATTATTATTATTATTATTATTATTATTATTATTATTATTATTATTATTATTATTATTATTATTATTATTATTATTATTATTATTATTATTATTATTATTATTATTATTATTATTATTATTATTATTATTATTATTATTATTATTAATCCAAAGAAAAGAAAAGAGTATTATCTCGGACAATACAAAATTCGCATATTTCCCATTATAACTCGGGAATCACCAGATAAGTATAGGGAATGCTAATACGGATCGAAGCAAAATATCATTCCGAATGATATGCGATGAAAATATACAGGGTATTCTATTTGAAAAAAAAAATACTTTTTGGTGTTTTAAATGATCGATATTTGAACTTCGTTAAGCAACACCCTGTATCTATTTTGTAATTTTTTTCGCAATAAGAAGAATTTTGACTATTAGGACTATAGCGGTGCTAAGTTTCAGAATCAGGGCATACTTTATGCCCGAGAATTGCCATTTCATAGATTTGCAACTTCATGACGGAAAAACAATAGAAAATCGAATATATTGTGAACAGCTGACACCAGTATAGGCAAGTGACATATCATTTTGCTCATAATTGCATGTCCATTCCGAATATGCAATAATATATAGGATGTTATATTAAAATTAAGAAAGTTGTTGGAAACTTCCGGTACAACCGGAAGCGATACAGTCACCAAAATAGTTGGGTTATAATGAGCGGACGGTGATACATCCATTTGCAAATTTTCAGATTCCAAATCCCAATATGAATTTGAAAACTTCTAATGCACGCCTTACGTGGGACCGCCTGTATATATGTATATACGTGTATGTATCACACCGATAACTAAAAAAATGATGGGCCGATTTTGATTAAATTTAGTGAGTACCTTCCTTTTGCAAGTGGCTTGTATAAGTTTGTTAGTCTTCCTAATAACTCCGTCCCTTTTTTCCTTTCACATACTATGGACGCAGATTGCGTGACAAGCTTTACAGCCCTTTCGACTGACTGCGTGTAAAAAGCATAATTTTGGCAGTAGGAAATTATGGATAACGTGGGTTCTTTCAATTATTTGTTTCAGCTGATTTTCTGATTAATTTATAATAATAGGGGGTTTCCTGTATTTAATAGATTGTCAGTCAGTAATTTCATAACAATCTGCAGCACTAAAGTTTAACTTTGGTATGATAAAACTTCTTATGCTGAGTCTACCGTTACTATTGCTTTCTTTCTTTCGTGCTTTCAGTATTTTCCAGTAGGCAATCGGATAGCGCTCATCCCAGAGCATACTTAACCCTTTGAGGACAACTGGTTAGTGGCAGAAACCACCTTCTATGAAATCGGTTCTAGCAATGCCAACTGATTTCCAATGATTAACATGATGTATAATGGGTCTATGCCCACTAGTAACTGTTAGTGGCATTTATTCAATTGTTCAATTTCAGTTCGTCTGGAATTAGTCATTATCTCCCTAGCGTTTTTCATGTGTGTAGGTTAAGTTTGTGTTATACCCGTTTTTGTGATTTTTATTGAAAATATTCTGAAAAATGTCTGGTAAGTTATGAAATATTATCATACGAACACATTATTAGTGTAATTGCTTTAGTGTCTGATTATAATTTCTTCGCATGACATGTAATATGTGTGGTCACTGCTGATAACCACCGGCCTACGTGCTATTATTTTATAGGTTGTGAAGATAAGTGGACGTTTGAAGACTTAGAGGCAGTGTCTCAAAGGGCAATTTGGGCATTTTGAGACAATATTCCGTGCGATATTGAGTCTATCACATCTGATGTAGATGACGAAGAAGCTGAACTTTCAAATCAAGCAGAGCGGCCAGACCCAAGCCAAGAACTGTTTGATATAGAATTAATGGAAATCTGGTACGAATCAGACGAAATTGTACAAGATAATGACTATGACCCTGATGATGACATCCCATTGTCCGCACTACGTACTAAACTATGTAGAGGTTCAATTTCCTGGACAAATGATCCTCAGTTCACTACTATAGTACAAACATTTTCGAAGCAAACTGGTCCTAACGTGCCAGAATGCGTGGAAAGCCCAAAATATATGTTTCTTCATCTGTTCCCAAAAGAGCTCATAAATCAAATTGTGTTTCAAACTAACTTGTACGCTGTCCAGAAAAAATGCCAAAAATCATATGTACCTGCTAATAACGAAGAAATCGAGAGATTCCTCGAGGTAAATATGATCATGACTTTGAAGAAGATGCCTAGCCATCGAGATTACTGGTCATCCAGAGAAGAAATGAGAGACTTCTATATAAGTTCTGCAATTTCAAGGAACTGATTTTCATGGCTACTTACCAACTTACATCTGAATGATAATGCTTTGCAACCCAAGAAAGACGAAGTGGGGTTTGATAAGTTGTACAAAGTAAGGCCACTACTGACGAAATTATCAGAGACTTTCGCTGCAGCATTACATCCAGGTAAATACCAATCAATCGTTGGATCGATTATCAAATTCAAAAGACGAAGTAACATCCGGCAGTACATGCCGATGAAACCGACCAAACGTGGATATAAAGTTTGGGTACGAGCCGATTCTACCCGTTATATCTGTCAATTTCAAATATATACGGGGAAAGTTAGTGATGCTGTTGAAAAAAAACTTAGGAAGTCGTGTTGTAAGAGACCTGACAAGAAGCTTAGTTGGTAAATACCATAGAGTTTATTTCGACATTTTTTTCAACTCTGTGCAGCTTCAGCAAGATCTGCTCCAAGATATAATTTACTCTTGTGGGACAGTTCTGGAACAAAACTACCTGATTTCAAAGCAGACAAAATTTTGAAACGAGGAGAGTCAGATTGGCATGTTTCCAGAGACGGTGTAGCCGCTTTGCAGTGGATGGATAAACGCAGTGTTCTGTTATTGAGCAATTACCAAAATCCTTCCATAGTAGAAACAGCCTCAATAAAAAGGAAGAATGGTTTGGTAGAGGGAATAAGCTGTCCTCTGCTCGTGAAAGAATACAATCGACATATGGGATATGTCGATAAATTTGACATGTACAAATCATTTTATGAAATGGACCAAAAATCGCACAAATGGTGGCACAGTTTTTTTTTTGTATTTTCTGGACGTATGTATAGTAAACGCCTTCATTTTGTACCAGCAGAGAACACCAGCAAAAACTATCAGTCTTAAGCAATTTCGTTTGTCAGTTGCTGTTGGTTTGATTGGTGCGTCACCTGAAAATAAGGAACGTGGCCGTAAATCGTCCAGCACATCTTCGAATAAATTCAAAAAAAAAATGTGCCACTAGAAGTACGATATGATAAATGTGCACATTTGCAAGAACGTTGTAGTTCACTAAGCACTAAGCAAACTGTAGCACTTCAAAATATGTCCACAGAACCATATGGAAATGTTCCATTTATAATGTGGGACTCTGTCTTAACAAGGACCGGAATTGTTTCACTGCGCACCACACTAAGTGAGCAGGTGCCCCGTGGCTACTAACGGAAACTATATCCTAAGGACAAAAGACATTTTAAACAAATAAGTGTGTCATTTACTTTACATTAAGTAAGTATAATAAATATGTTTTATAAGCAAAACAGATTTTTTTCAAAAAGAAAGTAATTGTGTCTTCAAAGGGTTAATAATAGGTTTTCAGGGTGGCAAATATACCCATTCCTCTGAATTACAGGATGGACTATACTGTTCATTTGCTCTGGTAAGTAGCTGCACAATTGAATTGTATCAAAGACATGCCTTGCTCCGTAAACTCACGAGGAACGAAAGTTAATTCTGAACCACCTTGCTGCATACACTTTCACAACAAATGTCGCTAATGTGACCACATTGGCTGATGGGTTTTGACTAGCTATATATAAACAGAGAATTATGTTACCAGTTGTTAACCAGGAAGAATTACTAAGTTTCCCGGGGTCTCGCTTCGAAATACTTTCAGAGAAAATGCCGTCTATGACGACTTGGCCCTCTTTGTTCCAGTAAAAACGATTGTTCCCTTAAAGGTACTTAGGTTTCCATTTTTTTAAGTAAATGATGCTATTTTTTCAAAAGAATTGTTATGTCAGGTACCCATTTTTTTCATCATCATTTTAGTAGGAAGCAGGTATATGGAAAAACAGTAAAGAAAGAGGGTGTCATTTAAAAAACCTATGATGACGTCAATATTCAAAAATACGTGAGGTCATAAATGTAATTTTTAAATCACAAGTTGGCAACCGAAAACTTAAAATTGACCTGTCCGATCGTTTTTCTTGAAAAAATTAAATAACGCATTGATAAATTATGTCCCAAACTTTATCAGCACACTGTATACTGTGCGATACCGAAATTTAAACATATCAAATATAAGCGTATAGGCATATTTATGTCAGAAATATACATACATACATACATACATATATATATATATATATATATATATATATATATATATATATATATATATATATATATATATATATATATATGTATTTATATATATATATATATATATATATATATATATATATATATATATATATATATATATATATATATATATCTTAATCCTCCTCATCCTCTAAGTACCGTGACCAAAGCCCCCCACTTAATTGACCTTGACCCTACTACTTTCACTGACAACGAATCAGGTAGACGGAACGACATATATAAGACAAGACTTTCAACGAACTGCCAGATCTCTCTGAGGCCTAGGGTTGAACACACTGAGACCTCACAAACGATCTCCGGTGAGATTTGGGCAGTAGGCAGATTGAGTCCCCGTAATCGAGCTACAACAACCCAACCCACCTTTGTCCACCGCTCTAAGGAGTAGGCAGATTGAGTCCTTAGAGGGTCCTTACATATTTCCTTTACCTCTTGAAAATGGCTCCAAAACAGGAGCCGAACGTCGAATTTTCATAAATTCTGGACGAGGTTCAACCAGAGAACCAAGTATGTCTCATATATATATATATATATATATATATATATATATATATATATATATATATATATATATATATATATATATATATATATATATATATTGTAATTCAAACACCTGTAATGAACGAAAACATTTTCATTCCAATGGTTTTCACTATCAGAGTTTTTAAGTTTTTGAGAAATTCTAATGGTTTGTAGTCACCTTTGCCCACAGATTAAGGGGTGCGCTAGCTAGCTCGTATCTAGATCTGACAGCATTATTAAATAACACATTTTTAAAAACATGACCATCGTTTTGCTAACCAATACAGCGTCATCCTGGGATACAAAATTATGAACTTTTCGTCATCTCATGACACTCGCTAACTTTGTTAGTGGAACAATCGTCATAGTTTTAAGAATGTGTTGTTGTGATTTGGGTTCTCTAAATTTACTTGCCAGTCTTCATCAATAGTCATTATCTTTACTTCGACATTGTTTTTTTTATTACAAGTTAAAAATAAAATACTCAAATGGGTATTGTATGGACCTGTCGGTTAGAGTTAATGTGTTGTCACGCACCAGGTGTAAGTAACTGTCCTGTGTCCTTATTAAATCTTATCATTACATTACATTGCTAGTATAACATTACTGTCGTTGCTTTGAATATCGCAAATATCTCAACATCAATTGATTTCAATCTTATTAATAAGTATAGTTTTTTGAGAAGCTTAAAGTGTGCACTTTCTCAATCATAAATTTCCAATCATGGCTAAGAAAATATGTGGGTGATTATGGGGCTTCAAGGGTACTAAAGGCAACGTCCTCTATCTATTAGAGCCAAACTGAAACTGAGTTATCTTATCACTTATAAAAACTCAACTTTAGCAACGAAATAACTGTCGACGCTTTTGTGCTAACCAATTATTGCCTTCAAAGATATTTGGTTGTAAAAAACACCAGTCTTTTGTCCCAAGTCATAATAAATGTTCAAGGTCAATTAGAAATGTTGGCGAAAGTTGCAACTGTGGTGAAAGTAAAAAGCTTGGACGAAACAAGTGCGTTGTGGTAGTGAATTTCACAAAAATATGTTTAATAGCAAATATGCCTTTTTTTTAATGAAAGCAGGCATCAAATTTGTTATTGTGTACTAGTATAACCTATATAGAAAAAACAGTGTACCATATCTCATCAAAATAAACCTATTGTTTCAAAATCTACCCGCATTTATCGAAAATAACTTAAAATGTGACCGAACTTGTATCCTAGCCAACGAATCTTGGATTAATAGCAAATTGAGTTGAAGTTTAAAGCATTTAATGAAAATTCGCCGCCATAACGCACTCACTGCGTGCCGATTTTTATTTTTACAAACCTGCATTATCTTTCGATGGAAAATGCAAAAATACAATAACATAAGTGGTGTTTGATTAAAAAAAAAAAATTGCATCACCAACGACTTATGGGCTTCGCTGTGATTGTAAAAATAATTTTATAAGATGCAACTCCAGACATCCTATAATTAACGTATACAAATGTTTTGTATAATAACGGATATATTGAGCTTAACCGTGGAAATGCGTCACCCTGTATATATGATAACACATAAAAACCGAAACTAATTCCCGGATGTTAGGTCTACCAGGCCTAGTTCGCACCCATTTGAATAAATCTTAAAAAATTGAAAAGCCGCGGTCTCCATTTTTTCTACAAAATATCTCTAAAAATTAAAACTATTAAACCATAAACTCAAACTACTGCCAAGGCATCAGAGAAGGGTCTATTTGAAATTACTTTTCTGCAAACATTTTAGTAAAAAATGACGACTGAAGGAAATTTGAGGCTTGTAGAATACACTTCTTGCAATATTTTTTCCACATAACTTTTATTTCTTTAAGTTTCTTTGCCTAAAGTTGCCAATTTGGGCATTTCATCGCGACTTTGACGTTTTAAGAAAAAAATATATTCAAAGTTACTTTTCTGTGACTTCCTGATTTTTTTGATCCAAAGAACGTACTACTGATTTGTAACATATAATATAATATTTTGTTTTGACATAAAATATATTTGCTTTGTGTGATTCTCTGATCATCTGCGCCACCCAATTTTTTCATAGTTTAAATGCCTATAACATTTTTTTATTTCCACCTGGAGATCTAGTATTTGGTACGTATTATAGATTTTATAATGTAAACCAACCTACCAAATTTCGCTGCCATACCTTTGTTATTTCCGGAGATACCAAAATTTTGCAAATTTGTAAAACGAACGCGCTTACCAAATGTGATTTAAATCAGCACATTACTTTTTGAGCTACTAGTGTTACACACACACACACACACACATGTATATATATATATATATATATATATATATATATATATATATATATATATATATATATATATATATATACAGGGTGTCCCTCTAACAATGGGCCAAATCCATATATTCGGATAGAGCATCAAAAATTAAATAGACTTTCATCAATACGTTTTGTCCGATTGTAGCTTGTTTTCGATATACAGTGTGTTAAATTTGACTTTGAAAAAAATTAAGTCGCTCGTTTTTCTGCTAATTACTGGAATATTGATTTGGAACTTTGTAATAGGGGGTTATCGAGGATGCCGCTTCCAACCGTGATACCTATTTTGAGCTACATCATAGTTGGCGCCACCTACACTAAACCCGAATGTTTTACAGGGGCATAACTTTCTCGATGATCAACTCTTTGCAAATCTGTTCAGAAAAACTGAAAACTACTAATTTTTTGTACGAAAAAGGTATACTTAGTTGAAACTCATAAAGTGAGTGGTTACCGAGATATTGCGGTTTTAATAATGGTGTGCATTGAAAATCTCTCAAATCTGAAATTTTATTCTGGCCCAAAGTTCATCTCTGGAGTTACAAACATTATTGTATATGTACCAGTTGTTTCAAGTAACCCCAATGAAAAATTCTAGAGGATTGAGGTCGGTGTATTTTAATCATAATTTTCTAATTCTAAATCAATTCCTAAAAATTGGGAAGTTTCTCTGGATTTAATTCGATTTCATAGAATAAGTATGTTTTTGGCAAATAAAAGATGTATTCCTGTGGACATATCAAGGCGCTAATAACTATAGCAGTTGATTGGCCGGGTCAACAACTGTCAATGAAGTAGATGAAATATCTTTTGTTTTTCGTTTTCATAGGGATGTCATTTGCGTAACACAATAAACATAATCTGTCAATTTTGACAAGCACATGGTTTTTCAATTAAGAGCAGTAGGTAGTTATTATTTCTGAAATGCCTCGCCATAATGAGTTTAGCAATATTGAGAAGAGAGATATGATCTGCGTTTATGCACAATCAAACTTCCGTAGCCACCAAGCCGCCGCCAGATACTTGGAATTATATCCTAGTCGTAGACAACCAGATCACAAGACCTTTAGAAGATTATACGATAAATTAGGTATGTAAAAGAGTAATATGCACTCATTGCCATTGATTATTTCTGAAACGAAAGTTTTGACAAAATTCACACCTGAGGGCTGGAAAAATCGTGAAATACACATTTTGTTACACGGATGCGTATCATTTCGTCCTAATGTATTCGTAGGTGAAACTGGTTCTTTCAATTCGAAGTCGGAAGTTGGTGGACCAAGACGTCCTGTACATCAAGAGGAAGAGATATTAGTACGCCTTGCAGAAAATCCGGAAACAAGCGTAAGACGCCTCTCTGCAGCAACTGGAATAAATAAATCAAGTATTGGTAGACTTCTCAGACAAGAAAAGTTACATCCTTACCACTTCACACCAGTGCAGAATCTTTTACCTCTAGATTTTCTATCTAGATTGGATTTTTGTGAACGCATTCGTCGGTATCAGAATGACGATCCGTTTTTCTTCAACAACATTCTATTCACTGACGAAGCGACATTCACAAGAAGAGGAGTTTTCAATTTCAAAAATGCTCACACATATGACAGCAGCAATCCTCATTTGACGCGAGAACGCCATTTTCAACATGAGTTCTCCATTAATGTCTGGTGTGGCATACTAGGCCACGTGTTGTTGGGACCAATAGAACTTCCTGCAAGGCTCAATGTGGAGAATTATTCAATTTTCTTGAGAGATCAACTTCCTATTCTCTTGGAAGACGTCCCTCTAGACGTGCGCAGGAGATTATGGTTCATTCACGACGGGGCACCTGCCCATTATGGACTTCCTGTCAGAGAATTTCTGAACCAAAATTATCCGCGCCGATGGATAGGTCGAGGTGGAGATTTTCCTTGGCCTGCACGTAGCCCCGACCTCAATCCTCTAGATTTCTTCCTCTGGGGTCACTTGAAAGAATTAGTATACAAGAATATTTGTAACTCCAGAGATGAACTTTGGGCTAGAATAATCGAATCCAGTGATATAATGAAAAACGATTATCAAACTTTTTTTAAGGTGAGGCAAAATTTTGGGTTGAGACTAGAAAAATGTATTGAAGTAGGCGGAGGCCATTTTGAGAATCTTATTAAGTGAATTGTTCGATAATTGTCAATTTTTTCTTATAATTTAGTGATAATAATAATGTTAATAAAAGTTCAGATTTGAGAGATTTTCAATGCACACCATTATTAAAACCGCAATATCTCGGTAACCACTCACTTTATGAGTTTCAACTAAGTATACCTTTTTCGAACAAAAAATTAGTGGTTTTCAGTTTTTGTGAACAGATTTGCAGAAAGTTGATCATCGAAAAAATTATGCCCTTGTAAAACATTCGGGTTTAGTGTAGGTGGCGCCAACTATGATGTAGCTCAAAATAGGTATCACGGTTAGAAGCGGCATCCTCGATAACCCCCTATTACAAAGTTCCAAATCAATATTCCAGTAATTAGCAGAAAAACGAGCGATTTAATTTTTTTCAAAGTCAAATTTAACACACTGTATATCGAAAACAAGCAACAATCGGACAAAACGTATTAATGAAAGTCTATTTAATTTTTGATGCTCTATCCGAATATATGGGTTTGGCCCATTGTTAGAGGGACACCCTGTATATATATATATATATATATATATATATATATATATATATATATATATATATATATATATATATATATATATATACCTACATTGACAAAAACCGTTTGGCAGTTGCATATTTAGAGGATTATATTAGTAGAATTAGGCCATGTTACAAGTACAAGTGTAGCTCTTTTTTGGCACATGATGTATAATTCGATATATAAATTAATAAACAGATAAGTTTTTAAACAACACCGACATCAAATACTTTCCTATATTTTAGTTTCTCAATATATCACCATTTTGACTTCTAGCCTGTGGTAGTTTTGTCTGTATTACTATTCAACGAATGAAGATTGACAACCGTCACGAACATTGATAAATGTCAATTCATCAGAATGGAGTTTTCAGACCTGACGATTATTCACCCCTCTGATGATGCTTATTTTGTTAGTGTAACGATAGTTAGGTCTAAAGACTGTATTGTAATGAATTATGTTCTCAAAATTGTACTTACAGATCACCATACCTTGATGCCGAGAATACAATTATTTTCTCTGTACCATTACCTTAGGCTACTTTGTTCACTAACGGATCTGACACCGAAGGTGTAATAAGAAAAGCTGGACGATCGTGTTGGACATTATAACAATATTTTTTTGATATAATTATTATTTTTAACCTTAACCAAAAATCGCTTAACACTATATAGAGTGTCCAATAATATAAAAGTATGTTATTCCTTTTTTAGTGAATGAGGAGATTTATGTGTCACACCGCTAACTCAAAAAATAATACGCCGGTTTTGATAAAATCTGGTGAGTGCCTTCCTTTTGCAAGTGGCTTGGATACGTTAGTTAGCCAGGAAAATCGGACTAGTTTTTCCCGGAAAATTTTGCGTTTCCTTTTGGAAAATTTTTATATCTCCGGAAATAACAAAGTTAGGGCAACCATATTGGGTGCCAGGGTTTATATGATAAAAAGAAAACCATGCACCAAAATTTTATCTCTACGTTAAAATAAAAAAAAGTTATAAGCTTGTTAGTTTTTAGTCTTAAAACGTCAAAAAAGTCGCGATTCAAACCGTAAAAATTGACATGTTCTAGATAGAGAATCTACATGAACGGCTGTGCAGCATAAACGTCGTAACAAATCGAAAAGCCTTAAGTTTCAGCTACAATCTTCGTTGTTCCTTATTTTATTAAATTACTTGCAGAAAATTAATTTAAAATAGACCCTTTATATGATGCTTTGGTAGCAGTTTTAATTATTTATTTAATTTTAAGGAATCAGATAACGCTTATTATTTAGCGTTTTTTTCTACAATCGGGCAAAGTAGAAGTTTTTTTTATGGGGAAACGGTGTTGGTAAGTAGTTTTTCTTTTCTGTAGACTTCTGTAAGGTGAGTTTTTTACAGTTTGCATTTCTAGCTCCCTTGCAGTAGCATGTTTACCTTGCACAGAACCTCAAATTTACTTTAGGTATCTTAACTGTAATGTGGAGTTGAGATCACAGCATTTGTCTAATGGTTAATGCATAGAGGGGTTCCTCTAATCATGTTTCTGAAATTTGTTTTCAAAAAACGAACAATACGCTAATATGCAAATTTACCTATAAATGTTATTAATATTTAAAACAATGAAAACAACGCTCGTGCCTCGAATAAAGTCTCTTCGTCATTTTAACTTTAAATAACATTTCCTTCTCCCGTTTCGCATCCGGTCAACACATTGGGCACAGAAAATATAGGAATTTACTTAAAATTGTCATTTATAATTGAAGAAAAATAAAACTTATTCTAGGCATGCCACGAAAAACTCACACAAAATAGAATAATTTCTAGATGCTAAAACCTACTGTGACTCTATAATGAAACAACGTTAAATGAGACGAAAACCATTTCAGGTTAAGTGATCGAAAAACGTTTAAACAGTAAAATAAGCTTTCGTACTCCAAAAAAAGAAAGAGACAAAATTCTTATAAGGCCTAATACAATAGTGCACGGCATCAGTATATATATATATATATATATATATTCAACTCACAAATGATTTTGATAAATGCCAGATCTACTTTCAAAGTGACATGTAAATAAGTATTTTGTTTTCTGATATATGTAATACAAATGTAACCATGCTCTTCTTCTTACATTCATATTTATTTTTGGCCATCACAATTTTACTCATAGAGTTGAATTATATTTAAGTGACTTTTGAGTTTTGAAAAGATTTCTTCAAATGAGCGCGAACTAGGCTGATAGAACCCATAGCCGGATTAGTTTTAGTTTTTATCTGTTTTCATATATACAGAGTGACGCGTTTCTATGGTAAAGCTCAATATATCCATTATTATACAAGCTATGAGAAAATTTTTTTAAATGTTAACTACACGAGGTCTGGAGCTGGATCTTATAAAATTATTTTTACAATCACAGTAGTCCATAAGTCGCTGGTGATGCAAATTTTTTTTCCTAATCGAACACGCCTTATATTATTGCACTATTTGCACTTTCCATCGAAAGATAATGCATGTTTTTAAGAAAATAATTTCGGGACTCAGCAAGTGCGTTATAGCAGCGATTTTTCATAAAATGTTTCTTTCGATAGCTTAATTTACTATTAACCTAAGGTTCGTTGGCCAGAAAACCAGTTTTTTGGGCACATTTTAAGTTTATTTTCATAAGATTTTTGTATATTGTCAAACAATAAAGGTATTTTCATAAAATATGGTACATTTTTTCTACTATATAGGTTATACTGGCAACCAAATTTAATGCAAGCTTTCTTAAAAAAAGTTATATTTCCTATTAAAAACATTTTTATGAAAATTCACTACCATAACGCACTTGCTGCGTCTCGATCTTTTTTTAAGATATCATCGAAAACAAAAAAGCATAAAATCTGTTTTTGTTTTCACGTCTTCGATCTATTTCAGCAACTATGACCGAGGCCAGGCAACAGTTTTACCTTACCCGCCACTGTCAAACTGCTTTCGGTCTGTAAGGACCAAAATAATTATGAATGCGCCCAAGATCGTATGGAAAAGGGCCGGACTGTTTTACGCCCCATCCCCAAAGGCAGTGAACATAAATGTCAGACTTGTAAAATTTTAATATTAATTCACCAGTAGGCTTTCTAATAAATACTCATTTCTCTCCTAATAATTTACACTGTGGTTTATAAATAAAGTGAACAAGCATGTTAAAGTTGCTACTAATAGTATCATTTTTTGTCATAACATCCATTTAAAAAATTGAACGTAAAGTTGTCGAAGAAAAAGTAAGTCGCTTCTTTTCGCAGATAAAACGCACCCTAAAAAGAAATCAAGCAGCCGGTCGTACATGCAATTGTTTTTTTAAGTTGCCATAACGAAAGGACTGAAACATTTTTCTTTTCAGAAGTTCCTCATTACGTGTAACAAACGGGGACACGATTTTCTACAGAACAAGTTTTCCTTTTTATACGTTGAAAACAATGTATAACCGAGACTGATGCGTCTCCCTGGACACTCTCCAAACATCAATTTGCCACCTACACGAGCGAGACAGATAAAAGGAAAAACAAACGAGTGTGGGAGAGACAGCAACATTAAGCCTCTGCTGGTTTTGTTACGTAAAGCAATGAAATGTTTACCTTGTGCCGGTGCGTAAATATTGAGATACAGGCAGTCTTCGCTCTGATTCGTCAGATACGGCAGTAATCTCTTTAGGTACTCCAGTCTCCCTTTAGGCATCCTTTTTAGCGCCGCGGTTTCATTAGAAATATCCGGTAATCTCTGCGGACACACCGGACTAAACTTGTCCGCTATTTTAACACCAGACCACAGAGCTCCCGTCACAGGGGGCATGAATCGCAAACTGCCCAAGGGTGGGCTCGCATAAGGGATACCGCGAAAAACTTCCACCGGCTCTAGATGTTTCGAATCCAATGTCACTATAACACCACTTACATCACCATATTTAGTTCGCACAGTCCGAGAATTTAGCTGCACACGCTGTTCACTTGCCGGATCACCACACACGAAATCCTTAAAGAATAACAGGAAAACTACCCCGAAAATTTGGAAGAGAAGCTGCAAGTAATAAAGCCTACTTGCCATTTTATTTCTATCCATTTTTTCAAGTATTAAAATACATATTTACATATTTTCAGTCTAATTGTTTAAATCTCATTTTATAGACTCAAATATTCTTGGAATTAATTTGAGACAATAATGCACACACTACTTGATTTATCAGAGTTGTTATCGCGAACAAATCATGTTAGTTAAAATTTTACCGCACAGGTTTTTACCATTTCTTTCACACAACTTTTAATACTCCTTGCGAAATTTATTTATAAGCACTAAAAAAGTCAGTGCTATAGCATTTTCGCATTAGATAAAAAGGCATAGACAAGTATTCACTTCTATTTATAAACTGGGGTTATTGAATCCGAAATAATGATCGTCAGTTTAGGTACGGAACACTAGATAATCGGGATAATGTTACGTCACGCGCCGGCTCCTGCAGGACGACTACCGTGTTAAGCGTCTGGGTTGATGTCCTGCGCATAACCAGCAGTGGTATGCGCAAGAGCGAGCTTACGTGATAACCGAAGCTCGATTTCCTAATTTTTTCAAGAAAATTGTTCATAATTGTGTTTGGCTTTGACTTATGACAATTTGTACCAACCCAGGTTAGGCTCAGCTTGCCAGAAATGCTGGTAAAATTATTGTTGCGTAACAGCTCTAGCTATATAATTATTTTCTCTCGATTTTAAATTCGCTTAAGAATACGTTTCTTCGTTTTTTCAGTATATAAGCCTATACGGACCCATTGATAAACGTTTTTCTGCAAATACTCGACAATGTAAATATTTGTAGATGCTAAAGTTACCATTTTTTCACAACAAATTTGGGTAATTGTATACATAAAGTTATAGGCATATAGGGAAGAATTTACATAAAAATATACTTTCGTTCCTCCATTATCCCTCGTTCAATGCACAAGTCGCAAAAGTAAAGAAAAAAGAGAGATTTTTTGCTTATGATGTTTTATAAAAAAACAAAATATATTACGTCTAAAAATAGAAGTTGGTATCAAGGTTTTAGCACACATAATATACAGTATGATTAATTCCTTCGAGAAACACTTCTATAAATGATTTGGCGCCTCCAGCGTTTTGATTAACCTTTCGTTTTAAATATAAGTTTCGACAATTATACCTTTAAATAGGGTGTCATCCTATCTTATAGATGTCTGAATGCAGCGAGTGCCTTATGGTAGTGAAGTTTCATTGAAAGGATCTGTGACCAAAAATTTTTTAAATTAAATGTTTAAAACTTTTAGTGGATTTTCGTAAAATAATTCACATAATGGGAAGATCGCGACTTGAATTTTGAAGGGATTTTTTGAAATGAGCGCGAATTGGGCTAAAATACATATCCCATATCCGGGATCAATTTAATTTATATATATATATATATATATATATATATATATATATATATATATATATATATATATATATATATATATATATATATATATATATATATATATATATATTTGTGTGTGTGTGTGTGTGGGGGGGGGGTGTATCACAACGATAAATAAAAAAATAATGGGCCGATTTTTTTCTAATTTGCTACATACCTTCCTCTCGCAAGTGGCTTGGATAAGTTTGTTAGCCAGGGAAAATCGACCTAGGTTTTCTCGGACAATTTTGTGTTTTCTTTCGAAAATAATTTATATCTTCGAAGAAGCAACAAGAAAAAAGGGAAACTAAATTCGGCACACTGGTTTCTGTCATAAAAAGTATCCTATGCACATAGATCTCTATGTTGAAAGACAAAAAACTTAGAGGTAAATTAATTGAATCTGATGTCAAATTTTTTTTTTTTTTTAATTTCAACAACACACCACGAGGGCTTACAGCCTAAATACTATCGTACCGTGGGTGTTGACAAGGAGGAAAGAGGCAGCTTGTTAATTCTGGACTTGAAGGTTTGGAGGTTCGGAGGAGAAGGAAAAATATGTGCCGGCAAGGAATTCCACAACTTGGAAGTCCTCGGGATAAAAGAGCGGGCATAACAAGATGTTCTATGTCTGGTGACCTGGACAGTAGAAGGATGCATTCGCTCTTTTCCCCTAGTGGATCTCTTGGGGGCGGCAGGTGGGGGAACTATGGAGGAAAGCTCCTCTGAGCAGTGCCCGTGCAGATATCTATAAAAGAGAGAGAGGTCACCAACGGCCCGTCGGTGGGCAAGGGATGGCAGCCTTTGGGTGAGGGTAGGGTCACCGATGAGACGTATAGCTCTCTTTTGAATGGAGTCCAGGATAGCGAGTGTAGAAGCGGCAGCTTCACCCCAGATGTGGGAGCAGTATTCAAGGTTTGGCCTTAATTGTCAAGTATATAAGGTATAGAGATTAGCTGGTGAAAAGTATTTGCGAGCCCGGAAGAGGAAACCTAATTTCTTAGCAGCCGCTTCTGCAATTGATGTGACATGTTGGTGCCAATTAAGATTTCGATCCACAGAAATGCCAACAAGAGAAAAGGACTCATTACTTTGAATAACTTGGTTGTTCATTGTGATGGGTCTAGTGCTGGTGTATCTCTTGTGAGAAAGAAAGCAAGACTTAGTTTTGGTGGGGTTGAATTGTACAAGATTTCTACTTCCCCAGTCTAATATTTTTTGGAGATCCATGGAGACAGAACCCTCCATGAGTCTGCGATCCTCATCTAATTGGGCTAAAGGGACAGGCTTACAATATTGTATATTTGAATGGAGGGTGCTGTCGTCCGCGTAGCTGTGAACTGGGTTGGATGTGCTCGAGAGGAGGTCATTGATGTGGAGAAGAAACAAAGTAGGGGCTAAAGCTGAACCTTGAGGAACTCCTGCATTAATTGGATACAGTTTAGAGGAATGGCCATCCACAACAACAGATATGCTCCTGTTGGAGAGGAAATTTGCTGTCCACATACAGAGTTTTGGTGGTAGGCCATAGGCCGGAAGTTTATTAAGCAGCGCTGCGTGCCAGACCTGGTCGAATGCTTTGGATATGTCTAGAGCAACAATCTGGGATTCACCGTGTTG
The DNA here is from genome assembly GCA_964006375.1 of Tillus elongatus. Classification (NCBI taxonomy): domain Eukaryota; kingdom Metazoa; phylum Arthropoda; class Insecta; order Coleoptera; family Cleridae; genus Tillus; species Tillus elongatus. The sequence continues at coordinate 29,483,645 of OZ023265.1, forward strand.
TTCCATAGACTTGTTCCAAGAATGGGTGACAAAGGAAAGGAGGTCGGCAGTCGATCTGCGCTGACGGAATCCATACTGCCTGTCGTGGATTAGACTGTGTTTTTCAAGAAATTTTAGTAATTCGGTGTTTATATACTTTTCCATCACTTTAGAGACGACTGAAAGGAGAGAAATGGGCCTGTAGTTGCTGGGAAGCGCTTTGGATCCTTTCTTGGGGATGGGTTGTGCTCGAGCAGTTTTCCAGTTACTAGGGAATATGCCTTTATTATAAGATATCTGAAACAGACGAGTCACGACAGGAGCAAGCTCTGGTGCGCATTTTTTGAGAACAATTGCTGGGATCTCGTCAAGACCAGAGGCTTTCCTGGTATTAAGAGAAGAGAGCATCTTTCGTACCTTTTTGGTTTTGAAAATTATATCCGTCATTTTATGCGCGACATTGGGGACTGTTGGTGGTTGAACATTTGGAGGTGGGTTGAGAGTATAATTGCCGGCGAACAACGAAGCAGAAAGTTCAGCCTTGCCCAGGGCGGTAGAAGTTTATAAGTATGGTAGGAGTACGAATGTGAGTTAAAAATACGACACGAAATGATTAACAAGCTCTTCCATCTGTGTCTAAGTCTCTATTTTTCTTTATTTCGTTAAAATATAAGCAAAAAATCCATTGTAAATAAAAATTGTTTAGTGTAAATATTAATGAAGTTAGACAACTAACATACCACTCGATAGAACTGCTAGTACGTACACCTGTCGTGTCGACCGTGGCCGACTAGGCTAAGCCCTATACATCAAATAAGATTAATCCTAGTTAGAATCTTCACTTTTTATCAATTTTTCAGTCTCATTTCACTTTACTGTTATCTGAACAGATTGTTGTTATTCCGACGATTTATTTAGAGAGTTTTGGTATAAAAAATAATTCAGTAAAGAGAAGATGAAAATTTTTAAGACTTAAGTCAATTTGAATAGCGTATCTGCTTGTTTGTTCTTGCCCTAACTTATTGAAACAGTTGAATATTTAATGCAGCCGTAGACTTTTCCTGTGGTTTCACAAATGCTTGTTTAAGTGAATTTTCTATAAAAAAAAATTCACTAGTAAGGAGATCCAGACTTCTGAATTTAGAAAAAATTTCCCATATCCAATGTTTCAATTTCATTTCAAGTTGACATTATATATATATATATATATATATATATATATATATATATATATATATATATTAAAGTGGTGCAACTGAATATGTAAAAATCTCTCAATAATTATTCTATGTCAAATACGAAGGCTGCGCTAGATTCAGCGCGACAAACGAGATAAGAAAATTCCATTAGTTTTCAAAAACGTCGATAATGAACGAGTCTATCGCTGTTCAAATCATATGCAAGGAGTTTTTGAATTTAAGAACGGAAATTAGTAATTTGAAGCAAATTATTTGGTAATCTAAAGATCCAATTAGACGTAGTACTCAAAAAGGTAGCCTAGTATGCAAAATTACCTGGCGCCCCTGATATAATTCCAGTGTGTAAGCCAGGTTGAACGTATTGTGGATTTTAAAACCCACACCTTTCGCCACTGAAGCAAAACCAGTTGACCAAGTCTCTTGGGTAAGTTAGATCGTCGCTTACCAATTCTGAGCGGTTAAGTGTATAATGTGTGTATTAGAGAAGAGACAGCGATTGATTTGACGTTACGTTAGTCATACTAGGTGAACACTCCTTTGTGACCTCTAGCTTACGTCAGGGTTTGTTTAAGAAACATTTTAAGGGGGTCATATGATGTAGTTAGTGATTTGGCCTATGGGTCTCTAAAACTTCGCGAACCTATTATGGTATGTGGGTTCGATAAAACTGTTTGGAACACAATCGAGCTCTAAGTTAAAAATTTAAAGAAGTGGAGAAACCATTGATTTTCTTTAAGGTTAAAGTCCGCAAATATTGGTAGTAAGTGCCCTTAAAAATAAATAATTATAATATATACACATATAATTATTATATATATGAGACATACTTGGTTCTCGGGTTGAACCGCGTCCAGAATTTATTAATACTCGACGTGTCGGCTCCTGTTTTGGAGCCATTTTCAAGAGGTAAAGGAAATTTGTAATAACATGAATCTAAGGCCTCAATCTGCCTACTTCTTAGAGCGGTGAAGAAATGTGGGTTGGGTTGTTGTAGCTCGATTACGGGGCCTCAATCTACCTACTCCCCAAATCTCACCGGAGATCGTCTCTAAGGTCTCAGTGTGTTCAACCCAAGACCTAAGAGATATCTGACAGTTCGTTGCAAGTCTTGTATTGTATGAGACGTTTCGTCTACCTGCTGCGTTATCAGTGTAATGAGTCGGGTCACGGTCGATTAAGCCAGAAGATTTAGTCACGGTACTTAAAGGATTGAAAGGATTGCAGGTATTTATTGAGTTAGGTAATGGGGAAATAAAATTGTCTATTGAATTAGTTGCCTTTTTGTGTGTTTGTAATGAAGGTATAATAGGTTCACAAGTGATCGAAAGACAAAGACCATCATCTCTCTTAGTTAAACAATTGGGACGTCCTTCGATCACGATTGCTTCGCGGATAATTCTGATTTTGAAGTTGTAGACCTAGGCTTTTGTTTTGGCATTGTCGAAGTCTATTTTGTGTCCTGTATGAATATGATGCATGGCCAGCGCCGATGGGGTGTCGGATTTTCTAACTGCGACGGTGTGTTCATATATTCTATTGCGGATGCGTCTATTTGTTTGTCCTACATTAGTTCGGGAACAGTCGAAACAAGGAATTTCGTAAACTCCGTGGGATTCGTTTGGATAGGTATCTTTCCGAGTTTTCATCAGACTTGACAGTTTTTGCCTTGTTGTGAATATGGTTTTGATATTATGGGTTACAAGAATTCGACTGATTTTTTCGGCAACACATTTAAGGTATGGCAAAAACGCTGTGTTGTTGTGTGGACTCTGCCTGTTCTTGTTGTTGTGTAGTGGTTTGTTGTTGTGCGTGCTAGTGTTTCGTGTGTGTGTTTTGTTTCTTTAACGTCGGCCTATTTCCGCGACTATGGCCAATCACCGACGCCAGGGAGCAGTTTCACCTCACTATCCTGGAAATTTTGCCGAACCCCTGTCTTTCTGTAAGGAGGGTAGGGATCTTTAACGTGCCCAACATCGCATGGACACGGGACCGACGGCTTTACGCCCCCTCCGAAGGGCGGAACGTGCAGACATTCAACTTGCTCAAATACAATGCCAGAACCTCGGTTGATGTTAATTTTACAGTTTGTACTGAAAAAGTGAAAGGAGTACGCCGGGATCGAACCCAGTACCCTTCGGTTCAAAGGCACACGTTCTTACCTCTGAACCACCGAGGTTTTTGCTAGTGTTTCGTAGTATGTGCTTATTTTCGTATCCGTTTTCTAGCAATGTCTCTCTTAAAAAGTTTAATTCTGTTTCTTAATTTTTCTTGTTATCCGTTAGTCTGAGGGATCGTACTGCTAATGTTAGACCCACGGAGTTTAGTTGCGATGGGTGATGGTGAGATTGGGCATTAAGATAACAGCAAGTGTGGGTTGGTTTTGGGTACACAGTGTAAGAAAATCCTCCGGCTGGGTTTTTAGTGATGCATACATCTAAGAAAGGCAACGAAAAATGATTTTATATTTCCATGGTAAACTGTATTTGGGGGTTGATATTATTTAGATAAGAAAGGAATTCATCTAGAGATTCTTTAGCGTGTGGCCAGTCAGCAAAAATGTCGTCAACGTATCTTAACCAGCAGGTTGGTTAAGTTGTGATGAATTGAGGACTTGTGTCTCGAAGTTTTCCATAAAAATGTTAGTCAATTCAGGAGAGAGTGGTGAACCCATTGGAGCATCTCTAACTTGTTTGTAAAATTTATTTAAAAAGGGAAAGAAGTGTTAGATGTGCAGTGTTCTAGAAGAAGTAAGGTATCGTGTGAAATATTGTGTTTATTTTTGAGAATGTCAAGGGTTTCAAATAGATGTATATTTGTGAATAAGGAAACTATATCAAAGCTAACTAGGATATCGTTTTGAGAAATTGTGTTTTTTTGAAGAAGGTCAATGAAATGGGTGAAGTTTCTGACATAGTATGTAACGTTTTCTGCACATGGTGTGAGAGTTTTGGCTAGATGTTTTGCAGGATTTTGTGTGGGTGAACGGTGGGCACTTACGATAGATCGAACGGGAATATCAGGCTTATAAATTTTTGGGAGACCGTATTTTATAGGGATGCGAGATGATTTTTCGCGGGGGGTTAGTTCTTTTTTGAGGCCTGGACTGAGTTGGGAGATGTTGATGATAGTTTTAGTTTTCTTTTCAAGATAAGTTGTAGGGTCGTTAGGGTGGTAGTGTTAGGGTGTCGTCTTGTCTCGTAAATGGAACTTATAAGAAAAGCAAAGCCTGTTGGTTTTAAAATGTTAGAGATGGTATGTGATTTGGTGTGGTGTTTAAGTTGAAAAGATTTTCGGACCACGTGATGATCACGGCAGTCTTTTAGAAAGGTGCGGTCACAAAGGCAACGGGATTTGCGGATGAGAAGTGTGTTGTAAGTTTTGGTATAAAATAAAAGTTCCTCCACGTAGAGGCGAATTTAATGTTCGGAAAGATTTCCGCGGTCTCCAATGTGAGACATACTTGGTTCTACGTTTGAACCGCGTCCAGAATTTATTGAAACTTGACGTTTCGGCTCCTGTTTTGGAGCCATTTTCAATATGTAAAGGAAATATGTAGGGACATAAACTCTAAGGCCCCAATCTGCCTACTCCTTAGAGCGGTAGACAAAGGTGGGTTGGGTTGTTGTTGCTCGATTACGGGGCCTCAATCTGCCTACTCGCCAAATCTCGCCGGAGATCGTCTCTAGGGCCTCAGTGTGTTCAACCCTAGGCCTAAGAGAGATCTCGCAGTTCGTTGCAAGTCTTTTATTGTATGTACCGTTTCGCCTACCTGCTTCGTTAACAGTGTAATCAGTCGGGTGATGGTCAATTAGGTCAGGGACTTTCGTCACGGCACTTGAAGGACTAAGAGGATTGCAGGTATTTGTTGACGTTGACTTAAGTAATGGGGCAATAAAATTGCCTATTGAATTTATTAATCTCGATTGCTTCGCGGATAATTCTGCTTTTAAAGTGGTAGCCCGGGCTATTGTTTTGGCATTGCCGAGGTCTATTTTATGTCCTGTATGAATATGATGCATGGCCAACGCAGATGAGGTGTCGGATTTTCTAACTGCAAGGGTGTGTTCATATATTCTATTGCGAATGCGTCTATTTGTTTGTTCCACATAAGTTCGGGAACAGTCGGAACAAGGAACTTCGTTAACTCCGTGGGATTCGTTTCGAATCGTAACCTTGGCAGTTTTTATCACATATGACAGTTTTTGCTCTGTTGTGAATATGGTTTGGATATTATGGGTTCTAAAAATTCGGCTGATTTTGTCGGTGACACCTTTAATGTATGAAAAAACGCTGTTTGTGGTTGCGTGGACTCTGTCTGTTCTTGTTGTGGTGTAGTGGTTTGTTGTTCTGCGTTTCTCATGTTTTGTAGTATGTGATTGTTGTCGTGTCCCTTTTGTAGCAATGTCTGTCTTAAAACCCGAGAACCAAGTATGTCTCACATTAAAGACCGCGGAAATCTTTCCGAATACACACATGCACACACAAATATATATATATATATATATATATATATATATATATATATATATATATATATATATATATATATATATATATATATAAATTTCAACAACACACCACGAGGGCTTACAGCCTAAATACTATCGTACCGTGGGTGTTGACAAGGAGGAAAGAAGCAACTTGTAATTCTGGACTTGAAGGTTTGGAGGTTCGGAGGAGAAAGAAAAACATGTGCCGGCAAGGAATTCCACAACTTAGAAGTCCTCGGGACAAAAGAGCGGGCATAACAAGATGTTCTATGTCTGGTGACCTGGACAGTAAAAGGGTGCATTCGCTCTGTTCCCCTGGTGGATCTGTTGGGGGCAGCAGGTGGGGGAACTATGGAGGAAAGCTCATCTGATCAGTGCCCGTGCATATATCTATAAAAGAGAGAGAGGTCACCAACGGAACGTCGGTGGGCAAGGGATGGCAGCCTTTGGGCGAGGGTAGGGTCACCGATGAGACGTACAGCTCTCTTTTGAATGGAGTCCGGGATAGCGAGTGTAGAAGCGACAGCTGCACCCCAGATGTGGGAGCAGTATTCGAGGTTTGGCCTTATTTGTGAAGTATATAAGGTATGGAGATTATCTGGTGACAATTATTTGAGAGCCCGGAAGAGGAAACCTATAAAACCTATAAAAAACCTGACCTTTGTCTAGTTATCAAACTGCAACTGAATCATTACTTTAGCTTGCTCATACTCAGCTTCATACTCTATTACGTTTTTACTATATCCAGGTTAAATATTTCTAAATGTAATACTAATTTCACATCCTATAGTAAACAATATTTCTAAAGCCGGCTAGATTGACCTTTGTGTCCACGTATACTTCTTTTTCTTCTGAACAGAACCCCTTCTTAAAAGGTATCTCATGAACCTTCCTGAGCTGATTGTATCTATTAATCAAACACTTTGTATATAACCTTTTTTTTTCAGTTTTATTAATTGTTCAACAGTTTTATAACTACACTTTCCCTACTAAGTTGCTAATTCCATGGTTCATCTGCTGCAAGTAAGTCACCAGGATTTAGCTTTCCCTCCGACTTCATCATATTATATAAGTGCTGATCTGCACCACTAACAAGAATATAATTATGGAAATTCACAATAGGCAACCAAATTAGCAACTTGTCGAGGTTATTTGCATAAATATAGAGACCGCCTGGGCTGAGGATGAAACAAAACAAAGGCAAGTAGAACTGGGGCTTTACATTTGGGCAAAAGGGAGCCTTTAAAAATTTCGGATATCCATGTTAATTTAATTTCGCCCATTGCGCACGCTGCTTAATTATTGTATTTTCTTTGAGAATCTATGAATTCGGATGAGATTTGCGCTCATAAAATTATACGGAATTATGGACGTTAATTCGAGTTACTACCGCTCGTCAGATGTAAACGAATTAACAAGCAGGCGTTGGGATTACAGGCATTTATGTTTCGAGATATTAAAATTTTGTGTTTCAAGTGAACTTGAATCGCGTTGGATATGAGAAAACAAAGGAGCATGTTTTCAACCATTTAAAAAATCTCATTTAGGAAATTAAGAGTTTTATTGGAGCTTTAATAAAAGTGGGTGTATTATGGTATAATTATAATTACAAGACAAACCCTCTAACTTAAAGAGAAGACCGTTACCAATAAAAGATTTACTAATACAACAACATAACTTACTTATTTGTTTGACATAGGTTTTATGGCAACAATTCTAGTTATTTTAAAGCAATTATAACATTTGTATATTGAAATAAAAGTACAATATTTTTTCACAAATATCGTATACATTTTATTTCAAATTTTTATTTGAATTATTACCTACAATCTTTTTCGTTTCTACTATTAAACTTGCGCTACATACCAAAGTTGAGATCTGTAAGTTAAAAGGCAAAAAAATATAGGCATTTAAAAAAAATTGGGTGCCACCGGTTATTGAGGCTAATAGGCCCCAACTCCTCTTCCTCACTGAAGCTCAAATCAGTGCCAAAACAGCCACTAATCACCTTAATTTCCCGGGGTATGAGCTCTTTACTTCTTTTAGATTGCATGGGGGCGTGTGCGCGTATTTCCGTAGCAATACATCCTGCACCAGACTCCCCAATTTAGAAGCTGGAAAAAACACATACTATGGATAAAACTCTCTCTCAGGGCTGCAACAAAATTCATCTGTTGCATTTACCGGTCACCTTCTGACAACAACTTTGTCCAGCTCTTTGACTACCTTTCTGAATAAACCCACCATCTAATTTCTGAATATTTTTCCTCCGAAGTCACTATTCTTGGTGACTTCAATATCCATAATAAGGAATGGCTAGGATCTTCAAAACCGATCCACAAGGAAGAGCAGCGGAGGCCTTTGCAGTAAGAAATTCTTTAGCCAATATGGTTCAGCAACCCACTTACTTTCTTCGCATTCCAACACACAGCACAAATCCCTTGGATCGACTTCTTAATACAAATCCTGACTGCTATAAGATATCAGTCACCGCCCACTGGGTCGGTTAGACCACGACATGGTCACTTCTTCCTGCGCAATGCAACCAGAGGTCACACAGTCATCACACCCACGTATCGTATGGCACTACAACTCCGCGAACTGGGACGAAATGCGAGATTACTTTTCCTCATTACCATGGGCGTCTGTCTGCATCTCTCATCCTGACCCCTGTGAAATCTCACAAAACGTCACCGAAATTATCCAAGCTGGCATGGCATTATTTATTCCACGTACACAAAAAACCTCTGCAGCCACTCAAAAGCCCTGGTTCTCTAAATCCTGTTACAAGGCCAGACTTGAAAAGGTCAAAACTCACAAAAGCTTCTGCACAATCCCAGTCAAGAAAACCGTCAAGCATTTAACGATGCAAAAAACCGCTTTGTCTGCATTTTTTCTGAGGTAAAAAACTCGCTTAATAACCACATCAAAAACAAAGTCCTCTTAAGGTCCAACGGCAGCAAACTCTCCGGGACTCTTAATAAATCTATTGGGAATAATTTCTGCAACAGCACGTTCCCAACTCTTGCCTCAGGAGATGAAATTGCCCTGGGCAAGGCTAAACTTTTTGCCTCGTTGTTCGCCGGCAATTCTACTCTCAACCCACCTCCAAATGTTCAACCACCAACAGTCCCCAATGTCGCGCATAAAATGACGGATATCATTTTCAAAACTAAAAAGGTACGAAAGATGCTCTCTAATCTTAATACCAGAAAAGCCTCTGGCCTTGACGAAATCCCAGCAATTGTTCTCAGAAAATGCGCACCAGAACTTGCTCCTGTCCTGACTTGTCTATTTCAGACGTCTTACAACAGTGGCATTTTTCCTAGTAACTGGAAAACTGATCGAGTACAACTCGTCCCCAAGAAAGGATCCAAATCGATTCCTAGCAACTACAGACCTATTTCTGTCCTTTCAGTTGTCTCTAAAGTGATGGAAAAGTATATGAACACCGAATTACTAAAATTTATTTAAAAACACAGTCTAATCCACGACAGGCAGTATGGATACTGTCAGCGCAGATCAACTGACGACCTCATTTTCTTTGTCACCCATTCTTGGAACAAGTCTATGGAACTACACGGTGAATCCCAGATTGTCGCTCTAGATATATCCAAAGCATTCGACCAGGTCTGGCACGCATCGCTGCTTAATAAACTACCGGCCTATGGCCTACCACCAAAACTCTGTACGTGGACAGCAAATTTCCTCTTCAACCGGAGCATTTCTGTTGTCGTTGATGGCCATTCCTCTAAACTGTATCCAATTAATGCAGGAGTTGCTCAAGGTTCAGCTTTAGCCCCTACTTTGCTTCTTCTCCACATCAATGACCTCATCTCTATGACATCCAACCCAGTTCACAGTTACGTGGACGACAGCACCCTCCACTCAAATATACAATATTCTAAGCCCGTATCTTTAGCCCAATTAGATGAGTATCGCAGACTCATCGAGGGTTCTATCTCCTTGGATCTCCAAAAAATATTAGACTGGAGAAGTAGAAATCTTGTACAATTCAACCCCACCAAATCACTGTCTTGCTTTCTTTCTCATAAGAGATACACCAGCCCTAGACCCATCACAATAAACAACCAAGTTATTCAAAGTAATCAGTCCTTTTCGCTTGTTGGCATTTCTGTGGATCGAAATCTCGATTGGCACCAACATGTCACATCAATTGCAGAAGCGGATGCTAAGAATTTAGGTTTCCTCTTCATTCAAATTTGCAGCATTTAATAAAAATTCTCTTCCCAGCGCACTTGCTGCGTCCAGAATTACAAACATGCATTTTATTCCGATGGAAAATGCAAAAATGCAATAATATAAGACGTGTTCGATTAAAAAAAATTGTATCACCAACGACTTATCGGCCACCTTGCGATTATAAAAATAGTTGTTTCGAAAATTACCGTTTCGAAAATTACCGTATACAATTTTTTTTCGTATCTTGTATAATACCGGATATATTGAATTTTTTCCGAAAATTGGCTAAAAATTATATACCATTAAACTATAAACTCTACAGTTAAAGCTACTGTCCAAGCACCAGAGAAAGGGTCTATCTGATATTATTTTTTTCGAAACATTTTTGTATAATGAAGGACAATGACGGTTGAAGCTGAGACTTCAGGGCTTGTAAAATATACTTCTCGTGACATTTTCTCTACATAATTCGTATTAGTTTCAGGTTCTTTGCCTAAATGTTGCCAATTTTGACGTTTCAAATAGCGACGTTTTTAGGAAAACCCCAAATTTTTCTCTCTAACTGCTTACAACTTTGTTGTCTTTAAACTTACACATCTAAATTTGTTACGCCATTTAACTTTAATGATATAAATCCGCTTACTAAATTTGGTCGTCCTTACTTTGTTATTTCGGGAGATATAAAAAATTTCCAAAAGAAAACTTAAAATTTGCCGGGAAAAACTGGATCGATTTTCCTGGCTAACGAACTTATCCAAGCGACTTACAAGATAAAGGTACTCACCAAATTGTATCAAAATCAGCTCATTATTTTTAAGTTATCGGTGTCATACATATGAGGAATTTTTTTAATTCAAAAGTCGAGATCTCCTAAATGATTTTTTAAAGAGAATTTACTAAAAACAATAATTTTATTACCACACCTACCGAACTCTATTGTGGCTGTTTCTTTCACTGTTCTATAGTTGATAAACCTGTTGGAGTGTCGACTGTCGACGTCTAATATGTTTGGTTAAATTTTTTTAGCTTGGACATAAAAAATAGCCAATCAAATGATACATATCATGTTGTTAATATATACGGCGGAAAACTGAAGTTTAAATGAGTAAGAAAAATAACTTAGGGGGTGAAGTAAGATAGCGAAAACATGGTGCATCGGTGGGAAGACTATAAAAACTGTGAAAGTAGCTGTGAGAGAGGAAATATGTTCACCAAAAACTCTTGGGAAAAAAACGGTAAAATTCTGACAGCAGGCTCCGAAGGATAGAGATATTTGACGAAAGGCAAGAACCAACCCAAAACCTGATATAAGTGGTTTGGTTAAAACGACCAGAAAAAAAAAACTACTAACGACAGGGTTGTAGTTGCGAAGTCGCTTTAACACTGTGATGATGTAAAATTAGTTTGTCTGCAAAAAGAAAAATATAAAATACTTAATCCTGTGTTTTAGTTTCTTAAGGTGATATAGTTGAAAAATCTAGGGCACAACACATTTTACCTCTTCTTTTACGGCTATATGCCAAACTTATCTCGTTAAAAAAATCCTACTGTGAGCTACATCAATTTGAGTCGAAACGAGTTTATAGTAGAGATATTTTCTTGTCGTCTGCAATCAAATACTGTTTACTGTTTAGCTGTAATGAAGTTTGAGTTGTCGCATCAGTTCAGTTTCTCCATTATACGTCAGCCTCTGGTTGAGGAGTGAGGGAAAGCCCGTCTAGGGGCCAGGCAACTTGTAACTCAATATCGGAAAAAGCTGTCATTACGGGCGATATTTCATTAGATAATGGCTTTGCTAAAGATGATTTCTTTATTTCGGACCAGGAGATACAATTTATTATGGCCATGTCAAAACTTAAATCGCGATAAGGAGTCGTAATGGAATTTGAATAAGACGAATTAGAAGAGAATGTTGAGAGAAGGGTCTCGTCTCTATATTTCAAGACTTGGCAAATTTTACTTGGATGGTCTGCTTTTATTGTCTTTCTAGAGCAATATTTTTTGTCGTAAAAGCCTTCGTCTATCATTATTCGGGGAATCAGGATTTATGATTTGAAACAGTCGTACTGATATTAGTGGAATAGAAAAACATTAAAGAACCGTTTAATGTATTCTGAAAAATGTTAAGTGACTCACAGAGGGATTCCACAATAAGAAGCAGATTGGTTTTTTAGGCAATTCTATAATGTTATTAGCAAACACTAAAATAAAATTTATCTGGCAATCAAATAAATCAGTTGTCAGGATAATGATTTACTGCTAAGTTACTTGAATCTCCTTTAAAATGTGCAAGCTTTATCAAACTCTTATATTCTTTTTTATTTTTGGCAAAAAAATTAAGGTCGGAGCCCCCTCTTAATATGTAAAAATATCTAATTCGACCTGAGGGGCCGTAATAGTGGTAAAACATATCAGACGAATAAAAGGTAAACATTGCGATAAATACTTTTTATTTTGAGTGTTCATAAAGTATAATGGATATTTATCTCAACGTTTACTTGCGCCCATGTGGATTTGTGGATATATGTATAGTTTTTCGCTTGCAAAAGATATAATTTCACACCATTTGCTTTAAAACTGGGGAAGTAGAAATATTGTACAATTCAACGCCACCAAATCTCAGTCTTGCTTTTTATCTCATAAGAGATACACCAGCCGTAGACATATCAAAATGAACAACCAAGTTATTGAAAGTAATGAGTCCTTTTCATTTGTTGGCATTTATGTGGATCAAAATCTAAATTGGCACCAATATGTCACATCAATTGGAGAAGTGGCTGCTAAGAAATTTGGGTTTCCTCTTCCGGGCTCGCAAATATTTTTCACCAGCTAATCTCTATACCTTATATACTTCACAAATAAGGCCAAGCCTCGAATACTGCTCCCACACTTGGAGTGACGCTGCCGCTTCTACACTCGCTATCCTGGATTCCATTCAGAAAAGAGCTATAAGTTTTATCGGTGACCTTACCCTCACCCAAAGGCTGCCATCCCTTGACCACCGACTCGCCGTTGGTGACCTTTCTCTCTTTTATAAATATCTGCACGGGCACTGCTCAGATGAGCTTTCTTCCATAGTTTCTCCACCTGCTCTCCCCAACAGATCTACCAGATAACAGAGCGAATGCACCCCTTTACTGTCCAAATCACCAAACATAGAACATCTTGTTATGCCCGTATGTGACAAAGTTGAATTTTATGTCAAAACATGTCCCCCTCAATATTAAAATTGACGTGATTCAGCGTTTCTTAAAAAAAATATTCTCTGGACGCAAATCGGTCTGTTTCGTTTTCATTCAATGCGCCACCCTATATATATATATATATATATATATATATATATATATATATATATATATATATATATATATATATATATATATATATATATATATATATATATATATATATATATATATATATATATATATATATATATATATATATATGGATGTACATGGTAATCTTTGAGTTTAGGGTGTCACACAGCGCATTCTAAACGGCGCAGCCGAGATATGGAACAGAAACCGTAATACCGCATACAGTGTTGTCGGGTTGTATTCTTTCATTGAATAAGATGTAATAAATATTTTATACTTTTTAATATATTTTTGCCTGTATCAAATATATCTAAAAATAGGTCCAACAGCATCTACAAATAATGTAAAAAACATAATATTGTTACATTTAAGTGTCTATTTGTTAAATTTGCAGAGAACCACCCGAACACTATTTAGTGTAGTTTCTTAAAAAAAATCCAGTATTGGGGAGATCCCGACTTTTAAATTTTATAAAAAAATAAAATAAAATGAGCGCGAACTAGGACCCCTAGAACCCATATCCGGGGTCAGCTTCAATTTTTATATGTATATATGTATCACAGCGATAATTAAAAATAATAATACGCCGATTTCGATAAAGTTTGGCATGAGACTTCCTTTTGTAAGTGACTTCGATAAGTTCGTTAGCCAGGAAAATCGGAACCGGTATTCCGGAAAAATTTTGTTTTCTATCGAAAAAAATTTTCTCAAAAAATAAAACAGCTGTGGTAACCAAATTTGGTAGGTAGGTTTGTGAGATAAGAAGTAGACTATAAACTACCATTTTTTTTCTATGTTACCAGCAAAAAGTTCAAAAAAAATATTTTGTGCCAGATTATTTCTATCAAAATTCACTACCATAACGCACTTGCTGCGTCAAGAGTTTTAGAAAAAACTTTTCTGAAACATGCTTAGATGAACACCCCCCCCCCCCCCCCACTGGATGAAGAAACCCTAAGAATAATTCGTTTATTTGCATGCTGATGACCTACTGGACAGTTTGAGATAAAACGACTGCTGATACATAAAGTTTGGTATCTTACATGCACGCTGACAGTAATGTTACCTTTTGTTCGCTTGCCTTTACCGAGTTATTGACATGTCAAGTTTTTTACACATTACATACTTTAAACAATTTCTCAGCAGCTGATAGATAAAGTTTGGTATCTCGCACGTACGCTGACACTATTCTTACCTTTTGTTCTCTTGCGTTTGCCGAGTTATTTACATGTAAAATTTTTTACACGTTACATACTTTAAACAATTTCTCAGCTGCTGGTAGATAAAGTTTGGTATCTCGCACGTAGGCTGACACGATTCTTACCTTTTGTTCTCTTGCCTTCACCGAGTTATTTACATGTAAAGTTGTTAACACGTTACATACTTTTTAAATAATTTCTCAATACGGTTCTGTTCGGTGACACCCCTTCCCCTCCTAAACATTACATTTGACATACAGTTCTTTTTGGCCTTGGGAATCCCTGGAATAGTCTGGACACATGGACAATTGGCTTCTACTGCCAAGTTATCACTTCGCTTTTAGTAGCAGTCTACTAAAAAAACTTTTTGCTTGTAACATATAAATAAAAATGTTAGTTTACAGTCTACTTCTTATCTCACAAACCTGCCTACCAAATTTGGTTACCACAGCTGTTTTATTTTTTGAGAACATTTTTTTCGATAGGAAACAAAATTTTCCCGGAATACCGGTTCCGATTTTCCTGGCTAACGAACTTATCCAAGTCACTTACAAAAAGAAGTCATATGCCAAACTTTATCGATCTCGGCGTATTATTTTTTAATTATCGCTGGGATACATATATACATATAAAAAATTAAACTGACCCCGGATATGGGTTCTAGGGGTCCTAGTTCGCGCTCATTTTTTTAAATAAAATTCAAAAGTGGGGATCTCCCCAATAGTGGATTTTTTCGAAGAAAATTCACTAAAAATCGTTCGGGTGGTACTCTGCAAATTTAAGAAATATACACTTAAACGTAACAATATTATGTTTTTTTTACATTATTTGTAGATGCTGTTGGACCTATTTTTATATGTATTTGATACAGGCAAAAATATATTAAAAAGTATAAAATATTTATTACATCTTATTCAATGAAAAGAAGTACAACGCGACAACACTGTATGCGGTATTTACGATTCTGTTCCATTTCTCGGCTGCGCTGTTTAGAATGCGCCTTGTGACACCCTAAAATCAAAGATTACCATATATATATATATATATATATATATATATATATATATATATATATATATATATATATATATATATATATATATATATATATATATATATATATATATATATATATATATATATATATATATATATATATATATATATATATATATATATATATATATATATATATATATATATAGTGAAACTTACTGCAATTATACACAACGCTATTTCAGAAGTGTGAGCCGATTTTAGAGATGATTCACATTATTTAACCTGAAACCTGAGTATAGATTTCTGAAAATTCTACCGAATTGTGCTGGAGTAAATTTCAAACTAACAGGGGGGCCTAGTTTCCGCTCACTGCAAACCCATGTCGCGATGTCCTCGTTAGAAAATTTTCCAATGAAAACTTGCTAAAAATTGAGGAGCACATTACAGGATACAATAAGAAAAGATAAATAATTTCCAGCGTGTATTTATTTGTGTACCACAAGATCCCTTTCAAATTTAAATACTTTTGCAACGTCACGGTAATACAATGAATATTTAAAGACCTAGAGATACAGTTGTTTGTACAGCTTGTTTGTTTTTAATTTTCCCTTTGAAGTCGAAGAAAGGATGAGCCACTAAAAATATTTACCTTCGCTTAAACTTGTTAACTGTTTACATGTTTTACTAAAAATGTCTTACTAAAAGGGTTTTATGTTTGATTAAATTAATTATTAATAATGCTAAAAACTCATTGTTTTGAGATGAAAAACAGATATAAAACGAAACGTACCTTATTTGACCAACTAATTGTTTATCCACTTTAGGACTGGAAACAATTACACTAATAGCACAAACACCACTAAACAAATTTCATATGTTTATAAGATCCTTCGGAGATCTTTAACAATACCGTGCACAACGATTCACTTTAAACAACTAAAGCATAAGAAATAAAAACCAGTCGCAATGCGATAAAACGATATCGAACTCATGTCGTTTATCTGTACAGCTAATTATGCCGTTATTTCCAACTCCCTAAAAACACGGGTTTTTTGTTTTTATGCTCTTTATGTAACATATTCAGTGAACAATTATATTAGGCAGGTACTTTTTAATATTAATGCGTCATCTTATCCGAAGTAGGATCTAGGTTTGATAGGTACTTATAGATTTCAAATTATAGATAAAATACCTTTTTAGTGACTTTTCATTAAAAAAAATTAACTAAAGAGGAGATCCAGACTTTTCAATTTTGAAAAAAATTCTTCACATGGGCGCTAATTAGGCCCCCTAGAACACATATCCGGGGTCAGTTTCAATTTTTATATGTTTATATATATATAGGGGCGCGCATTAAAAACGAAACAGACCGATTTGCGTCCAGACAATTTTTTTTAAAGAAACGCTGAAACACGTCAATTTTAATATTGGGGGAGACATGTTTTGACATAAAACTCAACTTTGTCACTTCAACCCCTTAAGGGTGGTGATAACAACCCTTATATTTTAAATAGGGAACATGGGTCGAGTGTTACATCATTTGAAAGCTCTTTCTTTTCTGAATTCAGCACACAAATTTTTTTGGAAGTTTTATCAACTCGTTTAACAATTATTCACACCGATATTTAAAAAAATAAAGGATAAAGGGCCGATTTTAATAAAATTCAGTGAATACCTTCTTTGCAAGTGGCTTGAAAAAGTTCGTTAGGTAGGAAAATTGGACCAGGTTTTTCCGGAAAATTGTGTGTTTTCTTTCGAAAAATTTTTATATCTCCGGACATAACAAAGTAAGGACAACCATATTTGGTACGCAGGTTTATACCATTCTCGGTAAATTACGTAGCGAAATTTAGCTTTGAAACTTAAAAGATAAACAAGTTAGTGGCATTTAAAGAAAAATAAATTGGAGTTTTCCTTAAAACGTCAAAGTCGCGATTTAAAACGTCAAAATTGGCAACGTTTAGGCAAAGAATTTGAATTTAATACGAGCTATGGAAAGAAAATGTCTCAAGAAGGATGTTTTACAAACCTTGAAGTCTCAGCTTTAACCGTCATTATCCTCCATTTTACTAAAATGTTTCCAGAAAATTCATTTCAAATAGACCCTTTCTCTGATCCTTTGGCAGTGGTCTTCGCTATAGAGTTTATCGTTTAATGGTATATAATTTTTGTCGAATTTTCGTAAAAAATCAATAAAGTTCAATATATCCGTTATTATACAAGATACGACAAAAATTGTATACATTAATTACACGGTGTCTTGAGCTACATCTAAAAAAATATTTCTACAATCACAGGCTGGCCCATAAGTCGTTGGTGATACAAATTTTCTTTTTTTTTTTAATCGAACACGCCTTATGTTATTGCATTTTTGCATTTTCCATCGAAATATAATCCATGTTTGTAAGAAAAGAAATTCTGGACGCAGCAAGTACGTTATGGTTGCGAATTTTCATTAAATGCTTCAAATTTGAATAGCTCAATTTGTTATTAACCTATAAGGTTAACCAAGAAATCATCTTTTTAGGCAGCACTTTAAGTTTGATTTCGGAAATTTTTGTACATTTTCAAACAATAAAGTTATTTTGAGGAAATATGGAACATTGTTTCCACTCTATGGGTTATGCTGGTTACCAAATTTGATGCCTGATTTCTTAAAAAAACACACCTATTTGTTATTAAAATACATTTTGATCAAAATTCACTACCATAACGCACTTGCTGCCTCCAGACTTTTCTTTACTTAATTATTAATTATTACGATCTCTCGCCTACTAGGGTCATTGCCACCGTAAAAAATATTACAAACATAAACACACAAAATAATATACACCAAACAATATCAAAGGTTTGACTTTAGATCAGCTTGAATAAACTTACTGTGTATATATATATATATATATATATATATATATATATATATATATATATATATATATATATATATATATATATATATATATATATATATATATATATATATATATATATATATATATATATATATATATATATATATATATATATATATATATATATATCTTCGACCGATAACTCAAAAAATAATGGACCAATCTTGATCAAATTTGGTGAATACCTTCCTTTTGCAAGTGGTTTGATTAAGTTCGGTAGCCAGGAAAATCCGACCAGGTTTTTTTTGTGTTTTCTTTCTAAAAAAATTCATATCTCCGGATATAATAAAGTAAGGGCAACCAATTTGGTACGAGTGTTTGTATTATAAAGAGTGAACTCTGTACCAAAATATATATGTCTCTAGCTTTAAAGACAAAGAACTTATGGGCAGTTAAAGAAACAAATTTTGGAGTTTTCCTCAAAACGTCAAACTTGCAATTTTAAACGTCAAAATTGGCAATGTTTAGGCAAAGAACGTGAAACAAATACGGATTGTGAAAAGAAAATGTTGCAAGAAGAGTGTTCTGCAAACCTTTAAGTTTCAGATTCAACCGTCATTGCCCTTCATTTTACTAAAATGTTTACAGAAAATTCATTTCAAATAGACCCTTTCTCTAATGCTTTGGCTGTCGATTTAGTTAAGTTGATGCTTTCGCTGTAGGTTTAGTGAAGTTACTGCAAAGTAACTATACAATGTTGAGTGATAGTCCCATTTGGTAGTTTTTTGTGAAAGTAACTTCAAAGTTCCGGATTTTCGGTATTCTTCAACACAGGCTAGTTGTAACTACTTTCAAGTTCCATATTTTAGTGAATACTACTTCAAAGTGTTTGTTTTTAAATACGCCATTTTTGTAGATGGAGATCTACGCCATTATTACCTCCACTGTTAGGATAAATATCTAAAAGAATACTTTTTGCTGTTTTTGTAGTTATAGTCGTGAATCTTTACACAATCAAGTTTCATGTGCAGGAAAGTAAATTAGAATACAATTTGCAGCACTTTGAGGGTAATGATGTAGAATGTCGTATATTACGTGATATATATTATTTTTATTAAAAAATACAAATTTCGAAGGCGCGTAATTTTTGGATGCACAAATCACTCAATTTTGACAGTAAACTTGCATCCGTTGCGATTTAAACACTCAAGACAGCCAAATATAAAGCATCAGAAGCTTAATTATTTATGTTGACTCGTGGTGTCGCTAATATCTATAGAATTAAAATAAAATTATGATAGTTTTAGAACATGGAGTGTGAGACAGATATTATTCTTGAAATAATTTTCAAGACAAAGAAAGCAAGCACAAAAAATAGCTAGGTAATAATTAGTCCCGTGATAGTGGCTGTTACCGTTTCGCAGCGTTGTCGCTACGTGAAGGTTACGGCGTTGGAACCCAGCCGGATAAGTTCCCGATACGACGCCGTAACGTAGCAACCATACCCCATTTTGGTGGTTGCTGCGTGATAGGAACGTTGCTATAACGGATATCTGACTAGCGGCAAAACACTTAGAAGTTATCGCGATATTCGCTGCCACGTTCAAGTGACCAACTGTGCTAGTTGGGACAGGAATACGAATATTCTTTGTGGCCAAGCCATAAATCCTACGTCCTGTTCATGAGAATGTCTTTCTGAGGAGAGTGAAGCTACGTGGAAGTTTTGATTTAATTTGCAGCACTATTTTAACTAAAGATGATATAATTTTTTTCACAAAATTCGTCACAAAATATAGTTCTTTTCATGGATGCAAAAATATAGATACATTTCTCAAAAAAAAAACGGTGACGTCATAGTTTGTGTTTTCCAAATTTGGAAAAATAGGCAAATGTGGGTTAGAATGAACCTGACTTAATCCCACTTAAGAACCACTTTTCAGATTTGTTTCATTGTTTTTGCTTTTCTAATAGTAGAGTTTCGCTCACCCTGTACAGTTTGAATGAGTGATGATCGCAGGATCTAATCTCAACTCTGTAGGTACGTTTGCATTAGATACTTCTACATGTAACGGCAAACAGTGCGTCTAGAATCTAATAACGATGGGAGTAGATAGAACGGGATCATTTAAAAGCGTAGACCGATTTAAAAAGGGAAACAATACGAGGAAAAGAGAGTACTCTAATCTGGCAATCTCATTACACAATCCCTGTTTTTCGCATCAGATATTTCTAAATGACACATTGCAAAAGATAGTGTGTAACAAAGAGCGAAGTGCTCCACCAACTTGTTCCTTTCATTTTTCTCGAGAGTCACTCGACTGTTGTAGAACTGGCTGATGCGTTTGTGGACGAGGATTAAATATTTAAAAGGCACATTTTTGTACTCGAAAAGGACTGAAAAGTGGAGTGCGATGGCTCCGTGAAAATAAAGTACGGCGAAAAGACCTCCTGCTAAAGATATTTCGCTTTTGCTATCGTATTTAAATTTATTCACGTTGAAGTTCAGAAAGAGTTAAAGTAACTCGATGATCTCGGAATCAGCTTTTAACCTTATTTAGAAATTCCATTTGATGTTATATAGGTATTAAAAAAAAAGTTTCGCAAAAACTATCATTCAAGTTTTTTTGGGTTTTCACTCTTTACGTTAGAAGCGAATACTGTTATTTGGAGAAACATTTTTACAACTAAATACACTTACTTTATTGATATTTTTTACCCCACTCCTTCAACATGTATAATTAAATATTCGTTTTCGTCTTATATGCTAGTATTATAATTATAAGAAACGTTATTATGGCAACAGAGTATTTCTCTTGATAGGCCTCTTTATTGACTTAGGTTTAGTACTTTATCAACTGTTCTGGGTTCTCCAGAAGTTTCTCTTTTGGTCCAGCTTATCTTTTTTCCAAGTATGTGTCCTTTGAATGATGTTGTCATAAGCATAATCTATTTTAAGATGTGTACACGAAATTTTGCCTTCCCTCTATCATAACTCAGCTTGGAGAACCCAAATCACCACAACATATTTTTAAAACATCTGATTATCGGTTCGCTAATCAAGTTAGTATTCTTTGTCTGCAGTAACTCTTTTATTGAAGTCGTTATCGTGGTTTGGATGGTATACCATATTATGTTTGGATCTTCATTCGGTTCAACTCTGATCTTACCTAGTTCGTTATTAATATTCTTGGTCAATTGATCTCTCATTATTGGGCTTTTAAAGTTTAAGGTTTGCAACAAAAGAATTACTGCAGACAAAGAATACTGTTCGCAAACAAAAACTATGGATAACTGACGAAATTTTAGAACTAATGGAAGCGACAAAGAATACTGTTCGCAAACAAAAACTATGGATAACTGACGAAATTTTAGAACTAATGGAAGAAAGAAGAACGTACAAAAACATAGACAACAATGCATATAACCGTATACATAGTGAGAAAAGAAAAAGAAAAGGAATACGTGGAGCCAAAGAAAAATGGTACAGAGAAAAATGTGCGGAAATAGAAGATTTGATAGTGAAACACGTTGATCTTAACCTCTATAAAAAAAATTTGGGAAGTAGCTGTTATAAAAAGGTGAAACCAAAGCAATGTCTTGCTAGCCAGAGATGGCAAAATAATCCCAGACAATGTAGGGAAACTATCAAGATGGAAGGAGTATTTCCAGGAACTATTCGACGATGACAAACAATAAATAGTAGAAGAAGACACAGAAAGAGAGTTGGGACCAACAATAACAAAGGAAGAAATAATGCACGCAGTAAAAATGGCAAAATCTAATAAATCTCCAGGACCCGACAAAATTCCAGCGGAAATAATTAAACTAATCACAGAGGATCACATGGGAATATTGGTGGAACTATTTAATACATATACAACACAGGAATCATTCGCCGTGAATGGCTTAGATCGAACTTCATTACATTACCAAAAAAGATTAACGCAAAATAATGTAGCGACCACCGAACCATCAGTCCAATAAGTCACGCTCTCAAAATATCCCTAAAGATAATACATCAGAGAATTTTTAGGTAATTAGAACAAGATATTAGCGAAGCCCAATTTGGCTTCAGAAATGCAATGGGAAAAAGAGAAGCCTTGTTTGCCTTTAATGTGTTGACTCAAAGATGCATGGACATCAATCAACCGTTGTATGTCTGTTTTCTTGACTACAACAAAGCATTTGATAGAATCCGCAACAACCATCTTATTCAATTTCTTAAAAATGCTGGGACGCAGCAAGTGCGTTATGGTAGTGAATTTTCATAGAAATGATCTGGCACAAAATATTTTATTATAACTTTCTTTTATTGTAACATAGAAATCTAAATTTTGGTGTATAGTTTACTTTTTATATCGTAAATCTACCTACCAAATTTGGTTATAATTGATTTTTGATTTTTTAAGAAAAAAAATTTTTTCAAATGAAAACTCAAAATTTTTTCAGAAAACCTCGTCCGATTTTTCTGGTTAACGAACTTATCAAAGCCATTTACAAAAGAAAGGTACGTGCCAAATTTTATTAAAATGGGCCCATTATTCTTTGAGATAAGAATTTTTTTCACATGAAAACTCAACATTTTCCCCGAAAACCTCGTCCGATTTTCCTGACTAACAAACTTGTCCAAGCCATTTACAAAAGAAATGTAGATGCCAAATTTTATCAAAATCGGCCCATTATTTTTTCAGTTATCGGTGTGATACATACATATATATATATATATATATATATATATATATATATATATATATATATATATATATATATATATATATATATATATATATATATATATATATATATATATATATAAACATATAAAAATTGAAACTGACCTCGGATATGGGTTCTAGGGGTCCTAGTTCGCGCTCATTTGCAAAAAAATTTTCAAAATTCAAAAGTCGGGATCTCCCCATTAGTGAATTTTTTTTACGAAAATTCACCAAAAGAAAAAATATAGACATGAAAGATATTAGAATAATAAGTAATGTATACTACAGCCAGACGGCCAATATCAAAGTGGATAATGAACTCTCAGAAGATGTAAAAATAAAACGTGGTGTTAGGCAAGGATGTGTACTATCGCCGCTATTATTTAATCTTTACTCGCAAGAAATCATTCAGAGAGCGCTGGAGGAAACAACAATAGGAGTAAAGGCTAATGGAATACCCAGTAACAATATCCGGTATGCAGACGACACCATACTCATTGCCGAAGCAATAGAAGATTTACAGAGCTTAGTAGAGCAAGTAATGACGAGTAGCGAGGAGAGCGGACTTACCTTAAATATCAAAAAGATCAAATTTATGACCATTACAAAATCAGTTCAGCAACGCGAAAACCTATGGGTCAACGGAGAACTAGTAGAGAAAGTCAGTAAGTACAAATACTTAGGGACAACTCTCAATGAAAATAATGAGTACATTTAAGAAATGAAATCAAGGATTGGACAAGCCAGAACCATATTTAACTGAATGAGAAGCGTGTTATGCAGTAGAGATCTTAACTTACAACTTAGAGTCAGAATATTGAGGTGCTACGTTTTCTTGGTGCTGCTGTATGGGATGGAATCCTGAACGTTAAAGAAGGTTATAAGTGATTGACTGGAAGCATTTGAGATGTGGTCATATAGAAGGATCTTAAGGATAAGTTGGCTAGACATGGTAACAAATGAGGAGGTACTGGGAAGAATGATAAAAGAAAAGGAAATATTGAACACACTTAAAATAAGGAAGATGCAATATTTGGGCCACGTGATGAGAGGAGAGAAATATGTATTCTTGCAGAATATTATACAAAAACAAAGAAGCAGAGGAAGAAGACGCATTTCCTGGTTAAATAACTTGTGAAAATGGTACAACTGTACTTATGTTGAGTTGTTTAGAGCTGCAGCATCAAAAGTGAGAATATCCATGATGACAGCTAACCGTCTAAGAGGATTTGAAGAAGAAGAACCAAGTTAGCATCTTCGATTGATTACTGCAACTGTGTTTATTATATATATATATATATATATATATATATATATATATATATATATATATATATATATATATATATATATATATATATATATAATATATATATATATATATATATATATATATATATATATATATATATATATATATATATATATATATATATATATATATATATAATATTTTGTGCAGGTTGAGGGTGACTTAAACTAACAAACTCTCACTACCGGAAAGTCTCGCTATCTGAATTCCCTTACTTTTATTTCTTTGTCGGTATCTTTTGTAAATTGGTCGATCAATAAACTATAGATATGCGGAATTTATACATCTTTTATTATTACAGTATTTAGTAATATACACTTTCAAAAGCGTTTAGCTGTTTCGGTTGTCGAACATTTGTTATTATTTGTAGGTTCTCTTCATATACGTGGTGCTTATTATACCAAGTGTGTCAGTCTACCCAAGAATTCTACCTCCGTAGTACCGTATCTTAGTTGTGCTAAATGTAATGTTCTTTAAATCTTATTTTAATAGATCTTTTATTTTACCGGACCTATTTAGGATGACAATCTTTGTAAAATATTCACAGATCCCCATATTTTAGTGGTACTATCCCTGTCTTTTGGCTTACCTAGCAAAATTTTTTGTCAAAAATGTTGGTTGAAAAGTTGCTTTCTTGAAAATGTTACCCAGACACTATGTGATTCGCGGTTGAAATAATAGGCAAACATTTTTTTTTGCTTTCTCTTTTTTAATGGTTTTTGGTTCCGCTAACATTTTCTTTATTTTCTGTGTGCTAATTATTTCTCTACCAGGCAAGCAGTATATTTTTTAGATGTACTAGTTACTAAAAATAAAGATACTTTAGAATTTTACCTCCATATGAAGAAAAGCACCACTCTTAGTTACATTCCGAATGACTGGCATTATACCAAAAAAAATGGCAAGTTTAAATTTTTTAGTTAATAGTACATTCTTCTTTAAATAAAAATAGATATAGCAATGAATTAAGGTATATTAAAAACGTGGCTGACTATAAGGTATACTCTGCAAGCCGATATATATTGAGTTTTTACTACAAAGTGACTTTCTTGAAGTTCTAAGAAAGAAAAGCTATCAAACTTTCAAAGTAACTTTTGTGGTATTTCTTGACTTTTGCGCAAAAAAAATGAACTTTGACTGTAATATACAATAAATTATGTCGGCCATACAAAATATTGTGGTTTTGTGCGTTTCTATCATCATCAGTTGCACACAGTTTTTTCTCAAATGCCTATAACATAAACTTTTTTAGTGAATTTTCATTAAGAAAATTCACTAATAGAGACGTATCGCTGGTAAGATGTTTGGAAAGTTTCTTCAAATGAGCGCGAATTAGGGCCGCTAGAACCCAAATCCAAGGTCAGTTGTAAAGTTTATATATATATATATATATATATATATATATATATATATATATATATATATATATATATATATATAACTCAAAAAATACTTCACCAATCAAAACCAAATTAGGCTGTTCCCTCCATTTTGTTAATGGCTTGAGCGAGTTCGTTAGACAGATTTGACACTCAAATACTTTTGAAAAAAAAATGCGAAAAACGGTTTGAAAACGCAATATCTTTGAAATTACCAACAGTATGAAACTAGAACTTTAGAAGCGCGTATATACCATATATGTGGTCCTCTTTACCTAATTTGAATTTAATCGGTTTATTAAATTTTGAGTTATAACTAAATTAAAAATTAATAATTTACGACATGACTTGAAATTATCTCTGAAGGGGTGTCTATAATGTTAGACAAGGTCAGACAGATATATCAGCGTTACGCTGCTATTGCAAAAAAATGCTCCAAATCACACTTCAAACAAACAGGCTACAAAATATGTATGTCACAATAAACAATCAGCGGGGTTGCCATTTGCCGAAACTCTTATCTGAATTGGAAGATATCAGAAAAATATATAGTAATAAATAAAATTTGTGATGAAAGTGATCCTATTTGTGTAAAGACGATCCAGAACTACGTTCTATTGTGTATAAATATGACGATTCCCATTTTTCACAATATTTAAAAGGCATATCCCTCTCCTAGTTTAATTTGGCAACAGTTAGCTATTTGGCATTTGTTTTTGACAGCAGGTGGAAGTCGAACTCGAGGGTATCTTCTTCTTCTTTGTTTACAGACGTCTTAAACAAAGAAGAAGAAAATAATCGCTAAATCGACTCCGCTAATCCCTTAGAATCTTAGAATAAGGTACTTATTGTTTACTTTTAGTTTTTATTTACCCTTCATGCGGTTTATGGAGATTTTGAGCAAAATGAAGCTACATATAATCCAGTAGTTTCAATTATACCTATTTTATCTTAAATTATACAGATGTTCAGTGTAAGTTATTAAAATTTTAATTTCAAAATTTTGTATTGTTTATATTTATTTATTTCAATTCCAAGAAGTATGTGTGGTGCCTTAGCATTCACAATAACATACACAATGTTCTATAGTCACAAATCGTTTTATTAATGTATAAATATATCTTGATTACACAGTGAATTATTCTATATCTTCACTAGACCGCGTTACATTCAACAATAAATCCATCTCCCCCAACGTTCGTGCTCCGTCCTCCGTCCACGCTCCCTGTTGGTGAATCATCATGCTCCGCAATAGGTCGCCACAGTATGGATACATCAATAGTAAATAAGTGTCGAAAAGAGTTTAGGTGGAGCAAGTGCGTTATGGTGGCGAATTTTGGTAAAAATTGTTCAAGTGGGCATAATTCAATTTCCCATTAAACAAGGATCTTCAGTTTTGATACATACTAAAACCTATATAAAAGTAGCGTGGGTATTAAATTTTAAAAATAACACAATGAGATTCACAGGCAACAGCAAATTTGTTTTAGTAAACTATTTTTGTTATTTTGCTTGCAGTAACTGGTTCGATTGGAGTGACTAAAACAGATCATCCAAGCAACTATTAAGGAAAAATACCTGCCACGTTTATAATTTGGTAGGTACATTCCTTTTGTAAATAAAAATTAAATTCTCGGTCAATTTGCAGATTAGCACAGGGGGGATTTTTAGAAAAAAATTCAGAAACATGCTTATATCTCCTTTGGGATGCATAAACTACAAGAAATATTTCTTGCAAACAGCCCCAAAGAAAGTTAAGGGACCAGGAGTTCATTTGGAAGAGGAAGAAGATAAAAAGAAAATGTGAGCGGAGAGTGCAAAAAAAAAACCAGCCTAGTTCAAACTCTATAAGCTGCCTTTATCTCATTTTGCAGTTATACCTCCTTAAAATTCTGTTTGTCCCGCCCAAACGCCCTAATATTTACCACAGGTCGCGTAACTGTCTTGCGAGCTGTACCCAAAAAAATTTTCTTGTTTATATTATTCTTGTTTATGCATTGAGAGTGGTTGTAGGCTCGCACAAGGGGAAGCACCGGACCAAGATTTTCAATTTATTAAAGAAAAATGACAAAATGAGCTTCACGGATAACTACCAACTAGTTTAAAGAAACCTTTTTTGTTGTTTTGTTTTCAAAAACTAGTTCGATTGGGCTGACTAAAACAAAACCATACAAGTAATTAAAAGAAAAAATACCTGCAATATTTATAATTTGGCAGTTCATTCTCTTTGTAAATAATTAATTTTTTTCTGGAAAACTTTTGTGACGTTAATGAAGTTTGCAGTACTTGCATGTATATTTGCGAAATTATAATTGTCTAGCTCCATAGAAAATAAAAATTTCTTCAGATAATCGCTAACGGGGATCTCTAAAACCGATCTCCTAGATCCATATATATATATATATATATATATATATATATATATATATATATATATATATATATATATATATATATATATATATTATATATATGAATATATAAAAAATTAAAGTGGCGATCTTTGCATTGGTGAATTATTTTTACGAAAATTCATTGATAGTGATCACTGATACAGACGAGTACCCGTTACTTTATGCACTTTACTGTACCTAATACCAGTGGCGGCTCCTCAATAAGTGCGCCCATGCGCGGGCACTGCCGACTGCCGTGGAAAAAATAATATTTTTGCTATGCTAATTTTTATTTACTTTTTTTACCTCCTGCATTCACGAAACAAAATCAGTATATCGAGGATTGCAGAGAGTCGGCAGCCATTAATACAGAATACAGAATCAGAATAATTCATAAGTATAGTATTGATCGTGGCAGACGTTATATACATCCATATCCATATAAAGCAGTCAGGCGGCGGTGTGTATTTTTCGGCGCTCTCCAGGAAATGCGTTACTTTAGTGCGAAATGATCACCGATTATCGTCGAAAACGACCGAATAAGCAATCTGCTGTGCGCTATAAGATTACACACTTCCAGTTTGTAGTGGACTTTTGGTAGAGTGTGTGTGTAACTACTACCTAGTAATTTTCTTCTTCGCGCCGGATTGATTTTTAATTAGCTCATTTCGTTGTTCTTTACATGTTCACAAAACAATTATTATTATTATTATTATGGCCACTACTTCGGGTTGCTTAATAAGTGGACAAAATAATTGTGATACTGTGATTAATTCAGTGGATAATATTATAAATTTAAAGGACAACTTTTTAAGGGACTTTTAACTACTGCAACGTATAACTAACTAGAGGAAAACTTGGTAAGTAGTTACTAATTATTAAGTTTAGTAAGTAGGTTTTTTTTAGTGAATTTTTATTTAAAAAGTTTTCTTTCGAAAAAAAATTTTTTCTCTGAAAATTACCAAGCTATTTTGATATAATTTGGTGGAGATATTGCCCGGGGTAAAACCCCACTATAAACCAAAACTAAACTTTCTAAGTTTATATAAAATTAAGTTTTTTAAATTTTAAGTTTTCTTTTGACAAAATTTTTTTGCTCAGAAAATTACAAAGTTATTTTAATGAAATTTGGTGAATATATTGCCCTGATAAACACCTTACCACTTACCAAAATTCAACTTCGTAGTTTATAGAAAAATTAAGTTTGTCTAAGTTTGAGTTTTCTTTAAAAAAAATTATCTCTGAAAATTACAAAGTTACTTTGGTGAAGTTTGGTGGTGTATTGCCCTGGGTCAGACTCTACGATACACCTAAACTCAACTTTCTAAGTTCGTAGAAACTTGAGGTATTTAAATTTTAAGCATTTAATAAAAATTCACTACCATAACGCACTTGCTGCGTCCCGAAGTTTTTTTTCTTGCGCACCCCCAATGCATTAAGGCACGAGCCGCTACTGCCTAATACACAGTATTCGCTACCGTATTACACTCCCATGATTAGTGCATGCCTACACCTCCACAATTTTTTATTTAGCTTTTAAAAGTTAAGTTTACAGCCTCCAACCAAATCCCTTACTTTAGAGAGACATAAACAGCTTGCAATTCCACACAGCCCCAAGGTGGTTTCTTTTGCATATACGCTTTCGTGCAATCCGCTAGTCCATGCAATGTGTCATCTAAAAATATCTGATGCAAATCATGACTCCCATTATATCTACAATGCGATTCCAGGGTGAGAACACACTCTACGCTTTGTATTGTTTCTGTCTATTTCGGCCTATGCTTTCTAAATGATTTCGTTCATCTCACTGCCTGCCTATATCGTTTTCAGACTGCTCAGATTGGATGAGACGAATATACGGAATCATTTTCGACCCTTTTCTTATAGAGAGGTGTTATGCCAAAAAGGATTCTGTACTGATAACGATAGAACGTTCTCTCAAACGTTTCTTTAACGTCAGTGTTAATTAAGTTTCTTAATTATTTTATCGAGATTTGTCGAAAATCGGATGAAATTATTACAACGAATGTTCATTAACAGAGTCAGCTGATTGTTGCTTAGGGTAAGCACTTTTAACTTGAGTGATTAGTCGTTTAACTTTACTAATCTTTATGCGTACTAAAGCAAAATATTGTACGTAAAAGACCTTTTTCAAGAAATTAACCTCTTTCAATTTTGTACCTAGTTTGCTTGGCAAAGTTTTTGCCTTGATAATAAAAACGCTTTCCGAGTTATCTGAAAAAAGCACCTCCGAGTTTGCCGCCCGCTAAAGAGAGAAAGCAGCTAATTATATTTACAAATGCTAAGTTCTTGATTGTTATCAACGAATGCAATTTTCAAAGTTTACTAATTTAACGTCTGACTTGAGCTCTTTACTATAGTTAGTTACTGTTGAGTGCTAATACTCAAGGATGATTGACTAGTTAAATACAATTAGAATAATATATATATATATATATATATATATATATATATATATATATATATATATATATATATATATATATATATATATATATATATACTCATACTACTTTATTAGTGTTCAAAATTATACATTATGCCTTACAAAGAAGCTGTGCTTGTGCTTGTATCGACCTAACTTTGTCAAAATCCTCAAAAGATGAAATTGTCAGAACAATTTTATTTAATGTCACTTTCTGTAATTTTTATCCTTCTTGCTTTTTATTCTCTTTCTTCTTCCACAAACATTTCTATAGCCATTACAAATATTTATCTTCACTCACGCCTCACTCTTTCTCTTTATTTCAACCAAACCTTTATTAAAAAAACATGAAATTTTGACATTTTACATGACTTAAACAATTATGAATATATATATATATATATATATATATATATATATATATATATATATATATATATATATATATATATATATATATATATATGTATCCATCCGATAACTCAAAAAATAATTAACCGATTTCGATTAAATTCGGCAAGTGCCTTTCTTTTATTAATGGCTTGGGCGAGTTCGTTAGGCAGGAAAATCGGACAGGGTTTTCCGGGAAAATGTTGAGTTTTCTTTCTAAAAAAATTTTTTTCCGAACAATACAAAGCTGTTTAAATGAAATTTAACGGATATGTGGCCTTAGGATAGGCCTTACGACGAACCAAAATTAAACTTTCTAAGTTAATAGCAAATTGAATTATTTAGATTTTTAATTTTATTAAAAAAAAAAAAATTTCTCCAAAAATTATAAAGTTATTTGAATGAAATTTCGTGAATATTTTTCCTTAGCAAATAACTTACCACGTACCAAAATTAAGCTTTCTAAGTTTATAGAAAATTGAGACATTTAATAAAAATTCACTACTATAACGCACTTGCTGCGTCCCGAACTTTTGTTTCAGTTAATATTTATTTAAACAGATGCAGCACTGACTGCAGGTATCCCCTCTTGTGATGTCGCCTCGTTTTCTTAAGGTTTATTCAAATTTACGCTACAACAATTCCTCAAGCAAACTAATGAAGAGGATGTCTTTGAATAGATAATCGCAAAGTTCTAGACCAAAGATTTGCACAAGGCAACACAAAGTATTTTAATTAATTTCCATCATATTAGACAGTCTGTTTACTCAAGTTTCCTAGACTAAGTTAAACTTCCTATACAAATTAAAGTACAATGTTAGCCGGAATATTTTCGAAATTGCATTCATTTCCCGTGCTTTTAATGACTCGCTTAATCCACGAAATCAAACGCTTATTTACTCAGAGCAAGTTTTTCTTGGTCTCAATTCAAAACTTTGTGTGTAGGGTTGTTCAAACTTCACGCTAAATATCCTTAAATAAAACTAAGATTGTATTTTTGCATTCCTTCCTAGGAAATTCCTTTCTAATCCTGATTCGGTACCGTCAATGGGGTGCACTTCCGGTATCAAAATGTTTATTGTATGAAGTTAAGCGCTCAGTTCCTGGTAATTAAATTCAACAAGAAGTAAAATGTTCGCTTGTTGTTACGTACTTATTTTTTAATAAATAATGAGATTGGGAATAAAAGAGGATTTTGAAACATTAGACGGTGTATAAACTTAACAAATTGAAAACTGTTTGTTCTATATTGGAAAACTTTAGGTAAGATTGTAAAATTATATTGTTGCTGGAGACCGCTTTGGTTATGAAAGTTTTACCCTATTGTTATGTTAACCCCATTTGACTTCAAACTACAAGCTAATTTATATGAGGCTTTATTCTCCTTCATAGCTAACGAGAATTTTTAACTTCCGGTAGTTAAAAAAGGCAGGGCGTTTTGGTAAGGAATTCTAATAGAAATTTCTTTTCAAATTTATAACGAGGGGTGCATATGAACTGCCATCAAAGTTTCAAAACGACTTATGTTCTTTTTCAAGCCATTTACTAAAGAACACATATGTCAAGTTTGTTTCAAAACCAGTCTGTTAATTTTTAGGATATATATATATATATATATATATATATATATATATATATATATATATATATATATATATATATATATATATATATATATATATATATATATATATTTCTTTATTTATTTATTTCTTTATCAAAAAATTGTGGGAAAACCGTCAGTTGCAAAATAAAACTCTTTATTATATGCCGAGCTTTCGCAAAAATGTATTCCTTTCTTGAGGCTACAACATGGAAAGAAAAAAGTTTACAATTTACATAGGAAAAATATAAAAGTTTAAAATACTTACATATAACGTGAGTTTTACTAAACTAATTATTCAATAACAAACATGAAAGAAACCTTTTTATAAATTTGAGTGAAGTCGAAAAGTGCAATTTTCAGTAAACTTAAAAGTAAGGATGAAATTTCCAAAGTGTCTGGAGTGGTATATTGTATTCCATGTAATAATTGTAGTTTAAGATACATTGGCCAAACAAGCAGAGTCCTTAAAGATAGGTTAACACAGCACAAAGGTGACATACGTTTACAAAAAAGAATTTGTGCTCTGTCAGCGCATAATCTCGGCACTGGCCACAATATAAATTTTAGTAATGTTTCTATTTTACACTGTGAAACCTTAAGAAATAAAAGAATGTTTTTAGAAGAATTTGAAATTACTTTTAACGACAATTTAATAAACTTAACGAAGGATAATAACTTTAGAAATCACTACCACTATATATATATATATATATATATATATATATATATATATATATATATATATATATATATATATATATATATATATATATTTCCTAGACAAAAACAAAAAACAAATTCAATTAGACAATAGTTAGCTTTATATGTCAGTTTGGCACTCTTCGACTTCACTCAAATTTATAAAAAGTTTTTTTTTCATGTATGTTATTGAATAATTAGTTTATTAAAACTCCCGTTATATGTAATTATTTGAAACTTTTATACTTTTTCTATGTAAATTGTAAACTTTTTTTCTTTCCATGATGTAGCCTTGAGAGAGGAATAAATTTGTCCGAAAACTCAGCATATAATAAAGAGTTTTATTTTGCAACTGACGGCTTTCCCACAATTTTTTGGTAAATAACACTATTACCGTCACAAAAACTTAATACTTAATAATATATATATATATATATATATATATATATATATATATATATATATATATATATATATATATATATATATATATATATATATATATATATATATATATATATATATATATATATATATATATATACTAAAAACGACTTATGTTCTTTTTCAAGCCATTTACTAAAGAACACAAATGTCAAGTTTGTTCAAAACCTGTCCATTAATTTTTAGTATATATATATATATATATATATATATATATATATATATATATATATATATATATATATATATATATATATATATATATATATATATAAAGTTCCTGTACAATTATGGCCATGACCATCTTGTTTTCGAGATACAATGTAAATTTTTTTTAAGCTTTTTGCGATATATAATTTAATTCTTGACAAGAAGTTGTTTTGACTTGTTGACGTATTGCTCACGATTTTTCCACAAAATAGTGCCAATGACCACAAAGAGAATATTTGTATTCCTCTACCCATAAACTTTTGAAACGTTATGTTACTCGAGTTTTATTGAAAGTATATCAATTTCACCAAATCGCCCCTCATTTATCCCCCCTTCTCATCTGAAGCGATTTGATCCAAACACAATTCATGTCGGGTGCTAACTGCATACCAAATTTGAAGATATCTCAATTCGTTCGAAAGCTATTGCGTCTATTAACAGACAGACGTACATAACGAGGTACCGACATGTCGACATACCGACCGGCCGACAGACAAAAAAATGTTCGTTCCAGAATCAAGCTTTCTATATGTTATGAGACTTTCTGCGCCGGAAATTTTTAATCAACAATATTCCAACCCCTAATTTATTTTCAGCACAGGATACTAGATGTTTTAGTTAATTAAAATGTTTCTAACAAACAAATCCTAAAACGTTACATTCCTCGAGTTTTAACGAAAAAATGAAAATTTTCACCAAATCACCCGCCATTCATCCAATACCCCCTCAAGTGATTTTACCCAAAAACTATCCGAACCGTCCGTTTGTCGAGTACTAACTGTAACCCAAATTTGAGGACGATACCACGATTCGTTCTAAAGTTATCGTGGCTACAATCAGATAGACATACACACCGACAGAACTAAAGACCGACAGACAAAAAAAAATGTGTACAAAGAGATATATAATAAATGAAAAATTAAACACGCTGATATAAATACAAACGCAGAACATTTTTCTGTGGCTTCACAGAGAAAATTGCTCTTCCCCTGACTACGCCGTAAAAAAAGTCTGGACGCAACAAGTGCGTTATGGTAGTGTATTTTCAAAACAATGATCTGGAGTCAAATATTTATTTACAACTTTTTTTACTTGCAACGTACAAATATTAATTTTGGTAGATAGTTTCCTTTTAGTATTATAAACTTACATACCAAATTTGGTTACCAAAGATTTTTTGTTTTTTGGAGATACAATATTTTTTACCAAACCAACCCCAACTTTTCATGGCAAACCTGGTTCGATTTTTCTGGCTATCGATCTTGTCTAAGCCACTTACAAAAGTAAGGTACTTGTGAGGGGCCATGTCTTCAACCCCAACAGCCGCCATGGAGGTGTTGCTGGATCTACCCCCCCTACACTTAGTTATTATGGGAGAGGCCAGGCTAGGACTATACAGACTAGCCTGCAATGGTAGACTGAAGATCAACCCAGGCTTCAGGGGCCACTGCAAAATTCAGGAGATCGTGAAGGAGCCCATGCTTGAAATGAGGTCAGACTTCGCGAGCCCGCGAATGTGCAGGGAAAACAACTTTACAGTGGAAATCCCCGATCGCGAGGCATGGCGGGAGGAGACGCCGGGCATTCCACGGGACGCGCTCGTCTGGTTCACGGACGGATCCGGCGGGGAGCGTGGGACGGGGGCAGGTGTTTACTCGGAAGGACCGAGGGTAAGTCATAGTATTTCCCTCGGAGCCCATGCAACGGTGTTCCAGGCCGAGATGTACGCTATCCTGCACTGTGTGCGGGAGAACAAGAAGAGGGGCTACACCAACAAGCGGATCCTCATAGCCACAGACAGCCAGGCAGCCCTTAAGGCACTAAGTAGCCCACGGGTAAATTCCTGGCTGGTGAGTGAGTGCCGAGACGAGACGAGCGACCTGGCTGGGCAGAATGTGGTGACCCTCATCTGGGTGCCGGGTCACTCGGGGGTCAAAGGCAATGAAGAAGCTGACAGTCTCGCGAAGAGAGGGTCAGCAGAACCATTTATGGGACCATAACTGGCTCTGGGCATGTCAAAGAGCACTGCCAGGGGAGCCATTAAGTCCTAGGTCAGAAACCAACACAAGGTGTACTGGGCGGACTGTCCAGGGCTCAAACATGGGAAGTCAATAATTGACGGACCCAGTTCAAAGAGAGCTGTGGAGCTGCTAAACCTTAGCAGAGGACAGCTCTCTTGACGGGACACATGGCCGTCAAGAAACACCTGCATAAAATGGGGAGGTTCGAAGGGGACTTCGCATGCAGACTCTGCGGCGAGGGGGAGTAATCAGCCCAACACATCTTGTGTGAGTGTATAGCTCTGGACCGGAAAAGACAACTGATCTATGGTCACTCTAGACCGGAGACAGAGCAATATAAAACTTCACCCTACCAATCGCTGTGCAGACTAGTTCAAGGCACAGTGATTTTGGAATGGGTGGAGTAAGACTAAGGGTATGCACAATCAACCAATGGTTGCGGTGCTATCGGGGCGGCAAGGCCGCGGACGAGCCCCGAGGGAACAAAAAAAAGGTACTTGTGAAATTTTATCAAAATCGGCACATTATTTTTTGAGTTATCAGTGTGATAAGATTTTATATATATATATATATATATATATATATACAGGGTGACACACTTAAGATGAAGGCACGCCTGTATTTTCTTTTTTTTTAAAGATGGCAATTTAAATTTTGGTACAAGTGTAAAACGTCATTAGACTGTTTGAATAGCCTACATACTTCAAATGTCAGATGTTAACCCAGCCTACTATGATTTTAGGAATAGGGCCGGTTCTCTATATTTCACGATGCGTTAGAGATAAGTTACTCTAAAAAGTTATTCATAATTCAATTATAACTGCAGATACCGAGTTTCAAGTTAAAATTCGAATTGTTTACTTTTTTGTAAATTTGTCCAAGTCCAAATTTTTCATCAGATTTTAACAGGTAAATTGCCATGAAAACAACAAATATCGTCAATATCAATGGTACGTGAATTATTCAACTTAACTTAAACATACGCTCTAAGAAAAGTACAATTGAATTGAATATAAAATTATTAAATGTAATCTGCTTCAACAAGCCCACCTTCAAGCCTGATGCATTTTCGATTCGTTTACGATTATTGCTGGCAACTTTTCCTAGTTCTGCTATATTTATTTACCGGCAGGTCTACCTTATTTTCTCGCAAAGTACCTTGCGATTTTGGGGCCTTTCTTTGTACACCTTATTCATAATAGAACCCCAGAAATAGAAGTCTAGTGGCGTAATATCAGTAGACCTAGGAGGCCACTGTTCAAAAGGATTATTCGTGCCAATCCATCTTGATGGAAAATGTAGATTTAGCCTATTTCTGACTAACTGAGAGGTGTGAATCGATGCACCGACTAATTGACAATACATGCCTTGTCGTACGTTGATAGGCATACATTCGATAAAGTCCCATAATTTATTATTAAAAAAATGAAGCAGTCGATATGCGTTCAAGGTGTTGTCAAAAAAAAAAGAGACCAATTATTATATCCCCTAAAATTCCACACCACGTTTTAACTTTTTATGAGTACTGGGCTTTATAATTGATAACCCAGTGAGGGTCTTCAGCAGACCAATACCTGGAATTTTTGGCAAATACTATTTCATTGGCAGTGAATGTTGCCTAGTCCGTAAATAAAATCTTACTTAAAAATTTTCTATCATTCAAAAAGTTGCCTTGTGCCCAAAGGCAATAATCTAATCGTTTCAGCTTATCACTTTCTCTCAACGAGTGCAGAAACTTTGGCTTGAAAGGCTTTATTTTATGTCGCACAAGGCATCTTCAAATTTTTTCTCTACTTACATGCAATGCAACAGCCATTTGACGTAAACTCATCTGGGGATTGGCTTTCGTTGAAGCCAAGATTATGCTATCATCACTAGCTCTTCGATTTACAACAGCTGAGATATTGTTCACCACACTTCCCGTTTGAGAAAATAGTACATTCAGATTTCCTGTAGTCCCGCGCCTAATTAGATTTTTCTGTGGATGTGTCAGATTGAATTCATCAGCAGCTTCTCTGCTATTTCGAACACCATCACCAAATAATCTTATTGATTCAATTTTTTCTCTAACACTGAGACGTTCAACAGGCATTTTGCTGGCAGGCTCAAGATAATGTCAATTTGACACTTATCGCAATATTTTACAAGGTGCTAATTTGTTTCCATGGCACTCTACCTGTTAAAATCTGATGGAAAATTTGGACTGCCTAAAAATTTACGAAAAAGTAGAAATTCGAATTTTGACTTGAAACTCGGTATCTATAGTTAGAATTGAATTATAGATAACTTTTTAAAGTAATCTTTTTTCATATCTCTAACTCATCGCGAAATATTGAGAACCTGCCCTATTCCTGAAATTATAGTAGCCTGGGTTGAGGTCTGACATTTGAAGTGGGTAGGCTATTCTAACAGACTAAAGACGTTTGACATTTGTCCAAAAATTTAAATTGCTATCTCTAAAAATAAAGAAAATACAGACGTGTCTTCATCTTAAGTGTGTCACACTGTATATATATATATATATATATATATATATATATATATATATATATATATATATATATATATATATATATATATATATATATATATATATATATATATATATAATACATAAAAATTTAAACGGGCCCCGTGTATGGGTTTTAGTGGTCCTAGTTCACGCATATTTGAAAAAAATTGTTCACAATTCAAAAGGGATATCCACATTAGTGAATTTTTGCTAAGAAAATTCACTAAAAACCGGCTGCAAAACTGCAAAGCATCTTTGTGGCCACTGAAAAATTATCAAACGTTAAAACTTATTCTGAATGTGTTTTTTGTTCATTCAAAAATCTCGATCTCCTTACTGGCGAATTTTTTCTACGGTAGCTTAATACTAATGTCACAATCTTACTGCAGCTATTCACAAAGTACATAACTTTACATTTAAGCAACCCTGAATTCTTGTAAGCCCTGTTTTTATCACACAAATGAATAAAAATATTAACTGATTTTTTATTTTAAAAAAGTAATTTAGATCGGAAATGATTCAAAACATTAGGGAAAATATTCAAAAAATTTATTTTTGAAAAATTAAACATTTATTGGCAAAAAAACTGTCTGTTGCAAAATTGAAACAGTGTGCAAAAAGAATAAATTAACTTTTAATTATGAAATACTTTGAAACAATTATTTTTCATAGTCGTGCATAAAGTGATGCCACATTTTTTACAAGTGACATCTGTAAAGCTTTTACAACTTGGATATTTACATCGGGTCCTCTTCTCAGCGAAGATTGGACAATGTCAAACTTGATCTACCTGGATATCTTTGGATGGAACATGCTGAGCATTCTCTTTACGTTGCTTTGCTTGAATGGCTTGTTCTAAACTCGAGCTGGGTCTATCTCTTTTGGAGGTATTTTGACTTCCAACGTTACAAAAAAAATTGGTGACCTCACTTCGGAATTTAGACTGATAAATTATGTTTTGAGAGTTTCCCTTTAAAGTACGAGCTCTCTTATATAGTAGCCAAGCATTCACCATACCTAAATCTAACAAATGGTAAAAAAATCGTATCTACCATTTTCTACTTTTAGAGTAATGCGATATCTTCCTATAAAACTATCCATAAGGTCGACACCACCCATATGGAGATTGTATTATTGGACAATATTAGGACACTCAACATCCATCATGCCTTTTTAGTGAATTTTTTAGTGAATTTTCGTAGAAAAAATGCACTAATGGGGTGATCCCGACTTTTGAATTTTGAAAAAAATTTTGCAAATGAGCGCGAACTAGGACCCCTAGAACCCATATCCGGGGTTAGTTTCAATTTTTATATGTTTATATATATATATATATATATATATATATATATATATATATATATATATATATATATATATATATATATATATATATATATATATATATATATATATATATATATATATATATATATATACATATGTATCACACCGATAACTGAAAAAATAATGGGCCGATTTTGATAAAATTTGGCGTGTACGTTTCTTTTGTAAATAGCTTGGATAAGTTCGTTAGTCAGGAAAATCTGACTAGGTTTTCCGGGAAAATTTTGAGTTTTCATTCGAAAAAAATTCTTATCTCAAAAAGTAATAAACCGATTTTAATAAAATTTAGCACGTACCTTCCTTTTGCAAATGGCCTTGATAAGTTTGTTAGCCAGGCAAATCGAACGAGGTTTTCCGGGAAAATTTTGAGTTTTCATTCGAAAAAAATTCTTATCTCAAAAAGTAATAAGCCGATTTTAATAAAATTTGGCATGTACCTTTACTTTGTAAATGGCCTTGATAAGTTTGTTATCCAGGAAAATCGGACGAGGTTTTCCGGGTAAATTTTGAGTTTTAATTCGAAAAAAATTTTTATTCAAAAAGTAATAAGCCGATTTTAATAAAATTTGGCATGTACCTTCCTTTTGTAAATGGCCTTGATAAGTTTGTTAGCCAGGAAAATCGGACGAGGTTTTCCGGGAAAATTTTGAGTTTTCAGTTAAAAAAAAATTTTATCTCAAAGAATAATGGGCGAATTTTGATAAAATTTGGCACGTACCTTCCTTTTGTAAATGTCTTTGATAAGTTTGTTAATCAGAAAAATTGGACGAGGTTTTCCGGAAAAGTTTTGAGTTTTCATTTGAAAAAAAATTTTATCTTAAAAAATAAAAATTCTATGATAACCAAATTTGGTAGGTAGGTTTACGATATAAAAAGTAAACTATACACCAAAATTTAGTTTTCTATGTTACAAGAAAAAAAAGTTATAATAAAATATTTTGTGCCAGATCATTTTTATGAAAATTCACTACCATAACGCACTTGCTGCGTCTTCGACTTTTTAGTGAATTTTCTTTAAAAAAATTCACTAATGAGGAGATCCCGACTTTTGAATTTTGAAAAAATTTCTTCAAATGAGCGCTAATTAGGCCCCTCAGAAAACATGTCCGGGGTCAGTTTCAATTTTTATATGTATATATATATATATATATATATATATATATATATATATATATATATATATATATATATATATATATATATATATATATATATATATATATATATATATATATATATATATATATATATATATATATATATATATATATATATATATATATGTATATGTATCACACCGATAACTCAAAAAATAATGGGCCGATTTTGATTAAATTTGGTGAAAAAATTCCTTTTGCAAATGGCTTGGATGAGTTCGTTAAACAGGAAAATCTGCCTAGGTTTTCCCGGAAAATTTTGTGTTTTCTTTCGAAAAAAATTTATATCTCCGGAATTAACAAAGTAAGGGCAACCAAATTTCGTACGCTGGTTTATATCCTTATAAGTAAGCTACCTACCAAAACTTCGCTATGTAAGTCAAAAGACAAAAAGGTTATAGGCATTTTAAGAAAAATAAATTGGGGTTTTCCCCAAAACGTCAAAGTGGCGATTTAAAATGTCAAAATTGGCAACATTTAGGCAAATAACTTGAATCTTATACGGGCTATGGAAATAAAATGTCTCAAGAAGAATGTTTTACAAACCCTAAAGTCCTAATTTCAACCGTCATTGTCCTTCATTTTACTAAAATATTTGCAGAAAATTCATTTCAAATAGACCCTTTCTCTGATGCTTGGCAGTAGCCTTAGCAATAGAGTTTATCGTTTAATGGTATATAATTTTTGTCGAATTTTCGTAAAAAATCAATAAAGCTCAATATATCCGTTATTATATAAGATATGAAAAAAATTTGTATATATTAATTATAGGGTGTCTTGAGCTACATCTTAAAATAATATTTCTACAATCACAGGGTGGCCCATAAGTCATTGGTGATACAAATTTCCTTTTTTTTTAATCAAACACGCCTTATGTTATTGCATTTTTGCATTTTCCATCGAGATATAATGCATGTTTGTAAGAAAAGAAATTCTAGACGCAGCAAGTGCGTTATGGTAGCGAATTTTGATCAAATGTTTCATATTTGAACACTTCAATTTGCTATTCACCTATAAGGTTGACCAAGAGACGTGTTTTTTCGGGAACACTTTAAGTTTACTTTTGGAAAATTTTGTACATTTTCACACAATAAAGTTATTTTGATGAAACATGGCACATTATTTCTAATATATAGATCATACTGGTAACCAAATTTGATGCCTGCTTTCTTGAAAAAACACATATATTTGTTATTAAAAACATTTTTATGAAAATTCACTACCATAACGCACTTGCTGCGTCCAGAATTTTCCTTCTTGTCGAAACGTTTCCCGGAAGCGATGGGTTATTTTCCAGCATAAGTGGAGAGGAAGGTAACATGTTTGTTAACTTTCCAAACTAGAGATGATATGTCAGTACCGTCAATTGTGGTAAAATACTCAACTGACGAGCCGTGTTTTTCTTTCTTAAAATTCATCTCCGAAGGCAACTTACAATCTGGAATGCGGATGTGCCTGATGGTACCCAGATAATATATACCTCTTAGCAAGGTACAGCATCAGCTCTAGTGATGTGTAATAACTATCAAAATACAGTCTATATTTTTGCATTATGGGAATGATACTAGCTAAACGGACGACAATATTAGCAGACGCATTAATATCTGGTTCATTAGATGGTCTCTTTTGTAAGGTCTCCTGACCAGAATAAACTTCGAAACGGTAAGCAAATCCTGACACTTCAGCCAATACAAACAACCTGAGGCCTCATTTGTCAGGATTCATTGGGAGATATTGATTCATAAAGTGTTTCACTTTGGTGGCACACATCTGCCTTTCAACTGCGGGAAATTGTTCCAAAGGAATACTACAAAATTTTTCATTCAGAGGATCTATCAAGGGTCGTAGTTTGTGTAGCCGGTCGTGATCTGGATTTTCACGAGCCAAATGCTTCGAGTTATCATTGAAGTGTATATACCTCCGCATCTTTTCGAATTTGTTAACAGGCACCATCTTCCTAATAGGGTCGTATCCTAAATCTACACTCCAGTATGCCCTTATACTTTTTTTTTGTTCCCTCAGGGCTCGTCCGCGGCCTTGCCGCCCCGATAGCACCGCCCTTATACTTGGAAAATGGACTATCGACATGTAGACGCAGATACCCATGTAGTGTTTGATATCCTCCGCCCTAAAATGAGCACTATTGTTTGGGTTCTGTTGTGTTGCATATAAGTTTTATTCTTCTGCAATTCTGTCATTAATTCTGTTATAATTATATAAATTTGCATGATGTTGCATATTTGCAACAACGAAAATATAACAAAAATACATAACTAATGCAAATTGTTTTTCTATCTACTCTATATACATGAAAACTACATACGTTAGCACACACTGACACAAGTTTAATTCAATGCATCAACAAACACATGCCATAATTTTCGTGGCACCTAACCAGAAACTAAACGATAATGACTGGCATGCTACCATCTATGATACAAAACTATAACCTAAATACTAATAGTCCAGTCAAAACAATGTTTAACCTCCTGAAAAATCCGAAAGTTTTGAAACTTCGCATCCTTATTTAATGGTACGTAAGAATGAATCTACCGAAAGTCCTCATGAATAAGAGGCGAGCTCTAGCGGCAATTAGCGAAAATAGGGAACTTTCTTTGGTTTTTCGTTAATATCTCGAGAACCGTTGGTCAGGAGCAAAAGTTGATTATATACGTAATTAAGGACTATCAATTTTTATACAAAAATGGTTATACACATTTTTCCCGTATTTTCAATGGTTCCCGAGTTATAGGCGCTAAAAGAGAGCGTTTTGTAAAAAACCACGTTAGGGCGGTACAATATGGCATTTCTAATAATATGTGACAACAATAAGTTACTAAATTAAATATAGACTTACAATGCCTACTAAACCGGCGCGGAGCGGCAGTAAGTTCCATTCCGGTTTCTCTGCTATCCGCGTCGTTGCATGAGTCTGATGGGAGGTCATTCGTTTCTTTATTACATATCCGTGCGTTCTTACCATTTTCGTTCGGTCAGTGCCTGAGTAGTTTTTCGCAGAGTAGACGTATGTTGTGTTTACATAATAGACATATGAAATGGAAGAGAACTGCGACAAAATTCTTGGTTCACCTTCTGGTGTAACAAAAGTTGGTTTGAAGGGAATCAAATCATTAGTGCGCGCTAGTGAGCAAAGGAAAGATGATTTGGGTTCTAAGCTTTGTGGTACGAGACAACTGGATCACACACTGAGTGTCGAAAACAGTATACACGGGATGAGTCTATAAAGGCTTTCCTGAAACAGTCTGCTGCAGACCCTTATTCATCAACACAAGATAGCTTTTTGCGCCAAACAAGGTCGTCTGTGAAAACATTTAAATTCAAAACAAAATGTTTCTTCTGTGCAGATGTTATTGATGAAGATTATTTTAAAAAACAAATAAAGAAACCTATAAAAGCCCGCAGAAATGCATTCTATTGTCGAAGTAAGGAAATGATTACGACTGTATTGAATCCTGCAGACAGGAGAAATGATGAAAAGGCAGAAGAAGTTAGGCTGCGTCTGTCTAACATTATC
This sequence comes from Tillus elongatus, assembly GCA_964006375.1. NCBI lineage: Eukaryota > Metazoa > Arthropoda > Insecta > Coleoptera > Cleridae > Tillus > Tillus elongatus. The sequence goes on from OZ023265.1 coordinate 29,528,052, forward strand.
CATCTTGTCGCTGCTGATGTAGTGTACCACCTGGACTGCGACCAACAATTTATGTCCCACAAGTCTCCGGAAGAGGGTACAAAACGTGGACGCCCCGAGGCAGATTACATTATAAAGGCTATGGAAGAGATTTACTCCCTCATTGAGAATAGTGAGGAATGCCAACTTTCCTTTGAACAATTACGTTCTGCAGTGTCTGGGGATGTTCTTTCAAATGATACAATTAAAAGCAAACTCAAAGACAAATATGGAGAGAGAATTATAATTGCTGTGGGAGTTGGATGGGGGAGGCATCCATCTATTTCAATGATGTTGGATTCAAAATGTTGAACTCGTGGTATGATGACAGATAAGCTGAGCGACTAAGAGTCGTACAAGCAGCAGCAACAATAATAACGCAGGATGTTCAGAAAAATGTGTATGATACAAGCGCCTACCCTCGGGGCAACCACTTTTTAAAAGAAGCAGCTTCTTGTGTACCTCCAACTCTACAAGTTTTTCTAGAGACATTGATAATGAAAAAAGCAGATAATGCAAATAAAAAAAGAAAATGCATTTCTAATGCTCACAGTATTATCTCTGGATACGTCCAACCTCTTTAATATCAGAAATGATGAACAATGTTGCTTTGTTTGTGTGCAGAAGATTTGCAAGCAAGAAGTTGGTAAACCTTTGATCAAGTTTAGGGTTCAGTGCTTCATATCACAGCGCACAGCAGCTGGAAATGTCAGCAATTGATCACATTCAACCTGATAATAATACTCCTTTTTTACAATTTGTGTTTGACAACGCGGACTTAAATGTTAGAACACTGGACGGTCTCAATACATTCCATTCTATGGGTGGCATCTAATGTGTGTCTTTTGGAAGCACAACTAGAAGCTAACATGAAAAACCAATACCGAGGCTCACCAAGGTAGCACCTGCTATGACAGTAGCAGTGAATTCTTTACAAACTTACTAAAAATCACAAGGTGGATTTAGTAATGTGATTGTGGAGGATCTGAAAGATATAGTCAAGAAAACTGATCAGCTAACTTCATACGATACTCTTTGGTTGGCAGCAAAATGGCTCAATATTAACCTTCATCTCATGCAAACTTACCTATTGTTTCAGGAAGCAAGTGTAGAAGCTGGCCAAGATAATCAAATTGCAGGGCCTTATACCAAGAGCTGATTGTTTTTTCTGTACAAAATTTTCCTTTGAATAACCTCACCAATTTTTCGGTCATATATTTCATTGTTTAATATACCTACATCATGTGCCTCATCAATATACATCATAAGTAACATACATCACGTGATTTTTATACAAAGTTGTGAGGTTTATCTCCTCAATTATCCTTAGTATACAAAAATGTAGGTAAAGCATTGTCAAATATTATTAGAAATGCCATCTTGTACCGCCCTAGCGTGGATTTTCACAAAACGCTCTCTTTTAGCGTCTATAACTCAGGAGTCATTGGGAATACGAGAAAATGTATATAATCATTTTTATAGCAAGTTTGATAAGCCTAAATTAGGTATATAATTAACTTTTGCCTCCGACCAACGGTTCTCGAGCTACTAACGAAAAACCAAAGAAAGTGCCCTATTTTCGCTAATTGCCGCTAGAGCTCGCCTCATATTCATGAGGACTTTCGGTATATTCGTTCTTAGGTACCTCTAGATAAGTGTGCGAAACTTTCGGATTTTTCAGGAGGTTGGGTCATTTTTTGAAGTTTTTTGACTGGAGTATAAAGCAGGTTGTTGTGAATCTGCAACAATGTGCAGTTACCTACTATTTCATTTTTTTAGTGAATTTTTATTTTAAAAAAATTCACTTATAGAGAGATATCGATGGTGAGACTTTGCAAAAATTCTTTCAAATGAGTGCGAACTAGGACCCCTAGAACCCATATCCGGGGTCAGTTTCAATTTTAATATGTTTATATATATATATATATATATATATATATATATATATATATATATATATATATATATATATATATATATATATATATATATATATATATGTATCCGTCTGATAACTCAAACAATAATTAACCGATTTCGATGAAACTTGGTAAGTGATTTTCTTTTATTAATGGCTTGGATGAGTTCGTTGGCCAGAAAAATCGGACGGGGTTTTACGGGAAAATTTTGAGTTTTCTTTCGAAAAAAATTTTTTTCTCCGAAAGTAACAAAGCTGTTTTATTGAAATTTACTATATATATATATTGCCTTAGGAGAGATATTACTACGTACTGAAATTCAACTTTCTAGGTTTATAAAAAATTGAGTTATTCAAATTTTAAATTTTCTTTCGAAAATTTTTTTTTCTCCGAGAATTACAAATTTATTTTAATGAAATTTGGTAGATATCTTGAGTTAGGAGAGGCCTTACTACACAATAAAATTAAACTCTCTAAGTTTATAGAAAATTGAGTTATTCAAATTTGAAGCATTTAATATTTAACATGAAGTTTTTACCACAGAAATCGTAGAAACGACGAAACGATTTTCACGTCTCTAGTATCAGGATCACATGACAGGATAGGCAGTGGCAGTGTTCAAGTTTTTTTTAGTATAGTGTAATGCATGTGGCGTCTGGCGATTGCTTCAGGTCGGTATTGGTATTGGCACATGAATAAGACCTAATATCGCTCGCGTCCAAAAGAAAAATCATGAAAGTTATGCGATTACGTGCCTAATGGACAGTCAGTTTTAATCAACAATACCCATCCCTTCCTTTTAAGTTAAAGCAAGAATTTTAGGCTGTTATTGTATTCTAATTTTAAGAATTTAAATAATGAAGGGAAATATTTTTATAATTATACAGTGATAAAACAAATTATTACGATATTCACTCTATATAATTATAATATGAACCGTTTCGTTAAATGTGGCTTCTTCAGAAACAAAAGCAAAATGCGTGTAGTAATTAACTACAGATGCAAATATTCATTTGTTTTATTATTTACGTTTGAATTGCATTTACATCAGAGATTATTAGTGAATTTTTATTTAAAAAAATCACTATTAGAGAGGGATCGATGGTGAGACTTTGCAAAAATTTTTTCAAATGAGCGCGAACTAGGACCCCTAGAACCCTTATCCGGGGTCAGTTTGAATTTTTATAGGTTTATATATATATATATATATATATATATATATATATATATATATATATATATATATCCTTAAAAAACTTAAAAAATAATTAACCGATTTCAATGAATAATGGATTGGATGAGTTCGTTATCCAGGAAAATCAGATGGGGGTTTCCGGGAAAACTTTTAATTTTCTTTCAAAAAAAAATTTGGCTCCGAAAATAACAAAGCTGTTTTAATGTAATTTACTATATATGTTGCCTTGGAGGAGACCTTACTAAGTACCAAAATTCAGCTTTCTAAGTTTATCGAAAATTGACTTATTCAAATTTTAAATTTTCTTTCGAAAAAAATTTTTTTCTTCGAAAATTACAAAGTTGTTTTAATGAAATTTGGTGAATATCTTGCCCTTTGAAAGGCCTTACTACGTATTAAAATTAAACTTTCTGAGTTTATAGAAAATTTAGTTATTCAAATTTTAAGCATTTAATAAAAATTCACTACCATAACGTACTTGCTGCGTCCAGAGTAGGGTTATGTAGATAAAAAGGAGTTGTTGCAAATTTGCAACCGTATGAATTTAAGGGTTAAGGGAGAGTGGGTCTGTAGTAAATCACATAAAATTAGAATCGTATCTATTCTATTGTGAAAAAATGCTCAAAGGATTATTTTTTTTCGCTTGAACGAACTTTTTTTAAAACAAAATCGGTGCGCCTGAAATTTGTAACCTAAGTACTCTTATTAAAAATGAAAACTGTAAAAAAGTACACACATACAAACTTAAGCAACGCTGGTCTTGTTACTTTTGCTGTGTTGTCCTTGTTTGTTGTTCTGAAATACTTCTTAGCTAACTCTAGACATTAGCCCAGGGGAGAGTTGTTTTCATGGTGCAAAACTGATAGGCAGTTGTCACATAATAAAACAAACAAGTATCAAATTCGGAGTGATTATTTCGTGAAAGTACAGTGAACAGAGTTTCAGTTCGGATTGAGTGCTTTAGTGTAATAATGGCTCTGAAAAACAGGAAGTGCCAGGAAGAAGACGGGAAGTGAAACGAGCACAAATGGGAGCGCCTAAGGGGGAGCTGCTCTTCAAGTTGTTTAAGTCACAAGTTTTAATTTACGGTCAAGCTCCACAAACACTAAATGTACAGTCATGCAATTAGAAAATTGGTAAATTTAAGATTAACTCCAGCTGTAAATTATTATGAAAGTTTATTACTTCCTGAAGCCAATTGCTTCTGATAACTTCTTCCATTAATGCTGTCTACCGATTTTAGTTCGGAGTGCTTGCCTTGTTTAATTGGGATAGTACATAGTAGCGGATTGCTAACAGATTAGCCTACATTATACTGCAAGAGCATGCACAGGGTGTTTCAAAAATGATAGTCTATGTTACAGGTGCACATTCAGCACAAAAAATAAGACTATTTTTTCATATAAACATGTGTCCTAAAATGCTTAGTTTTTTAAAACAGCGTGTTAAAATTATTTGTTTTTGTCAGTTTTTCAAGAATAAGTCTGAGTCAAATTGAAATTTTGGCGTAAAAGTTAGCATGCGGGTGTTTTGAGGGCAAGAAATTTAAATATGTTTTTGTTAACAACACTTCTGGTAGAGGGCTCCACCTTTCAGACTATGTTTGCATTCAATTGGATATAATTTTTTGACACCCAGTAATAACGACCTACCGTATAGCTACATTGCAGCCCTTATCAATTGTAAGCAAAAAATATATATTTGATCCAAATCTCTCAGACACACCATTTTCGAGATATTTCAATTTTTGTATGTCGATGTCGCTAAAAAATTTATTTTTCTCAAGTAATTAATTGTAAATAACAAATAAAAAAGTTTATAAAATTTTATGATGCCTGACAACAATAAATGTTCAAAATGTCCACCCTTCACTTCAATACACTTTCGTATTCTGCGGAGTACACAACATCGTACTCTGTGAAATATTTCTGGTGTATTTCTAATTTGTTCGTATCCATGTACAATTCTTTGCTGCAGATCATCAACATTTTCAGCATTTGCTCCATAAGCAATACTTTTGAGATGCCCCCATAAATAAAAGTCCATAGGATTTAAATCAGGGGATCTACAGGCCATGGCTGAGGTCCACCGCGTCCGATCCGTCTGCGTCCAAAAGTATTGGTTAGGTAATTTCTGACATTTAGGGCGAAATTTGAAGGGGGGGCTCCGTCATGCATAAACCACAGGTTATGTGTTATGTCAAGAGGTATATGTTATAATAACCCATTGAGTTGGTTTTGCAGGAAATCAAGATAAGTTGTAGCATTGAGTCTGTGAGGTAATAAAATTGGTCCTATTAAATTACACCCTACAATTCTAGCCCATACATTTAAGGAGAATTGCTGTTGATGATGGCTTTCAAAAACTGCGTGGGGATTTTTGTCAGCCCAAATATGGCTGTTACGAAAATTGACGATCCCGTCGCGCCTAAATCCAGACTCGTCAGTGAACAATACACAATTCAACAAGTTCTCTAGATTATTATGTCAAAGACGCCATTGGCAAAATTGTAGGCGAGGTATAAAATCTCTTTCAGGCGATAGTGCCTGCACACGTTGGATGTCATATGGACGCAATTTTTGCTCGTGAAGAACTCGCCATATGGTTGCATTGGATGCTACCAGATGATTGGCGATTTCCCTAGTACTTATTTTTGGATTTTGTTCAATTTCATCCAGAACAGCCTCTTCAAAATCAGGATTTCGTGCACTTCGTGCCTCGATCAATAGTAACTTTATTAAGGGCACCTGGTAATATATATATATATATATATATATATATATATATATATATATATATATATATATATATATATATATATATATATATATATATATATATATATATATATATATATATATATATATTGGAAAGAGACAGATCGATGTATTAGATAATGTAAATATACCTGTTTCTCGCAGACGGATGTCAGCTTTGCAAACAATAAACAATAAAAAAGGTTTTTTAGAACAAATTTTTAGTTATCGGCGAAGCTCATTATGTTATTTTTCTTTAATTTAGTACCCTCCTGCGTGTACATAGGTGTTACTATGGTCCAAGATTGAAGATTCTGGCTTAAGGGGAAATGTATTGAGTTATCGGATTTTACGAAAATTTTCTACCACAATTTTTATATGTTTATATATATATATATATATATATATATATATATATATATATATATATATATATATATATATATATATATATATATATATATATATATATATATATATATATATATATATATATATATATATATATATATAAATATATATGTATGTATGTATGTATCACACCGATAACTCAAGAAATAATGGGCGGATTTTGATTAAATTTGGTGAATAGGTATTCACCAAATCTAACCAAAATCCTTTTGCAAGTAACTTGGATACGTTCGTTAGTCAGGAAAATCGGCTCAGGTTTTCCCGGGCAATTTTGTGTTTTCTTTCGAAAAAAATTGATATCTCCTCAATCAGTGAATTTTTTCTACGAACAATCACTAAAAATTGAAACTGACCCCCAATTCTAGGGTCCTAGTTCGCGCTCGTTTGAATAATTTTTATTTTATTTAAACGTCGCGATATTTTCTAAATAAACATTTGATTTTTTGTTATAAATACTTACCAGTTTTTGTTATTTAGCAAGATATATATATATATATATATATATATATATATATATATATATATATATATATATATATATATTACTAAATAGCCATAAATTAGAAACTGAATAGTTCGTAGGATTTTATTGAATACACAGAGCAATTTTTTTCTAGATATTAGTGCTGATAGATGATGGATGATACATGAGATGAATACCTAAAGTGTATTACCCCCAGACGAAGCTTTAGAAAAACTCTTACTACGTCATAGGATCTCCGTCTTAAAGGTCTATACTCTTGATGCATAAAGGCACATCTGTCTAAGTGTAGGCGTGTAAAGCTATTAAGTTATTTCATTGAACTTTCAGTATATTTACCTCAGTGATCAAAGGTATTTCAACACAAGCAGTAGTTTTTGCCTTTATTCGATATTGGTTACATTCCAAAGATACGACTACCTCTAAAATGTGTCCGCCCACTTAAACATTTTACTCTATGTGTAAAATAATGGAACACCGAAAGAACAACGTATTTATTTATTTATTGTAATCATCTCCCAAAAGATAATCTTAGTAATAGCGCAAACATTTCACAGCAAAGGCAACAAGTAAATTACAATCTATTAATTATATATAGCAAATTAATTTCTCTTTATTGATCTAAAAAAATACAATTCTAAAATACATATGGCTAATGCTGACTATACTAAATCCAAGGCGTCCCAAGGTCGATGGTGCCTGAGAGGTATGTGGAAAGCCAAAATGATATCGATCTAAAAATTTGGTTGGTACAATAATCAAGTATGCTCTATCTATCCAAGATATTTTAAATTACGCGTTGTTGCCACTTCGACTGCAAAGTTGTAGTAGCCTTGTTATTTTAAATAGAGCATTCTGCATGTTATATTTTTTTCAAATTCCTTGTCTAACCCTGGAATGCTACACTTATTTTCAGAACCCATTTTGCTACAGTGGGGTACAATCGTACCACAAATAAAACTTGGCTCAATTTTCGAAATTTTTCTTTATTTATAAAAATAACATTATAGCATCTTAGAAAATTTCTGTAAATACAAGTGAATTACTAGAAACGTATTGATAAATTATTCGGCATAAGTAAGGCACACTTTTTTATGATGCTGTAAACATATGAATGTGTTGCACATCGCGCATTTTGTCCTGGATATTCGGTCTTGGCTCCTAGGACATGAAGTGCATCTACACGTGTTAGTATTGGGCTTTGTTGGTACTTATACTGTAGGGGCTATTTTCAGTACATTTTGTATAGTCTGACGGAGTTCACGTCTTAAAGTTACGGTTTCCAAACGACTTTCCATATGAGGACTCACCAAATCCAGTGCAAGTTTTTTCAAATATCGTCGGCCTAATATGAAAACTCCAAAAATCATAATTTTACAGTAGAGAGGAAAAACTGACTTACTGTATTAATTTGCAAGATTTGATGTCAATATGATCTGAACATTTTGTTATATTATCGATATGTTCTGTAGTATCGAATTTTACCTATAAAATCAAAATTATAGAAAAATACGGGAGTTGTGCAAAATGCATTCTTATTTGCAGAGTTGTGCAAAAATCATATACAAATCACAGTTGACAACTAACAATTTAATATAATATTATTTTTATTAACTATACATCATACCTATAAAATATTACAATACTTATTCTTACTCGTGCTTTAAACTGTCGTAAAAAGAATGGTAATCTTTTTCAATTGACTGTTTTAAAAACATAAGATGTTCAAATTTCCCTTTTTTTATTTTTAATTTATCTCTATATAAAGCTGGTAGCGATTTTTATTCGAAGTAATAAAGGTTTCTTTGCACTCTTGGTAAGACTCCAAATTCTTCAGAATGTCTAAGTTTAAACTCGATTGTGCCAATAGAATTGTATTTCAAAGCCCTTAGATTATTTGTACTGTGGGATCGCCAACTTTATGTCCAGGTCTTATAGACTTGATTATATTTAATGTAGAAAAATCGTTAAAACACGTGTGATCCAGGTAGTTAACCTCGTACGGTTTAGGATTTTTCCTAGCTAATTTACAGAAAGCTACATAATCGGCTGGCACATTGATAGTTCTGCCTTTTAATTTTTGTTCAATAGTGGAGTGTACAGAGTCACACTCCATCTGGGTGTGACCCTTTTACAAATATTTCTGTGTGATGCAAACTCCTTTTTCAACAGCCAGGTTCAATAGTGCATTGGCCAAAGTGCAGTTGCGATTTTGACCACTGCACCCGAGTTTGGATAGTGCCCTTTTGGCACTTCAAAACAAAAAAACTTTATTTCGAAATTACAAGTTTAATTATAATTTTAAAACAAAGGAGAAATACACGATGTTTAATGTTGAAACACTCGTAATAAATTCTAACATAATATTGTCTCTTACTTGTATATATAAAGTCAAATATGCTTAGCTAACATTATAAAATAAAACAACTTAAACTAAATAATTATGATGACTATGATTATTCAGCGGTTTCAGTACTTCCGCGTTGAACGACTGCTTCGATCCTATTAGTCTACTGACACGAGATATCAGTATAGCATTATACAGGGTGCTGTAACTCCTCCCTTGCCAGATGAGATTTAGGGTACCTAAATCTTGAAATTGATGTCCTCCAGGGGAACTTCGTGGGTCTTCTTAAGTTCGTTGACGATTTCGGACTCGACGGCGGAACTGGTTATTCTGTCTTTAAATTTCCAAAAACAGAAATATGCTACTGTTAATAAAAGAACACAAACAGTTAAAGTAAAAACACTAATCGAAGTATGAATTACAGGAACACTTATTGTTTGTAGTAACTCCTTCTGATGCTGTAGTTGGGATTTCACTAAATTCAATTCATCTAAATTTATAGATTCTAGATGTAAAGGCACAATGTTAAGTTTTGAGTTCATGGACAGTTCACTAAATTTGAGTTCGGGTAACGGTACATAGAAAAGTTTTTTAATTTCAGATTGATGAGAACTTACTGTTTGTCCTTTGATTTTTACCTCACAGCCTTCTTCTATTTTTACCAGATAACTACCATCTATGGCCATGATTTTACGGTCATCGCTGCATCTGTAGTTGACTATATTTTCTACTGGAGAGATGATAATCCATTTACTTTCGCTGATCTTCTGAATCTTCACATCTTCTATTAACATTTGGTGATGCTCACAATTGTTATACTGGGTGGAGAACTTTATTAATTGTATTTCACAAGGGCTGTTTGGACTGATGTGATTCATTGTTGGAGCTTGACACAGGAATTCAGTTGGTCGGACCTCTCGACATGGTCCATCATGGAGTTTGTAATTTTCATCATTCAAGGAAAGGTATTTTGAATGGGGAATTAATGTTAGGAATGTGTGGGTCATTATAAGGGGAGTTTTGTATAGAGATGTTCAGGTGATAGGATGTGTTTTGTAAAAAGTTAAAGTCTTGTAAAAGTGGTTGTAGTTCAATCGTTCTAATCAATGTCCATTTATCGATTGCGTTTTGCATAGTTCCTATTTTTAGGGGTAGCAGTCCAGGGTTGTCATTCAGTCTGTTAAACTCTACCTGTCCAAGGACATGGGTGAGGAAGAGGATTGACCTGAAACATTAGGTCGTTTTAGATTTCGTAGATGTCGTTTAGCTATTTGTTTATTTTTTCTAATTAATGCAACTATTTTATCTGTAACTTTTATCAATTCAAATGGACCTTCGAATTTTGGATTATTTTTATTTCGTTTATCTACTTTAGTATAGACATGCGTTTCCTTATCAAATAAAGCGGTATCATCTTTGGAATTTCTGCCGGACACAACTCTTAATTTATTTTTTTCTAAATTCTCTTTAATTTTTTCGTACATTAAATTTAGTTTATTTTTATGTTGTAATAGGTACTCTTGCAAGAGTTTTTGTTGATCGTTTATATCATACACATCTTTACTAGAAGTATGACCTAAGACAATATCAAACGGGGTAAAATTTGTGGCTGAATGAATGCTATGATTGTATGCCATAATCGCATAACACATAATTTTTGTTATCGGGTCTTTTGGATAAATTTGACGTAATATGCGTATGTGTTCTAATAAAGTTGAATGCAAACGTTCTATGAGACCGTTAGAATTTGGATTTCTGGGGGTGGTGAAATGAACTTTTATCTTGTGCAAACTAAATAATTGTTTTACAGTTTCTGAGCATAGCTCGGAACCATTGTCACTTACTATTTGCTCGGGTGTTCCGTAGTAAGAAAAATACTGAATTAAAGCATTACAGGTTTCGATTGGATTTTTACTACTAATAGCTACTGCTTGCCCTAATTTGGAAAATGAATCAATTAAAGTTAAATAAATTTGATTTTCAATTATAAATGTATCTATATGTAAAATTTGGAAAGGTCTACTTGGAGTTTCTGTAAGCATTAAAGGTATATTAGGTGGGTTACGGTCATATTTTGCTCTTTTACATATTTCACAATTATTTATAAATTCAGTAACTTTTTCTTTCATGTGTAAAAAATAATATTTATTAGCTATTTCTTTAAGTGTCTCATTAATACCACGATGATTAGTTTTAGAGGTGTGATAACTTTGTATTACTTCTAGAATATCAGCTGTGTCGGCCAAAGGAATTCTACGTTTCGGACAGCTTATTATTTCAGGGCCATTATCATTAAATAGTTCAGTGTAAATATTACTAAAGTCCTTATATAATTGATCGGTTTCAAAATTAAAATAATAACGTTTATTTGAAACGGTATAATCTCGTAAAAATTTAACAATATGGTCTCTAATATTTTGTCGAGGAATTTGCACTAAGTATTTAGTTTGATTATAAATTTTTACCTGTTTTACTGGTCTAGGGTTATAATTTACTGGGGAAATATAATATTGATTCGGTTGTTTTTCAATGGGATTTTCAGATATTTGTATACTTTTTTTCGGTTCAACATTTACTTGAGAATGATCACTTTCGTCCGAGTTTTCAGTTGGTTTTTGTGCGAGTAAATTACGTCTTAGTTCACTTAAAGGGATATCTTCTGAATTTGGACTATTAGGAATTTCGATTGGGATAAAAGGCATTTCCGGTGGAGTCATAGATGGTATATATTCATTTGTCGGCTGTGGTAATATCATACTTAAGGGAGGTGTATTTAGTTCACGGTCAAAGTCCTGTAAACGTCTCTCATTACTGTCTACATTATTAAACGTAGATGAAATCTCATCATCTAGAGCATTTACCTGTATGCGAGATAATGCGTCAGCGTTTGTATTATATTTTCCTTTTTTATATATAATTTCATAGTCGTACTCTTCCAATTTTAGTCTCCACCTAGTTAATTTTGAATTTGGTTCTTTTAATTTCATTAATCAAACTAATGGTCTATGATCGGTGTAAATGTAAAATTTACGTCCGTATAAATATGGCCTAAAATATTTAGTCGCCCAAACTATAGCTAAAAGCTCTTTTTCTATAGTCGAATATTTTTGTTCACTATTATTTAGGGTGCGAGATGCATAGCTTATTGGTTTATCACTACCTAAAGGTCCTTGCGATAACACTGCCCCTAAAGCTACATTTGAAGCGTCTGTCGTTAAAATAAAAGGTTTTGTAAAGTCGGGATATTGTAAAATAGGGTCATTCATCAAAATGTTTTTACAAGTTTCAAAAGACTCAAGGAAATCTTTGTCATGATTTATATTGGCATTTTTCTTAAGGCATTTAGTTAGTGGTTTAGTCAATTTTCCAAAATCGCGTATAAATTTTCGATAATACCCCACAAGACCTAAAAAGCCTTTGATTTCTTTACGGGTCTTGGGAAGTGGATACTGTTTTATGGCCTTAATCTTATCTGGATTAGGTTTCACCCCCCGATCTGTGATTATATGCCCAAGATACATGACTTCCTTCTTTAGAAATTCGCTTTTATCGAGCTGAATTTTTAGGTTGGCCTGTCTTAATCTTTCAATTACGTCTTTTAGTCTTTCAATATGTTCCTGAAGGGAAGTTGAAAATACTATGATGTCATCTAGATAGGAAAAACATTTTTCGTTTTGTATACCCCTCAGAATATTTTGCATTAGGCGCTCAAAACAGGGTGGCCCATTAATAACTCCAAAAGGTAGGCGCATATGTTCAAAATGGCCGAACTGCGTGGAGAAGGCCGTTTTCTCAATATCTTCTGGTGCCATTTCAATTTGATGGTAACCAGAAGCTAAGTCAAGAGTGGTGTAATATTGGCTTCGTCCGAGTTTTTCTAAGATGTCGGAAATATTAGGAAGAGGATATTTGTCCGGGATAGTTTTGGCATTTAATTTACGATAATCTATTACCATACGAAATTTTTGTTTACCACTGCTGTCCTTTTTTTTTGGAATCACTAATACAGGGCTGGACCATGGAGAACAGGATGGTCGAATTATACCTTGTTTTAGTAAGTCGTCTACTTGTTTAACTTCTTGTTGTTGAACATGGGGTAAGCGATACGGTCTTACATAAACTGGGTCCGGGTCAGATAATCTAATATGGTGTTTTATTTGATGTGAAAATGTGACAGGGACTCCTTCACAATAAAATATATCTTTATATTCCCTACATAAAGCTTCAATTGCTGTTTTTTCTTCAATATTTAAATGATCAAGTCTAAGTTTTTCTAAATTTTGATTTTGAAGATATTCTAATTCTATCCCTGAAAAATCTACGTCCATGTGTTCGTCAATGTTTTCAGTGAAATTTAATTCTGTTTCCGTAATTGGGTCAAGTTTCAATGGCGAGTTTAATATTACTTGTACATGTTTATCTGTACTATTCAAGACACTCACATATGAAAAACCCTGATCTACGTTAACTAATGACTCTGGTATTTCTACTCCAGGTCGCAATGTTAATTTCGATAAAACGCCAGTATTTGTGGAACAGGAAACTGGAATTTTAATAATTTTCTCTGTTCTTGCTTCTATTTCAATTTTAAAATTTTGGTACGTTCTTTTATAAGTATTATGTTGTTCAGACGGCAAATAAAGTGGAATTACTGCTTTATCTGTAATTAATTTTCTATTTTTAAAATCTATTCTGGCTCCTAACCTTTGTAATAAGTCAGAGCCAATCAGACCATGATATTGGCTACTAATATTAAAAATGTAAAATTTATATTTTGCTTTTCCTGTGTTAAACATTAATGGTAAGGGAATTTTTGCAATTTCGTTATGTGTACTTGTCTGTTGGACGGATTTGATTTGAAAATATTCATTTTCTATAAAATTTTTGTAATAAGTATAAGCTAAAGATGGGCACAATAAAGATTTCGTACTACCACTGTCCAACATAAATTTTAAATTTATACCAGGCACGATTACATAGGGTAGTTTTGGGCAATTATCTAAATTAACCTGTATTATCTGTTCTGATCTAAATTCAGGCTCGAATGAAAATTTTCTTCATGTTCGGTATAATCATTAAAATTATCTCTAGGTTCATAATAATTTTCAGGGTAAGGTTCGGAAAAGTTATCAGGTTCATAATATTCAGAATTTGTTTCATAATTTCCTTGACTAAAATTTGTGTCGTTGTAGTCATTGTTTTGTATAGGTCTGTCAGATTGTACTTCGTGATGATAAAGTTCCTCACTCGTATATCGTCTGTTTTGTGTATTAGGTATGGTATTTGTCGGTCTATGATTTCTGGTCGACGTTTCCATAGGGGTAGGCTTGTAAGTCGGAACAAAATTAGGGTTGGGTCGGAAAACATTTCTATTAGAATTTCTTGCGAAATTTTGTGAAGCAGGTTGATAATGAGGTCTCTGTTGTTGAATGTTTTGTTTTCTCTCAAAAGGATTTAGTTGTGGAAAATTATTTCTTGAAAATTGTGAATTAGATGCTCTTTGATTAAATGGTTGATTACTAGAAAATGGTTTATGAAAATTACCTAGATTTTGAGAAGTAAAACTATTTTGGAATGGTTTATTTTGGAAATTGTTACTATTACTGTTTTTATTAGGTGTGTTAGTATGCATATATTTCATTTGTTTTTCGCCATATTGGAAATTTTCTTCCTCTACGACTAATGCCATAGCTTGCTCCAAATGTATCGGTTTTTGTAATCTAATTGCAAGTCCTAATTGTCCGTGCAGTCCATGTAAAAAGGTCTGCAAAGCCATTTTGTCATAAATTTCATTTTTTACTAAACGAATATTGTTATCATCTATAGTTAATCTTAATTTACTTTGTAGCAAACTTCTGGCATCTTGTTTCATAAGTCTCTAGCTAAACAATCTTCATCTCTCTGGTCTGAAAAATATTGTTGTAAGAGAAGTTTTATACGGGGCCAATTTGTGGCATCTTCTCTACTAGCTATTAAAGATTTTGCTCTTCCCTCTAGTTTATTAACTATTATTCTAAGTATCCAATTATTGCGGTCATTATTTAAATTTTGTGTATCAACAAAAGATGATAAGAAATTTTCACAAGCTCCAATAAATAATGCCAAAGTGGCTTGATCCCCGTCATAACTAGGAATTGCATTAATATGATTAGATTCAATTTTGGTTTGTGCAGCAACGTTTTGTTCAGTCATTTTAATATTGGTATTTTCTAACGTAAAATTATTATCTAAATTTAACACCAATTTGGCTGGTTTAATAATATTTTGTCTAGAAATATTCTTAAAATTTTTATTTGAGTCAGACATACACAATTATAAAATTTATGGGATAAATATATATAAAGGATAATGAAAATTACTCACAATAATTTTTCCATATGCTTAATTATGAAGTCGGCAATGTTGTCCTTCTTCGCTGACGATTTTTGGTCACTTCTATCTACACTTGACTTGGCCCTTCGAGGTTGGCGATGACGTCCTTCCTTTTGTGGCTGTGTTGTCTTCTGCTGGTGGTGGCTTCTGCTGTTGAGGTTGGCGATGATGTCCTTCCTCGTTGACGATGTTTGTCACTTTAAATTTTGTAGGTTGCAGGTTTTTAACGATAAAAATCGACGTGTACCTTTGCGATTTTTGTCAAAAATACACTTAAACCTACACTAACGACTGCGCCAGTTTGGATAGTGCCCTTTTGGCACTTCAAAACAAAAAAACTTTATTTCGAAATTACAACAAGTTTAATTATAATTTTAAAACAAAGGAGAAATACACGATGTTTAATGTTGAAACACTCGTAATAAATTCTAACATAATATTGTCTCTTACTTGTATATATAAAGTCAAATATGCTTAGCTAACATTATAAAATAAAACAACTTAAACTAAATAATTATGATGACTATGATTATTCAGCGGTTTCAGTAGTTCCGCGTTGAACGACTGCTTCGATCCTATTACTCTACTGACACGAGATATCAGTATAGCATTATACAGGGTGCTGTAACTCCCGTCGGTGTATAATATTATTTGTTGTGTAGACTCAAGTTGGGGAATAATTTTAGTGGATAAAAAATCACAAATTATTGATCAGAAACAATTAGGATTAAGTTCCCCTTCGCCTTCGTGCCACAAATAACAGTAGCCATATTTTGTACCAAGATCAAAAATGGTGAAATTGTGAACGATTAGTTTGGCATAAGAGTACCGACTGCAGGTCCATTGTGAACACTTTATTATTTGAATTTTTAGCTTCCGCCTTTTCTTTACCTGCTTCCTTTTTGTGCGATGTGTTCTGTGTATACATCTTCTTCTATATTTTTTGTCTTGTACCGTACAAAAATATCACACTCATCCTTCTTTGGTGAGAAAAGTGCTAGGTTTAAATCTTCAAACATGTTTGAAAATGTAGCTAGCGAGATTGCTTCAGTTTTATGTTGTACGCACCAGTCTTCTTTGTAAACATTTTGTGAGATATCAGAGGAGTCAGGATGAGAGGAGCAGACAGACGCCCATGGAAATGAGAAAAAGTAATCCCGAATTGTGTTTCAGTTCGCGGAGTTTTAGTGCCTAACCACACGTGGGTGTGGTGACTGTGTGTATTGCTCAGGAAGCAGTGACCATGCCATAGCATTCAGGTTGTGTATTAAGAAGGAGGGGGGATGCGAGGAGAGTAAGTAGGTTGCTGAACCATATTGTCTAAATAATTTCTGTCTGCAAAGGCCTCCGCTATCCTCCTTTGTGGATCGGTTTTTGAAGATCCTAGCCATTCCTTATAGGTTGAAGTCACCAAGAATAGTGACCTTGAAGAAAGGATATTCAGAAATCAGATGGTCGGTTTTTTCAGAAATGTAATCAAAGAGCTGGACAAAGTTGTTGTCAGAAGGTGACCGGTAAATGCAACAGATGAATTTAGTTGCAGCACTGAGAGAGAGTTTTATCCATAGTAGTGATATTTATTGTAGAAAGCACAGCTCAAACTTTATTATAACCAGTTAAATACCAGCAATCGCTAGTGTTTACATATAAACACGTTCTCGAATGACGAAACATCAGTACTATCTGCTAGGGACGCTGATATTCTTGAAACAAGAAATCAGCCAGACTGTCTTGTATTGTCATTATATAGTACTTGTTAATACTCTGCGAGCCAAAGTCTATGTTCAATAGCATGAGCAAATTATAAGCAAAAAAACTGCTTTGTGTCATATATGCCACGGTATGTGGTAAGGCGTTAAGATAACGAATTTACTCTATTTGGGTGCTCCAAACTTTATACAAAATTATACTTATTATTATTTTAGTTTTCTGCTTAAAAGTTTTAAGCCCTTCAATAACACATCCTGCAAAGCAATCTACAAAATGAAATAACTCCAAATTCCGAGATTTACGAACACCTCCCAAGAGTCTTGTTATTCAAACTAACCAAATACTTGATCTATACTTGACTACAAGAATCTCGCGATATTTACTGACGTTAATAAAACAACGGTGTTTCCCATAACGCGCACAGACACAGCGACAATCATGGGGGTGTTGTTGTTATTGTTACCACACTATATCTTAGTGTTGAAAGCTCCCTTGATAGATATTCTTTTCCAGCACGTGATTGTTATATATTTACTCCGACAGGGCGTTGTCAGCAAGCAATCAGCTGAGTAGACAGACACTTCGATCACCCTCTTCTATTTTTACATCAATAACGTATTTATTTTTACACCAACTACATAACCTAGGTTAACAAATATTGAGTTACAATGAACCTATATCGTATTTCTTGATTTGCGTCACCAAGGTGGTTGTAAAACAAAAGTATAAAAAGAAAAAAAAAACGCAGCAAGTGCGTTATGGTAGTGAATTTTCATAGAAATGATCTGGCACAAAATATTTTATTATAACTTTTTTTTCTTGTAACATAGACATCTAGATTTTTGTGTATAGTTTACTTTTTATATCGTAAACCTACCTACCAAATATGGTTATGATAGCTTTTTTATTTTTTGAGATAAAAATTTTTTTTGATTGAAAACTCAAAATTTTCCCGGAAAACCTCGTTCGATTTTCCTGACTAACGAACTTGTCCAAGCCACTCACAAAAGGAAGGTACATGCCAAATTTTATCAAAATTCGGCTCATTATTTTTTGAGTTATCGGTGTGATATATATATATATATATATATATATATATATATATATATATATATATATATATATATATATATATATATATATATATATATATATATATAAACATATAAAAATTGAAAATAACACCGGATATCGGATATGGGTTCTAGGGGTCCTAGTTCGCGCTCATTTGCAAAAATTTTTTCAAAATTCAAAAGTCGGGATCTCCCCAATAGTGAATTTTTTCTACGAAAATTCACTAATAAAAATAACATGTATTTCGATGTCATTTATTAGTGAATATTAGTGGAAAAAATCTTATATGCAGCATTGTGACTGAAACATTGCAAACATTATCTAAGCAGGCATAAATGCAACTTGAAAAGTAATTCGGCAAAAGTTAACTAAGGCAAAGAAACTGGACGTAGCAAGCGGTTTGTTGTAGCGAATTAAAAAAAAACTTTTTCAAAACCTATCAATTTAATTGTTTATTGTAAGTAAAAACTGTAGTTTGTCTACGTAATAGATTTGTTACGAAGGCAATACGTATTGTAAATTGCATGAAAATAACTTTATTTTAACATTTATCTAACCATCAACATTTACATGCTTCGAGAGAAATAAAAAATTTAGGGACGCGGCAAGTGCGTTATAGTAGCGAATTTTCATAAAAATTGTACACCATTATTATACGGCATATTAGTAAAGTTTATGTTAGACTTGCACAAACCTTGAAGTTCGATTTTAAAGGTCCTAGTACGTGCACATTTAAAGAATTCTTTCGAAAGTGTTACCATCGATATCTCTCTATTATCAAATAATTCTTGTATTCTAACTCCTTTAAGAAAAATGCCCAAAATTCAAATTTATATGAAGCTAAAGAACTAGATTTTGCTATATCTGTAGATAGTGTAAGTGTCTTTAAAAGAAACTTGTATTGCAAATATCATTATTAAAGTTATACAAAAGATTTCCAGAAGGAAACTTAATTCATATTTAGAAAAGTAAATTATCTGCCAAATTATAAACATAGCAGTTATTTTTCCTCATTAATCGGCAGTATAATTTCGTTTTAATCAACCTAATCAAACCGGTTTTTTCAATATCAGCAACAACAAAATTATAATTTCAAACTCAAAGGTGACAAACTTATTTAGGCGTTTTAAATAAAATGAGATCTTCTTCAAAACGTATGAAATCCGTGCACTATTGTTACTCCAAATGTCAAAATAAAACATAAATAACATACATTCATAGACTTGGATTCGATGGCGTATCCTTCTGCTTAGGAGACAAGCGCAATGCCCCCTGGCCATCTAGGCATATGTCAATTAACGTTTTATTTCCGTGATACTTTAGATCAGCTTCACGCTCGGGATACTATATTATTCAAAGCATACGTAACAATTAATTACGGAATTGGTAGAATTACCATTGAAACACTTCCCACGACTGTTTCGCTCTTATATGACGTCTTTTGTTTAAGTTTAAAGATAAAAAAAATATACTTTTGAATCATTTTTATAGAGACTACAAATATAGTGTATTTTAATAATTGATTGAATCCCCCAGTTAAATAACAATCACTTTGCAAATTTTTAATTTCATGTCGTCTGTCATTTTCCATAATTGCAGCCTAGATTTCACGATTATTGGTGCGGGTAGTATGTTTTATGTCTGGTATATATTTAGTTTGGTTACCGTTGATGTATGGTTTATACCTGTTGTAAGAATCAATCTACGGATGGCAGTTAACTACTCTGTCTGTCAGGCATTGGGCTTTAACCACTAAGTCGCCTCAATGCATCTCTTTGGGATTTGATTTTTAATTTGGAAAAAAATATTGTGTACCAAATTACTTAAAAATGCAAAGTCTCATTCCAGTTTTGAAAAAGTTTTCCAGCTCAAAAGCAAATACAAATTATTATGTAAATTACTTGACGTTTATCAATCAGTTCTGTTGATTTTTCAATGACTTAACTGGCCAGTCCTTTGAGTGAGGCTCCATTTAAAAAAATATTCTTGTGTGAAATTTCTACTTTAACGATTGAAAATGGAAGATACTAAAAAATGCACAGGTTAAATATTTTACAAACAAATCTGCTAATTACAATTTCAAGAACTATGTATTTAAACTCACAATACTGACAAAATTCTAAAGATTGAACAGGAAATTTACAGCTGTCCTTACAGGCACCACTCATCTTGAAAATTCAATTGTAAAGGTTCAAATATTAAATTGCTGCATGAAAAATTCTGCTGGTTCACAGAGATAAAGTTTGATCGACTCACCAAGTTCTAATACCTGGAGTTACCTGTTGGACCTTTGATGATGCTCTCCAAGTAGAGTCAACCATCAGAGCCTAACATAGGCTCACCAATTCTAATACGAGGGGGAAGGTTGGAGAGAATAAGTGGTACTTCCCATTAACGGTTATTGGGCAGGTGGATTTTGTTGCTCCAATACTAGGTGAGACAATTTGTCCCCTACGTTGATGTTCTGAATCAATTGGACGAAAATTTTTCAGCAGCAATTGAAACGTAAATTGGCTCAAGTGAAATTCATTGCCAATTGACTCAAAATTTAGTAATACTCAGAAACTCTTTCTAATTAACGTAAGAAATGCACCATGTCGTGAGCAAAGGATCACTACTTAATTCGCGTTTTTATGCTAAACACGTCGTTTATTTAAATTAAAAAAGAAACTTAAATGAATTTAAACAATCACTGACAGCTGATATTAGATAGTATAGACCACGAAAAGTTTTTTATCACCCTTTTTAAGATAATTTTTAGCCACCGCAATTAAAAGATGTTTAGTCCGCACTCGCCCGACTACGACTCTCCTCGAGGTAACGTCTTGTGCGTTGAGGTCTGACTTCATCCCCCCTTCAGAAAATACGTACTTCGCCTATAGTTCAGGGCCTTCAAGGTTAGTTTAGTGACTGAATTGCAGATATAGTGCTGACTTCCCCTTAACATTAAAAATGGACTCTTCTACCCTCAAGCTTCTTTTAACTTTGTCAACAGATTTTTAAGATAAAACAATATTTTGTTCTAGAATATTCTTAACGTATATTTTGTTTACCCTTACACCCTTCCAGGAAAAATGCGACACATCATTTACTAACAAAGCTATATTGCGTCTTTAAATGTTTGAATTTTTAACGTGCTTTCCTAGCTTGCAGCACAGAGTTTAGGGTAGTTAAATGTTGGCGACTTTTCATCAAATAATTTTTGAGTTCCAAAACTTGAGGTATTTAATATAGATAGGGTTATTGGTCATTATTTAGGTACCTGAGGGCTTTCTAAGTGTTTTTAAACCAGTAACAATGCCAGATAAAAAGTGAATCATTACAATGTGGGATAATAATCTTCATGTAAATGTAATTTGTAAATAAGTTAATGCCGAGTGCACTTATCATTGTGTTCGGAAATTATGAGAAAAAGTTCACCTTTAGTAGTCTATTACTATCTAATTTATTATCGCGTTTAGGAAATAAAGGAGAATACAAAACTCTCTGTATATCTGATGTTTTCAATAGATATTATTTTCAGATCCAAAATTCTTTGAAAATCTGTGAAAGCCTCTCTGCATATTCTGGTCTCACAATAATAATCGATTATGCACGATACCTGAAAATAAAAATGTGTGGAAAATGTAAATGCGCATTCGGACCCCTTTTACCAATAGAAACGGCATTGTACGGTCGAGAGAATAATGCGCTGAACTAACCTTCTGGATTCTAGAAGAGGCCGGGTGAAAGTGACGTCAGGCCTAAAGACGGTTAAAGCAGAAGAGATGCCTATACGGTTTTGCTTTAAATTTAGTTGATGAAAATATATTTATATATAAAATGCAAATAGAATAAAAACGCCTTGGATTGCTTGCTAATCGGCTTTATGAGCGAATTTTCATAAAAAAAAGAAGAAGTAAGGCATGAAAATGTTACTTTCATATAACCGAAAATTAGTCACCCTAAAACTCATATCCGATGATAGTTTCAAACTTTATGTAAGACGTTCAGGGGTAAGAATATGCGCCACTGACTCTAAGGGTACTAGGTTCGGTTCCCAGGGTTCATCTTTCACTTTTTCAATACATACTGTAAAATTAACTCCAACCGAGGTGGTGACTTTGTATTTGAGCAAGTCGAATATCTGCACGTTCCGCCGTTCGGAGGGGAGGAAAACTTGTGGTCCCGTATTCATGCAATGTTGGGCACCCTGTTTGCAGAAAGGCTGGAGTTTGGCAAATTTTACAGGATAGTGAGGTGAAACTGCTCTTTTGCGTTGATTTTTGGCCATACACGTGGAAATGGACCGACGTTAAAGTACAAAAAAACTTTATATATTTATATATACAGGGTGCCGTAGAACAAAGTACAATGCATAGCACCACGCGATAGATGATCAAAATAATAAAATTTCGGGACACAGCAAGTGCGTTATAGTAGCGAATTTTCATAAGAATTGTACACTATTATTATAGGGCATGTTATGAAAGTTAATACTTTAACCTTACACAGCCCTTGAAGATCGATTTTAGAGGTCCTAGTACGTGCACATTTGAAGAATTCTTTCGAAAGTGTTACCATCGATCTCTATTATCAAAAAATCTTGCGTTTTAACTCCTTTTGAGAAAAATTCCCAAAACTCAATTTTCTAGGAATGCAAAGAACAAAATTTTGCTATATCTGTAGATAGTGTAAGTCTCTTTAAAAGAAAGTTGTATTACAAATTTCACTTAAGTTATACAGAAGATTTCCAGAAGAAAACTTAATTCATATTTAAAAAGTAAAGTATCTACCAAATAATAAACGTAGCAGTTATTTTTCCTTATTAATCGCCAGTATGATTTCGTTTTAGTCAACCTAATCAAACCAGTTTTTTTAATAACAATTACAACAATAACAAAATTATAATTTCAGACACAAATGTGACAAACATATTTAGGAGTTTTAAACAAAAATAAGATCTTGTTCAAAACGTATGAAATCTGTGCACTATTGTTTCTCCAAATGTGAAAATAAAACATTAAAACAAAACATACATTCATCCAACTGGATTCGATCACGTAACCTCCTGCGTGGGATGCGAGCAATTTTCAATTCAATTCTAAAGGTCTATATTACATTATAACAAATTTACAAAAATGTACAATTTTTATATATACTACGACTTAAATATAAAGCTCCTGTTAAAATATAATAACTTATCTCTAATTTGTTATTTACAAAGGAAAAAAAAGTACATCCTTATAGTAATTAATGTGTTTTCTGTTTAGTTATTATAATTATATTGTACAAGTTGTGCGGTTGTATATAGAAAAAGTGTTTACAAAAACCTATTTAAAATAATTATTATTACTTGCTATGTTGCAAGTTGATTTTATTTGTATAACCTACAGCTTTCTAACCATGGTTAATGCGAATTCTCGTATCAAGCGGTCATGGGCGTTTTAAATATTTCTAGATTTTGATACGGCAGTCTATGTTTGATTCTATACGGACTGTTATTGTATCTTATATCTGTTATTTGTCTTGTCAATGGATTTATTTTCAATTTGTTTTCGTAAAAATGTGTGGATGTTTTGTTAATATAATCTTTGATTGTTAGGGTGTTCGTCATGTCATGTAAGTGTTTAATTCTTGTGTATCTGTTGCTGTTCGTCACTAGTCGTAAGCATTTGTTTTGGTATATTTGAATGGGTTTAATTGTCGTATCTGATACTGAGCACCACACTGGTGCGGCATAAGATACAACTGGTCTTATTATAGTCGTATAGATTAATTTTTTGTTTTCGCTGCTAAGCAAAAAAAAAAATTAATCTATACGACTATAATAAGACCAGTTGTATCTTATGCCGCACCAGTGTGGTGCTCAATGCGAGCGCGGTACCCGCTGCGCTATCTAGCCACACGTCAACAAATGTTTTATTTGCGTCATACTTTAGATCGGCTTCATGCCTGGGATATTAAAATCAAAGGATACATAATTATTTAATTACAGAATTAAGTAGTAGAACTACCTAATATTCGAGACATATGCAGTAACATTGTCACATAAAACCCAGAATTTTATACCATACCTTGCCGGTTTACTCGGCATGTACTTTTTGAAAGGGCATCTGCCGCTGAATCCAACCAACTGCTCGCCAACCGTTACATAAGCATCAGGATTGAACAGTTTTGTAAGAATTTCCATCCATTTGTGCCAGAGCTCTTTAATCGCTGCAAATTTATTTTAATGAAATATGGTACATTGTTAGTACTATGTAGGTTATACTGTCAACCAAATGTCGTTCTTTTGAAAACAAGACGTTTGATTGTAAAAGCATTTTTACGATAATTCGCTATCGTAACGCACTTGCTGCGTTCAGACTTTTTTTTGAGTGATCTTGCTGTTTCTTTCAATCAGGAACATGACAATATTGGTTTGACATTTACCTAATTTTATTCATTTCATAAAATCATAGTCTGAGACCTACTACTGGCGAGCCTTTTCGAACGCGAATATTGTCATAATATAACAATTGCAGGCTGAAGCAATGTTATTTTTTCGATTTAAAGACGTAAGTCCTCTTAACTTTGCCACTGTATGTGATATAAATTCTAGATTCTGCCACAAAATAGTGCAAAGATATACTGTGCACTAATTTTGGTCCAATTATCTCTTTACAATCGCAAGAAATCAAAGAACTAACTAAAAATTTACCCAACCCAACTCCTTGACTATCAGAGTGCGCGTTTTGAGACAAAACGATGTGTTACGAGTCAAATTTGACCTCATAAACAAAAAAGTTTGGACGCAGCAAGTGCGTTATGGTAGCGATTTTCGTATAAATGTATTTAATGGCAAATATGTCTTGTTTTGGTTGGCAGTATAACCTATATAGTACTAACAATGTACCATATTTAATTAAAACAGCTTTGTCGGTTTCAAAAAGTACAAAAATTTTGCGAAAATCAACTTAAAAAGTTCTAGAAAAACCGGTCCGATTTTTTGCGAACACACCTCTTCAAGCTATTTACGCACCAGCCAAGATATAATTATTTACAAACAGCTTCAGGGCCAAAATTTTTAAATACTTATGAAAATTTGCAAGAATTTCTTTTATAAAAATTCACCATTTATTTTGACAGTAATTGCCTTCAGTGATGTTACACTAAATTGTATTTTTCACAAAAATTCGACAACTTTTTTTAACAGCGACCTACTTAAAATTATTTCTACGGAAACACTAAAATCATTTCTGAGAAAACTTTTCAAACTTAGCCACAATTTGAGAGCGGCCCGTATACGGCATCTCGATTTTTTTGACCAGAAATACAAACAAAAAGCTCTCTGAATGTGTCATTTCCACTGGGCTCCTCTATCTTTTAGTATAAGCGCCCTATCACAATGTGTGATATGTGTTTGTGATACGTGCCAAAAACGTGAAAAGTTGCAAAATAATTGAAATAACCCAAAAACGATGAAAAATATATTTTTTTTAGCTTACAAGCATTTATTATATTTCGATGGAAACTACATAAATGCAATAACACAAGGTCTTTTCTATTAAAAAAAGTCTGGACGCAGCAAGTGCGTTATGGTAGTGAATTTTAGTAAAAATATATTTTTAATGGCAGATATGCTCTTTTTTAATAAAAGCAAGCATCAAATTTGGCTAAATATTTGTTACACAACATTCTGTTAAAAGCATACATAAAATTCAAATTATATACCTAATTTGTAATTGAAAATAAAATAATTTGTTTGCACGAAAATCCATTAAAACCTTATTTTCATTTATAAGAAATTTGCAATTAAAATAGCATTTTGTAATAGCAAATTAACTATAACAATAAATAATTAATAGCAAATTGCGTTGTTGAATTTTGAAGCATTTAACGAAAATTCTCTACCAAAACGCACTTACTGCGTCTCGATTTTTTTATATAAACATACACCATATTTCGATGAAAAATGCAAAAATGCAATAAGGAATGTTAGAAAAAATTGCAGGTATTACCAACGACATCCTGTGATTGTCAAAATAATTTTATAAGATGCAGAACAAGACACTCTATAGGTAATGTATACAATTTTTTCTCGTATCTTGCATAATAACAATTATATGGAGCTTTACCGTAGAAATGCGTCACCCTGTATATACGTAAACAGAAAAAAAACCCGGACATGGATTCTAGGGGGCCTATTTTTCGCTCAATTGAAGAAATCTTTTTAGAATTCAAAAGCCGCGGTCTCCTCATTAACGAATTATATATATATATATATATATATATATATATATATATATATATATATATATATATATATATATATATATATATATATATATATATATATATATATATATATATATATATATATATATATATATATAAAATTTAAACTGACCCTGGATATGGGTTCTAGGGGGCCTAGTTCGCGCTAATTTGAAGAATTTTTTTTCTAAATTCTAAAGTCAGGATCTTCGGTAGTGTTTTTTTAATTCCCTAAAACAAGCACTTGTGAAGCTACGGGAAAAGCCTACGACTGTATTAAATATGGAACGGTTTCACTAAGTTAGGGCAAGAACAAACAACCAGATACGCTACTTATATTGAATTAAATCTTAAAACTTTCATCTCCTCCTTATAAAATTATTTTTGATACAAAAACCCGCTAAAAAATTCATCGGAATAACAAAAATCAGATTAGATAACTGAAAAGTGAAATTAGACTTAAAAAAAATTGATAAAAAGTAAAGTCACTAACTAGAATTAGAACTCGTCATGTGGGAGTCAATTATACGATGTACGTGGACCTAGCCCACTGAGCTACGCACTACACGCATTTACTAGCAGGTATATCCCATTTTTCAACGTTTTACAATTAACACAAAACCATTTTGATATACAATGGATTTTTGCTCATATTTTAACGAAATCAAGGAAAATAACGACTTAGACACATATTTAGGAGCTTGTTAGTCATTTCTTGTAGTATCTTTCACCTACATTCTGATCAATCAATTTTGACGTTTTAACTTTCTTAAACCAGATTTAATTAATTAAAAATTAATTTACTTCAAATTTTTTTCTCTTTTGGGAAAGATATCTGGATTTTGACACACAGAATGGCCTTTATAAAGGAAACAAGCGTAACAATTTTGGTTGCTCTCACTTTATATTTCCAGAGATATTAATTTTTTTTTAAAGAAACACAAAATTTTCCAGGAAAACTTGAGACGGATTTCTTTACTAACGAACTTCTCCAAGCCACTTGCAAAAGGAAGGTATATGTCAAATTTTATCAAAATCGGAATATTATTTTTTGAGTTATCGGTGAATTGTGATATTTTTTCACAATTGAAAAGTCGGGATCTCCTCATTAATGATTTTTTTTTTAACAAAATTAACCAAAAGGAAGTGTGTATCACCAACAACTTATGGACCAGCCTGTGAATGTCAAAATAGGTTTATAAGATGCAGCTCGAAACATTCTATAATTAACGTATATAATTTTTTCTCATATCTTGTATAATAACGGATATATTGAGCTTTACCGTAGAAATGCGTCACCTTGTATATGTGTAAACAGACAAAAATTGAAACTGTCCCCGTATATGGGTTTTAGAGGTTCTAGTTCGCGCTCATTTGAAGAAATATGTTTAAAATTCACAAGTCGTGGTGTTCTCAATAACGAATTTTTTCTACGAAAATTTGCTAAAATATAGACTATTAAACCATAAACTCTATAGCTGAAACTACTGCCAAAGTATCAGAAAAAGCCTCCATTTGAAACCGACCTTCCGAAAATATTTTAGTAGAATGAAGGACAATGGTCGTTGAAGCTGAAACGTAAGGCTTTGTAAAAACACTTATTACAACATTTTTTATACATAATTCGTATTTGATTCAGATTCGTTGTCTAATTGGAAATTCTGACGTTTCAAATCGCGGCTCAGAAGAAAAACTAGAAAATTTTTAAAATATTTTTCTGATACTTCTTGACGTTCTTGCGTCAAGAAAACATAACCGTTGTAGGTAATATTTAATTGGTTTTGTTAATGACACAAAATATTTTGTTCCTGTGCTGTCTTCTGATCACCAGCGGCAGCCAAAATGTTTTTCTCTAAATGGCTATCAATTTTTCTTCTTTTAACATAGAGATCTTAATTTTAGCGTGTAAGTAAGTTTGATAGTGGAAACGCTTTGTCAAATTTGGTTGTCATAGCTCCGTTATTTTCGCATATACAAGCATTTTCTGAAAGAAAACCCAAAATTTTCCCAGAAAAACTTGTCGGATATCCCTGGCTAACGAACTTGTTTAAGCCACTTAGAAAAGGAACGTACGTGCCAAATTTTATCAAAATCGGACTATTATTTTTTGAGTTGTGATATATATATATATATATATATATATATATATATATATATATATATATATATATATATATATATATATATATATATACATATATATATATCTATATATATATATATATATATATATATATATATATATATATATATAAACCCAGATCTCTTCATTAGTGAATTTTTCGTTTAGCGAAAAATTCGCTAAAAATGATGACAGCAACGTTGCGGATAGCATTATTAACAAAATCTCACAAAGCTATCGAGGTATACAAATATTTTTCGGCACTGAAAACCAAAGTCGAACATAATGCGCTTCATTGACAAATGAGGTTTGCTTCCGTTTTAACTTAGGCTACATTTGACGAAAATATGACATTTATAATAAAAATTTTGGGTGCTGAGATATTAATAGAATATCTAAAAGGTCCCAAATATTTCTAAATTGCATACGAAAAATATGTCTAACTCCTCGTAGGCTAATGGCCTTCGTTTAAACTGCTGCTGAAGAAAGATTTACCATATCTTGTATTACGAGTGAGCGAATTTTGTTATTGTCTACAAATCAGAATCTCTAAGTAATACCTGTCAACCTGTGAAAATTAGAACAGTTTCGGTAAATTTATTTTTGTGCTACCAATTGTCAGACAGCATAAAAAATTTAAGGTGTTCCAGTTCAATTGACGCGTGGTTTATTTTATTGTTAAGAACACTAACCTTACTTAGTAAACTGAAACTAACAAATTACAAAGAGCATTTCCTGCCCACTCGACTAATATAACTTCAATTAAAAACTTTTAAAAGAAGTTGTCGCGTAGAAGTTCGTAAGTAACTCTTAAAGCGAAGCAGTTTACAACTTTAAATAACCGTCAGAACTCTGCAGAAATATCATAATAATTACACTTTGCAGCATTATTACGTTGAAAAATATAATATTCCAGTGAAAGAGCTGAAATATCTGAAATGTTTCAACAGAAAACTTTACTTAAATTATTCTGAAAACCCGAGTGTTGTTTTTCTCTTTATTGTCGCGACCTTCCAGAGAAAACACTTAACTAATGTAAGCCGTAGTCAGTGGAGAGACTATCTTTAATGGTGGATTGTAATTTAAATAAATTTTCATGAAGAAAGTGTAAATGAACGTACATTGAAGTTAATTTTAGCGCCGACAAAGATGTCTGGAACAGATGGCAAACTTATCGGAATGCAAAACTGTCTGCATAAAATATTTCTTATTTGTGAGCGAACGCATCGAAAGAGAGAACCAACAGACTCGAACATAATATAACGAAATATGGTAGCTAAATATGGTTGTACAGATATATATTTCATGTATTACTAAAGTTATTTGATTAAGTCTGAAGGAAATATTGGAACCTCATTTTATTCGTATCGTATTTGAATTTCAGATACAAATTGCACATGCGCAATTTTTGTTTGGGATTCAATTGATATAGAAACACATAATATATTCCTGCCACGGTGTATAGAAAACTTACTGCAGCTGTAAGGTCTGTTACTTTAGTCGGGGACGGCCTGCTGGGGAGGCTCTCGGGAGGGGGGTATGAGGTACAGGGCTATGCGAACGACATTGTCATCATAGTCCGAGGAAAGGTCACACAGGCAGTGTGGGAGCGTATGCAGACTGCACTGAAAGTGGTGGAAGGGTGGACGGTTGATCAAGGGCTCGGGGTGAGCCCCGAGAAAGCAACCGTCGTGCCGTTTACGAGGAGGAGGAAGTGTGAAAGCCACAGAACTCTCACTCTATACGGTAGGAGCGTTCCAATGGCCAGGGAGGTAAAATATCTTGGGGTCGTATTGGACTCTAAGCTAACCTGGAATGGTCACATTGGAAAAATACTGCGTAAGGCAGTCATGACCTTAGCCGTCACTAGGCGGCTATATGGAAAAACGTGGGGACTAAGACCCAGTATGGCCCACTGGCTGTACACAAGGGTGGTCAGACCATCGTTAACATATGCGGCACTGGTCTGGTGGCCTAAGGTGACACAATCCAGTGCCAAACAAAAACTAGGCAAGATCCAAAGGATGGCTTGCCTAGGCATCACAGGGGCCATATCTTCAACCCCAACAGCCGCCATGGAGGTGTTGCTGGATCTACCCCCCCTACACTTAGTTATTATGGGAGAGGCCAGGCTAGGACTATACAGACTAGCCTGCAATGGTAAACTGAAGATCAACCCAGGCTTCAGGGGCCACTGCAAAATTCAGGAGATCGTGAAGGAGCTCATGCTTGAAATGAGGTCAGACTTCGCGAGCCCGCGAATGTGCAGGGAAAACAACTTTACAGTGGAAATCCCTGACCGCGAGGCATGGCGGGAGGGGACGCCGGGCATACCACGGGACGTGCTCGTCTGGTTCACGGACGGATCTGGCGGGGAGCGTGGGACGGGGGCAGGTCTTTACTCGGAAGGACCGAGGGTAAGTCATAGTATTTCCCTCGGAGCCCATGCAACGGTGTTTCAGGCCGAGATGTACGCCATCCTGCACTGTGTGCTGGAGAACAAGAGGAGGGGCTACACCAACAAGCGGATCCTCATAGCCGCAGACAGCCAGGCAGCCCTTAAGGCACTAAGTAGCCCACGGGTAAATTCCTGGCTGGTGAGTGAGTGCCGAGACGAGACGAGCGACCTGGCTGGGCAGAATGAGGTGAACCTCATCTGGGTGCCGGGTCACTCGGGGGTCAAAGGCAATGAAGAAGCTGACAGTCTCGCGAAGAGAGGGTCAGCAGAACCATTTATGGGACCAGAACCGGCTCTGGGCGTGTCAAAGAGCACTGCCAGGGGAGCCATTAAGTCCTGGGTCAGAAACCAACACAAGGTGTACTGGGCGGACTGTCCAGGGCTCAGACATGGGAAGTCAATAATTGACGGACCCAGTTCAAAGAGAGCTGTGGAGCTGCTAAACCTTAGCAGAGGACAGCTCAGAAACACAACAGGTCTCTTGGCGGGACACATGGCCGTCAAGAAACACCTGCACTAAATGGGGCGGTTCGAAGGGGACCTCGCATGCAGACTCTGCGGCGAGGGGGAGTAATCAGCCCAGCACATCTTGTGTGAGTGTATAGCTCTGGACCGGAAAAGACAACTGATCTACGGTCACTCTAGACCGGAGACAGAGCAATATAAAACTTCACCCTACCAATCGCTGTGCAGATTAGTTCAAGGCACAGTGATTTTGGAATGGGTGGAGTAAGACTAAGGGTATGCACAATCAACCAAGGGTTGCGGTGCTATCGGGGCGGCAAGGCCGCGGACGAGCCCTGAGGGAACAAAAAAAAAAGGTCTGTTACTTAGGTACTACCCAAGAAGTCAATTATTAAAATATTGTACAAGTCTTAGATCTTGTTCACATTTTCAATCAATGTGTGTAAGTACGTCTAACGGGGTAGCTTTGCTATTTGCTTTTTTTTAATACAAGGATTTAAAATGACTGTAAACTGTAATTATTATTTTTAATGAAATTTATGTAAACACTTACTTAGGTATATTTTTAAAATTGACAACGCTCGAGCGGCAGAACTTGTATTCAAAAACTACCCCTTGTTACCTTGAAAACAATATATAAGTTTAAAGACCTTCAAGGGAGGTCTTTACTGAATTTATTTCGCACACTATGACCGAGCATTTGGGAACAATTTCCCCAAAATATAACTATATATTTAGGCTTAGCGTATATCTAGTGACAAAACACGTCACAATAATTTTATAAGAAACTGTTAAAATAAACTCTAGTTTAGGGTTTCTTATGCTAAGAATAAAACCCTGCATCTAGTTTTAAAATTACTTTAATACAAAAATAAAATTTATACATTTTAACGTCACAATAAGTTTTAAATAATCAATTCATTCATAGGTTTCCTTAATTAGAATCAAACTAAAACTCTCTACTCCAATAACTCAAATTATAGAGTTATTTAAACAGAATTATGTGGGAGGCTTTTCTAATCTTAAAAAAGAACTAGATCTTATGCAGAATTTATATCTGTGAATATTTTTTTCGCCCCTGCTATAATATTTCCTAAGTGTAATAATTAAATCCTTGTTAGCTAGTTATAGCACACAAATATATCTAACTTCCTCCCCTTTAAGTTCCCAACTAAAACCTTATGGCTACAAGCCCTATATTGCCCTTCGTATTATGAATTTCACAAAAACTCCCCATCTACTAAAATTCCTCAACAAACTACATCTAAATTTCAATTTAGTTCCAGTTTACTTAAACTCTATTTTAAGCCCTACGGCTCAACTATCTATGCTTATATGCTATCTTACAGCCCCATGGCTTAAAAATATGTATACAAATTTTATATAAAAAATATGTCAGTACTGAAAACAGCTAGCATTTAATTAAAAAAAAGTCACTTTAAATATATTATGTCATGGAACATACTCACCGGGAGTCTGGGAAGTAAAGCCAACCCTGTACCATGCTGCCACACTAACAAACTTTACGAAAACCTAAATCCCTTCTGAGCTCACTAGCTCAAACATTTCGCCACTACCGCGAGCTCTGAGCTCCTAACTAAACTCTACATTCACTCCAAAAAACCCCATATCTCCGCGGTGGTCCGCCGATATTTTTTCTGTCGGTGCTGGATACTCCTCAGCCCGAGCCGGTTGGGAGACCACTGTCCTCGAGACCCGTATTTTTCTACCGTTCACATATCAAATTCCGAGTATGCATTTTTGTCTCTGCTGAAATTAAGTGACCTGGTTGCAGAGGCCGTAGAACTCGAAACTTGCGAATATTGCATTCCTCTATCCACTATGTTTCAAGTGACCGTTTTGAAATTAAACTTTTGCTGGCTTTGGCTATTATATTCGAAGTCAACGATTACACTGTGCAACTTTTGCAGTTAATTGTTTATAATTTCAACATGACCAGAGCCTAGATAATTATGCATATTCTGATTGTTATATTTACGAGCGCTTAAAATATTTGTTATGGCGACTTTTCATTAACTTTTTGAGATCCAGCCCAGTAATTTATTTACGTCTATTTCATAAAATAGATACTTATACTGGTAAGCATCCTGCTTACATACGACTTCTTAAATTTTCTAGTGGGGGCCTTCTAAATCGTAAAACAAGTCGCGGCCCACGTTACTCAAACGTAGCATTGTAGGAGTTCTGCCACTTTATGTAAAACCACTTATCTTGTGGAGGACAAGTAATTTCATAATAAAATACTGAAGGTATGAGTAGGGTTACAATTGAGCTGTTAGTCAAATCAAAACAAAGAACACTTATTATGATCTAGGAACTACAAAGACAAACTACAAGAGACGGTAGATTAAATTTCTGCCAATGACCGGCAAGAAGAGGATGAATTCTGCATATTCTACACAGCGTCTGAATAAATGGGTTACAAAGCTGCCACATCCTGCTGCCCAATAGTTTAAAGTTGAGACAGATCCAGTCATGCCATATCCCATGGAGTCCCCTATGATACTTGGAGGTTCTTTGACTATACCATCCCACAAAATCGCGACGGTGCGAGTGTCATTGCCTGCTCCATAAATACGGCGGACAGCAGCATCGACAGCAGAGAACCAGTTGAGTCATTTTGGTCTTCTATACCTTCCCACAAAATATCCCAACCCTGCTATTATCGTTATCGGTAAAGACAGAACCTGAAAATGCGGTGTCTGGAAGTTCACGAAATCCTTAAGTGTCACCGGTCTGATGAGCCTGTTCATTGATCAACACCAGCACACCAAGAGGCAAAACACGATTCGCAGTCTTTGTCAGTCCATGATGTAGCTGTCTAGCGGGGTTGGCAGAGTTTGTGAGAAGATATAGCCAAACAACATTCGAGTATGACAGGGACTCCACGGGGTCTGGCATGATTGGATCTGTCTCAGCTTCCACCTATTGAGTAGGGGTATGTGCTAGACTGTGCTATACTATTTAATCGTAACACGCAGTGTGGATTGAGATTTTTATACATTTTTTTAAAACAGCAACCCCACATTTTTTCATCACAATTTTATGGATCACATTTTTCTGAATACGGAGATACCCCATATGTATGATCCCATATTACAGTAATCAATACAGGGTGGAAATTTAATACCGGAATATTAAAACTGAAAAGTTGACCCTAAAATTCAAATTTCGAAGATAAATTTAATAAAAACGTCCCTTTCTTATAATAAATGTTCAAAATGCTCTCCATTCACTTGCACACAACGAGATAATCTACTTTAGAATTCTTCACTGACTCTTATATTCAATTTATTATCTTTTATCTAAAACGTACTTGGCATTATTAACTACCAAACTTTTGCAGTGTGAAAGGTGAAATTCAACAGTTCTGTTTTATTTTCTGGTGTGTTGCACGGTCTCCTAATAAATTATCATAATTTTGTTCCGATAATTTCAATTAATTTTTGGTCTAATAATGCGATATTTAACTGAAACTCTGCGAACAGAAATATTAATGATGTTTAAGTATGGTGATATGAACACAGGCACAAATTGTTAAGCTATTTAATTCAAAACATCCAAATTTGCCCCCACTAATATAGGAAACTGTGCCTAAGATATATTCACAGTTTCGTGCTTATGGGCACGTTAAACTACTGCTTAGGAGACCCAAGTTTGTTGAAGAAAATGTAAAACTAAATATTTTATTGTTTTCTCAAGAAGAACCAACAACTTGCACATGAAAATGATGCTAGTCAATCAACAGTTTTAAGGTGTCTCAAAAACGAAAAGATGCAACCCTATAAATTACAATACGTTTACGAGTTGATTGACGGTGATTCTAATAGAAGACTGCAATTTTGTAAACAACTGCTGGACATGTTACATAGAAATGTTATTTCTTGTTCTGACGTTCTGTTTTCCGATAAAGCAACATTTCTTTTGAATGGCGATATAAACAGGCAAAATTTCAGGTACTGGGCTGCCGAAAACCCCCACTGGATGCGACAGACACACACTCAGCGTCCTCAGAAGTTGAACGTTTGGGCTGGTATCATCGTAGTTGGACCTGTTTTTATAGAAAATGTTCATGATATATAGAAATGCTGAGAGAACAGGTTGTCCCAATGTTACCACAATTTTATCCAAATGTAATGGAACCTAATATATCTCATGAAAGTATATGGTTTTAACAAGATGGTGCACGTCACCACTTTGCTCTTCAAGTACGGGAGTATTTACTTGAAGTACTTCCATAAAGATGGATTGGACGAAGAGGTTTTGTAGAATGGCCTGCTAGATCACCAGATCTTACACCTCTTGATTTCTTTTTATGGAGATACCCCAAAACAGGGTGCATAAAACACAACCTGCTGATTTAGATGATTTGAAAATGAAAATTAGAAACGTAACGCCCGACTTGTTGAACAGAGTTAGGGAAGAATTCCAGAGCAGATTATTTCGTTGTGTGCAAGTGAATGGATAACATAACATTTTGAATCTTTTGCACGAAAATTTTCTAAAGGAGGTAGGCCTGCTGTACTATGATTATGTTTACTTATATGCTAAAACATTTTAAGATAACCGTTAGTTTTCTATTTTTGTTACAGGTGAAATAATTCAACGTAAATAATCTACAAAACTAAAAAGCTACATTTGTTCACGATTATTGACTCCAAACATATCAAACGAACGGCTGTGTCTGACATTTTACTCAAAACAAGAGAAATAAAAGAACGTTCTTTGAGAATTATATTACAGTCGCAAAGAGCAACGCAAGTTATTAGGAACTGAATAAAGCGAGTCGAGCGAAATTAAAAATACTCCAAGGTACACACGGCGTAGGCGTTCCGGCTTCTTGAAATCCAGGATGCTTTCGTTTTCGTATTACTCTTATTACAGAAAAATGTTTCTGTTTTAAAGGTGCTCACAAATAATACAAAACATTTGCTAAAAATAAACAATATGTGGATATGTGATTTCCATTATAATAGAGGGTGTGACAGAAATAATATACGTACTTCATTGTATATGTACTGTACCGTTAGGATTTTCAAATTTAGCTAAATCGAAAGTGAAATTAAAGACTGGAAATAAGCAAGTGTCAAAAAATACTGTTGGGATAATCGAGAACAACTAAATAAAAGTCACATAACTTTATTAACTAAAGATTTATTAAGTATATGCCTTTAAAACCAAACGAAAAACATATTTCGTACCAACAATTTGCAAACCAGACTTTCTATTACAAAATACAAATATTTGAACAAGCAAAATTAAAAAGAGGCCTATGTGCCATAACTGAATTGAAGTAAAGAAACAACATAAATACGTTTTAGTTCTTGCTTTGTTCTTGTAAACCATTGTCTTCGATCTAAACTAGCAGTTAACAGAAACGTTGGTGTTCTGGGTCTAAGGACAAGGAATTATTTTTTGAAGAGTGTACGGGCCAAAATCATTGGGGGGTGGCGGTAAAGCAATTTAACATGCATTCTTGGCAAGAGGAATTGCATTTCTTATTCTAATACTTGCCCCTTTTGCTGCGAAATCAAACGTGGTATATGCACGATGGCACCCCAGCCCGTTTCCAAATGTAGCTCGGGAGTATTTAAATGACGTGTATGTGAACAAGTGGATAGGACGGGGTGGCCGCAGATATGTCCCTCTAGATCCTCTGATTTATATATCATAGATTTTTTCCTATGGGGGCATCTAAAATTACTAATGTATAAAGCACCGATGAATGCCGTTGAAGAGTTACGGAATCGAATATTAGATGCATTTGAAATCGTAAGAAATACTCCGGTGGCGTTCCAAAGAGTACGGGAATCAATGAGAAGAAGAGCGGAGGCATGTGTAAGGGTTGGGGGAGGTCACTTTCAGCAGTTTTTGTAAGGCTGTATTGTTATGTTTATTATTTAGGTATTTCTTAATGTAATAGAATCATTGTTAAAAAAACTGTTATCCCAGCTTCATTTTTCTTAAAAATTTTAATTTCATCTAGCGAATTAAGGAAAATGGTTTTAATTTATTTTCTCGATAAGGGTGGCAGTGACGAAATACAAGCGACCAAAAAGTTTGTAAACGAAACGGAAAATTTATTCTGTATTTTAGAATCTACCAGAGGCGCACCGCAGAAAAGATCAGGGGGAGAAAAGGGGACCCGACCCCTAAAATAATATCCTTCTGTACATTCTCGGATTTGTTTGACATATCCAATGATATAAGCCTTATAGCATAACCTACGTTACAAAGTTGAGCTAAGTATCTCAAAAACTGCGAGAGCTACAAAGAAAAAACTAAACAACTAAAAACACTTGAAATTTCAACACCCTGTAGATCAATAACAAAGCGTTTACGGACCTAGGTTCCTAGGTTTATATGAGCTTTTAGTCTAAGATATATAAAATTAGCCAATGAATTGCCACCTTCCATTTGTACATGATATTTAGGAACAGCCTATATATATATATATATATATATATATATATATATATATATATATATATATATATATATATATACTCAAAAAATTGTGGGAAAGCAGTTCGTTGCAAAATAAAACTCTTTATAAAATGCCTAGCTTTCGGAAAATTTTATTCCATTCTCAAGGCTACAACATGGAAAGAGAAAATTTACAATTTACATAGGAAAAATATAAAAGTTTAAAATACTTACATATAACATGAGTTTTACTATAACTAATTATGCAATAACAAATATGAAAAAAAAACCTTTTTGTAAATTTGAGTGAAGGTGAAAAGTGCCAAACTGACATATTGTGTATTCGAATTTGTTTTTTGTTTTTGTCTAGGAAATAAAAATACGGGTAGTGATTTCTAAAATTATTATCTTTCTTTAAGTTTGTTAAATTGTCGTTAAAATAATTTCAAATTCTTCTAAACACATTCTTTTATTACTTAAGGTTTCACAGTGTAAAGTAGAAACATTACTATAATTTATATTGTGGCCAGTGTCGAGATTATGTTCAGACAGAACGCAAGTTCTTTTTTGTAAACGTATGTCACTTTTGTGCTGTGTTAACCTGTCTTTAAGGACTCTGCTTGTTTGGCCAATGTATCTTAAACTACAATTATTACATGGAATATTATATATATATATATATATATATATATATATATATATATATATATATATATATATATATATATATATATATATATATGTGTGTGTGTCTATGTGTATGTGTGTGCGTGGAAAAGGAATTCATTTAATATTGAAATACAAATAATTGCCATAATGGTCACTAATTTAATATACAACTGGGAAGGTATTGTCTGATATTAAATAGTTTTCTTTCATTTATAAACAGCTTCTCAGTTATTCCCATTTCTTTACAGGTGTTTATTGTGCTACTGTGAATAACTGTGTTAAGGTAACTTCAAAAAAAATTGAGTTGTGTGTTAAGATAACTTCAAAAAAATTTGAGTTGAACACCGTGCTAAAAATGCCCAATAGATTGCGACACTGTGGCCTTTTAATCTTTAGGGTTGCCTTTCATTAAACAGAAAAATGTACCGGTGCACCATCTTGCCTAAAGTGCATGTTTTGCCATAAATGCGTTAATCATCATCGAGATTTTTGTTTTCATTTTGTAGAAACCCTAGGTAGGAGTTTTTATTCAGACTCAGAGGTAATTCATGTTGTATCTTCGACTTCATGTTGAAAGCGACATTCAGGACATAAAAAGGACCTAAGCTTTGAATGTCCACATGGAAAAAAAGACAGAGACAAATGACACGGATGAAAGGCGAATTAAAGTGTGCTAAACCAATTACGTGACACAATACGACTGCTAAAAGAAATTGAAGGAAAAAGTCAACGTTGTTCGAGATATCCTGAGACGTTGCAGTTTACTTACATCAAAATTTAAAGGAAACATAATTTTAAAAACGTTCGGGACGCAGCAAGTGCGTTATGGTAGTGAATTTTTATTAAATGCTTCAAACTTGGATAACTCAATTTTCAATAAACTTATAAAGTTGAATTTTGGTACGTAGTCAGGTTTTCCTAAGGCAACATATCCACCAAGTGTTATAAAAATCACTTTGTAATTTTCGGAGAAATAAAATTTTTCCAAAAGAAAACTGAAAATTTGAAAAACTCAATTTTATATAAACTTAGAAAGTTTAATTTTGGTGTATAGTAAGGCCTTTCTGAAGGCAATATATCCACCAAATTTCATTAAAATAGCTTCGTAATTATCGGAAAAAAATTTTTTTTCGAAAGAAAACTCAAAATTTTCCCGGAAAACCTGGCCAGATTTTCCTGTCTAAATTTTTTAAATAAAAATTCACTAAAAAGTTGATGAAAAGAAAGCTTTTGTAAGATCTAGTCCTAATAACAAGTTTCCGAGGTTTGTTGCAATGCAAAATTTGCTGAAGACTGGAAGCCATGATTGCAACGACAACGTGATGTCGCTTTTATGCTGTGATGGCGATGACGCACTATTTTGCTCCGCTATGTTATTTTCTTAATCAGAGTTGTCAGTGAAATGAGATTCGGCGAAAATCATATAAAAAACCTTGTCAGTTAATATAAAAAAAGAAAAGTCAATTTTCCGGAAATTGAAAATACACATTAATACATTAACTGATACCATCTATCTGGTCGACATCCAATACGCAGTTGTGAGTAGAGGAACTGGATAACAAGTCCATTAAATCCCGGCATTAGCTTTGTGTCCTTCGAATATCAAGCAAACGCATCCCTGCTTCTTTGGAACGAAGTTGTCGGCTATCACCAGTTCAGAAATCAATTCAGGGTCCGAAGTCAGAACTAAGCCGTGTTGGTTTTATTGATGTCCTCGCATTTGTCTGTCCATCCCTGGTATTCAAACTGACACCTGGACGTTCGACTCTTCGGCTATGTCGACCAATCTGAATCTGTGAGATCTGCACTTGATGAAATCCCTTATCGACTTGCTTTCTCACCAGTTTATAACTGGAGATATTAATCTGAAGCTTTCTATTTCGGTCTCTAACAACTTGTTCATCGGGGTTAGAGTAGAACTGCGATCAACTAACTACCGTCGAATCAGTAAATGACAACCGACTAATGTTGTTCCACTTAGAATTCCATTAAGTTTAGAGGAACATTAATTAGTTCTGCAAATATTGGTTGGAGAATACTGATATCTACGTTCGATTGTTCGTTTGTAATTCTCTAGAAAAGTGATTAATAAAATTATTAATTCTTTGGCCTAGTTTAATAAATGCCACATGGGGGCACCGGTTTATTTGAGGATTGAAGGTGGCTAAAATGTATTTCTTTTAAGGTACTTAGCTATGTTCAAAAAGTTTGCACGCAGCCATTGCGTTATGGTAGAGAATTTTCGTAAAAATATTTTAAATATAAAATATGTATTTTTTGAAATAAGGCCCTCAGAACTATTATAACTTACATAGTAGTAGAAATATACCACATTTCATTAAAATAAGTTTTAAATAGTACAAATATTTTTCGAAAACTAACTTAAAATATTTCCGAAAAAAATTGGTTCGATTTTCCGGGGTAACAAACTTTTTTAACACATTTACACACCTGCCAAGATATATGTATATATATATATATATATATATATATATATATATATATATATATATATATATATATATATATATATATATATATATATATACATATATATATATATATATATATATATATATATATATATATATATATATATATATATATATATATATATATATATATATATATATATATATACAGGGTGGCGCATTGAAAACGAAACAGACCGATTTGCGTCCAGAGAATTTTTTTTTAAGAAACGCTGAAACACGTCAATTTTAATATTGAGGAGGACATGTTTTGACATAAAACTCAACTTTGTCACATCAACCCCTTAAGGGTGGTAATAACAACCCTTATATTTTAAATAGGAAACATGGGTCGAGTGTTACATCATTTGAAAGCTCT
Organism: Tillus elongatus; assembly: GCA_964006375.1. Taxonomy (NCBI): domain Eukaryota; kingdom Metazoa; phylum Arthropoda; class Insecta; order Coleoptera; family Cleridae; genus Tillus; species Tillus elongatus. The sequence goes on from OZ023265.1 coordinate 29,569,584, forward strand.
TTCTTGTCTGAATTCAGCACTAATTTTTTGGAAGTTTTATCAACTCGTTTAAAAAATATTCACAGTTGGAATTGCAAGAACGTATTCCATCCATTGTGATTAGAAATGCACTAATTAGTCAATTTTTCGTTAAAAACAAACTAAAACACAAAACCAAACGTTAAAAAATGTTTATTCAGTTAAGTAGGTATTCAAATTGTTGACCAGCAGCTGCCATACAAAAGTACAAATTTTGTCCATAACGAGCTCTGATATTCTGGAGCATTTATGGAGTTATTAGATGGCATTCTTTAACAATGTTGAGTTGCAAGAACGTATTTAATTCATTGTGATAGGAAATGCACTAATTAGTCAATTTTTTGTTAAAAAAAAACTAAAAAACAAAACCAAACGTTCAAAAATATTTATTCAGTTACGTAAGTGTTCAAATTGTTGACCACCAGCTTCCATACAAAAGTACCAATTTTGTTCAAAACGAGCTCTGACATTCTGGAGCATTTGTGGGTTATTAGACAGCATTTTTTAACAATGCGTCGTCGTAATTCTTCCAGAGACTCCGGTTCTGTTGCGTAAATTCTAATTTTTAAATGGCCCCATAGAAAGAAGTCTAAAGGAGTTAAATCCGGTGATCTAAGGGGGCACTCAATAGCACCTCTACACCCAATCTATTTTCCTGGAAACTCTCTGTTCAAAACTCCCTAACATGTTGTGAAAAATGCAGAGGAGCTCCATCTTGTTGAAACACTAATTGATTTCCTTGATAGCAAACATCATTTTCAACAATGTCAATTGGTAGAGGGTAAACGATATCTCCTAGTAACTCCAAATAAGTTTCGCTACTCAAATTGCCACCAAGAAAAATTGGTCCGATTAAACGGTCTCCAAAATGCCAGTCCAGACATTCAATTTCAGTTTGAGTGTGGTATTATCTTCCTAATAACGACAATTATGACGATTGACTGTAAAGCTTAATAAAAACGTACTCTCGTAAAAAAAAACAGGTATTGAAAGAAAGAACCCGTTATCAGCTATTCTTGCACTACTCATAACTCCACAAAACTCCAACCGCCGATCAAAATCATCTTCATTCAGTTGTTGTACAAGATGAATTTTATACGGGTGAAATTTATGATACTTCAATATTCGCTGAATAGTTCTTCTTTTGATGTTTGAAACAGTGGTCAATTTTCTCGTGCTCAAAGTTTGGTCTGCAGCAATTTGTCCTAAAACTTCAATCTCAGTAGTCCCATTTCTAACCGGAAATTCCCGTTGTTTGTTGGCCACTGAACCAGTGTTAACATGTCTGTTTGGATGTCGTTCATTAAACAAATTTTCGGTACGCTTGGCACAGTCATCGTTTTGGAAAAAAGAGTAATTATTTTAACTCTTTCTTCTACATAATACACCATTGTGAAATTAATTTTCGGTAGTACTATCAAGTATCAAACTGACCGATAAACTGAGATAATTAACCGCATTTTTCTCATTTTGATAAGAAATGTTCTGATAGTCAATTTTTTTGTTTACAAACCAACAAAACATTGACTAACAGCACGTTTCTTATCGGAATCAGTGAAATGCGTTTTTAGATTTTCAACTGTGAATAATTTTTAAACGAGTTGACAAAACTTCCAAAAAAATTTATGTGATGAATTCAGAAAAGAAAGAGCTTTCAAATGATGTAACAGTCGACTCATGTTCCCTATTTAAAATATAAGGGTTGTTATCACCACCCTTAAGGGGTTGATGTGACAGAGTTAAGTTGTATGTCAAAACATGTCCCCTCAATATTAAAATTGACGTATTTCAGCGTTTCTTAAAAAAAAATTCTCTGGACGCAAATCGGTCTGTTGCGTTTTCAATGGCCATCCTATATATATATATATATATATATATATATATATATATATATATATATATATATATATATATATATATATATATATATATATATAAGAGTTGGACTCACATCATAGGTGAATATTTTTTACAGAAATTCCCTAAGAATTTACCAAATATTTTACACCAATCTTTAGTTTAATCTTTTCTCGATCTTGATCAGAAAGTAAATGTAAGCCTTCTTGATAAATAAGACACCAGTAGAGTGTGTAAAGTTTTAAGGCAGCTGTAACTAGTTTGTTCAAGATAAATCGAACATTGCAAATTCTAAGAAGTTTCCGACATGCCTCTGTATTCATGTGTTTTCATAGATAGCTTGATTTCGTATTTATTTACGAAAACACGTGCACCATGTGTGCCAATTCTCAATAAAACATGTAAACAAACTTCTTTCGTCGGCTCTAATACACAAACAGGTAACATTTTTTTCTATGACGCTGTTATAAGTGGTCATTTTAACTCTTATGCATAACGTCTAGATATAACAAACTTAACGTAGGATAAGGAATCCGCAATATGCTAGATAACAACATACTTCTGAAGATGTTCGTGAAATATCAAGCAATACCGACTGTCTAAGGGAAAACGTGTCTCTATTTATAAACATCCATTTAGCACCTATTTTTAACTCTTTTCATCCAAGACACACGCTTCAAATATTTCCGCTACTAAAATGTCTTTAAATAACTCTGGAGTCATGTAGAAACTTGGTTCGGACGGACGTGGTCGGTGCTTCTTTGGTTCCAATAAACCGAAAACTTTCAGTTTTACGGCTCGATGTGGCCGCTCGTGCTGAAAGCTGAGCGAGATAAAGTTTCTAGTTTGCTAATGGATGCTTAAGTTTTTAAAATTGTGTGTGAATGTTGTGTTATCACTTAAGTGCCTTTTAAATAATTCACAAAACTTAAGTGCTTCCTGATATAAATGTTAATTTGAATGTGTTCATTGATGTGCTAATCGACAAACGAGATAATTTTGCGAATAAACGAGTTTAACGAAATATAAATAACTAATTTACTAATTTAGTTATGTTTTAACGATCGAGTAAATAAACAAAGTAAGTGTTAAAATACAGCAAACTTATCAATCTAGTAACGAGGTTTAATAATAACAAACAAACAAAAAACCAGCACCAAATAGGAATGACGGAAATATCAAATAAAATATAAACAAATAAGGAAAAATTACAAAAACAAACACATGTAGCTTCCATAACGGTATGCAATAATTTTAAACGAATTTTCTGATAGAATGGGGTACGGTTTGTATCTCGTAAGTAATCGAGTATGCAAGAGATAAGCTAAAAACCGGTTTTAAGTATTAAATAAGCCTCATAAACTTAGAATCCAAACATTATTTTCAGGTTCCATATTGTTTTCGGAATATTATACAATGCGCAAACTCGGCGAGCAATCAGATATTTGCATTTGTCATTTACATAGAACACAAATAATGCCTAGAACCTCGGTGGTTCAGGGGTAAGAACGTGTGCCTCTGAACCGAAAGGTACTGGGTTCGATCCCAGGCTACTCCTTTCACTTTTTCAGTACAAACTGTAAAATTAACATCAACCGAGGTTCTGGCATTGTATTTGAACAAGTTGAATGTCTGCACGTTTCGTCCTTCGGAGGGTGCGTAAGGCCGTCGGTCTCGTGTCCATGCAATGTTGGGCACGTTAAAGATCCCTACCCTCCTTACAGAAAGGCAGAGGTTCGGCAAAATTTCCAGGATAGTGAGGTGAAACAGCTCCCTGGCCTCGGTGATTTGCCATAGTCGCGGAAATAGGCCGACGTTAAAGAAACAAACCACACACAAATAATGCCACCGAGATGGGATACAGGTGATTTTAAATTAGGCTCTCATGAGAAAATGACAATCTTAGTAATAATAATATTAATAATGGTAATAATGTTAATTTCTTTAAACAGATCAGAGTTACACATAATTAAGATTCATTAATTGTTGTTGCCCTTAGTGAAACCTATTTATACGAAATACACACCTAGAAGGCTATTACTGGCTTCTTAAAACTTTGTACTACGTAACCGGTTTACGCGGTTTGGCTGCATCATCAGAGAGGAAAAAATTAAATTTCTTCATGCGCTTTCATTACAAATACAAATAAAAACGTCATCAAAAATCCTTAAAAAATTAAAAAAACTTCTGGACGCAGCTTGTGCGTTATGGTAGCAACATTTTATTAAATGATTCAAATTTAAATTACTCAATTTATTACCAACCTGAGGAGTTATATTTTGGTTTGTAGTAAGGTCTTTACTAGAGAAACGTATTCACCAAATTTAATTAAAATGTAATTTTCAGGTACTTTTTTTTTAGAGAAACTGGACATATGGCGCTCGCTAACGAACTTATCCAAGCTATTAATAAAATAAAGGTACGTGCCGGCTGTTATTAAAATCGGTTGATTGACTTTTGAGTTATTGGTTAAATACATACACACACACACACACACACACGCATATATATATATATATATATATATATATATATATATATATATATATATATATATATATATATATATATATATATATATATTATTTCCCATATATACAATAATACTTACTGACTAATATTAAGAACAGTAGCACGTAAGTTCAGAAGAACTTGTATGTGCTGAAAAACTCTTGCTACATATTGCACACAGCAGTTGCATGCATCTTCCCAGCAACAATGTAACAGGACGTATCACGTCCCTATGATCCAGTTCTCCAATCTTATCCCTATTCTTTACCATTAAATGATCTCTACAATCGGCCATGACTAAAGTCTACTCCCCTCTCATCACAATATATATATATATATATATATATATATATATATATATATATATATATATATATATATATATATATATATATATATATATATATATATATATATCACACCGATAACTCTAAAGTTGTCTGAGGTGGCTGAGATAGGTTCGTTATCCCGAAAAATTGGCCCAGGTTTTCCCGGAAAATTATGTGTTTTATTTCGGGAAAAACTCAGAACTCCGGAAATAACAAAATAAGGGCAACCAAATTTGGTACGCTTGTTTGTATTATAAAGGGTGAACTATGTATCAAATTTTACTTATATAAGTTAAAAGACAAAAAGTTATGGGCATTTAAAGAAAAAAATCTCAAAGTCGCGATTTCAAAGGCCCAATTGGCAACATATGGGCAAAGAGCCTGAAAGAAACACAGATTATATTGCAAGACGAATATTCTGTAAACCCTTAAGTTTCAGTTTCAACCGTCATTGTCCTTCATTTTAGTAAATTATTTCCAGAAATTCCATTTCAAATAGACCCTTTCTCTGATGCTTTGGCGGTAGTTTTAGTTAAATTTATGGTTTAACGGTCTATAATTTTCAGCTAATCTTCGTAGAAAGAATTCGTTAATGAGGAGACCGTAACTTTTAAATTTTAAAAATATTTCTTAAAATGAGCGCAAACTAGGGCCCTTAGAATACATATCCGGGTTTGGTTTCAGTCTTTATATGTTTACATATAGACAGGGTGACGATTTTCTGTGGTAAAGCTTAATATAATTGTTGTTATACAAGATACGAAAAAAAGTTCTATACGTTAATTATAGGGTTTCTTGAGCTGCATCTTATAAAATTATTTTAGTAATCAGAGGCTGGCTCATAAGTCGTTGGTGATACCCCATATTTTTTTAACCCTCGTATTATTGAATTTTTGCATTTTTTATCGAAATATGATGCATGTCTATAAGAAAAAAATCGAGACGAAGTAAGTGCGTTTTGGTAGTCAAATTTTTATGGCTCAAATTGCCATATAGGCAAGGCTAGGAAACGAGTTTTCTCGGAAGCATTTAAAGTTTATTTTCAAAAAAATTTGGTACGTTTTCAAACAAGTTATTTTGATAAAACATGGTAATTGTGTCTACTATATAGGTTATACCGGTATTCAGATTGATATATGCTTATGTTAAAGAGACATATTTGCTATTGAAATTTTTTTGTGAAAACTCACTTCCATAACGCACTTGGTGCATCCAGACTTTTTTTAATAGAGTTCATTCATGAGCTCAAAGCAGTACTTTGGCTTATTTGAATTTTTGAACTAATGGCTCATTCGAATTTTTCTGGATGTTTTACGATCCTGAGTTCTTCAGAAATAGTCTTATATGATCTTAAAGTGCCAATTATTGCACTGCAGAGCGTTATGTTTGTTGTCGATGCCAGTGAGTATGGGTTGCCCTGTTGTCTCGTTGCACTTCACTACTTTTTATCACTGTAATGTTTGTTGCACTCCTCCATTTTTACGAGATTGCTAATTTGTAAAGTGTTCAGCCTTTTACACAACTGTCTTGTTGCATAGTATAGCTTAGATCATATGATGTCTTTTTATATTTATATTTGATTTTGTGCTCTTTACCGGTGCTATAGTTCTGTTTTTGGTAAATCTGCCCAAATGACCATCTTATATCTTCGGTGTGGCTCTATTAAGGCATTATAGATAAGTCTTTAAAATGTTTCATGCTAAAACTCTTCCACATTAACTAAAGACTATTTCTCTGCTTTCACAACGGTTTGCTTTCTTCTTTGTTACCACTGTTTCGTACAACAATTTGTGGCTAATACATCACGTACGAACAAAAAATGGCCCTCCTGAATTTTTTACTAAACCGGTTAACAAATTTTGTTTAAACAAAAGTATATATACCAAATAATTAAATTATGTTAAGGACATGGCCGAATAAAACGGATACGCTGCTTGCCTATTGTACAAATGAATCAGGAAATGGTAAGAAACTTTGTTTTCTTACCATTTGAATCACTAGGGGTGTAGAGAGCATTTTTTTTAAATCCAACTTGCAACTAACATTTTCGACAAAAAATATCACAAAAAACTTGCTAGGTAACCCAAAATATCAAGGCGAAAATGTCGGGAATTTATGAAGTAAGTTGTAAGGATTGTGATCTTAAGTACGTCGGACAAAAAAAAATATCTACTGGAATTAGATTCAAAGAACACCTAGCCCAATTACGATACGGTACTGTGGATATACATTCCGTCTCCCAACGTATTTGGGATAATAATCATCACGTTAATGAGGAGAATCTAAAATTAATAAAATAATTTTAGACAACCGGGGCAGCTAAACGCGTTCGATAGCATTCATGTTGCTAAATATAGTTACAACAAAAAATGTATGAATCTTGCACCACCACCGATTGGCTGTCACCTGATATATTGCTTTATAACACTGTAGAACTGACTGTTGACAGTTTTACACGTCCGAGAGATAACGAAAACGTACAGATATTTCCGTCAAATAAAACTACGTTAATTTAGTGGTGGCTGTACTTTCCCAAAAATACTAGAGACCGACACCTTTCAGATAAAGTAATAAAGTTCAAAAACATCGTCCGGCGATAAAAATGCAATACACTGAGGAACTTGCCTGTGATTTAGTCCCACTCTCGGTTCCGTTCTTTACCTAAGATACGGTATATAAGGTGATGTTAGTATTAGAGTAGTTGGAATTCGCCATCCCCTGATGATGCTAAGTTTGTTAGTGAAACGATTATCAGGTCTTTTTTTAAATGTGTTGTGGTGATTTGGGCTCTCCAAGTGTGCTTATTTAAATACTTCTGTTTGTTTTTTCCTATCCAGTTTTATTTTTATCTTCCTCACATTACCTTTTCCCAATGCCACGACTTTTGGTTTGTCTATGTTTAGTTTCAACCTTTTTCTTTTAGCGCCCTGTTCCACTTTTCCAAAATGTGTTGGAAAGTTTCGTTCGCATTCTGCGATACTTGCAAGGTCATTTAAAATGCACACACTAGTGGACTTTGCTTCCGAGGCCATCCCTAGACTAACACATACGCACACACACACACACACTCTTTGTAACCGGTCTCGCTGCTTGGAAGATTCATCAGACATGAGAAAAATAACTATATATAGAAGGAGTAATGGTCGTTACTGTTATTCGCCAAAGGTACGAAGTCTCTAATAAGGACAACTCAGCCAATAACTCTGGGCACAAAAACGCAAGCTTATTGCTTAAATGAGCTCTATTGTATGATTGGCCCATTATTTAGGGCTTTGCCAGGAGCCTATAAAAATCCATTTCTAGAGTTACATTAACATATGTTAGAAAATATCATACCAAAAGCCAAACAAAAATGAAGGCGAGAACATCACATAAAAAGCAACATGTAAATAAAGCAGCCATTGCTTGAGACGCAGAAATAACATTGAAAACACGGAACACACAGAAAAGGTACAAAAGCGATAATTTCGCTAATAAACTTAGCGTCATCAAAGGGATGAATAAACTTATGCCAGGTCTAAAAACTCTATTGTTATGAATTGGGTTCTCCAAATTGTACTTGTCAGTGCTTATCACAGGTTCCAATTTGCTCTAATTGACATACTATGCCAAATACGACTTTTGGGTCGGCCACCCTTACGCATTTCTTTCTGCAGATGGGGGATGATATTTAAGATTCAACGTTTACTAGAGCAGACCCAGGAACATTCGCCAAGAAATAGTTGATATGACTCCAGATGTCACAACAAAAATTTGCTGATCCAGTTGCATATTGTCAGGGTTAAATAAAATTAATTTTGCGAATATGATTTTGAAATTATTTAACAGCTTAATAAAATTTGTTGTCGTTAAAGCTTTGCCCTGCCTTTTAAAAGTCCTATATATTTACTTTAATGAATTGTTATACATGTTGCCCTTATTACTAGGTATAGATTGTACCAAATTTAATTTTTTTAGCCTTCTTGAACGTTATATACCTTTTTTAAAAGAGTGAATGTTGCAAGTGAGCAATCAGTTCCATTTAAGAAGAAGGGGTTTAATAAAAAATTTAATAGGGTCTGGTGGAATGATAGTTGTCAACAAGCCATAGCCTGTCAAAATCAAGCCTTGCGGGACTATAAAAGAAACCCTAGCATGCAAAATTTTATTAACTACAAACAAGCCTAAGCAGTCGCAAAAAACACTATTAGAAAGTAAACAAAATTCTTGGAAAACATTCTGCAATAATTTAAATAGAAATACTCCCATAACAGAAATATAGAATAAAATAAAAAAATTAACAATATTTATAAACCTTATTCGACACTTATAGTTGACGAACATTGGCCATACAATATATTGTGTAAAATAACACCAGCTTGGGTTCAAAAACCTATTGATTATGAGACAGATCAAGAGGGACATGAGTTGCTTAAACCTATTCATTTCGGCGAACTCGAACTATCTCTTAAATATACAGCAAATTCGGCTCCAGGTATCGATAACTTATACTATTTAATGTTATTGAAATTACCCCATGTAGGGAAAATATAACTACTTGAGACATTCGATCAAATTTTTGAATCTGAATAAGTTCCAAATACCTGGAAAATATATGTGGCCGTGTATTTCTTAAAACCTCAAAAAAAAAACACAAACAAATAGATTCATACATATGTCTAGCGTCTTGCGTACTGAAGACATATGAAAGAATTTTAAAAAACCGTTTAGAATCTTGGCTCGAAGTTGGAACTTGGAAAAACAGAGTTTGGTTTCAGAAAAGGTTGTTCAATAGCTGAAAACTTGACACACCTGATCACAGATATAATTTTATCATTTACAAATTCAAAAGCTGTGGTAGCCTTATTTGTAGATATCTCTGGAGCATATGTCATGTTAACTTTGAGATACTAAAAAATAAAAATGAAAATCCTAGGTATTCCGAAAAACCCAATCAGAAAAATTTTAAAACTATAAGAAAATCGACAACTGTTTCTCAAAATTAACGAAAAATTAATTGGCCTAAAAATAACGAACATAGGATTGCCCAAGGTGGAATTTTAAGCCCATTACTATATCTTATATATACGACAGATTTAGAAAATGATCTGGGTGACATTGAAGCTTTACAGTTTGCAGACGATGTCTGTATATACGCTAAGGACTTAAACAGCTTAAAAAGCAACTGAAAAATTTGGGGAGATGTATCTTCAAAAATTACATAACTATGTTAATAAAACCTGATACACACATTGCCCTTATATTGTATTTGCCAGGTAGTAAACTTCAAGTTTCGAGCCTAATACTTTTTTACTTATCCTTGGTCTATTTCCGCGACCATGGTCAATCACCGGCGCCAGAGAGCAATTTCACGCCACTATCCTGGAAATTTTGCCGAACCCCTGTCTTTTTGTAAGAAGGATAGGGATCTTTAACGTGCGCAACATCACATGGACCAACGGCGGAACGTGCACACATTCAACTTGCTCAAATACAATCCCACTTAATTTTAAAGTATGCATTGAAAAAGTGAAAGGGGAACCGTGGGAATCGAACCTACTACCCCTGGTTTCATCGGTATACGTTGTACCGCTGGACCCCCGAGGCTAAAACTGAGTTACAGACATGGATGTTGTTTGTGACAAAATAATGCATCTTTTCAAATAATGAAGCTATTTAAATGAAGTTTGGTACTGCCTTTGTAGTTTTTATGTTGTGTGTATGTGTTTTGTTTCTTTAACGTCGGCCTATTTCCGCGACTGTGGCCAATCCCTGACGCCAGGGAGCAGTTTCACCCCACTATCTTGGAAATTTTGTGGAACCCCTGTCTTTCTGTAAGGAGGGCAGGGATCTTCAGCGTGCCAAACATCGCATGGACACGGGACCGACGGCTTTAGGCCCACATTTCCCCCCCCCCCCCCCGAAGGGCTGAACGTGCAGACATTAAACTTGCTCAAATATAATGCCAGAACCTCGGTTGATGTAAATGTTACAGTTTGCACTGAAAAAGTGAAAGGAGTACCCTGGGATTAAACCCAGTCAGAGGCACACGTTCTTACCCCTGAACCACCGAGATTCCTCATTTTTATGTTAAAAACTGATTGAGACTTAGGCTTAAAATATCTCTTAACTTTTTAGCACAGCAGAGAAGGCCTTTTACCAGTACTTCTGTGTGTTGTGTGTGTGTGTGTTTTGTTTGCGTAACGTCGGCCTATTTCCGCGAATATGGTCAATCACCGACGCCAGGGAGCAGTTTCACCTCACTATCCTGGAAATTTTGCCGAACTTCTGCCTTTCTGCAAGAAAGGTAGGGATCTTTAACGTGCCCAACTTCATATGGACACGGGACCGACGGCTTTACGCCCCCTACAAAGGGCGGAACGTGCAAACATTCAACTTGCTCAAATACAATGCCAGAACCTCGGTGGATGTTAGTGTTACAGTTTGTACTGAAAAAGTGAAAGGAGTACCCTGGGATCGGACCCAGTACGCTTCGGTTCAGAGGCAAACATTCTTACCCCTGAACCACCGAGATTCTACCAGTACTGCTGTTTACATAGATTTTCAGACATTGATTTCATTTGTAAACTTAAAAATATTTCTACAAAAAACATATAATTCTCAATGTTTTGAAAATAGGTATTCTTTTGTCTTGTATTTCAATAAAATATATTTATTTTATATTGTTAGTGAAAATCCGTCCTTCACTGTTTTAATTCCAGCGATAAAAATTCTTTGCCATCTATAAATATTCCACAAGGTACTTCCTTTTACATTAGCAAACAGTCAAACCGAGGATGCTTACTCGGCTTTTACATTTTCAACCAGGTAAACAGATTGTGAAAAATGTAGGTCAACTATTTATAGGTAGCGCAGGCATGATAACTTGGCGCCTGTTTATTTTGATGCAGATATTTCAATAACAGGACTAAATTTCTAACTGGTTCCAAATTATTAATCCTTATAGTTAGATTTATGATGGTTTATGTATTATACATCACCTGCTTCCTGTCTCAAACTCTGAGATTGTTATGAAAGTAGCAAACATTCAACATGTAGGGGACCTATAAAGTAATCTCCGGATACATAGATCAATAAAACTCCTCTCTTAGGGCTTGCAGAGCAAATCCTAATGCATACAGACTTGGAGAATACTTCTCTGGCTTCACTGTTGGTTTTTGTAGGTGAAGGACGTAGCCAGCGCGTGAGCTAACTGGAGCAAGTGGCCCTTCGAATTCTGGAAGTTCTAGGATGTTCTTCAATGCTTCTGTGACTATAGTTTCGCTGCTTGACAGCATTTTCAGACAGATTAAAATTGAATTAGTACGAAATCATGACAACTACAAATAAATATCTGTTGTTATGTTATGATATGATGTTTTGATCAAAAAATTTTATCAAATAGAAAATAAAATGAAACACAGATGACAGATGAGGTTTTCAAAATGTCTATGTGATGTATGTCAATATTTAACATAAAAACTAGAACTAGCCTATAATAACTATGATAACAGTTACAACAATAAAATAACTAAACAATAACAGTATAAAAGTAGTCTCTATACAACGAAAATATCGACATACATCAACTCATTATTTTATTACAACTTTTTTGAAATAATAGTTAAATTTATTTTCTTTGGCATATTTAATTAGAAAGAAGAATATCCAAGAAAGGGGAATTCATTAAATCAGTTTGCTCGTTTAAAACAAGGTAGTTATTGTCGTGTGTGTGCCTTTTGACTTCTAAAGCTTCAAAAAAGTCTAGTTTACGTTTGTCATCATAAAAATGTAGTGGTTCTATGCGGTTATTTATTGTAGGTCTATGTTCGGTATCAATAATATGTTTTGCAAATGTAGATTTGTCAGCGTGGTTATTTCTAAATGCAGAAATATGTTCTTTGTATCGGGTGTTAAAATTTCTAGAAGTTTGACCTATGTAGATTGCGTTACAATGTGTACAAGCTAATTTATAAACTCCAGCTTTTGTCAGGAAACAAGATTTTTCTTTCGCGTTAAATAACAAATCACGCGTCGTGTTGTAAGATTTAAAAGCTACCTTTGTATTTGTACAAGTGTTTAAAATTTTTGAAATGTTTTCTGAAATGGTTCCAAAATAAGTTATCGAAACGTATCTGTTGTCTTCTTTGTCTCTAATATTTGGATAAATTAAATTAATCGCTAATTTGTATTCTTTTCTCTCTATCATTTTATCTATTATTTTAACAGAGTAGCCATTATTAAATGCTGTTTGCTTAATTATTGAAATTTCTTTTTCAAAATTGTTTTGTGACATAGGTATTGAAAATGCACGATGTATCATAGAATGATAGGCTGACAGCTTTTGTGAAAAAGGGTGACATGAATCGTATGGTATGGTTGTGTCAGTGTAAGTTGGTTTCCTATATATTGAAAAGTCAAATGAATTATTTTCTAATTTTCTAATTGTTAAGTCTAAAAAGTTTATACAACTGTTAGCTTCTTCTTCTAGAGTAAACTTAATATTTGTGTGAAAGCTATTAATAAAATTTAAAAATTCATTTAATTCTGTATGACTACCTTGAAAACATGCTAAAATATCATCTACGTATCTGTACCAAAAGACAATATTATGTGAAAGTTCTGATGTTAAAATTTGGTTTTCTAAGTTTTCCATAAATATGTTGGCTAATAAAGGTGACAACGGACTACCCATAGGCAGACCTTCATTTTGCATATAAATTTTATCATTAAATTTAAAATAGTTTTGTTTTATACATTCATTAAAAAGATTCATCATTTCTTGTCTTTTTATGACATTTACGTTCTTTTCTATTAAAACGTTTTCTAATAGAGGTAAACATTCTTTAGGGGGTATCTTAGAATACATGCTACAAACATCAAACGAAACTAATTTACTATTTGTGGGAATAATTAAGTTATTTAATTTTTGTGTAAGTTCATAAGAATTCTTAACTGAATATTTTGGAAAGTAATTGTATTCTTTAATAAGTGAAACCAGTTTGCTCGCTATCTTATGATTAGGTGTATTAACATAGCTAACTACTGGTCTCACTGGTTTATTTGGCTTATGAATTTTCAGGTGGCCATATAATTTTGGTGGTTGCGGGCTTTTATATAAAAGATATTTCTTTTCTTGTTGACTAAACAGAGACACATTTTTAAGTTCATTTTTTAGTTTTGTCTGAAATGCGTTTGTTGGGTCTCTCCTAATTTCTGTTAAATTTTCCGTAGTAATAAAATCATTAATTTTAATGTTATATGCGTCCCTACTTATAGCTACAGTTGTATTTCCTTTATCAGCTTTAGTAAAAACTAAATCATTGTCTAATATTTTATGCTGAACAGATTTTAAAATTTGAGTTTCGTTAATTTGACGTTTGTCATATTTTGAAGTTAAATGTCTTAAAAATTCACATATTTTTAATTTTTCATATTGCCTTATAGATCTGGAAGCAATTTCGGATTCAGAAGCTAATATCTCTTTAATTTTGTTTGTAAATTTAAATTTTGGGCAGTATTTATATCCTTTATTTAGAAAAGAAATTTCTTCAGTTGTAAAAATTGTATCGCTTAGGTTTTCAAACCTTTTGTAAAACTTATGTGTTTGTGGGGGAGATCTTTCTCGATTATGTAAATGTTGTGTGCTTTCTAGGTTTCTAATTTTGTTTGTCTGTGTTAAGCGTTTTTTAAATTTCAATTCACTAACTAAAATATGTATTTGGTCATCTAATATATCAAATTCTACTGGATGTAATTTATAAGCAAGTTCTGAATGGATTACCTTGATATAAAGAAGCAAACTATCACGAATTGAAAACCATTTCTTGGATTCTTCTTTCAGCCAGATGAAACTGGCTTTTCTAATAGCAATTTTTGATTGATTTGATGTTATAGTAGTTGTTATGATTACGTACTTCGGGATGACCTTCTTTCTTATGCACTCTTGGTTAAACCATGCATTCTGGGAAGCGTTCATCTGCTTGATTTTCAATTTTCTATACAAATGGGCAAGCTCTTCGATAGAAGACCTCTTCAATTCATTGATTGTTGTTGCCCTTACTAAGCAATAAAAAGCTGTTAAATTTTCGTTTTTCAGTAACGGACATACAAGTATTTCCACTGGTAGATATTGCTACTCTATAATATTGTGTTACAAAGCAAAACTAGCTTAGTTTTTATAAAATTGTATTATCAGGAGCAATATTTGTATTTCTGACATATTGTTTCAGTTGTAAATTTGTTATTGTTTGAAAATTACAGGCGGTTTATTTCCTACACGTTACAGATAATTAATTTTCAATCTATATCTGATAGGAAATCACGATTTTCGAAATTTGGAATATCCTCCGAGTGACCGGTAATTAACATCTCCTGGACCCATATTTGGGGTCCGTAAAAGCACAGTTTTTGGTGTATCTGTGTCCCTTTTCGTTGGAAATCGTTCGTTAACTAGCCCAACCAAACCAGTTGAAAAATAACTCTAAAATGATAAGGCTTTAATCACACTTGTGAAACTCAAATCACCAGAACACAATAAAAAAAAACTGATGATCGTTTCACTAACAAAGTTGGCGTCATCAGAGGATGAATAATTTTAAATATCTTATATCCATAACTCTATTTATATTCGCCTGTAGGTAGTCGCCTACAAACGATTTAGGGAGGTTCAACGACACCAAAATTAACATATGACGGAAATAGCGGTATTCTTTTATTGTCTCTTCAGACGTCCTTCTGCCAGTATTTATTTTATAAATCAATCTATCAGGAGACTGCCCATGGGCGGCGTAGCGAGATTCATACGTTTTTTATTATTACTATATTTAGCAATATATATATATATATATATATATATATATATATATATATATATATATATATATATATATATATATATATATATATATATATATATATTCCTCTGTGGAGTACCACAGGGTACGGTATTGGGTCCCATACTATTTAATATCTACATAAATGATTTATTTAGAGTTAAGACCGTGGGAGAAGTTGTGGGCTTTGCAGATGATACTGCGGTATTTTATAGTGACACTGATTGGCACAACCTGAAAAGAAAAGTGGAAAACGACTTGAAGAACATAGTAAATTTTTTTAGCAGCAGACTGCTTACCATAAATTATACTAAAACAAAGTTTATCCCATTCTCGTGTTACAGAAATAACCAACCTAAGTACGAATATATAGATGTAATACAGGGTTCTGATACTTTTAGTATATCGTCTTGTAGGACGGTAAGGTATCTCGGAGTTGTAGTTGATTGCCATCTGAGGTGGGACCATCACATGGAGTATCTTGTAAAAAATTGAGGAGTATCTTGTTTAGCGTGAGGACTTTGAAAAAGGTATTTACATGTGATTATTTACGGATTATCTACTGCGCTCTTGTGGAGTCACATCTCAGGTACGGAATTGCGGTATGGGGAGGAGTCGCGGATGCTCACCTTCGGCGTCTGGAAGTCGTACAGAGGTATATACTGAAGGTGATGTATGAAAAACCACGACTATATTCGTCAGACCAGTTATACCGGGACGTTAAACATTTTGACGTGAAACAGTTGTATCTGGGCTCTATTCTGACATGGCAGTTCAAAAATAGAAATGTCTTAAACACAGTGGATCATCCTTATAGTACAAGGTTAAAGGAAACCTCGGGAATTATACCGAGAAGCAAGAAATCTATTGGGCAGAGATCGCTGACTTACCTTGCTCCAAGATTGTACTTCAGAATTCCACCTGAGATTAGGGAATTACACTCCGTCAAGCTCTTCAAGGCAAGAATCAGGCGGTGGATAGCATCACTACCTAGAGGCGAAGTCCATGGGTTGATTGATTTGAGTATTTTGATTTTGGTTTAGAATCGGTTGTTGCTTATGTGGAAGGTCGGTTGACGGGCTCGATCAGTTCAGAGGTGTTTGCAATGAGTGTAGATGGGTAAATTCAGGTAATGTATGTGCGCATCTGTGCTTAAATGTGTGTGTGTGTGTATATGTGATGGTGTGTGTGGGTTTGTGACTGTGTACATGTGTGTGTGTGTGTTTGAGACTGTATGTGTGTGTGTGTGTATTTTCGCGTGAGTATGATTGTGCAACTGTAAGCTTGTCTGTGCGCTTTCAGGTGCATTTATATCTGCAAAGGGATGTTCATTGTGCACGCCGCCTTTGGCGAACTGATATGTGTGAGACATGTACGGCTGACGGCAGGGTCAAGCGAGCGAAACAGGTGACAACGGTGTCAAATTTTAAGTATTTCCACTAACAAGGTTCGCCTTCAGTGGATTGTTTAAATTATGTATTGTTGTGGCTCATTTTACTAAGAATTATTTGTCCTATTTAATAACCTGTACTTTTTGCATATTCTTGTAACTCGTATTGTTTTGTAACTAATGTGCAACAATAATATTATTATTATTATTATATATATATATATATATATATATATATATATATATATATATATATATATATATATATATATATATATATATATATATATATATATATATATATATATATATATATATATATATATATATATATATATATATATACTTTTGAAGACGTTTAGCTGTTCTGGTTGCCTAACATTTTTTTATTAATTTTAGATTATCCTTATAAACGTGGTGATTATTATATCAAATATGTCGGGCGACGGAGATCTATCTATAGTACCGTATCTTAATTGCGCTAGATGCTCTTTGAGTCTAATTTTTTTTTCCTCCCTCGGGGCTTCTCCACGGCTTCGTCGCCCCCAAAGCACTGACATATTTCGTTTGGCGGAAATATCTGCATTCTTTTATTATCTTTCAGACGTGCTTCTGCAAGTATTTATTTTATAATACAATTTATCAGGAGACTGCCCACAGGCGGCGGAGCGAGATTCATACTTTTCTTTCATTGTTACTATTTTTTATTAATTTTAGATTCTCCTTATAAACGTGGTGATTATTATAGCAGCCTTTGGCTTACTGTGCATTCCCTTAGTCTTTTTACTCCCATTCCAAAATCACTGTGCCTTGAACTAGTCTGCACAGCGATTGATAGACTGAAGTTTTATGTTGCTCCGTCTCCGGGCTAGACTGACCGAAGACCAGTTATCCAGAGCTTTACACTTGCACAAGATATGCTGGGCTGATTTCCCTCGCCGCAGAGTTTGCATGCGAGGTCCCCCTCGATCCGCCCCATTTTATGCAGGTGTTTCTTGACAGCCATGTGTCCCGTCAAGAGACCTGTTATGTATCTGAGCTCTCTTTGAACTGGGTTCCTCAATTACTGACTTCCCATGAATGAGCTCTGGACAGTCTGCCCGGTACACCTTGTGTTCGTTTCTGAAGCGTGACCAACTGGCTCCCCTGGCCTTGCTCTTTGTCACGCCCAGAGCCGGTACTGGTCCCATAAACACTACTACTGACCCTCCTTCCGCGAGACTGTCAGCTTCTTCATTGCCTTTGACCCCCGATTGACACAGGACCCAGATGAGGGTGACCTCATTATGCCCAGCCAGGTCGCTCGTCTCGTCTAGGCACTCACTCACCAGTCAGGATTTCACCCGTGGGCTACTTAGGGTCTTAAGAGCTGCCTGGCTGTCTGTTGGTATGTGGATCCGTTTGTTTGTGTAGCCCCTCCTTTGGTTCTTCCGCACACAGTACAGGATGGCGTATATTTCAGTCTAAAAGACCGTTGCCTGGGCTCCGAGGTAAATACTATGACTTACCCTCGGTTCTTCCGAATAAACACCTGCCGCAGTCCCAGGTTCCCTGCCGGATCCGTCCGTGAATCAGACGAGCGCGCCCCATGGTATGCCCGACGTCTTCTCTCGCCATGCCTCGCAGTTGGCAATTTCCACTGTAAAGTTGTCTTCCCTGCAGATTCTCGGGCTCGCGAAGTCAGACCTCATTTCAAGCATGGGCTCCTTTACGATCTCCTGAATTTTGCAGTGGCCCCTGAAGCCTGGGTTGATTTTCAGTCTACCATTACAGGATGGTCTGTACAGTCCTAGCCTGGCCTTCCCCATATCAACTAAGTGTAGGGGGGGGGGGACATTTTTGTTTGTCCGGAGTATTTAATATCAAAATCTTTACAACGTATTTCATCAATTCCCGACATTTTGACCGTACTATCCTTGTTTTTTTGGGTTACCTAGCATGTTTTTTAAAAGTACTTTTTTGTCGTAACTGTAAGTGGCAAATTGTTTCCTAGACCCCTCGTGATTCGAGGTTCAAATTGTAAGCAAAAAAAGTTTTTTCGTCTTTCTCTCTTCGAAAAGTCGTTGATTCCGCTACACTTTCTTTATTTTCTGTTTGTTAATTAATTTCTCCACCAGACAAGCAGTGTATCCGTTATATTTGCTCATGTTCGTAATACATTTTAATTCTTTATTTTACATACTTTTACTTAAAGGAAAATTAATTAACCTGTTTACTACTCGGTACGAATGATGTGAGTCAATCGGAATGTAGCTTAGAGTGGTGGTTTTCTTTCCGTGGACATCAAATTCTAAAGTGTCTTATTTTTTTTATAACCAGTACATCCAGAAAGGGTAAATTATCATTAGTTTCTAATTCGTGGGTAAATTTTATAGAATAACATTTATTGTTTAAATTGGCCGTAAAATCTTCTGTTCTGCAAATATTTGTGTTAAAGACTTCGAAAATATCATACACGTAACGAAAGCACACTCTAGGAAAATACTCACTTTCACTTTCAAGATCTGTTTCAAATCTACCCATGAAAAGGTCTGCAATTAATGGCGTTAACGGGTTGCCCATTGCCGTGCCTTTGGTTTGTTTCAAAAACTCATTGCTGAATTGAAAATATTTTACTTAATGCAAAGGTTTGTTAAACTTAAATATTCTTTGCAGATTTTCATTCATGTTATTAATTTTTAACAACTCTTCTAAATACGTTAATGTTTGCTTCGTGGTAGGGCTAGAAATTAATGGGGTTATATCAAATGGAACCAAAACCTCGTCTTGAATCAATTTAACCTCTTTAATTTTATTAATAAAGTCAAGTGAATTTGCTAATGAAAAATTTAATTGTTTGACGGGCAAGATTTCAAACTAATTTGTCAAACACTTTGGTAAATTATATGTCGGGAAATCTATAGTTAAAACAATAGATCTTATTGATTTTCCCGGTTTATGAATTTTTGGGAGACCGCTGGGTTTGCAGCTTGTAACTTTCTTCCTTAATCTTTTGACATAGGTTGTAACAGCTCTTTAGACTATTTTTAACGTTCGAAGTCATTGTTTTCATTTAGTTTTTGATACGGTCCTGTCCCTATGGTGTTATAAACTCTATCTTTATACTCGTTTTTGTCCAAAGTTGTGGATATAAGTTATTTAGAATTATTAGTCATATGATGACGCTAACTTGGTTAGTGAAAAGATCGTCAGGTTTTTCAAAATGTGTTGTGGTGATTTGGATTCTCCAAGTGTGCTTATCAGTGCTCATCATAGGTTCATCATAGGTTCAAATAATCACTTAGTAATAAGGTTTTTTTTTTACAAAACTTGGTACACACTTTGCTTTGATATTCTGCTGAAATTGAAATCACTTTATAGCTAGATTAGAAACTTAATTTCGAGAGTTAAAAGGTTTGTCGTCATTTTAGTAAAGTAAATTTGTGAATAAGGAGCTTGGGAATTCCGAATTTTGAAAAATGTTCCTTTAGTGAGCGCGACTTTAGTGGCGCCAGCTTGGTCGGTGAAACGATAGACCAGTTTTTAAGAAATATCTTGTAGCGATTTGGGTTCATATTATGACGCTAACTTGGTTAGTGAAAAGATCGTCAGGTTTTCTAAAATCTTTTATGGTGATTTGGGTTCTCCAAGTGTGCTTATCAGGGCTCATCACAGGTTCAAATCTTCACTTAGTGATAAGGTTTTTTTACAAAACTTGGTACACACTTTGCTTTGATAATCTGCTGAAATTGAAATCAATTTATAGCTCGGTTAAAAACTAGGTTTCGAGAGTAAAAGATTTGTCGTCATTTTAGCAAAGTAAATTTGATAATGAGGAGCTTGCCAATTCCGAATTTTGAAAAATGTTCCTTTAGTGAGCGCGACTTTGATGGCGCCAGCTTTTAAGAAATATCCTTTAGTGATTTGGGCTTTCTAAGTGTACCTATCAGTGCTCATCACAGAGCCCAATCTTCACTTAGTGACACTCATCGGAAAATAGTTTGTCATTTTGAAGAACAGGAACAACTCGCGAGAGATGTGCTACCACATTAGAGTACACTTGGGGAACCCAAACCACCATAACACATCTTTTTGAAGACTTGCCGATCGTTTCGCTAACAAAGTTAGCGTTATCGGAGGATAGATAAACTAAGCGAAAAAACCTAAAACTCCTATTTATATGTTAGTTGACAAGAAATTGCGAATAGCGTCCTCTACGATATACAGAGATAAGTTCCCACTGATTAGACAAAAATCCCTGTAATTGTGTGTGTGTTTTTTTTTTCTTAAACGTCGGTCTATTTTTGCGACTATGGCCAATCACCGACGACAGGGAGCAGTTAAACCTCACTATCCTGGAAAATTTTCCGAACCGCTGCCTTTTTGTAAGGATAGTAGGGATATTTAACCTGCGCAACATCGCATGGACACGGAACCGACAGCTTTACGCCCCCTCCGAAGGGAGGAACGTGAAGACATTCAACTTGCGCAAATACAATGCCACAACCTGGGTTGATGCCAATTTTACAGTAGGTAATAAAAAAGCGAAAGGGGATACCTGGTAATCGAACCCAGTACCCTTCCATTCAGAGGCACACTTTCTTACCACTGGACAACCGAGGCTCTATCCCTATACACACACACATACAAATATATATTTATTTATTATTTATTTATTTGGATACCAACGGGGTTGCCCCCAAAATAGGATCACATACAGAGTATACAAATACAAATATAGCAGTGATAACAAAAACATCATTCATTATTCTAAAAACAAATCAAAACAATATTTAATTTAAGTTGTAAATACAATATGCACATACTTGTGCACACACTTATAATATGGAGGGAAATAAAGAATCAAAAAATCAAAAAAAATCAAGGCAACAACAATAGTCGGACTTTCAGAGCTTTTTTATACCCGAGCAATGAGCCACTGAACATGTCGATGGCCGAGAACTCATTACCCGCTCTCAACATTCTTGACAGCGGCGAATTTAGAGCAGCGTTAGTTCTGCTAAAGGGCAAGGAAAAAGGTTCAGCCACCCTGAGAAGTCGATTTGGAACATTGAAACGTATCTGACTTAGAAGTTCCGGAGAGTCTATCAAACCGTTTACTATTTTAAATTTTATTCCGATAAGTTATATATATATTCCGATAAGTTATATATATATATATATATATATATATATATATATATATATATATATATATATATATATATATATATATATATATATATATATATATAAATTGAAACAGACCCCGGATATTATGTTCTAGTGGGCGTAGTTCGCGCTCGTCTGACGAAATTGTTTCAAAATTAAAAAGGCGAGACCTCATTAGTAAGTTTTCTTAAAAAGTTCACTAAAATATTTACCGCGTTTTTCCATCGCCAAGTTTATTTGGAATGTATATTATAGCCTACTTAGCAGCAAAATAAGTTCTTTTAACTAAACTATTAGTATACTTGCCATTAAATGCTGTTAGCTTTTGTTTAATAAATTGGTGGTAAAACAGTATTGTAATTATTTCTTATAAAAAAAAATGTATGGCTACATATTCTTTTTTTTTTTACTTTAACTTCGGTCTATTTCTGCGACTGTGGTCAATTACCGATACCAGGGTGCAGTTTCACCTCACTACCCTAGAAATTTTGCCTAACCCTTGCCCTCCTATGAGGAGGGTAGCGATCTTTAACGTGTCCAACATGGACACTACCTCCATGGCTTTAAGCCCCCTCCAAAGGGCAGAACGTGCAGACATTCAACATGCTTAAACACAATGCCACAACCTCGGTTAATGTTAATTTTACTGTATGAACCGAAAAAGTGAAAGGGGAATGAATCATGGGGATAGAATCCAGTATCCTTCGGTTCAGAGGCACACGTTCTTACTTCTAGACCACTCATGCTCTACATATTCTAAAATACCCCTGATCAGGTGCATAGTCGACACATAGCAGTATATACAAGATTACGATGGTATTTTATCTATAATAGGCAATGCACCTGAGGGTTGATGTTCATAGAACAGAAAACAACCCAGAAGGGCGGCTCGAGGCGTGAAAATATATTTAATATTATTTTTAAGTAAAAATATTTATAGGAAAATTTGCTATTATAAATCCAAATAATAGCGTTTATAATTAAGTAGATCGCATAGAAATTATAATTATTGACCTGGAATTGTTCATATTACATAAATAATAAACAAGTTGGAATTGCAGAGTACAGTGTAAGTAATGCTGACTGATTAGGTTGCATTTTGTAAATTATGTAGATCAAGCAAAAGTTATAAGTAATGGTGTTGGTAAACATTAGAGAGACTTTTGCTTTGAATATGTAAAGATCAATATTAAGACTTTTTATTTAAATTATGTAGAGATAAGTAGAGACTTTAACTTTTGCTTTTAAAATGTAGAAACTAATATCAGAGATTTTTGATTAGATTCTTAAAATGTAAAGACGCGAGAAATTTAATTTAATTATGTACAGATTTGGTTTTAAATTTTATTCAGTTAAGTTAGCTTAAAAAAAGTTGTTAATTCGTTTTATTATTTATTAAATTTTTATTATTACAAATTACATTCGTTACCATGTCCATATTGTCCTAGTTCAACAAGTCAATCCCTTAATACCCTCCGCTCCTTCAACATGATGCGCCCTACTTAATTATAAAAGATATTATTTGGATTTATGCTAGCGAATTTTCGTATAACCATTGCAATATGAATTTAATATGAAATATATTTTCACGATAAGAATGCCCTCTTGGATAGTTTTCTGTTCTACGAACAGTTGAATTTACTTTTTAGGAAACCAAACCTATGCCCTGTTAGCTAAGAAATTTCTACGAAACAACATATTTACTCAACGATTTAAATCAAATGATTGTACGAACTATTAAGCTGTGATCAAACAATAAATATATAATTTATTTGTGTAAATAAATAAACTGGTGAAAAAGTGCTTTTGTAAAATACGGTAACAAAATGTATGTCTTTTAATCATATAATTAAAACTTAAAATTAAAATAAAAAATGTCATACTACGGTTTAGTGTTAACGACATTTATAAGTTTAATCAGCTGGGAACTGAAAACAATCGACAGTCAAGCATACGCCGACTTTAATTACCACCCAGCTATTAGGCAGTACACCAGAGACATAATAATAAAACAAGGTGTGCTTCAAGGCATAGTGGTTGAGCCTCGAGTGAATCGTGATTTACCCCCAGTTGAACAGTACAGAGGAATACCTTATGCTGCACCGCCTGTTGGTGAATTGAGATTTATGCCTTCTGGTAGTGCGCCCTCGTGGTTTGGGACTAAGTATGCAGACACCTTTGGACCTGTGTGCCCACAGCATTTTCCAAATCCACGCAGTATGGCTCCCGAAAGGAGACAACAGTTTATGAGACTAAAGGAGTACCTGCAAAATCAAAGCGAGGATTGTTTGTACTTAAACATTTATGCACCCTACCAAGGTAAGTTACAGAGTGTTCAATATTTCTATAACTGTGTTATATATGATATAAAATATAAATAACGCTTATTTGGTATGTCTCCTGAACAACTCGAATAAACTCAACGCGAATTTTATGACAAAACATTTAGATTTTTAATAAATAATGTATTAAAGCCTATAGTGAGAACCGTATACACTGTGTCAGTAAAGTAACGCATAAATTCAATAAAATTGAAGATACCCATTATTAAGGGGAACTCAAAAAGAGGTCGAATCTTCTCTTTGATATAAAGCCCTCACCCCTATCGTTACACTTCTTCAAGGGGTAGCTATTCTTTCGAATTTTTAAAATTGGATGGTGGGTAATGTGATACATCTTTTTAAAGCTAACTCAATTCTCTATTCAGCAACAGCAATTTTTTTTGTAGGAATAAAACCAAGTGAGTAATATGACTTTTCGAATCAGTAACACCCAAAACATGACGAGCCTACAAAGAATTTCATAGTACGGTCCTATCAAATGTTCGAAATGTCCGCCTTCTTGTGCTTGACAATAGCCAAAACGGTAAACAGTTGGACTCTGTAATCTCTGGAAAAATGTTGCTACATTTAATTATAATTCTTGTTTTTAATTTGTCGATAGTATCTGGTTTACTTTTGAATACCAGATTTTTCAAATGACCCCAGAGGAAGGGAGTTAGGTCAGGTAATCTTGTTGGTCACTCGATTTGCTTGACCTCGCCTTACCTGCCAATCCATCTGTTGGGAAATTGCTGATCCAGATACTGTCGAACACTAACGTCATAATTTTTTTTAATTTTTAATTTTTTGTTTATACTTCACACATTACGAGGGCTTACAGCCTAAATACTATCGCACCGTGGGTGTCGACAAGGAGGAAATAGGCAACTTGTTAATCCTGGAGTTGAAGGTTTGGAGGTTCGGAGGAGAAGGAAAAACATGTACCGGTAAGGAATTCCACAACTCGGAAGTCCCCGGGACAAAATAGCGGGCATGGCAAGATGTTCTAAGTTTGGTGACCTGAACAGTAAAAGGGTGCATTCGCTCTGTTCCCCTGGTAGATCTGTTATGAGCAGCAGGTGGAGGAACTATGGAAGAAAGCTCCTCTGAGCAGTGCCCGTGCAGATATCTATAAAGGAGAGAGAGGTCACCAACGCCACATCGGTGGGCAAGGGATGGCAGCCTTTGAGTGAGGGTAAGGTCACAGATGAGACGTATAGATCTCTTCTGAATGGAGTCCAGGATAGCGAGTGTAGAAGCAGCAGCGGCACCCCAGATGTGAGAGCGGTATTCGAGGTTTGGCCTTATTTGTGAAGTATACAATGTAGAGAGATTAGCTGGTGCAAAGTATTTGCAATCCCGGAAGAGGAAACCTAATTTCTTAGCAGATGCTTCTGCAATTGATGTGACATGTTGGTGCAAATTGCGATTTCGAACCACATAAATGCCAACAAGTGAAAAGGACTCATTACTTTGAATAACTTGGTTATTCATTGTGATGGGTCTAGGGCTGGTATATTATGAGAAAGAAAGCAAGAGTGAGATTTGGTGGGGTTGAATTGTACACGATTTGTACTTCCCCAATCTAATATTTTTTGGAGGCCCACAGAGACAGAACTCTCCATGAGTCTGCGATATTCATCTATTTGTGCTAAAGAGACAGGCTTAGAATATTGTATATTTGAGTGGAGGGTGCTCTCGTCCGCGTAACTGTGGACTGGGTTGGATGTGCTAGAGAGGAGGTCATTGATGTGGAGAGGAAACAAAGTAGGGGCTAAAGCTGAACCTTGAGGAACTCCTGCCATAATTGGATACAGTTTAGAAGAACTGCCATCCACGACAACAGAAATTCTCCGGTTGGAGAGGAAATTTGCTATCCAGGTACAGAGTTTTGGTGCTAGGCCATAGGCCGGAAGTTTATTAAGCAGCGCTGCGTGCTAGACTTGGTCGAATCTTTTGAACATGTCTGGGCTTCACCGTGCAGTTCCATAGACTTGTTCCAAGAATGGGTGACAAAGGAAATGAGGTCGGCAGTTGATCTGCGCTGACGGAATCCATAATGCCTGCCATGGATTAGACTGTGTTTTTCGGTGTTTATATACTTTCCCATCACTTTAGAGACGACTGAAAGGAGAGAAATGGGGCTGTAGTTGCTAGGAAGTGCTTTGAGTCCTTTTGTGGGAACGGGTGGTACTCGAGCAGTTTTCCAGTTACAGTAATGATTCCAGGTAAAAAGTGAATCGTTACAATTTACAAAGCTTAAAAATCTAGTTTTCAAAACTTTCTTGTAAATCTTTGCTAAATTTTAAGGAAGTGTAACATGTCTCTAATTAATTATTTAAAAAATGTCTCCCTTCTTATGTACATATTCCGGTTTCAAATATTTTGGTAATAATACGGGCTAAAGG
Organism: Tillus elongatus; assembly: GCA_964006375.1. NCBI lineage: Eukaryota > Metazoa > Arthropoda > Insecta > Coleoptera > Cleridae > Tillus > Tillus elongatus. The sequence continues at coordinate 29,596,383 of OZ023265.1, forward strand.
TTTTGTAACTTCATAATTCACTTGTTTCAATATGTCTACCCCAATTCAATCAAAACCAGGTGATTTACAAATTTTAGGGAGTTTATTGTTTTTACAATCTCTATGTCTATTTGTTTTTATAGTTTGACTAATTTATGTATGGACAACATATACAGTGATGTGTTTGTTTTATTTATAAATTGTTTACTTACATTTTGTTATTCAATTTTTGTAATTAAGTTTATTTTGACTAGTTCTATGCAGTGTATGTTGTCTTTAGAAAATATATCTTATTATTACTATTAAATAAAATTATAAAGATCTCACATCTGTAAATTTTATCAAAAAATTGCGAAAGTTACAACCGTAGTATTAAAAAATGCTGGGATCACGTTGAAATCTGTTAAATGTTAATTAACAAAAACCTAAATTTCAAAGATGTCACAGCTACTTTTCGTCGGTGACCGTCAACTAGGAATATCCAATAGAACATCAATTATTTAGTGAACAGTAATCAACAGTTTCCACTGACCTACCCTGTTGAGCGCGTGTAATTTCATTTTATGGACTTTTTATCCGGCATGTTAGCGTGGAGTACTAATTATAAATAATAGCCACATGTACACACATTACGCTAGATGTTTGTTGTCTTTTAATTCCGACTATTCATAATTTATTTGTGATTCCATTTACCTGCTGTTAACCACTATTGGTCGCTATTAATTTATAATTATTTTGAAACTAGGTACAGCACGAACTTATACGGAATATGTACAATTTAGATAACCCCATTTATCACAATACAGTTATATATATATATATATATATATATATATATATATATATATATATATATATATATATATATATATATATATATATATATATATATATATATATATGAGACATACTTGGTTCTCGGGTTGAACCGCGTCCAGAATTTTTGAAAACTCGACGTTTCGGCTCCTATTTTGGAGCCATTTTTAAAAGCTAAAGGAAATATGCAAGGACACTCTAAAGCCTCAATCTGCCTACTCCTCAGTGTGGTGGACAAAGGTGGGTAAAGGAAATATGTAAGGACACTCTAAAGACTCAATCTGCCTACTCCTAAGAGTGATGGACAGAGGTGGGTAAAGGAACTATGTAAGGACACTCTAAGGCCTCAATCTGCCTACTCCTTAGAGTGGTGGACAAAGGTAGGTAAAGGAAATATGTAAGGACAATCTAAGGCCTCCATCTGCCTACTCGTTAGAGCGGTGGAAAAGGTGGGTTGGGTTGTTGTAGCTCGATTACGGGGCCTCAATCTGCCTACTCCCCAAATCTCGCCGGAGATCGTCTGTGAGGCCTACGGTTGAACACACTCAGACCTCACAGACCATCTCCGGCGAGATTTGGGGAGTAGACTGATTGAGGCTCTGTAACCGAGCTACAACAATTCAACCCACCTTTGTCCACCACTCCAAGGAGTAGGCAGATTGAGGCCGTAGAGTGTTTTTACATATTTCCTTTACCCACCTTTGTCCACCACTCTAAGGAGTAGGCAGATTGAGGCCTTAGAGTGTCCTTACATATTTCCTTTACCCACCTTTGTCCACCACACTAAGGAGTAGGCAGATTGAGGCCTTAGAGTGTCCTTACATATTTTATTTACCCACCTTTGTCCACCACTCTAAGGAGTAGGCAGATTGAGGCCTTAGAGTGTATTTCCTTTACCTCCTGAAAATGGCTCCAGGAGCCGAAATGTCGAGTTTTCATAAATTCTGGACGCGGTACAACCCGAGAACCATGTATGTCTCACATTAAAGACCGCGGAAATCTCTCTGAACACAAATTTCCTAAAACTCTAGTCTCTCGCTATTCGCTTGAAAACAAAAAAAAACTAAAATTGAAATCATTTTTTAGAATAACAAAAAATTAAAATAAGACCTCAAAAAATTTTCTTGCAGGTAATTGATTACCATAGAAACGCACACCTTTGTCCCAATTTAACTATCCTCGCAGATCTCATCACTTGCAATTTTTTTTACGAAAAATTCGCTAAGACAGTTATAGCATATAACAAAATTTTTTTGGACCAGACTTTTTTCCGTTAATAAGTGATGTGCTGAACATCTAACTCATTTGTTAATTAGCTACTACCCAAGATGGTGTGGTTTTTAACTAAGAGATATAATCGGACGTTGTAATTAGCTACTTCTGTATAATACTACAGAAAATCTAAATAGTCAGGTCTGTGTGAGGTTAAACACAAAAACCTGACATTCTAAAGCCAGAAGTTTAATAAGTTAAGCCAGAGACTTGATATTTACCATCGTTTATTCGCCTTTATTTCAACGCCTTAGGCATACTTGTCTTGAAGTTCGCGGTCGGCTTGTTCATTAAACTTTTCCTCTTCTTTTCCTTGGAAGAGGTTGGAAATTGATTATGTGAGATTTTGCTGAAAGGGATTTTAATCCTGCTAAGAGAATCAAGCCTGTGTATATAACCCTTGTACAGTGTGTATTCTTTGTTGGTATTTTTTACGTTTATTTTCCTGAAATAATCTCTTACAAGCAGTATGGTTGTTAAGGCGTGCCCAGTTGTTTAATTTGAAAACTGCAAAGCCACTTCAGTAACAGCTCAATACATGCTAGTTAATTGAAACATTGTCAGTTTTATTTGTCAGTAAACTAAACAGTTCTGGAGAAATTCTCGTAAAAAAAATTGGGTAGCCAGCAAAAAATCGACTTAAGAATTTTGAAAACTTTTCCCTAAATGTACTTGGACAGGGTATTCTACAGAGCAAGTCTCTTAAAGTGGTACAAGGCAATATCTCGAAAACGGTTAAATGTTTTTTGTGTAAAATTTTGGTGAAGTGGTGGGGAAATTAAGGGCATATTGAAATCTATTCTCTATTTTAAGTTAAGTTAAGTAAGAAAGATTGTATATTGTTAAGTATAGTTTTGTAAATGTTGGGAAATAAACGTGTTATTATTATTATTATTATTTTAAGTGGCGGGGCAAGGTAAATTTGGATTTTAATATATTCCCTATTTTAAGTAGTCGGGGGTTAATTTGGATTTTTTTAAGTGGGTTAATAAATTTTTAAGCTCAGCTTTACGTAAAAATTAAGCAGGTATGTGCGAGAAAAAAATTTAGGCCTGCTATTTCGGTTACAGAATTATGAGACTCATTTACTAACAGTACAAAAAAGTAATTTCAATTGGGTTATCAAATCTCTTATCATGGCCGTTGATGTTGATAACTATTCGCTGCCATGAAAACACTGTTTTTATTCTAGTCAATTGAGATTTTTCACATTTTGATGATTATTTCACAGTGTATTGCCCAATTAAACATAAAACAAGTTCATCATCATCATCAATCAGCCCTCTGCGTCCACTGCTGGACATAGGCCTCCCCTAGTTAAGTCCATTCTTCTCTGTCTTGAGCGCTACGAATCCAGTTTTTTGTAATTTTTGTAATGTCGTCTGTCCAGCAAGTTGGTGATCTTCCTCTGTCTCTTTTATCGGATCTCGGTCTCCATTCAAGTAATCGTTGTCCACCTGTCATCTTGCATGTGAGCCACATGCCCCGTCCACTTTCATTTGAGTTTTGCCTCATGTACGACCACATCAGTCACCCCTGTTCTTCTGCGTAATTCTTCATTTCTAATGTGGTCACGTAGGGAAACGCCAAGCATCAACCTCTCCATTTTGCGCTGTGCTACTTTTAGTTTCTTTGCAGAAGCGTTGGTAAGGGTTAGTGGTGTGGCGCCGTAGGTCATAACCGGTAGAAGACATTGGTTGAAAACTTTTATTTTCAAGCATATTGGAAGGTCGCCTCTGAAAACGTCTCTAAGTTTGCCGTAAGCCGCCCAGGAGAGTACAACTCTTCTGTTTATTTCGCATGTTTGGTTGTCTTTGGATATGCTTATCTCGTGGGCCAAATATGTGTATTTATCTACCCATTCCACCTCAGAGTTTTCAATAATAAGTTTGTTACTAGGGACGAGGTTGGTCATAAATTTTGTTTTTCCGATGTTCATTTTTAGACCTACTGTTGCACAGGCCTCTAGAAGTTCCTGTAGCACCACTCTAATATCAAGTTGTCAGCCAGTAAGAAAATGTCGTCTGCACACCGTAAGTTTGACAGACTTCGGCCGTCTATTCTTAGACCTTTCTGGTCCCAATCAAGCTTCTTGAACACATTTTCCAGGATGGTGATAAACAGTTTTGGAAACATCGTATTTCCCTGGCGTAGTCCTCTCCCAATTTTTATAGGATTCGTTTTTTTATGTAGTTTTACCACAAGAGTAGTATTTTTATATATATTGTAAATTAGTTTGGTGTAGCGATTGTCAATACGGCATGCTTCTGGGGACTGCAACACGGCGTCCAAGCTCCACAGTGTCGAAAGCCTTATGGAAATCCTCAAAAGCAAGGACAAGAGGTCTGCCATATCCGATGGTCTTTTCAATCACTGTTTTGACGCTCTGGAGATGATCATTGATTTCAAACCCACTTCGAAAACCGGCTTGTTCCACTGGCTGGACGAAGTTCAACTTCTTTTCAAGTCGTGTGGTAATTATTCTAGTAAATAATTTGTAGAGGTGGCTAAGTAGACTTATCGGCCTGTAATTTTCTAGGTTCGAAATGTCTCCTTTCTTGTGAACCAGGATTACGATGGTGTTGTGCCACTTTTCTGGTATCGTACTATTGAAGAGACAAAGGTTGAAAAGAGATTTGATTTTTTGGAGCAAGCAAGGACTACCAATCTTGACCGCATCGGAAACCACGCAATCCTCTCCGGGCAATTTTTGAGTTTTCATCTTTTTCAGTGCTACTTTAATCTCATCCAGTGATATTTACATCAGTATTTCCGAGCCTTGGTTAACCACACTTTTTTACGGGTTACTATGTCAGATTTTGGATGTAGACTTATATCAATTTGGCTTTTATATAGCATTCCATAAAACTCTTCCACTATATTTAAAATATCTTTCCTGAAACAACTAAAGCATTGCATGCAACTTTACTAGTTTCAAAGAGAATAAAAATGCCAAAATGGTGAATAACTAAAATACAGGGTGGGTGTGGTATTTAAAGTAACCAAGATAATTGGAGTTCAATGTACCTATAAAATACCAGGATGATTTGATCACTCTGTAAACTATTCAAAACTCTCAAGTGCATTAGGTGATAGAGCAATGATCATCATATTTCATTTTAAAAAATAATTTTTCTACAACGTTTTTTGCTGTACGTAAATATATATTTTTTCAAACCTTCACAAATATCGAAAAGTTAAAATATCTCAAAAACCGTAACCGATATGTACAGGGAACCCTTAAAGAAGTGGATCTGATTTTTTGCGTAAATTCAAAATCACCGTCAAACATAAGCCGTTCGATAAGAGAAATCATAGTTTTGATGTGCAACCCTTTTTTTGTAAAACCCTGTACACTAAAAATATTTTTTAAATATAGCCACTCTTGACCTACAAAACATTGCTTCAAAAAATATTTTAAAAGTGTGCCGGTTAGGAGACTGTCCCGTTACCCGTGAAAGACCTAATATATGTATATATATATATATATATATATATATATATATATATATATATATATATATATATATATATATATATATATATATATATATATATATATATATATATATATACATATATATATATATATATATATATATATATATATATATATATATATATATATATATATATATATATATATACAGGGTGGTCCTCTGGGAGGTTTCGCGATCGACTGCGGTAAAATTATCAATAGGAAAACAATGTGACCATTATGAGGAGGGGCCCCATCATGTTGGTAAAATAGTTACCTATGTTCATTCAATGAAAGGTTGTCCAAATAAGTTACTTCCAAATTTTGCAAAATTTCCAAATAACGCTCACCTATAAGTAAATAAATAGAGTTTACAAAAAGTATTTTATAAATTTCGGAATAATTCTCATCATTCAAATTATCGTCGTATATTTCTAGGGCAACAACGCCGTCATTCCTTGTAGCACAATAAACATGAATCTGCCAGCTTTCCTGAAAATGTCCTTCCCTAGAAGGATAAACATTGGTGTCACTCTAATAGTGAGAATTACGACGATCGAAAAGTCCAGTCTTTGAACATTTTGCTTCATCCGTCCATATGATGTTATCTAAAAACAGCTCGTTTTCTTAGAATCGCATTAAAATAAATTCACAGAACTCCATCCTTCTTGAAAAATCAGTTTCCTCAAATGTTGCACAACTGAACAAGCATAAGGATGGAAATTATGTTTGCGTAAAGTTCGCAGAACGGAGGTTTTGGACAATCCTGACTCCAGTGCTACTTGCCTCGTTGATTTTGTAGGGTATTCTGCAAAATATCCCAAAATTTGTTCGTTGTCTACAACGGGTTTAGCCCTATGCACCTATTTCTTGACAGATCCGCAGTTTTTGAAATTGTCTACTATTCGTTTGACGGTTCTACGCGACGGTTTCTATTTATCTGGATATATCAGCAAATGTATCACACGTTCGCGAAATTGCTTTATTACATTTTCCATAAATAGTAAATAAATTTAAATAATCTTCGTGTGTGTAATTTAACCGTGTCATTATTAGCTAGTTAATCAACGAACTGTCAAAGTTTCCATAGAAACACACACGGCAATTTATTTTCCACGCTTATGGTAGAAAATTTATCAAAATATCAGGCTTTGAAATGAGTTTTTGAAAATAAAATGAAAACCGTTTGATTTAGGTATAGGTAATAACATACAAACTATCAGTGATTTTTTGAGCTTAACACGATAGTCTTATAAAAAAGGGGCTTCTAATTTGAAAATCGCGAGATTTTTGCAATTTCTCATTGCAAACTTCAAGAATTTTTTTTTACACTCTGTATACTCTATCCTTAGTCTCGATTTTGAAATATATGAAGTGAAATATCTTAAGATAATTCTAAAAATCGTAACGAAATATGTTTTTAGTATAAAAATATCTGTATATTAATGACTGGCCGTAAATGTCAAATTTTATTTCAAAATCTAAATATCTTCTGGACGGTTGATGATAGGTATAGAACATTATTTGCAAAAAGTGTTCATAATTTATTGTGGAATCCGAAACTGTAATAAAATACAGGGTGTTCTATTTAAATTAAGCGAATCGACATCCACTTCCGGTATAACCGGAAGTGCCGCCATGTTGAAAATATTTTTAGCCTATGGCCCCTAATGACTTTAGTGTAATATCCAATTTTCAGGTTTTTCCTATTCATAGTTTTCCCGCAATCGATCGTGGGACTTCCTGGAGGACCACCCAGTATATATATATATATATATATATATATATATATATATATATATATATATATATATATATATATATATATATATATATATATATATATATATATATAAACTTTCATATACGTCTAATTGCGTGATTGCCTAACATTTTCGATTATCTTGTGATGTGCTCTATATGCATGGATTATTTTCCTAAATATGTTAAGAAATACATAACTCATCCTTTCTATTGTACCTCAGGTGCGGTAAATATTTTTGAAATTTATCTTTAATATCACTTTAAGTTCTCTCACCATATTAAAGTTTACAAAACTTTCTCCTCTGTACCTAGCAAATTTTCTTCTATATTTTTTGTAAAACTGTAAATTGACCTGCTAAAAAATTCTATTGAACACTCCTCGAATGGTAAGCAGGCAACGTTTTTGTCTGTTTTTCCTTTTATAAATGTCGTAGATTTCGCTCAAATTTGCTTTGTTTTATTATATCATTTTATTAAAAACAAATGCTTTCGGTTAAGTCTGAGAAGCCAGACAATAATATACATAATCCTATCTATATTATGTTTCCCATTATAGATTATGATTAATGAATAGATGTGACATTTGAGTTTATTTTTATGCTGGAGCAGAGCTTCGGAAGCCTAAACGTGACGTCTAATATTAGAGTTGACTTCGAGTTACAAAGCACCTTTTTCTACTCTAATTAAAAGCTACGGAAATAGGGGAATGCTGGAAAATAAAAAGATCGCGAGCGGCTACGTTGGCTGAAACTTTTGAAGTCACGTGACGAACTACAATGTATGCTTGTGGCTGTTTATAGCCTATGCCAAAAGTTAACCAAAAGTTAAGCCTGTGAAAATATCCGAAGACTCTGTTCTATTATAGGCTCGCTCGATACATGTATAATTACCAATATATAATATATACGAGGTAATTTGCAGCTGAGTTGAATATATTTACCTATTAAGTCTTAATAAATTATGAAAAACAAAACGCAAATAGTTGCTTTAATATATATATATATATATATATATATATATATATATATATATATATATATATATATATATATATATATATATATATATATATATATATATATATATATATATATATATATATATATATATATATAGTGTCCCAATAGTGTGTAGTTCTTCTTTATATCCCTTACCCTAAGAGATAGCCAAAAAAACTAAAAAAACTTTCAGCAAAATTTTGTTGTGATTATCTAAGCTATATCGAGAAAATATATTCAGCTTTGCGGAACTTCCGGTTGCACCGGAAGTAGCTATCAATTTTGTTATTTTAAATAGAATGCTATACTTCTTATTGCCTTTTTGGATAAAGATTAAAAAATAAGTGTGACTTTGTGTAGCATGCCCTATAGCTATCTTTAATGTTTGTGAAAATATTACGACTTTCCTTTTTTTAGCTCGATTTATATGTTACTTCAAACGTATGCTGTGGGCTGAGCTTTCAGTATCCCTGCCTCGAAATATCAATAGACGACATTCAATTCTTTGAAATAGTTACAGAATAATTTATTATCATTGTACAGGGTGTATTTCTTTTGGGTTACAACATACCTAATTTTAAAGTGGCATTTATTTTCAAATGGAACAACCTATATTTTATGGATTGGTCAGGTAGGTCATTCAATTCTGCATCGATCTAGTATAGGTTTCCCTATATCTTTAGTTGACAGTTTTCCGGTTATAGTGGTTTAAATTAATTAAATTTCGACCTGTATTTGAATTTTCCTTAATAATGGTCGCATTCAATTTTATTGAATTTATGCGTTACTTTCTAGAGACAGTGTATATACAGACTGGCGCATTAAAAACGAAACAGACCGATTCGCGTCCAGATTTTTTTTAACGCTGAAATACGTCAATTTTAATATTGAAGGGGACATGTTTTGAAATAAAACTCAACTTTGTCACATCATCCCATTGAGTGTAGTGATAACAACCCTTACCTTTTAAATATGGAACATGGTCCAAGTGTTACACCATTTAAAAGCCATTTCTTTTCTGAATTCAGCACACAAATTTTTTTGGAAGTTTTATCCACAAGTTTAAAAACACACAATTGGAGTTGCAAGAACCTGTTTCATTCATTGTGATAAAAAATGCACTAATTAGTCAATTTTTCGTTAAAAAAAAACTAAAACACAAAATCAAACGTTCAAAAAGATTTATTCGGTAAAGTAAGCGTTTAAATTGTTGACCACCAGCTTCCATACAAAATACAACAAATAAATTTTGTTCAAAACGAGCTCTGATATTCTGGAGCATTTGTGGAGTTATTAGATGGCATTCTTCAACGCTGCGTCGTCGTAATTCTTCCAGAGACTCCGGCTCTGTTGAGTAAATTTTACTCTTTAAATGGCCCCATAGAAAGAAGTCTAAAGGAGTTAAATCCGGTGATCTAGGGGGCCACTCAATTGCACCTCTACGCCCAATCCATTGTCTTGGATCTCTCTGTTCGAAAACTCCCTCACACGTCTGTCTGTTTCGTTTTCAATGCGCCACCCTATATAAGTATTACATTTTAATAGGGCTCAGGATATAGATCCTAGAGACCTTGTTCGCGCTTATTTGTGGAATTTTTTTCGAATAAAGAAAATTGAGACGAAGTTGTCTTAGGAGCGGAGGATAATTAGGGATTAGGTTTTAGAACTAGGATAATATGGACATCGTAACGTTGCAATTTTTAATAAAAATTTATTAATCAATACAGCGAATTAACAACTTTTTTAAACTAAGTTAACTGAATAAAATCTAAAACCAAATTAAAAAGTGTCGTGTCTTTACATTTTAAGAATCTAATTAAAAATATCTCTTAATGTATACAAACACTGATATATATATATATATATATATATATATATATATATATATATATATATATATATATATATATATATATATATATACAACCTTGCTTGGTCCAGATTCTTCATAATGCGTAACCAGCAATAGTCAGCATTCTTCAATATCGCAAAGTGCAACTGCAACGTGTTTATTCATTGCATAAACATAAGAGCAATTCCAGGTCAATAATTATAATTTCTATGCGACCTACTTAATTATAAACGATATTATTTGGATTTCTAATAGCAAATTTTCATATAAATATTTTTTTCCTAAAAATAATATTAAATATATTATCACCCCTCGAGCCGCCCTTCTGGGGTACTTTGTGTTCCATGAACAGAAGTCAATAACGATTTTTTTTAACGAAAACTTACTTTCACAACATTCCTTTTGATGTGAAGCGCATGCATGTCTAAAATATGAAAATGTTTATGGTACAATGGAATAGCTCACTTTCTGTATTAGCTTATGTAGCAAGCATACATTGTTTATTTTAGTTTAATAATCTTAAATTAAATATTTTATTTTGAGAAGAAATATTTTGTTAGCTGTTTCAAGTAGCATTATAAAACTTATTGGTTTAAAATTACTGTTTAATGTGTATATTACTATTATTCGCTTACAATGTAAGCACAATTTTACATAGCTTTAGTAAGTAAACAAACAATATTCCACGCTTGTTCTATTTTGTTTCGTTTATGTAAACATACCGTTTAATAGCAGCTGAATACTCAAACATTAACTATTAGTCATATAAAATGCTTATAACCCTGTGAAAATATATGTGGCCCCAAGTCATTTTCCTAATGGTTGGCTTTAATTACATAAAACAGATAACATCAATATATAGATGTATTGTATATTACACGGGGAGGTATTGAAAAGTTCTCAAGCTACAAAAAAGACGTAAATGTTTTTTTTTATTTTTTAGCGAAATCTCCTCTAAAACCTAAATATTTTTTTTATTTAAAAAAATATCCTGCTTCAACCTAAAAGATTATTAGTAAGTCTTGGTGAGATATAATTAGATAATTATTAGATGACAACAATGAATACGTACAATAAAAATTCTGGACGCAGCAAGTGCGTTATGGTAGTGAATTTTCATAAAAATATTTTTAATAGCAAATATGTGTTTTTTTTTTTTTCAGAAAGCAGGCATCAAATTTGGTTATCAGTATAACCTATATAGTAAACACAATGTGCCATGTTTCATCAACATAACTTTATTGTTTGAAAACGTACAGAAATTTCCGAAAGTAAACTTAAAATGTAACCGAAAAAATCCGTTTCTTGATCAACCTTATAGGTTAATAGCAAATTGAGCTTTTCAAATATGAAGCATTTAATCAAAATTCGCTACCATAACGCACTTGCTGCGTCCAGAATTTCTTAACTTACAAACATGCATTATATTTCGATGGAAAATGCAAAAACATAAGGCGTTTTCCACAAAAAAAATATAATTATTTGTATCACCAACGACTTATGGGCCTTCCTGTGATGGTAGCAATAATTTTTTAAGGTGTAGCTCAAGCACACCGTATAATTAATGTATACAATATTTTTTCATATCTTGTATAATAACGGATATATTGAGCTTTATTGATTTTTTACGAAAATTCTACAAAAATTATATACCATTAAACGATAAATTCTATAGCTAAGGCTACTGCCAAGCATCAGAGAAAGGGTCTATTTGAAATGAATTTTCTGGAAATATTTTAGTAAAATGAAGGACGATGACGGTTGAAACTAAGACTTCAGGGTTTGTAAAACATTCTTCTTAAGACATTTTCTTTCCATAGCCCGTATTAGATTCAAGTTCTTTGCCTAAATGTTGCGAATTTTGACGTTTCAAATTGTCACTTTGACGTTTTGAGGAAAACCCCAATTTATTTTTCTTTAAATGCCCATAACTTTTTTGTCTTTTGACCTACAGAGCTAAATTAGGCGCCTCACCTATAATGACGTAAATCAGCGTACCAAATTTGGTTGCCCTTACTTTGGTTATTCCGGAGATATAATTTTTTTTTGGAGGAAAACCCAAAATTTTTCGGGAAAACCTGGGCCGATTTTCCTGACTAACGAACTTATCCAAGCCATTTGCAAAAGGAAGGTATTTACCAAATTTGATCAAAATCGGCCCATTATTTTTTGAGTTATCGGTGTGATATATACATATATATATATATATATATATATATATATATATATATATATATATATATATATATATATATATATATATATATATATATATATATATATATATATATATATATATATATATATATATATATATATATATATATATATATATATATATATATATATATATATATATATATATATATATATATATATATATATAAACATATAAAAATTGAAACTGACCCCGGATATGGGTTCTGGGGGGTCTAATTAGCGCTCATTTGAAGAAATTTTTTCAAAATTTAAAAGTCGGGATCTCCTCATTAGTGAATTTTTTTTAAGAAAATTCACTGAAACGCGAAAACGCGTTCATAGAAATGATCTGGCACCAAATATTTTATTATAACTTTTTTTTCTTGCAACATATAAATCTAAATTTTTGTGTATAGTTTACTTTTTATATCGTAAACCTACCTACCAAATTTGGTTTTCATTGCTTTTTTATTTTTTGAGATAAAATTTTTTTTCGAATGAAAACTCAAAATTTTCTCGAAAAACCTCGTCTGATTTTCCTGACTAACGAACTTATCCAAGCCACTTACAAAAGGAAGGCACATGCCAAATTTTATCAAAATCGGCCCATTATTTTTTGAGTTATCGCTGTGATACATATATATATATATATAAACATATACAAATTGAAACTAACACCGGATATGGGTTCTAGGGGTCCTAGTTCGCGCTCATTTGCAAAAATTTTTTCAAAATTCAAAAGTCGGGATCTCCCTATTAGTGAATTTTTTCTACGAAAATTCACTAATACAATAATATCATAAGAAGGAGCAGTTAAATTTTATTAGCACTAGATCTGGTTGAATAATACACTTGACTCCAGGAATATCAGGAGCTGAGTGTGCTTTTCTCTGTTGGATCCTAAAAGATCGGTCAAGTTGTTTGGGATGCTTGAGGATATCCTATTTGCTTCGTATAGTGGGCATTCCACAAGGAGATGTTGAACAGTGCATTGTGTATCACAAGAAAAACAAATAGATGGGGGCAGTTTCAGTGGGTGAATTTAGTATGGCCTATTCTCAACCTGGATAAGACTGTCTGATTTTTTCTTCCATTTGGAAGCGGTAGCTTATCATTTACTTTTGGTTTGATATGGAACAGTTTTGAGGGTTTAGTCTCCCACATTTTTTGCCACTTGCTAGAGATAACTGTTTTTATATTGATCTTAATATCCTCGTTCGTATGGATTTGGCAGACTGGATCGTTACAGGAAGTGGCGACTCCTTTTGCAAGTGCATCCACAATTTCGTTAGCTTGGATGTTTACGTGGGAGGGGGTGAACATGAAAATGAGTTTCTTTTTATGTGCAATTATGTACGCCATTTGATCTCTTATTTCCCTTTCAATATGGTGTTTAGGGTAGATTTGCCTAATTATTTGAAATGCACTCAAAGAGTCTGTGCAGACAACATCCTGTTGTATATCAGATAGTATAGCATGCCTAAGTGATTCTTTTATGGCATATAGTTCACCAGTGAATATAGATGCCGGTTTAGGTAGTTTGTATGTCAAGACTGTATTTCATGTATATACAGCTGATCCTGTAACGTTTTGATCTTTAGAGGCATCTGTATAGTTGAATTTGTGGTTCTCATACTCAGATTTCATTTGTAAGAATTGATTCCTTATTACACTGGGATTGGTGGTAGTTTTCGAGTGGTGTGTTAGTCTTAGATCAAAAGCAGCTTGTTGTGTCCAAGGAGCGCTCAATGTCTTGTATGAACTGGCAGATAATGGCAAAGGCTCTTCAACATTTTCAAGGATTTTGTGGCATCTATGGTTTATAGGAGCTGAAAGATGCGGTTTTATTCTAAATAAGGTCTCGTAGCTCTTTGACGAAAACAACTCATAATTCGGATGTTCTGGTGTACTAAGAACTTTGGAGGCGTAATTTAAAGTTAACTGTAGAACACTCTTTAGAGAATGCTGAAATCTTTAAAACAATATATTTATCTTGGTTTTCACCACCCCTATGTGTACGACCTTGTTATTGGTTGAAAATCGTTTACTTTTTAAATGTTTTTCTTAACTGGTAGTAAATAATAATCTGATATTGATAAATCTGGATAAAAGGATGATGCCAGGTCTGGTCAGGTAATGTCAGGTCAGGCCAGGTAACGCAAGGTCAGGCATCCAAAAGCAATCTCATCGTTTTTTTTTGTAGAGCAACCTACGACTTGTGGATATGCAAACGCTTTCCGAAACTAAACTTGAATTCGTCACCGAATCGTCACTCCGGTTAGATTAGAGGACAAACTACCCAAACCATGGTTACCCCTAGGAGTACGACCTTGTTGCTTGTTGAAATTCGTTAGCCTTTCAAATGTTTTTAGATGGTAATAAATAATAGTGTGATATTGCTAAATGTGGATAAAAGGAGGATTTGAGGTCAGGTTAGGTCAGGTCAGGCCAGATAAGGTCAGGTCAGGAATCTAAAAGACCTCTTTTTTTTTGCGGTGCAATCTATGACTTGTGGATATACAAACGCTTTCCGAAACTAAACTTAAATTAATCACCGAACCGTGGCTCCGGCTAAATTAGAGAACAAAGTACCCAAACCATGATTAAAAAAAGTTCGGGACGCAGCAAATGCGATATGGTAGTGAATTATTATTAAAACTTTCAAATTTAAATAACTCAATTTTATATAAAGTTAAATAGTTGAATTTTGGCAAGGCCTTCTCCAAGGCAACATATTCACCAAATTTCATTAAAATAGCTTTGTAATTTTTGGAGAAAAATATTTTTTTCGAAACAAAACTCAAATTTTAAATAACTAAATTTTTAATAAACTTAGAAAGTTGAGTTTTGATATGTGTCAAGGCCTTTTCCGAGCCTATATACGCACCAAATTTGATTACAATAGATTTGTAATTTTCGGAAAAAAAATTTCGAGAGAAAACTCAAAATTTTCCCGGAAAACCTTGTTCGATTTTCTTGGCTAACAAACTTGTCCAAGCCATTAATAAAAGAAAGGCACTTGCCAAGTTTCACCGAAATCTGTTAGTTACTTTTTGAGTTAGCGGTTGGATATATATATATATATATATATATATATATATATATATATATATATATATATATATATATATATATATATATAACATATAAAAATTGAAACTGACCACAGATGTGGGTTTAAGGGGTCCTAGTTCGCGCTCATTTGAATTTTTTTTTTGCAAAGTATCACCATCGATACCTCTCTATTAGTGATTTTTTTTAATAAAAGCTGGAACTTATATATTAGCTTGTACACATTGTAACGCAATCTACATAGGTCAAACTTCTAGAAGTTTTAACACCCGATGCGAAGAACATATTTCTGCAATTAGGATTAACCACGCTGACAAATCTACATTTGCAAAACATATTATTGATACCGAAAATAGACCTACAGTAACGCATACAACCACAACATTTTTGTAATGGCAAACTTAACCTAGACTTTTTTGAAGCTTTAGAAGTCAAAAATCACACACACGACAATAGCTGCCGTGCAATCTGATTTCATAAATGGCAGAAAATTATTTATATATTCTTTCAAAAAAGCTGTAATAAGCTAATGAGTTGATGTATGTCGACACTTTAGTTGTATAGAGTCTGCTTTATTACTATTACTGTTATTGTTTGGTTATTTTATTGTTCTCTTATTATAGATATTATAGGTTAGTTCTATTTTTATGTTAAATATTGATATACATCACGTAGACATTTTGAAAGCCTCATTCGTCATCTGTGTTTCATTTTATTTTCAATTTGTTAAATTTTTTATCAACACATCATAACATAGCAACAGATCTTTATTTGTAGTTGTCATAATTTAGTACTGATTCAATTTTTATCTGTCTGAGAATGCTGTCAAGCAGCGAAACTAGTCACAGAAGCGTTGAAGAACATCACTATCCTAGATATTTTCCAATATTAAACCTTTTTTCTAAAAACTTGATCTGCAAGACAGGCCCAAGATAGTCACCAATAATTATTCATCTTGTTTTTAATTTAATATTGATCAGTTAATTATTTTTTCTACTTTGGCGTCAGCTTATATCCGCAAATATGGCCAATCACCGACGCACAGTGGGGCAAAAGGCCAAAAAGCTGGCCAAAACCCGAAAATTCGATGTTTTATTTAGGGACTTTTTACGCGATAACTTACTAGTAGGGGACCCCGGCCACACATAAATTCGGGTGAGAGTAGCCCAGCTCCTCCCCACCCTTCGTAGCATCACTTTAATGGCGACCGTTGCAGTGTACGTCTATACGCATGTTTCAGAGCGCTCGAAAGTTCTGTATTTCTTGTGTGAAATATTGTGACGAAGTGAAAAATAATAGCTTTCGACGAAATGGATTCTCCTCAGCAAGGTAACTAGAATGAAGTTTAGTGAATAATATTTATTAATTGTTAAACTGTTGTTGTTTATGAATGTTTAAACATTGATATATTTTTAATAAACTATTACGAAAAGCTTTTAATAAAAAAGCCTGCTAAAAAAATTCTCGCTAGATCCCACTTTGAGACCCATTCAGACTTGTTTCTTAAACATTTTTACGTAAATTATGTAAAATTTAGCTGCGACCATCTGCGACCCTGGAAATTAGATAGGTTTTTCCATGAAAATGCTATTCGAAAGCGAATGACACGTCACGTCATTGGCACTATGTAAATACATGAAAATTTAGTCAAATGGGGCAATTATTTAGCAGCATCTTTGACGAAATAAGCACATGGCTCGAGCAGCCGGAAAATTCAGCAATAACCTCATTTAACATCACGTGACCGATGAGAGAAACGCATGATGTCTGAAGAAGCCCAGGAAGCTTGCAATAAGTTTTTTAAGAAATTAAGGCAAGACTACACTAGGAAAATAAGTCGAACTGCAACAATGACCGATTTAATGAATCGTATGCTTCTAAACTCCGACCCCTACATTTCAAGTGTTCGTAAATTACCAACTAAAAAGAAATCCGAACTGACTAATGACGCGAACACATTACTTGAGAAAGGGCTCACATCAGACGACGAAAATGAAACAGATGACGAAGAAAAGATTGTAACTGATTATGAAGATAGTGATTAAAACTAGTGATTAAGAAATACTGATTTAAACATGTAAATAACTTAAAAGTAAATATTATTTCACCACTGATCAATAATTGTATATGTTGTTTGATGTAAGTAATATCCTGTTTACAATTACAAGACTTTTAATTCGTAATCAGGAACCTACAAAACACCCGGATACCAAATTCACAATGATCAGAGTACATTTTATAACAATCGGTCGCCATTTTTAAACCGCTATTTTGTTTTTGGAAAAAAGAATCCCAGATTCGTTATCAGCAACCTAAAAAACCCCCAGATATCAAATTTTATCATAATCAGAGTTAACTTCACTATTTCCGCTCGCCATTTTGAAGCCGCCATTTTGTTTTTAATAAAATGGATATAATATTCGCAATCAGCGACCCAAAAAAACCCCAGATGTCAAATTTTATCATAATCGGAGTAGCTTTCACAATTTCCGGTCGCCATTTTGAAGCCGCCATTTTGTTTTTAATAAAATGGATCTCAGATTCGTAATCAGCAACCAAAAAAACCCCCCGATACCAAGTTTTGAAAAAATTGGTTCATTTTTAGTAGTTTTGGCCAGCTTTTTGGCCTTTTGCCCCACTGTGCGACGCGAGGGATCAGATTCACCTCACTATCCTGGAGAGTTTGCCGAACCCCAGCCTTTCTGTAAGGAGGGTAGGGATATTTAACGTGCCCAACATCTCACGGACACGGTACCGACGGTTTTACGTCCTCTCCCAAGAACGGAACCGGGAGACATTCAACTTGTCCAAATACAATGTCACAAGCTCGGCTGCTGTTAGTTTTTACAGTATGTACTGAAAAAGTGAAACGGGAACACTGGATATCGCACCCAGTACCCTTCGCTTCAGAGACACACATTTTTACCCTTGGACCACCGAGGCTCTATACAGTTACGAAACAATATGTATTGTTGAATTTTGCAAAGAATAACAAACAATTAGTGTAACTACCAACGTTATGCTGCATTCGTTTTCAGTTGGAAAATATCCATTCTCTTAACTCTTGTTATTATATAGTTCGATATAAGGAATTAAAAATAATTCGCTAATTCCATATACCGATATAACCTGCTATAAGCTTTTCTATACGAAACCTTTAATAACACAATGTTGTTTAATTTTCTGCGTGTGTTCTGGAGAGTAGATTCAGAGATGAGGTTTAACTGAATTATGTTGTGTATCCTAGAGGATTTGGGTGTGTATTTTAGAAGCAGAGGTAATGAATTTACAGAGATCCTTTATTTTTATTAGCACTGGCCTTTTGTAAAATTTTTTAATACTACTATAACACATATAAACTATATTATACAAGTCATCCTAGTTACAGACCATTCTGTTTTGACATCAATTATTCATTAATAAATTTACGACGTTTTTTTTTTCTTGACAGCTTTTAATGCTACTATAACACATATAAACTATATTGTACAAGTCATCCTAGTTACAGACCATTCTGTTTTGACATCAATTATTCATTAATAAATTTACGACGTTTTTTTTTCTTGACAGCTTTCGCTCTTTTAACGCAGATCAAAAACGTTAAGTCCTTGAAAAACTTGACGAAAGAAAACCTAGAATTTTACAGGTAAAACTAGTCCGATTTTCTTGGCTAACGAACTTGTCTAAGCCACTTAGAAAAGGAAGATACCTAGCAAATTTTGTCAAAATCGGTCCATTACTTTTTGAGTTATGGGTACGATATATATATATATATATATATATATATATATATATATATATATATATATATATATATATATATATATATATATTTATTTATTTATTTATTTATTTATTCGCACCATCAATACATAAAAGATGTGTAGAACACGTCAACATTTAAAAAAATATATAAAAACACAGGAATTACAATTCAAAAAAAAACTATACATCTATCACGATATTGATTACCAACAGCTAAAACTAGTCAGCTAAAAAATCCTCAATACTATAATAGGCCTTTGCCACCAGAATATTCTTTAGTGTCTTTCTCATCTTTGCAGGTGGAAGCTCCTTTATCTGCACCGTCAGTTTGTTGTACACCTTTAGGGACTGCACCACAGCACTATTGTAAACAATACTTTTGTAGTTTGTGGCGCAATTAACTGATCCCTTAAACGTGCTCTAGTGTTTTATTGATGCTGTTGTTCACAATCTGATAACAAACTCCGGTTTCCCTAACAAAACACGCACACTCCAATATATACAAACTTGGTAAGGTAAGTATTCTGTTGTCGAGGAATGTTTTCCTACACGAACCCCTATAATTCAAATTAAATATGCTGCAGATACATGCCCTTTGGAGCCTAAAGATTCTACCAGCTTCTATGGAATTCCCCCAGAACATTAGTCCATATCGAAGCCTTGAGTTCACATATGCGTAGTATGCCTCGAGGCCAGCACTAATACTACTAGAATCGGACAGAACACGCAGAGCATAACTAAATGCTGACAGTTTACCTACCAGATAGCCAACATGAGCCCTCCAGTTCAACTGAGAATCAAGCTTCAAACCCAAAAACTTAACATCATCCTGCGTGCTCAGCGATTCTGAGTTGAACTGGTTACCCCTAAAATAGTTAAATGAGATTAAATTTGTTTTGGTCACATTCAATTGTAAGTCCATTATATTATACCACTGTTCCAGAATTCTCAGTGATTGTGATGCCTCATAAATTAGATCACTATCTGAAGGAGCTCGCAAATTGTCAGAAAACAGGGTTGTCTTATGGGGCAATACTTCAGACAGCTCGTTAATATAAGGTAAGAACAGGACTGGCCCAAGGATTGAGCCCTGAGGCACACCTCGTTCTATAATCTTCCACTCAGATTCCAGAAATACCCCTGTCCTATAATCATTAAAAGCCACACATTGTTTCCTGCCTAATAGGTATGACTTCATTAAATTCAGCGAGACTCCCCTGAAACCTAGCAATTCCAACTTAACTAACAGTGTGTTGTGGGACACGCTATCAAAAGCTTTAGATAAATCCAAGATCATACACATTGTGCTTTCACGCTTATTTAGTCCCTCTGTAATTTCCTTGATAACTTAAAATATTGCCCTGTTAGTTGACCTTTTCTTAATATAGCCATTTTGATTCTCACTAAATATTTTGTGTTTCTCTAAAAAAGCCACTATTCGCTTACATAGAATTTTTTCTATTATTTTTGATATATTCTAAATTAGTGAGATAGGTCTATAGTTGGTAAGTAGAGATATGTCCCCACTCTTATGTATCAGAATCACCAGTGAGTTTTTCAGGTCATCCGGAAACAATCCCTGAGCCAAGCATAAGTTAATGATATGTGCTAATGGCTTGACTAAAACATCAGCACATTCGTTCAGCAGTCTTACTGAAATCTCGTCAAAACCTGCTGAATTGGTGTTTCTAAGTTCAAAAATTGTATTGTACATTTCACTTTCATGGGTGGGGTAAAAAAATATTGTGTCATTAACATATTTAATTTTATCTGTTGCTGGAGCATTGTTGGTGTTGATGTTTTTACACACGTTGATCAGATATGTATTTATGTAATTTAACCGCTCCTGATCCGTATCCCCACCTATAGTGAAATTTTTTAGGTCAAATCTCTGGCCTCCTGAGCATCCAGTCACCTGCCTTACTACCTGCCACGTAGCTTTAGTCTTGTTTGTCGCTGTCTTTATGAAGTTGGTATTGTATGCTTGCTTAGCTTGCCTGCAATCACTCTTTAAATCCCTAGCAAAGTTGTTGTATACTTTCTTAGAAACAGTGTTGTTCAATACTCCCTCATATAGCTGTCTTTTGATGCCACATTTCGCTTTAATGCCATTATTTATCCATGAACCCCTGTTTTTGTCATTCACAACTATTATTTTCTTCTTGAATATCCCATCCATCACCGTTATAAAAGTCTTACTGAATGTACGGTAACTTTCAGTTACATCGTTTTACTCCAGCACTAGATTCCAGTTGGTCTTCTCTAGTACATTCTTCATTTTATTAATCTTATCTGGAGTATAAAATGTAACTTGTTTCTTCTGCTTACTTTTAAATATTTATTTTTGCAGGGGGAATGACAGCATTTGAGCATGGTGATCATATATATATATATATATATATATATATATATATATATATATATATATATATATATATATATATATATATATATATATATATATATATATATATATATATCTTCCCATCAGTTAATTTGTCGTTCTACAAAAAATTCGCTAGAATAAAAGGGTTATAAAGTAGATTACAAAGTCCCATATTTTCGTTTTATTTAAATAGCCGAAGTATGCTCTTGAGCAGCTACAGCATTTTTCTAAAGGCTTCGTTTTAACATAGTAATAACAAAAATAGCTGTAGTGGACCATGAAACACTCAGGTGGTCTATTTGTTGTTTACTTAAGTTTAGTTAAGTAATTATTTTTTAGAATAAATTTTCTTCTTAAAATGTAGCTGCCCTAAATTTTCGCGATAAGCTGCCACTTTCAATTAACAAATGAAGAAACAAAATTATTGAAAATTTTTAGTCGTAATAGCTATTTCCACTAAATAGGTACACGTTGGCCTTTGAACAGAAACAGTTACTTTCGCTTTGTTTGTTTATGCGCGGTAGGAAATGCTACAAAGGCGACAGTTCGTGTAACGGATGCGCTAGGAGATCAAAAGCATGACTGAATTTAAAATTTTAATAATGCAGCCGTTTATTATTTACAGCATCAAATAAGTAAATGCTTTATGCCAGATCTCACTTCAAATCAATGAAATAAATTTCATGGAATTATCGCATGCTATCGTTGCTTAAATTCTAAAATAAAATTCAATTTATCTCAAGCTAAGTATATATAACGTTTTAAAGTAAGACGGATAACTCTACTTCTCGTCCATGCAAAAACTATATTTAAACACACAATTGCCGATTAGAAATGTTATCAAGTCGATTTTGATTTCTTATTGGAACAAAAGCTGGGAAAAGCATCTGTTCTTATGGAACTTTAGTTCAGTAAATCCATTAATAAGAAAATCTCGATTTTTACTTGTGAAAAACTTTTTTAAACGAGCGTGGGACTCCTGGAACCTATGTCCGTGGTCAGTTTCAATTTGTATATGTTTATATATATATATATATATATATATATATATATATATATATATATATATATATATATATATATATATATATATATATATATATATATATATATATATATATATATATATATATAACTTATTCGTAAAAAAACAAAGATCGCCATTTTCTTGAATTCTCCATATTTTGATCATTTTTCGTGCATTTCTTTCCAACAAAAATTTTTCCTCTTGGAAAGAAATAAAAAATAACATAGAAATATAAATTTTGGTATATAGTTTTTTTATGTCGTAAACTTACGTACCAAATTTGGTTCTAGCTTATTTTTCTGAGATAAATTTTTTTTTTTTGGAAAGGAAACCTAAAATTTTTCCGGAAAACCTGCTTAGATTTTCCTGGATAACGAACTTGTCCAAGCCACTTACAAAAGTAAGGTACGTGATGAATTTTATCAAAATTGGTCCATTAGGTTTTGAGTTTCGGTGTGATATATATATATATATATATATATATATATATATATATATATATATATATATAACATATAAAAATTGAAACTTACCCCGGATTTGGGTTCTAGGGGTCCTAGATCGCGCTCATTTGAAGAAATTTTTTTTAAATTCAAAAGTCTGGATCTCCACAATCGTGATACTGTTTAAAGAAAATTGACTAACAATCTAAAATAGTAGGTAAAAAACATAATATGTAGGCATGTACGTTAAATGAAACGATGTAGATTCGATATAATTATATTCATTCCCAATGATTCGTTCTACGTCGTTTCATTTAACGTCGAGATTATTGGTTTACCCCTAACTGGGACCTGCTGTAGACCGATTCTCCTATGATGCTTCGGCGGTAGTTTCAGTTCAGGGTTTTCTATAATTTTTAGCTAATTTTCGTAGATAAAATTGGTTAATGACAAGACCACGACTATTGAATTTTAAAAAAGGTTTCTTCAAATGAGCGCAAACTAGGCAACTTAGAGTCCATATGCGGGTTTACATTTAGTTTTTAGTGAATTTTCTTAAAAAAATTCACTAATGAGGAGATCCTGACTTTTGAATTTGGAAAAAATTTCTTCTAATGAACGCTAATTAGGCCCCCCAGAAAACATATCCGGGGTCAGTTTAAATTTTTATATGTTTATATATATATATATATATATATATATATATATATATATATATATATATATATATATATAAATATATATATATATATATATATATATATATATATATATATATATATATATATATATATAAATATATATATATATATATATATATATATTTATTTATATATATATATATATATATATATATATATATATATATATATATATATATATTTATCACACCGATAACTCAAAAAATAATGAGCCGATTTGATTAAATTTGGTGAAAAAATTCCTTTTGCAAATGGCTTGGATGAGTTCGTTAGCCAGGAAAATCTGCCCAGGTAATCCCGGAAAATTTTGTGTTTTCTTTCGAAAAAAAATTATATCTCCGGAATTAACAAAGTAAGGGCAACCAAATTTGGTACGCAGATTTACATTCTTATAGGTAAGTCACCTACCAAAATTTAGCTATGTAGGTCAAAAGACAAAAAAGTTATAGGCATTAAAAAAAATTGGGGTTTTCCTCAAAACGTCAAAGTGGCGATTTAAAATGTCAAAATTTAGGCAAATAACTTGAATCTAATACGGGCTATGGAAAGAAAATGTCTCAAGAAGGATGTTTTACAAACCATGAAGTCTTAGTTTCAACCGTCATTGTCCTTCATTTTACTAAAATATTTCCAGAAAATTCATTTCAAATAGACCCTTTCTCTGATGCTTGGCAGTAGCCTTAGCTATAGAGTTTATCGTTTAATGGTATATAATTTTTGTCGAATTTTCGTAAAAAATCAATAAAGCTCAATATATCCGTTATTATATAAGATATGAAAAAAAATTGTATATATTAATTATAGGGTGTCTTGAGCTACATCTTAAAATAATATTTCTACATTCACAGGGTTGCCCATAAGTCGTTGGTGATACAAATTTCCTTTTTTTTTAATCAAACACGCCTTATGTTATTGCATTTTTGCATTTTCCATCGAAATATAATGCATGTTTGTAATAAAAGAAATTCTGGACGCAGCAAGTGCGTTATGGTAGCGAATTTTGATCAAATGTTTCATATTTGAACAGCTCAATTTGCTATTAACTTATAAGGTTGACCAAGAAACGCGTTTTTTCGGGAACACTTTAAGTTTACTTTTGGAAATTTTTGTACATTTTCAAACAATGAAGTTATGTTGATGAAACATGCCACATTGTTTTTACTCTATAGGTTATACTGGTAACCAAATTTGATGCCTGCTTTCTTTAAAAAAAACACACATATTTGTTATTCAAAACATTTTTATGAAAATTCACTACCATAACGCACTTGCTGCGTCCAGAATTTTATCTATTCACATATATACAAGGTGACGCATTTCTACCTTAAAGCTCAATATAACTGTCATTATACAAGATACGAGAAAAAATTATATACGTTAATTATAGGGTGTCTTGAACTGCATCTTATAAAATTATTTGGACAATTACAGGTGGCCCATAAGTCGGTGCTGATACCATTTTTTAACAGCCTTATATTATTGAAGTTTTGCAGTTTTTAGTCGAAATATGATGCATGTTTGTAAGAAAAAATCAGGACCCAGTAAGTGCATTTTGGTAGCGATTTTTCATTAAATGCTTAAAATGTCAATAACTCAAAACCAATTTTCTCGGAAACAGTTTAAGTTGATTTTCGGAAAATTTTTGTACATTTTCAAACAACATTTTGATAAAATATGGTACATTATTTCTACTATATAGGCTATACAGGTAACCAAATTTATGCCTGCTTGTATTAGAGAGGCATATTTGCTATTAGAAATATTTTTATGAAAATTCACTTCCATAACGCACTTGCTGCCTCCAGACTTATTTCAAACAATAATGTGTACTTTCATATTTAGCTCCACATTTGTAACGTATATGATGTGATAGCGGGTCTCAGTAACCCAGATTATATAAATGTCGATATTTTAATGGTCACGTATCCTAAAGTTAACCCACACCCTCCACCTCAAATCGCAGAAAATGCAATACGAAAACCTACTAGCTACCGTTGCATAAAACAATCGCTAAGGAGCTTTCAGCTTAAAACTTTTGGTTGCATGTTTTCATTGAATAACCTACAGACCACTTTTTTTTCTAAGTAACATCAAGCGAACCATTTGTTTTGGTGAAATGTTTCAGAGAAGAAATATTTACTGTTAAACGGATTACCCTGCTATAACCATCAGACTGAAAAATCTTGACTGTTACAGTAATGGATTCAAAGACATGCTTCCTGGGAGAGCAATCACCTAGCAAGTGATACAATGCAGCTACCCGTAAATAACCCATGAGGGAGCATCAATTCACTTGTTTATAGCCTAATGTTAGCATTAAATCTTATAATTAGTGCTGTGTGAAGCTGGTCTGCTTAAATCTGCAACTAGATTCATGTTAGGCCAATTACACACCAGCAGCGTTAAAAGATTTATTATTTTTTATTTTTAGTGAATTTTCTTAGAAAAAATTCACTAATGGGGAGATCCCCCTAGAACCCATATCCGGGGTCAGTTTCAATTTTGCTATGTTTATATATATATATATATATATATATATATATATATATATATATATATATATATATATATATATATATATATATATGGTGATGTCAATGTTGTGCTGGGGGATATGAACATAAATATTCTTGACAATAAAGATTGTTTCCAGGAGTATCTTAATGTATTACATGAGTTTGGATATGATTCGCTGATAAACAGACCAACCCGTGTACAGAATATGAGTGAGACTTGTCTGGACCACATATTCGTCAAAACAAGGAAACCGCTCGAGTGCTTCTTGCCTATTATTTTTAAAACAACTTTAACTGATCATTACACCACTCTGCTTGCATGTGATCTTAATACTAAGGAGGAGCGTGTTCAATGTGTTAACTCATTTAAGTCATATGTTGATTATGACAAGCTTAAAAGTAGCCTGGAGACCGAAAATTGGCTCACCATTTATTCCAGTCAGGACCCCAATTTCGCAACAGAATGTTTCATCAACAGATTAAAACAGAAGGTCGAAAATTGCAGTGTTAGGGTTAGAATCAGGAAAAGAGACAAAAAAAGGAACCCTTGGATTACGGAAGGTTTGATAAAATCGGTAAATAAAAAAAATGAGATGTATAAACGTTTACAGAAAAGACCGTTCGATCTCTCCTTACAAACACAGTTTAAATCATACAGAAATATTCTTCCCGACCTAATCAAGGATGCTCAGTCGGATTTCTATAAACGTGAAATCACTAAAAATAAAAACTGTCCTAAACACATGTGGAAGTGTGTAAACAATATTGAGTCAAAGAGGAGCGGCACTAATATCAAGGAGATTAGGATGGGTGGCAGAGTAATTAGAGATAGACTTACCATGGCGGAAGAATTTAATAATTATTTTGCAGATGTAGGAGTAAAACTGACGCAACGGATTAATAGATCTGGAATAAGATCCAGATACAGGACAACAAGGAATAGCATATTTTTGGATAAACCGGAGAAAGAGGAGATAAAAAAGGTGATTGATGAACTGAAGATAAATAAATCGCCAGGCATAGACGGTATTAGCGCATATGTGCTAAAAACTTATAATCTTAGAGACTGGGGTTTTTCCCAGGATACTTAAAATAGCAGTCATAAAGCCGGTGTTTAAAGCTAGGGATAGGTCGGAAACCTCTAATTACAGACCTATATCGTTGATTTCGAATATTTCTAAAATAGTGGAAAAAATTATTAAAAAAAGATTAAACAGTTTTATTCAGAAATACAATCTAATATCACAGCACCAATATGGCTTTCAGTAAGGCCGCTCCACATAGGATGCTCTAGCGGATTTAACTGCTAAAATTTATAAAGCCATGGATGAGGCACGACCGGCAATTTGCATTTACATTGACCTTGCCAAAGTATTTGATACGGTCAGCCACCAAGATTTGTTGGATACCTTGGAAAACATGGGGATTAGGGGAACAGCTCGCAGGTTGCTGGAGAGCTACGTATCAGATAGGGAGCAGTGTGTTACCATAGATGGTAACATAAGTACCACAAAAAGGGTGCGTTTTGGGAGTGTTGGGACCAGTGTTGTTCATTTTATATATAAATTCACTGTTTGACCTACCTATCTCAGGTGAAATTACCAGCTTTGCCGACGACACGGTGGTCTTTTATAAAGGTGTTCAATGGTCCGCTTTGAAACAGACAATACAGCATGAAATCCCCATTTTACTAGACTATTTTAGTGAAAGACTGTTAACGATTAACCTGAAAAAGACGGTGTACTCACTATATGTTAGCTACCGATCTAGTCTACCCGAATTTTCACAAATAACATTCAGATATAACGGTCGTGATATGACGCTGTCCTCCAGCTCAACTGTCAAATACCTCGGTATTGCCATGGATAGTCACCTCAAGTGGGATGCCCATATAAATGAATTGGTTGCCAAAAGATAAGATATTTAATATATAAATTTAAATACTTTAAAAAATTATTTGACCTGTACCAGCTGAGAATCATGTATTACGCATTGGTTCACACCCATATTAATTACGGAATTATTGTTTGGGGAGCTGTGGCTGATTGCTTCTACACAAGATTAGAAATTGTCCAAAAATGGATATTAAAAGTAATTTATGATAAATGTTACACCTACCCAAGTAATGCGTTATACAGCGAGGCTAGGGTGATGGATCCCAGACAGGAATACGTTGTCGCGCTTTTACTGCATTCTCGTAAAGGTGTTTATGCCTGCAGACGCGTGGAGCATATTTACGGAACAAGAAGTAATGCGACATATTTGCATGTCCCACAAATGAGGAAGACCATTGGTCAACGGTCGCACATTTATCTAGCTCCCAAGATATATAACATTATACCAGAATCCATAAGGAAACTGAATTCCCAGGTTCTTTTTAAGAGCAAAATTAAGTCTTGGATAAATCAATTACCCAGAGGGAGAACGCATCGGTGGTTTTAGGTGTCTATAGGAGTGCATGGAAGTGCGCGCGTGTGTGTGTGTGTGTGGGTGCGTGCGTGCGTACGTGCGTGTGTGTGTGTGTGTTAGTGAGTGTATATGAACCTTTTCATGTCCATCAATATTTGACCATACTTGTGGAGATTTTGTAGTTGCTTCATATTAGTTCATACAAGGAAAATGTTGATAATATCTAAATTTTTAGTTTCCTAAAATGCTGTTTAAATCCTTTGAATGTAAAGATGCGTCGGTGTGACGGAGAGAAATATTATTAGAAACCGGGTAAATATATCTATGAGAATGTAACCCATATGCAGGTTTTCCTTTATGGGTGTTATCATGTTTATTTACCTTCTAAAGTTACAGTAGATTATTGTTAGGTCATTTTGTATTATTTGGTTTGTCATGTTGAATGTAATTTTGGTGAATAAACATTATATTATATATATATATATATATATATATATATATATATATATATATATATATATATATGTATATATATATATATATATATATATATATATATATATATATATATATACATATATATATATATATATATATATATATATATATATATATATATATATATATATATATATATATATATATATATATATATATATATATATATATATATATATATATATATATATATATATATATATATATATATATTATTTATCACGCCGATAACTCAAAAAATAATAGGCCGATTTTGATAAAATTTGGCACATACCTTCCTTTTCTAAATAGCTTAGACAAGTTCGTTGGTCAGGAAAATCGGACAAGGTTTTCCGGGAAAATTTTGAGTTTTCATTCGAAAAAAAATGTTATCTCCGGATTTAACAAAGTAAGGGCAACCTAGAAAATGTATATAACGCTAGATGGATTCTCACCATAATTATCACCGAAAACCGGTTTCGCTCCAATTAGACCTAACAATTTTACAAAACTGTTAGTTGGTTGTACACAGTCTCTATGTATAACATTTTGTGTTAACTAGAGCTCTTGTGACAACATACTACCTGGTTCCGCACCGAGATGGCGACCGTGTCGTACACTACATTACAATGTTCTAGTAATAACTGTAACACCGTTGACATCAGAAAATAACTAAACACAAACGGTAATAAAGGAAATTTGTATAAAGTAATTTAAATTGCGTCTGCCTAAGGATGCTGTCAAGCAGCGAAACCGGTTACACAAACGAAAACAAACATTTGTGAACCCAGAGAAATAGTCTTCACGTCTGTATGTTGTAAGAAACGGTTTCCCCAAGGAAACGTAACAATAATCAATGAACCAAAATATCTGTTCTTGTACTTCTGAAGTTCTCTGTTTTAAAATCGTTGCTTGCTTCTGAAAAATAGAGGATCTCTTTGAATATGTAAAATAAATTTATGGTTGCCTTACAATCAAATTCTTTGAGCCTAATATTGTTTAATTTAAATGGTATATCTCAACCATATACTGTTTCGAAATATTAGGTTATAGGGCACTTGTTCGCAGACTGCCCAGCAGAAGGGTTATATTATCTTTTTATTCCATACAATTGGTAAGTAAAACGGTTATCAGCTCATTTTGGAAATGTGTTGTGGTGATTTGGATTCTCCAAGTGTACTTACCAGTGCTCATCACAAGATCCAATCAAGCAAAGATTCATCAATTTCTTTCGCTAAAGAAATATCCAATATTTTATTTTGTTGTACAAATATATATATATATATATATATATATATATATATATATATATATATATATATATATATATATATATATATATATATATATATATATATATATATATATATATATATATATATATATATATATATATATATATAGATATATTATATATATATATATATATATATATATATATATATATATATATATATATATATATATATATATATATACAGGGTGTTGCAAAATAGTGGCCCTACCCGCTAACCACGGATTCCTGAGACGAAAATTTTATGACCTTTCTTATATCATTTTTCTTCTGGGGGCCCCGTTTTCGAAATACAGAGTGTTGAAATTGAACTTGAAAATGATTTTTCACTTCTAATTTTTATGTTTCTGAAGTTATCTCCATGAAATTTTGCACGTAGTCTTATTTTAGAACTAGACGCCATCTGTGTGAATGAGGAGAGAAAAATCAAATCCCAAGGTAGGCACGCCAACGGTTTCAAAACAAATGGCTTTTGTTAGACAAAATAATTTTATAACTGTTGTTTCTCTAGTTGAATTTTGAGAAAACGACTAGTTTATGAGTTATTGTAAGTTGTATGGTCGGACCCAAACAGGCGAGAAAGAACCTACGAAACGTTATCTCCATGATAACATGTGGTCTTATACCACGACTAGACGACATCTGCGTGAATAAGAAAAATCAAACCCCTACACTTTTTATCCGGGCGCCTGTGGTCTAATAGAAACTAATATCGTAGGTTATTTGTATTCTTGAACGCCGGTGACACGTCTCAATAAATTTAAAAAAATTGGAATTTTTTTTTTAAATTCATTTGCAATGAGAATTGAGAATGTATTACACGGAAATTGTAGCTCATTCCATTGCCTTAAATATTGCTACTTGAATACATACATACTACTATGTTTCACACATATGTAATTAGAAGTCATCAAAACCGTTTTATAAGTATAACTTGTATTAAACTTAAACTGTCAGTCTACTATTAACATGAAAACTAAACTAAAAATAATGAAAAACGGTAAGTAAAGCGATGTTATAAAAATAAAATTATAATTAAATTAAATGCTTAATATAGCTACCACCCTCTTGGATGCACAGGTGGGCTCTTTTGATCAGAGAAAACCGAATTTTTTTGAAAATGTCTGGTTTCATACAGTATTCCTCTGCGGCTTGTAGGATTCGTTCCCGCAGATGTTCTGCATCGAGTATGGGTAATGGGCACCATGTACACAAATTTTTTCACATATCCCCAGTAACTAAAATCTAAGGGGTTGAGGTCGGGGGAACGGACTGGCCAGTTGACAGGTGCATCTGCCCCCCGACGAATCCAAAGGCCATTGAATGTGTTACTTAAATGTCGTCGAACGTCTCTACCGTAATGAGGCGGAGCACCGTCTAGTTGTAGCCACATATTTCGCCGAATTTCCAGCGGCATATCGTCAAGTAAATCTACAAACTCATTCTGTAAAAATGTTAGAAACACATCCGCATTTACTCGAGTTGGCAAAAAACTGGGCCTAACGTTCAATCTAAAGTTGAGTTTCGACTATCGCATGCGGATTTTCTTGCGCCCACATGTGACGATTATGCAAGTTCGTAACGCCATTGCGAGTGAAAAAGGCTTCATCCGAAAACAGAATACATTTCAGGAATTGCTGCTCACGACTGTTCTCCAGCAACAGCCAGTTGCAGAATGTCATTCTTGTTAATGCGTTTTGGGGTAAAAGAGCGTGTACTTTCTGAACATGATACGGGTACAGTGACTGTTGCTTCAGTACTCGGTGCACATCAGTTGAATATAAATATAAAGTGGCCCACTCATTATGCCTCATTTTACGGGCTACTGCTCTTGTAGTTGTTCCAGGTGTTATTTCCACTATTCTTAGGATTCCTTATTCTTGCCTGGTATCGATCTTGCGTGGTCTCCCGCTGTTACCTGCACGCTGTTGTTTTATGGTACCTGATTCCCTCATGCGACGAACTAATGTTGAGAAAAATTTCCTCTTCGGGTGATGACGGTTAGGAAATGTAGCTGCATAGCGCCTAGCAGCACGACTAGCATTATAATCACATTTCCCTACAAGCAAGAGAAATTATTAAGAACTGATTGTACTGAAAAGTTACTATCATTAAACTCTTACCCATTATTAATACCATATCTGTCATGTCAGAAAATGATATGATATTTGTCATATTGTCGAAAATAATAAAGTCAATTATCACAAAGTATACCTATAGTTTAAATATCGCCGTGAAAATAATATTTGGGCAGTCAGCAACTCATCTTCTAATATTTTTCAGAGCCTACGTGGATCCAAAAAATTTTATGACCAACGAATATAATGGCATGTTTTTTTCTGTGGATTTGTTCATCAGACATTACATCTTTTTTATAAAATATAAAATAAAAAGTCTTATCAAAATGCAATGGGCATGCCTTTCAAAATAGGAATTATATTAGAAAACGTTCCATTCATGAAAATAAAGTTTCCTGTTTCGGTCCGATCATTCAACTTGAAATAACTCATAAACTAATCGTTTTATTAAAATTTAACTCAACTAACTTAAGTTACGACATTGGCTGATCTAATAACAGCCATTTGTTTTGAAACCATTGGTGTGCGCACAAAGAAGTTTAGGGGACTATTAGTAATACCATCCCTCCCATACCCCGTGGGGTTTGATTTTTCATATTCACGCAGATGTCGTCTAGTCGTGAAATAAGACTACGTGCCAAATTTCATGGAGATAACTTCAAAAACATAAAAATTATAAATGAAAAAATGTTTCGTAGGTTTTTTCTCACCTGCTTGGGTCCGACCATACAACTTACAGTAACTCATAAACTAGTTATTTTATCAAAATTCAACTAGAGAAACAAAAGTTATAAACTTATTTTGTATAACAAACGCCATTTGTTTTGAAACCATTGGCGTGCACCCAAAAAAAGTTTAGAGGGTCAGTACTTGTTCCACCTCCCCCCTGTACCCCCCTTGTGATTTGATTTTTCTCTTCTTATCTACACAGATGGCGTCTAGTTCTAAAATAAGACTACGTGCAAAATTTCATGGAGATAACTTCAGAAACATAAAAATTAGAAATGAACAATTATTTTTTAAGTTCAATTTCAACACTCTATTTCGTAAACGGGGCCCCCAGAAGAAAAATGTTATAAGACAGGTCAAACATTTTCGTCTCGGGAATCCGTGGTTAACGGGTTGGCCCACTATTTTGTAACACCCTGTGTGTGTGTATATATATATATATATATATATATATATATATATATATATATATATATATATATATATATATATATATATATATATATATATATATATATATATATATATATATATATATATATATATATACCTTTGAAGCTTAGCGTGGGCAGTGAATCTTATAATTAGTGTTGTGTCAACTTGGTCAGCTAAAGCGCTAACACAAAACACTCACATTGTTTGATACACCAGATCTATTATATGTAGCTCAATGATTTCCGCAGACAATGACATGATAATAATTTATTCTAAATGTTGCCACTTCAAAGCCATTTCGCGGTTAAAGGACACACAATGGGATGTTTGAATTTAATCAGCTCCAATGAGTTAGTCGTTTTGTATTTCATTGACCTGATTTGAATTCTGCGGTTGTCTCTTTAGTGGAGTATCAACTTGGTTGAACTTCAGTGGAATTCGATATGTGTGGGGGTGATTGAAATTTCACTGGTGTTTGAGAAATTTACATACTTTAATGTTTTCTGAATGATATTCGCGTATCGCACAGCTTAAGAGTTTCTATGCCCAGAAAACTTTTTTATTACATCTAATGGAGATGATATAAGACGGAGGTTTGACGCTATGCTTAGGAGAACCAAATTAATCACAATACAGCTTTTAGACATGGCGATCATTTCGACAACAAAGTTAGCGTCATCATAAAGATGAATAAATCAAGCGAACAAAACCTAGAACTACTATTTATATATTAGTTACCAAGCAGTTACGAACAGCGTCTGTATACCTTTCTAGATAACGCTGTTCGAAACTGCTTGGCTAACATATAAATAGTAGTTCTAGTTTTTATTCGCTTAGTTTATACATATTTCAGATGCCGCTAACTTCGCTAGCAAAATGATTGTAATGAAACTCCCGTTTTATTGCAATATATTTAAATTTCACTATCATAACACCACTCTGACAGTCCTGTTAATTAATATTTTCAATAAATAAATGTTCCTAAATCGCCAGTGAAAACGAAAAATCCTTACAAAATATCTCCTTTTATGATTAAGAATTCGATAAATTAAATTCCGCAGCGTTATCAACTAGATTACACAAATAAAAGTATACAAATTTAACAAATTTTTATTTTTAAATTCTCACGTTTCCTACGAGTTAAATAAAGAGAATAAAACTTCTAGAATGAAAAAAGGACGCCGAATTTTTACCATATAAAAGCAGGCTCACTGGCCAAATAAAATCAGTTGACTTAAGCACCGTCCAGCAAGAGTTTTGAATAAAGTAATTTTGTCAAGTATACCCCCCCCCCAGTATTTTAGAGTCTCCAGTTGAAAAACCACCAGACCCGTCCCTTTCTTTTCTCCGTTTTTGTATTTTCTTGGTAAGAAACATATACTTTATTTCATTTTTGATATTTATATTTTCTGAATTATTTTAAATTATATATATATATATATATATATATATATATATATATATATATATATATATATATATATATATATATATATATATATATATATGTATATATATATATATATATATATATATATATATATATATATATATATATATATATATATATATATAGCTGACCCCAAACCCAGCACTAACTATATTTATTTTTCCCCGAGTTTCAATATAGAGGTGTCCCTAAATACCTCATTTGTACTTACAACAGGATTGAGACAGTGATTATATATATATATATATATATATATATATATATATATATATATATATATATATATATATATATATATATATATAATTTTGTTTTGTCTAGGCACGCAACGAATAACCATGGGTTGTAATAACGTTATAATTTCCTCTCATTTCTAGCTAATTTGGTATATACTTTAGCGAGTCAGTAATATTGTTTACCGTTGTGACTCCCACCTCCTAAAATAACTTGGGAGTTTACACGACTATACATAGTTTTCACTATGTTAGTACTCACTGGTGTCTGTGCGGCCCAAGAGCTAACACAGTGTAAAGTATCGTCTCCTTATTGCCATCTTTTGAGTAAAAACCTCCCTTAGCATTTGGCAATCAAGCCAGCTACAGATAAGAGAAACTGCGCGTTCTGAGAAGAACCATATTTTCTCCTCGTTGCAAATATATATTGTTGTATATATATATATATATATATATATATATATATATATATATATATATATATATATATATATATATATATATATATATATATATATATATATATATATATATATATTTGTTCAATAATAAAAACATTATTGGCTTTAAATAATTCTTGTTCACTGTTAAGTCACTGTAAAGTTTGACCTCTGGAAATAAAATATCTCCTCTAGAGTCTACCTGAGCACCATACTTCCTTAAGGTGATCAGTTACCTGAACACTAGGTACTTTGGGGCTTCCACTTTCCCCCAACCTTTTAAAAACCTCAAAGTAAAGTGGTGGCGCTCGAGACAAATGCCTTTTTCCGATCAAAACACTGACCCGCACTCCACAGTTACAGTTACACGATCGTCAGGTCTAATATAATATTTATTGTCATGAATCGGGCTTTCCAAAGTGTGGTTAACAGCTTTAGTGACACGAACAAAAAAGTTTGATGTTCATGAAATTACATGCATATATATATATATATATATATATATATATATATATATATATATATATATATATATATATATATATATATACATATATGTAAAAGCCAAATGGAATAAATTCATTACTTCGGTTACTGTACATTCTTAGAAAAAAACCCGAAACAAGGCAAATTTAAATTATAAATAAATTGACATTTTTCAACGTGAAAATTCGATCCCTACCTTTAACCCCCTTCGAATGACAGCTACAACCCCCAATTTTTAAGGGAGAAGTATAGGCTTGTGATATGTCGTTTGAAAAGTCTGTTCATTCTCTATTCAAAAATGTTATCGTTTTTAAGATTGTTGCAACAATTAAGATAGAATAAAGTAAAATCATGTGGTTACCGAAATTCGCTATAAAATACTCAAAACTTGTTACAATATTGTAATTAGTATACTCAAAACTTATTTCCCGTTTAAGTCTTGAAGATAAGAAAGTAAGCAAAAACCATAGTAATGTGCTTTTTACATTGTATCCATTAAAAATATATTAAAGAGTTTCCAAGGCAATGTTACTTTGTTTAAAACGCCTGAGCAAATTGTTTTGTAATTGTAAGTTGTCATTTAAATTGTGAGTTATATAATTTTAGTTTCAATTTCGTTAACTTCACTTCTGGAAAATGGTTAGATTAACGGAAACCGATAAAATAACAGTTATACAAATGATTGGTTACGGAGATAAAACCCGAGCACAACATGAAGTAACTCGCCTATGTCATGAGAAATTTCCTGATTTACCGCCTAAATCCCAAGGAACAATTAGTAAAATAGAGAAGCAGTTTAGCGAGTTTGGTCATGTAAGGGAGATAAAAAAAGCAGCCAATGCACTGAGTGATGAAATTAAATTAGATATGATGCTTGAATTTGTGTAAAACCCACATACATCGGCTAGACAGGCATCCAATTCATTTAATGTTAGCCATGCACCGATAGTTAACATATTAAAAGAAAATAAAAAGCATCCCTATAAAATGATACATACTCAGGAGCTCACGGAAGACGATTTTGACACAACTCCTAATTTTTGTGAGCGAATGATGGACATGTTGGATAACAATATTATCCAATTAGAAGACGTTATGTTTTCTGATGAGTGCACTTTTTCCTTAACGGTCAGTCTAACCGGCACAATTGTCGCTACTGGGCAACGACAAATCCTCACTGGATGAGAGAACAACACACGCAATACCCTCAGAAGGTTAATGTTTGGGCTGGCACTGTTGGAAACCATTTCATTGGTCCCTTTTACATTGAGGGTAATTTGAATGGCGATAATTGTTTGGCACTACTTCAAAATTATGTCATTTCAACTTTGGCAAATTTAGATCCTGATCCAGGAAACCCTCAAGTTCCAGTGAATATGATATGGTTTCAGCAGGATGGAGCACCACCACATTACCAACTCAATGTCCGGCAGTACCTCGATGCAATATTTCCCAATCGGTAGATCGGGAGGCGAGGATCG
The DNA here is from genome assembly GCA_964006375.1 of Tillus elongatus. Lineage (NCBI taxonomy): Eukaryota > Metazoa > Arthropoda > Insecta > Coleoptera > Cleridae > Tillus > Tillus elongatus. Next base: position 29,634,163 of record OZ023265.1, read on the forward strand.
ATAGAATGGCCAGCGCGATCACCTGATCTTACCTTATTAGATATTTTTTTATGGAGATATGTAAAGAGCATTGTGTATATAACTAAACCTTTAGATTTAAATTGCTTAAAAAACGAATAACGCTTGCGATTAGGTCGATCACGCCTGATATGTTAAATAATGTTAGAAGACAGTTTTATTTAAGGTTAGGGTGTTGCCAAAAAGTACGCGGTGAACATTTTGAACATCTAATTCATTGACATTCATAGTTATTTTTAGTGTTTTACATTTTATTACATCTTGCATTACATTTTAATTTTTTATTGTATTGTGACGAATTTCGGTAACCACATGATTTTATTTTATTATATCTTAACTGTTACAATATATATATATATATATATATATATATATATATATATATATATATATATATATATATATATATATATATATATGTGCATTACTAAGTTGTATAATTTTTTTGCCAAATATTTTAACAGCTATTTAATTGTTTATGTAATGTATTAGATGTATTTATTCCATCGGTGTGCAAAGGGGCTGTTGTTGCTGGAATTACGAAGACAAGTAAAAGATCACCGTTAATCAGAAAGACAGAAGTCTCATAAATCCAGGGGAACTGTGGAGGATCGATGTGACCTGCATAAGTGCTGGATTTCCTGCTTTACCCTTAAGCTGCAAAAAGCAACAAATGCCTATACGTAGTGCTTGTTGTATTTTTATTACTTAGCGTTCAGCTCGATTCGCCAGTTATTTTAAATTTCTGTTAACCTTACTACTAACCACTGTTATATATAATCAACTATTCGTTAACAAATTCTGTCATATAAATGTATTTTTTTTTAACGTCGGTCAATTTTCGCGACTATGGCTAATCACCGACGCCAGAGAGCAGTTTCACTTCACTATCCTGGAAATATTGCCGAACCCCTTCCTTTCTGTACGGAGGGTAGAGGTTTTAACGTGCCCAACATTGTATGGACATGGGCCCGACGGCTTTACGCTCTCTCTGAAAGACGGAACGTGCAAACATTCAGCTTGCTCAAACGCAATTCCACAGCTTCGGTTGATGTCAATGTTAGAGTATTTACTGAAAAAGCGAAAGGAAAACCCTGGAATCGAACCTAGTACCTTCGGTTCAGAGGCACACGTTCTTACAACTTAACCACCGGGGATCTCTCACTATATTGAAAACCGTTATATTAATGCAATGGGTTGATCTATGTCGATATTTTTGTTATATAGAACTCACTTTATTGCTGTTATTATTAACTAGCTGTTTTTATATCACCTTGTTTATATTGTTATAAGTTGATTTTATTTTAATGTTAAATATTGACAAACATCACATATACATTTTTAAGGGCGTCATTTCTTATCTGCCATTTTTACTTTTTAGTGAATTTTCTTAAAACAAATTCACTAATGAGGAGATCCCGACTTTTGAATTTTGAAAAAAATTTCTTCAAATGCGCGCTATTTAGGACCCCTGGAACTCAAATCCGAGGTCCGTTTCAAACTTTATATATATATATATATATATATATATATATATATATATATATATATATATATATATATATATATATATATTTATTTATTTATTTATTTATATATATATATTTATATGTCACACCTATAAGTAAAAAAATAATTGACCGATTTTGATAAAACTTGGTGAGTACCTTTCTTTCGCAAGTGGTTTGGACAAGTTCGTTCGCCAAGGAAATTTGCCGAGGTTTTTCCGGAAAATTTTGTGTTTTCTTTCGAAAAAAATTATATCTGCGTAATTAACACAGTAAGGGCAACTGCGGGTTTATGTCATTATAGGCAAGTTACCTACCAAAATTTAGCTCTGTAGGTACAAGGACAAAAATGTTACAGGCATTTAAAGAAAAATTATTTTGGGTTTTCCTCAAAACGTAAAAATCGCTATTTAAAACGTCAAAATTGGTAATATTAAGGCAATGGACTAATATGAGCTATGGAAGGAAAATGTCTCAAGAAGAATATTTTACAAAGCCTGATGTATTAGTTTCGTCATTGTCCTACATTTTACAAAAATATTCCCACAAAATTCATTTAAAATAGATCCTTTCTCTGATGCTTTCGCAGTAGTGTTGGCTATAGAGTTTATCGGTTAATGGTTTATCATTTTTGTCGAATTTTCGTAAAAAATCTTTAAAGCTCAATATATCCATTATTATGCAAGATACGAAAAAAATTGTATACATTAATTATAGGGTGTCTTGAGCTACATCTTAAGAAATATTTCTACAATTACAGGGTGGCCCATAAGTCGTTACTAATTCAAATTTTCTTGTTTAGTGAATTTTCTTAAAAAAGTCACTAATGGGGAGATTCGTGATCAAATTTGGTGAGTACCTTCCTTTTGCAAGTGGCTTGGTTATGTTTGTTAGCCAGGAAAATCGAACCAAGTTTTCCCGGAAAATTTTGTGTTATCTTTCTAAAAAAATTATATCTCCAGACATAACAAAATGAGGGCAACCAAATTTGGTACGCATATTTGTATTATAAGGAGTGAATCATGTACCAAAATTTAGGTCTCTAACTTTAAAGACAAAAAGTTACGGGCAGCTAAAGAAACATATTTTGGAGTTTTCCTCAAAACGTCAAACTCGCAATTTAAAACGTCAAAATTGGCAATGTTTAGGCAAAGAATGTGAAACAAATACGGATTGTGGAAAGAAAATGTTGCAAGAAGAGTGTTCTGCGAACCCTTAAGTTGCAGATTCAGCCGCCACTGCTCTTTATTTTACTAAAATACAGAAAATGCATTTCAAATAGACCCTTTCTCCGATGCTTTGACTGCCAGTTTAGTTAAGTTGATGTTTTCGTTGTAGGTTTAGTAAAGTTTATGGTTTAACGGTCTATAATTTTTAGCTAATTTTCCTAGAACAAATTAGTTACTGCATTTTAGCATATTTTTTTCGAAATATGATGCATGTTTGTAAGAAAAATATCTGGACGCAGTAAGTGCGTTTTGGTAGCGAACTTTCAGTAAATCCTTCAAATTTCATTAACTCAATTTGCTATTAACGTAAGTTTTGTTGGTTAGGCCATTCCTCTAAACTGTATCCAATCAATGCAGGAGTTCCTCAAGGTTCAGATTTAGCCCCTACTTTGTTTCTTCTCCACATCAATGGCCTCCTCTCTAGCACATCCAACCCATTTCACAGTTACGCGGACGACAGCACCCTCCACTCAAATATACAATATTCTAAGCCTGTCTCCTTAGCCCAATTTGATGAGGATCGCAGACTCATGGAGGGTTCTGTCTCCGTTGGATCTCCAAAAAATATTAGACTGGGAAAGTAGAAATCTTGTACAATTCAACCCCACCAAATCTCAGTCTTGCTTTCTTTCTCATAAGAGATACACCAGCCCTAGACCCATCACAATGAACAACCAAGTTATTCAAAGTAATGAGTCCTTTTCTCTTGTTGGCATTTCTGTGGATCGAAATCTTAATTGGCACCAACATGTTACATCAATTGCAGAAGCGGCTGCTAAGAAATTAGGTTTCCTCTTCCGGGCTCGCAAATACTTTTCACCAGCTAATCTCTATACCTTATATACTTCACAAATAAGGCCAAACCTTGAATACTGCTCCCACATCTGCAGCTGCCGCTTCTACACTCGCTATCCTGGACTCCATTCAAAAGAGAGCTATACGTCTCATAGGTGACCCTACCCTCACCCAAAGGCTGCCATCTCTTGCCCACCGACGTGCCGTTGGTGACCTCTCTCTATTTTATAGATATCTGCACGGGCACTGCTCAGAGGAGCTTTCCTCCATAGTTCCCCCACCTGCTGCCCCCAACAGATCTACCAGGGGAACAGAGCGAATGCACCCTTTTACTGTCCAGGTCACCAGACATAGAACTTCTTGTTATGCCCGCTCTTTTGTCCTGAGGACTTCCAAGTTGTGGAATTCCTTGCCGGCACGTGTTTTTTCTTCTCCTCCGAACCTCCAAACCTTCAAGTCCAGAATTAACAAGCTGCCTCTTTCCTCCTTGTCAACACCCACGGTACGATAGTATTTGGGCTGTAAGCCCTTGTGGTGTGTTGTTGAAATTAAAAAAAAAAAAAAGAAACCAACATTTAACTTTATTTTCGGCATTTTTTTGTATGAACGCAGCAAGGGCGTTCTGGTTGCGAATTTTTATTAAATGTTTCAAATTTCAATAACTCAATTTGCTATTAACCTAAGGTTCCTTGGCTAGGAGACCAGTTTTCTCGGAAACATTTAAAGTTTATTTTCGGAAAATTTTTGTACATTTTCAAATAATTATTTTGATAAAATATGGTGCATTGTGCCTACTATATAGGTTATACTGGTAACCAAATTGATGCCTGCTCGCATTAGAGCGTTTGTAATTAAAAACATTTTTATGAAAATTCTCTTTCATAACGCACTTACTGCGTAAAGGTTTTTTAAATCAAAACACCATAAGCAACACAGTTTTATTTATAGTTGTAATTAATGCATATAAATAAATTCAACTTTCTCTTGTGTGATGATGTCACAGAGCAGCGAAACCGATTACAGAGAAGAAAATGAACAACTGTGAAGCCAGATAAGTAATATCTACGTCTGTTATTTAATTTGTTGAGATTATTTTTTCACAAAAGTTTGTTTCGTTGGAACAGTATCGTTTTTAAAACAAATTTCTTAGCAGACCAGAAGGATCACCTGATTTGTTTCAGTGCAAAACATAATTTTATTATAGATTATAAAGCGATAATGAGGTCAGTTAGTTATCGTGGCGGTAAATCTGTCGAGAAACTATTTGGGCAAATCTCCGCAGCAATAGTTGCTGGGAGACTTATTACCCAATGCTTAATACCAATTGTACACAAGACAGCGCCACCACTTTTTGTGCCCTACTAAACCTCTTACGCCAGACAGGATATTATTTACTGGGTTACGAAGATAAACAAAAGATCAGTGTGAGTCGCAGCGATAAGAAATTCCATAAATCGTCGGTGAGTGTAAAGGATCGATGCGTCCTGCATAATTGAGTACTGAATAGAATTCGATTGGGGAGCTTGTATGAAGGAACGATCCTCGATATCCTTATATGCATAGTTCCAATGTGAGCCACGTACCGGTGATGTGCCACCGATAGTGTCTGGAGCTGCTTTATGAGCTAGCTGCTCAATTTACGGCCTCCTGGATGCTGGGGAGCCGCCTCGGCAAATACGTGAGAGAACTAGAGACGTTTAGCTTTGCCGTTTTGTCAACGTCGGGATTTTAACAGCAAGCCACTGCTCTATTAGTGTTTCAGGTTTCTACTTAACTTTAATACCACAATTTAGAGGCGACTTCCACTCATTTCTTCATTGTCGGTGTTATATGGTCTAGAATGTTCACGTTCTCTCAACGTAGAAGTTCTTTTCTCTTGAAGATGCGGAATGTATGGTATTGCGTTGCATGTTTTATAAAGCAAGCATGCTATCCTACAAGAGGACAACAGTTTATTTGAATTAATTTAATAAAAGACGAGATTTTTCAGAGAGAAAAGTGCCTCTGCTAGCTTCTTTGCTTTCTAGCGCTAAATAAGACACATGCACTTGATGCCTTCTTTGCAGACGCACCCGCTTTATAAAACCGTAGCTTATTTTTCTTGCTGTATTAAATAATTTACTAATAAATGCTGAAAGTATCACTACGAAACTGTATGGTGTATTTTGATCTTTATATTCTATATTAAGTCAATCTTACCATCAAACAAAAACACAACGTTTGTGCAATTAACAGTGATCACAAAAAATAGGTATTAAACCCATCCGACAACGATTTTTATTTTTAGAGGAAAATTCCCTATTGAAACAGTCGTAGTTAAGGTCAAAAATATATTAATTAAAAGCCTGGACGCACAAAGTGCGTTATGCGGGAACATTTTGGGTTTTCATTCGAAAAAAATATTTATCTCAAAAAAAAAGCTATGATAACCAAATTTGGTAGGTAGGTTTATGATATCAAAGATAAACTATACACCAAAATTTAGATTTCTATGTTACAAGAAAAAAAATTATAATAAAATATTTTATGCCAGATCATTTCTATGAAAATTCACTACCATAACGCACTTGCTGCGTCCAGGCGTTTTTTTTTAAGAAACCAGACATCAAATTTGGTTACCAGTATAACATATATAGTAGAAATAATGTACCATATTTCATCAAAATAACTTTATTGTTTGAAAATGTACAAAAATTTTTCGAAAATAAACTTAATAAACCCGAAAAAACTAGTTTTCTGGCCAACGAACTTTATAGGTTAATAGCAAATTGAGCTATTCAAATTTGAGGCATTCAATAAAAACTCGCTACCATAACGCACTTGCTGAGTCTCGAATTTATTTTCTTACAAACGTGCATTATAATTTCGTGGTCGTAATTCCATACATTTAAGGTCAGCTCAGAACTGACACTGATAGGGGGAATCCGTCTGTCTAATGTCTAATTAAAAGAAATCATTGTTTAATATATTTCAACTAAGCAGACTTTCCTGGTTAACGAACTTATCCAAGCCATTGGCAAAAGGAAGGTACTCACCAAATTTGATCAAAATCGGCTTATTATTTTTTGAGTAATCGGTGTGATATATATATATATATATATATATATATATATATATATATATATATATATATATATATATATATATATATATATATATATATATATATATATATATATATAACATACAAAAAATGAAACCGACCCCGAATATGTGTTTTCGGGGGCCTAATTAGTGCTAATTTGAAGGAATTTTTTCAAAATTCAAAAGTCGAGATCTTCTCATTAGTGTTTTTTTTAAAGAAAATTCACTAAAAAGTGGACGTGTATAGCGAAATAAATACCATGAGAAATAATACAATATTTTTCAGAATCCACCAAGGGCATTTTTATCAACAAACGCCGTGTAAAACCTCATATGTAAAAATAGCATACGATAAGCTCATGTGACTGTATCTGTAACAAAAACGCATTCGTTGTAAACGGCCGTCATCGACGGCGATCCTAATGATTCATTCGGTTGTAAGGCACCGTTGAAACATGTTAGAGGAAATGTTCAAGAGCATTCACGCCACGAGGCTCTATCAATATACAACTACTAACACCACTGTGTTCAGTAGTGCACGACTGGAGTAATCTACCTGAAAGCATTCCTTTCAAACAAGTCTAAATAACTAAATTTCTTCTCCGCAATGCTAACAAGAAATTATTTTTATTTCTGCTTAAGTTTTTGGGCCAATGTCTGACCTCTGACTCATCGTCTCTAACTAACGCTGGAAAAAAGTGAAAGCGTGTGAACGTGACTGCCACTCAAGTGGATCATAATTCTTAGGCGTAGAGAATTAAATTTCCCGCTGCTTCTTATCTTTTGGAAGTGAACGCTTCAATTCGGGTTTCAGCCAGTAAATCAAATAATTTAGTAAAATGTCGGTTGAAGTTAACAAATTCTGTTAACCGCATAGTATAAGTCTTGTGTGTTTCTCTGTACCCCAGCCGCGCACAAATTTTGTTTAGATGCTTGCAACTTTTGTCTTTCAACTTGGAGGTCGAAATTTTGGTATGTAAGTTATGCTTTGTAATAGAAACTCACGTACCAAACTTTTCCATAGCATAAAATTTTCCAAATCGAAACCAAAAATTTTTCGCGAATAACGGGTCCGCTTTTCCTGACTAACAAACTTGTCCAAGCCAATTACAAAAGGAAGGTACAAATATAGGTGTGAGGATCATAAATCATAATTCCTTGAGGACGAATAAGGGAACCAAAAGAATAACACCATTACGTCATGCTCAAATTATTCATTTATTAAACAACAAAATATTGTAAATATATCATAAATGACTCAAGCTGAATATATTGGTAAGTTTGTGATCAGCAACATCACGAAAAGCCATAAAATAATGATTTTAATGACAAATTAACCTCAATCGACCTTCGAAGCGACACATTTCCCGTTTTCGTCCCGTTCTTGTCTCATTTTCGCACTGTTCTCGCTTGTTTTTCCTCGTTTTCGTCTCGTTGGTGTCTCGTCCTCGTCTCGTTCTCGTCTTGTTCTCGTCACGTTTCAGGCTTGTTCTCGTTTCGGCTTGCCTTGTTCTCGCCTTGTTCTCGTCTCGTTCTAGTCTTGTTCTCGTCTCGTTCTCGTCTCGCTCTCGTCTCATTCTCGTCTCGTTCTCGTCTCGTTCTCGTCTCGTCTCAACTCGTTCTCGTCTCCTTCTTGGCTCGTTCTTGTCTCGTTCTTGTCTCGTTATCGTCTCGTTCTCGCCTCGTTCTCGTGTAGTTATCGTCTCGTTATTGTCTGGTACTCGTCTCGTCCTCTTCTCATTCTCGTCTCGTTGTCGTCTCGTTCTCGTCTAGTTGTCGTCTCGTGCCTGTCTCGTCATAACGAGAAAAAACAGGTACCGCTAACCCAATGTACCAAACCGATACCGGGACGAAACTACAGTATTCAAAGTCTCATTTCTGTCTTGCGTTCGAGTGTCCAGAATGTGGATATATTTACGACCAAGATATTTCGGTTAGAACGAATATAACATTCCAGCATATCAAAATATTCATTATTGAACACATTGTTGAATAATATTTAAAATAAACAGGAAACAATATATTTAGTACAAAATGTTAAGCAACCCGTTAAATACACCTCAAATTGTTCAGATAATTAAGAATGACAGTATTCTTAATTGTCGCGATAGTGTTACAATCAAACAATTTTTAAAGGCGTCTTCGTAGATCATTAATCTGCTTTTTATTCAGTTCTGTCAGTGAATTTAGTTATTTACTAGGTTTACCTATTTAATTAAATTATAATAATTTTTTAAGATAATGTTGCAATGTAAAATATCAAAGTGAATCATTACGGCAAATTAAGTTAAAAGTAGAAGTCTATTGTTAGACTCCATGGCCTACTGCTTTTTGAACACTTTTTTTGTCATTTGTTTTCTGGTATTGGATTTTATAGCCTACTATCCTCAAAACGGTTTTTCTGAAAATTGTCAGTGCAATTACAAGATATTTCAAGCATGTTGTACATCGTTGGAAAGCTCTTTTCAGAGGCTATCACATAAGTAAAAAATCCAATATGGCTGCCATAATAGAAACAAACGTTCATACCTTTTGCTCAAAAACAAATAACAATCCAAAGTTGAGAATAGCACAAAAAGATTATTCTGTAAAAAGTGTCCTAATAATGTGCAAGTCTCAAACATATCAACGCCTACTTAGATATTGAAGAAAAAAGAAATCGACAAATTTTGGTTTTTGCAAAATAACTCGAAAAAGAGAATAGGTAGGGCAAAACACAAGTCGTATTTGGAACGAGCATGAAATTCTACGGAACATTGATAATGTAACCGTCTCACTATCTCTAATAATAACGCAGATAGCAATACATTCCCATCCAGTTTGGGACACACTGTATTCTACATTCTCTCATTCTATTTTTGCTAAAAGCTTAACGCACTCAATTTTACAGCAATACAAATCCTGTTCCTTCGGCAACATAAACGAAGTTAGATCATCCACCCAGGAACAATGTCTTATAATCAAGTACAACAAGGTTGACACGGCTTCTAGTAAATTTTTATTATGTTTGTCAGTTTAAAGTTGCTATCAGACTTCAGAAAGAATAAAGCAATTTGTGCAGTAATATACAATACCCCAGTTTAAACTTTGAGAACTTTGAAGCCCGTAGTATATTATTTTGTGATATATTACTACTGACTTCGAGACTACATAAATTTGCTTAAATCGATGAAAAATTTATCTGCAATTGTCGTTGGAAGTTGTTTCGATTGCCGTAAAACTTTTTAATGATCTTTGAGACAGGTATAACACTCGAAGTTCAGCCACGTGCAGTTAAGTGAGAAAATATGTCTTGGAAGGTGAAGGAAATAAGAAAATTAAGCAAATATGAAGCACCGTTAACTGCTTAGAAACTTCTAAAACTTAGGGTCTTGAGTCAATAATTTATTGTTATAGCAATAAATCAATTTGTCTTGTCGTAAATTTATTTATAGGAATCGTCTAGATTCTAAAAGTAAAGTGCCTAATTTGTCGAAACGGCAAGTTTCTTTATTATGAGTCTATTATATGGTACAAGAAAAAAGGACGCAGCTAGTGCGCTAGGGTGGCGAATTTTTACAAATAAAATACAATTACGGCCTTATATTCAGCCAATTCAGGCACTTCGCGAAGATAATAATAGAATACTAAACATCCCCAGATGGTTAATTCACAAGTGTGAGGAAAATGATTCGTTAAAGCGATGTTTGCCAGCAACGGTATGTTTAATATACACAACGAGTATGAGCATTCAGAAAAAAATCCACATTCATTTGTGCAAGTCCAGCATCGGCACAGATTTTTAATAGATATGTTGGTGGGAAAATTATATGTCGGAGTCCATTGAATTACCAAATAGGATAAACGCCTAAGTTTACGAAAACTTTCTTGAAGAAGACTTACCACAACTTTTCATTCTAAATATTAGACTTCAAATGTGGTATTTGCAGGATGGTCACCCAGCTCATAATTCCAGGATAGTACAACGCTATTTAAATGTAGTGTTTCCAAATCTGTGGATATTAACTAGCGACCACATTGTCGGACCAGCAAGCTCGCCGGATTTGAACCCGATAGATTTTTCATATTGTGTTATGCAATGAACTTAGTTTATGCTAAGGAAACGCAAACTAGACAAGAGATATGGCAAAAAAGACATGATGCGTTTGATACAATTTAGAAATTTACCCTCAATATTTCAAAAAATAAGAGGTAATTAGACAAAAAGAGCAGAAGCTTGTGTGCAATCGCAAGATGAACATCTTCAGCATTTCCTCTATCGTGACTCTTTTGTCGTAGTTTCATGTTTCAGATGCGCTTGAAAAATACTTTTGTTAACTAACACGAAAACTTAGTAAATTTTTCTATATTTTAACAACACACCACAAGGGCTTACAGCCTAAATACTATCGTACCGTGGGTGTCGACAAGTAGGAAAGAGGCAACTTGTTAATTCTGGACTTGAAGGTTTGGAGGTTAGGAGGAGAAGGAAAAACATGTGCCGGCAAGGAATTCCACCACTTGGAATTCCTCGGGACAAAAAAGCGCGGGCATAACAAGATGTTCTATGTCTGGTGACCTGGACAGTAAAAGGCTGCATTCGCTCCGTTCCCCTGGTAGATCTGTTGGGGGCAGCATGTGGAGGAACTATGGAAGAAAGCTCCTTTGAGCAGTGCCCGTGCAGATATCTATAAAAGAGAGGCAGGTCACCAACGGCACGTCGGTGGGCAAGGGATAGCGGCCTTTGGGTGAGGGCAGGGTCACCGAGGAGACGTATAGCTCTCTTCTGAATGGAGTCCAGGATATCGGGTGTAAAAGCGGCAGCGGCACCCCAAATATGAAAGCAGTATTCGAGGTTTGGCCTTATTTGTGAAGTATATTAGGTATAGAGATTAGCTGGTGAAAAGTATTTGCGAGCCCGGAAGAGGAAACCTAATTTCTTACCAGCCGCTTCTGCAATTGATGTGACATGTTGGTGACAATTCAGATTTCGATCCTCAGAAATGACAAGTGAAAAGGACTCATTATTTGACTAACTTGGTTGTTTATTGTGATGGGTCTAGGGCTGGTGTATCTCTTATGAGAAAAAAAGCAAGACAGAGATTTGGTGGGGCTGAATTGTACAAGATTTATACTTCCCCAGTTTAATTTTTTTTTGGAGATCCACGGAGACAGAACCCTCCATGAGTCTGCGATCCTCATCTAATTGGGCTAAAGAGAGGGGCTAGAATATTGTATATTCGAGTGGAGGGTGCTGTCGTCCGCGTAACTGTGAACTGGGTTGGATGTGTTAGAGAGGAAGGAGGTCATTGATGTGGAGAAGAAACAAAGTAAGGGCTAAAGCTGAACCTTGAGGAACTCCTGCATTAATTGGATACAGTTTAGAGGAATGGCCATCCACGACAACAGAAATGCTTCGGTTGGAGAGGAAATTTACTGTCCAGGTAGAGAGTTTTGGTCGTAGGCCCTAGGCCGAAAGTTTATTAAGCAACGCTGCGTGCGAGACCTGGTCGGATGCTTTGGATATGTCTAGAGCGACAATATGGGATTCACCTTGTAGTTCCATAGACTTGTTCCAAAAATGGGTGACAAAGAAGAAGAGGTCCGCAGTTGATCTGGGCTGACGGAATCCATACTGTCTGTCGTGGAGTAGACTGTGTTTCTCAAGAAATTTTAGTAATTCGGTGTTTATATACTTTTGCATCACTTTAGAGACGACTGAAAGGAGAGAAATAAGCTTCAAGCGTTTTGGATCCTTTCTTGGGGACGGGCTGTACTCGAGCAGTTTTCCAGTTACTAGGGAATATGCCTCTATTGTAAGATGTCTGAAACAAACAAGTCAGGACAGAAGCAAGTTCTAGTGCGTATTTTTTGAGAACGATTGCTGGGATCTCGTCAGGGCCAGATGCTTTCCTGGTATTAGGAGAAGAGAGCATCTTTTGTACCTTTTTAGTTTTAAAAATGATATCTGTCATTTTATGCACGACATTGGGGACTGTTGACCGTTAAACATTTGGAGGTGGGTTAAGAGTAGAATTACCGGCGAACAACGAGGCAAAAAGTTCAGCCTTGTCCAGGGCGGTAGAAGCAATTTCATCCCCTGAGACAAGAGGTGGGAACGTCCTCTTGCAGAAATTATTCCCAATAGATTTAGCTAGAGTCCAGAAGGGTTTGCTGCCGTTGGAGTTTAGGAGGACTTTGTTGACGAGTTTTTTGCCTCAGAAAGAATGGGGACATAGCGGTTTCTTGCGTCGTTAAATGATTGACGATTTTTTAGACTAGGATTGTGTAGAAGCGTTTTGTGAGCTTTGACTTTTTCAAGTCTGGACTTGTCAGAAGATTTAAATAACGAGGGCTTTTGAGTGGCTAAAGAGGTTTTCTGTGTACGTGGAATAAATAATTCCATGCCAGAGGGGTCAGGATGAGAGAAGCAGACAGATTCTCATGGAAAAAAGGAAAAGTAGGCCCGCATTTCGTCCTAGTTTGCGGAGTTGTAGTGCCAAAGGAAACGTGGGTGTGATTATTGTGTGACCTCGGGTTGCATTGCGCAGGAAGCAGTGACCATGCCGTGGTCTGAGCGACCAAGGGGGGCGGTGACTGATATCTTACAGCATTCAGGTTTTGTAGTAAGAAGGAGATCCAAGGGATTTGAGCTGTGTGTTGGGATGCGAGGAAAGTAAGTAGGTTGCTGAACCATATTGGCTAATAGTAGTTTTTTTTGGCTAACGAAACAGTTGCAAATGGAAGGTATTCAAAATTCACGGCCTTCTGATGACGCTCGCCAACTTTGTTAGTAAAACGATCGTCAGGTATTTAAAAAGATGCGTTGTGGTGATTTGAAACTGTCCCCGGATATGTGTTCTAGGGGATCTATAAGTGCTCATTTTAAGAGATATTTAATTCTAAAGTCGCGTTCTCATATAACATATAAAAATTGGAACTGACCTCGGATATGGGTTCTAGGTGGCCTAGTTCGCGTTCTCCTCATCAGTGAATTTTTCAAAGAAAATTCACTAAAAATTTAAATCGGTTGCATAAAAAAAACAAGCACTTGTGAAATCACGTGAAAAGTCTACGACTGTACTAAATATGGAACGGTTTCACTAAGTTAGGTGAAGAACAAACCACATGCTATTCAAATTGAATTAAGTCATAAAATCCCATCTTTTACTTTATTTTTTTTGTACAGAAACGGAATAACAACAATTTGTTTATATAACGGCAAAATGAAATAAAAGACGAAAAAAAGTAATAAAAAGTCAAGTCATTTACTACGATTAGAACTCGTCTTATCATAGGACTCGATTATCTGATGCATACCGCTTATACCACCGTCGATATGACAGATGCATATACTAGCAGGTATATACGCTAGTATGTTAATTTTCTAACGTCTTTATTATTTATACCAAACAATTTTCATGTACAATGGATTTTTTGCTCATATTTTAACGAATTGAAGGTAACGACAGAGATCTAGAAGCTCGTTTGTCATTTCGTGTCGTATTTTTCACCCACATTAGTATGACTACCATAATTGCCAATTTTGACGTTTTAACGTTTTAAATCAGAGCCTTACTTAAAACTTTTTTCTCTTTTAACTTAGGGAACTGAAGTTTTTTACATATGCTATCCTTTATGACAGAAACAAATTTCGTTGTCCTTACTTTGTTATTTATTATTGAAACTTACCCTGGATATGGGTTCTAGTGGGCCTACTTCGCGCTTATTTGAAGAATTTTTTTCAAAATTCATTTCAAATTTAATTTTGCGTAAAATAGAAAATCGGTATATCAGTAAATAATAATCCAAGATCAGTGTTAACACTCGGTTGAGAGCCACAAAAATAAGACCCCATAGACATTATTAATATTATTGTATAACCGGAGGAAATAACTAATGCATTATGTATTCTTGTAATTTGTCTCCGTGCGGAAGACAATATTTGTTAGGTTCGTTGGTTAAATTTAGTACCGCGGGCGTCATTGTTCTTTGAAAGTATTAAAACCTGCTTACAATATGAGAAGGGTACTGATATATAAGTTACTAGTGCCATCATTTTTATTATCGATGGCTTCACAGGTTAGTTGGTCAATATTTTTTTAATAAATAGCACTTTAAAGCGTATTTATGCATTTCTCATATTGTATGTCTCACACAGATACAGTCTCTCGCTTAAGATCTCCTCATTAGTGATTTTTTTATGAAAATTCACTTATATAATGTGCTGACCCCACTAATGTACAAGGATACCTGTATCTCACGAGAAGTCACATGACGACCTTGCAGTATCAGTTCACGCACCGTATCAATGTTGAAAATTGAAACTGATCCTTGATATGGACTCTAAGCCTTTAAATTCGCGCTTTTTTTAAACAGTATTGGCTAAAAACTGAGCGTTCTGCCTATACTAAAATTAAAAAGTCATGAAGGAATTGCTTTGCTCGCTAAATTGAGTTTTTTATTCAACCATATTCTCCCCTTGTGACACACATAACCTTGTTTACGTAAAACCGTCTGTCTAGAACTTTAATCTCATACAATCATAAGTGCTCATTGTCAATTCAAATCGCGTCGGCATTTTTCATTTCGCAGTCCGTAAGGGAACACTTTCGGTCACAAACATGCGATAATTAAACGGAGTTTCTAACTTTTATGCGTTTTCATTCGTACGGACGACCATTGAACGTGAAAGATAAAGCAGGAAGTGAAATTAAGGCCATAAAATGCTGAAAATGTATGGCATACATTGTCCAGTTCATCTATGAAGGTCCATCTGGCCCCCTGGGTAGGGAGCTCTGCAGCTGTTATCTCGTAAGGGGCCCATTTCGGATCCAGTCACGCTCTCAGAGGCTACTTCTGCTCTAGTAGGCTGTATAAACCTCTGTATTAGGACTGTACAAAGCCATACTTCTCTCTCATCATGAATATTACAGATGGCTTGCTGCGTCACAGCGTTTCTCGTTTAATAACTTAGTTTACATTTTAAATTAACAGGAAAAAAAGGAGAAGATTTTGGCGCCGCATGACTTAGATGTAATTACCTTTGTTAGGTCTCAGAAGTGATACTGTGGCAGTGCAAATATTAGATATTTCGCCGCAGGGGTGTTTTGCTCTATATCCGTTCACTTGCTGCACTCCTCTTTGTTAGTTTACATATAGATAGGAAGTTTACTTTCGTCATTGCGCACTAGATATTCTGGTCTGGCGGTTCAAACAAACAAAGGTTACGTTTTAGCCAATTTTCGTAAAAATCAATGCGCTCTTCACTAGATCGCTTATTTTCAGTTAAAAAAAATGTATTTAAAGGAGCGCGAATTAATGCCTCTAGAACCCATATTCAGGATCATTTTAAATTATTTCAATGATAGATACACACACACACACACACACACACACACACATATATATATATATATATATATATATATATATATATATATATATATATATATATATATATATATATATATATATATATATATATATATATATATATATATATATATATATATATATATAGGGTGTTTCAAAAATTATGGTCTACGTTACAGGTGCACATTCACTACCAAAAAATAAGACTAATTTTTCATATAAACATGGGTACGCATATGCTTAGTTTTCTAAATACAGCGTGTTAAAGTTATTTGTTTTTGTTAGTATTTCACGAATAAGTCCGAGTCAAATTAAAATTTTTACGTGATAATTGTTATGTGGCGGTTATCGAGAGCAAGAAATTTAAATATGTTATTGTTAATAACACTGCTGGCAGAGGGCGCCACCTGTAAAACATGGCTTGCATTCAATTGGCTATAATTTTTTGACACCCAGTAATATCGACCTACCGTATAGCTACATTGTAACCCTTATCAATTGTAAGCAAAAAATTTATATTTGATCCAAATCTCTGACACACAATTTTCGAGATATTTCAATTTTTGTATGTCGATGTCGCTCAAAAATTAATTTTTCTTAAGTAATAAATTGTATTGTCTGCAAATTTTAACAACAAATAAAACAACAAATAAAAAAGTTTATAACATTTTGTGATACCTGACTACAATAAATGTTCATAATGGCCACCCTCCACTTTAATACACTTTTGTATTCTGCGGAGCATACAACGTCGTACTATGTGAAATATTTCTGGTGTATTTTTAATTTGTTCGCATCCAAGTACAATTATTTGCTGCAGATCATCAACATTTTTAACATTTGCTTTATAAGCAATACTTTTGAGATGCTCTCATAAATAAAAGTCCATCGGATTTAGATCAGGGGATCGAGCCGGCCATGGCTGAGGTCCACCGCGTCCGATCCATCTGGGTCCAAAAGTATTGCTTAGGTAATTTCTGACATTCAGGGCGAAATGTGAGGGGCTCCGTCATGCATAAATCACAGGTTATGTCTTATGTCAAGAGGTACATTTTCTAATAACCCATTTAGTTGGTTTTGCAGGAATTCAAGATAAGTTGTAGCATTAAGTCTGTGAGGTAAAAAAATTGGTCCTATCAAATTACACCCTACAATTCCAGCCCATACATTTAAGGAAAATTGCTGTTGATGATGCCTTTCAAAAACTGCGTGCGGATTTTCGTCAGCCCAAATATGGCTGTTACGAAAATTGACGATCCTGTCGCGCCTAAATCTAGTTTCGTCAGTGAACAATACACAATTCAACAAGTTCTCTACATTATTATGTTGAAGAAACCATTGGAAAAATTGTAGGCGAGGTATAAAATCTCTTTCAGACGATAGTGGCTGCACACGTTGAATGTGATATGGTTGCTCGTAAATAACTCGCCATATCGTTGCATTGGATGCTGCCAGATGACTGGCCATTTCCCTAGTACTTATTTTTGGATTTTGTTCATCCAGAACCACATCTTTAAAATCAGGATTTCGTGTACTTCGTGGTCTGCTTCGATCAGCAGTATCTTTATTAAGGGTACTTGGTAAAAAAAATATACTATATTCGAAAGAGACAGATCGATGTATTAGATAATGTAAGTATGTACCTGTTTCTCGCAGACGGATGTCAATCCGTTGAAACATCCTTCTGCCTGGAATTCTCCGATTTGGGAAGACTTCTTCGTATAGTCGTTTCGCCTCATAACAGTTACCAAAAGCCCGTGAATACATAACATGCCTGTCTGTTAGTTCACTGTTGGTAAAGACTTCCATATTTAATTAGAAACATTACGGACAATACAATTAATTACTTAAAAATAGTGACTAGTCTCAAACGTAAAAGTCAAATGTAGCATATGTCACGATGAAAACGCAAAAGTCAAGTTCCGTAACGATGGAAACCACTTTGTTAAATGGTTTGTTCAAATTTTGTTATCATGGCTTTTTATTTTATCTTCATGATTTTGTCTTGTCAGTTCTTTTTTCTGGTAAGATTTTAATATTTTACTAGAGAATAAGAAAATTAAGTTTATACATGCCGATAGCAATTAAAAGGTAAAAAATGTATTCCTATGATTTGTCGCAGAATAATTTTTGAGCGACATCGACATACAAAAGTTGAAATATCTCGAAGAAAATGGTGTGTCTGAAAGATTTAAATCGGGTATACATTTTTTGCTTACAATTGATAAGGGCTGCAACGTAGCTATACGGTAGGTCGATATTACTGGATGTCAAAAAATTATAGCCAATTGAATGCAAGCATAGTCTTACAGATGGCGGCCCTCTGTCAGCAGTGTTATAAACAATAATATATTTAATTTTTTTTGCCCTCGAAAACCCCCACATGCCAATTTTCACGCCAAAATTTTAATTTGACTCGGACTGATTCCTGAAAAACTGACAAAAACAAATAAATTTAACACGCTGTATTTAAAAAAACTAAGCATTTATGGACCCATGTTTATATGAAAAAATAGTCTAATTTTTTTTGGTGCTGAATGTGCACCTGTAACATAGACCATCATTTTTTTTTAAACCTTCTGTGTATATATATATATATATATATATATATATATATATATATATATATATATATATATATATATATATATATATATATATATATATATATATTATTGTTTATTGGCAAAAATTATACAATATGTTAGTACAATAAGTCTTAGACTTGTGCTGTATTAAAACATAATTTGGAAGGTTATATCCTAAATAGTTTGACAGTCCTACACCAAATTCAGTAAACTTCAAATTTTGACGTTCCGAATGTAATTTCTTTTGCCCTTCTATTTCTCACCTTCTAACACTTCAACCATCACCTTCATTTACCATAAATCTCTGCTATTCCATAATGTCTTTCTGACTGCTATTCTTACCAAACAATCCATATTTTTGCTAAAATGTTTAAATTTGTAGGAGACAAAAATGACTTTAGTTTGACTATATATATATATATATATATATATATATATATATATATATATATATATATATATATATATATATATATATATATATATATATATATATATATATATATATATATATATATATATATATATATATATATATATATATATATATATATATATATAAAGTCTGAAACCGACCTCGGATTTGTGTTCCAGGGGTCCCAAATAGCGCTCATTTGAAGAAATTTTTTCAAAATTCAAAAGTCGCGATCTCCTCATTGATGATATTTTTTAAAGAAACGTCACTAAAAGTGTAACAAAAACAAAAGATATCAGTAGGACTATTGGAAAGCGTCGGTCATATTTCAGTCCTAATGTACGTCCTGGTAAAGACTGAAGGTTTAACCAGTACAACGCCGTAGTATTAGATAACCTAAAACGTCCCCTGGGAAGACGTTATTCCTTAGATTGAACGAGTGGCAGGCGACCTAACCTGACCCATTCTCTCCATCGGACAACGTACGGATCCATCAGGCTTAACCTTGTTTACCGTTTAAAGCCCGTCTGACACGTTATGCTAAAACTCGGGAAGCTTTTCACTTACTTTACTTTAGGTTTACGGTGTTTGTCCAGCGTATCGCATTTACATTATTGTTCTAACCTCGCTCAACAATGAGTTCTGCTGCAGATGTGTCTGTTCAAACGGCTCTCCGACAAGACACACAGCTTAAGTGGTAATCTAAGTGAAAAGAAGGTTGTCGTAGTGGACTTTGTCCTTAAAACAAAGTGTAGTGGTTTCCATTAGAAACACTATACGGTTTCTAAATAAGTATACGTGCTTATACCGGGTGTCACACTTAAGACGTTATAGAGCAGTATCGAGATTGTAACAATCGCGCTTGTAATTCTATTAACCATGTAATAAGGCTTTTTAGTGAATTTTCTTTAAAAAAAATCTCTAATGAGGAGATCCCGACTTATGAATTTTGAAAAAATGTTTTCAAATGACTGCGGACTAGGCCCATATCCAGGGTCAGTTTTAATTTATACACACACACACACACATATATATATATATATATATATATATATATATATATATATATATATATATATATATATATATATATATATATATATATATATAGATCTATATATATATATATATATATATATATATATATATATATATATATATATATATATATATATATATATATATATATATATATATCACACCGATAACTCAAACAATAATTATTCAATTTTAATCAAATTTGGCACATACCTTTCTTCTGTAAGTGGCTTGGATAGGTTCGTTAGTCAGGAAAATCGGCCTAGGTTTTCCAGAAAAATTGTGTGTTTACGTTCGAAAAAATTAATATATTCGTAAATAACAAAGTAAGGACAACCAAATTTAGTAAGCTGATTTCTGTCATAAAGTGTATCTTGTGTACCAAAACTCAGAATATCTTGAAAGACAAAAAAGTTAAAAGTAAATTAATTTTTAATTATAATTAAATCTGATTCAAGAATGTTAAAACGTGATCAAAATTGATTGAGTACGAATAGGAGTAAAAAACTACAAGAAATGACTAACAAGCTCCTAGATAAGTGTCTAAGTCGTTATTTTCCTTGATTTCGTTATAATATGAGTAAATAATCTATTGCAAACCAAAATGGTTCTGTGCAAATTTTAAAACATTGAACCAATGTATTAAGAGATATAGCTCCTAGTAGACACATGTAGAGCATAGATCAGTGACCTAAGTTTCTGTTTATCAGATAATCAAATTTAATTGACTCCTGTATGACGAGTTCGAAACCTAGTTAGTGAGTTTACTTTTAAAAAAATTTTTAAATCTCACTTCACTTTACCGTTATCTAATCAGATTCATGTTATTTTTAGCGAGTTTTTGTAAAAAAAAAAATTTGACAAAGAGGAGATGAAAGTTTTAAGACTTAATTCAATGTGAATAACATATCTGGTTGCTTGTTCTTACCCTAACTTTGTTAAACAGTTTCATATTTAATACAGTCGTAGACTTTTCCCGTGGCTACACAAGTGCTTGTTTTAGTCAATTTTTGTTACAAAAAATTCACTAACGAGGAGATCCCGGCTTTTGACCCCTAGAACCCATATCCAGGGTCAGTTTGCATTATATATATATATATATATATATATATATATATATATATATATATATATATATATATATATATAAAGTGTACAATTTACCAAAATTTATGTTTGTAAGTTTAAAGACAAAAAAGTAAGAGGCATTTAAAAAAAAAGGGGGTTTTCCTCAAAACGTAAAAAGTTGCTATTTGAAACGTCAAAATTGGCAACATTTAGGCAAAGAACCTGAAAGAAATGCGGATTGTGTAAAGAGTGTCCTGGAAACCCTTGAGTGTAAGTTTCAACCATCATTGCTCTTCATTTTAATAAAATATTCCCAGAAAATTCGTTTCAAATAGACACTTTCTCTGATGATTTGGAAGTACTTTTAGTTAAATTTATGGCTTAACGGTCTATAATTTTTAGCTAATTTTCAGTGATACCTACTTTTTTTTAAACATTCCTTATTGCATTTTTGCATTTTTCATCGAAATATGATGCATGTTTGTAAAAAAAAAATCGAGACGCAGTAGGTGCGTTTTGGTAGCGAATTTTCGTTAAATGCTTCAAAATTCAATAACGCAATTTGCTATTAACCTAAGGTTCGTCAGCTAGGAAACTAGTTTTCGCGGAAACGTTTTAAGTTTATTTTCGGAAAATTTTTGTACATTTTCAAACAAGTTATTTTGATAAAATATGGTACGTTCCTCCTATCATATAGGTTATTTTATTTATTTAATTTATTTATATTAACGAACTCTCTTGTACAAAATGTTATTTTAATAGCGAATTTTCCTATAAATGAATTTAGTGAATTTGCATTGAAGAAACATTTGAGAATTTTTGTATGAAAATTATTTAACTGATGGAACATTTTTTAAATGAAATTCGTCGAAAATGAGGTTTTGATGGATTTTCGTGCAAACAAATTATTTTATTTTAAGTTTTAATTACGGATTAGATATATAATTTGAATTTAATGTTTCCTTAAGCAGAATTTTGTGTAAAAAATATTTAGCCAAATTTGATGCCTGCTTTCGTTAAAAAAAGACATATCTACCATTAAAAATATTTTCTATGTATCTACTCATTTTGTAACTGTACGTTTGAACAATAATTAGAAACGGTATTTTATCTTTTCAAGTCTGGATATCTTAGAAGCGCTAGCAAGGAGGTTGGGCATTTGGGTTGGCCGAAAAAGGCAAAAAAAATATTTTTTGAAATAAAAAGCGGGCTAGACGAAAAAAATATGTATATGGTGGCCGCAATACTTCATTTCAATTTTGGGCCGGATTAACTATATTTTTGGCTGGGCCTCCTGTGGGGTAAAAAAATGTTTGTTCTTTTTCATAATTTTTCGTGGCGCTAGTGCTCAGCATATACAAATTGGTACCCTTATATTACAAAAAAATCACTCGGATTAAAAAATGTTTAACCAGGCCCCGGAACATAAAAGTTTAGGTATTGGTCGAAAAATTACATATTTCTGTGCAGCTCTTAGCTTGAATGAATACTCGCCACAAAAATTAGTTACTAACTTCATATTATACTCTACAATGATTACATTGAACTATAATGCAATATACAGTGTGTCCCAAACTGGATGGGAATGTATTGCCATCTCCGTTACTATTAGAGGTAGGGAGAGGTTAAATTAGCAATGTCTTGTAGAATTTCATGCTTGTTCCAAATATGACTTGTATTTTGCGCTGCCTCTTTTCGTTCTCGAGTTATTTTGAAACAACCCAAATTTGTCGATGTGTTTTTTCTTCAATATCTAGGTAGGCGTTAATCTGACATGTCTAAGATTTGCTCATTATCACGACACATTTTACAGAGTAATCTTTTTGTGTTATTCTCAACTTTGGATTGTCATTGGTTTTTGAGCTACAGGTATCAAAGTTTGTTTTTATTATAGCAGCCATCCAGTATTTTTTGCTCATGTGATATCCTGTGAAAAGAGCTTTCCAATGATGTACAACATGCTTGAGAAATCTTGTAATTGCACTGACAATTTTGAGAAAAACCGTTTTGAGAATAGTAGGCTATGAAATCCAATACCAGAAAACAAATGTCAAAAAAGTGTTCAAAAAGCAGTAGGCCATGGAGCCTAACAATAGGCTTCTACTTTTAACGTAATTTTCCGTAATGACTCGCGACACAAAAAAAAGGAACTTTGAGCACACCAGTGAATCGGCCCATTATTACAAATGATATTTTACATTACATTATCCTAAAAAAATGTCATAATTTAATTAAATAGGTAAACGTAGCAAATAACTAAATTTACTAACACAACTCAATAAAAAGCAGATTAATGGTTTAAGAAGACGCCTTTAAAAAATGTTTGATTTTTAAACGTAAGTCAACTGAAAACAATAGAAGAAAGTTTGCTATGGATATAACACTATCTCGACAATTAAGAATAGTGTCATTCTTAATTGTCTGAACAATTTGCGGTGTATTTAATACGTTGCTTAAAATTTTGTACTAAATAGTTTGTTTCCTGTTTATTTTAAAAATTATTTAACAATATGTTCAGTAATTAAGACTATTTTGACATGTTGGAATGTTATATTCGTTCTAACCGCAATACTGAGGCAGCTGCTAATTCATATCAAATCAGCTACCCAGAAAGACGACAAACACCAAAATATTTCGCAGGATAGTGACCAATCTATTGAACGACGGCAGCTTCCACGCAAAAAAGTTATGGCTGCACGAATAGCTGATAACGGGAACTTTATGTTCAATATCTGTTTTTCAGACGAGTGTACGTTTTTATTAAACTCTATAGTCAATCGTCATAATTGTGGTTATTGGGTAGATAATAATCCAAGAAATTTTCACGAAGTCCACACTCAAACTCCACAGAAATTGAATGTCTGGACTGGCATTTTTTGACACCGTTTAATCGAACCAATTTTTCTTGATCGCAATTTGAGTGGCGAAACGTATATGGAGTTACCAGAATATATTGTTTACCCTCTACTAATTGACATCGTTGAAAATGATGATCGCTATCAAGAAAACTAATTAATGTTTCAACAAGATGGAGCTCCTCCGCATTTTACACAACGTGTTAGAGAGTTTTAGAGCAATGGATTGAGCGTAGAGGTGCTATTGAGTGGCCCCCTAGATCACCGGATTTAAGTCCTTTCGACTTCTTTCTATAAGGCCATTTAAAGAGTAGAAATTTCGCAACAGAACAGGAGTCTCTGGAAGAATTACGACGACGCATTGTTGAAGAATGCCATCTAATAACTCCACAAATGTTCCAGAATGTCAGAGCTCGTTTTGAACAAAATTTGTACTTTTGTATGGAAGCTGGTGGTCAACAATTTGAACAGTTACTTAACTGAATAAACATTTTTTAACGTTTGGTTTTGTTTTTTAGTTTTTGTTAACGAAAAGTTGACTAATTAGTGCATTTATTATCACAATGAATGAAATACGTTCTTGCAACTCCAACTGTGACTAATTTTTGAACGAGTTGATAAAACTTCCAAAAAAATTATTGTGCTGAATTCAGAAAAGAAAGAGCTTTCAAATGATGTAACACCCGACCCATGTTCCCTATTTAAAATATAAGGACTGTTATCACAACCCTTAAGGAATTAATGTGACAAAGTTGAGATTTATGTCAAAATATGTCCCCCTCAATATTAAAATTGACGTGTTTCAGCGTTTCTTCAAAAAAATTTCTCTGGACGTAAATCGGTCTGTTCCGTTTTCAATGCGCCACCCTATATATATATATATATATATATATATATATATATATATATATATATATATATATATATATATATATATATATACATAGATATATACATAGATATATGTAAACATATAAAAATTGAAACTGACCCTGGATATGGGTTCTAGGAAGCCTAGTTCGCGCTTATTTGAAGAAATTTTTCAAAATTCAAAAGTCGGGATCTACTCATTAGTGATTTAAAAAAAGAAAATGCACAAATAGTTTTGCGCTATACCTTATTGCCTTATTGATATGACCAATAATTGTCTATGAAAAGCCGTACTTAGCCGCAATGAATGGGATGGGTGATGCATGTGGAACTAAGTTCGGTTAGTGCAATCTTTTTAAGTGTTGTTCGGCTGTTGTGTCGGGCCATGCAGAGGTGGTCAGCTTAGGGGTTTCTACTCTCCCATGTGACATGAACCATGGATCGGGGTGTAAAGTTCTGTACAGTCCTCGAGGGATATGGCGGGATTTTTTATTACTTTATAGCTGTTCTTAGTCGCCTCTAGAATCGATAAAAAGCTACATATAAATTCTATTTGCTTCCTTTGTCTCTATTTTTTAGGTATAAATAAATTAGTGCTTTGTGGAGAATGTACAAGCGCGCTGTGGTTTCTGAACCGCTGGGAATTACTCACAGGAAATTTAATATCTAAATGACACATTATTTTGTGTGAAAAATGTAGCAAGTTTTGTATTCGACAAATTGGCTTTTGTTATCCTTCACCTTGTAAATTTTTAGTGGCCCTTGTTTGTTTAAAACTATATTATCTAAATAAATTTTTTACCACTGTTAACTACCTTTTAATTTGTATAAACTAAACTGACGTATAATTTTTTCATTTAGTTAGTTAGTCGTTTATTACAGCGAATTTAAACCTGTAGGGCGCGCGCCCATAGGGGGCGTGATACAACCAAATGGGGGGCGCGGGCATGTTGACAAAAATATATTATTAGAATATATATATATATATATATATATATATATATATATATATATATATATATATATATATATATATATATATATATATATATATATATATATATATATATATATATATATATATATATATATATATATATATATATATATATATATATACCCAATTTTAATTTTCTAGCTGAATAGAAAATAGAAACTTCTTCAAATAATCGCTAACTGGGACCTCTAAAACCGGTCTCCCAGGTCCATTTAAATTTAAAGAATTAGTTTTAGTAATATACCTTACTAATCGTGTACAATTCTTATGAAAATTCACTACTATAATGCACTTGCTTCGTCCCGAACATTATATATATATATATATATATATATATATATATATATATATATATATATATATATATATATATATATATGTATATGTATATATATATATATATATATATATATATATATATATATATATATATATATATATATATATATATATATATATATATATATATATATATATATATATATATATATATATATATATATATATATATATATATATATGTATATATTGTGTTACAAATTTCATAAAATCAGAAAGGTTTACTAGAAAAAAATTAAATATTTAGGGAGGGAATGTACCTGCCAAATTATAAATATGGCAGGTATTTTTCCTTTTAATTGCTTGGATAGTTTTGCTTTAGTTAACCCAATCCAATCAGTTCTTGCAAACAAAACAACAAAAAAGGTTTTTTAAAACCAACTTGTAGTTATCCAACAAGCTCTCTATATTATTTTTCTTTTTTAATTTAGTACCCTGAAGATGCTAAAACGCATTTCACTCATTCCGTTAAGAAATGTGCTGATAGTCAATGTTTGTTGGTTTGTAAACAAAAAATTGACTATCAGAAAATTTCTTATCGGAATGAGAGAAATTCGGTTTATTATTTCAGTTTATCGGTCGGTGATAGTACTACCGAAAATTAATTTCACAATGGTGTATTCTGTACTAGAGAGAGGTGAAATAATTACTCTTTTTTTTCCGAAACGATAACTGTGCCAACCGTACCGCAAATTCGTTTAATGAACGACATCCGAACAGACATGTTAACAGAAAATAAATTTTGGAGTTAGTTGCCAAGTTTCGACAAAGTGGTTCAGTAGTCAACAAAAAACGGGATCCTGAACGTGAATTTCCGGTTAGAAATGAGACTACTGAGATTGAAGTTTTAGGACAAATTGCTGCAGACCCAACTTTGAGCACGAGAAAAATGGCCACTGTTTCAAACATCAAAAGAAGAACTATTCAGCGATTTTTACCTGTATAAAATTCATCTCATCTTGTACAACAACTGCATGAAGATGATTTTGATCGGAGGCTGGAGTTTTGTGCAGTTATGACTGCACGAATAGCTGATAACGGGAACTTTCTGTTCAATATCTATTTTTTAGTTTTGATTAAACTCTACAGTCAATCGTCATAATTGTCGTTGTTGGGCAGATAACAATCGAAGAAATTTTCACGAAGTCCTCACTCAAACTCCACAGAAATTGAATGTCTGGACTGGCATTTTTGGAGACCGTTTAATCGGACCAATTTTTCTTGATGGCAAGTTGAGTGGCGAAACGTATTTGGAGTTACTAGGAGATATCGTTTACCCTATACTAATTGACATTGTTAAAAATCATGATCGCTATCAAGAAAATCAATTAATATTTCAACAAGATGGAGCTCCACTGCATTTTTCACAACGTGTTAGGGAGTATTTGAACAGAGAGTTTCCAGATCAATGAATTGGGCGTAAAAGTGCTATTGAGTGCCCCCCTAGATCACCGGATTTAACTCCTTTAAACTTCTTTTTATGGGGTCATTTAAAGAGTAGAATGTACGCAACAGAACCGGAGTCTCTGGAAGCATTACGACGACGCATTGTTAAAGAATGCCTTCTGATAACTACGTAAATACTCCAGAATGTCAGAGCTCGTTTTGAACATAATTTGTACTTTTGTATGGAAGCTGGTGGTCGAAATTTGAACACTTACTTAACTGAATAAACATTTTTGAACGTTTGGTTTTGTTTTTAGTTTTTTTTTTAATAAAAAGTTGACTAATTAGTGCATTTCCTTTCACAATGGATGAAATACGTTCTCACAACTCCAACTGTGAATAATTTTCAAACGAGTTGATATGACCCATGTTCCCTATTTAAAATATAAGGGTTGTTATCACCACTCTTAAGGGGTTGATGTGACAAAGTTGACTTTTATGTCAAAATATGTCCCGTTGAATATTAAATTGACGTGTTTCAGCGTTTCTTAAAAAAAATTCTCTGGACGCAAATCGGTCTGTTTCGTTTTCAATGCTCCACCCTGTATAATGTATATTTAGAATCTCTTCTCGCGAAACCGCGAGGATGCCATCTATGTTGGACGTAAGACTTATTGAAAATTGGGTTGCAGATAATGAAATGTTGAGAAGCCTTATTTTAAAGAATTACTCTAAGGGGTATAGCTGTGTCGATAACTATTATAAAACGTTTACTGTATGTGCCATTACCTGGTGAAACCGTTTTATTATTAATACGGATGCTGAGACTTTTTATCTGGCCCCACGCATATATTTTTTTACCTACAACCAGTTTCTTACCTTACAGCAACGTTGGGCTATTTTAATGTTCTCCTATATAGCGATACCCTGAACGGCACAATTAGCTGCAGTGAAATAACCACGCATTTGAGATGCCTCAGAATGTGTTTCTATGCATGTACAGGATGGCTCAAATTCGAGTCTCGTCATTGGTATCTCGAAAACTGTAAGAGATACAACGTCGGTTAAATTATAGCAAAGTTGCGTAATTTGATGCTCAGAAAAATGCAGTTTAAAAAATTAGAAAATTCCGAATACTTCCGGTGATAATCGGAGAAAACCTAAAACTCATAAAATCTGTTTTATTTTTTTCTGGCGTTATTTGAAAAGATATAACAAAATGAATCACACTTCATTTCCTCTCCTACTGGATGGCATTTTCAAATTTGAAATCCGATGTTTCGTCTTTCAGAAACCAACGTCAACTCCATTTTTTTCCAATATGGCCCTGGATTTTAATTTATATTTTGTTACCTTTGGACTACCTCAAAACAATGCCTCATCACAACTTTTGAATTTCAAACGTTTTGATAACAAACAAAAAATGACATTTTCCGTCTTTCTTGAAAATATTTAATACGACTCTGCTTTTGAAACAAAATATTTCTTCAATAATATAATTTGATTAGATCGGTAAGATGAACCCGAATTTATGATTATGAGTCAAATATTTCCAATATGCAATGACATGTCTGTTCGTTCATCTTGGCGGCTTTAATATTCAGAAATATCAAGCTTGGTTGCCATAATATGACAATAGAACTTTTGACAATTTAACTTTCAAAATAAACATTAAGAGAGCAAAAATGGTGTTTTCCAATTTCGAGAAACATGATGTGCTTCGGATTTATTATAGTAATAACAGAAACTTGCACATTTCATGTGAACGGTATTTAGAGCAATACCCCGAGCGTCCACAAACCCAATATTTATATTTGAACAATTTGGACAGAAATCTAGGTCTCTTTGGTAGTTTTGGTAAACCTAGAAATTCGTACGGCCAACAAATGGAAGCTGAAGATGAAGAAGCTGTTTTAAATGCTGTAGGTATCGTTATAAAATGATGTTATGTAATCTTCTATTACTATAATATTTTGCGATAACATGTCAAAGATATTTCACCAAAACGTTTTGTTAAAGGTTACGAAAAATCCTCGTGGTTCAACACGGCAAGTTGCTTCAGAACTGAATATGACTAGAAGCTGAATTAAGAGGGTTTTCAAAAAACATAACTATCATCCTTATAAACTTCATGTTTGCCAAGAACTAAGACCAGGAGACAGGGACAGAAGGCTTGAATTCTGCAATTGGCTTGATGGAAAAATGCAACATGACGAAGATTTCTTAAATAAAATCATGTAGATAGATTAATGTAATTTTTCCACAAGCGGCCTTTTTAACAGAAACACTGAGCATTATTATGCAGTAGAAAATCCGTACCAAAATCGGCAAGCTCGAAGACAGGGACGAAAATCATTCAATATTTGGGTTGGAATGTATCGAACCAAAAGCTTTGGGTCATTGATTATGATGGAAACTTAAATACTAAACGGTATCTTAATTTAGTCCATAATTATATATTCAATGCGCTTCAAGATGAACCGGTGAATATGCTGCGGCAGCTGCGTTGGCAACAGGATTGTGCACCATCTCATAATGGAAGGGCAGTAACCGAGTTTCTTAATGAGACATTTCCCAATAAATGGAGTGGAAACCAAGGAGTGGTGCGCTGGCCTGCCAGAAGTCCTGATTTGTCCCCGCTGGATTATTTTTAATGGGGATTCTTGAAAAATCGCTTATTCAAGGATACCTTACCGAATGATATAAACATTTTGCGCCAAAAGTTAGTGTTAGAATTCACAACTCTACGAGCAAGAGGAAGAATAATCCACCGGGCTGTTTCGAAAAATCTGCGAAGACGTATGCGAAAATGCACAGAAGTCCAAGGGGGCTTATTCGAGCATTTACTTTAGGTTTTTTACTTTGCCCATTTTAAAAGTTAAGCAACCATTAAATATTTTCAAGAAAGACGGAAAATGTCATTTTTTGTTATCAAAACGTTTGAAATTCAAAAGTTGTGCTGATGCATTATTTTGAGGTAGTCCAAAGGTAACAAAATATTGAATAAAAAATCCAGGGCCGTATTTGAAAAAATTGAGTTGATGATGGTTTCTGAAAGACGAAACATCGGATTTCGAATTTGAAAATGCCATCTTGTAAAAGAGGAAAACCAACCTTTATTAAGTGTTGTATCTTTTCAAATAACGCCAGAAAAAAATAAATCAGATTTTATGAGTTTCCGGTTTTTTCCGATTATCACCGGAAGTATTCGGAATTTTCTAATTTTCTAAACTTCATTTTGTTGAGCATCAAATTACACAACTTTGCCATAATTTAACCGACGTTGTATCTCTTACAGTTTCCGAGATCCCAATGATGAGGCACGAATTTGGGCCACCCTGTACTCATCTAAAAAACAGGTGAAACTCTTAAACAGCAAATGAGAAAAGCCATCATTTTAAATATTTACAATATGAGGCAAAACCGGCGTTATATACTTAGTTCAGCATATAATTTTTATATATAGGAGTAAATAAGACGCATTCTATCTAATGATATTAAGACTGTAAAAATTAGGATAAGCCTGTATTATTGAAACTTTTAATTTATTCCAGCTCTGTTATGTATTTTGTGGTTAAGGAAGAGCAAGTAAAGGGAGAAAGAATTCTGATTAGATTAACAGTTGGAAGCATCTTCATGCTTAGCTAAAAATGACTATATGTCTTGGGGGTAGTACTCGTCTCTATTGGGTTTATTTTTTAATGAGTTGAGTGCATGTTGGAGTGAAATGACGTAAGTAAAAGATGATAAGTAAGAGGGAAACTGGTCCGCAGTGGCCGCTGCTGCTATAATTGCAGAAAGATTAAATAGCTCCGGGGGCAAGCTACACGCCCTTTCCGTGATATTTCAGCTTTACAGGGAGGTATTAAAACATTTTACTGTTGGCTAAGTACTGGCTGAATTTTGCGTAATTTTGCTTTATCATAACTGAAGCTATATTAGTGAATTTTCACTAGAAGATTCACTAAGGGGGAGATCCCTTTTGAATTTTGAAAAATTACTTCAAATGAGCGCGAACTAGGACCTCTAGGTTTCATATCTAGTCATATATATATATATATATATATATATATATATATATATATATATATATATATATATATATATATATATATATATATATATATATATATATATATATATATATAAAAAGCAGGAGCTTATACAATACAAATTTTATCAAAATCGGACCATTATTTTTTGAGTTATCGGTGAGATATATATATATATATATATATATATATATATATATATATATATATATATATATATATATATAGATGTATCACACCGATAACTCAAAAAATAATGGTCCGATTATGATAAAATTTGTATTGTATAAGCTCCTGCTTTAAGGTCGCAGAAAGGGTCTACTGCAATTAAGTTTTCTGCCAACATTTTAGCCTAAGAACAACAGGTATTGAAACAAAAATGTAAGACCCTGCTAAGCACTCTCCTTGTAATGTTTACTGTCCAAACCTTTCCCTTGTTTTACAATGTTTGTTTAAAAATCACCAATTTAGACGTTTTATGTCGCAAGTTTGACGACACTAGAAGGAAAATCATTAAGTTTTGCAGAAAAAAACTTAATTTTTGTCTGTAATATGCAATAGATTTTGTTAATTACATAATATATTATTTTGGTATCTTGACCCCCAATGTGACAGATTTTTTTTAATGTCTGTAAATTTTGTTTGGTTTAGAGCTAGAGGGCTGAAGTTTGACAAATAGTATGCGCTATATATCAGAAACTTGCGCTGATGAGTACACTTGGAGAACCCAAATTACCACAACACATTTTAGAAAAAACTGACGATCGTTTAACTAACAAAGTTAGCGTCACCAGAAGATGATAAATACTAAATAATGTAGTCGTCTTCTGATGACGCTCACTTGGTTAGTGAAACGGTCGCCAGTTTTGTTTTCAAAGTGTTTCGATGATTTGGGTTCTCCAAGTATACTTATCAGTGCCCATCAGAATTTCCAGCTTTCACTAAGCAACTTGCGCGTCAAATTTTGTTAAAATATCTTTCATATTGTCAAAGACAGAAAATTTGTTCGAAAAAACAAATCCTACATTTTCCGGAAAAAGTACTGTGATTGTCCTGGCTAACGAACTTGTACAAGCCATTTTACAGAGAAACACGCGTGCCAAGTTTTATTAAAAACAGTTCATTATTTCTTGTGTTATCGTTGTGAAAGAAACACACACACAAATATATATATATATATATATATATATATATATATATATATATATATATATATATATATATATATATATATATATATATATATATATATATATATATAACGCAAATGGAATATACAAACATATATCTACAAGTAGAATAAGACGTCGTATAAACTAAAAAAAGGCGAACCTAATTAACGCCCAAGTTAATTAAAATAACCTAATCTACAAATAAAAATAACAGTTTATTACTAAATAAGCCGCACCAAACATTAATACCAAATATGTCTTGCAATCGTCTTTCTTCCTTTAGATGGTGATTTCCATTTGTCCAATAATGCCTATTATGGCGATTATATACACCAAAATTTGTAAATCTGGAGTCATCAGTCCATATTATTTTCAAATAAAAATTTTCATTTTGCTGACATTGTGCTTGATACCATCTGCAGAATTGAAGTCGCTTAGGGTAATCGTCGACATTTAAGCCTTGTACGATTGTAGGTTTGCATGGATGGTGATGACTTTGTTTTAATACACGCTGTACCGTACTTTTTGGAACGTCAATTTGTGGACCATAAAACAGAACAGATTGCGGAGGGTTTTCGTTTGAAACCTGTAAGACCACATTATTTCTTTTTTCATTTCTAGGCATTGATAGTTACTTTGCGTGGAAGCTACCGTTGTTTAATAGATTGGTCACTATCCTGCGAAATATTTTGGTGCTTGGTTGTCGTCTTTCTGAGTAGTTGTTTTAATATGAATTTGCAGCTGCCTCAGTATTTCCGTTAGAAGGAATATAACATTCCAACATGTCAAGATATTCTTCATTAGTGAACATATTGTTGAATAATATTTAAAATAAACTGGAAATAAACTATTTAGTAAAAAAAATTTAGCAGCGTGTTAAATACACCTCAAATTGTTCAGATAACTAAGAGTGACAGTATTATTAATTGTCGTGATAGTTTTATATCCATAGCGACCTTTCTTCTGTTGTTTTTCAGTTGATTTACGTTTAAAAATCAAACAATTTTCAAAGGCCTCTTCGTAAATCATTATTCTGCTCTTTATTGAATTCTGTTAGTAAATTTTGTTATTTACTAAGTTTACCTATTTAATTAAATTATAGAAATTGTTTAGGATAATGTTGAAATGTAAAATATCATTTCTAATAATGGGCCGGTTCATTGGTGTGCTCAAAATTCCTATTTTTTTAAAATAGTGAATCATTACGGAAAATTATGTTGAAATTAGAAATCTATTGTGGCCTACTGCTTTTTAAACAGTTTTTTTGTCATTTATTTTCTGGTATAGAATGCTTACTACCCCCAAAACGGGTTTTCTCAAAATTTTCAGTTCAATTACAAGATTTCTCAAGCATGTTGTACATCATTGGAAAGCTCTTTCCACAGGCTATCACACAAGAAAAAATCCGATATGGCTGCCATAATAAAAACAAATGTGACCTGTAGCTCAAAAACAAATGACAATCTAAAGTTGAGAATAGCACAAAAACATTACTGTCCTGATAATGTGCATGCCTTAGACATGTCAGATCAACGCGTACTTAGATATTGAAGAAAAAAGAAATCGACAAATTTTGTTTTTTCAAAATAACTCGAAAACGAAAAGAGACAGGGCAAAATACAATTCTACAAAACATTGCTAATTTAATCATCTCCCTATCTATAATAATAACGGGGATAGCAATACATTCCCATACTGTTTGGGACACACTGTATATATTATACTGGTAACCAAATTTCATGCCTGCTTTCTTTAAAAAAACACATATTTGCCATTTAAAATTTTTATGAAAATTCGCTACCATAGCGAACTTGCTGGGTCCAGATTGTTCTAGTCTTATTTCATTTTACCGTTATCTGATCAGATTGTGTAATTCCGATGAAAATTCTTAGCTAGTTTTTTATGACTTAATGGACGTAGCAAGTGCGTTATGGTAGCGAATTTTCATTAAAATTTCAAATTTCAATAGCTCGATTTGCTATTAACCTAACGTTCGTTGGCGAGGAACCAGTTTTTTCGGGAACATTTTAAGTTTATTTTCGGATTTTTTTAAAATTCTTAACGGGCTCTGTGACACGCAAACTTGTCCTTTATTACGCAAATATTGCGTAGTCTTTGCGAAATGTAGCTTACACAAATAATGATAATAATCTTCCTGAACTGTATGCTTCTTGATAACAGATGATATTATCGAAGTTTCCTCAAATCAACAACCATCCGTCATTAATGACTAATGACATTTCACTTCCCTGGAGCCATAAAGAAAACTAGAGTCGCAGAATGAAAGGAAAAGATAGTGACAAAATCTATTATTATGTTTGATTTTGTTTACTGGCCCGATTCCCCGTTATTTACTCCCCCATGTTCCCTATCTAAAGATTAGATTCACTGAGCCAACGCTTCTCCGAGGAACTTTTAACAAGTACACTCTGGCAGAAGTAATCCTAACGTTTTCATTCAATAGAAAACCTTGAGGGAATATCAGATTCGCACGCTGGTCGTTGAAAATTCGGAGGTAATAATTGAAGGCTTTGTACAGGGATTGTAGAACATTTAATAGGTTCCACGGCTTCTTAGCTTGCATTATTACTTAACGCAAGACTTATTTCCGTCCTTAGTTGCTCCGTCAAATCAGTTTAATTTTCTAATCGGATGCTCTAGAAACACGTCTACTAAAATTTCGTTCCTCAGTGAGATCCCTTTGAAAACTTTTTCATACTCAGGAAGCCCTAAAGGTTATTTCAGCTAAATTGATCAATTTTATGTGACTGTTAGTTGTTTTGAATCTAATCAGCTTTTAGTATATTAATGGGGAAGGCATTATTGCCATAATTAAAAGCACATTTATTGGTTTTCCTTTTCAGGAATTTTAGCGGAAGGGCTCTTGATCTCTTACCCCAATAGCTTTGAATTTGTGGTTATAATTATTTGATTATTTAAAATCTATTGCGTAATTCTTACATTTATATCCAATGGCGTGACTGACACAACGTGAAATAAATTAGTTTGTATACAGGAAGTTTTATAAGTACGTATAATTTTTTTTAATATTATATTTCAACAACACACCACGAGGGCCTACAGCCTAAATACTATCGTACCGTGGGTGTCGACAAGGAGGAAAGAGGCAACTTGTTAATTCTGGACTTGAAGGTTTGGAGGTTCGGAGGAGAAGGAAAAACATGTACCGGCAAGGAATTCCACCATTTGGAAGTCCTCGTTACAAAAGAGCGGGCATAACAAGATGTTCTATGTCTGGTGACCTGTATAGTAGAAGAGCGCATTCGCTCTGCTTCCCTGGTAGATCTGTTGGGAGCAGCAGGTGGAGGAACTATGGAAGAAAGCTCCTCTGAGCAGTGCCCGTGCAGATATCTATAAAAGAGAGAGAGGTCAGCGACGGCAGATCAATGGGCAAGGGATTGGGTGAGGGTAGAGTCACCGATAAGACGTATAGCTCTCTTCTGAATGGAGTCCAGGATAGCGAGTGTAGAAGCGGCAGCGGCACCCCAGATGTGGGAGCAGTATTCGAGGTTTGGCCTTATTTGTGAAGTATATAAGGTATAGAGATTAGCTGGTGAAAAGTATTTGCGAGCCCGGAAGAGGAAACCTAATTCCTTATCAGCCATTTCTGCAATTGATGGGTCATGTTGATTCCAGGCTATAGGACGGAGTTTATTAAGCAGCGCTGCGTGCCAGACCCCGTCAAATGCTTTGGATATGTCTAGAGCGTCAATCTGAGATTCACCGTGTAGTTCGATAGACTTCTTCCAAGAATGAATGACAAAGGAAAGGAGGTCGGCAGTTGATCTGCGCTGACGTAGTCCATACTGCCAGTCGTGGTTTAGACTGTTCTTCAAGAAATTTTAGTAATTCGGTGTTTATATACTTTTCCATCACTTTAGAGACGACTGAAAGAAGAGAAGTAGGCATGTAGTTGCTAGGAAGCGCTTTGGATCCTTTCTTGGGGACTGGTTATACTCAAGCAGTTTTCCAGCAGTTACTAGGGAATATGCCTCTATTGTAAGATGTCTGAAACGGACGAGGCCAGGAGAGGAGCAAGTTATGGTGCGCATTTTTTGAGAACAATTGCTGGGATCTCGTCAAGGCCAGAGGATTTTCTGGTATTAAGAGAAGAAAGCATCTTTTGTACCTTGTTAGTTTTGAAGATGATATCCGTCATGTTATACGCGACATTGGGGACTGTTGGTGGTTGAACATTTAGAGGTGGGTTGAGAGTAGTTGCAGGCGAACAACGAGGCAAAAACTTCAGCTTGCCCGGGGGGGTAAAAACAAACAATTTCATCCCCTGAAACAAGAGGTGCGAACGTGCTCTTGCAGGAATTATTCCCAATAGGTTCAGCAAGAGTCCAGAAGTGTTCGCTACTATTAAAGCTTTGTTTTTGAAGTGGTTATTAAACGAGTTTTTTGCCTCAGAAAGAATGCGGACATAACGGTTTCTTGCGTCGTTAAATGCTTGACGGTTTTCTTGACTGAGATTGTGTAGAAGCGTTTTGTGAGCTTTGACCTTTTCAAGTCTGGCCTTGTCACAGGATTTAGAGAACCAGGCCTTTTGAGTGGCTGAAGGGTTTTTTTGTGTACGTGGAATAAATAACTCCATGCCAGCATGGATAGTTTCGGTGACGTCTTGTGAGATATCAGAAGGGTCAGGACGAGAGAAGCAGACAGACGCCCATTGAGTTGAACATCTTTATCTAACACCAACACCAACATTATCCAAAATCCTTGATTACATAAGAAAACAGGATTACAGGAAAAAGAGTTGCTGTTAGGCAGCGCATAGCATGGCTTTATAAGTGGAAAATCCACCATCGCTGCTCTGCTAGGAGTTTCAGAAAAGATCACAGAAATATTAAATAGTGACAGCATAGCTCAATGCATATACTGTAATTTGCAAAAGGCATTTGATTCCGTGCGTCTTACGGAATGCTGTTAAAAAAACTGGAATGCCATGGAATAAGAGGAATGCCACTAGATTTATTTAAATACTACCACAGAGACCGATACGAAAGAGTCAAAATCAAATCTAACTATTCAAGCTGAAAACTCATAACATGTGGAGTACCTCGAGGTTGACTGCTCAGGCCTTTGTTGTTTTCCATATACATCAATAACTTACCCCAAAATGCAACCGCGAGCATAGTTTGCCTATATACAGATGACACAAACTTTATAAATATTAGCAGTGATCCAAAAAAGCTAAGTGAGCAGGCCACTGGTACATTGCAGGGTAATAGCAAATACTATATAATGACAACACAGGACACTCCAGCTGATTTCGTGTTTCAAAAATATCAGCGCCCCTAGCGGATAGCACTGGTGGTACGTCGTTCTAGAACGTTTATCACTAACAATAGCTGGTGTTTAACTGTGTATAATTAAGTTTGAGCTGTGTTTTTTACAATGAATGTTTGTGGTTGGGTGTGTGCAATCTATAATTGTTTAAATTATAACGTGCTAAATCTATCAAAGACATTTCATAGGTTTCCAAAGGATGGCGAAACGTGAATATGATTTGAAGCAGAAGACAAATTCAGAATCACTTTTATGCCAATATGTACAGTTCGCAGAAGATAATTTATTGTGTAATATTTACCATCATGTACCTATTTATAGATAAACTTGGTAAACGGAGGGTTGAAATGCCTCAATCATAACTTGTCTTCCAGCGCATCAAAAAAAAAGAAATATGAAAGCAAAAAAAGTTTTGCGTTAATAATAAATGGTATAAGAAAACTGTTTTTCTATATTCTTCTGTGTCCTTTTTTATTTCAATATGGCATAAATTTTCACATTTTTTCACATTTACAATTATTTCACTTGGTAAAGGCTTTTAATTACATTTCCAAGACAAGTTTTCAAAGAGACAAGTAGAAATAGCAGTTTCAGCCCTATAATAGATTTATTCACGGAAGTAAGAGTTAGTCTCACATTTCATCTTCACAATTTCTTAATTATGTGCTAAGTATATCAGTTACATATTTTAAAATATTAGATTAATAAGACAGTTTTCATGTAGAGATATAGCAAATTAGGTACTGTGTTACCATTTATACCTAGAACAATTATTTATAGGTAAGTACAGATTGTAACTCAATATCCTCAGAAACAGCTTTCAGTATATTCCTAGACCTACCCTTGAAATAGTGGTTTAACGACGGTTTCAAGGTAGTACTTTAAATTATGATGAAATAAGATTATGGGTAAGAGAAATTTGCAGAATTATTCATGCTGAATTCATTTAGGTTTCAAGCTGATTGTTGATACAAATTCTATTTATAACTATATAATCAGAAAATGTTCACTGTTTTGCTATGCACAAGTTTTTATATTCATCTATAATAAACCAATTGTCTAAATTAAGAATATGCAGGTAGATGTACAATTCAAATTACCCGATCAGTTGTCAGTACTCCACGCGAGGTGGCGCTAGTATACTTGTCACAAATATCACCAATGCTAAAGCATAGGAGTGTCCCGTATTGTCATTATATAGTATTTGGTAATAATCACTGATTTGCTGCTAATTTACTTCAACTTAAGACCTGGTGTTCTAAAAAGGGTATTTAGTATTAAATGGTGGCCCTCGTGGCGCAGGTTTCTAGGTGCCAGCCTGCTAAGCAAGAGGTCCCAGGTTCGATTCCTGGGCGAGCCAACGAGAAGTTGACTTTGTCTGAAAAATTAGTAAAAATGGTAAATGATGGGAAATGAATATGCTAATGGCCTGAGATGCCGCAGCCAATAATATTATTAAAAAAAAGTATAAAATGGTAATTATAAAAATTTGCACAGTTTTGTTTTGTCAAAAACACATTAGTTCATCGGAACAAAGCAAAAATTTCGTTACAAGTTTGGCAGGAGTGCGCAAGAAAATGCCAGATATATTGTGAATTCGACCCTTTTTATGAACTTTCAGAGTTTCTGTTTTTCTTGAAAGCTGAAAGTTAACACAAATATCTCAACATAAACGAAGCCGATACTAATCTTAAACAGTCCTCCTCAACAAAAATTTTATGTGTCTTTTACAGCTTATACCGATATTTGTGGTTGGCAGAGAGCATATGAAAATTACACGTATTGCTTCATCTAAAATATTTGCATATAGCCGCGAGCATGTACTTCAGGAATAGTAAATTACACTCGTGACTGCATATGGATGTAAAGTAGTATAAAGATATGCTTCAGTACCCGAGAAAATATGAGCCTCCGAGATTTTAATGAGTTTCTTCTCATCCACTGGAGAGTCTAGCGATATTGGTCTAGTCGACTCGTAGCTTTAAGAGATGCTGTTGTATGACCTTAAATGCCTGTAAAATATAATGTTATATTCTCGGAGACATTTCAATAAAAATCGTAGATTTAGACATAAATCTAGGATATATATATATATATATATATATATATATATATATATATATATATATATATATATATATATATATATATATATATATATATATATATATATATATATATATATATATATTGATATGGTTTCTACATCCACATATATATACACACTCTTACAAGACACTTTAAAGCAACCCATACAATGCTGCGAAAGCCATTAAGTAGAAAAAAACTATAAGTATTGATGTCGTGCACTCAGGCCAATTTATGAACAGGGAAATTATAGAACCAAGAGAAACATTTTTTTATTAAACCATAATTTGAATTGAAATATAAACTATAATTTTGAAATGAACGGAATCGAATCAAGTTCACAAATATGCTGATAAACATGTGGGTTATTGTGGATAGTTGTAAACAATTGTGTATAAAAAAATGTGTAGTAATAAGACATTAATATGTAATTAGTGTAAGTACAGGTTAGAATAACAAATGTCAGAAAATGCCATGATTTGTATTATGAGGTTAAGGTTTGACAGTGACAGTAAAGAGACTGAATGGAAATTCAAATAAAATACTAGTAGGGTATCCCTGGCAATGGTCATTACAAACAAAAAAGAGGGAGGAGACTGTAAATTTATCAAGATAGAAGAGGATTCAAAAAAATGATAGCAACGGGGTTGCTAACAAAAAAAAAACATGGAGAAATTTGTTAGACAGAAGGACAGAAAAATAAGCAGCTAGAGGGAAGACGTCAAAAATTGTTTTGAAGAGTAAAACTTTCAAAAGTAAGAGGAGTAAAATACCAATTTAAACAGCGAGGACATCGCAGAACAACATAAAAGTGAGTTTTTTTTTCAATAACAAATAATATACTTACAATTAGAAGCAAAAAACAATGTAGTGAACATCAAATTGATAAGGCTACCTTCATTGAGTCTAGAACGGCATATAGATCAAACACAAGAAATACGTGAACGTAAACATTGGAAATATTTTTGACATTAGCATCCATTATGCAAATCAAACTAAATTAGTTATCCTATCTTGGGAGTGCTAGTAGCAAGCAACGGACTCGATAAATTTAAACAGACCACCGAACATTAAGAAACAAAGGCGGAGTGCATATAGACTAAAATAACTTGTAGTATAAGGATACAAACTGTAATTTCATTTTTTAGAATGCTGCAGCTATAAGAAAAGTATTGATCAATAAACTTAAAATTTAATCAAAACAAAAAAATACCATAATAAAATTTTGATCATTGGCCAAATAGCGGCAATGACAAATTTAGTACTCGTTAAAACAATTGTAACAAATATAATAGATTTTAGGAATATTTGTGTATATTGTTAATTTAAAATAAAGTTAGAGTTCTTGTCTGCAAATGAAAAGTCAATGTTGATTTTCTTTATCAGTATATTTGTGCTAAAAAAAAAGAAGTTAAAGTTTCTAAATTTCACCAAGTAAGCATTAAAAAAAAACAGTAAAATACTGTAAGTCAGCAATAAAGACTTTGAACCCACAATTGATCCTGAAATAGAGCAAGCTGACGCATAAACATCACAAAACGCAAAATATACACATAAGGTAAGAGGGGCTATTATTAAAATAAAAACATTATCTATATTAATATATATATATATATATATATATATATATATATATATATATATATATATATATATATATATATATATATATATATATATATATATATATATATATATATATACATATATATATATATATATATATATATATATATATATATATATATATATATATATATATATATATATATATATATATATATATATATATATATATATACACAGGGTGAGGCGCCAAAAGTTTCTGTTAAGAGTTTCTCAATAACCGAACCGATTGTAATTCGGAAAATTTCGATTCCTATGTTTACGGCTAAGCACAATTAAACTAAAATATTCTTGCTCACGTGACATCACCTTCGTTAATTTAAATACAATATGCCACTTTTTAATATAATTTTGAATTCTACTCATAATTTAAGGTAAACTTTTTCAAGCATACTATGTCTCTAAAATTTACCATTTTCAAAATAATTTTTTTCGACATTTTTTGCAGAATCATAGTTGCACTTTATACCTGATAACTTGAAGGAAAAATAAGCTACAAGATTCATCTTTTCCACACAATACACCAGTATGTGTACCTTTACCATACGTATTACAGTTTTGCGTTACAAGATACAGGGTGATAGTAATTGACTTGGAAACTTGACAAAATTCAACTGATTTTTAGCCTGTATTTTATTAACTAAGTTAATTGGCATTTCGCATCTCTTTCGATTTACAATAGCATTTTCTATACCTAAACCTAACCGTTTTGAAGATAAATATATCTTTATTCGAATCGGTGTTGCAAACTTGTAACAATAGTGGCCATTAGAATTTGATTTGTCAACCAACTGACGTTTGTATGTTAGAAGTGCACGCGGTGAAGTTTGTTATCGAAATCACAAAGTGGGCCCTTAATAGTGATAAAAACGACCAATTTAGGGTACACAATCTATGGAGCTATTTATTATTTATGGTGAAAGTCATCGAATAGTTGATCGCACATGTCGTGTTTCCTCCGAAAAGTATCCAGATAGCCCGAAGCCGGACACAGTAAAGATATTTTTGAAGATTTGTTTAAGTTACGGGAGTTTTGTCCCTAAAAGGAGAAACCGAAGCGAAGTGTTGATAATGAGGTAAACGAAGTCAATATCATATTTCGGTGC
This sequence comes from Tillus elongatus, assembly GCA_964006375.1. Taxonomy (NCBI): domain Eukaryota; kingdom Metazoa; phylum Arthropoda; class Insecta; order Coleoptera; family Cleridae; genus Tillus; species Tillus elongatus. The sequence goes on from OZ023265.1 coordinate 29,677,064, forward strand.
TGAGCCAAATTCATGTCTCAGGTCTCAACAACCACCATTCACAGAATATTCAAAAAATGCAACAGGAGACCCTTCTCCTATCACTTAATTCCTAGTTTACAGCCCAGTGATAACTTCCAACGTGTTGAATTCCGTAAATGGTTCCTTTCAAAAACACAGGAAGATGGAGCTTTTTGCGAAAAAGTTTATGGTGTGATAAGGCGAAGTTCTGCATAAATGGATTGTTTAATCGTTATAATAGCCACTTTTGACCGGACGAAAACTCTCACGTCACAAGAACCATCTTCTTCAAATGCCGTCTCCTCTTAGAAGGTTGGCTATCATCGTGGCTACTCTCACTTTTGATGCTGCAACTCTGAACAACTCAACGGAACTACAGTTGTACCATTTTCTCGGGTTATTTAACCAGGAAATCCGTCTTCTTCCTCTGCTTCTCTTTCCCCGTATCTTTCCCTGCATAATGTTCTGCAACAATACATATTTGTCTCCTCTCATCACGTGGCCCAGATATTGCAGCTTCCTTATTTTAATTGTGTTGAATATTTCTTTTCCTTTTCTTCCCAGCACCTGCTCATTTGTTACCATGTCTACCCAACTCATCCTCAAGATCCTTCTATATGACCACATCTCAAATGCCTTCAGTCGATCACTTATGTATATTTCTTTAACGTCCATGATTCCATCCCATATAGCAACACCGAGAAAACGTAGCATCTCAATATTCTGACTCTTAAGTTGTAAGTTAAGATCTTTACTGCATAACACGCTTCTCATTCTGTTAAATATGGTTTTGGCTTGTCAAATTCTTGATTTAATTTCCTCAATGTACTCATTTTTTCATTGACAGTTGTTCCCAGGTACTTATACTTACTGACTTTCTCTACTAGTTCTCCTTGATTCATGGGTTTTCCTGTTGCTGGACTGATTTTGTAATGGTCATAAATTTGATTTTTTTTTGATATTCAAGGTAAGTCCGCTCTCCTCGCCACTCTTCACTACTTAATCTACTAAGCTCTGTCAATCTTCTATTGTTTCAGCAATGGGTATGGTGTCGTCTACATACCAGATATTGTTAATGGGTATTCCATTGACCTTTAATCCTATTGTTGTTTTTTCCAGCGCTCTCTGAATGATTTCTTTCGAGTATATTTGTGAAGTATATTAGATATAGAGATTAGCTGGTTAAAAGTATTTGCAAGCCCGGAATAGGAAACCCAATTTCTTACCAGCCGCTTCTGCAATTGATGTGACATGTTGGTGCCAATTGAGATTTTGTATCTCTTATGAGATAGAAAGCAAGGAATATATTTGGTGGAGTTGAATTGTATAAGATTACTGCTTCCCCAGTCTAAAAATTTTTGGAGATTCACAGAGATAGAACCCTCAATGAGTCTGTGATATTCATCGTATTCTGCTAAAGAGACAGGCTTAGAATATTTTATATTTGAGTGGAGGGTGCTGTCATCCGCGTAACTGTGAACTGGGTTGGATGTGCTAGAGAGGAGGTCATTGATGTGGAGAAGAAACAAAGTAGGGGCTAAAGTTGAACCTTGAGGAACTCCTGCATTAATTGGATACAGTTTAGAGGAATGGCCATCCACGACAACAGAAATGCTCCGATTGGAGAGGAATTTTGCTGTCCAGGTACAAAGTTTTGGTGGTAAGCCATAGGCCGGAAGTTTATCAATCAGCGGTGCATGCCAGATCTGGTAGAATGCTTTTCATGAATCTGGAAATAATTATAAAAGGAATAATAAAGAAAGGCCAAGTAGATAAACAATTATATCCAGTTACCGTGAACAAAACAAACTTAAAAGACTAACGTTGGACATTATGGTTGGAAACTGAAACAAAAAGCAGAATGACCCTAAAAACCACAAAATTAGTAACAGAGAGTTACAATTTCGCCAACGAAGTTGTCTTCATCAGTGGCTGTCGCTAAACTAACTGGATGTGCAAAACTCTTTCTATATATATATATACCTAAACTATACACGAAAAAATGATGTAATCCCGATGATGCAATACTGGATGATGATGCAATACAGGATGATGCAATAACGGATAATTAAAAGACGGATGTTGCAACACCGTATGATGCAATATCAGATGCCTCGGTACGTGATGATGTAACATCTGATGACATAACACCGTGTGACGTAACACCGTGTGACGCCACACCGTGTGACGTAACACCGTGTGACGTCACACCGTGTGACGTAATTCAGAGACTGTTATTGTGTCAGTGGGTACGCCCATCTGGTTGTATCGGTGTTGAAAGCAATCATGGATTATTTCGTGCTATTTCAGAAAATGCTAAATTGACCGGACCCGTGTCTAAATTTATCAAATTCTGTGACATTTATAAGAAAGACACTTCCACAAATCGCTTCATACAATCAGATTCGAATCATCCTTTCGGTCACAAAATCTCTCGTTTGAGCTTTCTTGTTCGGAGGTTACTTATTTTTCTTTTGAGCAGTAAGCGATACAATTCAGAGATGAACAAAAGTATAGATACTGCGATTTGTAACGGTTTCTCTGCAGACATGGTGTATAGATTATTTGCTCAGCATAGGTGGAAAATAATGATGAGTAACATTAGGAGGTTCAAGCCCGAATCCGATGAGCCACCCAAAAGGTTCTCTCTGCTTCCTTTCCATCCTTTGGTTGCAGAAAATATTCAATGATGACGACTGGAGAATTGTTTATAAGGTTAATAATTTAAAGAAGCTTTTGGGTGGGTCAAAGGATACTTTAACTTCCGACAAAAATCGGGCATTTTTTAAAGATCCTGTAATAATTGCGTGAATATCTATATTGGACAAACGGGAGATCATTAGCAACAATATTTAAGGAGCACATAGCTCATTTCAGATTCAATAGAGCAGAAAAGTATAGCGTTGCTTAACATATGATTGACTCGGGACATAAGGTATGAGACGGTTCTAAACCACTCTTTATATTTCTGACAGCTTGTTAACTTCTGGGGTGGAAAAACATAGTAAATATAGGGACATAATACTCACTTGTGAACACTAATAGTTTACATCTTTTGGTATATTAACAGTTTGTTTGTAACGCACACTTGTAAAACCATAGAAAGGCGCCAATTACACTTTCACTTTTGTTGTAGTTTAAGGTTTAACACCATAAAACAACCCTCTTCATCTAAGTTCACTCGTAAAAATTAACCTAAGTCCAAAACAGTAAACAAGTTTATATTTAAGGTTTTGTTTACATCTTTAATAATATCAATTGCCCTTAGGTATGCACTGTCTTCTTCTCTCTTATGACAATTCACGCTTTTCTATCTCACTCTTCAGTGTATAGTATCATCTTTTTCATTCTCTCTCTTTCTCCCAGATATAATTCCTGAAATTAATAAAATTTATTTAAAAGGAATATAAACATCTCACTTATCACTTCTTATCAAATTCCAACAAGTTTTTGTTCTTTGGTTCAAGATTAATATTCACATGAAATTATATTTTTACTAATATTCCTGTAACTGAACAATAAAGTTGACTGCAGTTAGAAGCTGGATTTAGTTAGAACTTTGCAATTAATTACTTTTATTATTAGGGTTCAGTGGAAGTTATTTATGTTTTGTGAAACAAGCAACCTCATCTATTTGGGTAAGCTTTTATAGTTTGTTAAATTTTTCCCCACATTTATTCTGCCTAATAAAAACAAAAACAATTGAAATAAGTAGTACCTGCTGAGAAAGCTATTTATTAATTGTAGGGTTTCTTGTCTGGGGCTGAAATCTGGTGGTGTTTTATGCTTTACCTGGGTCAGCACTCACACCTCCGGGCCCAAAGAAGTTGTAGAACAAGGACTAAGTTCCAGATAAGTCCACAAGTTTTTTTTTGTTTTTTTTTTTGGTGTAACTGTTGTTGAATTTTGAGTAGTACACCTACAATCAGATGATTATTAAGCTATACGTACGTCTAAGTTGTTGTTTTAACCTTGTCTTTGTGTGTAAACTCGAACAGTCGACTGTAAGGGGGATCTTAGCATCTTTGTTAAATTAAGTAAAATTAACAATTATATCTCTGACACAGTAACACATTTTTACCATCGCTGAGTGTCAGCCTAAAATACAACAATTAATTAATGTAACCATTCCTCACTTGTAGTGTTGTGATTCCAGCTATTAAATTTCACTTACCGTTGATATCGTTGTATTTATTTAATTGACTAAAGTACTTTGTGTCGAATAATTTATTAGTTTATAAATTTCTAACCCCCAAAAACCGTTCTTTTAACATCTGTTGCACCTGTCGCTAGAAGTAGGCAAATAGTCGTGGCCTACCTGCTGAGCCTAGTACCAACTGCCGACGCTGAAGTTCCCAATTCCCGGGTGTAGCGTGAAACCATTCTCTATTCTCTCTCTTTTACTCCTGTGTGGTTTGTTTAATTTTCTTTTCCTTCTTTATTTATTTTTCCGAAACCCCGCTTTTCCTAAATTGTAACAGACCAGAAGCCGGGCAAGATTTTCATTATTTTTATCTTTTATCAAGAAAACCCGTGACAGGTATGCGATATTAATCTTAAGTTGTTGAAGGCAAACACGGATTATAAGTTATATGCTTTGGAAAGTTTGGAAATCCGCAAGTTGAATCCACAGAATTTGAGGAATTCAGACATGTGTCCGGCCAATTGAGCACTTTTTGAAATAGCACGAAATAATCCCGGTGTTACGTCATCAGGTACTGAGGCATCTGATATTGCATCATACGGTGTTGCATCATCCGGTATTTCATCATCCGCTATTGTATCATCCGGTATTGCGTCACCACCCGGTTTTGCATAATCGGGATTACATGGTTCTTTAGTGTATAGTTTAGGGATATAAATAGGATAATTTTTTCTATACAGTTGGTTTAGCAAGAGCTTCTGATGAAAGCAACTTGGCTGTCTAAATACGCGCATAATTTTCTGCTATTATTTTTGTGGTTTTGGGGTGATTCTGCTTTTTGGTTCAAAACAAACTTACTCCTGGATTCAGATCCATCTACCAGTTCCTCAAGTCACTAAATCAGTGTAAGCAGTATCTCTTAACTAACTCACTATGTGAAAACTGGAACCTGTGATGAGCACTAATAAGTACACTTTGAGAACACCCAAATCACCACAACACATATTTCAGAGACCTTACGATCGTTTCGTTGACAAAGTCGACATCTTCAGAGGAAGAAAAATTCTAACATAAAAAACTAGATCCCGTATATTTATATCGCGTCAAGGTAAACGAACGAGTCCGAAGTAAAGTTGTGGTCCAAGAACGATCGTTTGTTTATTGCGCAGTGAGACAGGTCGGAGAACCTGCTTTAATCTTTTGGTCGTCAAATTTATGACCCTTATCTAATATAGATTTAAAAGAATCGGCACGTTTCCTTTCGATCTAGAAATTTATTATGTGGATATTGGTTCATGCCGATAAAGACATCTGGGCCAAACTAGGAGAAACATATCCACCAGATTTCGTGAACATCTCGCACAGTTACGATATGGTACGGTTGACAAATCATCTGTGGCACAACATATATGGGATAATAACCACCACATTGACAAAGAAAATTTGAAACTTGTCAAAAATGTCAGACATCAAACTATGCTTGATTCATTAGAAAGTATTTTTATATTAAGGTCTATTAAGAACAAAACTTCATTAAACCGTGCGGCACCTGTAGTTTCTAGCCTTTTGTTTTCTCTTTGCATTTGACCGCTTAAATACTCCTTATTTGTCTAGTAGAATAATAAAGTATTGTCAATAACTCGACCGGTTTATACATATACTAGTCACTATGTGTGTCTTGATTTAAATACCTGTTTGGTTTTTTGTATCTATGTAGTCAATATAAATATTTTCACGTAGAATTAAAATCAATATAGATATAGTTTTTATGTAGTATTTTAGTTGAAATATTTTTCCTTTGTTAAAGTTAACACGGTGAGACAGACATCTGGGTTTTTAGTTTTCTATTTTTAAAAGAGATGGGTGAGTTTATGTTGTTTATCTCACCAGATGTCTTTATCGGCATGAACCAATATCCACATAGTAAATTTCTAGATCGAAAGGAAACGTGCTGATTCTTTAAATAACTCTGGTCCTTTTAAATCTATATTAGATAAGGGTCATAAATTTGTCGACCAAAAGATTAAAGCAGGTTCTCCGACCCGTCTCACTGCGCAATAAACAAACGATCGTTCTTGGACGACAACTTTACTTCGGACTAGTTCGTTTACCTTGACGCAATATAAATATACGGGATCTAGTTTTTTATGTTAGAATTTTTCTTCCTCTGAAGATGTTGACTTTGTCAACGAAACGATCGTAAGGTCTCTGAAATATGTGTTGTGGTGATTTGGGTGTTCTCAAGGTGTACCTATTACTATTAACTAACCTTCATAAATAGGCTCTTAGCTGAATTTTGCATTAAAGATAACTTATTTGGATGGATATAGGCCGTCGATTACCTACCGCCAGAAATTGTAAACCTTTTTGTCTGCGTTAAGAATTTTATATTATAATTTAGGAGGCCACAAAATTACACACCTCAAGGATTTACAACATACCTGCGGGCGAAAACCAACAAAATAACTGTATACATACACAGGAAAATATAATTTAATTTTCCATTACATCGCACATGAAAGCAGTAAAAGGAGTTCATCCTTTATATGGACTCTAGCAATTTTAATGTAATCCATCAACTCTAAGCCGGCCACACGAAAGACCAACCATCACTTTCTCAATTTATTCCATTCTTATGTAAATGTGTTACCTTAATCCCTTATCGTTCGTATTACAAAGAAAATGTTTGCATATCGTTACACTTTTAATGCGATAGAATGAACTTTCTAGTTGCAGAAGACTGTAAAACTTAACAGCATGTCACATCTACAATGTGTGCATTAGAACTAGCGTCTGAAAGTTTCTCAGACAAAAAACACTGTTTGAATACCTTTTTCCTGGAATTAATTAACTCAAAAGCCGTATCCTGAGTTACTTTAACGGATGGAGCTCTATCTTCAGAGATCCTAATTTGTAAAACAAACTATGCAAGAAATAAATGCAGTGCTGTATTCGTAATTTAACTCAACCTTAAGACGAAAAACTTACTTTAAATACTTACTTAATCAATATTCAAGTCGAAAATAGAAAGACTAAATTTGTATTTTTGTACAACGGACTTTACGCACACAAAACTCCAAAAATATTATATTATCATTATCGTTATTATTATTATCGACTTTACCCTAAAGGACTTTCACATTTTCTCAAAGAGTAACATTCACTTATCCCATGTATCTCAGATATCAAACGGACTGAGCTCAGATGAAGCCCTTTCCAAGTTATCGGGCATTCACTTCATCCTCGCTTCCCAGGAATTGGTGCACGGTGTGGGCAGTTGTAAGTATTACCGCCTTCTGCATAACCTTTTAGAAGTGCTCTTCAAGACCTAGAGTTTTAATATTCTCTCGAAGATACTTAAGAACCACACCAGTTGACGACATGACTATTGGAATCACTCGGACACTATCTGCCCCTTTACTGTATCTTGAGGTATCTGCACTAAATGATCCTCTGGTTGTACTTTATCTCTAGATTAGTAGTATTCTGAATGGCCATATAATTTAGCCACACCTGCTTGCGGGACTTATCCATTATTACTGTATCTGGCCTGTTGTGGATAACTCGTTGGTCTGTGAACACGGTGCGATCCTAGTACAATCTGTATCCTGAGTTCTCTAGAACAGGCTCAGGAGTTTATCTATAGTAGTGCACTTTACTAAGATTTAAAAGTCCCAGTTTCAGTGCCAGTTCTAAGATAAAGAAAAAACACCGAAATATCGGGTATCTATGAGATAGGTAGAAATCTTAAATACGTTGGGGAAACTAAGAGAACCATTGAGACTAGATTTCGTGAACATCGGGCACATTTGAGATACGGTAGTGTAGACAAGACATGCGTGGCACAACCTATATGCGATGATAACCACCACATTGATAAAGAAAACCTGAAGATTATATCAAAAATACTAGATAGCCAGCGAAGCTCGATACGTACGAAAGTATTTATATTTCTAGGGCAACAGAAAACGATAGTTAATTAGTTAGAGCTCCGCCACTGGTTTGCAATCCTTTGTTTGCGTTCTGTCTTTGAATCAAGTAAACATGCCGAACCTTGTCAGGTAAAGTGATAAGTTCAGAAACCACGTCCGGGAATTAAAATACAATCCACAGAAAATTTTCCTGCGATTTAGTCTCCCTCTCGGTATCGTTCTTTACCTAAGGCTCAATATAAAAGGTGGGGTTTCAGTTAAAAGTAGTTGAAAAATTTCATCCTCTGATGACGCTAACTTTGTTAGTGAGACGATCACCAGGTCTTTAAACAGATATGTTGTGGTGATTTGGGTTCTCCACGTGTACTTATCAGTGCTCATCACAGGTTCCAATATTCACTTACTGAACATAAACAATTTGAGAATGGGACTTTCCATAGGACACTTCCCGGTAAGGTATCACTTTATAAAGATGGGTAAGCCTCCGAGCGAAAACTGCAGACACTGCACGGGGGCAGCAGAAACAACAGAACATTTAATGTGTGACTGTATCGCTCAGTTCTGCGAAAGGCTTAAAAACCTTAGCGCTCCAAGAAATTGCTGAAATAGCCTTCAAATGAATATTAGACTATAAAAAACTAAAAAACTAAACTATAAGAAAAAAAAAAGAATCATGCACAAAAGACCCATCGGCGTGGCAGCGCTGATAGGTCAAACGCCTATACCGCTCATTAAACAATCTAAAATATATATATATATATATATATATATATATATATATATATATATATATATATATATATATATATATATATATATATATATATATATATATATATATATATATATATATATTTGAATGTTGCACTACACTGTAATCACTTTTACATACACGCTTCATTTGTTTGCTATACTTTTTGTAATTTTTGATTTATTTACGTGGACTGCAGTTTCGAACCTTCCTGGTTCATCATCAGCACGCTACTGACTCTTATCGTTCCTGTGTGGTCTATGTCTGAAGTTGTACGTACCGCCTGCGTATTGAGCTTCTAATGCTCGGCTTACAGTTGTTTGGTTGGTTTTGTATCGGTGGTTGCAAATTTAAAAGCTCTTTGTCCAATTTTCGGTCGCAATAATCGTCCCGCTAGATAGGCTGTGCGTGCTATAGTGGAGAAATTTAAGTCAAATTATTCACTATGATATGTTACTGTGCCAGTGAGATAATGTACTTGTCGATGTACCGAAAATATCGCAGCTGTATGTGCTTCAGTTTAAAATGATCCAAATCAGTCGATTCCAGGCCCCTCACAGGAATTGGGAATTTCTCAAACCACATTGTGGCGAATGTTGAGAAAAAATCTTGAACTGCACCCTTACAAGATACAACTAACTCGAGAATTAAAGCCTCTTGATCATTTGAAGCGTCTAAACCTAGTCGATTGGGCTCTGCAAGATTTGAAGAAATTAATTTCATGAATTTCATCGGAAACTCGTCTTCGGTGATGAAGTTCATTTTCGCTTAATGGCTTTATCAATAAACAAAATACAGGTTATTGGACAGCAAAAAACCCACAGGTGCTTGAAGCGACTCCATTGCATCCACAAAAAGTGACCGTGTCGTGCGGATTTGCGATTGGGCCATATTTTTTCGTCGATGGTAATGGATGCCAAGTTATGGTCAATGCAGTTCGCTATCGTGTCATGTTGGAAGACTATTTTTGGACAAGGTCACATGTCACAGAGCTGGTCAAACAATCGATCTATTGAAGGGAAAGTTCGGTAACCGTGTAATCTCGAGGAATGGTCCGGTTAAATGGCCACCTCACTCATGTGACTTAACGCCATTGGATATTTTTTATGGGGTTACGTTAAGTACTTCGTTTATGCCAACAAGCTAACAATGTTAGGGGAGCTCAGGAACAATATCAAGCGTGAAATTGCCAACGTTCCGGCGGATATGTGTGAAAGAGTGATGGAAATTTGGCTCCAATGAATCGATCACTGAAAATGTGCTCGTGGTGGTCATATTAACCTTTGTCTGCATGACAGGGTACCTGGGTACCCATTCTGTTTTAAAAGTGGTGTTTTTATTTGTTAATGTTGATATTTATGCCTAAGGTGTTCTGACATCTTAGAATTCATTATAAAAAACCATTTTCTGCCAATGTAGTATTTTTTATAACTTTTGAAAATTATATAATGGACATTAAATTTTTTATACTTATTCCTCACACCAAGGGTACCCCGGTACCTACTAAAATAAAAAATTATTTTCTTGCAAATCTTTAACTTTGAGTAACAGTAATAAAAAAATTAACACTATTTATTTGAAAAAGTATATTAATTTTATAATATTTTTTTATTACAATAATTCTTTTGCAGTTTGCAATTGTAACACTTATTTATTTTTTCACAATGTTCGTCGCATATTGGGCGGCTACAAATGTCACACGATTTTCTGGTATTTCTCTGTCTTTTTGTAGCAGCTCTAAACACGTAACATTTACCTGTTACTTGAAGGCGTCCGGTTTTATCTCTGGCATGATTTTTTCTACAACCGGCGGTGGCAGTTGGTATGCAAATGGATCTCCTAACATGCACTCAATACCCGATTTGGTACTAAAATGTTGTAACACCTTTGGTGATTTGGCTGTCAATTCTATGCTCGGTCTAGATAATTGCTTTCTAAGTTCTTGAAGAAATTTTCAACGATATGTTTTTCTTCTGAAGGGGGTTATTTTCGGTATAAATAATATATGCTGCTAATCCTGCTATATCAAGCATGTTATAAAACATTGCAAGAGGCCAACGGTTTGTTTGACGTTTGACAGAGTAGTGAGACACCATCTTATCCATATTATCAACACCACCTTTCCCTGAATTGTAATAATGGATTATTTCAGGTTTTTTCTTTGGAAGAATTTGCAGTGTCGTGCATTGTGGATAATAGTATTGCAGCTTTTCCCTGGTTTGGTACTTATGAAACCAGTGTGATATTATCCTCAGAAAATCCAAACCTAGAAGAATGTTCTTCCCTACTTTTATTTGGCAACATCTCTGGCGGTATATAAGGTTTATTTATTTTTAGCGTACCCACAACAGAAAGTTTCCATGACATTAGAAACCGAGCTAAGGGAAGTGCGGTGAAAAAATTATCCATCACAACATCTCTCCCACTATTTTTATAATAAATGCATAAATCTTTTACCACACGCTCACTTTGGTTTTGTTCACGACCTTGCGATGATTTCCCTGTATAAATTTACCCCACAAGAGGGTAAGAATTAGCTGCAACGCACATCTACCAAAATGTATACCATATTTGGCAGGTTTAGCTGGCATAGACTGCCTGAATCTGGTCCTGCTTCTATACGGAAATAGTTGTTCGTTTACCGTTAGGCATTCAGACGGTGTATAATTTAATTTCAAATTTTTCATCAAAGAAGCCAAAGTTCTAAGATAGCAGCTGCTTTATCAGTTTTCAATCTATTGGTTCTGGTATTCATATAGTCAAAACGTACAAATCTTTGGATGGAATAAAATCTGTTGACTGACATTGTCGCACGGTACAATAGGTAAACATCACTTTTCCACAAGTCTTTCAGATTTTCGTTCTTAGAGTGTCGCACTCCAGCAGTAATCAGTATCCCGAGATAACCATCAAATTATTTTTGTGCGAGAGGTTGCCGAATTTTTGGTGGTTTGTTGGAATGCTGTCTATTCCACTCCGCGTGGATGGTTTTGGCTTTGCGGTTTGTTTCTCGAATTATAATGTGGCACATTTCTGGAGTAAAAATGCGTGCGAAAGTTTCCCGAACTGAGAGGGAAATTGTTGTCTTCAAAGGTCTAGATTTTTTTCGCAAAATATTTTGTAACAGCGTTCGACGAGCAGGTATTGGCGGTCTGGATTGCCAGATAGTTCCGTTTTTAGAACGCAAAACTAGGTCACCACAATTATCAACCTCAACCTCTAGCTGCTCATCTTCAGAATTGTCTTCCTCGGCAATTTCAATTTCATTCTCAGTGTCAAGCAAAACATCTTCTATGTCTGATTCTTCTACTTGGTTACTTGTTGATGAAAACAGAGGCGGTAAATATTCATCTTCTGATTCGGAGTCTTCAATTTGTTCATTGTCGTTATCACTCTCTGACTCAGATTCAATAGCATTTAATTCCTGAAGATAACTTACTTGCCGTTTATACCTAATTCTGTAAATAATCAGGTACATAGGAAAAATGTCAAAAATTACAAAAAAAATTTAGTTTATTATCATTTATCACTTTTATAATCTACGTGCCGTTTGAATTCAGAACTGGAAACTTCCCTAAATTTTTCTGCTATTCCGAAAATTAACTAATACCAGTACAATTTCCATACGAAAATAGTGTTGTTTAGTCAGCGGCAGACAACAGACTAAATAAATGCTCTAGCATCTACACAAATATCGGATCACGAAAACAATTCTCCGAAATCCAGAATCCGTTGTTGTCAACAAAACACTGAGCGGAAGTATGTAAGCCGAAACGGCTCATAAAACTTTTCTTGGAACACCAGATGTGACACTATAACTATAACTTTTTATAAGAATTAGAAAAATAATTATTTCTAGAATGGTAGGACAAGAATTATTGCAGGTACCCGGGTACCCTTGTTGTGTATTATGCGTTAAAATTTTATTCGTGAAGGCGACGGTTAATGAGATTAAATTCCATACTTAAATGTAACATTTGTACTGCACCTAAAATAAATTTCAGCACAATACCTCAATTATTCTGTGTTTTATTTAAATACAAAATTGTTGTGTCCTTATTGAAAAACCCTTTATATATATATATATATATATATATATATATATATATATATATATATATATATATATATATATATATATATATATTGGATCACATCTGGTATAATAAATTCCATGCAGACAAGAAATAGACTGCGAATGCTAGCCACACTTGATACTGAAAATAACGATACAGCTCAGAGGCACCATAGATTTAGAAATATCTTGAACAAGATAATTAACAAATCTAAACGAGAATATTTTAAACATCTTATAAAAGACGCCGAGAATGGCCCTAAAGACACATGGAAAGCAGTCAATATAATAACTAATAGATATAAGTCACGTAGTAAATGCACAGTTAAATCATTAAATATTAATTACGAACTGACAGAAAACAATATTGAGATAGCTACGGGTTTCAAAAATTATTTTATTAGTATAGGCCAAGAACTAGTTAGTAATATCCCCAAACATTGTAGAAAAAGGACAGCGACTGAACATAAAAAATCTCCTAATTTAATACCGGCAACCTCATTTTCCTCAAACCTGTTACAGAACTAGAACTCGCATCATATATAAACAATTTAAAAACTCGTCATCTACCACCCATGATCTTATTACTAACCAAATTATCAAATTATTTTATAAACTCCTTATTCCACCTATGTTACATGTAATTATTATAGCCTTATCAAATGGTATTTTTCCAAATATCTATAAATTATCTACAGTAATCCATCTTTTTAAATCGGGCGATACAACTTTACCATCCAACTACCGGCCCATTTCACTAACAAATGTAATTAGAAAATTAATTGAACAGGTCATTAAAACTAGGATCCTTAATTATCTAGAAAAATATAAGATACTAAACCCTAATCAATACGGTTTTCAACCCGGCTCTAATACAGAAAGAACAGTTACTGAAGTAACAGAATATATTTATAAAAATTTAGATAATACAACAAACTGAGAAAAACAGTTTATAAATTTAAGCAATTAAATCATATTTTATCGTGGACGTGGCTAAAGTGCGTCTATATTTGTATTGTTCAGTCAATCCTTAGCTATGCTATCATAGCCTGGGGAAACGCATACGAGGTACACCAGAGATGCCTGAACATAACACAAAAATGGATTATAAAGACAATGCTAAATAGAACAACGATATTATATCCTAGTGTAAAAGTTTTTCAGGATAGCGGTATATTCACAGTGTCAGACCTCTTCATATTCTCAGTTGCTAAATTCATGAAAAAATTCCCCATCTATCATTCACTTATTTCTCATTGTATTACAACAAGATCAATTAGCTCAAGCAGAGTAACAGTTCCCTTTACGTCCTTAAATTTTTCACAACAGCACATTTCATACATGGGGCCACTAATATACAATGAGATTCCAGCACACTACACACAGGGTACTTTTCAAAATATCGCCTTTAAAAGGTGGTACGAGACAAACAATGATCAATTACGCAAAAAACTCTCACAAGGTTAACAAACACTATTTCATTGGTAAACTATTTAATGTTTATTTTTATTTTGTGTTTGTATTTTTTTTTTCTCTTCTTTACATTCATTCCCTTCAACTCGTCTTGTATATTATATAACTTTTAAAATTAAAATGTTTTTGTTTTTGTATTATTATTATTATATATGTATATATATATATATATATATATATATATATATATATATATATATATATATATATATATATATATATATATATGTATATATATATATATATATATATATATATATATACAGGGTCGCTGATAAGTCTGGAAACGGTCGATTATCCGGGAAAATATACAAGGTGTCGAAAAAAGTTTTATACAAAAGTTTTTGGGTTCTTCAATGTCTACTAGGCGGTGATAATTTTATTTATACAGGGTTGGTCATACAGGCGTGGCACACCAATATTAATTTTTTTTTAATAAAACACCCTATATATTATTCGATATTTCAATCCTTCTCTTAATTTTGAGCAACATTTATCAGAAGCATGATGTACATAAACTCAATCGTTTCCGGGTAAAAAAATAAATAAAAATAAACGCTACTGTTTTTAAAATCTATTGGATGAAGAACAAAAATAAATGAAAAGTAGAATATCTCTTGAAAACAATCTGTGAGTGTGAAAAGAACCGGTTTTAATGATGATAGGGTACGGTGATAGAACACGAAGTTTTGCTCAAGTGGTGATTATGTTCAATGAGTTGCATCCTGAGCGGGAATCGATCTCCAAATCCACAGTTTCGAAAACTTTGCATCGTTTTCACGAAACTGGCGGTATCAAGGATAAACCTAGAACTGGAAGGCCAGTAACCGTTACAAATGAAGAAAATTCTTTGAATGTAATATTGGATGTGGTGGAAAATCCGAAAACTTCGGCACAGCAATTGGCTTTAAATCACAATATGAGTCGATATTCAATTCAAAAGATTACGAAGCGGGAAAAGTTCCGTCCATATAAAATTCATTTATTGCAAGAACTGAGTGAAGACGATTTTGATCGCAGAATCGAGTTCTGTGAACTTATTATGGAGAAGTTACGCCAAAATTTTAACTTTGCCAACCACATTTTGTTTTCCGACGAATCTACATTTTGTTTGAATGGACAAGTCAACCGACACAACTGTAGGTACTGGTCAGACGAAAACCCACATTGGATGGAACAAATTCACACCCAAAGACCGCAAAAAGTAAATGTTTGGTGTGCTATTATTGGTGGACATATCATAGGACCTTATTTTATACACGGTAATTTGAACTCTGCTCGATATTTGACACTTTTGCAAGAATCAATTGTTCCAGACGTTAGTCGATTATTTCCGAACAATAACGACCCAAATCTACCAGCGGAAGAAATATGGTTTCAGCAGGATGGGGCACCCCCTCATTTTGGAATTGAGGTACGGGAATATCTGAATCAAACCTTTCCTGGCAGATGGATAGGGCGCAGGGGAACTATTGAATGGCCAGCTAGGTCTCCCGACATGACGCCGCTTGAATTTTTTTTGTGGGGTCATGTAAAAAATTTAATTTACCAAAATAGACCGCAGAATATTGAAGAGTTGCAAGCAAGGATTGTGCATGAAATTAATAACATTCCTCAAAACGCTCTTGTAAATGCAGTGCAATGTTTTGTTAAGCGAATTCATTATTGTCAGGAGGTCAATGGAGAACACTTTGAACATCTTATAAAATAGGATTCCAAACAATGTTAAAAACATCGCAACCGGTTCTTTTCACACTCACAGATTGTTTTCAAGAGATATTCTACTTTTCATTTATTTTTGTTCTTCATCCAATAGATTTTAAAAACAATAGCGTTTATTTTTATTTATTTTTTTACCCGGAAACGATTGAGTTTATGTACATCATGCTTCTGATAAATGTTGCTCAAAATTAAGAGAAGGATTGAAATATCGAATAATATATAGGGTGTTCCATTAAAAAAAAATATATTGGTGTGCCACGCCTGTATGACCAACCCTGTATAAATGAAATTATCACCGCCTAGTAGACATTGAAGAACCCAAAAACTTTTGTATAAAACTTTTTTCGACACCTTGTATATTTTCCCGGATAATCGACCGTTTCCAGACTTATCAGCGACCCTGTATATATATATATATATATATATATATATATATATATATATATATATATATATATATATATATATATATATATATATATATATATATATATATATATATATATATATATATATATATATATATATATATATATATATATATATATATATATATATAAATATATAGTTTGTGGCTGAATTGTATATCTAATAAAATGTGTTGTGGCGGTGGTTCCGACCGCAGTGTTTTAGTCAACACTACCCTATGTTTCTCTTGACAGCTAAAACGTTGCGTTACGTTATTCGACAGCAAGCTGTCAAGAACTACTATATAAGAGACACCAGGGATCTCTCTCGCTCTCTCCTCGCTACTAACCGACACAGTGAAGATACGTCTCTCCACGCTCGGTCAGTTATCTGTTATGTGCTGTCTGTGATTGTTTTATAGTTAAATGTATAGTTTATTCAGTTAGTGAAATAATAAAGTATATCAACAAGTGCAATTAACATCCATATTGGTGACCCCGTGCCGCAAGCCGAAGATGCCCAGCCTGATGTTCCAGCCGACGTCGCCTAACTTCCACGCACGTGCTCATGCCTACAGAAAACTAATATCTAAACAGGTCAGTCTTTTCTAATTTAAAAATTATCTGTTTTTTTCACAATGGCCGAAGATTCTTCAAGCAGCAATATCATGGCAAGGGTTGCAATAAAATTACCTCCTATATGGAGACGTAACGTGAAAATCTGGCAAATGCAGGTTGACGCCCAGTTTGATATATCGCAGATCAGTTCTGAAAAGACAAAATTCAGTCATGTACTCGCTATACTCGATCCTGATGTCGCAGAGTCAATTTCAGATTTTTTAACCCAACCATTATCATCAACCCCCTATTCAGATCTAATGAAACGTCTTTTATTAGAATTTGAAGAGTCCGATAGTCGCAAACTAAATAAACTTTTAACAGAATTAGAATTAGGCGACAGAAAACCATCGCAACTTTTACGCGAAATGAAGTTTTTAGCCGGTAGTCAGATTGGAGAAAATTTCCTTAAAATTTTATTTCTACAACGTTTACCAGTCAACGTTCGTTCAATTTTGGCTTTGAGCAACGATTCTCTAGAAAATTTGTCGGTTACAGCAGACAAAATCGTGGAATTTTCCAGAGATAAATACAACGTGGCTGAAATTCAGTCACGCGAGCCCGACAAGCTAGCCAAATTAGAAGCGCAATTAGAGAAGCTAACAGCATCAGTCAACGAATTGCGAACGCGTTCCCGATCTACCTCCCGAGAAAGACCCAAGCTTTCTCGAAACTCCATAACCGCAAATTCCTCAACCTCCACGTGTTGGTATCATGAACGATTTGGCAACAAGGCCAAACGTTGCATCCAACCTTGCAATTTCAAAGCAAAACATGTGTCGGAAAACTAATAAGGCACTCCCTCCACGCGGCAGGAGACGAGAGCCACCTAACACGCCGCCTTTTTATTTTTGATAGACGCTCCAATATGAAATTTCTAATCGACTCTGGAGCGGATATTTCAGTTATTCCACCCACTCACGACCAACGGAAATTTCAATCGAAACGTACCTTGTATGCTGCAAACGGGACCCCTATTCATACCTATGGCGAACAACTATTAGATTTGGATCTAGGTTTACGCCGTAGGTTCTGCTGGCCCTTCACACTTGCCGATATCAAGCAACCAATTATAGGCGCTGATTTTCTAGCAGAGTTTGCTTTACTTGTAGATATGAAACATAGACGTTTAATCGATACAAAGACAAACCTCTCTAAGACCGGTGCTAACCCACCACCAGGATTTAATTCTAAAATTCATCTCGTAGACCCGACACACCAGTACTTCAAATTGCTACAACAATTTCCTGACCTGTTTAAGGAAACTTCTTCTAGCAACCTTCCAGAGGTTGAGTTCTTCCATACTATAAGTACGGAAGGACCACCTGTCACTGCAAAAGCTAGAAGATTGCCCCCGGAAAAGCTAGCTCAAGCAAAGCTAGAATTCCAGCACATGATGGACTTGGGAATTTGTAGACCCTCCAAAAGTCCATGGTCAAGCCCCCTCCACATGGTGCAAAAAAAGGATGGCTCATGGAGACCATGTGGGGATTACCGAGCACTAAACGCTAAAACAATCCCAGACAAATATCCCATTCCAAATTTGCAGGATTTTAATGCCCAGTTAGAAAGCAAACGTATTTTTTCAAAATTAGATATCATTCGCGCTTTCCATCACATCCCAGTAGCACCTCAAGATATTCCCAAAACAGCAGTCATAACTCCATTTGGGTTATTCGAATTTGTTAAAACCCCATTTGGCCTTCGTAATTCAGCACAAACATTTCAAAGATATTTACATTCAATTTTAAGACATCTTGACTTTGCCTACTCCTATCTTGACGATATTCTCGTTGCATCAGCCTCTGAAAAAGAACATCAAGAGCATCTAGCAAAACTTTTTCAGACACTTCAAGACAACGGCATCCGTATCAATTCATCTAAATGTGAATTCGGAGTGGCCGAAATTTCATTTTTAGGTTTTCGTGTAAATAAATCTGGATTATTTCCACTTCCTGAACGCATCAAAGCTATTACCGACCTACCTCTTCCCGATACCATTGAAAAACTCAGAAGATTTCTAGGTCTCATAAATTTCTACCGTCGTTCTCTTCCACGTGCTGCGGAAATTCAGCAACCACTATTCGACCTCTGCCAGAATCCCAAAAAACGCGACAAACGTAAAATCGAGTGGACTCCTCAGACTCGAGAAGCATTCGAACGTTTGAAAGAGGCACTAAAAAACGCTACACTAATAGCTCATCCGTCTTCTTCGCTACCACTGATTCTCCATGTCGATGCTTCTGATTATGCCGTAGGCGCTTCCCTCCAACAATTACGTGATCAAACACTAGAACCCCTAGGTTTCTACTCTAAAAAGCTTACTTCAGCTCAAAAATCTTACAGCACCTACGATCGCGAACTTCTAGCTGCTTATCAGGCAGTTAAATACTTTAGATATACCCTAGAAGGTCGCCATTTCACCATTTATACGGACCACAAACCTTTGACATACG
The DNA here is from genome assembly GCA_964006375.1 of Tillus elongatus. Taxonomy (NCBI): domain Eukaryota; kingdom Metazoa; phylum Arthropoda; class Insecta; order Coleoptera; family Cleridae; genus Tillus; species Tillus elongatus. The sequence continues at coordinate 29,696,642 of OZ023265.1, forward strand.
CTTTTGAACAACGCGTCGATAAAGCATCTCCAAGGCAACTACGACATTTAGACTTCCTAGGTCAATTTACCACAGACATTCGCTACATACCAGGTCCTACAAACATTCCCGCAGACTATTGTTCTCGCATTGAAACAATTTCACTTTCTTCCACTGTGTCACTCCAAGAAATTGCGCAAGCTCAGTAATCTTGTGAGGAACTCAAACACCTTCTGCAGTCTAAATCTTCCTCATACAAATTTCAAAACATGCCTCTTGACAACGGAATGAATCTTATTTGCGATTCTTCTTCAAAGAAACTTCGCCCATTCATTCCGCTCAAATTTCGCCGAAAGATTTTCGATTCTATCCACAATTTATCTCACCCAGGCATATCAGCTTCAGTCGATCTGGTCCAGGATAGATTTTGTTGGCCCAAATTGAAACGCGATGTATCTCTTTGGTCTAAAACTTGCATTCCCTGCCAGAAAGTCAAGATATGGAGACACACTTCCAGTGCCATTGGACAATACACCCCAGCCATGAGAAGATTCTCGCATATAAATGTTGACATTGTGGGACCATTACCACTATCACAAGGTCAACGCTATCTGTTAACAATAATAGACAGATTTTCTCGATGGCCCGAAGCAATTCCATTGTCAGATATTACAGCAGAAACAGTAGCGAACACTATTTTATCATGCTGGATCTCTCGTTTCGGTGTTCCGCAATACATCACCACAGACAGAGGTAAACAATTCGATTGCCACCTTTTCACACACCTCACTAAAACACTAGGTGCAGACCACATCAAGACCACAGCTTACCACCCAGCAGCAAATGGTGTAATCGAGAGATGGCATAGAGTTCTGAAACAGGCCTTGAAAGCTCATATGGACGAAAACTGGGTCGCTAAATTGCCAATTGTGTTACTAGGACTCAGATCGTACATAATTCCAGAATATCGCTCAACACCCGCTGAAATAGTCTATGGAGAATCATTCAAACTTCCCACCGACTTTTTCAACAGCACACAAGCTCATGATGTTCCACCACTTATATCTCAGCTGAAAGAAGACATAAGGAAACTTCGACCAGTACCTTTTAAACACTATACTGCAAAAAAGGTATTTGTCCATCCTAAGCTTATGGAAGCTCCTTTTGTTTTTGTTCGCATTGATATTCCGCGAAAAACTCTCGAACCAGTTTATGACGGCCCCTTTGAAGTGTTATCCCGAACTGACAAAGTCTTCAAAATCAAGAAATCACACGGAGAAGAGACAATTTCTGTTGACCGTCTTAAACCCGCATTCATTCTTTGTGATAACGAACAGACAACTTTCCACCCTCAGAGACATCCTAGTGAAACTGAAAGTGACAGTGAAAGTCCAACACCTGGTGAAACTGAAAGTGACAGTGAAAGTCCAACACCCAGTGAAACTGAAAGTGACAGTGAAGTTCCCGTTCCCGTTCAAACTACACGCCATGGACGTAGAGTTCGATTTCCACGAAGATACTTGAACTAATAGCGTTGCCACTGAGAGGGGAGTATGTGGCGGTGGTTCCGACCGCAGTGTTTTAGTCAACACTACCCTATGTTTCTCTTGACAGCTAAAACGTTGCGTTACGTTATTCGACAGCAAGCTGTCAAGAACTACTATATAAGAGACACCAGGGATCTCTCTCGCTCTCTCCTCGCTACTAACCGACACAGTGAAGATACGTCTCTCCACGCTCGGTCAGTTATCTGTTATGTGATGTGTTATTAACGTTTTAGTATCAGCTGTGTGAAAACAGAAAAAAGCGCTCCCCCTTTATATAAATTATAGGACAAGATAATATCAGTACACACTTCGTTTATTTTAAAAATATTTATCAAACATTACAATTAGGGTTACTATGTGAATTTAGATTTTTACCGGTAGAAACGAAAATAGAAAAGTTTATGTTTAAGTTTTGAATATCTATCCTTTTATTAATAGTATTATCTTTGTAATTATATATAGGGTTTTCAGGTAAAAAGTGGTTTTAGATTCATTATTATTACTGTCATGCTACCTATATTCCTAGTACCCAATTACGGTACAAATCGTTTAATAAATATGCTTTACTATTTGTTACATATATTTAAACTCTCTTCCATAGCTGCTTCATCTACTCAAATACAACGAACTCAGCCATACACTTTCAATCTGCATTTGACTTGAGAAATGCATTTCTCTACCAACATCCCACGGCGGTCTTGATCTAATTCTCTAACAATGGATTCTGTGTGCAATTTCCACTGACAGGTTTTGTTCTAAAATATTGTTTTCCACTTTTCATGTCAGCTTTTAAATGAAGAATTGTTTAAAATTCTTGAATTCCATACCAAATAAAAGATATCCTACCAGTTGCTGTGGATATGCGTCGTAGAGTTGTATTATATAAAATACGAGCGCATATTGAAAAGTTCTCTTCCACTAAATAGAAGAAAACAAGGTTTGAAACTCAATATTATTTATTCTACAAGATCTCCTTCTGACTCAATATACCTATTACAGCGAATCTGGAAAATAATCGTTCATCTATGTCACTGGACGTATAAAGCCTATTGACGTGAGTGCGTACACATGAGTGTATATGCGCTCGCGTATGTGTGTGGGTGGATATGTATGTAAGTTTTAATTTTAATATATAGTTTTAGTAAACAGCAAGTGCATAGGGAGATAAAAGAAGATAAAAGAAAAAAGGTAAGAGCTTGTTAGATTAACATTCTTAAGACAGGTTTTGCCATTGTGAAAAGCAAGGTCAGGTGCATTATTGTTCATTTTGAAGATTGACAGTGACTGAATGAGCCAGTTCTCAAAGTCAAAACTCTAATCAAAAGAAAATCTATGTCACAGGGTGAGTGGCGTCTCCTGACCAAAATGTTCGGGTGTGCGGTAACGAGTTACTGTTAGTGGTGGTTTTAAAAATTATTAACACTAAATGTATATATATATATATATATATATATATATATATATATATATATATATATATATATATATATATATATATATATATATATATATATATACATTTAGTGTTAATAATTTTTAAAACCACCACTAACAGTAACTCGTTACCGCACACCCGAACATTTTGGTCAGGAGACGCCACTGACCCTGTGACATAGATTTTCTTTTGATTAGAGTTTTGACTTTGAGAACTGGCTCATTCAGTCACTGTCAATCTTCAAAATTAACAAGGATGCATCTGACCTTGCTATATATATATATATATATATATATATATATATATATATATATATATATATATATATATATATATATATATATATATATATATATATTCGACCTATATGGGAATGATACGTAGATAAATAAATTAATTTCCCACTGCAACACTAACAAATTAAAAAGTCACTTAAAACTTTAAAATACGAAAAGAACATGGAATTATTATCAAGCTCTTCTCTTCACACAAATTTGTGTTAGCGTTAGCACTGTCCGGAACGGGGTGAAAACTGTAAACATTTAAAGTAGTTCAATGTTAATATGGTACTAAATAATAAAATGTGTTAATATCCTGGATGCAGCAAGTGCGTTATGGTAGTGAATTTTCATAGAAATGATCTGGCACAAAATATTTTATTATAACTTTTTTATCTTGCAACATAGAAATCTAAATTTTGGTGTATGGTTTAATTTTTATATCATAAACCTACCTATCAAATTTGGTTATCTGATCTTTTTTATTTTTTGAGATACCAATTTTTTTCGAATAAAAACTCAAAATTTTCCCGGAAAACCTCGTCCGATTTTCCTGACTAACGAAATTATTCAATACATTTACAGAAGGAAGGTACATGCCAAATTTTATCAAAATCGGCCGATTATATTTTGAGTTATCGGTGTGATACCTATATATATATATATATATATATATATATATATATATATATATATATATATATATATATATATATATATATATATATATATATATATATATATATATATATATATAGTTTATAGTTTATTGTTATATAAATAGTACAAAGCATCTTACAAATAAGTCTAAACTTGTGACTGCAAATGATGCAATTTTGACTAAATTTTAATCAAAATGTCAATTGTTCTAAAGTTCTGTCATCTGATTTCTAATCTCCAAAATTACCTCACCTCATTATGTACCATTACAATTTCTAGAAATATGGATGGTACTTGAAATCAGTTTCTTCATTTTAATCAAAAATTTCTATATTAGTGAATTTTCGTAGAAAAAATTCACTAATGGGGAGATCCCGACTTTTGAATTTTGAAAAAATTTTTGCAAATGAGCCCGAACTAGGACCCCTAGAACCCATATCCGGTGTCAGTTTCAATTTTTATATGTTTATATATATATATATATATATATATATATATATATATATATATATATATATATTATATATATATATATATATTTATATATATATATATATATATAAATATATATATATAAATATATATATATATATATATATATATATATATATATATATATATATATATATATATATATATATATATATATATATATATATATATATATATATATATATATATATATATATATATATATATATATATATATATATATGTATGTATCACACCGATAACTCAAAAAATAATGGGCCGATTTTGATAAAATTTGGCACGTACCTTTCTTTTGTAAATGGCTTGGATAAGTTCGTTAGTCAGGAAAATCGGACGAGGTTTTCCGGGAAAATTTTGAGTTTTCATTCGAAAAAAATTCTTAACTCAAAAAGTAATAAGCTGATTTCAATAAAATTTGGCGCGTACCTTCCTTTTGTAAATGGCTTTGACAAGTTTGTTAGTAAGGAAAAACAGACGAGGTTTTCCGGGAAAATTTTGAGTTTTTATTCGAAAAAAATTTTTATCTCAAAGAATAATTGGCCGATTTTGATAAAATTTGGCATGTACCTTCCTTTTGTAAATGGCTTTGATAAGTTCGTTAATCAGAAAAATCGGACGAGGTTTTCTGAAAAAATTTTGAGTTTTCATTTCAAAAAAAATTTTATCCTAAAAAATAAAATATCTATGAAAACCAAATTTGATAGGTAGGTTTACGATATAAAAAGTAAACTATACACCAAAATTTAAATTTCTATGTTACAAGAAAAAAAAGTTATAATAAAATATTTTGTGCCAGATCATTTCTATGAAAATTCACTACCATAACGCACTTGCTGCGTCCCGAGATTTTTTTAGAACTTGACTCAAATTAAATTCTTATATATAAAAATTGAAACTGACCCCGGATATGGGTTCTAGGGGTCCTAGTTCGCGCTCATTTGCAAACAATTTTTCAATATTCAAAAGTCGAGATCTCCCCATTAGTGAATTTTTTCTACGAAAATTTACTAAAATCTATTATAGTGTTTGATTCTAGAATACTGTGGTCCAGGCAAGCGCAGTTGTAATGTTTGTAAATAATGCTATCACAACGTTTGTTAAACCAGCGTTCCATTCATTTGTCTTGAGCGGTATTTTTACCGCTCACTGCAGTGTTAAAACGAATGGTATTTCCTTACTATTTTAAACACATGGGTGGGGGACTGTATTGTATACCAATACAGCTCTGTCGAGTGAAGTTGTTCGGAAATAACAACGCACACCTAACCCGAATTCATTCCCAGTTGCTATTGACCTACTCATATTTTCTGAATGAAGACGTGGTATCTACTTCATTCCAAGTCACTATTAACCGACTATTTATGAAATCAAATAAGTAAATTAAATCGATTGTCATAACATATGTAGTGTATTAAGACTAAGGGAAAAAGAAATAAAACATATTTAACTGTGCACATTTTAATTATATTTTAGGGTGTGCGGCGCACACCTAGCTCACTAGGAGAAATCGCCACTGCACAGGGTAGAACTGTCTTATGTCATAATTAATTTTACTAATTTACTAATTTCACAGTAGGGTGCTATAGGTATAACATTTCTAACTTATTAAGAGAAAAAACTGGATATTTTATCATCATTCCGTGGTCGAGAGAAGAGTGTTCCAGTGGACCCTCTGTACCTAATCCATAATTAGTATTAATTAGGTTAAAAAAAAATTAGTTTAGATGTAAGATAGCAGTAACGGTCAATTGTGTTAATTTGTTAAATGCTACAATTGGATGTACACATGGCTACTTCTAAATTAATTAGGAATTTATAAAATGTTAATTTGGTTAAAATGCAAAGGTTGGATACACACATATCTACTCTTTGACCAAATTTAATTTTTGTGGCGTTAGGTATAAACAGACAGGAAGCCACGACTCTTGCTAAATCTATTGGGAATAATTCCTGCAATAGCACGTTCCCACCTCTTGTTTCAGGGAATGAAATTGTTTCTACCGCCCTGGGCAAGGCTGAACTTTTTGCCTCGCTGTTCGCTGGCAATGCTACTGTCAACCCACCTCGAAATGTTCAACCACCAACAGTCCCCAATGTCGCGCATAAAATGACGGATATCAGTTTCAAAACTAAAAAGGTACGCAAGATGCTCTCTTCTCTTAATACCAGGAAACCCTCTGGCCTTGACGAGATCCCAGCAATTGTTCTCTAAAAATGCGCACCAGAACTTGTTCCTGTTCTAACTCCTCTGTTTCAGACATCTTACAATAAAGGCGTATTCCCTAGTAACTGGAAAACTGCTTGAGTACAACCCGTCCCCAAGAATATATCCAAAGCGCTTCCTAGCAACTACTCGCCTATTTATCTGCTGTCAGTTCTCTCTAAAGTACTGAAATAGTAATTTACGTTAGAAGTCCGGAAGATACTGTTTTTTGGACGAGTCGACAAAATCCTAGGACGAGCCGTAGGCGAGTCCTGGAAGTCTGCGAGTCCAAAAGAACTGTTTTCGGACGTGTTGCGTACACTATTTTTTCGGCAACCGTGTAGAATAACAAATCAATGAGACACATTTTTTTATTACATTTCTTTGTAGAACAAAATTTCGAACATTTTAATTCTTATTTGTATTAAATATTGAAATTCGAACAGAATATAGGTACTAACAGAAACATTCTAATTCTTATTTATATTAATATTTATATAAATTCGAGCAATTGCTAATATTGAAAGGATTTAATTTGTTTAAAATGCTTGTTATATTTAAATGCCTTTTGTAGTCAGAACAAGAAGGTAAAGTTTCCGTTTCATATTGATTGTTTTCATCTGATAATTTTTGAATGGTATTGGCAATTTTAATTTTGTTTGTTAGTGAATTGTCTATATATCCTTTAGCGACATCGGTAGACTTCCAGCCACCGTGGTAATGTTCAACTGTATTTATCAAAATCATACCTACCAAGATTTTAATATTCACAATGACAACAACGATGTGATTCTTCCCGGCCTAGTTTGGGAAGTACGTACTTCCCGGACTAGGCCGGAGAAATGCTACTTTCAAAGAAAAAGCGTTCGGATAGTGGGTACTTCCCGAACGGTTGCCGAAAAAAGTGCATAAACATAGAATTACTAAAATTTCTTGAAAAACACAGTCTAATCCACGACAGACAGTATGGATTCCGTCAGCGTAGATGAACTGCTCACCTCCTTTTCTTTGTCACCGTGGATTGCCATTCCTCTAAACTGTATCCAAATAATGCAATAATGGAGTCCCTCAAGGTTCAGCTTTGTCCCCTACTCTGTTTCTTCGCCACATCAATTACCTCCTCTCTAGCACATCCAACCCAGTTCACAGTTACGCGGACGACAGCACCCTCCACGCAAATATACACTATTCTAAGCCTGTCGTGGGTTCTGTCTCTGTGGATCTCCAAAAAATATTAGACAGGGGATGCAGAAATATTGTACAATTCAACTCCAAAAAATCCCAGTCTTGCTTTCTATCTCATAACAGATACACCAGCCCTAGACCCATCACAATGAACAACCAAGTTATTCAAAGAAATGAGTCCTTTTCACTTGTTGGCATTTCTGTGGATCGAAATCTTAATTGGCACCAACATGTCACATCAATTTCAGAAGTGGCTGCTGAGAAATTAGGTTTTCTCTTTCGGGCTCGCAAATACTTTTCACCAGCTAATTTTTATACCTTATATACTTCACAAATAAGGCCAAACCTCAAATACTGCTCCCACATCTGGGGTGCCGCTGCCGCTTCTAAACTCGCTATCCTGGAATCCATTCAGAAGAGAGCTATAAGTCGCATCGGTGACCCTACCCTCACCCAAAGGCTGCCATCCCTCACCTACCGACGTGCCGTTGGTGACCTCTCCTCTCTTTATCTGCACGGTCACTGCTCAGAGCAGCTTTCATCCATAGTTCCCCCACCTGCTGCCTCCAACTGATATACCAGGGGAACAGAGCGAATGCACCCTTTTACTGTACACATCACCGGACATAGAACATCTTGTTATGTCCGCTCTTTTGTCCCGACGACTTCTAAGCTGTGGAATTCCTTGCGGGCACATGTTTTTCCTTCTCCCCCGAACCTTCAAAAACCTTCAAGTCCAGAATTAACAGGTTGCCTCTTTCCTTCTTGCCCACACCCACGGTACGCTATATATATATATATATATATATATATATATATATATATATATATATATATATATATATATATATATATATCGTACCGTCTCCACAAGCGTTTTGCTGCACAGAAATTCACTAAAAGACATAAAGAAATATAGAAAATCCGTTATCTCGACCTAATGCATCTTCGCCCTGTGGTAAAGGTATTAAAGATCAAGATTATATAGAGATAAATGACAAACTGCTAGGTTGTTTATTACAACCGCTCCGAGTTTATAATTATACTTTATCTAAGGTTGGGAGTTACGTCAGATGCTAAATTGTTCAATAAATCTAATTATATCAGCTCTTCTTAAAGTCTATAATTGAGAATCCGTCATAACCGTCCAAATGATATATTAGATTAATGGATTCAGGAAAATAGCTATTGAATTTAGATTTACATCTTTCATTTTCGGGCACGTTAAGTCATTTATAGCATGGTTAATAGGTTCGTCAGTGGCAAGGATGTTATAATTTCATCCAGTAAAGGTCGCAACTTAATTACTAATTAAATGTTAACTGTGAAGGGTCTTTAACTATCCCCTAAATTAGCTTTGTGTTTGGTGTTCCAAATGTTCATTGCAGCTATTGAGTACATCATATTATGTTTATGACGTAATTAAATGATACCTTATTTCCAGAGAATTACTCCAACAGGCACTGGTTGGTATTAATTAAACTGTGATTGATGTTTACAAATCTAGAACTTATATTATATGGCGTACTGGTTTTAATAATAACTACTTTTAAAACAAAAAGGCTACTTCAAAACATTAAAAAGTCCTGACGCCATAGATGGGTTTTATTTACGTTATTTTTATAAATATCTACCAAATTGCAAACAATACAGAAAACGAAGGTTTTTAGTGAATTTTCTTAAAAAAATTCACTAATGAGGAGATCCCGACTTTTGAATTTTGAAAAAATTTCTTCAAATGACCGCGAACTAGGCCCCCTAGAACACATATCCGGGGTCCGTTTCAATTTTTATATGTTTATATATATATATATATATATATATATATATATATATATATATATATATATATATATATATATATATATATATATATATATATATATTTATATATATATATATATATTTATATATATATATATTTATATATATATATATATATATATATATATATATATATATATATATATATATATATATATATATATATATATATATATATATATATATATATATATATATATATATATATGTATCACACCGATAACTCAAAAAATAATAGGCCGATTTTGACTAAATTTGGTGTAAAAATTCCTTTTGCAAATGGCTTGGATAAGTTCGTTAGCCAGGAAAATCTGCCCAGGTTTTCCCGGAAAATTTTGTGTTTTCTTTCGAAAAAAATTTATATCTCCGGTATTAACAAAGTAAGGGCAACCAAATTTGGTACGCTAGTTAATATCCTTATAGGTAAGCCACCTACCAAAATTTAGCTATGTAGGTCAAAAGACAAAAAAGTTATAGGCATTAAAAAAAAAATTGGGGTTTTCCTCAAAACGTCAAAGTTGCGATTTAAAACGTCAAAATCGGCAACATTTAGGCAAAGAACTTGAATCTAATACGGGCTATGGAAATCAAATGTCTCAAGAAGGATCTTTTACAAACTCTGAAGTCTTAGTTTCAACCGTCATTGTCCTTCATTTTACTAAAATGTTTCCAGAAAATTCATTTCAAATAGACCCTTTCTCTGATGCTTGGCAGTAGCCTTAGCTTTAGAGTTTATCGTTTAATGGTATATAATTTTTGTCGAATTTTCGTAAAAAATCAATAAAGCTCAATATATCCGTTATTATACAAGATATGAAGAAAATTTGTATATATTAATTATAGGGTGTCTTGAGCTACATCTTAAAAAAATATTTCTACAATCACAGGATGGCCCATAAGTCGTTGGTGATACAAATTTTCTTTTTTTTTTTTTAATCAAACACGGCTTATGTTATTGCATTTTTGAATTTTTCAGCGATGCATGTTTGTAAGAAAAGAAATTCGAGACACAGCAAGTGCGTTATGGTAGCGAATTTTCATTAAATGCTTCAAATTTGAATAGCTCAATTTGCTATTAACCTATAAGGTTGACCAAGAAACGAGTTTTTCCGGGAACACTTTAAGTTTACTTTTGGAAATTTTTGTACATTTTCACACAATAAAGTTATTTTTATGAAACATGGCACATTGTTTTTACTATATAGGTTATACTGGTAACCAAAATTGATGCCTGCTTTCTTAGAAAGGAAACACACATATTTGCAATTAAAAACATTTTAATGAAAATTCACTACCATAACGCACTTGCTGCGTCCAGACTTTTTTAATACCTAAACAGATTGTATCTTTGTGGACCATTTTTATCGTTACAACATTCATTTATTATTGTTTTCTTTACTTGGTGAAACTGGTCCATTCTAGATACACACCTGGAGACTACTTCTCTGGCGTCACTGTTAATTGTCGTTTTAGTAAATGAAGGGCGTAGCCAGCGCCTAAGCTAACTGGAGCAAGTGGCCCTTCTAAATTCGTGGGGGTGCATCTCATAAAGCCTTCTTATGTATTCCAGGTCTTCGTTTATCTCAATCAACCCGTCTGTTAACTTATTTTTAGGAAATGAACAGTAGAATTGAATATCATCAGCATACATATGTATTTTCATACGCTTAAAGCACTTGGGGAACCTGTGGGTTTATATCGTAAACAGGAGAGGTGAAAATATAGATCTCTGTTGCAAGCCCTGCAGCATCTCAGAGCGTTCCGATAAAACTCCCTCAACCCTTATGCATTATGTACGTGCCTGGAAAAACTTCTCAGCAGCTTTAATGCCTCCTGCAGATCCACACTTTCAAAATCGCAATCATAGTCTAATGACTGACTGCACCAAACGCTGTGCTATAGTCAAGAAGTATTAGAGCACTCATAAGACCCTTGTCCGTTGCATTTATTATGTTGTGATTGATGGACGAAAGAGCAGTTGTGCAGCTATAATCCTTTCTAAAACCCGGCTGGACCTGCAGCAGTGTGTTATGTAAGTTTTGCCTTAGTTGCCTGAATATAATTTTCTCAAACAACTTTGAAAAATTGGCAGAATGCTCAACATTCTGAGGTCATATAAGTCCCTAGGGGTCTCAACCTTTGGAATGGGTACACCAATTGGTCGCTTCCACAAGTCCGGGAAATAGCACGCAAGAATACAGGAAGTGTATCATTTTAATGCATATTTCATCAATCATCAATCATCAATCATCAATCATCCAATCATCCAATCATCATCATCCAATCGCACTACTCTTAATATCCTACAAACATGTTGCAATGATATCCTCATCCACAGTTGCAAAACCTATTTGCTCTGTATTATTATAATTAGCATTATATAACGTCTCGAGGCAACGATTGTTGCCTCACACGCTGCTGGAAGGAGGGACATTGGGTCCACCTAGTGTAATTAATTCGTTTGAATTATTAAGATTGAAAGGTAAGCTACTCTGCTTTAGGTTTCTACCAAAATCGAGTGATTTTAGTTGTCGATATAAGTTTCTTGCGTCCCTGTTGCACAAGTTATGCATCATGTAGGCTTTCTTTTCGGAACGTATCGTATTTGTTGTAGAATTTCTCAGTTATTTATTTGCTTCATAATAAGCCGCGCTAAGTGACTTTCTATATTTTATTCTAGCTTTGTTGCTCCTCGACATTATATTTTAATAGTATTTATACTATCGTAATTGTTCCGTAAACAGTTCCTGGCTGAAGACTTAATAAATCAAACAAAAATCACTACGAAATATTGCTTCAAACTAAACGGAACTAAACTTAGAGATAATTTTTTGATAAAAAAAATTAAAAGTGAACGTTTGTTAAATTTGTATGTCCGCGATGTTATCGTTTCGTATCAGAGACAAAACAGAGTAGTATAAAAAAAGTCTGGACGCAGCAAGTGCGTTACGGAAGTGAATTTTCTTAAAAATGTTTTTAATAGCAAATATGTCTCTTTAATGCAAGCAGGAATCAATTTGGTCACCGGTATAACCTATATAGCAGGAACAATGTACGATATTTTTCCAACATAACTTGTTTGAAAATATACAACAATTTTCCGAAAAGAAACTTAAAACGTTTCCGAGAAAACTCGTTTCCTAGCTGACGAACCTTAGGTTAATAGCAAATTGCGTTATTAAATTTTGAAGCGTTTCATGAAAATTCGCTACTAAAACGCACTTACTGCGTCTCGTTTTTTTTTTACAAACATGCATCATATTTCGATGAAAAATCCAAAAATGCAATAAGGAATCTTCAAAAAAAATGTAGGTATCACCAACGACTAATCCTGTCGTTGTCAGAATAATTTTATAAGATGCAGCTCAAAACACCCTATAGGTAACGTATATATTTTTTCCCCGTATCTTGCATAATAACAATTATATTGAGATTTACCGTAAAAATGCGTCACCCTGTATATATGTAAACAGAAAATAAAACTGGATTTGGATTCTAGGGGACCTAGTTTGCGCTCATTTGAAGAAATCTTTTAGAATTCAAAAGCCGCGGTTTCCTCATTATCGAATTTTTTTTACGAAAATTAGCTAAAAATTATAGACCGTTAAGCCATAAATTTAACTAAAACTACTTCCAAATGATCAGAGAAAGTGTCTATTTGAAACGACTTTTCTGGGAATATTTTATTAAAATGAAGGGCAATGATGGTTGAAGCTTAAACTCAAGGGTTTCCAGAACACTCTTTACATAATCCGTATTTCTTTCAAGTTATTTTCCTAAATGTTGCCAATTTTCACGTTATAAATCGCGACTTTTTACGTTTTAAGGAAAACCCCACTTTTTTTCGTTTAAATGCTTCCCACTTCTTTGTCTTTAAACTTACAGACCTAAAGTTTGATAAATTGTTCGCCCTTTGTATATATATATATATATATATATATATATATATATATATATATATATATATATATATATATATATATAATTGAAACTGACCTTGGATATGGGTTCTAGGGGGCCTAGTTCGCGCTCATTTAATGAATCTTTTCAAAATCCAAAAGTCGGGATCTTCTCGTTAGTGAATTTATTTTTGAAGAAAATTTAAACAAGAACTTCTGAAGTCACGGGAAAAGTCTACGACTGTATTAAATATGGAACGATTTTACTAAGTTAGGGCAAGAACAAACAACCAGATATACTATTCAAACTAGATTAGGTCTTAAAACTTTCATCTCCTCTTTGTCTAATTATTGTCTATACAAAAACTCGCTAAAAATTCATCGGAATAACGACAAACTAATTATATAACGCTAAAGTAAAATGAGACTAAAAAATTTGAAAAAAGTAAAGTCACTAACTAGGTATCGAACTCGTCATGCAGATGTCAACTGAAATGGATTATCGGATTTATAGGGACTAAGGCCACTGAGCTATACTAGCAGCTATATCCCGTCATACATTTCTTCAATGTTTCAAAATTTACATAAAAGTTTTTCGATTTACAATAGATTTTCTGCTCATATTATAATGAAATCAAAGAAAATAACGGCTTAGACCCATATCTAGGAGCTTGTTAGTCATTTCTTGTAGTATTTTGCACTCTCATTCGTACTCAATCAATTTTGACGTTAAACTTTCTTGAATCAGATTTAATTAATTAAAAATTAATTTACCTCTAACTTTTTTCTTTTCCAAGATAGAGATCTGAATACTGGATCACGGGATACACTCTATGACAGAAACCAGCTCACTAAATTTGGTTGCCCTTACTTTGTTATTTCCGGAGATATAAATTTTTCTTCGAAAGAAAACATAAAATTTTCTTGGAAAACCTGGGCCGATTTTCCTGACTAACGAACTTGTCCAAGCAACTTGAGCTATCGGTGTGATACATACATACATACACATATATATATATATATATATATATATATATATATATATATATATATATATATATATATATGACCACAATAAATCAAGTGATAAGGGACCAATTTTAAAAAACTTGGTGGGCCTGTTCCTATAGTAAATGACCTGGACATGTTTATAGGTCAGAAAACTATATCCTCGCTACTCGGAAAATTTTGTGTTTTTTTCGAAAAATGTTTGTATATTCGGAAATAAAGCCAATTGTAGCCAAATGTGATAAGCAAGTTGCTATATAACGTAAAATATATGCGAAAATTCAGCTTTATAGATTCGAAAAAAAGTTATAGCATTTACAAGAAAAAAAAAACGTTCGATCAGATTGGAGATCAAAAAGGGCACGAGACTAAAATGTCATAGTGCGGTTAGCCAAACCTATTCAATATCACGGATAAATATTAAGTTGTTTCGGTGCAAAGAGTTCAGGCAGTACCAAAAAGCAATCGGCTATTCTATATTCGAACGTCTCTATTTGGCAGAAACTTAAAGTGGCTGGAAGCTCAATAAGATGAATTGAGGGTGGCTCACCCTTAAAATGTTATGAATTTTTTTGATTCCTAATCTAACAGTTTCTATCAGTTTTATTGTAAATTTTATTTTTTACCTTTTTGTGTTCTTGTCAATTTTTGGAAGAAACTGTCCGTTGTTGACAAAATAGAGATTTTGTGAGAGAGGGTGAAAACTAATTAAATTGATCACAAATGAATTATGAGCTTTTGTAATGATAGGCTACGATCAAGTCTATGAATGTTCACATTAAGGCTTTTGCGGACAAGAAGTAAAACGATGTTGCTTCATTAAATGTTAAGAAAACATATTTGACATCTAACAAACCCACTATTGAAAACATTAATAACAATAAAAAAGCACTAAAGATATTGTTCAAAATGGCTCCTGTTTTCTTCCACACATAAATGCACCTTTCGGCGAAAGTTAAGTCGTCAATAATTGAATATCATTTTAAATAATGGTGCACTTATTTTTGTAGAGGTTCCACAAATCTTCCTCAGCTTGAACAGGCGTCAAATAATAATAATAATAATAATAATAATAATATTTATTGTTGCACATTAGTTACAAAACAATACAAGTTACAAGAATATGCAAAAATTACAGGTTATTAAATAGGACAAATAATTCTTAGTAAAATGAGTCACAACAATACATAATTTAAACAATCCACTGAAGGCGAACCTTGTTAGTGGAAATACTTAAAATTTGACACCGTTGTCACCTGTTTCGCTCGCTTGACCCTGCCGTCAGCCGTACATGTCTCACACATATCAGTTCGCCAAAGGCGGCGTGCACAATGAACATCCCTTTGCAGATATAAATGCACCTGAAAGCGCACAGACAAGCTTACAGTTGCACAATCATACTCACGCGAAAATACACACACACACACACACACATACAGTCTCAAACACACACACACATGTACACAGTCACAAACCCACACACACCATCACATATATACACACACACATTTAAGCACAGATGCGCACATACATTACCTGAATTCACCCATCTACACTCATTGCAAACACCTCTGAACTGATCGAGCCCGTCAACCGATCTTCCACATAAGCAACAACCGATTCTAAACCAAAATCAAAATACTCAAATCAAGCAACCCATGGACTTCGCCTCTAGGTAGTGATGCTATCCACCGCCTGATTCTTGCCTTGAAGAGCTTGACGGAGTGTAATTCCCTAATCTCAGGTGGAATTCTGAAGTACAATCTTGGAGCAAGGTAAGTCAGCGATCTCTGCCCTATAGATTTCTTGCTTCTCGGTATACTTCCCGAGGTTTCCTTTAACCCTGTACTATAAGGATGATCCACTGTGTTTAAGACATTTCTATTTTTGAACTGCCATGTCAGAATAGAGCCCAGATACAACTGCTTTACGTCAAAATGTTTAACGTCCCGATATAACTGGTCTGACGAATATAGTCGTGGTTTTTCATACATCACCTTCAGTATATACCTCTGTACGACTTCCAGAAGCCGAAGGTGAGCATCCGCGACTTAACTTTAGCGTTAAGACAATTAACTTTTTTAAACAATTTATTATTACTTAAACACAATGATTACTTAATACAATAATGAGACAAAAATATATATATAAGTGATATTAAAATGCTTGACACGCCATGTGCCAGACTAACTAGGAACAAGCAATGAACACTCCTATCTCGGTGCTTATCCTATTTATAGTCTTCCCCTCCAGGCGTGGCACTATTGTCTCTGGAGGTGACCTGGATCTGCTAATGCTGAATGTCACCGGAGATATTCCGTTCGCACTTGCTGGTTTTACGCCTGCATTCCTACAGGCGCCACTTCACTATTATGATGACACTGCGGTTTCTAAGGAGGCCAGGATACATTGTTGCACAATAGCCTGTTGTTGTGGCTCTATTTATCTCCTCCCCCCTTTGAAGAACGAAGCTACGGTTCGTTCCGGATTTTCAAGGGAAATCCGGCTTCGGTGGTTCCTGGGTTGATCTTCAATTCTCCCTTGTCGGTTCTTGGGTTGATCTTCGTAGTTCTTCTAGTGGTTCTTCTTCTTATGACTCCCCATTTGACGGCTATCATTATGATGGCGGTTAAAATAGCCACGTACAATAATATGGTCCATATACTCAGGTGATGTAATGGTAGTTCCATTCGGCCTGGTATATTTTTCTTAATGTTTTGGAGTTGGTGTTGGATCTGCTCGATGTTATGCAGCTGTACGTTGTCTAATTTGAGTTCGGGTACCTTTTCGTAATTTGTTTCTTCCTTCGTAGTGGTGGTTTCTAATTTGGGGAGATTGAATAGTTGTTGTGTTTCCGCTGTAGTGGGGCCGGTTTTATAAATTTTGTTTCCTACTTTCAATTGGCAATTTGGTTGGAGGTTGACCAATTTGGTACCCTTGATGATATTGGTCCACTCTTGTTCCCGGCAAGTTATTCTGGCGTTTGTCTCTTCTGGCGCTAAGATGATGTATTGACTGGTTCCATATCTCGAAACTGTGGTTTGTTTAATTTTGACTAATTCTTGGTTACAATTATCGATAGGCTTTTGAAATTTTATTAGTTTTATTTCACATGGGTTCTGATCATTCATGGCTGTTGGATTGTCGTCTTGGCAGAAATATAATTTGTTCTTTAAATTTTGACATTCTTCATTTCGAAAGGCATATTGTTTACTGCTTAGGATCAAGTATTTGGTTCTAGGGATTATCATGGAAAAGGTGTGTGGATTTTTTGGGACAGGTAATGTGTATAACTGATAGTAATCATATTCTGACTCTTCAACTAGAGGTATTTCTATTTGAAATATAATTTGGAATTTATTTTGTACTGCTTTTATTTTGAATATTTTTTCATACAGATTCAGATCAGTGGTTGTTATTAGTTTGGCATTTGTTACGTATTTTTGTATTCTATTGATTTCTTTTATTATAAATTTTGGTTTTAATATGGATGTGTGAAAAATTCCCAATTTTGAAAAAGTGATTGCATTCTCAGTTGTGAGTGCTAATTCTTGAATATTATTCAATAAATGTCCAAGCTGGGTCAGCAGCTCTAGGATTTTGATGCGATGATAGTGCGTTAGTTGTTTGCTCCTAAGGCTATCAACTGTGTTACCTAACTCGTTTATTCTATTTATTATCGTGCCCTGATTGTGACTCAACCCTACGATCGTTTTATTGAACTCTCCGATTGCTTCTAGCATTACCGAATTTTGCGATTTAAAAAGATCATGAATTTTGTTTTGGTCTGTACTTAATATTTCTATTGCCTGATATATACGTTCGCCATCTTGTGAATCGAGATTGCCAGTTATTGATTTAAATATCGATCCTAGCCCATTGATTATGCCCCGTCTCTGTCTCTCATTGATGTTATCTCTCTCTAAGAATATCCTATAAAATGTATCGTCTATATTATCTATAGTAAAATTTAATGTTAGTATAAAATTATGGTATTCGTCGTGGTAATCTTTTGTCATAGACGTAACTGTGTTTATGTAATGTCTTTTTATTTGGTTATAGTCTTCGTGTAGTTGTGTCAGGTCATGTATATGTATCAAGTTCCAGCTGCTAGTCTCTGTGTATGCTGTACCTAATTTCTTTGGCAGCATACCTGGATTGTCCGTTAAGTCTTGTATTTGGGCTGTTATTCCTGTGGCAAGGAACCTGCAAGACGTAAATTTCTTAGATGTGCTATTGTCTGTTCGTCATTTTTATGGTTTATTAGAATAGCTTTGTTATGTTCTAATAAGGATATTATTGAATAGGGTCCTGAAAAGGGGTTTTTATGTTTTTTATGAAATCCCGGTGGTATCTGTTTGTATACCACGTCGCCTTCCTTGAACGGCTGGTTCGTGTTTTTATTAGTTCGTTGTAAGGTTTTTTGTTTTGACGTTTCTATGCGACTTCTAACAATTTCGTAGATGATTTTTATAATTTCTTTGTGTTGTACGTTATACTCTTGCGTAATTATTACTTCCGGGTCGTAGTTAAACATTTCCGGTATATAGCCGAATATTAAGTCGAATGGTGGTTTTAGTGTTTGTGAGTGTATCGTGGAATTATAGGCGAATATACAGTAGGGTATTAATTCTATGGGTTTCATATTTTTGAATTTCTCCTTAAATAATCGATAATGTTCAAAGATGGTGCTGTGAAATCGTTCTATGGGTCCGTTTGATTCGGGGTTTTGGGGTGTTGTGGTGTGCAATTCTATTTGGTATGTCTCTAGTAGTTCTTTTACTACTAAATTCGAGAACTCCGTTCCTGGGTCCGCAATTAGGGTTTTACACGCTCCGTATTGTGAAAAGTATTTAATTAAGTTTTTTGCAATTTCTGTAGCGTTTTTGCTTTTGATGGGAAATGCTTGACCGAATTTACTGAATGGATCCAATATGGTTAAAAATATTGCTCGTTCAATTTGGAACGTATCTACGTGGAGTGTTTCTAAAGGTTTGGATGCTGTTGGAGTGTGTTCTAATGCTATCTGTACCGGGTTCCTGTTATATTTGCACGTTTTACACAGCTCACACGTTTTTACATATTCTTCTATGTGTTTCTTTAAATTGGGGTAATAGTATTTTCTCTTTATTCTTAAGTAAGTCTCCTCAGCCCCGCGATGGTTGGACTTACCCTGATGATATTTGACTATCATATCCGTTAGCTCGTCTTCCTGGATTTCTTCCCTCATTTCTAAACATCTATAAAATTTTGGTGACTCTACATTATTAAAGTTTTTGTTGATTGCCGAACTGACTAGTTCGTAATCTTGTTCATTTACGAAAAGGCAATAATATTTTCTTTGTGGTAAACAGTATTCCTTTATAAATTTTTCTATTTGATTGGGGTCATTTAAATTAAAGTTTGCATAAATAAAGTTTCGTTTGTCTTTCCTTACTGAGAATATTTCTGGTTTGTCTGTGTTTTTAAAGACTATTTGATTTGTTTTACTGTAAATAATTTCTTCCTCTAATATTGGTATACCGGGTGCTGAGTAAGAATCCGCATTTGAATTAGCTGTTTCGTCCTCGTTTATTTCTATTACACCTTCGTCG
This sequence comes from Tillus elongatus, assembly GCA_964006375.1. NCBI lineage: Eukaryota > Metazoa > Arthropoda > Insecta > Coleoptera > Cleridae > Tillus > Tillus elongatus. The sequence continues at coordinate 29,716,746 of OZ023265.1, forward strand.
TCCTCTATTTCTATTATTTCTTCTTCCTCGTCGACATTATTGGCCATTGATTGGTTGTCTATATCTATGGGGTGGATCTCTACTCGAGAAAGGGCGTCCGCTGCGCAATTCAGCTTTCCTTTCTTGTATTCAATTTTGAATTCGTATTCTTCTAATTTTAATCTCCAACGGAGTAATTTTGAATTTGGTTGTTCTAACGAAAATAGCCATTTTAATGGTTTATGGTCCGTATATATAGTGAATTTGCGTCCGTATAAGTATGGACGGAAATAATTAGTTGCCCACACGATGGCTAGCAATTCCTTCTCTATGGTGCTATACCTAGATTCGGTTTCGTTTAAGGTACGACTGGCATAGGCTATCGGGTGGTCTGAATTGGGTTCCCCTTGGCTTAATATGCCCGCTATCGCCACGTTTGAAGCGTCGGTTGTTAGTATAAAATCCTTAGAGAAATCGGGTGGTATAAGCACGGGTGAATTCATTAAAATGTCTTTACATGAGTTAAAGGCACCAATGTATTCCTCGTTATTAACGTCTATTTTAGAATTCTTTTTTAAACACTTGGTTAGTGGTTTCGTGACGTGTGCGAAATTTTCAATAAATTTTCTGTAATATCCGACTAGTCCTAAAAATGATTTAATTTCTTTTTGGGTTTTTGGTATCGGGAATTTCCTTATTGCGTCTAGTTTCCTCGGATTCGGACGGATCCCGTCTGGGCTTACAACGTGTCCCAGAAACTCGGCTTCCTTCTTTAGGAAATCACTTTTGTCTAGCTGGATCTTTAAGTTGCTTTGTCTGAAACGTTCGAATACCAGTTTTAGTTTCTCTATGTGTTCTTGTAATGACGTGGAGAAAACTATGACGTCATCCATGTATACAAGGCATGTTTGGCCAATTAGACCCTCTAACACGTTCTGCATGAGCCTGGAAAAGGTCGCTGGAGCCCCTGATAACCCAAACGGCATCCTAGTGTACTCCCAGTGTCCCGTATCGGTGGTAAACGCCGTTTTTTCTATGTCCCGGGGGTCCATTTCAATTTGGTGATATCCAGAAATCAAATCGATTGTCGAGAAATATTGAGCTCGTCCAATTTTGTCCAGTATTTCATCTATTTTGGGAATTGGGTGTCTGTCCGGTATTGTTTTCTCGTTTAGTTTCCTATAGTCCACTACAATCCTCCATTTTTGTTTATTTGACTTGTCTAGTTTTTTTGATATGACCCAAATGGGTGAACTGTATGGGCTGTGACTTTTCCTGATTATTTTTTGCCTTAGCATGTCATTTATTTGTCGATCTACTTCCGGTTTATGTATGTATGGATATCTATATAATTTAGAATGGACTGGTATGTCGTCAATGGTCCTTATTCTATGTTTTATAGCATTTGTGTGCGTCAATGGTTCGTCCTTGTTTAAAAATATGTCCTTATATTCTGATAACAAATTAAATAACAACTGTTTTTCCTCATCGTTTAAATAATCTACGTCTATTTGTTCCATTATAATGTTTTCGCAGTTAATCTGTTTTTGCTCGCTCCCTGTATGTCGAGTATTCGTATTATATGGTTGAATTGTCGATATAACATTATCTTGTGTTATAGTAGGCGTCCTTGAGCTGCGCTTACGTTCATCTGTAACGTGATACTTATATTGGTTACGTAATCGGCTAGTCTGTAGGTTCTGCGGTGTTTCATAATCTTCGTCCTTGTGCGCTAACATGTAATTTACGAGTTCAAGTTCTCCATTACAATTGAAGTACTCTTTTGTTATGATACTGTTTACAGTGGCTGTAGTATCTGGGTCTTGTGAACTATCTGCTTTGGCTTTTATTCTTGCCGGTTGATTGACATTGTTTAATTGAGGGTATTGAATTTTAATGATTTGCTTACCTAGATGCATGACTTCATTTTTAAAATCTATTCTGGCTTCATTGTCCCTTAGGAATTGGATCCCAATGAGACCTGAATATAAAGGGTTAAAGTCGAAAAGGCAGAATTCTTGTGCCTTGTTCGAAATTGATTTAAGGGTGATATTTATGCGTTCTGAGTGCGTCGAAGTTCCGTGCGGGGTCCGAATAATGAATGGTTGTGTCCTTATTTTGTTTGCGAAATCTTGATGGGCTATTATTGGGTTTAATAAATTTTTCGACGATCCGCTGTCTATCAATAATTTTCCTCTAATTCCTTTAATTTCTATATATGGTAACCTATTTAAATCATTAATATTAAGTACATCGACTACGTGTCGTGTTGGGAGGTGCTCGCGATGGGAAAATTTCCGTGTTGGTTATCGTATTCGTCAGCAGGTGAATTTCCCTGGCTTGCCTCATAATTTGCGTAATTTGTATCGTTTGTTTCGTATTCTATGCTATTTGATTCGTAACCCCCGTTGGTTACGTTGTAATCGCTAAACTCTGTATTATGTAATGGGGCTGCTCGTCTTTGTGACAACCTCGTATTCGAGCTGTCTACTTCCATTGGCTCGTGATAGTTCCTATTGTTAATTATAGGGTTTTGTCCCTGTGGGTTATTAAAATTCTGTCGTCGAAAATTGTTTGAAAAATTAGTTCTATTCATAAATTGCGGATTTTGTCTATTTTGAAAATTCGTTTGATTATCTTGCGGTCTATTTTGTTGCTGAGATGGTCTAAAATTAGGTTGAAAGTTTGTTGGGTTATGTTGTTGGTTATTGTGTTGTTGAAAAGGTCTGAAATTAGGTTGAAACGGTCGTTGAAACTGCACATTGTTAAACGGTGCGTTATTTTGTCTTGGAAAGAATTTTTGTCCGTCTGACCTATTCTGATTAAAATTTTTTTGTACTGTTTTGTCCCTATAATCGAAATTTTCTTCTGCGAATACAAACTTTAGGGCGTCTTCTATGCTTCCTGGTGACCTACTTCTAAGAGCTAGACCTAACGGGTTCCTAATTCCGCCTAAAAATGCTTTTAATGTTTGTTCCTGGTAAATGTTCATTTTTATTACTTTAACGCCTTCGTTCTGTTCGTTAGCTATTAGATTAGATATGAGTAATTGTTCGATATGCCTGCATCTGTTAGCGAATGCAAGGGCATCTTCCGCATTCCTTTGTTTCAAGGTGAATAGTTCTGCTAGTAGGCTACTAGAATCGCGCTGATCGCAAAAATTATCCACAATAGCGCTTCTCAAGTCGGTCCATGTGTTTATTATCTTAGTGTTAATTATAAGCCTCGCTGTTCCCGTTAGTTTTGTTTGAATGTAATTTAATAAGAAATGATTCATATATAAATTCTCGTTTGGCATATAAAATTGGTTCATTACGAGGTCGCATGACTTTAAAAAATTACCTACATTAGCTGGTTGCCCGTCAAATTCGGGAATAGCTTTTAAGAAAAATTCTTTGAACTGGTCAGTCATGTTGCTACTACTATTACTATTATTTGAATTAGTTACTGTTGCGATATTATCGCTTATACTTATCGATCTCAATCTGTACTCAATATTCCCTAAGCTTTGTGACTCGTCTTCTGAGTCTGACATATAATTATATCAATACACACACATACAATTGAAAAATATGGCAGGAAAATGTGAAATTGGATAGCAGTAAACAACTTACAATACTATGATGGTTTCTGCTCCCATTTGGCTGCTTGGCTATGACTTCTGCGTAACTTGGTTCTAATTGGTTATTGGCGTCGATACGCTTAGAAATCGATATTCTTTCGGTTTCTTAACCAATACTAACGACTGCGCCACTTAACTTTAGCGTTAAGACAATTAACTTTTTTAAACAATTTATTATTACTTAAACACAATGATTACTTAATACAATAATGAGACAAAAATATATATATATATATATATATATATAAGTGATATTAAAATGCTTGACACGCCATGTGCCAGACTAACTAGGAACAAGCAATGAACACTCCTATCTCGGTGCTTATCCTATTTATAGTCTTCCCCTCCAGGCGTGGCACTATTGTCTCTGGAGGTGACCTGGATCTGCTAATGCTGAATGTCACCGGAGATATTCCGTTCGCACTTGCTGGTTTTACGACTGCATTCCTACAGGCGCCACTTCACTATTATGATGACACTGCGGTTTCTAAGGAGGCCAGGATACATTGTTGCACAATAGCCTGTTGTTGTGGCTCTATTTATCTCGCGACTCCTCCCCATACCGCAATTCCGTACCTGAGATGTGACTCCACAAGAGCGCAGTAGATAATCCGTAAATAATCACATGTAAATACCTTTTTCAAAGTCCTCACGCTAAACAAGATACTCCTCAATTTTTTTACAAGATACTCCATGTGATGGTCCCACCTCAGATGGCAATCAACTACAACTCCGAGATACCTTACCGTCCTACAAGACGATATACTAAAAGTGTCAGAACCCTGTATTACATCTATATATTCGTACTCAGGTTGGTTATTTCTGTAACACGAGAATGGAATAAACTTTGTTTTAGTATAATTTATGGTAAGCAGTCTGCTGCTAAAAAAATTTACTATGTTCTTCAAGTCGTTTTCCACTTTTCTTTTCAGGTTGTGCCAATCAGTGTCACTATAAAATACGGCAGTATCATCTGCAAAGCCCACAACTTCTCCCACGGTCTTATGTCTAAATAAATCATTTATGTAGATATTAAATAGTATGGGACCCAATACCGTACCCTGTGGTACTCCACAGAGGAACGGAAGGGGCGCACTAACAACATGGCCTACTCTAACCGTCTGTTGTCTGTTGGATAGGTAATCCTTTATTAGATTATACGGGGTTCCTCTGAAGCCTATGTTACTGAGTAGTAATAGCAACTTATCATGGTTTACCGTGTCGAAGGCCTTAGCCAGGTCAAAAAATCACACACATGGACGATAGTCCATTATCTAGGCTTTCATAAGCATTTGAGATCAATTTAATCATCGCAACTTCCGCCGACCTAGACTCTCGGAAACCAAACTGTTTATGAGACAATATGTTGTATTTTTTGAGATAATCAGTTATTCTCGTCTTTAATATATGCTCAAAAACCTTTGCGAAAACACTAATCAAAGATATCGGCCTGTAATTGCAAACATCTATTTGACTTCCAGACTTGTAGACTGGTATGACAAGAGCATTCTTGAAGACATCTGGAAACACTCCCTCACTCAAGGACCTATTTATTATATACGCTAGAGGATTAATATATTGCATTACTTCTTTAATGTGTTCTGGTTTTATACCGTCTTCTCCCGCGCTCCTGGGGTTAGCCAGGGATCCAATAACACTCCCCACCTCATTTTCATCGGTCAGAGACAAAAAAATCGTGTTAGCAATGTGGGTCCCACCAGCAGTCGCCGCTGTAGCCGGTAAACCGTTTGCCAGTCGTTCCCCTAAACTGCTGAAATAATTATTGAATCTATCCGCTATGTCCAGCGGATTAACTAGCATTTCTCCAGACTCGCTTTTTATTTGTTTTATTGAGCTACGATTTCGAGTTTTCCCCCTCAGGTTATTAATAAAAGTCCATATTTTAGCGGGTTGAAGCTGGCATCCTTCAATCTGTTTTTTATAGTAGTCAGTCTTTGCCCTATCAATTATGTCATTCAACCTGTCTCTATAGACTCTAAATTCTTCAGCAATATTTCCATCATGTGGCCGTCTCAGTTTATCTTTATATAACTGGTTCTTTTTATGATAACATTTTAACAGATGCATTAATTAAGCCCTGGGTGATCCAAATATACAATTTATATAAACATATGAAAATTAAAACTGACCCTGGATATGGGTTCTAGGTGGCCTAGTTTGCGGTTATTTAAAGAATTTTTTTTCAAAATTCAAAAGTCAGGATCTCCCCATTAGTGAATTTTTTTTCAGAAAATTTACTTAAATTACTAGTTACAATTAGACTCTTACTGTGTGTTTGGATTTTTGGCAAGTCTGTATATTAACATTTACTATTTCAGCAAGTAAAGTTTTTATTATTATTTATTTTAGCCCTTAGTGATTATTTAATTAACAATTTTTTTATGGAAACCATTCTGAAGAAAATTTGTTCTCCTGATAAGAGCGATGCAATTTGTCGGTGTTAATCTTCGCATATTAACTGTTATCTCTTAGTATAACTTATTAAAATGCCAATCTAAGCGGCCTATCTTACAGACTTCCACCGAAATAATGTAATACGGAAATATGTGCATCTGCCATTATGGCAAGGGTAGTAATTTGATATTTGTGCAGGATAAGCATTCACGTGAAGCAAAGTCAGCGTCTCTATACCTTGAGCGTATAGTAATTTCAGCTGGAATCCGATGTTTGCAGAAATAATCATATTTCCAATACCCAAATCAGATTTGTTCTGTTTATTTATATTTAATTTCATCACAGAGGTATATTCGGATTTTTCTATCTCTCATTGATTGGGTATAACCTTACATAGGAAAGTAATCTGCTCAGGAATGTCATCCACGTAGGACCTGATTTCAAGGGAAAATGGAAAAACAAACATACATCTCCGTGGTGAGTTTATTTTGTCAATAAATCTCTATATAGACCTATAAAAGCAGAAGATATCATTATTTTTATGGTTACGTGTTCACATAATTATTGCTTATATATTTTATTATCAATGCTTACGTTTTTAGCACTGTATACAGGCTGTTTCAAAAAACATGCACCATCGCTCGTGGGGCAATTCCTTACTAAAAAATAAGAAAAAAAGTTACTGTGCACATGGGCCCGGAAACGCATAGTTTCCAATATACAGGGAGTTGAATTTTAATTTTTTTTTAATTTTTTATAAACAATTTCAAAACCACTGGATTGATTTTAATGAAACTTGGAACTTGAAAGTGTATTATGAAAGTGCATATTTTCAAGTGAGAATCTGCTTACAACTGCGTCAGTGGCGTGCGTACAGGGCAACTGTAAAAATTCATTTGGGGAAAAATATGTGCGCCACTGTCTTTTTCCAATTTTGATACATCAGGTATGAAGCTTATTACATAAGCCACAAAAGCTACCTCTTGGTATTTTTTTGTTCAGTGTATCCCCTAGGAGATATGATTAATTTTATAAAAAGGGGCAAAGTACCGATTAGTCGGCGTAATAATAATAATAATATATGTTTACTGCAACCATAAGAATATGAAAAACAAAACATACAATAAACATTACAGCAATAAACGTGCAAATAACTAACCTACATAAAACTTATTGGTGATAAACATTGAAATGAATATTACAAACATTGATAAAAAATGATAAATAAAATATAAAAATAAAAAATGAAAATAGTAATCGTAAAGACACCATGATTTTTCCAAACTCTTGTTTTTTGTACATTACTCAATTGACTTTAATAACAAAGCTAAAGAAAATGTTGAAAGTGACCACCATTAGCGTCTTTACAATAATTTAACCTTCTGCGCAAAGATCTTCTTACTCTTCTGCAAATATTTTGATCTTCTCTAATGCTGTCAAATGCATATTCTATTCTTCCCAACAATTCTTCTCGTGTATTTACTGGTGTTTTATACACTATTTCTTTTAAATGACCTCACAAATAAAAATCGAGAGGATTCAGGTCCGGAGATTGAGGTGGCCATGACACCGGACCTCCACGACCAATCCATCGGTGACCGTATGTGTTGGCTAAATATGTTCCTACAACTGCTGCAAAATGTGCGGGCGCACCATCATGCTGGAACCACATTGTACCATTTCTCATAAAAAGCGGTAGTAACAACGGCAAATCATTTTGTAAAAAGTTTAAATATGATTCATGGTCAAGACGATTCGGTAGAACAACAGGACCAATTATGTGATTTTCAATAATAGCAGCCCAAATATTGATGGAAAATTGATACTGCGAATTTGCAACTCTTAGAGAGTGTGGGTTTTCAGCGGCCCCTGTATGTAAATTGTAAAAATTTACGATACGTTTTCGCGTAAATGACGCCTCAGCAGTAAACAGTACACGTTTAGAAAAATGTTGGTCGTGCCTAAGTTTGTTTAAGAACCACTGACAAAACATTACCCTTGGTTGAAAGTCTCTAGGTAGAAGTTCCTTGACACGTGTAAAATGATAGGGATATAAACTTTGATCCTTCAGAGTTCTGTGAACTGATGATGCCGAAATATTACCCAGTTCGGTGGCAATAATTCTCGTACTTGTACTAGGATCACGTTCAACTCTATTTAATATTGCCTCTTCAACTCGTACAGTTCGGCGGTATCTTCTGCGTCCAGAGTCAGCTTTTAAAGGTTTTAAAGAGCCAGTTTCTCTCAAATGTCTTACAATACGTGGGAAAATATTTTTGTCAGGAATTCTTCTTTGCGGATAAGTTTCCTGATAAACTCGCACAGCTTGTCTAGCATTTTGATTTGTTTGTCCATAAATTAACAACATATCAGTCAAATCCGCTGAAGTGTACTTCATGAAAACCATCTTGAGAGGAGGAAATAATATTAATGAGCAGCTCAGTATCAACAAATAACTAAAAACGAAAATACTGCACCGTATCAAAATTTAAAGAATAGCACGAAAACTCTTTTGACGCCTACAAAGCACTTCAAAATTGTAGAATTTAGAGAACTGTTAAAAATTATAGTTTCATGGCACTTTACGATTACTGTTTTCATTACTCCAACGAATCGGTACTTTGCCCCTTTTTATAAAATTAATCATATCTCCTAAGGGATACCCTGAACGAAAAAATACCAAGAGGCAGCTTTTGTGGCTTATGTAATAAGCTTCATAACTGATGTATCAAAATTGGAAAAAGACAGTGGCGCACATATTTTTCCCCAAATGAATTTTTACAGTTACCCCGTACGCACGCCACTGACGCAGTTGTAAGCAGATTCTCACTTTAAAATATGCACTTTCATAATACACTTTCAAGTTCCAAGTTTCATGAAAATCAATCCAGTGGTTTTGAAATTATTTATAAAAAATTAAAAAAATAATTAAAATTCAACTCCCTGTATATTGGAAACTATGCGTTTCCGGGCCCATGTGCACAGTAACTTTTTTTCTTATTTTTTAGTAAGGAATTGCCCCACGAGCGATGGTGCATGTTTTTTGAAACAGCCTGTATAATGAGGCAGACATTTTCATTGGAGAAATTACTTATATTTATTTAGTAAAAATACATGCCTAATTTGTCAACAGTGGGAACAATAGTAATAATAATAATAATAATAATAATAATAATAATAATTATTATTATTATTATTATTATTATTATTATTATTATTATTATTATTATTATTTTTGGCTGAAGAAATTTGGGTGTACACATCGTTTGTTGGCGGTGTTAATAAATGATGTTATACTTGACCCAAAGAAGATGCCATTGTTTTTCACACAAGGAGATACGTATCTTCTGCCAAATAACTTTTCTTCCGACCCTATAAGTTGATCACATCCTGCCTTGAGCAACGCAAATTTGCGCACTGTGAACGAAACAACATAATTGCGAGCCAGCAAAAAGGGTGTGCCAAAGGATCTATGGGATGCAAAGAACAGCTAATAATTGATTCGGTTGTGTGCAATCAAGCTTACAATGGACGAAGAACTCTCTTTGCTGCCTACGTGGATTACAAAAAGGCATTAGATTCAGTCCCACACTAATGGCTTATAAGTGTGCTGAAGATCTATAAGATCGATGCATACATCCTGAGGTTCCTTGAACACACAATGTCTACCTGGAGAACAAAGATTCAGTTACTGGTACAAACGGGTGATAACATCGTAATCAGTATGATACCAATCAGAAGAGGCATATTTCAAGGCGACTCGCTAAGTCCATTGTGGTTCTGCCTTGCATTGAATCCACTATTAAACCGCATGAGCTCCACCAGATATGGTTTCAGTATAAAAAGCAATGGCAGGGAGCAAATGTGGCTTAATTATTTGCTGTATATGGATGATCTTAAGCTGAACGCCTCCACAAAGAACCACCTGGAACAACTCCTTAAAGTCGTGGAAGGGTTTTCCAGAGATATTGACATCCAGTTTGGAAAATGTCGCACCTTATGTGTATTTAAAGGAAAATACAACCAGGTGTATATGAAATGCAGAACGGCCAGCGCATTGCCTTGATGGATGAAGAGGAGTGTTATAAATACCTGGCAATACAGCAAGTGAGGAAAATAAACCACCCGGTAATGAAGAACGATCTGACAAATGAGTTTACGAAACGAGTAAAGCAGGTGGTGCGATCACATCTTAACAGCAAGAATCTGACTAAAGCTCTGAATACATATACCTGTTCTGCACTTAGCTACTCATTTGGGATTGTGAACTGAAAAATTTCCAACGGAAGGTGCGAACACTCTTAACAACATCCGAAAACCATCATCCCCGCAGTGCTATCAAGCGAGTAACTCTACCTAGACAACAAGGTGGAAGGGGAGTGTTAGTTATTGGTAAACAGTTGGACCAGCAGATAGTGAACCTGCGTACATACTTCCATCAGCGGACGCTTACTTCTGAACTACACCGTGCCATATGCGAGGCAGATGATTCAACACCGCTATAATTAAAATAGAGTGAAATACAAAGTCGCCATCGGACTGGTCAGGACAAGTTGAAATCTTGGATGCAGAAGCTTCTCCATGGGCGATATCTGAATGAGACCTCCCAGGCACATCTCGACAAACTGGCGTCGAACTACTGGTTAGTGTCCGGATAGATGTTTCCAGAGAAAGGAGGGTTTTTGCTGTCCATACAAGTTCAGGTCCTCCCAACAAGAAAGTACCTGAAGTATATAATTAGAAATAATTCGGTCCAAGATGACAAACGTAGATTTGGGTGTCAGTCATAGAGACTATCCACCACGTCAGAGGAAGATGTCAAGCGTTTGCTGCAAGAGAGTATAAAGAGAAGCACGACCCAGTTGCCAAGATACGCCATCAAGAACTGGCTCTGAAACTGGGACTTTTAAACCGTAGTAAGGAGCTCTATTATAAATACACGCCTGAGCCTGTTCTAGAGAACTCGGGATACAGGTTTTACTGGGATCGGACCGTGCTCACAGATCAACGAGTTGCACACAACAGGTCAGATATAATAATAGTGGATAAGTCCTGCAACCAAGTGACGCTGATTGATATGGCCATCCCAAATACTAACAATCTTGATGTAAAGTACAACAAGAAGATCATTAAGTACAGAGACCTCGAGATACAAGTAAAGAGACAATCGAGGGCAGATAGTAGTGTCCGAGTGATTTCAATAGTCATGTCGTCAACTGGTGTGGTTCCTAAGAATCTTCGAGAGAACATTTAGATACTGGGCCTTGCAGAGCACCTGTGCAACAGAAGAGCATTATAAGAGGTGTTAGGGACCAAATAAGTTAAGATGATGTACAGAGAGACATCGTCGACGGTGATCTTAACACAGGTGACATCAATTAGCTGTGCACTGTCCAAATCCAAAACGTAAATGTCAATGTGGCGTGCACTAAACTGTGAGCTAATGGCCAGCAATACACCACCCCATCTCGCTAGCCCCGTTATTTTAAACTTTCTGTCAGATCTGAAGATTATATAGTTAGGCGGCGCAATTTCAGAGTCGTCAATACCTGCGTTAAGCCAGGTTTCGGTGAAAGCGAGTACGCCGTACTCGCAGGAAGCTAAATCATTATACAGTTGGTTGAGTTTTTTTTAAGCTGCGAGAATTCTGGACGTAGACACGCAGATCACTTCGACAACAACGACCACTCACAGCAGACACCGCATCAACACTATTTAGCACAGTTAAATCTCTTCCAGACCTTCCCTGAAGTCTTCGATCTCTCCAACACAAGTCATCCCTAAACTGCTGAGTTTTCCGTCGATCTGGCCCGAAAAAAAAACGGAATCTTCTGACTATAATATTTTACGGCCACGTATCACCCCTCTCGATATACCCTGAAATACCAGAATCACAGCCTCCCCTAAATGATCTATTTCTGCTCTCATTTCCCTCGACTTTTTGATTTCCTCCACAGAGAAGGATTCGTTTGGAAAAATATCCAAGAGGTAGCCCTCCAGGCTGTTTACTGTTGTTTCAGCACTTGCACCACCCACATAATACCATCTCAGACGCCTTGCTGCCGTAAAGGTGTTTTTCGTGCCCTTGTTTGTACCCCTGATAACACTTTTATTCCTTGGGCTACTGCTTCTCTTCCTGACAACATTCCATCCTTCACCACCATTCTGTTACACCCCCCTCCACCCCCCGATGATACATCCCCGCTCTCCCCCACTCTAGCATACGGCTGCCCCCGCCGAGCACCGCTGTCATGGGTTGTATCTCCGCCAGAGCCACCAGCACAAGAAGCTAAAAAAGAACAAGAAGGCGCTGATGGGCACAGTTTGACAGTATTGACATTGACATTATCAGTGACAACTTTGGGATCTTGCTTCCCGCTCCCCAGCAATGTCACCACTACGCCTATCTCCCTCTGGCTGACCAATCTATTCTTATCATTTTCATATAAATTATCATCGGATGTTTTATTCTGCTGTTTGTGAACTTGATCGATTTTTTCAGTGAGTAATTTGTTGTTTTCTTTAAGGGTTTCGTTTTTATTCTGTATTTCTAAAATCAATTTGTTCAAAAGGTTATTTTCAATTTTTAGTTTTTCTATTTCATTTGGCGTATTAGCGGATATGTATACTTCCTCACAACACACTACCTTATTCTGGTCAATCTCCTTGGTCAACATATCACATCAATTGCAGAAGCGGCTGCTAAGGAATTAGGTTTTCTCTTCCGGGCTCGCAAATACTTTTTACCAGCTAACCTCTATACCTCATATACTTCACAAATAAGGCCAAACCTCGAATACTGCTCCCACATCTGAGGTGCCGCTGCCGCTTCTACACTCGCTTTCCTGGACTCCATTCAGAAGAGAGCTATACGTCTCATCGGCAACCCTACCCTCACCCAAAGACTGCCAGCCCTTGCCCACCGACGTGCCGTTGGTGACCTCCCTCTCTCTCTTTTATAGATATCTGCACGGGCACTGCTCAGAGGAGCTTTCTTCCATAGTTCCTCCACCTGCTTCCCCCAACTCATCTACCAGGGGAACAGAGCGAATGCACCCTTTTACTTTTTAGGTCACCGGACATAGAACATCGTGTTATGCCCGCTCTTTTGTCCCGAGGACCTCCAAGTTGTGGAATTCCTTGCCGGTACATGTTTTTCCTTCTCCTCCGAACCTCCAAACCTTCAAGTCCAGAATTAACAAATTGCCTTTCTCCTCATTGTCGACACCCACGGTACGATAGTATTTAGGCTGTAAGACATCTGTGTGTGTTGTGGAAATATAATAATATAACATTACTGAAAAAAAATTATGTAAAAATAATGGTGAAGTTTTGTAGAATTTTTTTTGCAAATTTTCATAAAAAATTTTCTTCTTCCAATTTTGATCCTAATGGGGGAGAAAGAGCTTCTTTTCTTGCCACAATGTTTTGCAGGTGGATTGATCCCTCCCTCGCTAACTAGTCGGCTTTGCTAATTAGCGTTGGAAGAAGAATATGTTGAAGATGTGGACTGTATTTATAACTCTAGGTGCACTGGATTCCAGAAGATTTCAATAATACACTTTTTATATTTATATATGTTGTATTGTTACTATATACACTTTGAACTTAACATTTATTTACAATTTGCGGTTTTACACTTGATTTAATGGGTTATTCATGAGATTTCACAACCTTATTAGCTACTTGCTATTGCATTTAACTGCGCGTATACTTTCTAATTTCGAAGAAAACACTTACTTTTCACTGTAATACTGTACGAACGAAATTTCTGTAGGAAGATTGGAGTTTGAGCTGAAGTGGCGTAATCACACTAGCGATGTTTAGGTAGAAGATCGGGATCTTAGAAGTTTCAAAAAGCGATGAAGATGAGATTCGTTGTAGAACGGCACTGTAGAATTGAACTGGCTTAAACACACGAACGATGTTTAAGTGGAAGATTTGGAACTCAGGGTTCCAAGGAGCGAAGAGGGAGCGAAGATGAGATCTGGCGTAGAACTCACTTTAACATGCGAGCGGTGTTTAAGTAGAAAATTGGGAACTCGGAGTCCCAAGAATTTAAGAAGAGAAAATCGAACGTAGAACTCGCTTGTACCTTGCGAAGGGTTTGCTTTTATCGAGCTTTCGCGTAACGCTAGGTGACGTAGTTGACATAACATAATGTCAGTAATACAGAATGGCCAACTAGGTAGAATCATTATTCCTAGTGAAGAAAATCCACTGGGTGTATGTTAAGAATACGTCAAAGACAGCTAAAGCTATTTACAATAAAGAACCTAACGGTATATAAGTATTCTTTGTATGGCATTGTTCATGCGTAAACCTAATGCGATACAGACGTCTAGAGAATAAAGATTACCAGCAAATTGGAAAATATTGTAAAATCCAAAGATAAATAATTCCAGGTAGAAACTTAAATGATAGTGCAACCGAATGAAAGTAAAGAGACAGGGACGTACCAATTTGTTTCTCCAACACCTAAATCGGTTTGTTAATAGTTTTATATTGGCAGGTGTGTAAATAACTTGAAGAAGTTCGTTGGCCAGGAAATTTGGACCAGTTTCTTTCAGGAACTTTTAAGTTTATTTTTGGAAAATGTTTGTACTTTTTGAAACAACAAAGCTATTTTATTGAAATATAGTATATTGTTAGTACTATATAGGCTCTACTGCCAACCAAATGTCCTTCTTTAAAAACAAAACATATTTGCCATAAAACATTTTTACGAAAATTCGCTACCATAACGCACTTGCTGCGTCCAGATTTGTTATTGTAAAGTAATCTACTAGGCTCCGTACTTTATCCCAACCCGGTATGTTTGTGATATTGATAACAATTGTTAACATATTATTTTCACCAACTCAAGATTAGACCTTTTTATTTAACAGTAAGGGCGTGTAAAAAAACCGTTATTTATTATATTTAATACAACGGCACGTAAACAATTAACTGCTTTACATTTCATTAGCATCTGGAGTGCATATAGCTAGTGCAAAAGCAACATTTCCTGTAACAGTTACATTTTCCGTTCCGAAATGACTGAACGTAGAACGGAAAGCTAATTAGTATGTAGCGCATAGCTCTGCTGTCATCATGCAACTCAAGTCACATCTACCAAGCCCTGCAGCAATTGGTGCTTTTAGATTAACCCTTATTTTACTAAAATTTGTAAAAAGAATGTTACCTCTGACCGTTGAGGTGAAAAGTGGTGCAGAGTCTAGTTAGCTCCATATAATTTACGATCAATAGAAGCCTGTCTTTCTTCGAACTGAAGCTTTAAATATATTTTAGTTATTCAACACTGTTGGTGCAACAAGAGCGAAAAAAGGGAAGCGGAGAGTGCTTGTATTTTAATGCCACAATCAGACAAAACTAAAAAAACTCTGGGCGCAGCAAGTGCGTTATGGAAGTGAATTTTCATAAAAATGTTTTTAATTACAAATATATCGCTCAAATGTGAGCAGGCAACAGTTTGGTTACCGATATAGCCTATATAGTAGGAGCAATGTACCATAGTTTATCAAAATAATTATATGAAAATGTACAAAAATTTTCCGAAAAGAAACTTGAAATGTTTCTGAGGCTCCTCTAGCCAATGAACCTTAGGTTAATAGCAAATTGAGTTATTGAAATTTGAAACATTTAATGAGAATTCGCAACTAAAACGCCCTTGCTGCGTTCATACAAAAATTTTCCGAAAATAAAGTTAAATGTTTCCCAACCAACAAAACTTACGTTAATAGCAAATTGAGTTATTGAAATTTGAAGGATTTAATGAAAATTTGCTACCAAAACGCAATTACTGCTCCAGATTTTTTCTTAAAAAAATGCATCATATTTCGATAAAAAATGCTAAAATGCAGTAACGAATTTGTTCTACGAAAATTAGCTAAAAATTATAGACCGTTAAACCATAAACTTCACTAAACCTACAGCGAAAGCATCAACTCAACTAAACCGACAGCCAAAGCATCAGAGAAAGGGTACATTTGAAATGAATTTTCTGTAAATATTTTAGTAAAATGAAGGGCAATGACGGTTGAGTCTAAAACTCAAGGGTTCGCAGAACACTCTTCTTGCAACATTTTCTTTTCACAATCCGTATTTGTTTAACGTTCTTTGCCTAAACATTGCCAATTTTGACATTTTAAATTGCGAGTTTGACGTTTTAAATTGCGAGTTTCACGTTTCGAGGATAAAATTTGTTGCTTTAGCTGCCCTAACTTTTTTGTCCTTAATTTTAGAGACCTAAATTTTGGTACATGGTTCACTCTTTGTAATACAAATACGCGTACCAAAATTTTGTTGCCCTCACTTTGTTATTTCCGGAAATATGTTTTTTTTTTTGGAAAGAAAACACAACATTTTCCGGGAAAACCTGGTCCGATTCTCCTGGCTAACGAACTTATCCAAGCCACTTTCAAAGGGAAGGTACCCACCAAATTTGATCAAGATTGGTCTATTATTTTTTAAGTTATCGTTAATATATATATATATATATATATATATATATATATATATATATATATATATATATATATATATATATATATATATATATTATATATATATATATAT
Source organism: Tillus elongatus (assembly GCA_964006375.1). Classification (NCBI taxonomy): domain Eukaryota; kingdom Metazoa; phylum Arthropoda; class Insecta; order Coleoptera; family Cleridae; genus Tillus; species Tillus elongatus. Next base: position 29,733,340 of record OZ023265.1, read on the forward strand.
ATATATATATATATATATATATATATATATATATATATATATATATATATATATATATATATATATATATATATATATATATATATATATAAACACGGATCGCCCCATTAGTGAATTTTTTTAAAAAAATTCACAAAAAAAGAAAATTTGATTCACCAACTACTTATGGGCCACCCTGTAATTGTAGAAATATTTTTTAAGATGTAGCTCAAGATACCCTATAATTAGTGAAAACCATTTTTTTCGTGTCTTGCATAATGAGCTTTAAAGATTTTGACGAAAATTCGACAAAAATGATATACCATTAAACGATCAACTCTATAGCCAACACTACTGCCAAAGCATCAGAGAAAGGGTCTATTTGAAATGAATTTTCTGGGAATATTTTAGTAAAATGAAGGACAATGATGATTGAAACTAAGACTTCAGGCTTTGTAAAACCTTATTCTCTAAATATTTTCCTTCCCGAAACATTTTCCTTCCATAGCTCATATTAGTTTCAAGTTCATTGCCAAAATATTACCAATTTTGACGTTTAAAATCGTGACTTTTGACGTTTTGAGGAAAACCCAAATTTAGTTTTCTTTAAATGCCTGTAACATTTTTGTCCTTTAACCTACAGAGCTAGATTTTGGTAGGTAACTTACATATAATGATATAAACCCGCGTATGAAATTTTGTTGCCCTTGCTTTGTTAATTCCGGAGATATAAATTTGTTTCGATTTTTTTCGAAAGAAAACACAAAATAAGAGGAATTTAAAAAGGAAACAATATACAGATTATACCATTTAAAAAAAGTGAAGTTCGGGTTGTATCTAACTTACGCAACACCCTGCATATGCAAAAATTATTTAGTTTGTATCTAAATTTAGTACCTGCAAGTTTTATTCCAAAAGTTTTTAAATGTTGAATAATAAAGGAGATATTGAATCACCCATATTGGACCACCCTATATGTATATATATATATATATATATATATATATATATATATATATATATATATATATATATATATATATATATATATATATTATATCAGTATTTTTAATTACAATATATATATATATATATATATATATATATATATATATATATATATATATAAACACGGATCGCCCCATTAGTGAATTTTTTTAAAAAAATTCACAAAAAAAGAAAATTTTATTCACCAACTACTTATGGGCCACCCTGTAATTGTAGAAATATTTTTTAAGATGTAGCTCAAGATACCCTATAATTAGTGAAAATCATTTTTTTCGTGTCTTGCATAATGACGGATATATTGAGCTTTAAAGATTTTGACGAAAATTCGACAAAATTGATATACCATTAAACGATAAACTCTATAGCCAACACTACTGCCAAAGCATCAGAGAAAGGGTCTATTTGAAATGAATTTTCTGGGAATATTTTAGTAAAATGAAGGACAATGATGATTGAAACTAAGACTTCAGGCTTTGTAAAACCTTATTCTCGAAACATTTTCCTTCCCGAAACATTTTCCTTCCATAGCTCATATTAGTTTCAAGTTCATTGCCAAAATATTACCAATTTTGACGTTTAAAATCGTGACTTTTGACGTTTTGAGGAAAACCCAAATTTAGTTTTCTTTAAATGCCTGTAACATTTTTGTCCTTTAACCTACAGAGCTAGATTTTGGTAGGTAACTTACATATAATGATATAAACCCGCGTATGAAATTTTGTTGCCCTTGCTTTGTTAATTCCGGAGATATAAATTTGTTTCGATTTTTTTCGAAAGAAAACACAAAATAAGAGGAATTTAAAAAGGAAACAATATACAGATTATACCATTTAAAAAAAGTGAAGTTCGGGTTGTATCTAACTTACGCAACACCCTGCATATGCAAAAATTATTTAGTTTGTATCTAAATTTAGTACCTGCAAGTTTTATTCCAAAAGTTTTTAAATGTTGAATAATAAAGGAGATATTGAATCACCCATATTGGACCACCCTATATGTATATATATATATATATATATATATATATATATATATATATATATATATATATATATATTATATCAGTATTTTTAATTACAATATATATATATATATATATATATATATATATATATATATATATATATATATATATATATAAACACGGATCGCCCCATTAGTGAATTTTTTTAAAAAAATTCACAAAAAAAGAAAATTTTATTCACCAACTACTTATGGGCCACCCTGTAATTGTAGAAATATTTTTTAAGATGTAGCTCAAGATACCCTATAATTAGTGAAAACCATTTTTTTCGTGTCTTGCATAATGACGGATATATTGAGCTTTAAAGATTTTGACGAAAATTCGACAAAATTGATATACCATTAAACGATAAACTCTATAGCCAACACTACTGCCAAAGCATCAGAGAAAGGGTCTATTTGAAATGAATTTTCTGGGAATATTTTAGTAAAATGAAGGACAATGATGATTGAAACTAAGACTTCAGGCTTTGTAAAACCTTATTCTCGAAACATTTTCCTTCCCGAAACATTTTCCTTCCATAGCTCATATTAGTTTCAAGTTCATTGCCAAAATATTACCAATTTTGACGTTTAAAATCGTGACTTTTGACGTTTTGAGGAAAACCCAAATTTAGTTTTCTTTAAATGCCTGTAACATTTTTGTCCTTTAACCTACAGAGCTAGATTTTGGTAGGTAACTTACATATAATGATATAAACCCGCGTATGAAATTTTGTTGCCCTTGCTTTGTTAATTCCGGAGATATAAATTTGTTTCGATTTTTTTCGAAAGAAAACACAAAATAAGAGGAATTTAAAAAGGAAACAATATACAGATTATACCATTTAAAAAAAGTGAAGTTCGGGTTGTATCTAACTTACGCAACACCCTGCATATGCAAAAATTATTTAGTTTGTATCTAAGTTTAGTACCTGCAAGTTTTATTCCAAAAGTTTTTAAATGTTGAATAATAAAGGAGATATTGAATCACCCATATTGGACCACCCTATATGTATATATATATATATATATATATATATATATATATATATATATATATATATATATATATATATATATATATATATATATATATATATATATGTATATTATATATATATATATATATATATATATATATATATATATATATATATATATATATATATATATATATATATATATTATATCAGTATTTTTAATTACAACTTTTTCATTTTGTCATCACAAATGAACCTCTGAAGAAATGTAAATTTTATAATAAAATATTACGCACGTGTTCATTTTTATGGATTCTCCCTGCATATATTTGAATATATGTCTATATTACACATATTACTTCTAGAATTCTCAGTGAGATGCTTAATACAAGCACTTTATCAGCCACGATTTTCATATTGCTGCTTGACAAATCAAAGAAACATTTTATTAAATTGAACAGATGAAAAATGGAGTCACCTCTTTATGGAAACATATCCATGTATGTAACAAAATTTAAAGATCGAATAAACTTTTAATAAAAAACAAATATCTAATATATGTAAGTTATTTAAAAGTTTTAGCAAAATTCTGGACTGCTGAATATATATATATATATATATATATATATATATATATATATATATATATATATATATATATATATATATATGATATATATTATATATATATATATATATATATATATATATATATATATATATATATATATATATATATATATATATATATATATATATATATATATATATATATATATATATATATATATATATATATATATATATATATATACATATATATATATATATATATATATATATATATATATATATATATATATATATATATATATATATATATATATATATATGTATATATATATATATTATATATATATATATATATATATATATATACAGGGTTTTTCACGATAGCCGTGCATTAGAAGTTTATGAAGTTCCCTGGTATCATAAATTTTCAAATTTTGGCAACGGTCACAATTCGTAATTGCAAATTCGAATTCGCCATAAAATTTTGTGAAGATTTATATTATGCTTTTCTTTCCCTATCTTTAACTATTTCATAGATATTTTGATTTTTTTACATTTTGCGTAACTTTATCCTCATTTATAACACTTTGTATTTCTCATGTTTTTAAACATAAAAGGCTGGAATTTAGAATACTATAACTTCTAGGATGAAGCCTTCAAATTATCTACCTAAAGTTTACCTGTATCATACAGAGTGTTTTAAATTTAAAGTCCAACTTACAGATATTAAATGTTGCAAAAGTCATTTTTTCAAATGGTGCACCCTGTATATTATTAAAAATTCGAGTTCTAAATTTAATTCTACACCGGTTTTATATAAGTTTTCCTATACCTCTCTCTTATAAGTAACTTGCTACTAAAGTTTTTAGGTAACAAACTCCTTTTCTAGAGAATATACCTCACGCTGAACAATAAAGGCAGCTGTGGCTGTCAGAAAACAGAATTTTGACAACACATGAATTCTAAAGCGTCATTTATATTTGAAAGTTAATCTGAGTGGGTTTGTATTACGTTATAGAAATAATAAGCCAATAAAAATGCAGAATAGTGAGGAGTACTCTAATATGGATATTTTACATTTATTTTATATCCATGGGGAATGCAATCGGATTGTAAGCAGAACATGCAGGATGTTTAACGAGAGGTATCTCACGCTATCGGCAATGACTAGAGGAAAATTCGCAACGATAGAGGAACTATTTAAATTGACTGGAAGTGTCAAAACTACACGGCATGATCGAAAGCCAGTAACTGAAAATAAAGATAATGAGATAAACGTTTTGGCTTATTTTCAAGTTTACCCGCGTAGCTCTATTCCTGCAGCTACTCGAGCTTTGGGAATATCAAGTTCATCTGTGCATAGAATATTGAAATCTCATAAGATGCGCCCATATTCAGAAATAGTACTACAAGGACTTCGACCTGGTGACCATTTAAAAATAGTAGAATTCTGCGAACACGTGTTTCTGAATATTCAACAAGATGAGAATTTTCTCTCTAAAATTATCTGGACCGACGAATCGAAATTTAGAACGGAAGGAATTGTGAATAGGAGAAATAGTCATTTTTGGGCAAGTGAAAACCCTAATATATTTAGAGAAGGACGCTTTCAAACAAATTTTAGTTTTAATGTGCTTTGCATTCTTATGGACAATAAGGTCTCTTATGAAATTTACGAAGAAAATTTAAACGGTGATAAGTATTTGGACCTATTAAGGGGATCTGTCCGTAATTTTCTGGCAAGGCTACTACTAGATACAAGACAAAGCTGCTGGTATCAGACGGCTCGCCTGTCCACTCCAATGGTGAAGTTTACTCGCACTTAACGGAATTATTTGAGGACAGATGGATTGGGCCCAACGGTCCTTGGAGATGGCCTCCCCGCTCTCCTGATTTAACGCCTGTCGATTTTTATCTCTGGGGGAGTATAAAAAGTCAAGTCTATGACACAACAGTGCAAAGTAGAGAGGATCTTTTAAATCGTGTAATTAGAGCTTTTAGAGATTTGGATCCAAATGAAATCAAAAGAGCTACTACGAATGAGATGAACCGTAGAATTTTGCAGTGCCTTGACCAAGATGGTGGTCACATAGAACATTTATAGTGATCGTAGCATTTAAATTTGAATTAACTTTTTTTTTATTTGTCTTTGTTCAGTTTTTTGTTTATTGTTAATATTTGTTTTAAACTTTTTTCCTCATAATTACATTAAATATTTTTATGAAATCATATCACTTTTGTTATCTGACTGACAATCACAGCTGCATTTGTTGTGTAGTCTAACATGTACTCTTTAGAAGGGGAGGTTGTTACCTAAAAATGTTAATATCAAGCAACATATTGAAGATAGGTATAGAAAAACTTATATCAAACCGGTGTAGAATTAAATTTAGAACTCGAATTTTTAATAATATACAGGGTGTTCTATTTGAAAAAAAAAACTTTTGCCATGTTGAATATGTCAAGTTAGTAACTAAATTTAAAACACTGTGTATGACACAGGTAAACTTAAGGCACATAATATGAAAGCTCCCTCCCACAAGTTACGAAATTCTAAATTGGAGCTTTTTATCTTTAAAAACATGTAAAATACAAACTATTATAAATAAGGTTGTAAAATCACCGAAATACAGAAAAATCACAATATCTTTGGAACAGTTGAAGATAGGGATAGGAAAGCCTAATATAAATCTTCACAGAATATTATGAGGAATTCGAATATGTAATAAAAAATAGGGCATTCTATTTAAATTAGCAAAGTTGATGACTACTTCCGGTCTAACCGGAAGTGATATGACCTTGAAAATATTTTAGAATAAAAGACAATTACGAATTGTGACCGCTGCGAAAATTTCAAAATTTAGGATATCAGGGAACTTCATAAACTTCTAATGCACGGCTATCGTGAAAAACCCTGTATATATTTGTGTGTGTGTATTCTGAAAGATTTCCTCGGTCTTTACTGTGAGACATACTAGGTTCTCGGGTTGAACTGCGTCCAGAATTTATTAAAACTCGACGTTTCGGCTCCTGTTTTGGAGCCATTTTCAAGGGGTAGAAGAAATATGTAAGGACATGAACTCTAAGGCCTCAATCTGCGTACTCCTTAGAGCAGCGGACAAAGAAAGGTTGGATTGTGGTATCGGTTACGGGGCCTTAATCCACCTACTCCTAAATCTCGCCGCAGACCGTCTCTGAGGTCTCAGTGTGTTCAACCCTAGGCCTAAGAGAGATCTGGCAGTTCGTTGCAAGTCTTATACTGTATGTATTGTTTCATCTACCTGCTTCGTTATCGGTGTAATCATTCGGGAAATGGTCAATTAAGTCAGGGGCTTTCGTCACGGTACTTAAAGGATTAAGAAGATTGCAGGTATTTGTCGAGTCAGGGGCTTTCGTCACGGTACTTAAAAGATTAAAATGATTGCAGGTATTTGTTGAGTTAGGTAATGGGAAAATAAAATTGTGTTACATTTAATGTCTTTTTGTGTGTTTGTAATGCATATATAATAGGTTTTAACTAATCGGAAGACCATCATCTCTCTTATTTTAACAACCGGGACGTTTTTTGATCTCAATTGCTTCGCGGATAATTGTGGTTTTGAAGTCGTAAACCGGGGCTATTGTTTTGGCATTGTCGAAGTCTATTTTGTGTCGTGTGAATATGATGGCCAGCGCCGATGAGGGGTCGGATTTTCTAACTGCGAGGGTGTGTGCATATGTTCTATTGTGGATGCGTCTATTTGTTTGTCCTACATAAGTTCGGGAACAGCCGCAACAAGGAATTTCGTAAACTCCGGGGGATTCATTTGGAATCGTATCCTTGGGAGTTTTTATCAGATTGGACAGTTTTTGCTCTGTTGTGAATTTTGCTCTGTTGTGTTTGATATTACGAATTCTAAAAATTCGGCTGATTTTGTCGGTGACACCTTTAATGCATGGTAAGAACGCAGTGTGTTGTTGTGTGGATTCTGTCTGTTCTTGTTGTGGTGTAGTGGTTTGTTGTTGTACGTTTTTAATGTTTAGTAGTATGTGATTGTTGCCGCTTTCGTTTTCTAGCAATAAAAAGTTTAATTCTGTCTGTTTATTGTTCTTGTCTGTTAGTCTGAGGGATCGTGTTACTAGTGTTCGAACCACGGAATTTTGTTGCGATGGTTGATTACTAGAAAGTATTAGTTTTAGTAATATGCCGTATAAGAATAGTGTACCATTATTATAAAAATTCACTACTACAACGCACTTGCTGCGTCCCGAAATTTTTTGTTCTTGTTTATATACCAGCCTTATAAACTAATATTTATTGTGCAAAAGCTACTTCTAACTAAATAGCAGATTATTTGTACAAAAAAAATTATAAATACAGTAGAGAGGATTGACTCTTTTCTAAAAACTTTTATCATGGGCATTATACTTACTGTAGCGCAATACTGTATAGTTAGCGCTTTCTATTTAATCCTTTTTTTTTTCTAAGCTGCTTAAATGTGCCAAAAAGTTCTACACGCGTTCGTTGCAGGACCGAATGTCAGACGGAACTGCAAACTGAAAGCTAATTTAAACATTTAAACCTGTTTGGATGTAGGAAAAGAACTTTTATTCTAATTTAGGGTCATATCCCCACCAAAAAAGTTATAGCACCGTGGAGCGTTTTCATGGAAGTATGCTTGAGATTTATCACTTTTCTCTCAATCATCTCCCAATTTGTAATTTTGTCAATAAGTCTCCAGGTACTGTTAGATGTATTATGGAAGGGAAATGTGTATCCGCTCGCTCGATTTACAAGCTGGGTTAGATCGGATAACCGCAGCTTCAGCAAGGCCCTTATTTACAATTTCATCCGGTGGAGTGCAACACTTAGTTAACTATATTTTAAGAGGCTATATGAGGAGTTTTCGTTTATGTATAATATGTCGTGCGTTTCTGCTACAGTATCGTACCTATATCTGTGTGTGTGTGTTTTGTTTCGTTAACGTCGGCCTATTTCCGCGACTATAGCCAATCACCGACGCCAGGGAGCAGTTTCAACTCTCTATCCTGGAAATTTTGCCGAACCCCCGCCTTTATGTAAGGAGGGTAGGGGTCTTTAACGTGCCGAACATCGCATGGACACGGGACCGACGGCTTTACGCCCCCTCCGAAAGGCGGCACGTGCAGACATTCAACTTGCTCAAATACAATGCCAGAACCTCGGTTGATATTAATTTTACAGTTTGTACTGAAAAAGTGAAAGGAGTACCCTGGGATCGAACCCAGTACCCTTCGGTTCAGAGGCACACGTTCTTACCCCTGAACCACCGAGGATCTACCTATATCTGAAAAAAATTTTGTCGTCGTTAAAAAGTACTAAAAATTAATAAAATGCGGGGAGCACGATTAAACGCAATACAGGTGTGCCAATTAAAACTTCCCACCTGGAAAATGTCCGAATTAAAAAAAAAAAAGGAAAAATACGTCGATTTTGCTTTCAAGGGGGAAACACAATGGTGTAAATTTTGGTGTCTTGAAACCTACACTTTTTTTTGTTCCCTCAGGGCTCGTCCGCGGCCTTGCCGCCCCGATAGCACCGCAACCCTTGGTTGATTGTGCATAAACCTACACCTTAGGCAGAAGCGGAAAGTAGCCTTACATTTTAAATGGCACGCTGTGCTAAGTGATACCTCATTTTATCCCTTGGTTAGGCGCGTCACTTAAAGTAACGCGCGTGGGTCAAGCAGACACCTGGTAATAATCACATTGTTTGTCGTTGTTTTCTAAAAATTTCTTATGTAATCTATTTATATTAATTTACATAAAGCTTACTAAACCTATTTTAAAGAAGGTTCTTGTAAAAAACGGGACATTATATTCCATTCGTTGTGAATAAAAAATTATTAAACCAATTTTCCATTAGTTACCTCCCTTTTAGTGAATTTTCGTAGAAAAAATTCACTAATGGGGAGATCCCGACTGTTGAATTTTGAAAAAATTTTTGCAAATGAGCTCGAACTAGGACCCCTAGAACCCATATCCGGGGTCAGTCCCAATTTTTATATGTATATATATATATATATATATATATATATATATATATATATATATATATATATATATATATATATATATATATATATATATATATATATATATATATATATATATATATATATATATCACACCGATAACTCAAAAAATAATGGGCCGATTTTGATAATATTTGGCGTGTACCTTTCTTTTGTAAATGGCTTGGATAAGTTCGTTAGTCAGGAAAATCGGACGAGGTTTTCCGGGAAAATTTTGAGTTTTCATTCTAAAAAAAATTTTATCCCAGAGAATAATAGACCGATTTTGATAAAATTTTGCATGTACCTTCCTTTTATAAATGGCTTTGATAAGTTCGTTAGTCAGAAAAATCGGATGAGGTTTTCCGGGGAAAATAATTTCAGTTTTTATTTGAAAAAATTTATTTTCTTAAAAAACAAAAAAATCTATGATAACCAAATTTGGTAGGTAAGTTTCCGATATAAAAAGTAAACTATACACCAAAATTTAGATTTCTATGTAACAAGAAAAAAAAAGTTATAATAAAATATTTTGTGCCAGATCATTTCTATGAAAATTCACCACCATAACGCACTTGCTACGTTCAGGCTTTTTATATATGTCTGATAATTATTATTGAATTCCAAGAATGTGAAACAACACTGTATTTTCTTAAAGATAATCTGTAAATGCCAATACTTGAAAATACCAACCGAAATAAAGTTCGCTCTGAGTTGTAGGGAGTTTTTAAAACAATTTATTTAAACTACGAGGGGTTGACTGTTGCCCCAAGAATACACGATGTGCGTTACTTGATGTTTAATTAACAAAGCAGTACAACCAACAAGAGTTAAATGCGAATGCACATGTTTATATAAACTCGGATTATCCTACTCTACTTCTAATTTAACACGAAATGCGATAAGAGCAAGATTCATCAACGGTTGCATTTAATTATGCTTTTATAAGAAAATCGTCACGTATGACTCATCCTGCCCTTGATGAAATTTTACGGTAAAGCTGAAAAATTTCTTTCACAATGCGTTTACATAAAATTAAAGAAATACTGTAAAAATGAAAATATTATATAGGGTACAAATATCAACTATTTATTTTAATTAACATCTTAATTAATTAATACTATTACTAAGAACAATCAATTATTAATTTTTGAGCAATAGTTTAAGCTTTACTTTGTGGTAATGGAAATGCTTCCATTTCTACCTGATGGGTTTCTTCAATATACTCTGGATTTTTTTGTTCCTAACAGAAAGTGTAGCTTTCTTATGGTTTATCCAAATCAATATTATTATAAGTCCTGTGTGTCCATGTCACCAATAGGTATCGGTAGATATGTAATAGGGTGGATTGAAAAATATATATTTTACTTTTTTTTTTAAATTTAAAACGGGCTACTAACAAAAAATTTCCACTTATAAACATCGTTTATTGGACAAAAATTCGACTCTCTGGATGTTCTTCTTCAGGTGCCACAATGCACATACATGTATAATAAATTGAAAAAAAAATCATTTCTAAATGTTTTGCACGGACTTTCGCTAATTCATTATATAACTTTAAACATTTACATAATAAACTACCCAGACCTCACCACGAGGAGGTACTCGTGCCTGGCGTTATATCCACCAGCCCTCTTCCTAAAAAAACTCATTAAAATCCCTTTTTATATCGAATTTAGACATTTCTGACCTTAATTTTAGCTTTGCCATTACAAAACCGTCTCTTGCTTCTGTCCTTGTAGCACTTAACGATGCCTCTGTGACTAGTTTTACCATTCTCTCGACAGCTTGTGTGTGGCATGGAAACCTTACTAAATGCATATCAGGTAGTGTTCTTATCAGTTCCCTCAATTCTGAATTTGGAGTTGTTGCTAACATGGGCGGTTCTGTTAACTTACAGGTTTGCCAGTCAACCAGGTCCTCATAATTGGTTGCACTGAAATTCAGTTTCGGTATTGTATATTGTCTTATAATTCAAGGAGTACTGTCTACTCTCGACTTTAAGATCCGTCTTAGACCCAATTCTCGAATAGATAGTCTTTCATCATTTAGCATGCAACGTACCAGGTTTTCCGGATGAGCAAAATAAGAATTTCTCTGAATCACTGGATCTATTATCTTTAAAATATTTTCAGGCAGATATCTTAACCATTTAACCAAGTTTAGTTAATGTTTGGACCATCCAAGCAAGAAGACTTTATTTTGATGTCAAACCAAGTAGGCGCGTATACTTTTATCACGAAGGTAGCTAAGAATATTTTTTAAAGGCATTTCTGTGGCAGCATATAAACGAAGTAATCTGTTGGCACAAGTAATCCATCCAGCATGAGCCAGCGGTCCTGGATATCTATGTGATAAATCATCTGTAAAATTTCCAGAAGAAATTGCCAAACAAATCTCGTGTAAATATTTCTGATCACTACTTAAAACCTTGTAATCGACATTGGGTAATTCGACTTCAATAGGTTGAAAACGTACAATAGGAAGGCTCCCACAACTTTCTAATTTTTTTCCAATTTCCCCCGAAAAACCTCTAGGACCTGTGATAGAACCATCTAAAAACTGAAGTAAATGTCTTAAAGGTAACTCATTCGCATGGAGCATACAGATTAACCAGTGCAGAGGTCTTCCTAGTGATCTTTCTAGATAAGCAATTACTCCGTTCTTATATCACGTATTTACTACACTACCATCGCACCCTATAGCAACTACAGTAGAAGTATCATTTTTTTCTTTTTTTCCTAAAAATTCAAACAAACACGATTTTATTTCTTTTGCAGATCCTGTCACTGGAACAACGTGGCCGAGATATTCAGATTCTGGTTCTTTAACTACTGCAATATGTTCTTCTAGGACTACTCTTCTAATGCAATTTATTACCGAGGGAGATATATCGGACGGCTTTGTCCTTACGTCCATCGAAGTAAACGCCATGCACTTTGCATGTCACTTTGTTCAGATTTTTTTTTATATTGTGGATTTATTCTTTCTTCCGGCTCTTCTGATTTTGTTTCGATCAATTACTTTAGGTTTGTCTTTTTCATTCACTATTCCCACATCCTGAAGTACTGAACTCGCTACCATTGCAGCCGATCTGTTTGAAACGCCAGCCCCATCGCACACTAAAGCCAACTTATTTAAATTAACTCTTATTTGTGATTTGCTGAGTTGGGTGAGTTCTAAATGTGCCAGGGGAATCTTAGATTGTGGGACGAATTCCGGATCACCTAATTGAGAATCGCTGCTGGGACTTTCATTCGAGTCTTTTAACACCGTTGTAAAAGATATTGTTTGAAACTCCAAAGACGAACTGGCTGCACTTGTTTGTTCTTCAGTGTTTATTATTCACTCAATTTTCCTTTGTAATGCTTTTGTTGTCACTAGGTCCACTCCAGCAATCATCATTTTTCTATAGTTTCTTTAGGCTTTTAAAAAATGACGTTCTTTTGGCGGAACCTTTTCTGCACACTTACAACAATTGAAATCAGTGAATTTACAGTAACAAATATTAAAGAGTGTAATCTTTGCTTTAGCTGCAAATAAATCTGATTTTGAGTTTATTCTTGATGTAGGATACTTTTTAATTTTTCTGAATTTAGCATGATAATCTTTAAGCATCTGAAAAATTCTACGATTGCTTAGAACCGGAAAACAGGCTTTAATCCATATGGTTTTAACCTCATTTATCACTGCATTGGCAATTTCAGCAAAATCTGGTTATTTATTGCTTTTTTGTAACATTTCAAGTCGTATGAACAAATAATGTTTCATCACATCCTCATATGTAGGTAAAACCGATGAACACACTTGTTTTGGAGCCCCAAAAACAGAACAAAACACGCCTATCCGAGTTTTCGGCATTACTTGCAATTTTAGTCACACACTCACTACTTAAGAAAACAACGAATACTGGCGTGTGACGTAACTCGGCGTGGCTATCTTATGAATCCCTCTTCCGCCCCAACTCTAATGTAAACTTACAAGCAACAAACGCAGCAGAAAGTCGCACAAGCATGCTATGTGGCCAATGTTCACATTGGAGTTTTCAATTGTTAGTAATGTAAATGAAATTTTAATTAAAAACAAATTTTGTAAATTTCCTACATTTCAATTATATTGTGGCACCTGAAGATAGTTTACAAGAAATTCGAAATTTTGGGAAATTAACAAACTTAATAATAGACAACTTTTGATAACTAGCTGCAAGTGAAATTCAAAAGTTGATTTTTTCGATCCACCCTAATATGTAACTAAGGTGCTCATTAGCCTCCAAAGTGAGTCTTGATAATTGATAAAAATTAAATGCGTGTAGATTTAGCTGTATTGGTTCCGCATTTGTTTTAACGTCTAACAGAGGTGGTAAAAATGCTGGCTCCTCTTTAAGACTTTCTTCTAAATTTGTATAGGTAAAATGTTTCGAATCGAAAGAACAAGAATACGGCACACTTATCAAATATACGTCTTTAAGTGGGTGTACCTCTTCAGTTACACACTTCTCATGTAACAGCGTTTCTTGCGGCATTATAGCAAGGTATTCATCGCTACTAATTGTCTCTATTAGTGACTCTGTAATATTAACTGGAATATGTTTACATTGAGGGTCACGTTTAACTTGTAGTAAATTTTGAATACAGTTATCTTATTGATAATTTATTTCAATAATTTCTGTAATACAATCAAATTCTTGTTGCAATGCTCTGCAAATTTCTTTCAAATAGTAGGTGTGATTATCTAGCAACGCTACATATGGCGTGTTTTAATTTTAAGTCCTATCAGAGCAGATAATACATTTTAAGCATGCCTATGTAAAAAAATATCCCTAATAGTAAACTATCAATTAGAATACAAATGTGAAAATGTACACTAAAAGATAAATAAATGCTAAAACAAATATATTCAAGTTATCTGTTGTACTTTTCTTTATTTAAGGATAACTGTACTAATTTATGAACCAGAAAATCCACACTAGATGCATATGACCGGAAAATAGTCGAACCTCTAGATACTGTCTTTTTCACAATTTTTAAATCCAGTATATCCCGCATTCGCTACAGGTCCCGTAGCCTTCTTGGGGGTTGTTTCCATGCAATGTCTCATGCGGTTTAATATGTAAGGGTGTTTGTAGACATGCACCCTCACGACAAAGTAGCGGACCACTCTGTAATTTTAAGTTGATAATTTTCGCCTCAATCACTTACACACTTTTAAGGACATTGCGCTTTAAAAAATACTTTTTTATTTATTTTCCAAGTAAAATTGGGCGTTAAGTTCTGATGGATGAACTCATCCAAGTCATTAACAAAATAAAGGTAATCCCCAATCAAACATTTAAACGGACCCTATATATGGGTTTCAGTGGTCCCAATTTGCACGCATATAATGAAAAGTTTCGAAAGTCTCACCATCGATACCTCTCTATTAGCGAATCCTTTTAATGAAAATTCACTGAAATTGGGAATGGATACAAACCTAACGAAAAGCATCTTTTACACCTTGTTTTATAAAATAGCATTTTTCAGGTTATATTACAGGGAGCAATAAAGTCAAGTTGAGTTACTACAGCAAATCAAGTTCAGTCTTGCAATAAACTGTTGAGGTATCGCAAACTGCACACTTCACATCGAGTACTTGCTCAGTTCTAAAACTTATGACATAAATTATGGTTGCTTGGCTTTATTTATAGCTATTGGTAGACCTGCCTGGCTCGGATGGATTCCCCTGGTGTGCATTAGGTAATTTAGCTTACACATTGCAACGCACAAAACGATTAATCGAGTGCGAGGTTTGAGGATGTTGGCAAAGTAAAAAACACACACTACACGATCTAAATGGTTGTCTAAAGTAATATATTAGATTACATTAAGAAGTAAATTATTAGTTTACTATAGGGCCACGTGCTAAACGAAACCGCATCGTTTTTAGCGCATAGACAAAATAGAGAGGTGTCGATGGTAAGAGTTGCGGAAAATTTCTTCAAATGAGCGCGAATGGGCCGCTGGAACCCATATCGAATGTCTGTTTGTATGTTTCTAGGTTTATATATATATATATATATATATATATATATATATATATATATATATATATATATATATATATATATATATATATATATATATATATTGTTGCAAAGCATCTCAATAGATATATGTGCGGTGTTGCCACATCTCCAGAACTTTCCCAACATCTGGGAATTCTTGCACAATCTGGCAACACCGCCCCCACACCACCACCCCTGGGGGTGCCTGGGGTGACCCTCTCAGGCAAAGTCTCAACCCTCTAGGACCAAAAATAACAAAGTTACCAACTTGTACCCCGTGGGAACGGATAACTGAGGTCTGCACATTCCGAACACCCTGTATATACACCCTGTATGCGCAGAGAACCCTTATACCCTGTATACGCAGAGATCTTATATTACGAGAAACACCTCTTGTGTAACATAGGAGTGATGACCACATTTGGATCACCTGTATATACATCCCCCTGTATACACACGGGACCGATCTGTATTCACAGAACCTTCTAGTAAGAGAAGGTCCTGGAACCTTCTGGAATGGAACGCTCCAGAAACGAGGTACGGCAAGTATATAAACGCGAAAGCAGGCCATCCAGAGACACAGTTCAGTTAGAAAATGTTGAAGTGACTTGAAGAAGCAGTAACCAGTGTGAAGTATTAAAGAGTAACTACTGTAGTGCAAGTATAATAACTTGTGTGCAGATTAGTGATTGTAAGGCCAGATAAACTAAGTGTTTTGTGAGAGAGACATTCTAGAACTATTATTGTATCCATATTTAGAGAGTAAATAAAGTTGTTTTGTTAAAATTAAAAGTCTCACTTATCGAGAACCCGGAGAAAACGTAACAATATATATATATATATATATATATATATATATATATATATATATATATATATATATATATATATATATATATATATATATATATATATATACAAGGTGTGGCGCCACGACTTTTGGTTAGCCGTTTCTCAATAACTACTCCGATCTGAAATTTGAAAATTGACACACATACGATCAAGACGAATTCCAGCTAACTGAAAATAGTTTACTTTATGTCAAACTTCCGTTTTAACCGGAAATGACCATCAACTTGCGTAGTTTAAATACAACATGGTAATTTACATTATAGTTTGATAGTTTCGAATTTTACATTAAATTTGAGATAAATTATTACTAATACATCATATGTCAAAAATCAACCGTTTTCGAGATTTTTCGATTTTTTTGAAAATTCTCGCGAAAACCAAGGTTAACGTTGCACGCTCTCTCTCTCTCTCTGTGGAAATACAACTGAAGAGACTCAATTTTTGTACAGATTATCCTCAGATTGGCACCTAAACGACACATTTGAAAGCGTTTCTTTTAAATATGCAGGGTGATGGGAATTAGCCGTGCCATTTGGTAAAATTGAAATCACAATTACTCGCTTATTTCAAATGGAACATCCTATATTTTATGAGCTACTTTTCGGTTCGCATCCGGTTTCCCTTTCAACGTGTAATAGCATTCCCTATACCTAAATTCCACCGTTTCCCGAATGTTCCAATTTCATTGGATTCACTTGATTCAAATTTTCACAATATATTTAAAGCAGGCTTTGGAACTTGATAATATGCTTGTTGACGTCTACATGTCAAAAGAGCGTCAAGCGAAACTTATTTTCATAAAAATCGAGATACTATCAGTCAACGCGATGCAAAAATGGCAAATTTGCAGTACACAAACGACGATTTTTTGGAGCTCCTAATTATTTATGGTGAGTGTCAACGAATTGTGGGCCGAACATGTAGTGCATTTGCAGAAAAGTACCCGAATAAACCAAAACCCAGTAACGACGTGATAAAGAGGTTGTTGCAAACCATTTTCACTGAACTGGAATTCGTCTCGATCGTATGTGAGTAAATGGAGAGTGGGCCACGTTGAGACAAAATTTACATTACATTTTTTTTTTAAATACATCTTTGGAATATGTCAGCATTGTTTGACATCACGGTGATACTTCAGAGTACTACCCACATAAATATGTATTATGAAAGTTAAAATATGCAGTATTTAAAGTTTTTTAATTTTTTTATTTTCTATGTTTTTGTCTCAAGGTGGCCCTCAACCTGACCCCCCTTAAAACAATGCAAAATTGACCACTAGTATGTATAAAATTAGGTTGTTTCACTGAATTAGAAATCATAGCGGTTTAATCTCGAAGAAGACATTCCTATTATGAAGGTAAAATGTATTAGATAGTTGGAATTATGTAGTTAATATTTTTTTTATTAAGACTAATAATAAAATTCTTTTAATGAAAATACAAAAATATGCTTTAACGAGCATCATAATTATGAAATCCAAAATTTAGAAAGCGGTTTTGTTTTTGGTCTGGCCTATTTATGTTGGTGTTGGCATTCCACATCTAATCCCGCTATTTTTTATATAAGATATGTCAGGACAAACTGGAAAAATAAAGTAATTTTTATTTTTCCGCTCTTTTGTAAACAAAAGGCTTCATATTCCGCGTCATTATCTTGGACCTGTAGCACTTTTCCAAAATAAAAAACTCTCTTCTTGGTACTGAATTCAACTAACACGTAAGATTCTTTTTTTTTTGGCTCCTCCAAATTATCTGGATCATTTTCTATATCTTCGAGAGGATCCCACCTATCCGAAGAAGCGTCCGATACAAAAGACTGAGCACCAACTTCCTCTAAATCAGAGTCATCAGAATCAGATTTCTTACAAATCTTTTTTTCTGCCTTCCCTGATTTCTTAAGATTGTTCTTTCTTTCTTTATCTTTATGTTTTTCTTCTATTGTCAGTTTCTCTGGTGTGTCGGTAACAATTTTGCTATTTCCTTTTCTGGCCTTATTCTGAAATTGCTTCCTAGGTTTTGCTTTTGGATATCAAAGGAGAACTTCAGGTGAAATAATATTATTTCTTCCCCGTAGACCGTCATTTTTTGTATGTAAATTCTGGTGTTGTATGGATTCTGGTTCATCTGAGTTGTCATCTTCGAAGTGTACCTCATCTTCGTTTTGTAAGATATCAGGATGAGAGAAGCAGACAGACGACCATAGAAATGAGGAAAAGTAATCCCGCATTACGTCCCAGTTCGCGGAGTTGTAGTGCCAAACGACACGTGGGTGTGATGACTGTGTGACCTCGGGTTACATTGCGCACAAAGCAGTGACCATGCCGTGGTCTGAGGGGCCAAGGGGGGCGGTGATATGCCAATTGTTTTTCAGAGACTGGGTTTGCAAACTCTTTAGAAGTTTTTTCATATGTTAACAGTAGCTGTCGTTAAACATGTACCCAAACGATTTAAAAAAATGACGAGAAATTCTTATTTAGAATCCTTTAAAACCTGCCTGTACTGATTTTAATTGTTTTAAACTACTCCGCGGAAAATTATCCTTTTTGAAAAATTACTACCAAATTTAATGAAAAAATACTTTGAAGGTTTTTTCTTACGAAAACTGAAAACCCATTCTTATTCAAAATGCCGTAAAACCTGCTTCTGCATATTTCCATTGTACATAAATTATTTTTTTTTAATGTTTTTTTAACCCTGTAGCTCAGAACAACGAAAACCGGTACAGGCAGGTTTTAAGGAATTCTAAATGAAAATCCGTCTTCAGGTGTTTTTTTCTAAAAATAATCCATAATATATATTTTTTTAATTTGACCACATAAAAAGGTGGCAATTAAGCATGATTACGGCCCAAAAATAAAGCTGCAGATCAAAGGAATGTGTAAGGAACGTCTTGTTTCTAAAAGTCAGGGAATATGTGACAAGTGATTTCAATCGTAAATCAGTGAATGTCACCATAATTGCCAATCTATTAACCCACCGTACTTATTTCCGCCGCATAGATCATAAAACGTCTTATTTGGTAATGAATAATAAACAATGGCTTTTGTTGAGGTGAATGAATGTGTTTCCGAAGAGAAATTCATTATCGCCTGAGTTCCCTGTACCCTCCCCCGCTGACAAAGCCGATGAGTTATAACCATCTAATATACTAGGAGCGCCCCCACGCGGGGTCATAGACTGTCAAGTTTGACGAACGATTTCTAATATTACGTGATTACGGCTACAACGTCTGCAACCGCATTCAACTCGTTATACTGTCGTCTTTTAGCACTAACTTGTTTTTTATTGGTAGAAGTTAGAGCCGTTTTTCCACACCGGAATCTCTTAAGCGAACACAGAAGCCGGATCAAAGCAGATGGTAAATTAATGCGTTTGAGTTACATTCCTACTACAACTTGTCATAATAATGAAAATCGGTTCCTGCACTGGCATGATATCTTTTACATGGAGCCAAACCAAAATTATGTATCTAGCTAATGAAAATGTCTGATATATACTGCCAGGGTTTTATAATAGCTGTAAACTAAATATGGAGCAAAACTCGATTAGATCATTCATTCAATCATGAACATTATATACAAATGTAGGTCCTACACCCCATTTGTTTTCCAAGTACAGGGTGGCCAATTAAGCGAGGTAAGCGGCTGTATCTCGAAAACCGTTCACCATAGAGCTTTGGAAAAAAAATGTTTAGTAAATGTGGCTAAGAAAAATCGTTGGAAATTATTTTCAAGTTCGTCAGAATGCCTGCTAAGGGGCGTAATACCAAGAGGAAATGGAAAAAATAAGATATATCAGTAATATGTCTAGATAAACTCTATTAAAAATACCTGCAGATAAATGTCGTGTATATCGCAAACAATTTCTGTTTTAACTATTTTTCTCTAACTCTTCGGATAAAGTGGTGGGGGTAAGGCAAACATTGATTAGGAAAAAATGCAATATCTCGGGATAACCTCATTGTAAAATATTGAATTTTGTGTCATTTAAAAGAGTATATCTTGCTCTATCAACTGCATGGCAAGACATGTATTTGTTATTGTTACTGTAATCACTAGATGGCGCTTTTTAAAAAATTAACACATTTTATGATTTTTCTCAAGAAACCTAAATACAATGATATAAATATTACTACACAGATATAAAGAGGACTAAAGGCCAAAGCAAGTGGTGAAAATCCAAAGTTTCTATCTTTTGTCTAACCGGAGATATTAATGAAAAACTGATATTGCAATCAGTTAAACAAAATATTTCATTCCCTCTGTATGTAATTCTAAAAGATAAGCACTCTAGAGTCTCCTTAAATGCTCAAAGTGTCTGCCGTCACGTTCTACACACTGCTCGAGCCTATTTAGAGTAGAAAAAACGGCATCTTCCACTTCCGCTGTTGACAGACTACGAATTGCATTTAGGACTCTATTCTTCATATCTTTCTTGCTCGTAGGCTTTGTTTGAAGGACAAGGTCCTTTATTGGTCCCCACAAATAAAAGCCTAAGCATGTTAAGTCAGGTGACCTCGCTGGCCAAGGAAATATGCTTCCTCTTCCTATCCATCGGCCTGGATACGTCTCATCGAGATGTTCTCGCACATTAATTGAAAAATGTGCTGGACAACCATCGAGCTGCAGAAACACATTTTGCCTGGTTTCAAGGGGCACATCTTCCAATAAAACTGGCAATTCATTTCTTATAAACTCCAAGAAGAGGTTACCAGTAAGAGACTGGTCAAAGAAATAGGGTCCAATAATTGTACCTCCTATTACGCCACACCATACATTAAGACTCCAACGTCCTTGATGTTGTGAACATCTCGCATCCAGTGGCGGTTCTCGGTAGACCAATAATGCATATTATGCAAATTTACATTACCGTCGCTATGAAAAGTAGCCTCGTCCGTCCAAAGAACTTGCGTTAAAAAATTAGGATTTTCATTTATCATGTCTAAAAGCCAATGGCAATGATCCAGCCTCCGATCATAATCCTGCTCATTCAGCGCTTGATTTAAAACAATATGATACGGGTGTAGTCTAGAAATCAAAATAATTATCATTATATATTCAAAAGGACATTGTGATAAAATATGTTTATCTGCTGACATAATAGACGCATTATGTTATCGGATTTAAGTAACATAAAGCTGTTCATTATACCACAAGGGGCGTTCACTTAAGCTAGACAGTTACGTCATCAACAATTCATAAAGCTTAACTGTTACTACGTTGAAAGTTGAATAGTTGTGGTAATTTCAATGTTGTTAATAGACTTTGAGTAAAATAGTACTAATATACCAAAAGTCAAATAATATCGAGAAAACGTACTTGTTATTGATATGCGAAGATTTTGGTGGTTGATGTAACTGTCAAGCTTGGTTGAACAGCCCATAGTGCGATAATGAAATTCACTATAGCACTACTGCTACTACAACGAGAAACAAAACACGAATCTTTGGCTAACTAATTTAATAATAAAGACAAACAAACGCTACATTCACACCAATGAAATTAAGTAAAAAATGTCTGTTTCATCGTATTGCAAATAAAATTCAACTCTTTTAAGGGTCTTAAGTTTTAAAGAATGCCAGCAGATAAAGTTGTGTATCTTACTCGGATCATAAACGATCATTATGGTAACATGTCGTGTTATCTCATAATTTTTACGACTATCGTCTGATCATTTTCACAACCTTTATTATGATTCCTGTGAGATAAATAACAATAACTATTTTAAATTTCACGATATAATAAGCTTACCTATACTCTTTCAAAATATTTTGGATGGTGGTCCGTGATATTCCCAAGTCAAGATGCAATGTTCTTGTGCTAACATGAGGATTAAATTCTATATATGCCAAAACATTGATAATATTTTCTTCAGTTCTGGCAAAGCAGCGTCTTCGCAGCACCGGTCGGCTTAAGCTTACAGTTTCACGTAAGTTTTGCACCAAGCGAGGAAAAACTCTTCTGTCGTAATGGTGGCGATTCGGATACCGCATTGCATACACTCTTTCAGCAACTGCCGCATTTTGAAAGCACTCAAAGTAAACACCAATCATATCAACGGCTTCATCAATTGTAAACAATATTTTTAATATTTAAATTATACACCAAAGAACTCAGAGTAACTAATTTGACATTTCTTTAAAGTATTGTAATTTTGTCTTTTTTTCAAAGCCTACCTATTCCAGTTTTAGAGTATAATTATTGGACCGAACGAATAAGTTATAATTGCGTTAGGAATGCGTAAGTAAGTATTATTTTTAACAAAAAACTATAAAACTAAATTTGCAAATTAAGAAATTTCTGTTTTCAATCTTTAAATTAGTCAGTTCTGAAAGTGTTTTTGTTTAAGTTCCAGTTTTATCAGTTTTTCATTAATATCTCCGGTTAAACAAAAGATAGAGACTTGGGATTTTCACCACTTGCTTTGGCCTTTAGTCCTATTTCTATCCATGTAGTAATATTTATGTCATTGTATTTAGGTTTCTTGAGAAAAATCATAAAATATGTTAAATTTTTAAAAAGCGCCATCTAGTGATTACAGTAACAATACCAAAAACATGTCTTGCAATGCAGTTGATAGAGCACGAAATACTCTTTTAAATGACACTAAGTTCAATATTCTACAATGAGGTTATCCCGAGATATTGCATTTTTTCCTAATCAATGTTTGCCTTACCCCCACCAATTTATCTGAAGAGTTAGAGAAAAATAGTTAAAACAGAAATTGTTTGCGATATACACGACATTTATCTGCAGGTATTTTCAATACAGTTTATCTAGACATATCACTGATATATCCTATTTTTTCCATTTCCTCTTGGTATTACGCCCCCTAGCGGGCATGTGACGAACTTGAGAATAATTTCCAACGATTTCTCTTGGACACATTTACTAAAGATATTTTTTTCCCAAAGCTCTATGGTAAACGGTTTCTGAGATACAGCCGCTTACCTCGCTTAATTGGCCACCCGGTACAAGTGCTAGAGCTTTTAGAGAATACAGTTATTGCCTAATATTGAAAAGATCTAACATACTATAGAACTGAAACCCGCTAGAGATTAAAAATGTTTTGAACGGAATCATTCTAGACCTTTTAGAGAATACAGTTATTGCCTAATATCGAAAAGATCTAACATAATATAGAACTGAAACGCGCTAAAAATTAAAAATATTTCGAACGGAATCATTCTGGATAAATACTCTTTTCCAAAACTAATAAGGTTTCATGCCCGCCCCTGTTTTTCCTCACTGACCATCATTTCTACCATCAAAACAACACAAAAGTCGTCACTTGGCTTTTTTGCTCAAATCAGGCGAATAGAAAACCATTAGCTAATTAACACTGTATAACATTTTATTTTGAATGGCTTAGCAAATTTTAAACTAAACTAAATTCAATAGCTATTTAGCTGAAAAAAATTAATGTTCTATTCCTATGTCTTAATTAAATGCCTTCTCACCACAATTAGAACTGTAGACCGGTTTCGCGCTAATTAGAGCTCGTCAGTACGGCATACTAATTGCAGCGAAATACACCTATAAAGTAATACGGCTATGGTAGCCAGCCGTCCAACACTAAGTGAGATATAAAACACGAAGCACGTGCCGCCATCTCGTTGCGGAACCAAGTAGTACGTTGTTACGGCAGCTCCAAATAACACAAAGTATTAAATATTAGATACTGTATACAATCGACTAACAATTTCGTAAAAAAAGAAATATGAGCAGAAAATTCGAAGAAAACGGGCTTGAAAGCTGTCTTTTTCACATCTTGAAGCCATATTCCCCTTAAACCCTGCCTACCCTGCACAGCACCCCTATCACTACAGGTACCGTAACTTCCTTGGCGGGTAGGAACAAGACATTTTTCTTGTGGTTTATGCAGCGAGAGTGGTTGTATGCACGCGAGGGGGAAGCAAAATCCCCACGACGAAGCAGCCACCCTCCAACCCCTGCTTTGTCATATGCAATCCCCCCTCGTGTGCATACAAGCACCCTCGTTGCATAAACCACAAGAAAAACTTCTTGTTCATACCCCCCAAGAAGTAACGTGACCTTGGGCAATAAGGGTACTGTGCGGAGTAGGCAGGGTTTAATGGAGATAATGTATAATGTATATATTAACAATGAAACAGGCCAATGTTGTCACCTGAATGACACAGGGATGTTCATGTACGTCAAAAAATTAACAATAAGAACGACAATAGCACACACAATAAGCATAACAATTAAGGAAAATTTTTCCTTAAATAATACAAAACAAAGATACTTATAAAACACACTTATAACGTTTATAACGTTCAAAAGATAAGAGCTGCAGAATCCAGATATGGCTTCAAATAGACAGCTTTCAAGCAGTTTTGTATATTTTCAAACCATAAGTAATTTTCATAAAATATAGTACATTGTTTCTACCACATAGGCTATACTGATAATCAGAATGATGCCTGCTCGTATTTGCTATTAAAAACATTTTTATGGAAATTCACTTCCATAACACATTTGCTGCATCCAGTCTTTTCAAAAATGTGTATATATTTAAAAACAATAAATTTATTTCGATGAAATATAGTACATTGTTTCTACTATATAGGCAACCAAGTTTGATGCCTGCTTTCATCAAAGAAAGACATTTGCTATTAAACATATTTTAAAGAAAATTCCCTACCATAACGCACTTGCTGCGTCCAGAGATTTTTATAGTTTGAGGGATATTTATGCAGCTGCACCGGAAAGCTTTGCTTTTTATTGTAATGATGTGATTTGGATTTTTAGGCTCTATTGTTAAGTACCCTTGTGATAGGCTAGGTTTTTATTTTGTTAGCTTTACCACTTGTCTGATTTAAAATTATTGTAACTAATAGAACAAATAAATATGTTTATTATTATTATCATTATTATTGTTATAGAGCCAATATCTTACGAGTTACCTCGTCCATTCGGCACACAAGGGCTAAACATTTAAAAAGAATTTAAAATTACTCACATCTTTAACATGTAGCTCTACATACAATATTCATCACATCTAACATGTACACAAATATTTATGGCTTGCATAATTGATGTCCAAGTGTGCGAAGCAGCATCATCAAATTTATAGGTCCTTCGTATTCAAGCATGACCATAAACCTACATGCTTGCAATAATTTGTACTACAAATATCCCCACGGAATGTTGAGCATTATATTCTTGTTGTTTATAATAGAGCAAAATGCACTACTAATTGTTCAAGTCCCACATAGTAAACGTACTCACTAAGAGTGGTTAGTTAATAAATATAGTAGCAACCTGTGCTTCGAACTCTGTCTAGCTATAGCAAATCATACATGCATTGTCACTTAAAAACTAGGTATATATAAAATGTCTGGACGCAGCAAGTACGTTGTCCAAGACTAGATGCATTCTCGCAACAATTAGAACCGTAGACCGGTTTCGCTCTCATTAGAGCTCTTCAGTACGGCATACTAATTGCAGCAAAAATGCACCAAAAATAACACGGCTATCGTATAGCCAGTCTTAAAACACTAAGTGAGTAGCGAACGTGTCGCCACCTAGTTCGGAACCAAGTACTTGTTGTCACGCCCGCTCCAAATAATACAGAGTATTAAAAATAGAGACGGTATACAACTAACTAACAATTTAAAAAATTGTTAGCCCTGGCCCTAGTGTTTTAAGACTGGCTATACGATAGCCGTGTTATTTTTGGTGCATTTTTGCTGCAATTAGTATGCCGTACTGAAGAGCTCTAATGAGAGCGAAACCGGTCTACGGTTCTAATTGTTGCGAGAATGCATCTAGTCTTACATACTTTGTCCCTATATTGGGGTAGAAATGGGCCAGGGCTAACAATTTTTTAAATTGTTAGTTAGTTGTATACCGTCTCTATTTTTAATACTCTGTATTATTTGGAGCGGGCGTGACAACAAGTACTTGGTTCCGAACTAGGTGGCGACACGTTCGCTACTCACTTAGTGTTTTACGTTGTCCAAGTGAATTTTCATAAATATGTTTTTAACAAAATTCGCTACCAAAACGCGCTTACTGCGTCTCGATTTTTTTTAACATGTATCATATTTCGATGAAAAATGCAAAAATGCAACAAGGAATCTTCAAAAAAAATTGTAGGTATAACTAACGACTTATGGGCCAGCCTGTGATTGTCAAAATAATTTTATAAGATGCATCTCAAGACATGCTATAAGTAACGTATCATATCTTGCATGATGACAATTATATTGAGCTTTACCGTAGAAATGCGTCAGCCTGTATATATGTAAACAGAAAGTAAACCTAGATATGGATTCTAGGGAGCCCAGTTTGCGGTCATTTGAAGAAATCTTTTTAAATTTAAAAGTCGCGGTCTCCTCATTAACGAATTTTTTTCTACGAAAATTAACTAAAAATTATAGACAATTAAACTGTAAATGAGCATCATTTACAGTATTTAATTTTAATGAAGGTAATAAGCTTAGAGAAAGCGAAATTGTTCCTTCTGGAAATTCGCTAATAAATGTTTTATATTAAAAATTACTTTGCCAATATAAACAATAGTTTCAATGTGCAGCTGGAAATTAAAACGACAATAAAGCATATTAAGTTGAAAGAAACTGGGCCAGCGGTTCGGTAAGTGTTTACGTATGTGATGATTACGATGGAAAATGCGAGATAGACAAAAAAAATACTTGGATTGGCGACAACGAGTATTAAGAAAAAACGGGGGCATTAAGTTGGAGACAGTTACCATAGTAGCAAGGGTCCTTTTTCGGGTAAAATTCTGTGTTTTGTGTTGGAATAAGTGGCAAATATAGAAAAAGAGAGACTGCTGAACGATAGAAAAGTATAAGGAGACTGGGTGAGATTTAACCTTTTTATTAACATTTATTCGATTATCTGGATGTAATAAAGAGCCCAAGGTTTTAAGTGGTCGATATGAACAACTTTTAAAAATGAAAATTCAAATAGGCACACGCCACCCTAACCAATCAAAAGAAAATAATAATAATTGTATTTTTCTGATACTTGGAGAAAACGGTAATGTAAATTATTAATGTTTACTTAGAGTAAGAAAATAGGGTAGAGAAGAAATTGTTTGTAAAAGATTTATCCTTGTAGTTCTTCTTTTTTCGTAGGAAATAAATTAACTATTTATTAAAGGGTTTTCTTAATTATATTCTGACTCTAACCTTTTGAAAGTAGAGATACTAGCTATTTTGTTAAGTAAAGAGTAACGAGCTTTTGACTCTATAAGAATTGACGAAAAGCCGCCGATTACAAAACGATAAACTTCACTCAAACTACTACCAAAGCGTCAGAGAAAGGGTCTATTTGAAATTAATTTTCTGGAAATATTTTAGTAAAATGAAGGGCGATGATGGTTGATACTTAACGGCTTGCAGAACACTCTTTACATAATTCGTATTTTTTTCAGGTTAATTGCCTAAATGTTGTAAAATTTGACGTTTCAAATCGCGATTTGACGTTTTGAGGAAAGCCCCATTTTTTTTAATATCTCTAACTTTTTGGTCTTTAAACCTACATTTGTGTAAACCGGTTTATTCTTAATAATACAAGCCCCCGTACCAAATTTGGTTTCCCTCACTTTGTTATTTCCGGAGATATGAGTTTTTCCCGAAAGAAAACACAAAACTTTCCGGGAACACCTAGTCCAATTTTCCTGGCTAACGAACTTACCCAAGCCACTTGCAAAAGAGAGGTATGTACCAAATTTGCTCATAATCGGCCCATTATCTTTGAGTGAGCGGTGTGATACACACACACACAATATATATATATATATATATATATATATATATATATATATATATATATATATATATATATATATATATATATATATATATATATATATATATATATATGTGTGTGTGGGAATTAATTTTATCTCAACAACTGTGTGCATAAACGTTCTGCCGCTAACGATATGCATAGTTGTCCGGGCGCTACAGAGTGACGCGCGTGTGTCGAGGGACAAGGGAGTTAATAGTGTGTCAGTGTCATTAGAATGACGGATGTTGTTAAAAACACTCATGACACATAGAAAGGTGTCAGCACAAAAGTGTCATTCAACACGGTGTTACACATGACTAGTTCGTACGAGACGGTTGGAATGTGAAGAGAGCTTGAGTGAACATAGTGCGCGAGAAGTACGACGAGAGAGTACCTAGAGACGCCGAGGTACTCAACGACGGTGTGCAAGGCCATCCATCCACGACGACGACGCTAACAGATGGATCCCGTAACTAAAGACGATAGTCTGTCTATTACTTGTTATTTAATTACTTCACCATTGTTATGTTTATAGAGTTCTACAATATAGTTATAGTTAAAATCGGCATAGTTTCAGTCTTAAAAGCACGCACGACCTAAAACCTTACATATCTCTAGAAACGGGGACTCATTCCGGGATATACGTGAGTGTTCCAGGGATAAGACACCCTATAAATGGGGGCTCCAGCCGCGATATAAACAGTGTGGTAGCTGAAAGACAGTTTCTTGCCGGAATATAAGTGTGTACAGTGTATTATGGAAATCTACAGTAGCCAGGACTCGACCTAAGACGCAAGGCCGCAGCACCAGCAGCTACACGTACGCGACGTTTCACATACCTGAAGTTACGGTAGACGTTCTAAGAATTGAGGTAACAATATGAAGACGTTAGGAGATATAGACATTATTTTGAACAATATAAAGTCGGCTCATACTAGTGCTATAAAGAACTTGCCTAAACTTATTTTTCAGAGCGAAG
The DNA here is from genome assembly GCA_964006375.1 of Tillus elongatus. Classification (NCBI taxonomy): domain Eukaryota; kingdom Metazoa; phylum Arthropoda; class Insecta; order Coleoptera; family Cleridae; genus Tillus; species Tillus elongatus. The sequence goes on from OZ023265.1 coordinate 29,762,573, forward strand.
GTGATAGAAAAAATAGACAAAGACTGCGTGAGTTTAACGGTTTTGATTTCGGGGTGTTTTCTGAGGAATATAAAGACAAAATCACCTTTGTCAGTGCTAATTTTTCGGACAATGACCTAACGTCGGTTGCAAATATTTTGTGTTTGGACTATAATTGTGATAAAGACGCGTTAATAAAAAACATTTGCGATAATCTAGTAGACATTACAAAACTGTCTATGCGTGAGGACGGCGAGACTGAAGAAGACAAAGAAGCCGAGAAGGAAGATCATCTTTCAGAAAATTGTTCTGTTTATTCAAACTCTTCATCGAATGGAAAAACATTCTCTGCTATGAATTTTAGGGACGTAGAAGATTCGATTCAACGCTTTGATGGAAGCAGTGGCTACCCAATAGAAAAATGGATTCAAGATATGGAAGACATGGCTGATCTATGTTCATGGAATCAGCTGCATATGTTTATTTTTGCAAAAAAATCATTGACAGGTCTCGCAAAGCTGTTCATACAAGGAGAAAAGAATATAAAATGTTGGAAATCTTTGAAAGAAGTTTTAATCGACGAATACTCTTCAAGATTAAATAGTGCCCAACTGCATAAAGCACTATCTGAAAGAAAGTTGATGAAAAACGAAAGCATTCATGAGTATTTCTTAATAATGAAGGAGATTGCTAATCGAGGCAGAGTTGAAGATGAAGCATTAATGCATTATGTCATAGATGGTATAACAGATGAACCATCGAATAAAATATTTTTGTATGGGGGCAAGTCATTTAAAGAATTCAAGGAAAAACTGCGAATATACGCTGAAATGAAAACTAAACAGGAATCTTACAAGCCGAACACAGGGAAAAATAAAGCAACAGCTTCCAGTTTAACAGAAATGTCAAATGCCAAGTCGACGCAGATGACAAAAATTCGTTGTTTTAACTGTGGTAACCAAGGCCATAAGTCGAATGAGTGCAGATCTAAAAATCTAGGCACCAAGTGTTTCAGATGTAATAAGTTTGGACATAAATCTTTTGAATGTCAAACTCAAAACAAAAAGAGTGGCGCTTCTCCAACCAACCCCACCACGTCGAATGTGCAAAACGTTGAAGTAATCACGATGAGCAAAATGCACAGAATTATAAGGATCAATAATGAAAATATTATTTGTCTGGTAGATACCGGAAGCCAAGTTAACCTTATAGGGTCAGAAGTATACCGACGTATTGGAGCACCAACTATGCATGATTCTAAAATAGTTTTAAATGGTTTCGGTAAGTCAAAAGTGAAACCTTTGGGCTATTTTAACTGTCAGATCGATTTAGATGACGTACTGGTTGATACCAAGATGCATGTTGTCAACGGTGAATATATGTCTAGTAATCCTGCTATACTAGGTCATGAATTTCTCAAACATGTTGAACTTACGATTAATCCAAGTGGGATGACCATCAAGAAGATCGACGACGGCGACGGCATTAAAGAAATAATGCAAGTAGATGTACTTGATGAAGTTGATATTGGAAATGAAGTACCGACGCGTATAAGAAAAGAAGTTGAACATATTGTGAAGATGTATAGACCAAGAAAATGCAAAACTGCAAACGTTGTGATGAAAATGTTAGTCAAAGACGAAGAACCGATCTACAATAGTCCTAGAAGACTATAATTTTTTGAAAGAGAGATTGCTGATCACCAAGTTGAGCAATGGGTTCGAGAGGGTGTAGTAGAACCCTGCACTTTCGAATATGCCAGCCAAGTGGTAGTAACCAAGAAAAAAGATGGGACACCAAGAGTATGCATTGATTATAGAAGAATCAACCAAAAGATAAAAGCCTGGACGCAGCAAGTGCGTTATGGTAGTGAATTTTCATAGAAATGATCTGGCACAAAATATTTTATTATAAATTTTTTTCTTGTAACATAGAAATCTAAATTTTGGTGCACAGTTTTCTTTTTATATCGTAAACCTACCTACCAAATTTGGTTATCATAGATTTCTTATTTTTTTAAATAAATTTTTTTTTCAAATTAAAACTCAAAATTTTCCCGGAAAATCTCGTTTGATTTTCTTGACTAACAAACTTGTCAAAGCCATTTACAAAAGAAAGGTACATGCCAAATTTTATTAAAATCATCTTATTACTTTTTGAGATAAGAATTTTTTTCGAATGAAAACTCAAAATTTTCCCGGAAAACCTCGTCCGATTTTCCTGGCTAACGAACTCATCCAAGCCATTTACAAAAGAAAGGTACATGCCAAATTTTATCAAAATCGGCCCATTATTTTTTGAGTTATCGGTGTGATACATATATATATATATATATATATATATATATATATATATATATATATATATATATATATATATATATATATATATATATATATATATATATATATATATATATATATATATATATATATAAACATATAAAAATTGAAACTGACCCCGGATATGGGTTCTAGGGGTCCTAGATCGCGCTCAAAAGTCGAGATCTCCTCATTAGTGAATTTTTTCTAAGAAAATTCACTAATAAAAGACCGATTTCCACTGCCGCTTATAGAATATCAGCTAGACAAGCTGCAAAAAGATCGTGTTTTTAGCACAATTGATCTTAAGAATGGTTTCTTTCACGTTCCCGTGGAAGAACAAAGCCGAAAGTATACAGCATTTGTGACGCACCAAGGTCAATATCGATTCCTGAAAGTTCCCTTTGGTCTTTGTATAAGTCCATCCTTATTTATGAGATATATCGACGTAGTTTTCAGAGATCTAGTAAACAAAGGAATTGTACTGCCCTACATGGACGATTTAATTATTCCAGAACCAAGGACGACAAAGCAAGTACAAAGCTTTTTGGGACTTGCCAGCTATTTTAGAAAATTCATTCCAGGATGTTCAGTGATAGCATCGCCGCTAACCGATCTTTTGAAAAAGGATCGTACCTTTAAATTTGGGTTCAAAGAAAAAGATGCATTTATGAAGCTCAAGCAGATATTAGCCAAGAAGCCAGTGCTAAATATTTACTGCCAAGATGCCGAGACAGAATTGCATACAGACGCATCAATGGAAGGATACGGAGCCGTTCTTCTCCAACGTTCCTATGAAGATAACCAGATGCATCCAATTTACTACATGAGTAAGAAGACATCGGACGCCGAAAAGAAGTACTGCAGCTATGAGTTAGAAGTTTTAGTAATAGTCGAAGCACTTAAGAAGTTTAGAGTATACTTACTTGGAACACGCTTCAATATTGTGACAGATTGCTCTGCCTTTGAGAAGACTATGAGCAAGAGGGATTTATCAACAAGGATTGCAAGATGGGCCTTACTACTTCAAGATTTCGATTGTACCGTAGTTAATCGATCAGGTACCAGAATGAGGCATGTGGACGCTCTAAGTAGAAACCCTGTTATGTTGGTTTGTACTAGCATTCCCCAAGCTGTACGAAATAGTCAAGAAGAAGATGGCGAAATCAAGGCAATCAAGGAAATTTTAAAAGAAAAGCCGTATAAAGATTATATCTTGAAAAACGACTTACTTTACAAAATGGAAGACGAAAGGGAAGTAGTTGTAATTCCTAAGCAGATGCAACAAGAGTTAATTAAAGAAGCACACGAAGAAGGACACTTTGCAGTCAGAAAAACTGAAGACTTAATAAAGAGAGAATACTACATACCGAATGTAAAGAAGAAGATTGAGAGGTATATTAGAAATTGCATTCCTTGCATCTTATCTAACAGGAAGCATGGAAAGCAGGAAGGATTTTTACATCCACTTAAGAAAGATGACATTCCTTTACAGACATACCATATTGATCACCTTGGTCCTCTTGAGTCTACGAACAAGAATTACAAATATATTCTTGCCATAATTGACTCATTTACGAAGTTTGTCTGGTTATATCCGACGAAGAGCACCTCCTCGAAAGAAGTTATTGCCAAACTTGAGATCCAAAGAAAGATATTCGGAAATCCTGTTAACATTATTTCCGACAGAGGCACAGCCTTTACCTCAGAAGAATTTGAATCTTACTGTAACGAGAATGACGTAAAGCATCATAAGATTACTACTGGTCTACCAAGAGCTAATGGTCAGATAGAACGAATTAACTCTATTATTATTTCTGTTCTCACCAAGATATCCTTAGAAGACCCAGCAAAATGGTACCTTTACGTAGATCGTGCCCAGAGAGTTATAAACTCCACCTACCAAAGAAGCATTGGAACCACGCCATTTGAATTGCTGATGTGTGTCAAGATGAAAGATAAAGTTCAAATCAAGATAGGAAAAATCATCGAAGAAGAAGCGAAAAACCAATTTCAAGAAGATAGAGAAGAATTGAGACGATTAGCAAAGGAGCAACTGCTCAAAGTCCAGGAAGAAAATAAGAGAACGTATAACCTGAGAAGAAGAAAACCTGCCGCTTATGGGTTAAATGATCTAGTCGTCATTCGAAGAACCCAGTTCTGCCCAGGGAAAAAGTTGAAGTCGAAGTTCATAGGTCCATACAGAGTCGTGAAGGTCAAGACCAACGATACCTACGATGTCAAGAAAGAAGGTCTCCACGAGGGTCCAACCTACACTTCTACATGTTCCGAATATATGAAGTCATGGCGTAAAATGTGTTCAGATGACAATGGTTCATCATCCGAGACGGATGATGGTCAGGAGAGCCGAGTTGTGGCAATTAATTTTATCTCAACAACTGTGTGCATAAACGTTCTGCCGCTAACGATATGCATAGTTGTCCGGGCGCTACAGAGTGACGCGCGTGTGTCGAGGGACAAGGGAGTTAATAGTGTGTCAGTGTCATTAGAATGACGGATGTTGTTAAAAACACTCATGACACATAGAAAGGTGTCAGCACAAAAGTGTCATTCAACACGGTGTTACACATGACTAGTTCGTACGAGACGGTCGGAATGTGAAGAGAGCTTGAGTGAACATAGTGCGCGAGAAGTACGACGGGAGAGTACCTAGAGACGCAGAGGTACTCAACGACGGTGTGCAAGGCCATCCATCCACGACGACGACGACGCTAACAGATGGATCCCGTAACTAACGGCGATAGTCTGTCTATTACTTGTTATTTAATTACTTCACCATTGTTATGTTTATAGAGTTCTACAATATAGTTATAGTTAAAATCGGCATAGTTTCAGTCTTAAAAGCACGCACGAACTAAAACCTTACATATCTCTAGAAACGGGGACTCATTCCGGGATATACGTGAGTGTTCCAGGGATAAGACACCCTATATATATATATATATATATATATATATATATATATATATATATATATATATATATATATATATATATATATATATATATATATATATATAAACATATAAAAATTGAAACTGACCCTGGATATATGTTCTCGGCGGCCCAGTTCGCGCGTCATTTAAAGAAATTTTTTCAAAATTCAAAAGTCGAGATTTCCTTATTAGTGAATTTTTTAAAAGAAAATGCACTAATTTGCTTGGTAACTTCTACTGGATAATAGATTGTAACGAAATTCCCGTTTCGTTTTAATCCAGAGTCACGCTACTAATGAAGGCTTAAATACGTAAAGTCACCTTATTGTCTGCACTACAACAAATTTTTCATCTGATTGCGCGTGGAGGGAATGGAACAGGAGAATCTGCAACAGAATTTGTGTCACGTCTGCCGACACGTAACTGTCCATATCCCAGACATTTTGGCGAAACACGCAACGGCAGTTGACACCCTGAATTTCAAGCACATAAGGTACTTTAAAATATTTTCTAGGGTAATGCCTCAAATAAATTTACAGTGGAAATAAAAATAAGTGGCTGTTATATGCAATGAGAGTCTAAAGCATGGAATAAATTGAGCAAAATCTAAATAAAAGTTTGAAAGAAAACCTCAAATATGTAGGTTATTTTGTTTAACAAAAATACATATTTTCAGTTGAAACTTAATTTTGCATCATCATTATTTCTCATAGAGTAATGATGTGATCAACATTTTATTAAATAACCAGCCACTAAAACAAAAAGCAGAATGACCCCTAAATTTCAAAACAGTAACGAAGAGTGATACGTAAGGCACCTATTTCAACAACGAAGTTTTCTTTATCAGCAGCTATTGTTAAACTAAGTCAACCAACAACAATCCCCTATTTTTTTATTGATTTTGAGCAATCTTTTCATTGTTGACCCGACAGTGTAAAAATGTTATCATCTAACATGAGGAGTTTTTCGGGTAAAACACAATTGCATGTGAAAAACCGTACAACAGTTGAAATAAAGAATAGACTGTAGACAGGTATTGTTAAACTAAGTCAACCAAAAAAATCCCCAATTTTTTTATTGATTTTGAGCAATCTTTTCATTGTTGACCCGACAGTGTAAAAATGTTATCATCTAACATGAGGAGTTTTTCGGGTAAACCACAATTGCATGTGAAAAACCGTACAACAGTTGAAATAAAGAATAGACTATGTTGCTAAGCAAAGACATTATCATAATATTTAGGCTTTCGAAAAGCCTGGTATTTTCTACAGGTCACACAGGTAAAGTGTCAGTTTAATATCGAATTTTAACGTATAATTGCAACAGAAGTCTTATTGGATTCTGAGTGTAATGATACAATTTACTACCACTCAAAGGAGTTAAATTTTAATCATCGGATGCAAGGATAAGACTAAAACTCCGCAGGACGACTTGTTTAATGGATAATATCCAAATCCCTCTACCAGACAATCCACAGTCAATAAGATTGAGCCTAAGTATCAGCGCTGATCACATGTTCCACTCTTCAGTCATCAAGATTGAGTCTAACCTTAGAAAAACTGGTGGTCTTAAAGATGTTAAAAGACCTGGATGTCCAAAGGCGAGTGAAGAATATAGGCTAATCATTTTTACTTCCACATCTTCACAACCTATGGAAGAATTTTACAAAATTTTAAAAATTTTACAAAACCGAAGGACAATGATGGTTGAAGCTGAAACCTAAGGCTTTAAAACACATTTATTAAGGTATTTCTTCTACACAATCTGTATTTGTTTTAGATTATTTATCTGAAAATTGCACATTTTAACGTCTCGAATCACGAATTTTTAAGAAGAAAATTTATAAAATTTTAAAAACATTTTTTCTGCTACTTCCTGACATTTTTGCGTCAAGAAAACTTAAACGCTGTATGTAGCATTCAATTGGTTTTGTTAACCACACAAAATATTTTGTTTTTGTGCTTTCCTTTGATCGCCAGTGGTAACCAAATTTTTTATTTAAATGCCTATATATTTTTTGCTTTCAATGTAGAGATGTGAGTTTCTGCACGTAGGGTAAGTTTGATAATGCAAACGCATATACCAAATTTGGTTGTAACAGCTTTGTTATTTTTGAAGATACAAAATTTTCCCGAAAAAACAGGACCAATTTTCTGGATGGAGGGACGTTTTTCGTAAAACGAAACAGGCCGATTTGCGTCCAGAGAATTTTTTATTTTTTTAAAGAAACGCTAAAACACGTCAATTTTAATATTGAGGGGGACATGTTTTGACATAAAACTCAATTTTGTCACATCAACCCCTTAAGGGTGGTGATAACAACCCTTATATTTTAAATAGGGAACATGGGTCGAGTGTTACATTATCTGATAGCTCTTTCTTTTCTGAATTCAGCACCCAAATTTTTTTTGAAGTTTTGTCACTTCGTTTCAAAATTATTCACAGTTGGAGTTGCAAGAACATATTTCATTGTGATAAGAAATGCAGTAATTAGTCAATTTTTCGTAAAAAAAAAACAAAACAAAACCAGACGTTCAAAAATGTTTATTCAGTTAAGTAAGTGTTCAAATTGTTGACCACCAGCTTCCATACAAAAGTAAAAATTTTGTTCAAAACGAGCTCTGACAATCTGGAGCATTTGTGGAGTTATTAGGCGGCATTCTTCAACAATGCGTCGTCGTAATTCTTCCAGAGACCCCGGTTCTGTTGCGTAAATTCTACTCTTTAAATGGCAGCATAGAAATAAGTCTGAAGGAGTTAAATCCGGTGATCTAATGGACTCAATAGCACACATACATCATTTATAAGCTCTTTCTTTTCTGAATTCAGCACCCAAATTTTTTTGAAGTTTTGTCACTTCGTTTAAAAATTATTCACAGTTGGAGTTGCAAGAACGTATTTCTATCATTGTGATAAGAAATGCAGTAATTAGTCAATTTTTCGTAAAAAAAAACTAAAACAAAACCAGACGTTCAAAAATGTTTATTCAGTTAAGTAAGTGTTCAAATTGTTGACCACCAGCTTCCATACAAAAGTAAAAATTTTGCTCAAAACGAGCTCTGACATTCTGGAGCATTTGTGGAGTTATTAGGCGGCATTCTTCAACAATGCGTCGTCGTAATTCTTCCAGAGACCCCGGTTCTGTTGCGTAAATTCTACTCTTTAAATGGCCTCATAGAAAGAAGTCTAAATAAGTTAAATCCGGTGATCTAGGGGAGCACTCAATAGCACCTCTACGCCCAATCCATTGTCTTGATTTTCTTGATTGCGATAATCATTTTCAACAATGTCAATTAGTAGAGGGTAAACGATATCCTCTAGTAACTCCAAATACGTTTCGCCACACAAACTGCCATCAAGAAAACTTGGTCCGATTAAACGGTCTCCAAAAATGCCAGTCCAGACCTTCAGTTTCTGTGGAGTTTGAGTGTGGACTTCGTGAAAATTTCTTGGATTATTATCTGCCCAATAACGACAACTATGACGATTGACTGTAGAGTTTAATAAAAACGTACACTCGTCTGAAAAACAGATATAGAACAGAAAGTTCACGGTATCAGCTATAGGTGCAGTCATAAATTCACAAAACTCCAGCCGGCGATCAAAATCATCTTCATTCAGTTGTTGTACAAGATGAATTTTATACGAGTGATATTTATGATGCTTCGATATTCGCTGAACAGTTCTTCTTTGGATGTTTGAAACAGTAGCCATTTTTCTCGTGCTCAAAGTTGGGTCTGCAGAATTTGTCCCAAAACTTCAATCTCAGTAGTCTCATTTCTAGCCGGAAATTCCCGTTTTTTGTTGGCTACGGAACCACTTTGTCGAAACTTTGCAACTAACTCCAAAATGTATTTTCTGTTAACATGTCTGTTCGGATGTCATAACTTCACAAACTCCAGCCTCCGATCAAAATCATCTTCATTCAGTTGTTGTACAAGATGAATTTTATACGGGTGAACTTTACGATGCCTTAATATTCGCTGAATAGTTCTTCTTTTGATGTTTGAAACAGTGGCCAATTTTCTCATGCTCAAAATTTTTTCAGCAGCAATTTGTCCTAAAGCTTCAATCTCAGTAGTCTCATTTCTAACCGGAAATTCCCGTTTTTTGTTGGCCACTGAACCACTGTTAACATGTCTGTTTGGATGTCGTTCATTAAACAAATTTGCAGTACGGTTGGCACAGTCATCGTGTTTGAAAAAGAGTAATTATTTCAACTCTTTCTTCTACAGAATACACCATTGTGAAATTAATTTTCGGTACTACTATCAAGTATCAAACCGACCCATAAACTGAAATAATAAACCGCATCTCTCATTCCGATAAGAAATGTTCTGGTAGTCGATTTTTTGTTTACAAACCAACAAAACCTTGACTATCAGCACATTTCTTATCGGAACGAGTGAAATGCGTTTTTACATCTTCAACTGTGAATAATTTTTAAACGAGTTGATAAAACTCCCAAAAAAATTTAAAATTTGTGTGCTGAATTCAGAAAAGAAAGAGCTTTCAAATGGTGTAACACTCGACCCATGTCCCCTATTTAAAATACAAGGGTTGTTAACCCTTAAGGGGTTGATGTGACAAAGTTGAGTTTTATGTCAAAACATGTCCCCCTCAATATTAAAATTGACGTGTTTCGGGGTTTCTTAAAAAAATATTCTCTGGACGCAAATCGGTCTGGTTCGTTTTCAATGCGCCACCCTATATAATATAAATAAACCCACTTACCCAAACGTCCCTCTACCCATACCTCCCCACTCGCCCCTATAATGTAAAATTGACAAATATAAATTTAAGGAAGGGGATTCACAGATGTTTGGAAGTCAATGGCTTTCACTTTGAACATTTGCTATTAATTGCAAGAGAAGCGATTAGTGATTAATTTTTTGGTGTGTTGTAGTTCGTCAATCAGATGAATTTCTTTGTTACCATTCGTTCCTGCAATAAATCACAAGCCCCTGTTCCACAATCTATGTAATAACATTTAACTGCTGGAGAGCTTATACGATGTAATAAAGCCTGTAAAGTGTAATAGAAGCAGATGATCAGATTTTCGCATTATTATTATTAAAATATTTACATAAAAACATTATAATCTGCCTCGCTATTGAATATATTCAAAACAGTCTGTAGCGGCATATTCTCCTGGACGACAGAAATAGATTGGTTCCGTTTTTGTCTATTTACGCCTTTCAGCACTGCCTAATTTAAATACTCATTTATTGACCGGAAGTGTGTTGAGTAGTTCTCAGAAGCGCCGTATAATTTCGTTTAGTTTCTAACCGGCAGAGACCTCTCTCGGTTTGTAGCTGAAGTCAGAAAGGGGGAAAGTAGGATCAATAGCAAGCTCAAAAGAATCTTGTCCCTCACCAGATGTCATATGGAGCTAATATAGCCCAATATGACTTTATTTAAGGGCGATATACCTAAATTAAAAGTTTTCGTATGTGTTTTATTCTTTTAAGTGAAAGTATTTTGTGAAATGGCTTTTATTCATCAAATGGGCTTCTATATGGCATTTAATGGATTTAGGAAACAAAGATCTAAATAAATGTGGAACGCGCTAGTTTCGTTGGTGAAATTTTCGTAGAAAAAAATATTGACCAATGGGGAGATCTGAAAAAACTGTCACGAAAGAGGACAAATACATGGTATATTAGGTTTGATATAAAAGAAATATGATAAATGATGGACTCACTCATTTCACATGCAGAGAGAAATTAGAAAACAATTAAAGTTCAAATCCCATGAAAACAATTTGTCCTACACTGGCAGACTTAAATATTGATTGTAGAGAAAATTAGGACAGATCCGGCAAAATTTCACCCCACATCAAAATCTTAACATTTAGGTATATGCAATGCTATAATAGTTCGAAAGCGAATATGGCAAAATGATGAATAAATAAAATAGTGTGTTGTATGTAAAATAACCCAGATAATTGGAAGTTAAAATACAAGGATAATTTGAGCACCATGTAATTTACTAAAAACTGTCAAATGCATTAGGTGATAGAGCAATGCTCCTAATATTTTAGGTTACAAAAGAATGTCTCTACAAAATTTTTTGTTGTATGTAAATTCGTATTTTTTAGTGAATTTTCTTAAAAACAATTCACTAATGAGGAGATCCCGACTTTTGAATTTTGAAAAAATTGCTTCAAATGAGCGCTATCTAGGACCCATTTAACCCTTATCCGAGGTCGGTTTCAGACTTTATATATATCAATATATATATATATATATATATATATATATATATATATATATATATATATATATATATATATTTGTGTGTGTCACACCTCTAACTAAAAAAATAATAAACTGATTTTGATAAAAGTTAGTGAGTACTTTCACTTCGCAAGTGACTTGGACAAGTTTGTTAGCCAGGAAAATCCGCCTAAATTATCCCGGAAAATGTTGTATTTTCTTTCGAAAAAAATTTATATCTCCGGAATTAACAGAGTAAGAGCAACCAAATTTGGTGCACGGGTTTACATCATGTAAGTCACCTACCAAAACCTAGCTCTGTAGGTTAAAGGAAAGAAATTACAGGCATTTAAAGAAAATTAAATTTGGGTTTTCCTCAAAACGTCAAAGTCGCGACTTAAAACGATAAAATGGGTAAGATTTAGGCAATGAACCTGAAACTAGTATGAGCTATGGAAGGAAAATATCTCAAAAAGAATGTTTTACAAAGCCTGAAGTCTTAGCTTCAATCGTCATTGTCCTTCATTTTACTAAACTCTTCCCAGAAAATTCATTTCAAATAGACCCTTTCTCTGATACTGTGGCAGGAGTGTTGGCTATCATTTTTGTCGAATTTTAGTAAAAAAAGTTTAAAGCTCAATATATCCGTTACTATGCAAGTTACGAAAAAAAATTGTTTACATTAATTAGAGGGTAACTTAAGCTATATCTTAAAAAAATATTTCTACAATTACTGGGTGGCCCATAAGTCGTTGATGATTTAAATTTTCTTTTTTAGGGATTTTTTTTTATTTCACTAATGAGGAGATCCGTGTTTATATATATATATATATATATATATATATATATATATATATATATATATATATATATATATATATATATATATATATATATATATATATATATATATATCGTACCGATAACTCAAAAATTATAGAGCGATCTTGATCAAATTTGGTGAGTACCTTCCTTTTGCAAGTGACTTAAATAAGTCCGTTAGCCAGGAAAATCGGATATTTCCGGTTAGGTCTCTAAGTTTAAGGACAAAAAATTACGGGCAGCTAAAGAAACAAATTTTGGAGTTTTCCTCAAAAAGTCAAACTCGTAATTTAAAACGTCAAAATTGGCAATGTTTTGGCAAAGAACTTTAAACAAATAAGGATTGTAAAAAAATCGTGCAAGAAGAGTGTTCTGCAAACCCTTAAGTTTCAGATTCTACCGTCAAAGCCCTTCATTCTACTAAAGTATTTACAGAAAATTCATTTCAAATAGACCCTTTCTCTGATGATTTGGCTGTCGGTTTAGTTAAGTTGATGCTTTCACTGTAGGTTTAGTGAAATTTATGGTTTAACGGTCTATAATTTTTAGCAAATTTTCGTAGCACTACATTTTAACATTTTTCATCCGAATATGATGCATGTTTGTAAGAAAAAAATCTGGACGCAGTAAGTGCGTTTTGGTAGCAAATTTTCATTAAATCCTTCAAATTTCAATAACTCTATTTGCTATTAACGTAAGTTTTGTTGATTAGGAAAGCAACATTTAACTTTATTTTCGGAAAATTTTTGTATTAACGCAGCAATGGCGTTTTGGTTGCGATTTTCATTAAATGTTTCAAATTTCAATAACTCAGTTTGCTATTCACCTAAGGTTCATTGGCTAGGAGACCAGTTTTCTCGGAAACATTAAAAGTTTACTTTCGAAAATTTTTTGTACATTTTCAAATAATTATTTTAATAAAATATGGTACATTGTTCCTACTATATAGGCTATACCGGTAACCAAATTTAATGCATTTTAATAAAAAAAGGCGTTTTTACCATTAAAAACATGTTCATGAAAATTCACTACCATAATGCACCTGCTGCGTCTAGGCCGTTTGTCTATCTAATTGATAGGCTCTTTCGAGTCCCACTGTCGGGGACGAACTTTAATAACGGGCTCAATGTTATTAAACAGCTAGCAGTACGTAACGAATACCCTGTGGACTTAATAGACAGACTGATGAGAAAAAAGAGCCGTCAGCTCTCGAGAGAGACAAGTTCCAATCTCTTGTCAGCCCAACCAGAGAGGCCCTCATATTTTCCTCTTACATACTGTGGCCCAATCACTGCAGTCTCTCGTGTCTTAAAGAGAGACAATATCAAAGTGGCATACAGGTCTGGAGATACTGTTAAGAAAATTCTGGGTCATAATAAGGATTATATTCCTCACCTCGAGAAGTCGTGGGTATATTTTCTCACCTGTGGGGACCTCCAATGTAACACTGTTTATATAGGAAGGACAGGAAGGGCACTAAGTACCAGGGTCTCTGAACATCTTAGAAGCAGAAATAACGTCGATAACACAACTTCAGTCTTCGCTTATCGGCCACACCTTTGACAAGGAGAACGATGCTAGAATCCTTCACCCATCTAGTTTTGGCATGAAGCAGTTTGTCCTGGAAGAAATGGAGATCTACAAGTACATAAATGGCTTCAACAGTAATGTTCTTAATGTTTCAAACACCAGCAGCATGAACTTTCCTTCCATTTGTAGAAACCTTGTTGAATAAACTTTCAATGGTAGTTCTCTAGCCACATAATTAAAGTGCTTCTTTTGGTACAAAAGTCAAGAATGACCTTCTTTTCACACACAGAAAAACCTCAGTGAATAGATTTTCATTTGCAGAAACCTGAATGGTTGAACTTTCAATAGTAGTGCTCCGAATGACATGTGATTCCAGCCATAGAGCAGAAAATCGGTTGTTTCTTTGGTTCTCTCTCTGCGCGGTTGACATTTTCTCCGCCCGCCGTAGGTCACATGTCACTTTTGGTTGTCATGTCACTTGCCACTTTCAGTTTGCGTTTTTGCTTAAAGTTCCAACTGGGGACTCCATTTTGTTCGTCTGATAAAATTAGGCTAAAAAATAAGCGTCGTTTGCATTCATCCTCTGATTTCTTCAAGTCTTGCGATGTTCCTACCTTTCTGTTTTACGCAACGTTTGTTTGGGATCCTGAAGACAATGGATGAAAAGCCAAATTTTTACAACATTTCGTATAGCATCATCTTTCTGTAATTGAGACAGGAAATTTGTAAGTATTGACCCCAAATATTGCATTCATGTCCTTCTTTTCTTTCTGAATTTCACGTGTTTAGATGTTCTCGAAGAGTTCTGCTCGGCTGTGCGGCCTGCTTTGTTTTTATGCTTGTCTATAGCTTTTTATGTAATTGACTAGTTTGAATTTTAACTTATTGCTTGTGACATAATAAGATTGTGATGATTAACTCCGGCTCAGCAGATGGCCCGACGGATAATTTGCCAATCCGTCATTCGGGCGTGACTTAACATTTTTAATTAAACTATCCTCGGGCGCCATCTTTATTCCCTATTGAATATGACGGGGTCAGATCCCCGTGAGGACTTCTGCTAAGGCCCTCGTAGAACACCACAAAGTTACTGTTTCATAACAGCCTTGTCCCAGGGTAACTCGAGTGGAGATGAAAACTATAGCCAGGGGTCGTAAGTTATTCTGTCCCGTAGAGTTCTCGAGGAGTAAGTGGGTTTTAATCACTTACTCCCGAATAATGGCTGTTTTCCCTAACATATAAAGTTGGAAGCAGAAATAGTCTAAACAGGCAACTATCGACTACGATATGCCTACGCTAGTCGCAATCCGTTACAGGATTCTAGCCCTCACACATTTACACTAGTACAAGTACCTACAGGCAGTGCAGTGAAACGCAACTAGTTACATAAAAGCTCTCTAATAACATTCAAGATATTTACAAAATGAAATCGGCAACAATAAAAATCAATCAAATAATTAAAACTAAAAATTCGCTACAAATCATGCCAATATCGAGATACATATCTCAATTCAGATAGTGTTATCTCTGGCAAGACATTCTTCTACAATTGATACCACAAATGTGTACTATTCAAAAATACAGTGATATTCACCTAAAATAATACGCCTAATAATTAATGCTAATTAAGCAGGCGGCTAGCATTCACACAGCAAACAAAGCATAACAAAGCACGGCAAGCGTAAAACAGGATACCCTAAACCTCAAATGGAGAATGGATCCGCGACGGGAGCAAACAAACGGTTTCCCACGCTTACACGACCCTAACTCGCTAATGAATACCACTAGGTAATTCGTTACCTAATATGGAACACCCTAACTCGCCTACAATGCCCTCCAGCGATTGCACACCATTATGGATTGATCTCTGCTTCCTCCGAGGACTTTACCGTCCCTCAAAGCAAACATAGTCGCACCAATACAGCACACGATGTCGGGCACACTAAATACTACCCTACCTCAGCACTGTCCGTGCTCCCGTTTCCCTTAAATGGGTACGAAACGTGACCAGCTTGGCCCTTACCTAGGCTGGACACTTTAACTAATTAACCACCTACTTTAGCGAGCGCGTACCCTCCAGAATAAATACACGATTTCCCAAAGGACGTACGTCCCTTCAAGAGATCGCGGTTCACCCTGTATAGTACGCTTTGATTCGCTAAAACACCCTAATTCCACTACAGTACGGCATAATTATTTACCTTACTTAGATCTCCCTTAGATGGGCAATCGTGAGTATTTGGTCACTACTAAATCCAGTACACTCTATCTACACGTGAAATCCTAACTCCGTTGTTGATACTTCACGTAGAACAGCATTAATAAAACACAGCCAGTTTAACCATTTATAAGTTATACTCCTGTAAACTTCCCGAAGTGAGAACTTTATCACCAGGCCAATACACGGCCTCTTCGCTACTCTATAGCGACACGGAATAATCTTCCTCCAGGTATTACACCCGACTTAATAACAGACCAACACACGGCCTTTTCGCTACTCTATAGCGACACGGGACAATCTTCCCCCAGGTATTATTCCACCTGACTCAACGCTTTAATAATTTACCACGCGAGATACGGACGGCGGCGACCTGTTGCCACGGCGATGATTCAAAACCCTCTGTCTCGCGATGTGTCTGCTCTCCACCGTTCGCTTGACATGCGCCTAGGACACATCTTATTGCGCGTGTCAGACTGGCGTACAGCGGTCCATTCTACAAGAACTGCGTTTGGGCTCTGGCGAATTTTCATACTTTAAAATGAGTCTGATTTATTGTTCAACAAATGTCCGTTATTTATACCGCCTAAACGGCTTATTAGCTATTCAAATAACCGCAATAAATCGGACTTGATTACAAGATCATTGTTCATATTGTGGGACGCCAGTCCCGTTTAAAAGTTTTTTAAATCTTAAATTGTACATTTTGTAGAACTGTTTTATAACTCCTGACACTTATGTCAGTTTAAATATTGCATGACCGTTAGGGCTACTCTGTATTTGACACTTAGCTTTCCTGGACTTTGTATTCTTTCTGTAGATGCAGTGTTAGTTACTCGTATGGTAGACCTACCAGAAACGTAGTTTCTGACAACCACCTTTTTACATTCTAGGTCTAAACCCCTGAGGATTGCACGATAATGTGTTGAAACGCGTTGGGTTTTGAAAATAAAAATTTATGTGGTAGTAAAAAGCCTTTAATTTCCTTTAATCATATCAAACCCAGACGTTATGACGTTTAGAAATAAAATAAATAAATAATAGGCCCTTTGTTTTTATACACATATCAATAAATTTATTTTGTTTCCATTCCTTAGTTATGCACATTAATAAATTGCTATGTTCAACATAAAACCTTTTTTTATTAAAAGGTATCTATGTTGTACAGGGCCTTCGTTAATTCCCGAGTCCCACGTGACCGCTTAAGTTAGGCAACCCGGCATACACGGTGGTCCAACCCGAATAAATGAAATCCCTAATTTGCCAGTGTCGTCTCATATTTCCTTTAGGGTTTTATAAAAAATATAAATATTATTATAAGTTGAAACAGTAAATGCCTTAAATGTATTTATTATTTAGTATTTTTAACAGCAAGTCTGTTTATGTATGGTTTACTGTTATTGATTGTTAAAAAAATAAATTAAAAACATTATTAAAAATTACTTTTATTTTGTATAGATATCAAAATAAAACCAACAAAACTAGCATTACGAAAAACATTTTACCTAGTGTTCAATAAATAAAATTAGTTTTTAAAAAATTTCGCATTTCTTATAAATAGGGTTCAAAATAACCACCCTCGTTTTGTAAACATAAATTTACCCTGCGTTTCATGCACTCAAAAACATCTTCCAATTCATTTAAAAACTTTATAGGGATGCATATGCAAGAGCTTGGTTAGTGCTTTGTGACAAGAGCCAATCGACAGACCTATAACAAAAATTACAATAATTAGAAAAACAATTATAGCATAAAATAACTTAATAACACCCGTAATTGATGGAATACTCTTGTGAAACGTAGTTAAGTACAGAAACTAAAACGAATTAGATTATAAAATTTTACATACATTTTTATTAAACTTGAAATTTTGTAATGTACGTAAACAAATTAAGGCCCGATTATTTAAACTTCCAATTTACGGTTTTAGGAATGTGTATTGTGTAACATGTAACAGATATGTACCTGTTTGGGCAGATAACCGACGAACAGATTTGGTAGGGCTTCGTTCCATGCGATCTCGAATATCGTCAACAATATTCTCTGTTAGAATAGTTAGCCTGCCTGTAGATTTGCCTTTGCTAATACAGTGCTTTTTCTTATATCGTTTAATAAGAACCAATTAGTGACTTTTAAAAATATCGTATGGAATGTTATCCTCGGGAAAAGCTTCTTAATATTGCTCGATGCATGATCAGATAAGACCAACTTCCATTTGGATTTCGTGTACCACTGCGAAAATGGGCCATTAAAATAAAGGCATCCTGCTCCGGTGTGAAAGGCATCTTTACAATCAAGTCCAAATAAATGAACATAACCTTAACATTTTTAGCTTACGTAAAAACGCAATGAAAATGCTAAGTTTTTATGAAAACTGTTTATTTTCATTGTCCAACAGATAGAAAATTATTTGAAGAAGGTAAACACTGGTCGAACATGGAAAATGCACAATATACATACAAAATAAGCGGTCAAAAGGGAAATGAGCGCCAATGGACTGAACTGTCAATTTAATAACTTTAGGGTCCCTAGTCTAGTGTTTTTTTTTGGTTACTTTTTGACTGCCAACTCATAAAATCATATTCCACTAAGAGAGAGACAGAATCTGGTCACGTGGGATTCGGGAATTAATGAAGGCCCTGTATAAATGATAGTACTAAAATTTTGTTTGCTTTTAACTTTCAATTCGACGATATGTAAAACTAAGCTCTAGCTTGTTTGAGACCGGTTCAGATATGTTACTGAATAAGTGCGCTTCTTCCGCCCCATGCCCTTTTAATTTGCATTAAATTATGATTACCAAGTTTTCTGACGTGAACTGCAACGAAAAGTAGGAAGCTTACACAAACCTGGGAACGAATGATTTGTAGCCGTCAGATAAATACGAGAGAATTTTAGTTTGTCAGAGTTCTGTGGGCTAACCAACATAACAGATCCTTGCGACGGTTAATGTTTATTGCTCTTGTTTCTCAGTTCATAGAACTGAAGGCTTTATTTTGTTGTAAGTATGCACCATAAAAATAAATCAACTTACTTATGGATAAAATCGCAACAAACAAAAACTTTTCTCAAATGAGATTTTCTCTTTCTCTGAGCGTCCCAAGATAGGGCGAACTGCCAACAAAAGGAAATAGAGGAGAGGCTCGACGTGACAGTTTTGAAATATTGTCATCTGGTCAATGGTTTCTCACAATTATGAGTCTTCATTTTACTAATTAGTTATGGAGAGATAACATTAGTAGAAAGCGCCTGAAAAAAAAAATTGAAAAATTCGTCGGTATTCAGGGCAAGAAGATCATTTTATCAATAAGTAAAACTTTCATTTCCTTGAAAGCGAGGGCCGGGTGTAATATAATTCAAAGCAAACTTTCTCTAAGTCTATTTTTCAAATTGAATTATCTGACTGGATTTCTAAGAAAAGTGCTACAGATTTCAGGCAATATGTTTAAGTTGTACAGACTTTTTCTTCTGTGACACTTTATGGGAGACGGCGACAGAAGAGAAATTTGTTAACTTAGTTTACCTGTTACAGCACACTTCACAGAGTAGAAGCCAGTATGGATTGTCAGCGGGTATGAAACTGCTGCATAGTAAAGGGTTCATTGTTAAAAGCTCATCATAGTCTAAGGACGATGTCGCATTGTCTTCTCCACAACCACTTTTATTTCTGATTTTCAACATGTGCTAAATATTTCTAAAAGCTCAAACATGAAATACAAAAAAAACTCTGGACGCAGCAAGTGCGTTATGGTAGTGAATTTTCATAGAAATGATCTGGCACAAAATATTATTATAACTTTTTTTTCTTGTAACATAGAAATCTAAATTTTGGTGTATAGTTTACTTTTTATATCGTAAACCTACCTACCAAATTTGGTTATCATAGATTTTTTAGTTTTTAAGATAAAAATTTTTTTAAAATGAAAACTCAAAATTTTCCCGGAAAACCTCATTTGATTTTCCTGACTAACAAACTTGTCAAAGTTATTTACAAAAGGAAGGCACATGATAAATTTTATTTAAATCGGCGTATTACTTTTTGAGATAAGAATTTTTTTCGAATGAAAACTCAAAATTTTCTCGGAAAACCTCATCCGATTTACCTGGCTAACGAAATTGTCAAAGCTATTTACAAAAGGAAGGGACATGACAAATATTATTAAAATCGGGTTATTACTTTTTGAGATAAGAATTTTTTTCGAATGAAAACTCAAAATTTTCCCGGAAAACCTTATCCGATTTTCCTGACTAACGAACTTATCCAAGCTATTTACAAAAGAAAGGTACATGCCAAATTTTATCAAAATCGGCCTATTATTTTTTGAGTTATCGGTGTGATATATATATATATATATATATATATATATATATATATATATATATATATATATATATATATATATATATATATATATATATATATATATATATATATATATATAAACATATAAAAATTGAAACTGACCCCGGATATGGGTTCTAGGGGTCCTAGATCGCGCTCATTTGCAAAAATTTTTTCAAAATTTAAAAGTCGAGATCTCTCCATTAGTGAATTTTTTCTACGAAAATTCACTAAAACACATTTGTGCATTCATAAATAACTACTCTGCTGAACATATGATTAACACTCAACATTCACATTATTATTATTATTATTATTATTATTATTATTATTATTATTATTATTATTATTATTATTATTATTATTATTATTATTATTATTATTATTTATATTATAAATACCAGTACGGCTTTAGAAGAGGGAAAAATACAATAAAATCAGCCTACGAAATAATATCCGCAGTGTATGATGCTTTTAATGATGCTCATGTGGTATATGGACTTTTCCTTGATATTAGTAAGGCATTTGACTCGATAAGGCATGATATACTGTTAGCAAAACTAGAAACATATGGTATAAGAGGTATTCCTTTGAAGCTTTTAGAATCTTATTCAGATAACAGAAAACAGAACTTAGTTGAGTATGGTGACGATGGCAAGAAAATGAGTTCCACATATGGAAGCATAAATAAAGGAGTTCCCCAAGGTTCAATTTTGGGACCTTCCTTGTAAATAATTTATACAAACGACCTACCAAACTGGGTAGAAAAAACGATCAACATGTATCCCAAGCAACATTTAAAGTCAAATTGACGTAAAATCGCCCTACCAATAAGTCGGCGACCAAATCACCACAGGTCATTTTCAAGTAAAATTTAAGTGTATATTACCAATGTGGGGAATAAAGTCAAAGTAATATGGAAGTCGATAATAGGTCCAGCAAGGCGTTTCGACCAAGGCGTTTTAGTTGTATTTAGGACATTTTCATTCAACATTGGACGTAATATATTGGTAAATATGTGCTACGCTTTACTTGAATTTGACATCTAGGCGCCGAGTGCCGTGACGTTCTTAACAACGAACTACGCATGTCACATATTTGGTTCTGTAGGATCTGTGGTTATGTATGTATAAACAAACAGTAGAGTAGTAGAGATATTGTCCATCTTTGTTAAAAAATGACATCTTGAATGATCAAAGAACTTACTTCAAATATTTTCAACAATGATAAAGGTGATTCGCACTGTATAAACAAAAAACCACTGCGGTTATGTTTTTTTCTGTTAACATGATGATGATACTTCGATAAAATTCGAGCGCCCTTGTAAAAGATAAAATTAGTGAAAATAAAAAATTATTCAAAATTCTTGAAATTCTGATTTTGGAGAATTGGTGATGTAAACAACACAAAACTATCTTGTCGTCATGGTATACAATCATTATTTAATGTTTTTTTCAAACTAAAATTTGATTACACTATATTCAACAAAATATTATTTTTCATTTTCCAATACAATCAAGATGGATACCGCAAAATTAATTTAATATGGCTGCCCTTCTAACATTATTGACCTGAAAGTTAATTTTGCCCTATTTTTTTACCTATAAGTCACAATTCCTAATGACAAGGCAAACTAACCAAACTTTGAAGGCATTTTGTCCTATTATGGGAATTTCAACTATATGGTAAACGAATTTTGTTTGAATTTATTAGAAATGAAACATTTTCGTGTATAGAAATATATATTATATCCGTGCACAGCGGAGAGACATATAGGAATGATTATACAGCGTTTTTGGTCTTTGATTCCATAATATATAAACATTAATAAAAAATAGAAACAAAATAAAATGAGTAAATAAACATATACATGACTGTTGACCGTGTTGCCAATACTTCACTCCATTTGGCATGAAAAGGGGTGTATTATATTGAAGAGGGAAACGTGCTGATTTGATACCAGTATAGAATTGAAATTCAGTTTTACTTTCATATACATAGTAGTAGTAGCCGATCAAGTTGTCATACTTTTTTTAGGATTGAAAAATGAGTTCTTCATTTGATGTAAGCCACTTTGAATGATCAGCATCTATCACTATTTTTCTGTGAGCATTCTTTACTACTCTATAATAGTTTGTAGTATGTCTGTAAAGTTTTATTGGTTTCAAAGGGGGCATTGTAACACTATATTTGTTACTGGTGCACGCACATTAACAACAAGAATAAACTTTTATTGATGAAGTTTATCAACTGACACACCTTTAAGATTCACAAATGTATTTCACTGCTGTACACTTTTAACTTTGAGGACAATTTTTATTTCAAGTCAAATTTTATGGGTATTTTCAACTTGAAGGTAGGCAATTTGACTTGGAAGACCATTTCTGTAGTAATTATGACTTTATAGCCGATCAGAAAGCCATTTTAGGTTAGCTCAGTGCCCAAAATATTTCCTGTGCTGTATTGCAATGAAATTGGTAACATATATGTAAGCTTTACTTCATAAGAAGACCTCCAATTTACTATACCACAGAGACATATTGCAGGTTAATATTAGGTAATAAATTACGTTAAAGTAGGTATTTCAGGTATCTGGACTTGGTAGTCGATTTTCAGTCCAATTTAGGGCACACTTAGACCTAAAAATTACCAACTCTGGAATTGAAACACAAAAGTATATTCAAGTATATTTTATGAGTAAAATTAAACCAATTTTTTCCCAATTTAGTTACTTGTAAGTTACTGACTTTGGAGTAATTTTAATAGTCAAAAATAAGCTAGTTCGGAGCCGCATTTCCAAATTTGTAGTCATTATGACAATCAAGGCAACATTTTAGTTAATTATTACTAAATTACAACTTGGTTAGGTTATTTTGACTCGAGTGATGGTTAACATGCCTTAATTTGTTGCTTGGGATGCTGATGATACCGCAATTGTTTTTTTCAGACCATAACATCCCCAGACTTAAGACTGACATACAACAAGTTTTGTCTAAAATACAATATTGGTTCACGGTGAATAACTTGACACTGAATCTTCATAAAACAATGGTCATTGAGTTCAACACCAAAGCAAAGGAAGAAGAAAAAAAGAATATTGAACTGGAAGCTTCAAAATCCGTTCCATTGGTATACTCAGCAAAGTTTCTTGGATTAAAACTAGATCCAAAACTGGACTGGAAGAACCATATTGACGAATTGGCCAAGAAAATTTCCAAAAGCACGTACCTTTTGAGAACGCTCTCTAAAGCATCTTCTAAAGCTTCAGTAATTACAGCTTATAATGCATTGGTTGGATCTATATTGATATATGAGGTAATACTGTGGGGCGGTTCAGTAAATATGAATAAGCTGCTTTTAGCACAGAAGAGATGCATAAGATCAATGTATAATCTGAAACAAGATCATAGTTGTAGAAGTTATTTTAAAGAAAATAATATACTTACCTGCTATGCCATTTATGTACTGGAGGCTTCACTTTTTGTGAAACAAAACATGGACATATTTTTTACAAATATACAAGATCACAACTACGAGATACGTGGAAAACAAAATTTAAACCTGCCCAGAGCAAGAGTCACTCGGCTACAGAAAAATGCAACATTTACTTTAATAAAAATTTACAACAATATTCCAAAAACAATCCGAGATGAAACAAACAAGCATTTTAAAAAAAGCTTAAAAAATATATTGGAACAGAATCCTATATATACCATGGAAGAATTTTTCAATATGAACTTTTAGTTTTGGATTTACTTTACTAGAAATGTGTTGTATAAAATAGGGATGTATTATATGTAGAATTTGTTTTGATTTATTTATATTGTACAAATGATAAGCTCAACACCCAACGGGTAATATAGTTCAATTGACTATATATATTGAGTTAATAAATGATATCTATCTATCTATCTATCTATTATTATTTGATATAAGCGTTACACTTTCTCAGTATTACTACTGGAAACCTTTTGCCTGACCCCCTGGGTGCGACGACGGGGCTCGGCTCGGTGGATGGGGATGAAATTCATCATATCCCATTATGCCGATATTATCAGTAGAGTCTGACTTTCGGTGCTCCAACACAACACACGTGTTTGAGGTCGCCACTTAACTGAGCAATTTTCGGACTATGTGACATGTCTGCAGCAGAACCGCTCTCTGCCCCATATTTAGGATGTTATTTGGTAATCTGAGTTCCTTTAGATTTCCCATGAAATTTTTGGTGACTATTCCTTCCGCCGACATTACGAAAGGATATATAGCCACCTTCTGGAGCTTCCATATGTTTTTTTATTTCATGTGCCAAGTTTTCATACTTGGTGATCTTTTCAATTTCAGTTTTCTGAATGTTATAGGATAGCGGTACAGCAACGTCTATGAACACATCAAGCCTCATTTGTTTGTTTATCAGGACAATGTCTGACCTATTGAAGTCCACAGTGAGGTCCGTTATTATGGGTTGGTCTTAGTACAGGAGAAAGTCCGCCGACTCCAGCACCGCCTCCGGAGAATACTTGTAGTAAGCTGGTGTTGTTGACGGGTTCAGGAGGCTGTACTTCAAAGCGATTTTTTGATGGATGATCTTGGCGAGCTGGTTATGTCTGCCTAAGTAAGCTGAGTCTGATAGGGCAGGACATGCTGCAATGACGTTTTCAATGGTCTCTCCAACAACTGTGCATTTTCGACATTTATCCACTACTTCTAATTTTAGGAAATGCTTCTCGTAGTTTTTAGTTTTTATAACCCTATGCTTAATGGCCATCACAAAACCCTCTGTCCGAGTAGAGTTGCCCCTCGACCAACCACATAAGCGAAGAGGTTTTATCAACAGTATCTGCCTGCAGGTGCTTGGGATACCCTCCATGCATAGCCTTGTCGCCTCACTAGACGACACCGCCCTGGTCAGCCGGGGCGTCCAACTCATAGTTGCGCTGACCCAGCCTGGGTGGAGTATAATCCTTATCCTCGCACATCACCAACCTCATCAGTTCACCCTGCGATGCAAGAAAACGTTGTCGCATGTTTCTTTCTTGCTTAAAACAGAGGTGCTTTATATGAATTAATCCTCTGTCGCCTTCATTCCGAGGTGTATACAGTCTTATAACAGATGATTTGGTGTGAAGGCACCGAAATTTCGTAAGAAGCCTTCCCGTGAGTCTGTCCAGTTCATCCAAGTCGGTGTTAGACCATTTGACAACTCCAACAGAGTATGTCAATACTGGTACCGCCCATGAGTTGATAGCAGCACAGAGGTTACCTCCGGAAAGCTTAGTATTTATGAGCTTCCATCCGATAGTCCTACATGGCGAGTTCTAACCCTAGCTAGTGACTTCATTTTTATGAATTTTTTTTTGGTCTCGTTTCACTTTAGCCTTATCTGATCAGATTGTTGTTATTCCGATGAATGTTTTAGCGAGTTTATGTAAAAAAATAATTTTATAAAGAAGCGATGAAAACTTTTAAAACACAATTCAATTTGAATAAAATATTTGGTTTCAATTTATATATATATATATATATATATATATATATATATATATATATATATATATATATATATATATATAATATGTATCACATCGATAACTTAAAAGATAATGGGCCCATTTCAATCAACTTTGCTGAGTACCTTTTGTAAGTGGCTTGGATAAATTCGTTAGCCAGGAAAAATGGCCCCGGTTTTACCAAAAAATTTTGTGTTTTCTTTCGGAAAAAAATTTAGGTCTCCAGAAATAACAAAGTAATGCCAACCAGATTTGGTACGCGTGTTTGTATTATAAAGGACGAACCGCTTACCAAAATTTAGGCCTGTAGGTTTAAAAACGAAATAATTATAGGGTTTTAAAAAAAAAAGCTTGGTGTTTTCATCAAAACGTCAAATGAGCGATTTTAAACGTCAAAATTGGCAACATTTAGGCAATGAACCTGAAACAAATACGGATTATGTGAATAGTGTTCTGTAAACCCTCAAGATTCAGCTTCAACCATCATTGCTCTTCAGTTTACTAAAATATTTCCAGAAAATTTATTTCAAATAGACCCTTTTTCTGATGCTTCGGTAGTAGTTTTAGTTAAATTTATGGTTTAACGGTCTATAATTTTTAGCTAATTTTCGTAGAAAACATTCGTCAATGAGGAGACCGCTACTTTTGAATTCCAAAAAGAGTTCTTCAAATGATCACAAACTAGGCCCGCTAGAATGTATATCTGGGTTTACTTTCTGTTGACATATATATATATATATATATATATATATATATATATATATATATATATATATATATATATATATATATATATATATATATATATATACAGGGTGACGCATTTCTACGGTAAAGCTGAATATAATTGTTATTATGCAAGATACGAAAAAAAATTGTGTACTTTACTTTTAGGGTGTCTTGAGCTGCATCCTATAACATTATTTTGACAAGAACAGGGGGCCCATAAGTCGTTGGTGTTATCTACAATTTTTTTTCAACATTCCGTATTCAATTTTTGCATTTTGCATGGAAATATGATGCATGTTTGTAAAAAAAATCGAGACGCTGTAAGTGCGTTTTGGTTTTTTTCTTAACGAAAATTAGTTAAAATATAATTAGCATATAGGAAGCTTTCAACAAAAACCCAAATTAAAAAGTCGTACTTAGACTTTCATATTAGATGACCACATTTACTTTATATAAGTACCTCGAATGCACAACGAAACAAAAGAATGGAATGAAATGTAAAAAAATAAGGTTACGACAATCCATTGAGGTTTCTCATCTCATTAAAACCGTACAAAAGACAGTTCGTTATATTTAATTTCACTAATGAGGCCAGAAGTAAGCAATTATTTTTATTATTTTCAGACTCCGGAAGCAGTACAAGGAGATACCCTGTAATCGTTTTCATCCATGGAGAATCGTTTGAGTGGAATTCAGGAAATCCTTATGATGGGAGTGTTTTAGCAAGTTACGGAAAAGTTATTGTGGTGACGCTCAACTATAGACTTGGAATTTTAGGTGAGTTAAAGTTTTCTCATCCAGCTTAAAAACGGAAGGGTATTTTAAAAGGTAAACCTTGATGTGACTTTGTCTCTTGGTATCCGTATAAGTTTTGAGGGCTGGTTGGTGCAATTCGCCTCAAGTCACGTACTTATACGAATTGGAAGCAGACACACACATATTCTAGATCAAACACAACTTGTCAATACTCTTGAGCTCTGATTTTGAAAGCTAATAAACATCGTTTTGCAATTAAGTTGACTAACTTTGATTCAGTTAATAATATACAAAGTGCTAACATAATATTAATTAGTAGGTACAGGGTGATTCTTCATAATGTCGCCCTCCTTTAACTTGGTTATTTTAAGTGTCCCAAAAAAAAATTGAAAGTATGGTTATGTAGGTGCTAAAAATATATTTTTTGTACGTATAAAAAAATTGAAATATGATCAGTATACTTTTTTTTTAAATCTTTTCAACACACCACGAGGGCTTACAGCCTAAATACTATCGTACCGTGGGTGATGACAAGGAGGAAAAAGGCAACTTGTTAATTCTGGACTTGAAGGTTTGGAGGTTCGGAGCAGAAGGAAAAACATGTGCCGGTAAGGAATTCCACAACTTAAAAGTCCTCGGGACAAAAGAGCGGGCATAACAAGATGTTCTATGTCTGGTGACCTGGACAGTAAAAGGGTGCATTCGCTCTGTTCCCCTGGTAGATCTGTTGGGGGCAGCAGGTGGGGGAACTATGGAGGAAAGCTCCTCTGAGCAGTTCCCGTGCAGATATCTATAAAAGAGAGAGAGGTCACCAACGGCACGTCGGTGGGCAAGGGATGGCAGCCTTTGGATGAGAGTAGGGTCACCGATGAGACGTATAGCTCTCTTTTGAATGGAGTCCAGGATATCGAGTGTAGAAGCGGCCGCTGCACCCCAGATGTGGGAGCAGTATTCAAGGTTTGGCCTTATTTGTGAAGTATATAAGGTATAGAGATTAGCTGGTGAGAAGTATTTGCGAGCCCGGAAGAGGAAACCTAATTTCTTAGCAGCTGCTTCTGCAATTGATGTGACATGTTGGTGCCAGTTAAGATTTCGATCCACAGAAATGCCAACAAGAGAAAAGGACTCATTACTTTGAATAACTTGGTTGTTCATTGTGATGGGTCTAGGGCTGGTGTATCTCTTATGAGAAAGAAAGCAAGACTGAGATTTGGTGGGGTTGAATTGTACAAGATTTCTACTTCCCCAGTCTAATATTTTTTGGAGATCCATGGAGACAGAACCCTCCATGAGTCTGGGCAAACCAAAAAGTTCATTTTTTTTTCCATGGATAATCCTATATATGAATGTAATTTTAGATTTCTCGTAAAATTTTAAGCATAATTTATATAACATACCGTATACTTAAAATGAACAGTTTGTGAAATATTCGCATTTGAAACGTTATCATCAAATATTTTATTAAACAACTGTTACAAATCAAGAAGTCCTAGGATACCATGCTTCTAATTCAAAACAAATAACTGACAGTGACATTCTGTCAATATTGTTGTAGTTGTATTGTTTAGTAAGTAAAAATGCCGTACTCAGACAGAGAAAGGAGAGTTATTTTAAGTTATTATATTAAAAATAACTTAAATTGTCGCGCTGCCATTAGAAATATGGTAGAGGATAATCCCGGTATGCATGTCCCAACTCGAAAACCGTTCAGATCTATATATATATATATATATATATATATATATATATATATATATATATATATATATATATATATATATATATATATATATATATATATATATATAGGAAGTTTCAAGAAACGTCAAATTTACAAAGGAGAAAAAGAACTGGCAGAATTGAATATTTTACTTGCTATAGAAGAGAATCCAAACAATTCCATAAGAAACCTTTTAAAGACATTACGAGCAACACAAGAAAATATTCAGCGAACTTCATACAGTAAAGTCCAAAGAACGTTAAGAAAATGGAATCTAAAGCCATATAAGATTAAACCCACTACAAAGCTTACCAAATGCAAAAAGATGATCGGGTCGCATTTTGTCAACTGATTCTAGACAGAATAAACATGAATAACAATTTTTTGAAAACAATTCTATGAACTGACGAGTCTACCTTTTATACTAGTGGCCTGTTTAACCGAAAACATACCAGACAATGGGCAAGAGATAATCCACATTCTTACAGGGAATTTGAGTTCCAAGGGCGACAATCCGTGAATGTGGGCGATTGAGTTATCGATCCGTATTTTTTTGATACTGTTTTAAATGGAGGCCGCTATGTAGATTTCTTTGAAGACGGGTTGGTAGAATATTTAGACGATTTGGCTTTAAATATGTTACAAAATATAATTTTTCAAGAGGATGGAGCACCTCCTCACAACATTCGTGCTGTGCTTAATTACCTAAATGAAACGTTTCCTGAATGGATCGGAAGAAATGCGCCAATTAAATGGCCTGCAAACTGCCCCGATTTGACACATACGTATGCGTTTCTTTGGGGTTATATAAAAAAAGTGTATACGATTACCAAATTAAAAACCTCGATCATCTTAAAGATTTGATACGGAATGAAATTATTAATTTAAATGAAAATAACCCATCATTCATAACAGATTCATTAGATAAAATGCGAAGAACCCTTATACAATGTGTTGAAGAAAATGGATGCCCGGTAGAGCATCTTTATATTTAATGGGAAACTGTTTTTGTTATGTTATTTATTGTTAGATTTCTTGATTTGTAACAGTAGCTTCCGTTTAATAAAATTTGTGATGATAACGTTTCAAATGCGAATATTTCAAAAACTATTCATTTTAAGTATACGGTATGTTATATAAATTATGCTTAGAATTTTACGAGGAATCGCAAATTAAATTCATATTATATAGGGTGATCCATTGAAAAAAAAATGAACTTTTTGGTTTTCGCTGTATACTGATCATTTTTCAAATTTTTTGTATACGTAGAAAAAAAGCGCCTACATAACCATACTCTCAGTTTTTTTGGGACGCTTAAAATAACGAAGTTAAAGGGGGGCGACATTGTAAAGAATCAGCCTGTACATGCCAAATCCATTAACAGGCCTAAGAATTTAGCTTATGTAAAAAATCCTGGACGCAGTGAATACGTTATCGTAGGAAAATACCATATAATATTGATATTACTTTTAAAATATAATATGTGTAAGGCACGGAAAATGCAGACAAAAAGACAAAAATATGCGTATCTAAATGCTTCAAATTGACAAAAAAATGCAGACTTTAGAAAAAAAATGCAATAGTTATGAATAATATTAATTTTGCTAAATCACTGTTTATGAATACTATTGTATTTTAGCGAATTTATATATATATATATATATATATATATATATATATATATATATATATATATATATATTTTCCAGTAAAACCTGGTCCGATTTTACTGGCTATCGAACTCATCGAAGCCACTTGCAAAAGGAAGGTACTCATTAAATTTGATCAAGATCAGTCCATCATTTTTTGAGTTATCGGTCGGATATATATATATATATATATATATATATATATATATATATATATATATATATATATATATATATATATATATATATATATATATATATATATATCCGACCGATAACTCAAAAAATGATGGACTGATCTTGATCAAATTTAATGAGTACCTTCCTTTTGCAAGTGGCTTCGATGAGTTCGATAGCCAGTAAAATCGGACCAGGTTTTACTGGAAAATGTTGTGTTTTCTTTCAAACAAAATTCATAGCTCCGTAAATAACAAAGTAAGAGCAACCAAATTTGCCACGCGTATTTGTATTATAAAGAATGAACTCTGCACCAAAACCTATATCCATAGCTTTAAAGACAACGAAGTTATCGGCAGTTAAAAAAACAACTTTTGGAGTTTTCCTCAAAACGTCAAACTCGCAACTTTAAACGTCAAAATTGGCCATGTTTAGGCAAAGAGCGTGAAAGAAATACCGATTCTGAAAAGAAAATGTTGCAAAGAAGAGTATTCTGCAAACACTTAAGTTTCAGATGCAGTCATCACTGCCCTTCATTTTACTAAACTGTTTACAGAATATTCATTTCAAATAGACCCTTTCTCCGATGATTTGACTGTCGGTTTAGTTAAGTTGATGCTTTCGCTGTATGTTTAGTGAAGTTTATGTATTAACGGTCTATAATTCTTTTTAGCTAATTTTCGTAGAAAAAATTCGTTAATGCATTTTTGCATTTTTTATCGAAATATGATGCGTTTATAAGAAAAACATCTGGACGCAGTAAGTGCCTTTTGGTAGCGAATTTCGGGTAATTTGCAGTTTAGATTCCGAACGCTTTTCAAAAAACTGTTTTCAGAAACCTGTCTAGCGCCCCTCTGGATCCACAAACCCCAAGAAAAATTTCTTGTTCACACTCCCCAAGGAAGTTACGGGACCAGGAGTGAGCAGGGGTGCTGGGCGGGGTAGGTAGTAAAGAGGAAATATGAGCAGAAAATGCGAATAAAACGGACTTGAAAGCTGTCTTTTTGACATCTTGAAGCCATATCCCCCTTAAACTTTGCCTACCCCGCACAGCACTCCTATAAATATAAACATTTTTCAAAAGTCTGGATGCAGCAAGTGTGTTATGGAAGTGAATTTCCATAAAAATGTTTTTAATAGCAAATGCGAGCAGGCATCAATCTGATTACCGGTATAGCCTCTGTAGTAAAAACAAAATACTATATTTTATCAAAATTACTTATGGTTTGAAAATATACACAAATTTTCCGAAAAAAAATTAAATGTTGGTTTTCTAACCAACAAATCTGACGTTAATACCAAATTAAATTATTGAAATTTGAAGGATCTAATGAAAATTCGGTAAATTAGCAGATTATCTCCCGAACGCTTAAAAAAAAAATTGTTTTCAGAAACATTACTAGGACCCCACCTGGATGCACAAACCACAAGAAAAATGTTGTTCACACCGCCCAAGTAAGTTACGGGACTGGGAGCGAATAGGGGTGCTGGGGGGAACATGTGGTAAAAAGAAAATATGAGCAGAAAATGCGAAGAAAACTGCTTGAAAGCTGTCTATTTGAAGCCATATCCCCATTAAACCCTGCCTACCCTGCACAGTACCCCTATTTGTCCCAGGTCACGTAACTTATTTTGGGGGTATGAACAAGAATTTTTTCTTGTAGTTTATGCAACGAGGGTGGTTGTATGCACACGAGGGGGGATGCCTCCGGCGAAGCAGCAGCACCCCCCCCCCCCGTTCGATTTGCAGCTGGGGTGGGTGGGTGGTTTTGGGGGGTGTCTGCTTCGTCGTGGGGATTTTTCTTCCACCTCGCGTGCAGACAACCACCCTCGCTGCATAAACCACAAGAAAAATGTCTTGTTCCTACCCATCGAGGAAGTTACGGCACCTGTGGGGATAGGGGTGCTGCGCGGGGTAGGCAGGGTTTAAGGGGGATATGGCTTCAAGATGTGAAAAAGATAGCTTTCAAGCCCGTTTTATTTGAATTTTCTGCTCATATTCCCTTTTTACTACCTACCTCGTCCAGCACCCCTACACACTCCTGGTCCCGTAACTTCCTTGGGGGGTGTGAACAAAAGAAATATTTCTTGGGGTTTGTGGATACAGGGAGGGCCCTAGGCAGGTTTCTGAAAACAGTTTTTTGAAAAGCGTTTGGGAGCTAAACTGTAAATTTTCCGAAAATTCGCTACCAAAACGCACTTACTGCGTCCAGATTTTTTTCTTACAAACGCATCATATTTCGATAAAAAAATGAAAAAAATGCATTAACGAATTTTTTCTACGAAAATTAGCTAAACAAAAATATACACCCCTGCTCACTCCTGATCCCGTAACTTTATTTAACATAAGTAATTGTATGCAAAAAAATAAGTTCTTTGGGCGCTGACTTGTCAACAGTGATTTTTTTTCCCTCAGGGCTCGTCCGCGGCCTTGCCGCCCCGATAGCACCGCAACCCTTGGTTGATTGTGCATACCCCTAGTCTTACTCCACCCATTCCAAAATCACTGTGCCTTGAACTAGTCTGCACAGCGATTGGTAGGGTGAAGTTTTATATTGCTCTGTCTCCGGTCTAGAGTGACCGTAGATCAGTTGTCTTTTCCGGTCCAGAGCTATACACTCGCACAAAATGTGCTGGGCTGATTCCTCTCCCTCGCCGCAGAGTCTGCATGCGAGGTCCCCTTCGAACCGCCCCATTTTATGCAGGTGTTTCTTGACGGCCATGTGTCCCGTCAAGAGACCTGTTGTGTTTCTGAGCTGTCCTCTGCTAAGATTTAGCAGCTCCACAGCTCTCTTTGAACTGGGTCCGTCAATTATTGACTTCCCATGTCTGAGCCCTGGACAGTCCGCCCAGTACGCCTTGTGTTGGTTTCTGACCCAGGACTTAATGGCTCCCCTGGCAGTGCTCTTTGACACGCCCAGAGCCGGTTCTGGTCCCATAAATGGTTCTGCTGACCCTCTCTTCGCGAGACTGTCAGCTTCTTCATTGCCTTTGACCCCCGAGTGACCCGGCACCCAGATGAGGGTCACCTCATTCTGCCCAGCCAGGTCGCTCGTCTCGTCTCGGGTCTCACTCACCAGCCAGGAATTTACCCGTGGGCTACTTAGTGCCTTAAGGGCTGCCTGGCTGTCTGTGGCTATGAGGATCCGCTTGTTGTTGTAGCCCCTCATCTTGTTCTCCCGCACACAGTGCAGGATGGCGTACATCTCGGCCTGAAACACCGTTGCATGGGCTCCGAGGGAAATACTATGACTTACCCTCGGTCCTTCCGAGTAAACACCTGCCCCGTCCCACGCTCCCCGCCAGATCCGTCCATGAACCAGACGAGCGCGTCCCGTGGTATGCCCGGCGTCTCCTCCCGCCATGCCTCGCGATCAGGGATTTCCACTGTAAAGTTGTTTTCCCTGCACATTCGCGGGCTCGCGAAGTCTGGCCTCATTTCAAGCATGGGCTCCTTCACGATCTCCTGAATTTTGCAGTGGCCCCTGAAGCCTGGGTTGATCTTCAGTCTACCATTGCAGGCTAGTCTGTATAGTCCTAGCCTGGCCTCTCCCATAATAACTAAGTGTAGGGGGGGTAGATCCAGCAACACCTCCATGGCGGCTGTTGGGGTTGAAGACATGGCCCCTGTGATGCCTAGGCAAGTCATCCTTTGGATCTTGCCTAGTTTTTGTTTGGCACTGGATTGTGTCACCTTAGGCCACCAGACCAGTGCCGCATATGTTAACGATTGTCTGACCACCCTTGTGTACAGCCAGTGGGCCATACTAGGTCTTAGTCCCCACGTTTTTCCATATAGCCGCCTAGTGACGGCTAAGGTCATGACTGCCTTACGCAGTATTTTTCCAATGTGACCATTCCAGGTTAGCTTAGAGTCCAATACGACCCCAAGATATTTTACCTCCCTGGCCATTGGAACGCTCCTACCGTATAGAGTGAGAGTTCTGTGGCTTTCACACCTCCTCCTCGTAAACGGCACGACGGTTGCTTTCTCGGGGCTCACCCCGAGCCCTTGATCAACCGTCCACCCTTCCACCACTTTCAGTGCAGTCTGCATACGCTCCCACACTGCCTGTGTGACGTTTCCTCGGACTATGATGGCAATGTCGTCCGCATAGCCCTGTACCTCATACCCCCCTCCCGAGAGCCTCCCCAGCAGGCCGTCCACGACTAAACACCAGAGCAAGGGAGACAGAACGCTCGCCTGCGGACACCCCGCCGCGACCCCCGCCAGCAGAGTCTCTCCCGCGAGTGAGGTGAACACCACCCTGTCTCTGAGCATGGAATTGATCCACCTGCAGCAGGTCTCCTCTATTCCACGCTCCCGGGCAGCTGCCAGAACCGATCCGAACGAGGTGTTGCTAAAGGCCCCCTCTATGTCTAGGAAGGCCCCCAGCGCCACCTCCTTGTTCTCCAGCGTATTCTCCAGTTTCAGCACCAGTTGGTGCAGTGCTGTTTCTGTTGAGAATCCTGCTCTGTATGCATATTGTCCGCAATGTAGAGGATATGATTCCAGTACACCGCCCCTAATGTGCCGGTCGAGCAGTTTTTCCACTGTTTTCAGCAAGAAGGACATGAGACTTATTGGCCTCAGGGACTTTGCCTGGTCTGTTGGACGCACAGGTTTAGGAATAAATACAACCTTGGCCAGTCTCCATGCCCTCGGAATGTACCCCAGAGCCAGGCTGGCCCTCATAATGAGGGTAAGCACCGGCGCCAGTATATCTATCCCCTGTTGGAGCATGATGGGCATTATTCCATCAATAATGATTAGTAATAAGTGAAAATTTGTAAAAAAAAATAGAAAGGAGAATTGGTTTTTATAAAAAGACTCTGTATAGTTTTATATTTAAAGTTTTTATTTATCGTCAATGTGGTATTAATCAATCCCTTAATTGTCAAAACTAAGAAAAAGCGAAAAAATATAAACAGAAAGAATAATTTAAATTGTATAAGAGAATTGTCTGTGTGCATTATGCATATTTTTCAAAACAGGTTAGTATGCCCAATGAAAAGGAACATAAAATTAATTGAATAATTATTTAAATTAAACTCTTTCGAGAAGAAAAACTCTTATATGTATTGTACCCTTTTGCACTAAGCCGTAAGACAAGGAAACAATAGACACACAGAAAAGGGGGGAACATTACAAGCTTATTATAATCTTATTATACCAAATCAAGGCAACAAAAATCGTCAAGTTTTATCGTGTGTTATTTTCCTTAGGTTAGGTAATAACGATGTGTCCATCTCAGTTTCCCTTCGTATCAGGAAGGTAGTTATCAAAGTGATAAGCTCTTTTACTTCACCAAATCTCCCGTGAGATAGATTTCCAACCTGGAAACTCCCGTACAATTTCCTTCTGGATAATAATAGTAAATGAGCGTGTGCAGTACATATTTAGGGGGCAGAGGTCTCCAAATATAAATTTCCCTCTGCGGAAATCAAGACGGAGACCGGCGAAACACATTTACAGCGACAAAGAAAATTCCGTCGCGGCTGAAAAAAGATGAAATCTCCCGTTGTATATATCGTGCCCATAAAAATGACAGGTTTTTGGCGAATCTTCGCACAATATACAGAGACGATCTATATTATACTCTATTTGGCCCAAGGGACAGTTGCACAGTTAAATAAAACGCCGCCATCATTCACCTTGTATGCGGCATAGATCGGTTTATTTTGTTCCGGTAAAAATATGGTGAGAATTGCTGTGCCCCTTGTTCCATCGGAACATGCTTTACGTTGGGATTTGCATCTCGAGAATGCAACAAACGAAATGATGCACCTGAGGTCAGTGGTTTATCTGACGTTGAAATTTTTGCTAAAATAAATCTACTTGAAAAGGTTTGGAGTCTCGGCGTCATCTAGGAAAAGTACTTTTCATAAATTAAGCACTTGCATTACTGGAAAACGTATAACTCGTCGAAGCAGTTTAAGTAGCTGTGGCATGTCTAGACCTGGTCGTTAATTCAATGTATAGGTATTGCAATATAAGAAACATTATTTTATTGAGGCTTCTTTAGGCATTGAGCACATAAAAAACCACCACCTTTTATTAAAACAAAGAACAAAAAAAGATTAAATAAGAAAACCTCTCTTTATAAGCGATTGGCTATAAATGCGGAAAGAAGCCGAATTTAAACATGGTATTACATTTTCCGTGGAGAAATCTCAATCTTGTCGCAGGTTTTTCTATATTTACTGCAACGCACGAAAATACAAGGTGGCGACGATTCTGGTCATAGTGCTGTAACAATCAAGCGCAGTTGTCTTTAATTTTTGAGAAAATCTATGGTAACTAACAACATGCAAATGAAATGAAAATAAGCTGTTATGTGAAAATTGTAACCTCCTTCAAATAAAACGTTAATACTATCAATATATATGTATAATATTATATAGTATACTGTAGTAAGCGAAAAAGTTTCACCTCAAGTGGATCTGAATCCGATCGGTAGTGAGGTCACCATTAGCTGCTGGACCCTAACCTAATGCATCTATCTATCAGATTTTATTATTTGCAGGATGAGAAACACTGGTAGGGTCACAAGATGTAAAGAAATAAAGCTTACTATTTACCTAGTTCTGAGTTGGTCTGTCAGAGGTGCCATATTTGTTGGATCCCCTGATCAGAACCTGGTTACTTTAAGTTGTAGATATCTCGGAAAAAGTTAGTCAGAATTATTTATTGTGTTGCCGTCAAATGTTGAGAAATATTGGTTAGGAGTTACTTTTCAATTAAATAGATATGTTAATTTAGCAATAATATTGAATTTATTCATATAAATTAATTTGGAATAGCAAACAAAATTAAATAAATATGGTTGGTAAATCTCAAATAAACATTAAACGTACACAAATAGAAAACAAGTGAACAGCAAGAACTTCAAGAAAAAGAAATTATCATTTCACATGCATATGACAAAATATTAAGATAAAAAAAAGATAAATAAAAAAAATAGTTGTAGGTTACTAAAATATTAATATGAGTTACTTGATTAGCTACTTGGTATATTAAAAATCAAATGCTCTATTTTACAGCTCAAAAGCAAACTCAAATTTTAAGGTAAATTACTTGACGTTTGTCAATCAATGCGCTTAACTTTTCAACGAGTTAACTCGCCAGTTCCTTGAGTGAGCCTCCACTAAAAAATATTCCTACGTGAAATTTCTGCATTGATGATTGAAAATAAAAGATACTAAAAAGAATGTACAGGTTAGATATTTTACAGACGAAATTGGCTAATTACAATTTCAAGAAATATGTATTTAAATTTACAAAATTGACAAAATTCTAAGATTAAACAGGAAAGTTACAGTTATCCTTACAGCACCTCCCTGACACTATTTTGGTTCATGTTTGATTACGGTATTTTGAAAGTTCAAGTTGTAAGCATTCAAATATTAGATTGCTGCTTGAGAAATTCTGCTGGTTTATAGAGATATGATTTATATCGACTCACCAAGTCCTACTGCATTGAGTTACCTGATGACCCTATGAAGATGCTTTCCAACTGGGATCAGCTATCAGTATCTGACACAAACTGACAAACTTCAATAAGAGAAGGAATGCTGGAGAGAATAATTGGTACTTCCCATTAGCGGTTATTGGGCCGGTGGATTTTTTTGCTCCAATACTAGGAGATATTTTATCCCCTATGTCGATACGCTAAATTAATTTGACGAAACTTTTCAAACAACAATTAAAACATAAATTGGCTCTATTGAAATTTACTGATAATTGACTCACAATTCGCTAATACTCAGAAACTCTCTCTGATTAACGTAAGGAATACACCATGTCGGAAACAAAGGATCACTACTTAGTTCGCGTTTTTTATGCCAAACACGTCGTTTATTTAAATTCAAAAACCGCTTAAATGACTTTAAACAATCACTGACAATTATTATTAGATAGTATAGATAACATAATGGATTTTATCACCCCTTTTTAAGATAATTTTTAGCGACCGCAACTAAAAGGTGTTCACACGGTAACGTG
Source organism: Tillus elongatus (assembly GCA_964006375.1). Lineage (NCBI taxonomy): Eukaryota > Metazoa > Arthropoda > Insecta > Coleoptera > Cleridae > Tillus > Tillus elongatus. Next base: position 29,801,503 of record OZ023265.1, read on the forward strand.
CGAGCTTCGACTCCTCCTAGCTAACGTCTGTTTCCGTTGAGATTCAAATTCTCCCATCTTTACCACATACGTCCCTAGCCTATAGTTCAGGGCCTCCCAGGCTAATTTCGTGACAAAATTGCAGATATAGTCTCGACTCCCCTTACATTGAAAATGGACTCGTACCTTCAAGACTCTTTCAACATTGTCAACGGATTTTCAATAAGATGAAATAATATTTTGTTCCAGAACATTCTCAACGGATATTTTGTTTACTCAAACGCCCTTCCAGGAAAATGCGACACATGTTTACCAACAAAGCTATATTGCGTCTTTAGATGCTTGAATTTTAACGCGCGTTTCTAACCTGCAGCACGGAGGTTAGGGTAGTTAAATGTTGGCGACTTTTCATCAAATAATTTTTTGAAATCCAAAACTTGAAGTATTTAATATAGATGGGGTTTTTGGTATTATTTCGATACTTGGGGGCTTTCTAAGTGTTTTTGAACCAATAATGATTCCAGATAAAAAAGTGGATAAATGAAAGCTTTTAATATTGAGAGGTAATAAAATAAAAAGAGATCCATATGAAATCATGTTTGAAAGCGTGAATTAATGTAACGGATTTCACTCGTAGAGACCTTTAATTTGATACCCATATCAAGGGGTTTGTTAGAATATATAAGTAGGTAATGCGGCACTTTGAGCAGACAGTGACGTCACAGGAAGTGACGTCACGGCGCCGGCGCCACGCCCTGGCGCCACGCCCTGGCGCCAGCCCCGGCGCCGGCGCCTAGCCACGCCCTGGCGCCGGCGCCTGCACTGGCGCCTGCCCCGGCGCCTGCCCCGGCCCCGGCGCCTAGCCACGCCCCGGCCCCCGGCGCCAAGCCCCGGCGCCGGCGCCCAGCCACGCCCTGGGCCAGACAGTCACATCCGTGTTATTCTGCATTCTAAGGTCATTGGCCTGTCTAGGAAACTGTGACGTCACACGACTTGGGCCAGACAGTCACATGCAAACATTTCAAAAGTGTCTAACCTATTACTTCAAATTATTATATTTTGAAAAAAACCATTTGGTGCAGGTGAGTTTCGAACCCGGGGCATTCAGATGGGAGGCAACGATGCTACCCGTTGAGCTAAGCAGACGCTTATTAATTTATTGTTTTAGGTTGGTATATATATATACGACTACAAACAAACCATACATGTAACATAATTAAAGTTTATTATTAGACAAATGGATGATTTACAAAATAATGTTTAATATTAGAGGCTGAACCAAAACGGAGGAAAATGGCGGAATGAAAGATGGAAGCCTGTGATACCTTAAGCTGACATTATAAAAAATGGCGGCTTTCGTTGATAAAGATGGTGCAAGGATGGTTGAAGACTTATTTAAAGATACGTCACTCCAACCTAGCCGACAAATGAGAGTGTAGACATAAGACATAATAATTAATATGTTTAATATTAGACAGACTAGAACGTCACAATTGTTATATGGGTAGGTTCTAAAAATAACACACAGAGGTCGCTGGCAAAACAAAAGAAGGAAGTTCAGAAACAAAATAGACAACAGGTTCAACCGTGAGATGTACGATGGAACCAATACATGCACGGTGTTAAGGAGGCCAAATAAAATTGGAATATACAATAAAATGGCCACTTCCGGTCTAAACTTTAAATCGTTATATCTTTTGAAGGACAAGTGATAGAAAGGAACTGACTTCAAAAATGTATGTTTCGTAACAAGGTCTACAAGAAAATGAGATAAAAAACTTTAAACCCTTATCGCGGAAGATCCGTGAGATGTACGCTGGAACCAACACATGCACGGTGTTAAGGAGGCCAAATCAAATTGGAATATACAATAAAATGACCACTTCCGGTCTAAACTTTAAATCCTTGTATCTTTTGAAGGACAAGTGATAGAAAGGAACTGACTTTAAAAATATATCGTTTCATAACAAGGTCTACAAGAAACCGAGATAAAAAACTTTAAACCCTTATCGCGGAAGATCCGTGAGATGTACGAGAGAACCAACACATGCACGGTGTTAAGGAGGCCAAATCAAATTGGAATATACAATAAAATGGCCACTTCCGGTCTAAACTTTAAATCCTTGTATCTTTTCAACGACAAGTGATAGAAATGAACTGACTTCAAAAATGTATGTTTCATAACAAGCTCTACAAGAAAATGAGATAAAAAACTTTAAACCCTTATCGCGGAAGATCCGTGAGATGTACGCTGGAACCAACACATGCACGGTGTTAAGGAGGCCAAATCAAATTGGAATATACAATAAAATGGCCACTTCCGGTCTAAACTTTAAATCGTTATATCTTTTCAACGGAAAGTGATAGAAAGGAACCGACTTCAAAAATGTATGTTTCGTAACAAGGTCTACAAGAAAATGAGATAAAAAACTTTAAACCCTTATCGCGGAAGATCCGTGAGATGTACGAGAGAACCAACACATGCACGGTGTTAAGGAGGCCAAATCAAATTGGAATATACAATAAAATGGCCACTTCCGGTCTAAACTTTAAATCCTTGTATCTTTTCAACGACAAGTGATAGAAAGGAACCGACTTTAAAAATGTATGTTTCGTAACAAGATCTACAAGAAACTGAGATAAAAAACTTTAAACCCTTATCGCGGAACATCCGTGAGATGTACGATAGAACCAACATATGCACGGTGTTAAGGAGGCCAAATCAAAGTGGAATATACAATAAAATGGCCACTTCCGGTCAAAACTTTAAAAAAAAACTTCAAACCCTTATCGCGGAAGATCCGTGAGATGTACGATAGAACCAATACATACACGCTGTTCAGCAAAGCAAACTCTATAAGCATATTCAATAAAAATGTTACTTCCGGTAGACACTTCCGGTATAGCTATTCTTAGAGCTACATACATGTGTGACACATCAAAATAATCGTCTTGTTGAACAGAAGAAATATAATATTTAAGTAAGTTAGAACAAGCTGTATTAACACCTAAAACCAACACACACTCTCTTGTACAGGCTGATTACCCTGCCATCCAATTGTTAGTAAGGTTATGTTTGTATTTGTTATTTGAATACAAACAGACATAATAAGAAGAGTGTACTTACATACAGCAAGAGACGTCATCCTTGTTTCACGACTTAACACATACTGAACAAGTGTCTCTCTCTCTTGTATTGAGGAAACAAACTGATGTAAGAGAGAGGGGGTCTTACAAAGGATAAACAACGTTTTTTACAGTTGTTAACCTTACAGAAAGGGGTTAATAAAAATGCAACAAAATAAAAATAAAACAACTGATTTACATACAATAAAAATTTATTAGGATTAATTAAGTTGTACATATTGATACATAAATGACATACATAAATGACATACTATTATTACATAATGGCTCTAACGATACCCGTTAGAGGTTTATATTCCATTACACTGTCATGAATAACCAAACAATAAACACGAGTATTTTTTGGGAAGTTGGCGTGACTCATGAACTCCACCTTAATGTCCACCGTTGAAGACTTGATTGACTCGTTCTGGTACTGACAGTCAATCACAAATAGAGCTCTGTCTTTAAACTCGTCATAATTCAAGATAGGCTCCGACATGTTTTTATAACAGAAGTTTTTTTGAAAATCTGTATACATGTTATAGGCTTCTGCATATTTCGATTTCTCAAAATCCATATTCATAGATTCATAAGGGTAGCATTCTGAATTTAGAAACACTCTGAGGTCCAACATACCAATGTTATCGAAATAGTCTGACCTCTTCTTCACGTTATCCTTACGATCTGTTTGAAATGCTATAATCACATATCGAGGTCTTTCCAAGTTGGTTGCAGTTTTAACAGCCCACACATCTCTGTTGATATCTCTGAGTGCTGGTAACTCATATATGTCCCATTTGCGGTATGCGAGAAATATAGAGGTGTCTTTGGCTATTTTATCCATCAGTTCCAATTTCATTTTATCATTGGGAAATACATGTTTTACCTTTAAAAACATATTGGTTACGGTAATTTTTGCTCGTGCCGTACCTGTGCTGTAATAGCCGTTGGAATCGTTTCGACTTCTTGTAAAGCGGAAAGTATGTTTGCCACAGAGAACTCCTTTGAAATGATGAAAGAAACTGAAGAGGAACCAGACAGGTATGAGCATGTGAAACTTGTTATCATTTAAGGTGATGTGCTCCGACGACACATTCAGACCGGCGTTGCTAAGAGATTGGGCTTCATTCTTACTGAACGATAGCAGACTTTTGATGATGGTTGTGGTGTATGGGTCTCGCACTCGTTCCACTTCCTTGTTATTTAACTCATAGGTCATTGATTCAAACAGAGCTGCTCCTCCATTATTTGACAGATAACAAGCACCAGTGGCATTTTGGATTGCTACAGGTTCCAGAGCACCTTCGATTATTAGAGCTGACTCGGCCAGACATACGAACGCATCTTGTTGGTTGATGGCTATTTCAATTTCATCGCTGTTACCAAACGATTTAGTTGGTGAATAGTAAGAACGCAGCTCTTCTCGATCGATGCCATCATCAAACACGGGTTCTTTGAATATTTCTAGTTTTGACGACATGATAACCCAGGCTTTGCAGGAACTCAATATTATCGGGACGAAGCGTACCCTTTGACGTGTCTGACTCAACTGAATTTGATGTGGTAGATGCACTTGATTTTATATCCTTGAAGACCAACATACTAAGCAACTTTTATAAGTTTTAAGCGAACAGACACCTCTTCACCTTGAAAGTTGACAGGAACTGAATCTTGGTCGACGATGTCGATGCTTATATTGGAAATCTCTTGCTTGTTCACCGGCAAGTAAATTAAATTGTTAGGTTCTATGTCGATTGCGTAGCCAGGATCAACCATCGGAGCAAACTCATACAGCGTATGTGAGGGTTGTCCGTTATAATAGGAACCAGACACAATATTGGTTTCGATGCGAATCTGTCTAACATCCACTATATCAACAGGTAAATCAGATTCATAAAAGGTGTCCGGCTGAAGAACTTGTTTTGAAAAGCCCAACATTCGCCCAATCGAACCATCAAATTCAAAACTGACATTTGTATAACACTTTAGTCTACATTTGATGGTGTTCGGATTAGGTCTCAGAAGCAGAGCCTGTTGCTTTTGTTCGTGTGTTGCTGTAGCACCAACAAGTTCATTTTGAAGTAACTCTTCCAAGTGTGTTATTTCATAAGCACCGGTGGGTATCGTGATGGTTCGCCAACCGGTTCCTTCTTTTACATGAAATTTGTTTTTACCTTCATAGATGTTGGGTATGTTGTTGTAGGTGTGAAAGCCTATCAAGGCAACAGCATAATTACCATCCAAAACAATTGGTGGATGGTAGTCTGACGACAGATGGGAGCTGCGGTCTTTCAACACAAAGGTGTGCGCCATGACTGATACACACAGGCTACTGTTTAAGGCTTTTATTTAAAAATTTTAAACATAAGTGACCACAATTATAAGTATTATATTTCTGATACACATCATGATTGTACATTAAAGTAGAGTTTTTAAGGTAACGCTGCAGCTCAACTGGTGGTTTCAAGTTTCCATATGAGTCAAAGTACACGGCTGTGTCACCACGTTTCTTAACTGCAACCCAATGACTGCCAGGTTCCTTGTTTGTTTGCAAATTCATGATAAGTGATTCATTCTTGCGTGGCCCATTCGATGGCAAAGTATCTCGCATGTATACACCTCTAAAATATGGAATTTTCATTTTACCAGCAAATTTCACAAGGTCTTCATTTGTTAGAGGTCTTGCTGGTAAACATCTTACTCGTTTTTTGGTTTCTGCAGATACAACCCATAACCGGAGCGCTGTTTCTTGAGATACATGCCTGTGCCCAGTCTCTTGCATTTTGGCTTAAATTTCAAGCCACTCCCTCTCCTACCCATCGCGATGGCTTCCATTGTTTTGTTGTGCCGTTCTTCCTCCTCTAGTTTCTGTTTCGCAGACTTGGCATCGTTCACGGCTTTGGCAATACCTGCAGCACCACCACCCAGAGCTCCTAGTGCTGACAGCCCACCAAATATCAGAGGCAACAGCGGAAGGAAGCCTCCACTTTTAGGTATTGGAATAACTCGAGGTTTCTGCACATTCTTACGCCCACCAATGTTTCTAACGATTGTATGAGCTATATCAAATACGGCGTTCGCTGTTGGAATAAGATTTCTATCTTTTATAACTTCCTCAATCAGACTTAGTATGTTTTTAAAGGGAACCTTCTTCTTTGGCTTCGAGTTGATTACATAAAACCCCTCATTAAGTTTTCTGTTAACTTTCATGGTGTTTGTAACGCCCCGCAACGTTTCAGCAAAACCTGTATCTGTCTTTGTTAATAACAGCCCTCACTCTGTGACACCAACATGCATACTGACTGGGTGTCTCACTTGCATTCATATATATACACACCCAAATAAAATATAGTTTAGTTTAAGTTAAGATGCGTACCAGCAAACACGCTTCTGCCTTACCCATTACAAATATAGACGATGTTGTTACGGACACAGCTCAACAACAACTGAGGCATGGTCCTCTCTTTCCAAACACCGTTCGCTGTATCATATGTGGTCCCAGTGGGTGTGGTAAAACTAATGTCATGCTGAGTTTGTTGTTTGAAGCAAACGGTTTAAAATTTGATAACGTGTATGTGTATTCAAAGTCTCTGTATCAACCGAAATACAAGATGTTAAAGGAGGTGATGAATGCCACAAAAGGTGTTGGTTACTATCCTTATCGAGAAAACGATGAAATATTAGATCCGGAAGATGCCAAGGACAACTCTGTGTTTATATTTGATGATGTAGCTTGTGACAAACAAGATAAAATAAGAGCATACTTCAGTATGGGCAGACATAAGAATATTGATTCATTCTATCTCTGTCAAACATATACACGAATACCCAAACATCTGGTACGTGACAACACCAATGTTATTGTGTTATTCAAGCAAGATGAAACCAATTTAAAACATGTGTACGACGATCATGTGACCACCGATATGGACTTTAAACAATTTAAAACTATCTGCCACCAATGCTGGAAAGATAATAAGTATGGTGTGTTGGTGATTGTGAAGGAAAACGATGTACACAAAGGTCGATATAGAAAAGGATTCGATAGATATATATTATTCTAACAAACGATGATAGACAGGACAGTCAGCTGTCTAACACAGGTGTCTAACACAGATGTCATACAAGTGTCTAACACAGCTGTCATACAGCTGTCATACAGCTGTCTAACACAGCTGTCTAACACAGCTGTCTAACACAGCTGTCTAACACAGCTGTCTAACACAGCTGTCTAACACAGCTGTCTAACACAGCTGTCTAACACAGCTGTCTAACAAGACAGCCAGACATCGTGATAAATAAGAAGGCATGTACCATGAAGGAGTCAGTATATGTTAAACCACCACACAACCTGTATCGCTCAAACAAATTATTAGACCAGCTGGTAATACCGACCAGTTGTAGCACAATGGAAGTGTTGGGTAAGGAAGAGCGAAAAGTTAAGAAAAGGATTTTACAACTTGCTGACAATATTCGAAAAAAACATTTAATGCTTAAACTTAACAGAGCCGAGAATGATGATGCTCTGCAACGTTTATATAAACCACTTGTTGAGCCCCTAAGTGAAATATCTAAAAACACAGCAGCACAGCAGCAGCAGCAGCCCCAGCAACAACCAAAGGCTGAACAAATCAAAGAAGAAGTGGTACCAGAAACGAAACCCCAAGTACAGTTCCTTAAAGACCATGAAGTTTTTGAAGCTGAACCTAGGGAAGAGGCTGAGGAGACAAGTTCCGATGAGGATATCCCAACATTTGAAGAGCTTGAGGCAGATCTACAAACTGTCACATCCAACCCTGCATATCAAGAATTTTTGGAGCAATATCCTGAACGAGTTCGATATTATGTAGACAAGTATTTTACTGAACCACCAAGGCTCGCTACCATTGATCAAACGTATGGTGCTCGCTACGCTAAAGATACCGGTAGCTGGAGTCTTGGCAATAAACACTTGGATTTTACTGATAATGACATTCGACTAGGTCAACGGAGATATCCGCAAACACAAGGTCTGCTAGAATTGATATTTATGAAAACACCTAGAGGGTATACCTATGACGATCTTCAACACTATAGAGATATTCTAGAAGCAACTAGTGTGCATAAAATGAACTATGATCCTAACGCACGAACCAAGGGTTGTTCCTCTGAAAAGTACCTGACTCTAATAAAACCGGTGATAAATCCACGAGGTCGTAGATCCTCAACTCCTCAAGGTTTTGGTTACGACACACATCATAACGCAGAACAAAAAACTGAACCTAGAGCTCAGAATGTAAGCAGCAACACTAACAACTATATGCTACAAAATAACAAACAAATAGAATATGTCTATTGGGATGACATAAATGAGCTGGTTGATAGACTTAGACTTTTAGTAGCTTCCCAGGCTGCTGGTAATAATGCTCATAACAATGAAATTCAGTCAATCATTGAAGAACTGAAGGAGGTTGGTGTTATCGCCTAGTATACCTACATATATCAAAGATATACCTACCTTAGTGCTTAGTATAAAAATGTCTATCGATAAGTTCGGACGTTCCCAATCCAATAAAGGTTCTAAGTTTAAAATTATTGAAAGAGAGATTTTCCCAAGAACTACTAGTGGTGATTTTGATTTGCAAAGCCATAGATTGTGTAACATAGCTGATCCAGTCGATGCAACAGATGGTGTAAATAAAAAATTTGTTGATGTATGGATAGACGACTATCAGAAGAACAAAGATGAGGTAACACAAAGAATCATTGCCATACTACTTGAAGCTGTACACAAACCTGAGTTGGAAGATTTAAAAAACGAATTTGAAAATAAATTGAAAATTTTAGCTAAGAACATAACTGCTCAAGTTTTAAAAGATGTTGATGTATTAAAGAATAATAAGCTAAAGAATAAGCTGGGAGAAATAGACAGCAAACTAAAAGATTTACATGATAAGTGGATACTTTTAAATCCAACATCGCCATGAAACAAACAGACATCTATCTGGTTGAACGCATCTTGAGGAAGAAAGGCAAGCAGCTCTATGTAAAATGGCTGGGTTTTGATAAATCTCAGAATTCTTGGATAAATTCAGATGATGTTAAATAAGCTTATATATTTAATGTATTAATGTACTTAGAATAAAATAAAAGTCTTTATTAAAATAATGTTATTTTATTTTTTCATCTGGTTACATACAATTAAGCTAAGTGAACAATTACAATTTATATCGTAAATCAATAATATCCTGAATAAACTTCTCCTGAGGTACATCTGCTATCTGTAGATCGTTTCTCTTCGCCTTGAGGTATTCGACTTCGGTCTTTATTCTGTTAAAGAGATTTACAGAATTTGGATCATACAACATGTTTAAAACTACTTCGGAATCAGGGTGTTTATTTTTAAAGTTCTTGACAGCTCTTTTAAAACTTTTCTTCTGAGTCCTTACAGCATGATATGGATAGGTAGTATCCTTCTCATTTCTTGAAAGCAAACCAAAAACACAAAGTTTTCCAGGGTTGCTTGGTTTTGGAGATATATCTTCTAAATGTTCTGTGATTTTAGCATTTGTTTCTCGCATACGCTGCACTTCATCATCTATCTCCATTAATTTCACTTCAATTTCTTTGAGGTTATCCTTGTATTTTTGATTAAATTCACTTACGAAAAAATCAAAAATAATTTGGTTGCACTTTTCATAGAAACTATTGGATATCCAACAAGCCAAATTTAATATCAAATCTTTACAGACATATGTACCAGATATCAAGTTGTTTTCAGTCTGTGTTCCACCAAAGTCCACCAAGTATGTAGCGGTTGTAGGTGTTAGTTGAGATGTTGCTTCCAGCACATCTAGGGGGCCGGAATTCCGGCCCCCTAGATGTGACTCTAAGTGGACATCTTCGGTTGAAATATTAAGGTAATCGGTATTCTGGCTACCTAAATGTTTCTTCGCCTGACCGTTGTAATAGGTAATCAACTCTTTAGTTTTCTTATTTTCCAACCAATGTCTGAATCTTTTCTCACCATCTTTACACAGCTTAGTCGCATTAAAATAACCAGTGTTTTTATCAATAATTAATTGAAAGTCTGCAAATAAACCATACCAGAAGTTGTCTTTAATTTGCTGGTAGCACACATCATTTAATGTAGCCATTTTAAACACACTACTGAGCACTTGGATACGTTAGAGTTAACTGAAGCACGTCTTACCTCTACGATAACTAAATTTTGAATGAGTTTAACAGTGTGTAGTGAACAATTTACATGGATGATGTCATCCTTTCGGTTTGTACTAGACAAGCTCAAACACGAGTAATGGGGGTGATTGAACAGATATAACACAAGATAACATTCACCAAAGTCATCAACTGACACGTTATTTACCCTAAGCGGGCCTCTCTCTTGCGTATATTAAACAGATACACAGACAAGTTCAAACACAAATAATGGGGTGATGTCATTCAACGGAAATTACACTAGATAACAACCGTACAGACAAAACTCAAACAGGTTTGTGGAACAGGTTTGTGGATGATGTCATACTTCTAACGGCTGTATTCTAGACAAGCTCAAACACGAATACCATTTACCCATCAAGGGGCCCCCTACAGTATGTTTCTGAACTTCCTTCTTTTGTTTGCTAACGACCTCTGTGTGTTATTTTTAAATAAGTCTTCAACCATCTTTATCAGCGAAAGGCACCATCTTTAAGAAAGAAAGCCGCCATTTTTTATAATGTCAGCTTAAGGTATCACAGGCTTCCATCTTTCATTCCGCCATTTTGGTTCTTCCGTTTTGGTTCCGCCTCTAATATTAAACATTATTTTGTAAATCATCCATTTGTCTAATAATAAACTTTAATTCTATTACATGTATGGTTTGTAATTAAAAGTCGTATATATATATATACCAACCTAAAACAATAAATTAACAAGCGTCTGCTTAGCTTAACGGGTAGCATCGTTGCCTCCCATCTGAATGCCCCGGGTTCGAAACTCACCTGCACCAAATGGTTTTTTTCAAAATATAATAATTTGAAGTAATAGGTTAGACACTTATGTGACTGTCTGGCACAAGTCATGTGACGTCACTGTCAAAGACAGGTCAATGACCTTAGGAATAACACGGATGTGACTGTCTGGGCCAGGGCGTGGCTGGGCGCCGGGGCAGGCGCCGGGGGCCGGGGCGTGGCTAGGCGCCGGCGCCAGGGTAGGCGCCAGGGCGTGGCGCCGGCGCCAGGGCGTGGCGCCAGGGCGTGGCGCCGGCGCCAGGGCGTGGCGCCGGCGCCGTGACGTCACTTCCTGTGACGTCACTGTCTGCTCAAAGTGCCGCATTACCTACTTATATATATATATATATATATATATATATATATATATATATATATATATATATATATATATATATATATATATATATATATATATATATATATTCCGCCACGTCGCCACCATTTTAAATTGACGTCAGCGTTACTTAGCGCACGGTATTTTCCTCGTAAAACCCTTTAGTTTGATGCCTATACCAAAAGGGTTTAAAAATAAGTATTCCGATATCTTGAATTTGCCGCGGTTTTGAATAATCAAAGCGTTGCCCGGCCTACTATATCTCACTAGTTAAGCGCTTGAATTTGATACCCATGCTAAGTGGGTTGTTAAAACAAAAATATTCCGCCATCTTGCATCATCCACTATTTTGAATGATGAAAGCGTTCCCCGGCCTACTGTATTTCAGTAGTTAGCCGTTTGAATACCCATGTCAAGGGATTGGAAATAAATCCGACATCCGAGCGCCCGTGCTATTAAATTTATAACGGACCTTGGTTTTTGGCTTGTAGGGATCCAATATCGCGCTCATCTGAAAAAAGTTTTTCAAAGCCTTCTCATCCTGGCCTGTCTATTAGCGAATTTTTCTTAATGAAAATATGCTAAAAAGTCATCTAGATTAGGGTGCTCCAAAAAAACCTCAGCAAAATATGTTTTGTGAAGAATGCAAGAATTCGTCATCACAAGACATATTTTGCTGATGTTTTTTAGAGCACCTTAATCTAAATGACTTTGTATTACCTACGAAAACCTTTCACAACATTTTTATATTGTAATAGACGCTGGTGAGGTCCAACTGAAGCATTGAACATTTCTCGGGAAAAGCAATTTAGTGATATTTCAAAAATCCATATCTTTTAAACGAATAGACCGAATTTCAAAAATGAAAAAGTTTTGTATATGGAATCAAAAGCTATTTTCAGCGAAATATCACGTGACCCCTATTCATATTTGAAAAAATTGAGGGATAACACCCCCGCTTGGGAGGGTGAAGTTTGTGCTATACTTTTGGCGTCAAAAGTTGTCCCACTGACAAGCAAACTTGAGGTGTTTCAGGTTTTTTTTGACAAAATCTTTTGCTGGCAGTTACGGCTGCCAGCCTATATACAGGCTGGCGCATTGAAAACGAAACAGACCGCTTTGCGTCCAGCGAAATTTTTTTTAAAGAAACGCTGAAACACGTCAGTTTTAATATTGAGGGAGATATGTGCTGACATAAAACTCAGCTTTGTCACATCAACTCCTTAAGGGTGGTGATAACAATTCTTATATTTTAAATAGGGAACATGGGTTGAGTGTTACATCATTTGAAAGCTCTTTCTTTTCTGAATTCAGCACACTACTTTTTTTTGGAAGTTCTATCAACTCGTTTAAAAATTATTCACAGTTGGTGTTGCAAGAACGTATACAATTCATCGTGATAAGAAATGCATTAATTAGTTAATTTTAGGTTAAAAAAACTAAAAAACAAAACCACATTTTCAAAAATGTACAAATTTTGTTCAAAACGAGCTCTGACATTCTGGAGTTATTAGACGGCATTCTTCAACAATGCGTCGTCATAATTCTTCCAGAGACTCCGGTTCTGTTGCGTAAATTCTACTCTTTAAATGGCCCCATAGAAATAAGTCTTAGGGATTAAATCCGGTGATCTAGGGGGCCACTTAATAGCACCTCTAGGCCCAATCCATTGTCCTGGAAACTCTCTGTTCAAAAAGTCCCTAACATGTTTTGCAAAATGCGCAGGAGCTTCATCTTGTTGCAACACTAATTGATTCTCTTGATAGCGATCATCATTTTCAACAATGTCAATTAGTAGAGGGTAAACGATATTCTCTACTAACTCCAAATACGGTTTGCCACTCAAATTTCCATCAAGAAAAACTGGGCCGATTAAACGGTCTCCAAAAATGCCAGTCCAGACATTCAATTTCTGTGGAGTTTAAGTGTGGACTTCGTGAAAATTTCTTGGATTATTATCTACCCAAATAACGACCATTATGACGATTGACTGTAGAGTTTAATGAAAACGTACACTCGTCTGAAAACACATATTGAACAGAAAGTTCCCGTTATCAGCTATTCGTGCAGTCATAACTTCACAAAACTTCAGCCGCCGATCAAAATCATCTTCATTCAGTTGTTGTACAATATAAATTTTATACAGGTGACATTTATGATGCTTCAATATTCGCTGAGTAGTTCTTCTTTTGATGTTTGAAAGAGTGGCCAATTTTCTCGTGCTCAAAGTTGGGTCTGCAGCAATTTGTGCTAAAACTTCAATCTCAGTAGTCTCATTTCTAAACGGAAATTCACCGTCAGGATCCCGTTTTTTGTTGGCTACTGAACCACTTTGTCGAAACTTTGCAACTAACTCCAAAATGTATTTCTGTTAACATGTCTGTTCGGATGTCGTTCATTAAACAAATTTGCGGTACGGTTGGCACAGTCATCGTTTTTGAAAAAAAGGGTAATTATTTCAACATTTCTTCTACAGAATACACCATTGTGGAATTAATTTTCGGTAGTTCTATCAAGTATCAAACCGACCGATAAACTGAAATGATAAACCGCATTTCTCTCATTCCGATAAGAAATGTTCTGATAGTCATTTTTTTGTTTACAAACCAACAAACCATTGACTGTCAGCACATTTCTTATCGGAATGAGTGAAATGCGTTTTTGCATCTTCAACTGTGAATAATTTTTAAACGAGTTGATAAAACTTCCAAAAAAAATAGTGTGCTGAATTCAGAAAAGAAAGAGCTTCCAAGTGATGTAGCACTCTTCCCATGTCTCTATTTAAAATATAAGGGTTGTTATCACCACCCTTAAGGGATTGATGTGACAAAGTTGAGTTTTATGTCAAAACATGTGGACGTGTTTCAACGTTTCTTAAAAAAAATATTTCTCTGGACGCAAATCGGTCTGTTTCGTTTTCAAGGCGCCACCCTATACTTACCATTCGTACACTCTCGATAAAATTAAAATCGTGTTTTCTCAATATAAAATAAATAAATATACCTCCCTCTTACACAGATCTCTTATCAAGTATTATTTGTGTTATGTAAATGTGTTGAATAAATATTATTGAAAACGTATTGAGATTGATACAGACAATTGCAAAATACACCTTTTGTTCTTTCAGTGTTTTCCACAAAACAAACCCGGAATTTTTATCTCGCGAAAAAAAGATAATTTCTCTTTTTTTTTAAATCTATTGTCTCCAGTATTTAATGTAGCTTAGGTCGCATATTTTGCATATAAAAAAGCAATCTAAATTTGTGCTGCTTGAATTGGTGGTTTCATTTTTGTTGACAAAAGCTTTTTATATAAAAAAACCTTTATTTCTACAATGCGTTTCAAAAGTACGGAGTAAATTCATTTTTACGGTTATTAGAACTTTTTAAGAGAATCTGTGAAAGGGTGAACCAAAATGTTTCAAATGCCGCTTTCTTGTGTAAAACTCTTTCTACACCCAACCCGCTTAAAATTTAACTATCCTCGAAAAATTGTTAAATGGAAGGTCGAGTGACGCTTCCTTTTACAGAAAAAATAATTCTCTCGTCAGCCTTTTCAAATATTTTTAAATTAGCTTAATGGTCCTCCAAAACGATTTGAAAAAAATCAAGAAATAATTTGGTTTCTTAGTCAATATTTATTTTATAAAGAAAATATTGAATAAGTTAAAGATAATTCATGTTGTATTATACCTAATTATTGTTCTCTAATGACAATTAATATTAATTGAGACAGAAATAAACAGTGCGCCGAATCGTATTTTTCTACTCCCAAAAAATTATGTTAACAGGGTTATTCATTATAAATTACCTACGCCTTATCATCGTTATTATTGCCTAGAGCACGGCAGCAAACCCTTCTGAACTCTCGCTAAATTCACTAGGAATAAATTATGCAACAACACGTTCCCACCGCTTGTTTCAGGGGATGAAATTGTTTCTACCGCCATGGGCAAGGCTGAACTTTTTGCCTCGTTGTTCGCCGGTAATTCTACTTTCAACCCACCTCCAAATGTGTAACCACTAACAGTCCCCAATGTCGCGTATAAAATGACGGATATCATTTCCAAAATTAAAAAGATACGAAAGATTATCTCTTCTCTCAATACCAGGAAAGCCTCTAGCCTTGACGAGATCCCAGCAATTGTTCTCAAAAGATGCGCACCAAAACTTTCTCCTGTCGTAACTCGCCTGTTTCAGACATCTCACAACAGAGGCATATTCCCTAGTAACTGGAAAACTGCTCGAGTACAACCCATCCCCAAGAAAGGATCCAAAGCGCTTCCTAGTAACTACAGGCCTATTTCTCTCCTTTCAGTCGCCTCTAAAGTGATGGAAAAGTATATAAACACCGAATTACTAAAATTTCTTGAAAAACATAGTCTAATCCACGACAGGGAGTATGGACTCCGTCAGCGCAGATCAACTGCCGACCTTCTTTCCTTTGTCCCCCATTCTTGGAATAAGTCTATGGAACTACACGGTGAATCCCAGATTTACGCTCTAGACATATCCAAAGCATCCGACCAGGTCTGGCACGCAGCGCTGCTCAATAAATTTCCGGCCTATGACCTACCACCAAAACTCTGTACCTGACTGCAAATTTCCTCTTCAACCGGAGCATTTTTGTTGTCGTGGATGGCCATTTCTCTAAACTGTATCCAATTAGTGCAGGAGTCCCCCAAGGCTCAGCTTTAGCCCCTACTTTGTTCCTTGTACACATCAATGACCTCCTCTCTAGCACATCCAAACCAGTTCACAGTAACGCGGACGACAGCACCCTCCACTCAAATATACAATATTCTAAGCCTGTATATTTAGCCCAATTAGCTGAGGATCGCAGACTCATGGAGGGTTTTGTCTCTGTGGATCTCCAAAAAATATTAGACTGGGGAAGTAGAAATCTTGTACAATTCAACTCCAACAAATTTCAGTCTTCCTTTCTATCTCATACATTAACAACCAAATTATTGAAAGTAATGAGTCCTTTTTACTTGTTGGTATTTCTGTGGATCGAAATCTCAATTGGCACCAACATGTCACATCAATTGCAGAAGCGGCTGCTAAAAAATTAGGTTTTCTCTTCCGGGCTCGCAAATACTTTTCACCAGCTCATCTCTATACCTTATATACTTAGTGTTGTTTAGTCAGCGGTTGACAACATACTAAATAAATGCTCTAGCATCCACACAAATATCAGATCACGAAAACAATTCTCCGAAATGCAGAATCCGTTGTTGTCAACAAAACACTGAGCGGAAGTATGTAAGCCGAAACGGCTCATGTAACTTTTCTTAGAACACCAGATGAGGCATTATAACTATAACTATTTATAAGAATTAGAAAACTAATGATTTCTAGAATGGTAGGACAATAATTATTGCAGGTACCCGGGTACCCTAGTCGTGTATTAGGTGTTAAAATTTTCTTCGTGAAGTCGACGGTTAACTAACCATATCCCTGCTTAGACTTGATTTTTGGGTTAATTTCCCTGTTTAATTCTAATAATAATGTTGATGAAGATATTGATTAGCATGTGCCATGTTGATTATATTCTATGTTCTTCTATGTACCTTACAATGTGACATAGTTACTTTTTTGTAAGAAAATAACAAATAGTTTTTTCCTAACTAGAACATTTTTACTTAGCAAACATGGTTCCTTATAGCTAGTGAAATTGTCCTATCTACATAATTAACAAAAACTTCTGGACGCAGCAAGTGCGTTATGGTAGTGAATTGTCATAGAAGTGTTTTTAATAGCAAACATGTTTTTTTAAAAAAGCAGGTACCAATCTATATAGTAGAAACTTTCTGCCATGTTTCATCAAAATAACTTTATTGTTTGAAAATGTACAAAAATTTCCAAAAGTATACTCAAATTGTTCCCGAAAAAACTGGTTTCCTGGTCAATCTTATAGGTTAATAGCAAATTGAGCTATTCAAATTTGAAGCATTTAATGAAAATTCGCTACGATAACGCACACGCTGCGTCCCGAATTTCTTACAAAGATGTATTATATTTCGATGAAAAATGCAAAAATCCAAAAACATAGGGTGTGTTCGATTAAAAAAAAAGAAAATTTGAATCACCAACGACTTATGGGCCACCTCTAATTGTGGAAATATTTTTTAAGATGTAGCTCAAGACACCCTATAATTAATGTATACCATTTTTTTCGTAACTTGCATAATAACGGATATATTGAGCTTTAATGATTTTTTACGGAAATTTTACAAAAATGATATACCATTAAACGACAAACTCTATAGCCAACGCTACTGCCAAAGCATCAGAGAAAGGGTCTATTTTAAATTAATTTTCTGGGAATATTTTAGTAAAATGGAGGGTAATGACGATTGAAACTAAGAGCTCAGGCTTTGTAAAGCATTATTCCTGACACATTTTCTTTCCAAAGCTCATATTAATTTCAGGTTTATTGCCTAAATATGACCAATTTTGAGGTTTTAAATCGCGACTTTAACGTTTTGAAAAAAAAATTATTTTTCTTTAAATGCCTGTAACTTTTTTGTCCCTCAACCTACAAAGATAAATTTTGGTAAGTAGCTTACATATGATGATATGAACCCGTCTCCGAAATTGGTTGCCATTACTTTGTTAATTCCGGAGATATAAAATTTTTTCGAATGAAAAGTCAAAATTTTCCCGGAAAACCTTGTCCGATGTTCCTGACTAACGAACTTATCCAATACATTTACAAAAGGATGGTATGTGCCAAATTTTATTAAAACGGCCCATTACTTTTTGAGTTGTCGGTGTAATACATACATACATATATATATATATATATATATATATATATATATATATATATATATATATATATATATATATATATATATACTTAAACAGGATTTATAACACGGCATTTGTGTACTATACAAGGAAAAAGGGTTAAGGGCAAAGCCGCAAGGAGACAACCGCATACAGGTGTTCCTAGCTTATTAGCCATCATCAGTACGGTATAGCCAGGTGAAGATGGGAACACTCTGAATGAAGATGCAAAAATACACGGAGTCACAACAGGCAACCAGTGCACATTTGCAGCAACATTTGGAAGACCCTCAATCCGAGGGAAACAACCAAAATAGCCACGGAGGCAAAGAAATCACCTGCGTGAAGATCCGAAGCCCAGGAAGTTATACTAGCTATAACAGGATTTATAAGACGGCATCTCTGTACTATACAAGGAAAAAGGGATATAACTTCCTGGGCTTCGGATGTTCACGCAGGTGATTTCTTTGCCTCCGTGGCTATTTTGGTTGTTTCCCTCGGATTGAGGGTCTTCCAAATGTTGCTGCAAATGTGCACTGGTTGCCTGTTGTGACTCCGTGTATTTTTGCTCTTCATCCAGAGTGTTCCATCTTCACCGGGCTATACCATACTGATGATGGCTAACAAGCTTGAAACACGTGTATGCGGTTGTCTCCTTGCGGCTTTGCCCTTAACCCCTTTTCCTTATATATATATATATATATATATATATATATATATATATATATATATATATATATATATATATATATATATATATATATATATATATATATATATATATATATATATATACATATAAAAATTGAAACTGACCCTGGATATGGGTTCTAGGGGTCCTACTTCGCGCTCATTTGCAGTTTTTTTTTCAAAATTCAAAAGTCGGGATCTCCCCAATAGTTAATTTTTTCTACGAAAATTCACTAAAAATCTAGTAAGCTAAAAAAATAAAAGTTTATTTTAGGTAAGCAAAGGAATTACACAATCTTACTGTAACTCATAATGAAGTGATTGCCATTATATCTTAATCTTGTAAGTTAGGAGAGCAATTATTACTAGATGTTAAATATCTCAAAACTCTGATTTTGCAGATAGGATCTTTTGTCTTAGCAGGGCAGTGTGTACATTCTTTTTGATAAAGCAATGTTCTCATTAAGAGGAAACTATATTTCTTTTTGTTATTTGATATAATACAGGAATGGCATTTCCTTATATCCTCTGCCGTTTCGCTATTGTCCTTTCAGGGTTGTCTGGCAAAACACACTAGCTTTATCTAGACAACGCTACAATATTCTCTAAACATATTCGATCCCTGTCCACAAGCAAATTCATTGGGAACTAATGGCATAATATAGGAAGTAATTTATAGGGCAGAAAATATATAAAGTGAATAACAAAGGATTTTGCTAGAGATAAGCAATTACGAAAAATAAAAGAAGAAGAATTAAGATTGTTCAATCTCGTGTTTTAATCCTTACAAACGAGAAGGAACATCCTACAATATTTATTAGGGGAATAACAGTAATTCCGGCCTTGCATAATACTTCTCTCGCTTTCTTTTATCTCTTCTTCGGCTCCCTCCTTGATACGTTTCAAGTTGAAAGATTACTGCCGAAAATAAAAATATAAAATTCAAATATTTGACGTCAGAGAAGGATATGTTTTATGAAACATTAATTCTCTTTTTCAGCAAAGATGAACATAAGATATTACTTTATATTTTACGTTTGCTTTTTCATGAAGAGATCTGAATGACTTCTTTCATAGCATGAATGTTACCTGCACTTAAAAAATACGGAACACATGCGTAGGACGTGGATTTTACTTGAAAAAAACAGAGTTCTAGGCTTGTAACAAAGCAAAGCAAAGTCAAGCGAGTGGTCGTTTCCTGTTAAAAAAATGTTATTCCAGCAAGTTTACAACTAAAGCGAGTTTTTACCAAAATTTAATCGTTCTGTGGTGGCACACAGCTGTTATCTGAATATAGGTGCCAGTCTCTCAGTCCCTCGACTGAAAGCGTAAAATATGGGCCTCGCTTTTTATTTTAAAAAATTAACTAATAGAGAGGTATCGATGGTGAGACTTTGCAACATTTCTTCAACTGAGCGCGAGTTTGGCCCCAGGGGTCAGTTTCGATTTTTAAGGTTATATATATATATATATATATATATATATATATATATATATATATATATATATATATATATATATATATATATATATATAGGGTGGCGCATTGAAAACGAAACAGACCGATTTGCGTCCAGGGAATTTTTTTTCAAGAAACGCTGAAACAAGTCAATTTTAATATTGAGGGAGACATGTTTTAACATAAAACTCAACTTTGTCACATCAGCCCCTTAAGGGTCGTGATAACAACTCTTATATTTTAAATAGGGAACATGGGTGGAGTGTTCATTTGAAAGCTCTTTCCTTTCTGAGTACAGCACACAAATTTTTTTGGAAGTTTTATCTACTGGTTTAAAAATTATTCACAGTTGAAAATGAAAAAACGCATTTCACTCATTCCGATAGGAAATGTGCTGATAGTCAATGTTTTGTTGGTTTGTAAACAAAAAATTGACTATCAGAACATTTCTTACCGGCATGAGTGAAATGCGGTTTATTATTTCAGTTTATCGCTCGGTTTGATACTTGACAGTACTACCGGAAATTAATTTCACAATGGTGAATTCTGTAGAAGAGGAGTTGAAATAATTACTATTTTTTTTCAAAAACGATGACTGTGCCAACCCTATCACAAATCTGTTTAATGAACGACATCCCAGACTTGTTAACAGAAAATACATTTTGGAGTTAGTTGCAAAGTTTCGACAAAGTGGTTCAGTATCCAACAAAAAACGGGATCCTGAAAGTGAATTTCCGGTTAGAAATGAGACTACTGAGATTGAAGATTTAGGACAAATTTCTGCAGACCTAACTTTGAGCACGAGAAAATTGGCCACTGTTTCAAACATCAAAAGAAGAACTATTCCGCGAATGTTAAAGCATCATAAATTTTACTCGTATAAAATTCATCTTGTACAACAACTGAATAAAGATGATTTTGATCGGCGGTTATGACTGCACGAATAGCTGATAACGGGAACTTTCTGTTCAATATCGGTTTTTCAGACGAGTGTACGTTTTTATTAAACTCTACAGTCAATTGTCATAATTGTCGTTATTGGGTAGATAATAATCCAAGAAATCTTCACGAAGTCCACACTCAAACCCCACAGAAATTGAATGTCTGGACTGGCATTTTTGGAGACCGTTTAATCGGACCAATTTTTCTTGATGGCAATTTGAGTGGCGAAACGTATTTGGAGTTACTAGAAGATATCGTTTACCCTCTACTCATTGACACTGTTGAAAATGATGATTGCTATCAATAAAATCAATTAGTGTTTCAACAAGATGGAACTCCTCCGCATTTTTGACAACGTGTTAGGGAGTTTTTGAACAGAGAGTTTCCAGAGCAATGGATTGGGCGTAGATGTGCTATTGCGTGGCCCCCTATATGACCGGATTCAACTCCTTTAGATTTCTTTCTATAAGGCCATTTAAAGAGTAGAATTTTCGCAACAGAACCCGAGTCTCTGGAAATATTACGACGACGTATTGTTGAAGAATGGTGTCTAATAACTCCAGAAATGCTCCAGAATATCAGAGCTCGTTTTGAACAAAATTTGTACTTTTATATGAAACCTAGTGGTCAAAAATTTGAACACTTACTTAACTGAATAAAGATTTATAAGCGATTGGACTTGTTTTTTTTTTGTTTTTTGAAAGAAAAATTGACTAACTGGTGCATTTCTTATCACAATAAATGAAATACGGTCTCGCAACTCCA
Source organism: Tillus elongatus (assembly GCA_964006375.1). Classification (NCBI taxonomy): domain Eukaryota; kingdom Metazoa; phylum Arthropoda; class Insecta; order Coleoptera; family Cleridae; genus Tillus; species Tillus elongatus. The sequence continues at coordinate 29,823,589 of OZ023265.1, forward strand.
ACTGTGAATAATTTTTCAACGAGTTTATATAACTTCCAAAAATACTAGTGTGCTGAATTCAGAAAAGAAAGAGGTTCCAAACGATGTAACACTAGACCCATGTTCCCTATTTAAAATATAAGGGTTGTTATCACCACCCTAAAGGGGTTTATGTGACAAAGTTGAGTTTTATGTCAAAACATGACCCACTCAATATTAAAATTGACGTGTTACAGCGTTTCTGAGAAAAAAATTTCTCTGGACGCAAATCGCACTGTTTCGTTTTCAATGCGCCACCCTATATATATATATATATATATATATATATATATATATATATATATATATATATATATATATATATATATATATATATATATATATGTATATATATATATATATATATATATATATATATATATATATATATATATATATATATATATATATATATGTATCCAACCGATAAGTCAAAAAATAATTAACCGATTTTGATAAAACTCTACAAGTGCCTTTCTTTTCTCAATAGCTTTGGTGAGTTCGTTAGACAGGAAAATCGGCCAAGGTTTTTCGGGCAAATTTTGAGTTTCCTTTCGAAAAAAAAGTTTTTGTACGAACATTACAAGGCTATTTCGATTAAATTCGGTAAACATATTCCTTTGGGAAAGACCTCATTCTGTACCAAAATGTAGGGTAGTGGAACCAGTTTTGGACATGTACCCAATAATGGACATGTAAGACTTTTGCGCATTTAAATAAGCATTTACGTTAGGTACAGATTTCTGTAAACTCTACAAATCGTTCTCTCAACCTTATAAACTGTAATTTCGTTAACACTAGTTATGACAGATGTCGCCACTATCTAGAAAAGCAACATTTAGGTATCAGTTCTCAAATTGGCGCCAAGTTAGTGAATTTGTTTGTGATAGACTTAAGAAAGACAATCGTTTTCTTAAGCCTTAATAGCCGCAATAATTTGTTTATTTGAAGTTTACAAGTTATATCTAATTCCTAAGGTATGTATTTAACTAAATATGAGCTTTTTTCGACTGTGCTTCCTGTTTTAATGCTTTTAGGTTAGGTGTCCAACACTGGATACATAATCCTATCAAGAACCTTAAATGGACATACTGTCCATTTAAGGAAAAAAGATGTTTTAATAATATTTACTGACCCGCTAGCTAGAAATTTATATTGCTTTCTTTTGCTATAAGTCACACACTTATCTAACAACCGGATCCAGTGTTGGACAGGATGTCCATCAAAGGGCATTTGAGTGTGTCCATTACTGGTACCAGCAAGAATGTGATTTTTATTCTTTTTTCCAGATTCTTTTGTTAAATATGGAGAAGAAGCAGTTCAAGAAATATACTCCCGAACAAATGGCTGAAGCTTTAGAAGCTGCTAAGCTTGGTATGCCCGTTAATACCTACTGCCAGCAAAAGATTCAATGTGCCCCGTATAACATTAAGAAATAAGTTAAAGGGCATAAGCCCTGAGGTGTGCAATATGGGTCCTCCTACGGTACTCTCAGAAGAAGAGGAAAGTCGCATTATCACCTGGATTGTTGATATTGCAAGAGCTGGATTTCCAGTAACCAAACAATCCTTAATGGACACAGTCGCGAAGTTAATTAAAGAACTCAATCGTGAAACTCCATTTTCTGACGGCATTCCGGGGAAAAAATGGTTCAAATCTTTCTTAAAAAGACATCCAAATATATCGTTGAAAACCTCTGAGAAGCTCACTGGTTATCGAAATCAGTTAACTGAGACTGATATACGCAATTGGTTTAAGGAGGTTTCAAACTACTTTGAAGAAAACCATTATAACGAAATCTTAGAAAATGGAAATCGCATATTTAATGCTGATGAGACAGCTATTTCGTTATGTCCTAAAACGGGAAAAGTACTGGCACCTAAAGGAGTCAAAAATATTTATGATGTTTCTAAGACTTCAGAAAAGGAAAGCCTTACAGTTCTGTTAACAGTGTCAGCCTCTGGAAAAATTGCTCCACCTATGGTAGTGTATCCATATAAGAGAATCCCCTCCGAAATAGTAAACAGTTTTCCGAAAGGTTGGGGCCTAGGTAAGTCAGAATCGGGATGAATGACGGGAGAGGTTTTTTTCGAATATATGGCGAATATTTTCGAACCGTGGCTAACAGAGACCAATGTAGAACGCCCTGTAATATTTTTTGTTGATGGACACAAGTCACATCTAACATTACACCTAAGTATGTTTTTGCGAGAAAAACAGATAATTCTAGTAGCATTTTATCCAAATGCGACACATGTGTTACAACCTTTGGACGTTTCCGTGTTTTATCCGTTAAAAAGTAAATGGAAATTATATGTCAGAAAGTGGCTAACAGAACATGAGAACCGACAAGTAATGAGGCAGAATGTTGCTCCACTGCTAGAAAATATTCTAAACGATTTTTCACCAGAAACCATTGTAAACGGTTTTCGAGTTTGTGGGCTTTTTCCGTTTGATCCAAATAATGTCGACTATTCTAAAATGATACAGAAGTCAAATGGAAACGAGAAAGAGGGATATGACAAAACATCTAACCAAACTCATCACACAGTTCAAGAGATCAAAAGTTGTTTGAGCGTTCTAGAATCGAACATTCCACTGTCAATACTTAAAGCTTTGAAAGAGCATCCTGAGGAGGAATGGAAGGGACCTGAATCGTCAAAGGATTTGTATGATGTTTGGAAAAAGATGATCAAATTGACTAGCATGTCAGTTTCAAATGAGACTGAAAATATAATTGAAACTGTAAATAAGAACAACAAAGAATCATTTGAAATTCTGCAAGAAGACGAGAACGTAGACATACATGTTGAAGAGGCCCAAGCAATTGAACTTGACAAAAATGTTAAGCATACTCCAGACTTGGCAATTCCCTCAACGTCGAGAACCAATGTTCCTGAAGTGAATATTATGTATTACCATCCAGAAAACCAAACTAATGATCAACAAATTGAAGAGACATTAGCAGAGGCACATACGCAATCGAAAGAATCCCCTTTTAAAAAATACCTATTTTGGCCTAAAGATGAAATAAAAAGTAAAAAAAAAGTACAAGAAAGATCCCGTTCGGTCATTACATCTGACTATTGGTTAAACGAGCAGCGTAAGAAGGAAAACTTTAAATTAGAGAGAGAACAATTAAAAGAAAATAGGAAACGAGCTAGAGAAGAGAAACGACAAGAAAAATTAAAAAATAACCAAACAAAAAAATTTAAGAAAGCTGAAACCAAAGATAAAAAAGCAGCACCGAAGAAAGTAGAACAAAATAATAAACTGGATTGGAAATGTAGCAAATGCAGACTGGCTTGGAAAGATCAGCATTTTTTGAGAGGAAGGCAAAATGGTTAAGTTGTATTAGTTGCCCAAATAAGGTTCATAAGATCTGTGTTCCGATAAAATATATGGATTCACTAGGTTTAAGTACCTGTGATTCTGAAGACGAATTACAGTTTGTGTGTGAAGACTGTGGAATTACTGTAGACAGCAGTGACGTAAATGAAGATTGGGACAACGAAACAGACGAAGATTAAAAGTTAGACAAAGTTATTAAGAATACTTCTGTATTTCATGTAGGCTTCTATCTGTATTACCGCTAATAATTCACAAATAAATAAATAAGTTCATCATTCACGTGCATACATTCCGATTCTAATTTTGGGTATCTACTACCTATACAGGTATATCAAAAGTAATATATTATAGTTGGGTACAAAGGGAGGTTGGGTGATGAATGTCCACAAGCAAAAAAAACATTTCAAAAACTCACTTATCTAGGAAAATGTGCTCCTACCTTTGTATATTAGGTACTTACATATCTTCCTACACATGACATGGCAGTAGCTTAACTATATGATTGTCTACCTTTATTGAAAAAAATAGATTCAGAAAATGATGTCCATTACTGCATCCATGAGTGTCCAAATTAGGAACGAAAAAAAATTGGGGTGTCCAACACTAGAGCAATGAACATTATTAGAAGAAAATTAGTTATCATATATTAATTTAATTTTGAAGATCGCAGATATTGAAGAATTGAAAGTATATAACGAGCTGTATTTATGTATATAACTTAATCACCCTAACCTAATTCAAAGATGTATTATGGCTATTGGAACCAATAGTAAACCTTAACATGTCCATCACTGGTTCCACTACCCTAGCTTTCTAGGTTTACAGAAAATTGAGATATTCAAATTCGAAATATCTATTTTTAATATCACCGCTTTTTATTGACAATGGAAAAAACTGGTTTATAGGTATATGAGATCTAGTATGTCTGAGTCGATAACTAGCAACGGAACAATTGATATCATTGCGCGGTTCAGTTACACGCTGTAACTGACGTTTATCGTATATTATTAGATCGTTTATCTGTTTTCAATTTCACTTGACAAATTATTTGTGTTATTCGGGAATTTAATGTTAGTGGGTGGACTAAACAGTGTTTGTTATATTTATCAACACATATAAAGGATCGAAGTTTTACAAAAAGGGCTAATATGCAACAGGTTAGTTATTTTCTCTCTGATGATTTGGCGGTAGTTTTAGTTAAGTTTATGGTTGAACGGTCCATAATTTTTAGCTAATTTTCGTACAAAAAATTCGTCAATGAGAAGACCGCGTCTTTAGAATTTTAAAAAGATTTCTTCAAATGAACGCAAACTAGGCTCCCTAGAATCCATATCCTGGTTCACGTTCAGTTTTTATCTGTTTATATATATATATATATATATATATATATATATATATATATATATATATATATATATATATATATATATATATATATATATATATATATATATATATATATATATATATATATATATATATATATATAGGGAGAGCATACTCATGGTTCCTAAGTAGAAACTGCATTGAAACTTTTGAAGCAAAGTGGAAAAATGACAGAGTATTATTTTTTGTTCAAGAATGGAACGTTGTATTCAATTTTTGAATTGTTGAGAGTTATTTGATTAATTTGTGTTTTTGTAAAGAATGTTTAGGATACATTTTTAGATACTTTTGACTATGTTTTTTGGATATATGTATATATAATTTAATAGCATGTTGTATATGTTTTATATATAAAAAATGTACACTGAGGTATACATTTAACTGTTACAATAAATAATAATAATAATAATAATATAACACGCACACACACACTCACGCACACGCGCGAGCGCGCTTACCTATTATTACTAGAGTTTAGAAGTAACTAATTTTTAATATCATCAAAACGAAAGCCGCCACCAAAAAAAAAATATATAAATAGGTCATTATTTCTTATATAATGAGCAAATGCGAGCACCAAAAAACCTGGTCGTTACAATATTCTAGCCTCAACAAGCTTTTGAGATAGGAGGTGATACGTGTACCTCAATTTCTTAGTAAACTAGCGTGTATATGGGGACTAACCTAGTCTACAAGACAACCAGTATTACTGCATTACCACCCTATATAAACAAATTTTGTAATGCATTTGAAAGAAGCGATAAATTTATTCTGAATATCTATGTAATGTGTTACAGGGTTCCTGAAAGCTGGGACGGAAGAGCACTCTCCGGCCAACTTTGGGCTAGTGGACCAGATAGCTGCCCTGCTCTGGGTCAAGGAGAACATAGCGGCATTTGGCGGCGATCCCGGTTCGGTGACGCTGTTAGGACACGGAACCGGAGCGGCATGCGTTAGTTTTCTTATGCTCAGCCCTATGGTATTACAGGAAGGAGATGGTTAGTAAATACTTAGTTAATTATATTATTCTTTATGTATAGTGTTAAGCGCTGATGATTTTAAAACAAGACAAATACTTCAATGAAACAGTTGAATTCGTTGGTACTTCTCATAAATTTTTATTTACATATAGATAAACATATTTAGCAAGATTTGCATACAATTTTATTTATACGGAAAAGTGAATCACTACATTGGGGCTTCGTGAGATATAAAAAATAAATTGGACGCAGCAAGTGCGTTATGGAAGTGAATTTTCATTACAATTATATTAATAGCAAATATGTCACCCTAATGCAAGCAGCCATCAATCTGGTTACCGGTATAACCTATATAGTAGAAGCAATGTACCATATTTTATCAAAATAACTTATTGCTTGAAAATGTAAAAAAAAATCCGAAAATAAACTTGAAATGCTTCCGAAAAAACTGGTTTCCTAGCCAACAAACCTTAGGTTAATAGCAAATTGAGTTATTGAAATTTGAAGGATTTAATGAGAAGTCGCTACCAAGACGCGCTTACTGCTGCTAAATTTTTCCTTACAAACATGCATCATATTTTGATTTAAAAAAACGCAAAAATGCCAAAATAAAAAGACACTGTTGGTAGAATAAACTCACATTTATTTTGAGCAAAACAATAAGGCGCCCAACATTTGAAATTAAAAACTATACATAAATTACTATCATTTATTTACAAAATAAACATCCAAATACAAAACATACATTAAAAATACAAAAATAAATAATTAAACATTCAAAATACTTATAAAATAAAATAAATATACACATAAATAATTTAAATTATACAATATACACACCCTCATATACTATAATTGTCACAAACAAAAACTGATCTATAACATCACGGTCTTTTTACGATTATATATATATATATATATATATATATATATATATATATATATATATATATATATATATATATATATATCTTTAGGAATATTGCACTACACTGTAATCACTTTTAAATATACACTTTATTTGTTTGCTGTACGTTTGTGACTTCTTATTGGTTTGCGTGGACTGCAGTTTCGAACCGTCCCGGTTCATCATCAGCACGCTGATGATGAACCGGGAGGGTTCGAAACTGCAGTCCACGCAAACCAATAAGAAATCACAAACGTACAGCAAACAAATAAAGTGTATATATATATATATATATATATATATATATATATATATATATATATATATATATATATATATATATATACACAGGGTGGCGCATTGAAAACGAAACAGAACGATTTGCGTCCAGAGAATTTTTTTTTAAGAAACGCTGAAACACGTCAATTCTAATATTGTGGGGGACATGTTTTCACATACAAATCAACTTTGTTACATCAACCCCTTTAGGGTGTTGAAAACAACCCTTTTGTTTTAAATAGGGAACATAGGTCGAGTGTTACATCATTTGAAAGCTCTTGCTTTTCAGAATTCAGCGCACGAATTTTTTTGGAAGTTTTATCAACTCGTTCAAAAATTATTCACAGCTGAAGTTGCAAGAACGTATTTCATTCATTGTAATAATAAATGTAACAATTAGTCATTTTTTCGTTAAAAAAAAACTAAAAACAAAACCAAACCTTCAAAAATGTTTATTCAGTTAAGTAAGTGTTCAAATTGTTGACCACCAGCTTCCATACAAAAGTACAAATTTTGTTCAAAACGAGCTCTGATATTCTGGAGCATTTGTGGAGTTATTAGACGACATTCTCCAACAATGCGCCGTCGTAATTCTTCTAGAGACTCCGGTTCTATTGCGTAAACTCTACTCTTTAAATGGCCCCAGAGAAAGAAGTCTAAAGGAGTTAAATCCGGTGATCTAGGGGGCCACTCAATAGCACTTCTACGCCCAATCTATTGTCCTGAAATCTCTCTGTTCAAAAACTCCCTAACGTTGTGAAAAATGCGGAGGAGCTCCATCTTGTTGAAACAGTAATTCATTTTCTTTACAGCGATCATCATTTTTAACAATATTAATTAGTAGAGAGTAAACGATATCTTCTAGTAACTCCAAATACGTTACGCCACTCAAATTGCCATCAAGAAAAATTGGTCTGATTAAACGGTCTCCAAAAATGCCAGTCCAGAGATTCAATTTCTGTGAAGTTTAAGTGTGGACTTCCTGAAGATTTCTTGGATTATTATTTGCCCAATATCGACAATTATGACGATTGACTGTAGAGTTTAATAAAAACGTACACGTCTGAAAAACAGATATTGAACAAAAAGTTCCCGTTATCAGCTATTCGTGCATCATAACTTCACAAAACTCCAGCCGTCGATCAAAATCATCTTCATTCAGTTGTTGCACAAGATGAATTCTATATGGGTGAAATTTATGAATAGTTCTTCTTTTGATGTTTGAAACAGTGGCCAATTTTCTCGTGCTCAAAGTTGGGTCTGCATCAATTTGTCCTAAAACTTCAATCTCAGTAGTCTCATTTCTAACCGGAAATTCACGTTCAGGATCCCGTTTTTTGTTGGCAACTGAACCACTTTGTCGCAACTTTGCAGCTAACTCCAAAATGTATTTTCTGTTAGCATGTCTGTTTGGATGTCGTTCATTAAACAAAAGAGTCATTATTTCAACCCTTTCTTCTACAGAATACACCATTGTGAAATTAATTTTCGGTAGTACTATCCAGTATCAAACCGACCGATAAACTGAAATAATAAACCGCATTTCTCTCATTCCGATAAGAAATGTTCTGATAGTCCATTTTTTGTTTACAAACCAACAAAACGTTGACTATCAGCACATTTCTTATCGGAATGAGTGAAATGCGTTTTTGCATTTTCAACTGTAAATAATTTTTAAACGAGTTGATAAAACTTCCAAAAAATTTGTGCGCTGAATTCAGAAAAGAAAGAGCTTTTAAATAAACACTCGACCCATGTTCCCTATTTAAAATATAAGAGTCGTTATCACCACCCTTAAGGGGCTGATGTGACAAAGTTGAGTTTTATGTCAAAACATGTCCCCCTCAATATTAAACTTGACGTGTTTCAGCGTTTCTTGAAAAATAATTTCTCTGGGCGCAAATCGGTATGTTTCGTTTTCAATGCGCCACCCTATATATATATATATATATATATATATATATATATATATATATATATATATATATATATATATATATATATATATATATATATATATATATATAGCGACTTTTTTCCATGAAAAGTGGCTGAGCATTAAGTCTATATATGTGCTGCTCTGAGACAAAAGGCTCTAACTTAAAAGACATGTTTAGCTCATCTAAATATTAAACGCTTTAATAAATAGGCATGCTTTTTGACAAACCTGGTTTCGCATTATATAAAGTATATATGTCATTTTCTGGCTTGCAGCCTTGTTTTAACAAAACACTAACCGACTGTAATAAATTGCTCGTATATATTTTGCACTCTTTACAATCTCATTGTTTAAAGTTTCACAGAAACTTGCTATGTCTGCCTAAAATGCTATGATTTACTTTATCAGCACTGACTTGAGATTTTACCTGGTATCGTGTTTGTTTTGTCGACGTGGTTTCACTCATTAGCGTCACAATATTTAGTCTTATCAAAAGTTTGTGAACAATTTACCGAGCCATGTATTACGTCTAGTCAGTTAAGTAGCTTTTGCGAAACTAATACTCGCTTCTTAAGTTAGTCTTATTATCCTGTAACCACTATATTTCTACAGTGATTAGATGAAGCTACTTCCATTGTACCTTTAAACATTGACTTTCTCAGGCGCTGACTCGATTTAGCAATTATTAGGTTCTCTTCACACAGTGTGTTTGAAAACTATTGACTCATGAAAGATAAAATTAGGATAATATTAAATTTCGAACAGCACAAAATGTTATCGAGCGTGATCTAAAGAAATTAATGGTTAAGTTTGGGTAAATATACATCATGTGTATAGGCATTTTTTTTTCTCTTGGAAATATAAGATTCTTCTAATCACATAGATTGGTTAGAAAACAATAAATTTCTGCCAGGCGAGAAATTTAAGCTTTTCAGGGGCAGTGGCGTGGTGTACAAAACTACAAAGGGACCTGCTAGATAATGTAAAATAAAATAAAATTTTGTTTATATGCCTATACGCCCCCAGGCGTAAATTTTAAATAGTTGACAAAATATTCGAAATAGATGTTTTTAATAAATTGTCCTGGACTACTTTTTGACACATTTGGGTAAGCTTGCAATATTCTGACAGCCTAAATTGACACCTTGGTAATAAACAAACTTTTTCTAATGCAAACGCACATGTTCTTATTGTTGTTTTTTTTTGTTATTATGTGCGAATAATTATTCCTACAACGTCACTTAAATCCAGGGCCATATATATATATATATATATATATATATATATATATATATATATATATATATATATATATATATATATATATATATATATATATATATATATATATATAACTGTGTGTGTGTGGGTGTGTGTGTGTGTATCACACCAATAATACAAAGTAAAGGGCCGGTTTTGATTAAATTTTCTAAGCGTCTTCCTTTTGCAAGTGGCTTAGAAAACGAAACGGACCGATTTGCGTCCAGATATTTTTTTTAAGAAACGCTGAAACACGTCAATTTTAATATTGAGGGAGACATGTTTTGACATAAAACTCAACTTTGTCACATCAACCCCTTAAGGGTGGTGATAACGACTTTTATATTTTAAATAGGGAACATGGGTCGAGTGTTACATCATTTAAAAGTTCTTTCTTTTCTAAATTCAGCACATTAATTTTTTTGGAAGTTTTATCAACTCGTTTAAAAATTATTCATAGTTGAAGATGCAAAAACGCATTTCACTCATTCCGATAAGAAATATGCTGGTAGTCAATGTTTGTTGGTTTGTAAACAAAAAATTGACTATCAGAACATTTCTTATCGGAATGAGTGAAATGCGGTTTATTATTTCAATTTATGGGTCGGTTTGATTCTTGATGGTACTACCGAAAATTAATTTCACAATGGTGTCTTCTATAGAAGGAAGAGTTGAAATAATTACTCTTTTTTTCACAAACGATGACTGCCAACCGTACAGCAAATTTTTTTTAATGAACGACACCCGAACAGACATGTTAACAGAAAATAGATTTTGGAGTTAGTTGCAAAGTTTCGACAAAGTGGTTCAGTAGCTAACAAGAAACGGGATCCTGAACGTGAATTTCCGGTTAGAAATGAGACTACCGAGATTGAAGTTTTATTACAAATTGCTGCAGACCCAACTTTGAGCACGAGAAATTTGGTCACTGTTTCAAACATCAAAAGAAGAACTATTCAGCGACTATTGAAGCATCATAAATTTTACCCGTATAAAATTCATCTTGTACAACAACTGAATGAAGATGATTTTGTTTGGCGGCTGGAGTTTTGTGAAGTTATGACTGCACGAATAGCTGATAACGGGAACTTTCTGTTCAATATCTGTTTTTCAGACGAGTGCACGTTTTTATAAAACTCCACAGTCAATCGTCATAATTGTCGTTATTGGGTAGATAATAATCCAAGGAATTTTTACGAAGTCCACACTCAACAGAAATTGAAAATCTGGACTGACATTTTTGGAGACTGTTTAATCGGACCAACTTTTCTTGATGGCAATTTCAGTGGCGAAACGTATTTGAAGTTACTAGAAGATATCGTTTACTCTCTACTAATTGACATTGTTGAAAATGATGATCGCTATCAAGAAAATCAATTAGTGTTTCAACAAGATGGAGCTCGTACGCATTTTTCACAACGTGTTAGGGAGTTGTTGAACATAGAGAGTTCAGAACGATAGATTGGACGTAGAGGTGCTATTGCGTGTTCACCTAGATCACCGGATTTAACTCCTTTAGACTTCTTTATATGGGGCCGTTTAAAGAGTAGAATTTTCGCAACCGAACAGGAGTCTCTGGAAGAATTACGGGGACGCATTGTTGAAGAATGCCGTCTAATAACTCCACAAATGCTCCAGAATGTCAGAGCTCGTTTTGAACAAAATTTTTACTTTTGTATGGAAGCTGCTGGTCAACAATTTGAACACTTACTTAACTGAATAAACATTTTTGAACATTTGGTTTTGTTTTTTAGTTTTTTTTTAACGAAAATTGACTAATTAGTGCCTTTCTTATCACAATGAATGAAATACGTTCTTGCAACTCCAACTGTAAATAATTTTCAAACGACTCGATAAAACTTACAAAAAAATTATTGTGCTGAATTCAGAAAAGAAAGAGCTTTGAAATGATGTAACACTCGACCCATGTTCCCTATTTAAAATATAAGTGTTGTTATCACCACCCTTAAAGGGTTGATGTGACAAAATTGAGTTTTATGTCAAAACATGTCCCCCTCAATATTAAAGTTGACGTAAAATTGACGTGTTTCAGCGTTTCTTAAAAAAAAGATTCTCTGGACGCAAATCAGTCTGTTTCGTTTTCAATGCGCCACCCTATATATATATATATATATATATATATATATATATATATATATATATATATATATATATATATATATATATATATATATATATATATATTCAGACAAAATTATACAACGTGTGCTGCAGAAAGGCTGTGCTTGTACTTTATTTACACAATTTTATTAAAGATTGACTCCTCTAATGTTCCTTTCGTCAAAACCATTTTACTTAATGTTATGTTTTCAAATTTTTTTAAATTTTGCTTCCTCCATTGACAATACTTTCATAATGAATATATAATATAATGAAAATTCGCTACTATTACGGGGTTGCTGCGTCCAGAGTTTTTTAATGTTGCAAACTGACCCCCATAAATATTATGTATTGTTATATTTACTCGAGCAGTAGATTCTTTAAAAATAGGTCCTTGCAATTACATTATATGATACAAAAGTGTCCATGGTTATCTTTACAAGGACCAGAGTGTTTTGAGAACTTTTAGACGTCTATACTTTAATGAAGTTACTTTAACACATAAAGTTTGTTGCTTAATTTGACTGAGAGTGGGCAAGTGCTGAATGTAATAAAGTAAGTTAACAGATTTAATATGGGTCTTGGTTTAATTATGATTTCAGTGCTGTTTCAAAGGGCGATTCTAATGGGCGGGACGGCATTGGCCGATTGGGCATTAGCCGGCAATCCACGGGAAGTTACATACCAAGTAGCTCAGGCACTTAACTGTCAAATACACGACGATTTTGCGGCTTGTCTGAGAAGGAAACGACTTGATGAAATCATGAGTGCTGCTACAGTCCTGACTCTACCGTACCGAAGCAGATTTGGACCAGTAGTCGATTCAAGGGTTGTCCCTAATGACCCGAAGAAGAGCATGACCACCTACAGTGATATATTTAGGAGGTAAGCTACTCACGCTACTCTAACCTTTCGTTTTTGTGTGTTTGACCTGACATAAAATTTGCAAATTCATTGTTTTCTTTTGTTTTTGGCCAACTGAATATCAGTTAAGTTTAAGTGTGAGTTCAAAACTTAATTATAAAAATCTGTGGCTAATGGACTCGAACTTTCGAGGTCATCTAATCCATTTTAAGTAACTAGCCAACTTTAACTGTGACATATTGGAGATTATTTTTTATTCTACTAAAAATAGACTGTCTATTCAGCAGAACATTTGTTATTTTACATAATTATATAGAAAGAATAATCATATATAACGAGGCTATAAAAAATCTGGATGCAGCAAGTGCGTGTTTTAGCGAGTTCTCATAGGGTTTTCAAATCCAAAAAATTCCAGATAAATAAATATTATCTGTTTTTTTCTTGCTTCCAGCTAGTCAGACATGCCTACATGCTATCCAGTTGAGGTTCTTAAGTTCATCGGCAATTTTCGCCATTAAATCCGAACTGCTGCCACAACATTGCAAGCAAGGCCTACTTCAAATGCATTTTTTGCAAACATTTTACTTTAGATAAACAAAAAAAAAGATTTACACTATTTTATATTGTTTGTGTAATTGTAGTTTCGCTGAAGGTCTTAGCTTTGTTCAATGAACTTCAGCGAAACTGCAGTCATACATACAATATAAAGTAGTGTAACTTAATTTATTTTTTGATCTAAGTTGACAGTGGATGTAGATCAAGTTGATACTTGATGTAAATCCATTGTCAACTTAGATAAACAAACAGGAGGCCGATGCCTCCGAAATCTCAAATATTTTAATTAAGTGAATGGGAGTAGCAAATTAAACACAAATATGTGACCTTTTTAAAGACAATTCATGCGATATTTCCACTCACATAGCGCATTATTTACGGGACCTATGCTTAAAAATCACTAGTTTTGACGATTTAGATCGCCACTTTGACATTGTCTGAAGCAAATCTATAAAATATTCAATATTGCTTGTATTTCTTGACACTTTGCGACAAAAAAGGTTAATTTTTCTCTGTAATACTTAATAGATTTCGTTAACCACACACAGTATTTTGCTCTTGTGCCCTCCTCTGACTTTCAGTCACAACCAACAATTTTTATTAAATATTTTCCTCTTATAATTAGATATTTGAATTCAGTATATGGTAGTCATTTTATGATAAAAGCCTGGGTATCAAATTTGAATACTATAGCCTTGATATTTTTTAGATACATAAATTTTTAAAAAGAAATATTTTCCTGCAAAAAATAGTCTGAATGTCCTGGTCAGAGAACGTATCAAAGCTTTTTATAAAGGTAAGCACTTACCATATTTCAGTAGAATCGGGTCATTATTTCTTAATTTATGTTATATATATATATATATATATATATATATATATATATATATATATATATATATATATATATATATATATATATATACATACATGTGTGTGTGTGTATAAGACTAAGTTACAAATTAGTCCTCTGGTGTTCAGCTCTGCTTGGACAGATACTGTATTGTGCCAAAATTTTAGTTTGAAAAACCAAGTTTTATTGTCACTGCAAAATAATCCACATTCTTTACAGAAACCGATTAAATCAACGAAAGGCATAAACATCGACGGCTTATTGAATAATTGTACCTAAGCAAAGGTATTATCCATAAAATGTTTGCCATGTAAAAGAATTATCTGAAAACGACTTCGATCGCCCGATTCAGGTCTGCAAAGAAATATGACAACGCTAAATTTGAAACAAATATAATGTTTTCATAGATATTTTGTTAATAATGTTTGTTATTTTTTTTTAGGTTCAATTTTAAAACTCGCGAGTTTTTATCTTGCGAGCGTTAACAACAGCTACCCCGAAATTATATATATATATATATATATATATATATATATATATATATATATATATATATATATATATATATATAGAGACACATACACACATGTATATTTTTAAAACTATTGAGCACGACGGTTTTAAAAAGCCTGAATATTAATAAGGGCTAGTATCGACCTTTCTATAAAACGAGCAGGAGAAAGTGGGAGTTCTTTGCTTAAACGGCTCCAAGTTTGGGTAGGATGCACCCTAATTTTCTATTTTTAACCTGGCAGCTTTTCTTTAGTTCAGCTGTCGGCTCCTGAAGAAGAGACAAATATAGACGGGAATTATAGAGCATATTTTAGCAAAAAACAGGCATTGCTTACTGCCCGTTTTGTAGAAAGGTATATATATATATATATATATATATATATATATATATATATATATATATATATATATATATATATATATATATATATATATATATATATATATATACGTTCGCAATGAATTCGGCGGTCTTTAATGCGAGACATACTTGGTTCTCGGGTTGAACCGCGTCCATAATTTATTAAAACTCGACGTTTGGCTCCTGTTTGGAGCCATTTTCAAGAGGAAAAGGAAATATATAAGGACATGAACTCCAATGTTTTAATCTGCCTACTCCTTACAGCGGTGGACAAAGGTGGTTTGGTTGTTGTAGCTCGATTACGGGGCCTCAATCTGCCAACTTCCAAAATCTCGCCGGAGATCGTTGCTAAGGTCTCAGTGTGTTCAACGCTAGGCTTAAGAGAGATCTGGCAATTCGTTGCAAGTCTTGTTTTGTATGTATCGTTTTGTCTACCTGCCTTATTATCAGTGTAATGAGTCAGGCCATGGTCAATTAAGTCAGGGGATTTCGTCAAATCGAGCTACAATCCAACCCACCTTTGTCCACCGCTCTAAGAAGTAGGCAGATTGAGGCCGCAGAATTTAATACATATTTCCTTTACCCTTGAAAATTGCTCCAAAACAGGATCTGAAACGTCTAGTTTTAATAATTCTGGACGCGGTTGAACCCGAGAACCAAGCATGTCTCATATATATATATATATATATATATATATATATATATATATATATATATATATATATATATATATATATATATTGCTGTTTTAAAGTGCAAAGTTTCATATACAGTGTGTCTTAAAAGTAAAAATAGTTTTTTTTTATTTTAAGTTACAGATCTAGATTTTGATACATAGTTTACTTTTTAAAATATTTACCTAATTTGGTTGCCATAGCTTTGTTATTTTCGGAGATAAAATTTTATTTCGAAAGAAAACTCAAAAGTTTCCCGAAAAATCCTGTCAGATTTTCTTGGCTAACGAACGTATCCAAGCTACTGAAAAAATGAATGTACCTGCCAAATTTCAATAAATCGGCTCATTATTTTTTGAGTTATCGGTGTGATATATATATATATATATATATATATATATATATATATATATATATATATATATATATATATATATATATATATATATATATATATATATATATATATATATATATATATATATATATATATATAACTTTGTCACATCAACCCCTTAAGGGAGGTGATAACAACCCTTATGTTTTAAATAGGGAACATGGGTCGAGTGTTACATTATTTATAAGCTCTTTCTTTTCTGAATTCAGCACACTAATTTTTTTGGAAGTTTTATCAACTCGTTTACAAATTATTCACAGTTGGAATTGCAAGAAGGTATTTCATTCATTGTGATAAGAAATGCACTAATTAGTCAATTTTTCGTTAAAAACACTAAAAAACAAAACCAAACGTTCAAAAATAATGTTTGTTCAGTTTAGTAAGTGTACAAATTATTGACCACCATCTTCCATACAAAAGTACAAATTTTGTTCAAAACGAGCTCTGACATTCTGGAGCATTTGTGGAGTTATTAGACGGCATTCTTCAACAATGCGTCGTCGTAATTGTTCCAGAGACTTCGGTTCTGTTGAGAAAATTCTACCCTTTAAACAGCCCCATAGGAAGAAGTATACAGGAGTTAAATCCGGTAATCTAGGGGGGCACTCAATAGCACATCAACGCCCAATCCATTGCTCTGGAAACTCTCCGTTCAAAAACTTCCTAACACGTTGTGAAAAATATGGCGGAGCTCCATCTTGTTGAAAAACTAATTGATTTTCTTGATAGCGATCATCATTTTCAACAATGTCAATTAGTAGAGGGTAAACGATATCTCCAAGTAACTCCAAATACGTTTCGCCACTCAAATTGCCACGGTCTCAAAAAATGCAAGTCCAGACATTCAATTTATGTGGAGTTTGAGTGTGTACTTCGTGAAAATTTGTTGGATTATTATCTGTCCAATAACGACAGTTATGACGATTGACTGTGGAGTTTAATAAAAACGTACACTTGTCTGAATAACAGATATTGAACAGAAAGTTCCCGTTATCAGCTATTCGTGCAGTCATAACTTTTCAAAACTCGAGCCGCCGATCAAAATCATCTTCATTCAGTTGTTGTAGAAGATGAATATTATACGGGTGAAATTTATGATGCTTCAGTATTCGCTGAATAGTTCTTCTTTTGATGTTTGAAAGAGTGGCCAATTTTCTCGTTGTTGTTGGGTCTGCAGCAATCTGTCCTAAAACTTCAACCTCAGTAGTCTCATTTCTAACAGGAAATTCACGTTCAGGATCCCGTTTTTTGTTGGCTACTGAACCACTTTGTGGAAGCTTTGCAACTGACTCCAAAATGTATTTTCTGTTCGGATGCCGTTCATTAAACAAATTTGCGGTACGGTTGGTACATTCATCGTTTTTGAAAAAAAAAGAGTAATTATTTCAACTCTTTCTTCTACAGAATACACCATTGTGAAATTAATTTTCAGTAGTACTATCAAGTATCAAACCGACCGATAAACTGAAATAATAAACCGCATTTCTCTCATTTCGATAATAAATGGTCTGAAGGTCAATTTTTTGTTTACAAACCAACAAAACATTAACTATCAGCACATTTCTTATCATGTCAAAATCATCATATATATATATATATATATATATATATATATATATATATATATATATATATATATATATATATGATTATTTATATACAAACATAAAAAAATTTAAACTGGCCCCGGATATGCGTTCTAGGCGTCCTCGTTCGCGCTCGTTTGAAGAAATTTGTTGAAAATTCAAATTGGAATATCTCCATTAGTGAATTTTTTAAATAAAATTCACTAAAAATACATTCACAACTGAAAGCAGTTTTTCAAACCAATAACACTAAGTACCAAGTTTTTTTATGTACCGAGGCCATGATATTGATGATGTAAATAGAGTTGGAAGCGCCGGTATATACAAACATATAAAATTGTTACCTACTTATAAGAAAAATCTTTTTTAGAAAGTTCGCTATTCTATCGAGGCTTTATATTTAACATTTCCATAGTAACCGCAAGCCGTATCTGCTCCTATATTATTTACCTCTCTATAATAAGCTTTCTTCTAGAGAGAAAGCCGTGATATACGATCAGAGACGATTCACTCTCACTCCTGAATTATTGCTTATGCGTCTCCAATTCTACAGAGTGCATTACTCACATTCACTTTCTCCCAATAGGTTCGAGCTGATGTATGGGCTAACAGAGCTGGAGAGCATCCATCTGTTAGGTCCGGTACCCCTCACACACGGCATGTTGGATAAGGAACGTGACCAAGAGTTGAAGAGTTACCTGAGAACAAGATGCGAGAATACGCTGGAACTTTGTGTGGCAAGAACCCTGGCGGAATACACAGATATAACCCTCAACGATCAAGATTATATGAACCACCAGCCAGACAAAGCTTCCATGGCTAGAGATGTCCTGTTAGATATATTGTCTGATGCGAGAACGGCAGCGCCGATGGTGCAAATGGCCCGATATCATGCGGCGCTCAATCTGCAGTCTTATTTCTATGTGTTTGCACATAAAACGAATAGCAAAGAATTTATAGTAAGTAGCCTATTTGTTTTTATAAGAAATATTCTTTTGCGTTGAAATCCTTTAATAAAAGCTTTGGTTTTTAATTTAGTAATAAGATTAGATTAGATCATTAGATCCTAAAAGCGCGGGGCGCGGCCCTTTAGGGGGGCGTAATAAAACTAAGTAGGAGACGCGAGCACATTGATTAAAAAAATGATAGAATATATTATTGAAAAAGTTTGGACGCAGCATGTGCGTTAAGGTAGTGAATATTTGTTAAAATGTTTTCAATGGCAGATATGTGTTTTTTTTTAAAGAAAGTAGATATCAAAGCTACTTACCAGTATAACCTATATAGGCGAAACAATGTACAATATTTCATCAAAATAACTTTATTGTATAAAAATATACCAAAATATTTCGAAAATAAACGTAAAATATTGCCGAAAAAGATGGTTTAGCAGCCAACAAACTTTATAGTTTAATGCCAAATTGAGCTACTTAAATTTAAAGCATGTTATAAAAATTCGCTACCATGACACACTTGCTGCGGCCCAATTTCTTTTCTTACAAACATGCATTATACTTCGATGGAAAATGCAAAACTGCCTCTTTTCATTGTTTAACGTCTTTATTTTATTTTAATTTTGCACCAAACAATTTTCATTTACAATGGATTTTTTGCTCATATTTCAACGAAGCGAAGGAAAATTACGACTTAGACACATATCTAGGAGCCTGTTAGTTATTACGTGTCGTATTTTTCACTCACGTTCGTACTCTTACCATAATTAACAATTTTGACGTTTTAACTTTTTAATGAGATTTCATTAATTAAAAATTAATTAACCTTTAACTTTTTTGTCTTCTAACATAGAGATCTGAATTATGGTAAATAGGATACTCTTTAAAAAACCAGCGTACCAAATTTGGTTGCTTTTACTTATAAAAATTAAAACTGACCCCGATGAAGAATTCACCAAAATGTCTATGCGATAACTCCTCTGATGCAGATTTAAATCAAATATTCTTTAACTATCACAACCATCACACCATTATTTCAAATTTTCTCATCTGTCTACTCTATGCCCAGCAAAAGTTACCACTTGACATGACAACATTATTAAGTATATACGACATTATAAGTAATTCTTTTACAGTGCAAAAATAACTATATAAATATTCCATAGATTTTTTTGTCTTATAGATAATATTACCTGTGGCTAATGGACTCGTCTAAAGCCATACCAAACCTGTTTCCACACACTCACACAAAATGAAGATTATTTAAGTAAATTATTATCTCTCTTAAAAATTCTTAAACACATGACCTTATCAGACATGGGACTCATTTAAGAGATAACATAGCCTAGTCTAAAAGTGTTACTCAGAAACCCAGTTTCGTCAAAATTATAAGCCTAATGTTTTACGGTCGCAAGTGTTCTGGTTTGTAAATTAAAACATCAGTCTCTTTTGTTAATTTACTTTATTGTGATGTGGTCCACTTAAGTGAACAAGAACGTATCGCAGTTTTAATGATGAATTTAATAATGGTGATCGTAAAGGACCTATAATGACATGTCATTTGTTCTATGACGTTCACCTTCATCGCTCACCCCATAACAGGTCTACCATAACGAGACTTCACCACAAATTCACTGAAACATGGAGCGCAAAAGAACGCCCAAAGTTCGGCCGCACTGTGACTGCTACTTCGGATGGAAAGACACCGGATGTAATGTTTGCTGTACAAGAAACTCCCAAACGTCTGCATTGGAACTTGCTAGACAGTACTAGAGCTCCAAACGTTCTGTATTGAGGAGTTTGCATGGGGAAAAGTATGTTTCCTACAAGGTTCATAACCTGCAAGAACTTTTTGCAGAGGATTTTAAAGTTTCGAATTTTGTAAACAAATAATTCAGATTATTCAACAAGATGGAGATTTTTCAATCTACGTTGTTTTTTCTGATGAAGCTGCCTGAATAGTGGTGCAAATAGACACATTTTTTGATATTGGTCTAAAAGTAACCCCCATTGGATAGAAAAAATTCATACCCAATATTCTAACAAACTGAACGTACTGGCGGGAATTGCTGGTCATCATATAAATTGAATAATCCTTTGAAGGGACTTTAACAGGCCCACGCTGTATAAGATTATTATGAGAAGATAATTGTTTCCACTTCATTTCAGTTGAGATGTAAGGGAATACCTTAATGTCGCATTTCCCAACCGTTGCATAGGCAGAAGAGAAACCATTGAGTGGCCAGCTAGCTCTCCGGATATATTTCCACTTGATTTTTTCTTTGGGGTCATTCTAAAACCGTTGTTTACAACGAGCGCCAGTTTCGAACATCTAGGCACCAATATGTGGATGGTGATTTTGGGCCCAAAATTTTAGCCCCTTTATACCACCACTCACCGAAAAGTGTTACTGCATTTTACTTAAGCGGGATTTGAAAGAAACTTTAGAGACCATTTCACTTTCAGACCACTGTTGGTTCCAGCATCATGCGTTGCATGCGCACAACGCCAGGGTCATACCGGAAAATCAATCTAACAGATTTCCAAGAAGATGGATTGGTCCCAGTCATCATTTTCTTGGCCACCCCGTTCACCTCTACAGTTTTTCTCTGTGGTACATCAAAAATTATGTCTAATGTCATATTTTTGAGACTGAATACCTATGCAAGCTAGTTATTCGAGCTTTGCAAACGATTATTTCAGATATGTTGCGTAAAGTTTCACAATGTGCGGCTAAAAGATGACATTTATGTTTGGAGAATAAGGGACATTTGTTGCAACAATTTTTATGATTTAGATAGTAGTATGTACATGCGTTTTTTGTTTAATTAGTTTATAGATAGTAACTGTGTTATTCATTTTGTGTTACGTATGTTGTATTAATTTTCCGGTTTTACTAATATTCATCAAACAAAAACCTTACTTTTCAGGTTTATTTTGCTTAAGATTGATTGATTGACCTAGGTAATTTTTTAGTGCAGTGACGTACTTATTATTTTATTTTAAATCCCGACAAAGGCTGAAACAAATACGAATCTCGAACCGCCACATGTGAGATGCAACGTAATGTAGAATAAAAAAAAATCGGGACGCAGTAAGTGCGTTATAGTAGCGAATTTTCATAAGAATTGTACACTCTTATTATTATACTGGTAACCAGGTTTGACGCCTGCCTTGATTAAAAAAAAGACATATTTGCTATTAAAAACATTTTTATGAAAATTTTACTACTATAACGCACTTGCTACGTCCAGACTTTTATTGAACTATCATCTTATCTAAGCAATAAAAAAATTTCGGGACCCAGCAAGTGAGTTATAGTAGCAAATTTTCATAAGAATTGTACACTATTATTATACAGCATATTAGTAAAGTTAATACTTTAAACTTGCACAGACGTTGAATATCGATTTTAGAGGTCCTAGTACCAGCACATTTGAAAAATTCCTTAAAAGGTGTTAACATCGATATCTTTTTATTAACTAAAAAATCTTGCGTTCTAACTTCTTTTGAGAAAAATGCCAAAAACTCAATTTTCTATGAAGGTAAAGAACAAAATTTTGCTATATCTGTAGATAGTGTAAGTCTCTTTAAAAGAACCTTGTATTACAAATTTCATTAAAGTTCTATAGAAGATTTCCAGAAGGAAAATTAATTATTATTTAGAAAAGTAAAGTATCTGCCAAGTTATAAACGTAGCAATTATTTTTCCTTATTAATCGCCAGTATGCTTTCGTTTTAGTCAACTTAATCTAACCGGTTTTTTCAATAAAATTAGGTAAAACAATAACAAAATTATAATTTCAGGCTCAAAGGTGACAAACTTATTCAGGCGTTTTAAACAAAAATTAGATCTTGTTCAAAACGTATGAAATCTGTGCACTAGTGTTTCTCCAAATGTCAAAATAAAACATTAAAAAAACATACATTCATCGAGATGGTTTCGATTGCGCAACCCTCTGCTTAGAAGGCAAGCGCGGTACCCCCTGCGCAACCATCAAGAAAGGTTTTACTTGCGTGATACTTTAGATCGGCTTCATTATCCGAATATTATATTCAAAGTATAGAAAAACAATTAATTACAGAAAATTAGTAGAATTACCAATGAAACACATCCCACGACTGTTTTGGTCTTACATGACGTCTTATATTTAAGTTTAAAGATAAAAGAAACTATTTTAGAATCATTTATATAGTAACTTGGCTTGATTTTGTTTGAATTTCTACTATATTATGCGACAGCATAATATATCTGTGCTGCCCTAAAACTGTGGTTGACGCCGTTAATAAAGCTACAAATATAATGTATTTTGATAATTGATTGAGTCCCTCAGTTAAATAGCAATTACGTGGCAAATTTTTAACTTCATGTCGTCTGTCATTTTCCATAATTGCGGCCGAGATTTCACGATTGTTGGTTCGGGTATTATGTTTTCTGCCTGGTATATATTTAGTTTTTTTACCGTTGATGTGTGGTTTATACCTGTTGTATGAATTAATCTACGCGTGGCAGTTAACTACTCTGTCTGTCAGACATTGGACTTTAACCACTAAGTCGTTTCAACGCATGTCTTTGGGATTTTAATTTTAAACTCTAAATATTGTGTACCAAATTACTTAAAATTCACAACAAAGGTTTATTTGCACTATTTCTAGCCACACGTAAAGTCTCATTCCAGTCACTCTGATACTTACAAAATATAGTGTTTTCAAAAAGTTTTCCCCAATTTTCCACCGGAAAAACTTGATCATAATAAAGGCTGATTAACGAACTCCACCTCGGTTTTCGCGAGATTTTTGCCAAGTTTGATTAAAATCAGTTTAGTATTGTTTGAGTTATCGCTCGGATACATACATATACGTGTGTGTTGTCTTCTTTCATGGCTGCGGTCGTCAGACCATTCGCACATTTTTTCCGACTTCCATACATACATACATACATACATACATATATATATATATATATATATATATATATATATATATATATATATATATATATATATATATATATATATATATATAAACATATAAAAATCTTAACGGACCTTGGTTTTGGGTTCTAGGGACCCAAATTCGCCCTCATCCTAAGAAATCCTTTCAAAATATTCATCGTGACTTCTCTGATAGAGAATTTTTCTTAATGAAAATTCGCTAAAACCCAAATAACCTGTATTTTCTAAATAAGGACACTGTATTTAATAAAATTAGGTTAATCGTTTTTCGAGGTCGAGATGTCATGTTGTGTGTGTGTGTGTGTGTGTTTTGTTTCTTTAACGTCGCCCTATTTCCGCGACTATGGCCAATCACCGACGCCAGGTAGCAGTTTGACCTCACTCTCCTGGAAATTTTGCCGAACCCCTGCCTTTCTGTAAGGAGGGTAGGGATCTTTAACGTGCCCAACATCGCATGGACACGGGACCGACGGCTTTACGCCCCCTCCGAAGGTCGGAACGTGCAGACATTCAACTTGCTCAAATAGAATGCCAGAATCTCGGTTGATGTTAATTTTACAGTTTGTACTGAAAAAGTAAAAGGGGTACCCTGGGATCGAACCCAGTACCCTTCGATTCAGAGGCACACGTTCTTACCCCTGAACCACCGAGGTTCTAGATGTCATGTTGTAAAATTGACATTAGCCTGTGAAAGCATACTAAAAGTAGGTGTCATGAGGTGTTCTTTATTTTATCCTAGCAATAATAATAATAACACCAGAAAAAGATAAACGAGAAAACCAGTTTCTTTAATTTCGCAAAAACAAAAAAATAGCGTTGAAAATTATATCATAACTTCCACATAGCTGTAATAATCTACTCTCATCAGAAAGACATTCTCATGAAATTCATTTAGCGTCCATAACTTGACCACAAAGAAAATATAATAATAGTAATAATAATAACACCACAGTAGACAAACTTCGCAGTTAGAAGCCTTAAACTTGCGCGGGAAGAGCTTTATAGGTGTGTTCTCGCTGTAATTAGTGTGCCGTACTAGTGAGCTCAAATTAGAGCGCAACCGGTTTGCGGTTCTAATTATGGTGAGAATACATCTAGCCTTACGTACATTGTCGCTATATTAGGGAAGAAATGGAAAGGGCTGACAATTTACAAAATTGTTAGTTGGTTGTACACAATATCTATTTAATAATATTTTGGAGCTGTCGTGACAACACACTACCTGGTTCCGCACCGAGATGGCGACCCTCTCGTACATCTCACAACGTTATAGGAGGCTGGCTTCCATAGCCGTATTACTTTATAGGTGTCTTCTAGCTGTAGTTGGTATACCGTACTAATGAGCTCTAATTAGAGCGAAACCGGTTTGCGGTTATAATTATGGTGAGAATACATCTAGCCATATATGCTAGTAAATAGGCATATAATGATGCCAAAGATAACTTTTTGCAATAAAAATATAAACAACGAAATCTTAATTGGCACCAACATGTCACATCAATTGTAGAAGCGGCTGCTAAGAAATTAGGTTTCCTCTTCCGGGCGCGCAAATATTTATCACCAGCTAATCTCTATACCATATATACTTCACAAATAAGGCCAAACCTCGAATACTGCTCCCAGATCTGGGGTGCCGCTGCCGCTTCTACACTCGCTATCCAGGACTTCATTCAAAAGAGAGCTATACGTCTCATCGGTGACCCTACCCTCACCCAAAGGCTTCCATCCCTTGCCCACCGACGTGCCGTTGGTGACCTCCCTCTCTTTTATAGATATCTGCACGGGCACTGCTCAGAGGAGCTTCCCTCCATAGTTCCCCCACCTGCTGCCCCCAACAGATCTACCAGTGGAACAGAGTGAATGCACCCTTTTACTGTCCAGGTCACCAGACTTAGAACATCTTGTTATGCCCGCTCTTTTGTCCCGAGGACTTCCAAGTTGTGGAATTCCTTGCCAGCACATGTTTTTCTTTCTCCTCCGAACCTCCAAACCTTCAAGTCCAGAATTAACAAGCTGCCTCTTTCCTCCTTGTCAACACCCACGGTACGATAGTATTTAGGCTATAAGCCCTCGTGGTGTGTTGTTAAATTAAAAAAATAAATAAACAGGGGGTATTTAAAAATTACAGTAAATTAACTACTTCAGGGACAGGCTTTCGTCATATTTACACGTCAAATTTACTTTATTTAGGCAGTAGATTTTCACGCAGAGTGCAGAGTGAGAAAAAGCTCATTGCGGTATTTACAGTCAAGCGCAAGCCAGTTAATATTGTGCTACGTTAAAAGTAGTGCCACCATTTCCACTCTAGAACAGGTGAATAGATAACGCGACACTAGGGAAAACTGCGGCCTTTGCACACACATAGGGGCTAAAAGTACTCCCCGCTTCGCCAACCAAACCCGTTCCATATCTAACAGGAAATTTATCGCAGATTGAAAACTAAATAAGTGGCGTTGGAACCGTTATTAAAAATCGACATTTTCTCTCTGAACAAATATCATTTTACACTTATTGAATTGCTGGGCATTTTATGACTTTTCTTTCAATCATTGAAAAGAAAACAGAATAAGGACAATTGGAGAACTCAAATCTCTACAACACTTTTTCAAAAACCTAACGATTTTTTCACTAACCAAGTTAATGTCAGTAGAGGATGAATAATTCTAAATATGTTACATCTACAACTCTGCTTATATTCTTCTGCGTGTATTCGGTCACTAACGATTTAGGGAGGTGCAACGACACCGAAATTAACATTTTCCTATGGCAGAAATATTTGTATTCTTCTATTATCTATCGGACGTACTTCTGCCGGTATTTGTTTTATAAAGCAATCTATCAGGAGAATGTCAATAGGCGGCGGAGCGAGATTCATACATTTTATGTTATTACTATATTTAGCAATATATATATATATATATATATATATATATATATATATATATATATATATATATATATATATATATACAAGGTTAATAAAATGAAGAATGTACTAGAGATGACCAACTGGAACCTAGTGCTGGAGGAAAATGATGTAACTGAAAGTTACCCTACATTCAATAAGACTTTTATAACGGTGATGGATGGGATATTCAAGAAGAAAATAATACTTGTGAATGACAACAGGGGTTCATGGATAAATAATGGCATTAAAGCGAAATGTGGCATCAAAAGACAGCTATATGAGGGAGTATTGAACAACACTGTTTCTAAAAAGGGATACAACAATTTTTCTAGGGCAGCAAGCATACAATACCAACTTCATAAAGACAGCGACAAACAAGACTAAAGCTACGTGGTAGGTAGTAAGGCAGGTGACTGGATGCTCAGGAGGCCAGAGATTTGATCTAAAAAATTTCACTTTAGATGGGGATACGGATCAGGAGCGGTTAAATTACATAAATACATATCTGATCAACGTATGTAAAAACATCAACACCAACAATGCTCCAGCAACAGATAAAATTAAATATGTTAATGACACAATATTTGTTTACCCCACCCATGAAAGTGAAGTGTACAATACAATTTTTGAACTTAGAAACGCTAATTAAGTGGGTTTTGACGAGATTTTAGTAAGGCTGCTGAAAGAATGTGCTGATGTTTTAGTCAAGCCATTAACACATATCATTAACTTATGCCTGGCTCACGGGTTGTTTCCGGATGACGTAAAAAACTTACTAGTGATTCTGATACATAAGAGTGGGGACATATCTCTACTTACCAATTATAGACCTTTCTCACTAATTTCGAATATAGCAAAAATAATAGAAAAAATTATATGTAAGCGAATAGTAGCTTTTTTAGAGAAACACAAAATATTTAGTGAGAATCAAAATGGCTATATTAAGAAAAGGTCAACTAACAGGGCAATATTTCAAGTTATCAAGGAAATTACAGAGGGACTAAATAAGCGTGAAAGCACAATGTGTATGATGCTGGATTTATCTAAAGCTTTTGATAGCGCATCCCACAACACACTGTTAGTTAAGTTGGAATTGCTGGGTTTCAGGGGAGTCTCGCTGAATTTAATGAAGTCATACCTATTAGGCAGGAAACAATGTGTGGCTTTTAATGACCATAGGACAGGGGTATTTCTGGCATCTGAGTGGAAGATTATAGAACGAGGTGTGCCTCAGGGCTCAATCCTTGGGCCAGTCTTGTTCTTACTTTATATCAAGGAAGTGTCTGAAGTATTTCCCTATAAGACAACCCTGTTTGCTGACGATACATCTTTGGTTTGGCGAGCTCCTTCAGATAGTGATCTAATTTATGAGGCATCACAATCACTGAGAATTCTGGAACAGTGGTACAATAGAATGGACTTACAGTTGAATGTGACCAAAACAAATTTAATCTCATTTAACTATTTTAGGGGTAACCAGTTATCGCTGAAATTCAACTCAGAATCGCTGAGCACGCAGGATGATGTTAAGTTTTTGGGCTTAAAGCTTGATTCTCAGTTGAACTGGAGGGCTTATGTTGACTATCTGGCAGGTAAAGTGTCAGCGGCTTCGATATGGACTAATGTTCTGGGAAAATTCCATAGAAGCCGGTAGAATCTTTAGGCTCCAAAAGGCATGTATCCGCAGCATATTTAATCTGATTGATAGGGGTTCGTGTAGGAAAACATTCCTAGATAACAGAATACTTACCTTGCCAAGTTTGTATATATTGGAATGTGCGTGTTTTGTTAGAGAAAACCGGAGTTTGTTATCAGATTGTGAACAACAGTATCAATACAACACTAGAGCACGTTTAAAGGATCAGTTAATTGCGCCACAAACTACAAAAAGTATTGTTTGCAACAGTGATGTGGTGCAGTCCCTAAAGGTGTACAACAAACTGACGGTGCAGATA
This sequence comes from Tillus elongatus, assembly GCA_964006375.1. NCBI lineage: Eukaryota > Metazoa > Arthropoda > Insecta > Coleoptera > Cleridae > Tillus > Tillus elongatus. The sequence continues at coordinate 29,852,404 of OZ023265.1, forward strand.
AAGGAGCTTCCACCTGCAAAGATGAGAAAAACACTGAATAATATTCTGGCGGCAAAGGCCTATTATAATATTGAGGATTTTTTAGCTGACAAGTTGTAGCTGTTGGTAATCAATATCATGATAGATGTATAGTTTTTTTTGAGTTTTAGTTCCTGTGTTTTTATGTTTTTTTTTTAAATGTTGACGTGTTCTACACATTTTTTATGTATTGATGGTGCGAATAAATATATTATTATTATACTTTCGGAGACGTTTTTATTAATTTTATATTCTCCTCATTCACGTGGTGATTATTATACCAAATATGTTCGACGACGGACGGTGTATCTACAGTAAATGCTAAATGTTCTTTGAATTAAATTCCAATAGACCTTTTTGTCTGTCCGACGTATTACTTAAGATCACAATCTTTATAACTTATATCATGAATTTCTGACATTTTGGCAGCACTTTACTTGTATTTTGGGTTACCTAGCAAGTTTTTTTAAAGTATTGTTTGTCGAAAATGTTAGTTGCAAATTGGTTTTTCAAAATGTTATCTAAACCTCTCGTTATTCGAGGTTGAAATGGTAAGCAAACAAAATTTTTTCGGCTTTTTCACTTCTAAAAGTTGTTAATTCCGCTAGCATTTTCTTTGTTTCTGTTTGTTAATTAATTTTTCAACCAGGCAAGCAGTGTATCCGTTATAGTCGACCTCGTTCTTAAGATACTTAAGTTCTTTGGTATATCTACTTCTATTTAAAGGAAAAGTAATTCACCTTATACGAACCAAGCGACCTTGGTTAGTATAATATATATCTACTAGTAGCAGTAACTAAATGAGTTTTATTCCAGGATTTGTTATCAATAATTACCAATTTGCGGACAGACTAAATATAGGCAGACTGTAAAAATATTCGCCTAGACCAGAAAAAATATTGTTAATTGTTCTGAACGTATTTACTTACCGTGGATTTAAGTTTCTCTCATTAAGTTCATATAATAAAAGGAAAGCCAATCTAATTAAATACAAATTTTCTTCTTTACAGAGAAACAAAACCTTTACTGGAGAAGACCTTGCCTACGTATTTGGGGTCCCATTAGATGGACAGAAATTTCACTTTATAGACAGGTACACTGATCAAGAGCGTCTTCTTTCAGAGATAATGATGACCTACTTCTCCAATTTTGCGTACACAGGGTATGTATTGAGCTTCTTTAGCAAAGTTATTTCCTTTTAATTAATAAAAGAGTACATAAACAATATATAGTACAATGCAATATATATATATATATATATATATATATATATATATATATATATATATATATATATATATATATATATATATATATATACTCAGTTATGCTTGAACTTAGAATAACTATGTTTAGTACACGTTTTCAGTGTACCAAGGGCAATAAGCGACAGTAATAATAACTCAATTGAAGCATTTGAAGGGGTTGATAATCACCCTTAAAATGTGATGCGCTGCACATGCATCAGATTCATACAGAAAACAAAATAGGCTTTGACAATGTCAAAAAACAATAGCCCTGATTTACAACTGCAAAACCAAAATTATCCGCGAAGCAATCGAAACCGAAAAACGTCACGATTGTTTAAATAAGAGAGATGATGGTATTCGTCTTCCAATTACTTGGAAACATATTATGTCTTCATTACAAATACACACAAAAAATATTCAATAGACAATTTTATTTCGCCATTACCTAACTCAACAAGTACCTGCAATCCTCTTAATCCTTTAAGCACTGTGACGAAAGCCCCTGACTTAATTGACCGTGACTCGACTAGTTACACTGATAATGAAGCAGGTAGATGAAACCGTACATACAATACAAGACTTGCAACGAACTACCAGATCACACTGACACCTTGGAGATCACTTCTGGCGAGATTTGGGGAGTAGACATTTCGAGGCCCCATAATCGAGCTCCAACCCAACCCACCTTAGTCCACCGCTCCAAGGAGTAGACAGATTGAGGACTTAGAGTTCATGTCCTTACATATTTCCTTCACCTCTTGTAAATGGCTCCAAAACAGGAGGCGAAACGTTGAGTTTTAATAAATCATGGACGCGGTTCAACCCGAGAACCAAGCATGTCTCACATTAAAGACTGCGGAAATATACTACTACATTTCACAATATTATATATCAGGCAGGATACATCATGCCATCAGAGTACAAGATAAAATAAAGAGTACTTATCTGGAGACTGTTGTATACCCTTTGACTGTATATCAGAAAATACTGGGCACACAGCCGAATTGTTTGAAGCCAACATTCAAGGGACTCTATGTTTACATCGGTCCTCTGCCCTGATTGGGTGGTGGCTCAAGCGTTGCCGCTATGTGATAATTCATCCTTAAATCGCCGAATATAATGACAAGTTGAGAATGATAAATTTATTACTTTTCTGTTACTTAAGACATTATACTTACATTAGGGCTTATTTGTGAATGTAAATATTTACTAACGTTATATTACATGGTTTCTCCGTTCTTTGTGTAAATATAACTGGAAAACTCAATTTAAAATCTTTATCTTGCTGCATGTGAAGTATCTAGATTTGTATTAATTGACAGTTGTGGCTTGTATTTGTCTGTTAATAGTATGCAAGTATACTGAGAATTTATTTTTGTGTTACCTTGATTTGCAATAAAGGTTTTGTGTTTTGTTTTTGCAAAATGATGAAAAAGTATATTGCTTGTAGAAGATTACCTGGGGATGTGGCAACGATGTCTCTGCATGCGTAAGGACATTGCTGTTTGCGATTTTCAGTGGCGGCACGTCAGTTTGGCACTATTTTTAGGTTTCCATCTACTAAAGAAAGGAGATAAACATGGTGCGCTGCCTTAAATAGAAAATCGGATACGCTGCCGAAATATTCTTATTTATGTTCACAGCATTTTAGTAAAGACTTTTATTATTTACCCAAGTGGAAGAAGGGTATTAAAAACGCAGTTTTAAGTTCTCCAGTGCCTTCTACTTCTGGCATGAATAAGCTCTTGCTCATGCGGAAATAAGGTGAAGAATTCTTCTTAGCCTCCTATTTTGTAAACCTTTATTATTGTTAAAATAATAAATTACCCGATAAAAATTGCAGTCATAGTTTTGAAGAAAATACAGATAAATCATCGTTATCATCAACTCTCACTGCCTTGGAACTATCATGTTCAACAGGTGCGGCACTTGGCAGTCCTCCTGAATTAACACCAAAAGCTAACACTAGTCCAGGTCAAAAGTAAGTTAATATGCCTGGACTTAGAATTGAAGGAAAAATACTAGAAACCATTAAAAAAAAATTATACTCCGTTCACTGAAAACTTATCAAATATCGTCCATTTTTTAGGAAAAAACTTCGTTATTTTGTAGATATTTCCAGTTTATCAGGAACTCCAAAAACATCTTTAAAAAATGGTCTATTGCTAAACGAGTAGTAAAAAAACAAAAGAGGAAAATAAATATATTGCGCCAACAGAAAAGACGTCTTAAGAGTTTGTCACCAAAAATCACTGATTGAACATTTTAAAAGTCGTATTGCTTTTACGGAAAATACAGAAACATCCCTGTACGTCTCACTTTAGAGTGTTACTGAATTTATATCATTTCTTGTAATATTTTAGGCCTCGTAACCCACACAAATAGATCTGATTAAATAGCTTTTAAAATGTCCACAACGGAACTATTCACCAGACATAAGATCGTTTGCTATTACCCTAAATTTTTATTTAAACAAAGCTTATAATTACGTTCGAGAAAAATTTATGAAATCTTTCCCACATCCTCGAACAATTTCTAAATTGTTCCTGGATTCTGCAAGGAAGCATTAGCGGTTTTGGGTTCAAAAAGACGAGAAGCAGCTGAAAAAGGTCGCAAAATACTTTGCTAATTACCTAGTCATCGACGAGATGTTCATAAGACGTCAAGTTGAGTGCACAGGAAAAAAGTTTTGTGGTAACGTAGATATTGGCGTGGATATGAATAATTCAAACGAGCTTCTAGTCTTCTAGTGTCTAAAAAAGTTTTGCTTTTCTTATTAGTTGTTTTAAATAGCCACTGGAAAGTTCCAGTGGGTTATTTCTTCTTAGCTGGAATTTCTCGTGAAGAAAAAGCAAGCCTATTATTTAATCGGGCTTTAAGTTTTATCTATCAAGCAGGAATAGTCGTTACTTCCGTAAGTTTTGATGGAGAAGCTGACAAACATAAGCATGATTAAATGTTTGGAAGCAAATTTAGATACATTTATTCAAGAAGGTTTAAAGGCTTATTTGCCGCATCCTGTAACCAATGAAAATGTATATATTTTCCTAGATGCTTGCCACATGATGCAATTAATAAGAAACTATCCGGCAAGTTGTAGATCTATAAAACATGGCAGCAGACAAATCAGGTGGTCATTTCTAGAAAAACTGGTAGAGCTGCAAGGATTTTCTTAATTTTTTTCTTAAATTTTTGTTGAAAACACTTTTTACTGAATTTGCATAGAAAAAAATCGCTTGTGACGAGATCACCACATTGCAACCTTAAGACTTTCGAACATTTTATTCGAGAAATCATTTCTATAAAAATTCACTACCATAACGCACTTGCTGCGTCCAGACTTTTTAGTTAATAGTATACTTAAATAATGTATAGGTAGTTAAACATCTTTTAAAATTTATTTTATTATTTTAATCGTATTTATGAAAATTTCAATCCTAATTCTCGAGAGACGCCTATGGTGTCGAGGACCGTATAAACAAACATTTTATTCAATGTTGGTTCCAAACATTGCAACGCATCGCATTGGGTGATGCCTGGTCTATCCGTAGGTAGATAGTCAAAGGTTGTACCCAAACCCTAAAGCACATATGCAGAGCAACCCAGATATGCACTGGTGAGCCCAAGTCATTGCGGAAACCACGTGTACTTATCAGTGTTCATCACTGGTTCCAATCTTGACTTGGTAAAAGAATGTATTCATCATTCGCTGCCAAGCGGAACGATCAACTTATAAATTAATAAACGCGACCTATCCCCACAAATTTGTGCGCGGCTTACGCCTTTGTTGGTTGAGTATTAGAAAAGTGATTTTAAATTTCACGTGTTGCTGATTTTATTTGCTAAAATACCAACATATTTAAATATCGTTAGGGCCATTCAGCTACTGTTTATTGATTTTCCGTCCATATACACGCTGTTTGCAGACAACAACTGTTGCCGTATAGGGTCAATTAAATGCACCGTTACTATCTCCTAACAGTTCATTTGATATTGTTGGTGCCGGGATGCGTGTATTTACAAACGAACGCGCGTCGGCGTATGGCGCCCTATCTAAAATGGACCGTAGGCACGTATGAGTATAATGGGAACTGCTATTGCACACTCTCTCCTCATTAATTCGATAATTATTATAGCTGGGGTTATCTAACCAACCAGCTGGCAATGGGTTACGTACTTAGCGCTGAATGAGGTGTATTCTTAGCGACTAAATGATTATGTAATTGAGGTATTTGTTCAGATACGTTAAATATACGTTCAAAAATTGCGGGTCATGACTTTCTGTATATAAAGGGAATTTGCGTAAAAATATTGCTAGTGCCAATATAATATACAAGGTTATAAGTACACTTGGAGAGTCCAAATCCCCACAACACGTTTCAAAAAATGTTCAGAGAACAGGAAAGGTCTTCAGAAGGACCGTAATAGACTTAGAAACATAATGGTTAAAATCACTAAAATAATAATTAAAGTAGTTCAATTTAATTCTTTACAGCATAGAATGTAAATATTGCAAATAATTAGAGGTCAGAACTGTATCAATTGACATTGAGAATATCACATTTGTTATGTAAACAATAAACAACGTAAATTCGCAACGTGCAAGGTATCCAGGAATGTTGAAGTCAGCAATTTGGAACGACGTAAACTAATTAAGAAACAATATAAGTATTATTGTTAATAAATATAAATGAGATTAATTTTAGTGAGTCAGAATGAGTTAGTTAAATAAGTTATTACGATGTAGACGGTTAATTTAGATTGCTTCAGATGTAAAGACGCGATACTTGTGATTTAAATATGTAAACATTGTTGTTGTTGTTGTTCGCGCTTTTTTTGGCTGCGGATAATTATCCATTAACCCATTATCCGATTTATTTTTCGAGCGTTAGGTCCGTATTTTTCTATACAATGGTCCATCGTGGCTCCAACCATTATGTAGTTTTTATTATTACTACCCTTATTTTTAATATAATTAACTAGGCTGAGTACAACAATATTCTTACCATTTAACATATTCATTCTTTTTTTTTTCTTTTATATGTAAACATTAAAACACTATTCAATTCAGATTCACGATGCAAACAGTCTACGTTAAGTTCATTCAGTTGTTATTAATAATGTTATTGTTGAGTTCCTGTGAGTTATTAATTTTATAATTAAACCGTACCGATGTTCAAATACGCTTAGTTCGACGAGTTATTCCTCAGATTATCCTCCGCTCCCTAAACAAAAAACCTAACGATCGTTTCACTTTACAAAGTTAGCGTCAGCAGAGGATGGATAATTCTAAATAACTTCCATCTACCACTCTGCTTATATTCTTGAGCAGGTAGTCGGTCCATAACGATTAAGGGTTGTCCAACAACAGAAGAATTTTGATTTTTTGTTTGGGGGATATATCTCAATTCTTTTATTATCTACCGAACGTGCTTCTGTCGCTCCTTTTGCAACGGTATTGATAGTTACGACTATAAATGCCATGCTGCGATTTAAACATTTCCCTTCCACTTGGAACATTGCTGACGTTATCAGTATCCAAAAACTCAGCAAAGATCCGCTGTTCTCTCAGCACTACAAGCCCATTAGCCTACCCCCAGACACCGGAAAAATCGTCGAAAAACTAATTCAGAAAAGGCTAGCTTCATTCACCTTCGAGAATCATATCCTCCCTGAGGCGCAGTTCGGTTTCAGATACTATTACCCACCACAGACCAAGACCTTCGTGTGGTGGAAAACTTCACCAAAGTATTTAACGAAACAAGTCAACTAGTGCAATACACTTCTATGATTTAATTGTCCTTTCCCTCTGATTCTGCTAACTAGGTCATACCTGCAACAGAGAAAGTTCCAGGTCAAACATCTGGGACCAGATCTAGAACCTACTCTGCCACAGCTGGCCTCCCGCAGGGTTCTGTTCCCTCCCCTCCGATGCACAATAGGTTTGTCGCAGACATACCGACACCGCCCCTAAACGTGACATACACACTGTACGCAGACGACGCTACCATCTTTAGCAGCTCCACTCAGCCCAGGATAATAACCGGACGGCCGCAGACGAGCTGCAAGGTAAAGGAAACCATGTCTAGTCATAAACCTCGATAGATGTTCAGTAGTCTATTTTCCAAGAGGAGAGACACACCACACAAACACGTATCACTAGACAACAGTCTAATTCCCTGACATATACGTAAATACTCCAAGTCGCTTTACATGTTTGATTAAAGTTTCAAAAGTTTTCCAGAATTTTTTTTCTTATTTGCAAGGGAAATGTACCTGCCAAATTATCAAGAATACAGGCATTTTCCCTTATTAGTTGCTTAGATGGTTTTGTTTTAGTCCACCCAATCGAACTATTTTTTGAAAAAAAAAAACAATAAAAAAGGGTTTGTACATAGGTTTTACTATGGCTCAAGATTGAAGATTAGAACTTAATGGGAAATTGAGTTATTGGATTTGAAATCTTTTTACGAAAATTCTCTACCACAACGTACTTGTTGCACCCAGACACTTCTCATCACCTTTTTACTGTTGCTGTATTCATACTTTTTTGAAGGATAAAATATTGTAGCTCTCTATGTGAGACTGACAAACAAGGAAACCTCAACTTCATTTTTGGAAAAATATCTTAAACAAACGAAATGAGGTAACAATTTAAACATAAATTGAAAATCTTGGTTCGCGGCTTCGTCACAGGGGTTCTCCTCCCCCTTCTACATTGCTACAACCACCCTCAATGCATAAACAAGAACAATATAAACAAGAAAAATTTCTTCAGAACAACCCCCAAGAAAGTGGCGACGCCTGCGGTGAATAAGGGTTCTGGGCAATATAAACGGGATTTTAAGAAAGTATGGCTGCAAAATGGGTAAAAGGTAGCTTATAGTGGTCCAACTAAGCTGGTTTTTTGAACTTTCCGCTAACATTCTGCGTTTTGACAAGTGTTTCGATTCTAACACTCTTTTTCTAATAATAACGGAGATGGCTATTGTCTCCAATTCCTGTCAACAAGCATATGCAGATCTAGATTATGTGGAAATATGCGGAATTTACAAGAACGTGTTAGCTTCATAAGATGGACAATCGAATTTGTGCTTGAACTAGCCGGGAAAATACCTAGCGTTCCATTTAGAAAAATGAACTTGATATGTCAATCTCGGCAATTCGATTCGTAATTGTTTTTTTTACGTCAGAATCTAGATGCTCGTGAATAACTAAACAATTTTTTTCATTCGAACCACATTGTAGCTTCCATAATAATGGCGATACCTATTGTGAACGATTTCCGTGAACAAGCATATCCAGATCTAGATATCTCTGGAACTATGCACAATCGACAAAAACGTGTTAGCTTCATAAGATGGACAATCGAATTTCCAGTTGAACTAGCCGGGAAAATACGTAGCGTTCTATTTAGAAAAATGAACTTGATATGACAATCTCAGCAATTCTATGCGCAATTTTTTTTTGAAACCAGAGTCGAGATGCTCGGAAAAAATTAAACAACTGTCCCAATTTAAACCACATTGTAGTTCCAATAATAACGTATATGGCTATTGTAAACGATTCCCGTAAACACCCTGTATAATATATTCGTAGCCCAAACATAAAATATAGAACAAGACTAGAGGTTACCCGACAAGTAAAGAGAAGATAACATTGTAATGGGAATGGTTTGAGATAACGGCCTTCAAAAAGTTTTACCCGAAAATGCTCAATCTGGTGGCAAGGAGAAGAAAATAAAGAAATCTTTCCTGAATTGTACTTTAATGTTTTTTCTCCAAAGTCCTAGTTGGCATAGTTACTGATATATGAATGTCGCTCTCCTAATAAATCACCCCATATATCTCGTATCCAATGCACTTTTGGAATCTTTGTTTCCACTATTACATATGTTGTATGAGGTACTATCAAAGTAGGCTAATTTTATTTGTGGCCGCTAAAAAAACCAACCATCCCAAGATGACGATACCCCTTTAAACATATTATATTAAAATATAAATTTTTGTTTCAGTAACCCTAATGTTCCGGGCAAAAACGATTTTCTTACGTTGGGTCCAATTACTTGGAAGAAATACAACATAGAGTGGCCCGAGTTTGACACCAAAAAGGAACGATATTTACAATTGGGTAAGTAATAATGTAGTGCTTGTCTAGTTTTATTATATAAACTTAATTCCAGACACACCACCACATGTTGGCGCACATCATAGAAGCAAAGAAATGATATACTGGAATGAGATAATCACAGAGCTTGCGAACGCAAATGACACGTACAACTCAAATTTATTTTTTAGGCCGACCAGCTTACCAAAAAAACCAAAAAACACCCCGCCTTATATTCTTACTCACCCTATTGGAAGACCAGACCTTAGTTTGGGTATAGTTCGTCCACGACCCACAAACAACCTGATTATAGGAACAGTTGTAAAGGAAAGCGACAAAGCACCACCTGATAATTTGGTGGATAAAAATATTTACGGGACCGTCCTGGCTGGCCCACCTGATGAAAACAAAAATGCCACTATGAATATCATCATTATCGTGGGAGTTATTTTCCTAATAGCTAACCTAATACTTTTTGCAGGACTGTACTACAAATGCTATAGAATCAAGAAATCCAAGAATGTCACGGAAAAAAACGATGAAGCAACTGATGTTGTAGATGATTTTCCTGGAAAACTTCCCGATTTAGATAAAGCTTTTATTGCAAGTGACTGCAACATTATGAAAATGTTAAGCAAATCGTCAAAGAGCGACGACACCTACGAAGCTGTTAAAGGTAATTCTTCTCATTCGAAGCAGTCAAAACACAAATTAACGCGTCAGATGTCGAACAGTACCATTGACGCACACACTAAGGTCAGAGAATGGATAGCGCAAGAAATAGTACATAAGTACAGTCCGCGATACTTTAGACGTCCACGGCCCCAACCTCCGGTCATAACTGGCCAGCTGCCATCAGATTTAAATAATGACCCAGAAAATCCAATTGAAAATGATTCTACTCTCGGTCGTAGCCCGACTCGCCCAGTAAGCCCAATTGACGATACAGTCAAAGACAACACTAACGAAAATAATCGTCCACCACTTATCAAACAATTAAGCGCCTCAAGTCTGAAGAAAGGTAAGAAACCAGAAAAGGTCTCCGTAGCCGTTGACGCAACACCCGCTGGTAGAGGACCAAGTGTTTTAAAGCAAGTACCCATCGAACTCTCAAGGTCGTTAGACTATCCAAATTACAACGTAGATCCACCTCTAAGAAGATCTGTAACCCTGGAAGACTTTTCTTGTAAAAAAATTGAGTCTAAGCAAGACGTTACAAGAAGTACAACTAACATCAGCCTCAAACCGCCACAAGCTGGTGAGGTTATAAAAATACAACACTCACACTCTAGGTCGGAGCCAGTCCAGGAAATTTATTCACAAGCTAAAAAATTAAAAACATTTGATCCAAAAGCTGATGTAAATGTTACGTCGAGAGATGAAAATATTAGAACTACTGCTTTAACACCTGAAGAAGCTCTCATGACAATAAAGCGAAGGAACTTTCCAAAAGTACTTCCAGATTTGCCAAGTAAAGAAGCACTAGCCCATAAGAGACGATCGATGCCAACAAACAGTCATTTTATAAAACCTATACCAGAGGCGCCGTTTACATCTCAAGCAAGAGCGTCAGCCAATAAGAGTCTTAACAAACTGCCTCCGGCACCGCCTCCTAGAACCACGTCAACTCTAGGAAGGAAACCGGCTCTAAGTCCAAGTGGTTTACCTTACTGTCAGTCCGAACCAATGCTAGCTGAAGAACCACCAGCCTTACCAGAGCCAGAGATAACTTACAACAATCTCTATGTTGGACCGCTTATACCAAAAGGCTTTCCAAAGAAAGGGTCGTCTTTTGACGAAAAACTTGACACGTCTCCAGTGTATGAAAGTTTGCGTGCAGTGAGGCAACCTGAAGATAAAATCGTAGAGGCAACCTCACCGGTGGCAATTGTTACGGCCGATCCTAGCCAACTAGTGAAAAAAGCTGAGCCAAAATTCATAATTAAACCTACGATGACTCGGAATTTAAGTGATCCAAAGAAAAATATTGCTAGAGTTGTTGCATCCGACAACTTGCCACAAACTCATGAAATAAAGAAAGAAATCAATGAAAAGACTGAAACCTTACAAAAAGAAGATGAGACTGACAAGACAAAACCTAAATCCTTGGCATCATCTGCAATACCTGTAAGGACCAATTCATTTAAAATGAAACCCACTGCCCAAATTAAATCTCAAATACCAACCTTAGTGAAAGCTTCAGCGACAAGTCTGAATAAAGAGTCGTCGAGTTCAGAGTCTACTTCACCTTCTGAAGAATCTGACACAGGAACTGTGGTGAAAAAGGTTTAAAATAAACAGCCGTTATTGGTGTATAAAACTTTTTTGAACTAGTTGTGTGTTTTGCAGTCTATTTATTTAACTCAAGCAGATCAAGTAATTTTATTTATATTTTCATTAAAAAAGACAGGTCGTGGTAAGTTGTAACAAGTCACAAACTGATTTTAGTTCTGTAACATTTGAAAATTATATAGGTGATTTATAAGCAATGCTTCACAGAGTAGTGCTACATTTGTGGCATTAAAAGGCAATATTTTATTTGCAATTTTTCACATAACCCATCATTTTTTTAAATTAGAACTTAAAATTTGGATAGTAGGACACTCTGGTGGTGCTACATTTCAATTTGTTACCTATTTTGTTGCAAATTGTAGGGGGGGATATCTGCATAATACTTTTTTTTTAAACTATAATTTTCGCGCCACAGTATATGTCATTTCTAATTAGATATTAAAAATGCTTCACCTTTTTTTTTACAAAGCTAAACCTTATAATGTTCGTTGATGTTAGCGGTTTTATATTTATCATTTAGGTTTAACATGCGACGAAGCAGTCAAAAGGGTTTTGAAGGTACAGTATTGGATGACTTAAAAAGAAACACAACTAGTGCTTAATTTTAAACTTATGACACTAGATTAGATTAGAAATAGACAATGAAGATAACGGGGTAAATGTCTTGGCCTATTTGTAAGCTTATCCACGGATTTTAACTCCTGCAGCAGCGCCGGAGTTGGGTATTTCAAAATGAATCCACAGAATATTAAGAAAACATAAAATGCATCCCTTTTCTGAGATAACTGTGCACGGATTAGGCCTTAGTGATGACGCAAGACGCGTCTACATTTGCAAGTTCATGTGCATAAAATGAGCAAAGATCCGAGATTACTTCCTAAGATTATGTGGACTCATGAATCAAAATTCAACAGACAAAGAATTATAGATCGCCGAAAAAATCACTACTGGGTACAAAATAATCCACATGTCATAAAGGAACATAATCAACAGGATTACTTAGTTTTAATGTTGTTTTGTTTAATGATGAAGAATAGAGTGGTATACCAAGTGTACGCTGGGGTTAGATATCTGGAGATACTCAGAGGGTTTGTTAGTGATTTCATAAATGCTCTACCTCCACGTCACAGAGCAAGCAGTTGGATCAGCTGGATAGTGCTTCAGTACATTCCACTACGGCGGTAAATCAGCAGTTGACCTTTTTTTCTCCCTCAGGGCTCGTCCGCGTCTTTGCCACCTCGGTAGCACTGCCGCCTTTGGTTTATTTATTGTGCATGCCCTCAGTCTTTTCTACTCCACCCATGCCAAAATCGCTATGCCTTGAACTAGTCTGCACAGCGATTGGTAGGGTGAAGTTTTATATTGCTCTGCCTTCGGTCTAGACTGACCGTAGATCAGTTGTCTTTTGTTGTCCAGAGCTTTACACTCGCACAAGATGTGCTGAGCTGATTCCTCCCCCTTGCCGAAAAGTCTGCATGCGAGGTCCCCCTCGAACCGCCCCATATTATGCAGGTTTTTCTTAACCGCCATGAGTCCCGTCAAGAGACTTCTTATATTTCTAAGCTGTCCTCTGCTAAGATTTAGCAGCTCCACAGCTCTCTTTGGACTGGGTTCGTCAATTACTGACTTACCATGTCTGATCCCTGGGCTTTCTGCCCAGTACACCTTGTGTTCGTTTCTGACGCATAAGTTAGTGGCTCCCCTGGCCCTGCTCTTTGTCACGCCCAGAACCGGTTCTGGTCCCATAAATGGTTCTACTGACCCTCTCTTCGTGAGACTGTCAGCTTCTTCATTGCATTTGACCCTCGAGTGACCCAGGACACAGATGAGGGTGACCTCCTTCTGCCCAGCCAGGTCGCTAGTCTCGTCTCGGTACTAACTTACTAGCCTGGAATTTACCCGTGGGCTACTTAGGGCTTTAAGGGCTGCCTGTCTGTCTATGGCTATGGAGGATCCGCTTGTTGGTGTAGCCCCTCCTCATGTTCTCTTGCACATAGTGCAGAATGGCGTACATTTTGGCCTAAAAGACCGTTGCATAGGCTCCGAGGGAAATACTATGACTTACCCTCGATTCTGACCTGACCTGACGGTTGCTTTCTCTGGGCTCACCCCGAGGCGTTAGCCAACCGTCCACCTTTCCGCTACCTTCAGTGCTGTCTGCATGCGCTCCCACACTGACTGTGTAACCTTTCCTCGGACTATGATGACAATCTCGTCCACATAGTTCTGTACCTCGTACCCCGTGCAGCGCTGTTTCTGTTTAGAGTCCTGCTCTGTGTGCATATTGTCCGTAGTGTAGGGGATATGCTTTCAGTGCACCGGCCCTAATGTGCCGGTAGAGCAGTTTTTCCATTGTTTTTAGCAAGAAATACGTGAGAATTATTGGCCTCAGGGACTTTTCCTGGTCTTTTAGATGCCCAGGTTTAGGAAATAATACAACCCTTGCCAGTCTCCATGCCCCCTAAATGTACCCCAGAGTGAGGCTGGCCCTTATAATGAGGGTAAGCGTCGGCGCCAGTAGGCATATACTTTTATGGAGCATGATGGGCATTAGTCCATCAAATCCCGGGGATTCGAATGGCTTGAAGCTGTTAATGGCCCATCTGATTTTGCTACAAGTAACCACCTCTTTAGCGACTGTCCAGTCTACTCTAGATGCCCGCCTGTACGACGCCTCTATTTCTGAGTGTTTCCAGTCCGGAGGTGATTGGTTTATTATGTTACAGCCGGGGAACTGCGTCTGGAGTAAAACTTCCATAGTTGCCTCCCCCGAGCTTGTAAAGCATCCCGTGGATGTTCTAAAGGAGCCTATGTTGGTCTAAGTGCCCTTGGACAGAATCTTGTGTAGTCGAGCACTCTCGAATGTGTTCTCCAGTTCCTCGCAGTGCCTCCTCCACGACTCCTTCCGGGCGTCCCTCAGTCTTTTGTTATAGGTCGTTAGGGCATGTGTATATTCATCCCATGCTCCCGACATTTGGCCGCGTTAAGCAGCTTACGAACCGGCGTCCTCCTTTGCCTGACGTCCTTGTTCCATCACGGGACATTCCTGGTGGACGCCCTCATTTTCAGGGGGCAGTTGGCATTATAGGCCGAGGTGATTGCGTCTCGCACTTGAGCTGCCGTAATCTCGAGGTGTGGCACCCTTATTCCCCGCGGTTTCACTGATAGGTCTGCCCTGTAGGCTTCCCAGGCCACCTTGCGAGGTTCCCGGTTCCATACCGTTTGCTTTTGACTTTGGCGATTTCAAACCTCATGTATATGTGGCGTGAGCTACTCACTTCCCCAGACACAGCCCAGTTCTTAACAAAGTCACCCAGAAACTGGGTGGAAACTGTTAGATATAAAACTTCCTCACGCCGTATTGTGACGAAGGTCGGTTTATTACCTCTATTCAATATATCTAAATTAAATTTCATAAAGAATTGTAAAGGTGACTCACCCATAGAATCGAATAGCCAGTGTTCTATTGTTTTTCTGCATCATTGCAATACCTGCAGTTTGCACCGTCTGCCGTACCTATTTTCATAAGTGACACTTTACTGGCGAGTGTCTTGTGAAAAGTCATGAGGTTATTCTCCGGTCGCTCCTGTTCGATTCAACAAATAGCTCAAACTTCTCTGTTGCTATGGTGATGGACCGTTTTGCCTGCCTTAAGCCTTGCGTTTTGCTCCATATGGCAGCACTTGTCGCTTCTCCCAAGCATCAATTGATTACATGTCTTCTTGCTAATCCTCGGTATGGCTCTGGACCATGGAATGTTGCTGTTACTGCCCTTTTTTCAATGCGTTAATGTAGGGATACCCATTTTGTTGTTCGCATCCAGTTCCCTCAATGATTTTTTGCAGGCCCAGGTTAGATAGACTCGGTCTTGATAGATCTTGGAGTCTTTGGTACTTTCTGAAAGTCTGAGAGGGTGTAAATCTGGCTATGTCGGAGCCTTCTTTGTATGAATTCTTGTGTACACAGATTTATTGCAAAAATTTCTGCTTGGAAGATGGTGGAAGTTTTCCTAGGGTTAGTTTGGCGAGCTTTATTACAGTGGAATAATTTTCAGGATCATCAAGTGATCAAACAAATCCCCTGGCTTGAATTTGTCTGCTTGATTTAATCTCAAGGCACTTAACGCTTCTTTTTTTACGCGTATCTGCAGTGCAGAAGAATGCTATAATTCCCGTTATTCCAAGGCGGATCAGGCTCAGCAATTTCCGTTTTCGTTTACAATAGACCGAGAGATAAAAAAACTCTAATAAACGCCGCCTGGGCCTCCGTGAAACATTTTTTTTACTTTCTCATCCTCATTTGGCATGTCCGCGCCCTGATTCTAATTTTTTAACTCTTGTCTCAATCTGCTATAAATATTAACGGCTTAACTTCTGCATTCTACTTGGCGATGTTTTTTTTTCTATGCGAGATGTAAGACCACTTATGTCATACCTTATTGTCAAAGTAAAATTGACATAAAAACCTTATTAGGTTGACTGCCATGGGGGCGTTTACGACCTCCTGTGAATTTTGCCATCTCGCCTCGGCGGTCGTATACGCTCGCTCTATCACCGAGGAATATGCTCATTCTCTATGTGTCGACGCTCATGCCTCGTATCGTTCTGTTTATTGCAAAGGACCGCTGTGGCATAGTAGTTCAGCACTGCATAGCGAATTTTCGAATATTATTCAACCGACCGAAGATATCGAGCAAAAAGCAATTATGTTACATTGTTATGGCTTTAAAATCTTTTATTGCATAAAAATTAGTTTTATCTCCGTGACCAATCATTTGTATAACTGTTATTTTATGCATTTTATGCATTTTCGTTAATCTAACCATTTTTTAGAATTGAAGTTAACGAAATTCAAACTAAAATTACAATACTAACAATTTAAATCACAACTTATAATTACAAAACAATTTGCTTAGGCGTTTTAAACAAACTAACATTGCCTCGGAAACTCTTTAATAATGTATTTTAATTGATACGATGTAAAAAGCACATTACTATGGTTTTTGCTTACTGTCTTATCTCTAAGACCTAAACGGGAAATAAGTTTTGAGTATACTAATTACAATATTGTAATAAGTTTTGAGTATTTTATAGCGAATTTCGGTAACCACATGATGTTATTTTATTCTATCCTAATTATTGCAATAAACTAGAAAACGATAACATTTTTGAATAGAGAATGAACATACCTTTCAAACGACGTATCACAAGCCTATACTTCCCCTTTAAAAATTGTGAGTTGTACCTGTCATTCGAAGGGGGTTGAACGTAGGGATTGCATTTTTACTTTGAAAAATATCAATTTGTAATTTAAATTCGACGTGTTCGGGATTTTTTATAATAATATACAGTAACCAAAATAATGAATTTATTCTATTTGGCTTTTACACACTGTATGTTACCAGTACCATCTAAGTTCATCGTAGCACATATAGAACGCTAGAAATGTTTGCCGCAAGCCAGATTTAACGCAAATTGTGATTCCAATTTCAGTTTTGTATAATGGGATATGACATTTAATAATCGTCTGTTTCTAAGTGCATGAAAACATGGTTTACCAATACATAATTACACCTATTATATTAACGTGTACACAAACGAACCGATAAAGCCAACATTTAGATAGAAATTTTGAAACAGTATTTAGTTTGTAAATCAGTTTGTGATTTGGTTTGGATTTTGGTGATGTAAATATAACGTAATGAGTATAATAGACATTGTGAATGAAAATTCATTAATTGCTTGAAATTCGCTAAACTGTTTGTTTTGTAAATCAAATATAATTTAGGTGCGTTATTAATTAATAACTTATTAGTTAGTATTTAAATGTTTTGTTTATAAAAGGTAATCGCAAAAATTTCCCCCGCCTGCCATAGATCCAGGGTATGTCAAAATTTGGTAAGACTGGTTCAAGTCTTATTAGCCTTAAAAAAAAACAAAAATGAATTTTATTTCAGTTAGTTTTCTTATAACTGGCACTTGTTTCCCACAATGTCAAAACCGGGTCTATCGGACCTTGGTGGCAATGTAGCGGCCGACTCGCTTGCCAGGGGTGGTGCCCAGGAGGACTTTTTCAGAACAGAACCTGTGCTGGGGATATCATCATGCACAGGAAAACGTACCTTAAAGACCTGGACAGACATAATGACAATCTAGCAATGGCAAAATCTGCCAGGCTTCAACACTCTAAGGCTTTCATGAATGGTCTTTAATAGTCAAGGGCTAAAAAACTTCAAAAGGTAACTGAGAACTCTAGTTGGCCTGTATACAGTACACTGCCGCTTGTGTCACCACCTGCACCGAATTGGTCTTGGTCAAGATACTAAGTGCCGGCTGTGTATGGAGGGTCACGAAACAGCAGAGCACGAGCTATATTACTGTCCGACTGCGGACAGGACAAGACACGTGCTCTTTGCCAAGACAAAGCTTGCACCAGGGGATCTGGATCAACTTTCTCGCACAAAGATTATCGACCTCTGTAGGAGGTTGGATTTGTTGGGCGAAAATAAAACAATTAGGCGTGAGCCACAATAGACCTTAAGGTCGCAGGGGAGGGACCGTTATGGCCAACTCACAATTTAAGCTCATCCTAACCTAAAACCTCACGATCTCAGAAGTCACGAAAATTGAGTATAAAGCTGTTAATAAATTTCCTTACTCGAGAGGGGTTTCCATCTCAAGATCATATAAATGAGGTATGAGGGCAAAAATTCGTTCGTCTTTCTATAGAAAGGATTGGTTAGAACGGTTTAAAATGGGGCAGGAATCCTTGAAATATGATGCAAGAACAGAAAGAACCATGAAAATGGCGACTGACAACAAGATTGCTCTTGTTGAGAATTTTGTATTAAGCGATCGATCTTTTTTTAATTTCAACAACACACCACGAGAGCTTACAGCCTAAATACTATCGTACCGTGGCTGTTGACAAGGAGGAAAGAGGCAACTTGTTAATTCTGTACTTGGAGGTTTGGAGGTTCGGAGGAGAAGGAAAAACATGTGCCGGCAAGGAATTCCACAACTTGGAAGTCCTTGGGATAAAAGAGCGGGCAGAACAAGATGTTCTATGTCTGGTGACCTGGTCAGTAAAAGGGTGAATTCGCTCTGTTCCCCTGGTAGATCTGTTGGGGGCAGCATGTGGAGGAACTATGGAGGAAAGCTCCTCCGAGCAGTGCCCGTGCAGATATTTATAAAAGAGAGAGAGAAAGAGAGAGATCACCAACGGCACGTCGGTGGGCAAGGGATGGCAGCCTTTGGGTGAGGGTAGAGTCACCGATGAGATGTATCGCTCTCTTTCGAATGGAGTCCAGGATAGCGAGTGTAGAAGCGGCAGCTGCACCCCAGATGTGAGAGAAGTATTCGAGGTTTGGCCTTATTTGTGAAGTATATAAGGTATAGAGATTAGCTGGTGAAAAGTATTTGCGAGCCCGGAAGAGGAAATCTAATTTTGTAGCAGCCGCTTCTGCAATTAATGTGACATGTTGGTGCCAGTTAAGATTTCCAGAAATGCCAACAAAAGAAAAGGACTCATTACTTTGAATAACTTAGTTGGTCATTGTGATAGGTCTAGGGCTGGTGTATCTCTTATGAGAAAAAAAGCAAGACTGCAATTTGGCTAATGCTTGAAAGTGAGAGAATTATCTAAAATGTCGGGGCTTTCAGATTCAGGCGATCGTCAGTTCCACCATGAACATTAGTGCATGAATAAACATGGTGCAAGGTGGGTCCCCAAACATTCTTTATCGCCAGTTTCGTGTTAAATATGCGCGTTCTTTTTTAGACCTCTGTGAAAAAAACCGTACACGTGTGTGACCGCGACAGGCGATGAAACTATGGTTTTCTTTGTGCAAAAGACAGTCGTAGAGACGCAAAGGAGAGGCACCGACAAGGAAGCAGAAGGTCTGTCAGTCGACAAAAAAGTGATGGGCTACAATCTTTTTGGATTATGACGATATTTTTCTCATAGAATAAAATTGGTGCAAGGTGGGTCTCCAAACACCCTTCAGCGCCAGCGTCGTGTTGAATGTGAGCGATCTTTTTGGGCCTCTGTGGAAAAAACACCGTGGACGTGTGTGAACGTCACAGGCGATGAAACTATGGTTTTCTTTGTGCAAAAGGGAGTCGATGGAATAGATACGTGAAAGAGAGGCACCGACAAGAAAGTTGAAGGCCTGTCAGTCGACAAAAAAATTGTGGCCACGAGTTTTCTGAATTGTGGCGGTATTTTATAGAACGCAACAGTCGACGGGGAATATCATGCGATACTGCTGCATAAATTGCGACAACATTTTCTGGAGAAGAGACGTGGGAAACTGACAAAAAGGGTGCGTTTATTATAGGACAATACACCCGTGCACACCGCAATTTGTGACTGAGGTTTCGAACAAATTGATCACGCCCCGTATAGTCCAGTTATGGCCCCCAGTGACTATTTGCATTTGAAAAAGGACCTTCTCGGGCGCCATTTTAGCGACGACAAATAGGTGAAAGTCGCGTATTCTGAGGACAAACTGAAAAAAGATTTTTTAGTGGTATTGAATTGTTGCTGAAACGATGTATTGGTGTTAAGAGGACTATACTGAACAATACAGATAAATTATTAGTCTATGCCCTTTCTTTCAGGCCTAAAAATTTTGGCGTTTACCTGATATGCAAAAATAAAATAGAATTTTCCGTGGACAGCTATGGTGATACTAAACAGCGGATGATGTGTGTAAAAACTACACTTAACACTGCCTTTTATTACATTTTCTATTTATCCAACAAATATTCTATGTCACAAATCAAAATCAGACATTGATTATTATTCTCGTTAATGCGCCAGAATTGAGATCTTAACAGATATATTTTGAATGTCTACACCATCAGTGCAAAAGTAAGCGTTCCCATAGAAGTAACTGGATGACAAAAGAATCGAGTGAGTATAATTAAAAACATTTTCTTATATAGAGTAGGATTTATAATATATTATTGTTGTATAGATGAGAGCCCTTTGGTTACAATGATGCTTTTTAGATGCCAAAGTTGAACGAATAGGAAGCGGGACACATATGTAGGAAATAAACAGGTCGACTACAATTACCTAAAAGTGTTAGACGCTCAATGCCTGATAAAAATATGTTTGGGGAATATATATAATGCTTATTTTAAAAAGTAGGAAACATGTTTGAACCTGAGTTGCAAAACAACGTATTTTTACATTTGCTATTCTCAACATTTCCCAAGAAAATTCAATTTTAAACGACCACCATGGACAATTACAATTACATCTAAATTAAAAGAATTGTTTTTATATAACAGTAGTAGTGGAAGTAGTGGTGAAGAGGCTAACGCCAGGCAAGTAGGCTACAATGGATCCTTTTTTCCAACCCCGGCAACCCAGTAACCATGCTCTATGCTTCCTTGGTTCCGTCGCCAAACCGCCTCGACCTCAAAATAAAGGCCATGACGGTCTTCCATTGAACGGAACTTACCTGGTTCCTCTGCAGAGTCCTCGAACCGAACAATTCGGTTCAAACACTCCTAAAAGCCTCGCACTCACAGTGGTCAGAAGTCTCTTCATTCTCGCCACATTCCTGACAAATGAGATTTCTCTTGACACCTGTCAATGTGAGGTGTCTTCTAAGAGCACAGTGGCCTCTCAGCACCCCAATGATGCGGCGAAGCGCAGGTCGACTCCTAGCGGGAATCCAGGCAGCCTTGTCTCTGTACGGCGCCTTGACGAAGTCCCTCGCCTGCCTAGAGCCACCGACCGACACCCAGTGCCTCTCCATGGCCTCCTCAGTCCACCTGTCTAGGGCTACGGAGACCGCCTTCCTACTTATGCCTAACGCAGGCTCCGGGCTACAGAACGGCCGCCGAGTGACAGTCATCCGAGATCATTAGCCACCTCTTTTCCCGCGACGCCACATGTGCCGGAACCCACACAGGTTGGACGTCCTTTGTCCCGGCTAGTCCCGTAAGTGCGTCGGCACAATCGTGAACCAGTGTTGGCCTAATTCTGGCCGCGCAGACTGCCCGATGGACCGCCTGGCTATCCGAGCAAATGCATACACATTTATCAGTCGTCCTCACATCCTGTCGATTAGCTACAGACAGGATAGCGTACACCTCCGTTTCGAATGCCGTGGTATATGTACCCAGATCATAACTCTCGCGCATCCCCAGGCTGTCGATGTTTATTCCAGCCGCGATCCGTCGGTAAAACAGAGCCAGGCCTGCAGGCTGGAATGCAACCTCATTTTTCCTTCACTGATCTCTATTGTCCTGGCTATGAAGGAAGTCGCTAGTAGAGCTGACATTGCAGATGATGAGACGATGCAATACATTAGAGACAGTATCCAACACGAAATAACAAACAAGGTGGTATTATATAGCGCCAGAACTTTTCGAGAAAAAAAAGGAACACACCAGGTAAAACACACCATCCAAAACACTCAACATCCTTGCCGATTCTTTTTCTGTCTCTTAGCTGAAGGGTTAAAAATATGTTGTGACTGTGATGTTCAATTTTATGGCCATTCTTTATTTGATTTTATTTCATTCAAAAGTATTTGTACTTAGTTATGAAAATTGTCATACTTTGAAATCGAAAAACAAAAAGAACAGACCAGGTAGAAAGCACCATCCAAAATACAGAACATCCTTGCCAATTTTTGTTTTGTTTCTTAGTGAATCTTCAAAATATGTTGTGGTGTTCAACCTAATATTGTCCTCCGAATTCCGTGCCTTGATGGTGCAAATCGGAATTTCCTTTTCCACCTCCTATTATTGCTCCCTCTCCGCACCAGTTTCCAGAGTCTCGCATTCTGAGATGCGACCTGATACATATGGGAAGCCGACTTTGCATGAAAAATTGGTTTTCCAAATCTGTTTAGGGAACGGCACGGTTTGGCGCATTAAAGTGCAACTCTGTATGTACACGTTGGATCTACTAGTTTTCATTTTTGATTCATGTATTGTTTTTAAAGTGCAATAATATATTCATTGATTGTTGTTGCCCTTACTTGGTGAAACTGGTCCATACTACATATATACTTGGTGACTACTTCTCTGGCTTCACTGCTGGGTTTAGTTTTTGGAGGTGAAGGACGTAGCGTGCGCGTAAGCTAACTGGAAACAAGTGGCCTTTCTGAATTCTAGATGTTCTAGAATGTTCTTAAACGGTTCTGTAACTAGCTTCCTCATCCCTCCTAAGGATGCTGTCAAGCAGCGAAACTAGTTACAGAACTGTTGAAGAACATCCTAGAATATATAGAATTCAGAAGCGCCACTTGCTCCAGTTAGCTTACCCCGTGGCTACGTCATTCATGTACAAAAACGAAACCCAACAGTGAATCCAGAGAAGTAGTCTCCAGGTCTGTATGCAATAATATATATTTGGCGTAAAATACCTTGTTCACACTAAAGTTAAAAAAGAACCGACTATCCTTCCCATCTAAGAGTTTCAAGGAATGAGTTTCTGGCTTTTCCTGATAGTCCCTACAGTAGCCAATCTAAAATCTTTACGAATCTCTTCAAGCAAGTATGTGCTCATAAATCAGTTTTCTAGCATTAAATTTCCCTAAATTTCTTTATTTGCTTCACAGTCTTTTCATGACAGGTGACGGACTATTTTTGGTGGCAAACATAATGGAACATAGTATCTACAGGGGCAAAAACCTTTATACCATAGCGATTTTGTTTTCGAAGGTTTGTACTGCCAAAACATACAGCGGCCTCTAAATTTATTCACAAACATCTCAAAGAGATTCCTTATTGGTGCTAATCCATCAACAGTTTTTGTGCCTTTTCTAGTCTTTTTATCGTCAAAGCTAAGATGGCGTAATAGCAAATGGAACCGGCATTCCGACGAGGTCAAACTAAACATTTCCATGAAGGTTCCATCGGTTTTAAAGGGATTTTCAGTATTTAGGAGGTAGCATTTTCTGATCACCTCGAGATACAATAATCCTGTAAGGGCTTTTACTTCTAGTGAATATGTCTACTTGGCATTCCGCGTTCTGTCTCCTGTAATTTTCTGCTGAGAATAAAACGACTTTTGAGTAATATCGACAATCAACTGAATTATATCATAATGCAAGAGAAAGCTCCAAATACCTGGAATTGACTGTACACCTCCAAATACAGGTATCATTCCAGTAAAGTGAGTCACAATAATTTGGAGCGTGTCCTAATATTTTGTGGAGAAGGATGTTTTCTCTAGTTTTTGATCTTCACCCAAACGACATAATCCTCTCGTTAGGGTGGCAGATTCAGATAATTCAAGTTCTTCTCTGAGTTACTATCTTCTTCTGGTTCCTCAATATGATCCTCTTCCATTCTTCTCAATATCATCCTACTTGGTCTTAGCACTATCACTATCAGTTTCTTCGCACAGCTTTGAAAACATTTCTTGCTCTACTTCATAATTCCTCTTTGGCTGTAGTATTCAAACAATGCAGACTTCACCAGGCGCCAACGCTTGCCAACAGTTAAAAGTTGTGTCAACGTATGGATTTACCAGGCTCGCTGAGTTTCTGCTGACATTCAACTGTTACCAATTTGTCAAATCAGATTCGCAGATAAACGTCACAAAATAGTGCTTCAAGTCAACAGTGACCTTATCAGTCTCAAACCGCTGAAATGTGTCGCTATTCAATAGGCAAAGGCTCAAAATCAGCTGTTGGTGCCTGGCGAACTCGGCCAGTAATTAAACTTAATTTCATACAAATTTATACAAAGTAGATCGTAAAAGTGACAACCAAAATAAATCCAGTAACCTTTACTTTATTGAAACGAGTCATTATTACGATCATTCGTACGGATTCCAACAAATTATTGAAAATACTGTGACGAAGCTTTGGCTTGCAGACCATTTTTCGGGGACACGGATTGACGGTTACTATCTGAGGATCTCGGGCGCCAGATTTTAAAGGGTTTACTCCCCGTTGAGGATGTCTGCGACCTCTTCACTAAACTCCGACCAAAATAACGATCAAAGTACCTGGGTAACTCTGTGGAGAAGGGTTCAGTAGCCTTTAGATGATGCAGGCTAAATTTTGTGATCCCCGAGGAAGCAGGCTTTAATCGCTGACTCGGCGTGCTCCTACCACTTCTGGCTTATCGAAAGGTGTAGCAGATTTTGCAAGTATTAGGGGTTAGCTACAAACTAATTAAGATCTTTTATTTACCTAACCCTATATCTTAGATTAGAAAATATTTACAAAAGATATATACGAAACTATATTTACAAACTATGTACAAATAAAATATGCGGGTAATAACATGAATCAGAACTCAGCTTTCTCTAAAGCAAACAGGGTTAGTGTTGGATGAAGCGTACGGGCACAGCGAGATATACGGTACGAGCTGCGTCAAACTAACTCACGTATAGGGCAGACGGGCGGTACATAACGACAGACCAGTTCAAAGTAACATCTGTAGCCTCTCTGCCACAGTGGGGAACACCGAGGCGCAAAAGGGCGGAAGGAGACACGGGACGATAGTTCCCGAGAGGCCTATACGGACTGTGGAACCTCAGCATCTGCACTAGGGCCTAAGAGGGACACAAACATCTTGATTATTTCAGCGAGCTGTGAATCCTCAGCGCCCTTACTAAAATAACACAGGAGCTTATACTGTATGGGGCGGAAAGCCTGGAGACAGATGAAGTGTACAGGGCTAGTTTCAAAAGAACGTATCACTTGGAGTGATCTAGATAGGCTGTAAATCCTCAGCGTCCCTTTCGGGACCAAACCAAGATGAATATATCTCGATTATTTAGGTGAGCTGTGAATCCTCAGCATCTTCACAAAAATAATGCAAGACAATCTAACATACGGGAATTGTCTATAGGGACGGCGGCATAATTCACTTGCGGAGATTTGGACTGAGAAGCGTGATAATTTAAAAATATGACAATTCGCTACAAAATATGACTTACTTATGAATTTCTCACCTATAACAATATTCTCGTGTACTTAAATCAGCCATTCAGGTGTGCTCGGACGGCAAACGGAACAGGAATCGGTGCAGACGGTACCAATACTGCCTGTGCTCCGTGTTGGTTCTCCTTTTATATGAATTTCACAGCCGGCCAAAAACTCCGCCATGCTTGGAATTTTATCACCTTATCACAACCGGATAAGATAATAAGTATGAAATACCTGTTTAATTAAATATAAGTCGAATTAAAATATTTAATGGTGAAAATATTTTAGCAAATATTTATATAGTTTGCATTTAATTATTTTCTATTTAATTAATTACTTAGTAGTTATGCGTTTTCTACCACAGACAGATAGAGAGTGATACTTCATCACAATACATATGATTATTCGAACAACAAATTTGGTGGTGTCGGTTTGCAAGACCGAAGTATTGTAACAACTTCAGTGTCGTTGGTGCCAGAGACCAAATAATCTCACTATTCACAAATGCCTACAACTGCACAATAACCACTACAGACCTTTTACCATAAAATATGAAGATTCAGTGATCCATCACGCCAAATCACCCTATTTTTGTCAGACGGTACCACAATTGCGTTTGTCGGTGCGTGAGACCGTACACCAATACTGAAGGGTTAAGAATGCTTAAAATTCATATTTTTAAACATAAACGTTTGTTTGTAAATAGGCTATATCGCTAACAAACAGCTGCTATAATAATAATAGGAATAATATAATGTATAAATTCTACTTACATGCATTTGTCTTTATTTATATTAAAATATTTATGTACATCAAGTATCAAACCAGAGCTGTCTTATTTTAATTTTTTAAGACGATTCCAGGATAACAATTTTCCATTGTTCAGCTTCAAGTGCTTACGATATATTTCTAGCTTATAAGCTGACGATGTGGGTTGCGACTACTTTTTAATTTATGGCGCAATTATTTATAACATATTACATTCTTTTAACGAAGATTGTTAGGGTGTAGACACCCTAAACCGGCGAGAGTGCAGAAAAACACCAATTGTGAAGATAGAGAACTAGTTTTTACGTCTATATTTAAAAAAAGGTGGTTTAGCCCTAAAAATAATTACGCTTGCCTTATTTTGCTATAGTCAAGCAATTCACGGAATTGCTCAAAAAAAAAGTGCATATTAGGTACGCGCTTGCTTGTAAACAAACAAGTTTTGCTATAGTATATAAGATTGTCCATTGTTTGTACAAACTATAAATCTAATTATATTCTAATTTTTAATTATGTTAAACAGTATTTATTTAGTCAGTATTTATCTGTGTTTGTAAGCTGATTTTTATACAATATGTGAAGTGGCAAATAAATAGTATTGTCAATAAGGTTTTTGCAATAATTTTCAACCTTTAGTTTTTACTAAAATGAGCAAATCGTCTTGTACACTGAAATTCTTGCTAACCGAAGCAGCACAGACACATTCTGAGAATATACCAGGAACATTTCGAAAGAATATTGAAACATCCCCAGAACATTCTCAAAAGATACAAATATATTCATAGAACATTTTATGAATATGACAATTGGACAGATTCTGTCATACTGATAAGGTTCTAAGAATGCTATTTATAATATTCTTTGGAGCTCCCAGTATGTTGTGAAAATGTCCCACGAAGAATTCAATGAATCTTCTCAAAATCTTCATACATATACTCATGGTACCACAGCTTTTTTTTAAAGATTTACAGGGTGTTTTGCATGATAACCGACACAGTGCACGTACATGTAGGGGAACCTAAAATATGGTAATTTAACGCAACTCACCTCTACACTAAGTTGCACCCCTGAGAAGGTATAGGCGTTCAAAGTGGGGTTTTTAATTTAGACAAAAATCAATATCAGTAAATATTAATATTAGTAATACTTAAACTTAGAAAAAGCAAATTTTGTACATGTTCTGGATGCACCAAGAACATTAAGCGATGGTAAGTAGAGTTCAATTGAAGCGTTTCAAAGGGTTCAATAAAACTGATGCAGACTTAAAATGTAACAGAATTTTTTAACCTATTGGCGCATTTAAAAAACTTCTGGATGCAGCAAGTGCGTTATGATAGTGAATTTTCATTAAAATGTTTTTAATAGCAAACATGTTTTTTTAAGAAAGCAGTCATCGATCTATATATATATATATATATATATATATATATATATATATATATATATATATATATATATATATATATATATATATATATATATATATATATATATATACATAGTAGAAACAATGTGCCATGTTTCATCAAAATAACTACAAAAATTTCTGAAAGTAAACTTAAATTGTTTCCGAAAAAACTGGTTCCCTGGTCAACCTTATGGGTTAATAGCAAATTGAGCTATTCAAATTTGAAGGAT
The DNA here is from genome assembly GCA_964006375.1 of Tillus elongatus. Lineage (NCBI taxonomy): Eukaryota > Metazoa > Arthropoda > Insecta > Coleoptera > Cleridae > Tillus > Tillus elongatus. Next base: position 29,880,388 of record OZ023265.1, read on the forward strand.
TTAATGAAAATTCGCTACCATAACGCACTGCTGCGTCCCGAATTTCTTTTCTTACAAAGATGTATTACATTTGGATGGAAAATGCAAAAATGCAATAACATAGGGCGTGTTCGATTAAAAAAAAATTGAATCACCAACGACTTATGGGCGACCCTGTAATTGTGGGAATATTTTTTAAGAGTAGTAGCTCAAGACACCATATAATTAATGTATACCATTTTTTTTCGTAACTTGCATAATAACGGATATATTGAGCTTTAATGATTTTTTACGAAAATTTGACAAAAATGATATACCATTAAACAATAAACTCTATAGCCAACATTACTGCCAAAGCATCAGAGAATGGGTCTATTTTAAATGAATTTTTTGGGAACATTTTAGTAAAATGAAGGACAGTGACGATTGAAACTAAGAGTTCAGGCTTTGTAAAGCATTCTTCTTGAGATATTTCCTTTAGATAGCTCATATTAATTTCAGGATCGTTGCCTAAATATTACCAATTTTGACATTTTAAATCGCGACTTTGACGTTTTGAGGAAAACCCAAATTTATTTTTCTTTAAATGCCTGTAACTTTTTGTTCTTTAACTTACAGAGCTAAATTTTGGTAGGTAGCTTACTATGATGATATAAACCAGCGTACCAAATTTGGTTGCATTTACTTTGTTAATTCCGGAGATATAATATTTTTTCGAATGAAAACTCCACATTTTCCCGGAAAACCTCGTCCGATTTTCCTCACTAACGAACTTATCTAATCCATTTACAAAAGGAAGGTATGTGCCAAATTTTATCAAAATCGGCCCATTATTTTTTGAGTTATCGGTGTGATACATATATATATATATATATATATATATATATATATATATATATATATATATATATATATATATATATATAAATTGACACTGACCCCGGATATGGGTTCTAGGGGTCCTAGTTCGCGCTCATTTGCAAAATGTTTTCAAAATTCGAAAGTCGGGATCTCCTCATTAGTGAATTTTTTCTACGAAAATTCACTAAAATCATTATTTTATTTTATGGGTAATTTAATTCTAAAACTTTTTATACTCTTGCTATTTTTCAAGAAGCTTTTGTCGTTTTCAACAAAAACCCAAATAACTAGACACATATTTTATCAATGTTACTGAAAACTTAAAATCATGAAAATTTCAATAGATGCATATGAAATTATCATCTTGAAGAATCTTTATAACTTATCGGTGTCATTTTTTTGTTTCTGTTATTTCATTTGTTTGTTTTCTAATAAATTATACTTATTCAGACTTTTTTCCTGATTGTCAAATGGAACGTATACATAATTTTATAGGCAAAATTGAATTTTCGATGATTTTTAGTAACATTCGTAAAATATGTGCCTTTAGTTGTTTGTGTTATTCTTAAAAACAACAACGTTTTTTGAAAACTACCAGGAGTAACATCAAACCAAACTAATTTACTATTTGTAGGAATAATTAAGTTATTTGATTTTTGTGGTAGTTCATAAGAATTCTTAGTCAACAGGAAAATAAATATATTTTATAAAAAAAAACCACGACCACCAAATATTATGGCTACCTGAAAATTCATAAGACAAATATTCCAGCGAGGTCAGTAGTTAGCTATGTTAATACACGTAATCATAAGATAGCGAGCAAACTGGTTTAACTTATTAGAGAATACAATTACATTCCAAAATATTTAGTTAAGAATTCTTATGAACGAACACAAAAATTACATAACAGATTTATTCCTTCAAATAGTAAATTAGACTCATTGGATGTTTGTAGCATGTATTCTAAGATATCTCCTAGAGCATGTTTACCTCTATTAGAAAACTTTTTAATAGAAAAGAACGTAAATGTCATTAAAAGACAAGAAATAATGAGTCAGTTTAACGAATGTATTAAACCAAACTATTTTCAATTTAATGATAAAATTTATATGCAAAATAAAGACCTACGTATGGGTAGTCCGTTGTCACCTTTGTTAGCCAACAGGTTTATGGAAAACTTAGAAAACCAGATTTCAACATCAGAACCTTCGCATAATATTGTCTTTTGGTACAGACACGTAGATTATATTTTAGCATGTTTTCAAGGTAGCCATACAGAATTAAATGAATTTTTAAATTTTATTTCTAACTTTCACACACATGTTAAGTTTACTTTAGAAGAAGAAGCTAACAGTTGCATAAATTTTCCAGCCTTAACGAAATATATTATATAATTCATTTAATTTTTCAATATATAGGAAACCAACTTACACTGACACAATCATACCACACGATTCATGCCACCCTTTTTCACGAAAGCTGTCAGCCTACCATTCCTTGATACATCGTGCATTTTCAATACCTATGCCACATTGCCTCATTTAACGGCAACATGGTAAAAATAAAAATACGCGTCTGACGATCCGATTAAATCTAAATAAACGACGTAAGCTAAGACCTGAAGGAGGCTCAGAACTCTGCATCACTTTTGTGGTCCATAATAAATACCAAGTCAACAGGGCGAGTACCGTTGCAATGGCTACCGTCTCATGCAAACTATAAGAAATCGAAGCAGCATTTGTGTATAAAGGATTCTGTCTCAGTTGCGCGTTGCTCTGCAACACGTAATACCACAGCATAATCTTCTTATGCTGTGGTAATACGCTGCGCCTTGGGGCATAATGTATAACATTCAATTTAGGAATCACGCGCTTGCAAATTATATCGTACCATAAAATACTATAAAAATACATTATCAACTGCGACGCAACGTAACTAGACATTTTCGTGTGGTTGTACGAAAGGAATTTGAAAGAATGAAAAAATTCAAAATTATGGTGGATTTTTAATACAAAATTTTTGCTTAACCGAAAAACACAGGTGAAGCAGCGCTTCATCTGCGTCATCTGACCAGCCGCCACTGGTCAGGCAAATGCTTCAAAAAAAAAAAAGATTCTATAACCTTGAGTAAATTTTTAATTGTTTTCATAAAATAAGCTCTTCCAGACATGCCCTTATTTGCATGAAAACACCTCAGTTATTGGCTAATTTATAAGTTTTTTGCCAAAAAGTTTTACACAATTCAAACCACCTCGATGTTTTTACTTTCATTTTCCTCACACATGAATTTCACTTACAGCGTCAATGGACCAGAACGCTCTGCCGATTCGATCTCCTCCAGTTGTTATTTCGAAAAGCAGGTGAAGTTTATCTATCAAATAAAGTAGCACCATGCGTGACACTATTGTACAGTCGGGAACGCCTCCATAAAGGTTTACAGGTGTACTCCAGGAAGGGAGCTAGATTTAATTTAGAGAAAACATTCGCTGAAAACGTGGTAAACATAGTTGACAAAAAAAGGCGTGAATTGGCACTGCATTACATCGGGAAGCTTTTATTTTATTTGCTATTTCTCTTCTTTCAGCTACTCAGAGTAACATGGACCTATATCAGAAACCAATATGTATGGAAATCAACTGATAGAATCCTTCCAAATCCACGTACGTACAAGATATTTCCTCTTCTCTTCAAAATGTTATTTTCTCACAAAAAGTTTTATTATTGTCGTCTTCCATTTCTTAAAGCAATTGTAGGAGCTACAAGATTTTATATCTGATATGCCGGCGCTGACGTGGAAAACGTTTTACGGTATTAAGAAATTTTTTACCGTATAAAGTGTCTTATTTTGTTTAAAAATAAACATTTATTTCTGTTTCTACGATTTAACCTTCACGTAAACGTTCGGGGTATTTCAGTTGCCACAAAAGAAAATGTTTCCCTATCTTTTCCACAAAGAATATATTCACAGCAACACCCTTCTCTGTAATAATAATAATAATAATATCCATTTGCTCGCATAAACAAATTCCAGATATTTGAGTACACTGCAATTCGATAATCAGAAATTAAATATAATAAAATTAAATAAAAAATTCAGCCTTTTATATATGTTTTTATTTCAACAACACACCACGAGGGCTTACAGCCTAAATATTATCGTACCGTGGGTGTCGACAAGGAGGAAAGAGGCAACTTGTTAATTCTGGCCTTGAAGGTTTGGAGGTTCGGGGGAGAAGGAAAAACATGTGCCGGCAAGGAATTTCACAACTTGGAAGTCCTCGGGACAAAAGAGCGGGCATAACAAGATGTTCTATGTCTGGTGACCTGGACAGTTAAATAGTGCATTCGCTCTGTTCCCTTGGTAGATCTGTTGGGGGCAGCAGGTGGAGGAACTATAGAAGAAAGCTCCTCTGAGCAATGCCCGTGCAGATATCTATAAGAGATAGAGAGAGAAAGGGAGAGAGGTCACCAACGGCACGTCGGTGAGCAGGAGATGGCAGCCTTTGGATGATGGTAGGGTCACCGATGAGACGTATAGCTCTCTTCTGAATGGACTTCAGGATATCGAGTGTAGAAGCGGCAGCAGCACCCCAGATGTGGGAGCAGTATTCGAGGTTTGGTCTTATTTGTGAAGTATATAAGGTATAGAGATTAGCTGGTAAAAAGTATTTGCGAGCCCGGAAGAGGAAACCTGGACGTAGCAAGTGCGTTATGGAAGTGAATTCTTATTAAAAAAAATTTGAATAGCAAGTATGTCTCTTTGATGCAATCAGTCGTCAATTTGGTTACCGGTATAACTTATATAGTAGAAACAATGTGCCATATTTTATCTAAATAACTTATTGTTTGAATATGTACAAAAATTTTCCGACAATAAACTTTAAATATTGGTTTCCTAGCCAACAAACCTTAGGTTAATAGGAAATTGAGTTATTGAAATTTGAAGCATTTAATGAAAATTTGGTACCAAAACGCACTTACTGCGTCTCGATTTTTTCTTACAAACATATTTCGATCAAAAATGCAATAAAATAAGGGTGTTCGAAATTATGGACCGTTAAACCACAAACTTAACAAAAATTACCGCCAAAGCACCAGAGAGAAAATACCAAACCTGTTGCATATCAGCCCTTTTTGTAAAATTTCGATCCTTTATATCTGTTGACAAAACATCACAAACGCTGTTTAGTCGACCCACTAACATTATTAAAATCGTAAATAAATAATTTGCACCTGTATATTAAAATTCCAAAATAACACAAATAATTTGTAAACTGAAATTGAAAACTGTTCAGAGAACAGATGATATCTCATAACGACCCTAATAGCCTTAAAATTATAATTAGTAAAAACACCGAAATAATTAGTACAAGTAGTTCAGTTTAAATTCTGTAAGGAAGTTATGTAAACATTTCAATGAATTAGAGGTCAACATTGTATGGATTGACATTGAAATTATCACGTTCAGCATATAAACAATAACAAATAGACAGGAATGTTATACTCAGCAAGGTTAAGAATCAAAATATGTTATTGTTTGGTAAATATAAAGGAGATTCATTGTAGTAAGGAAACATAGTTAATTAAACACCGTTCTAAAATGTAGGCGGAAAAAATATCGTTCATTTAAATAAGCTTCTGAAATGTAGTCGGTTAAATAACGCCGCGATAATTTAATTATGTAAACACTGTTATCATTAATAGTCAAGATGACCATACCTAAGTAAGTTTCTCTTATTCAATTTGTTATATCGTTATTACTATTGTTTATTAAGTTTTGTGCTTCGCTCCTACATTTTATTCCTATAATTAACCTCCGCTTCCGTGAACATGGTCCATGAAGTAAAAGAAAACATGGTCCGTCGAAGACAAGAGTAGTTGAAGAGCAGGGCCCTTCGACGAAAAAGAACCAGTGCCAGTGAAAATACAGTGCTCACTTAAACCTTATCAAATATCCTTTAACCCAAGTCTCCAAATACCCTTTATATTAGTGAAAATAATCAAGGCAGTACCAGAAGAAGGTCAGTTCCAATAAAGCAAAAATACAGGGCAGAAAACGTCCGGGGCAGTACCAAAAGCAGGTCAAGTTCCAATAAAGCAAAAATACAGGGCAGAAAACGTCCGGGGCAGTACCAGAAGAAGGTCAAGTTCCAATAAAGCAAATAAACAGGACAGAAAAGTCCAGGGCAGAACCAAAAAAAAAGGTCAGTTCCAATATAGCAACAAAATAGAAGCAGACAAGGCAGTACCAGAAGAAGGTCAGTTCCAGTTAAACAGAGACAGGGTCAAAGACAACAATACAGGGTTAAAGACAAGATATAGGTCACAGGCAACTAGTAATCAAAAAAAAAAAAAAGAAGAACTAAGCATCAGACAAGGTAACAAAGTCACTTATTAAATCAAATTAAAATTAAGGAAGCAAGGAGGAATTAAAAATGCGTTCGAAAGAACTAAAATTACGGGTAAACAAATTTATCCAAAAATTAGAAGAAGTAGAAAAAATGAACGATAACGATATACCTATCAAATTTTAAATCAGAATAGGAAACGTAGGAAGGCAATGGGATAAAATTGAAGATGTCATAATGGATATAAAAATAATGACAGAATCAGAAAATCTAGATGAAGCTCATTCGACGCTAAGCCAATTAACAAAGAAGCATACCGCTGTTCATCACTGAATTACCATAAATAAGAATACCAGTATTCACATGCAAGTACAAGGAACGGACAGCATTCCCAGAGAAAGTCCAAAAAGCAATAAATTCAACAATTGAGGAATTCTACGCAAAAATAGCGTCAAGGAATGATCATGAAGGATTCAATCTAAATTTAATTGAAGAAATACAAGAAGTTAAAGAAGCAAGACGCAATCATGAAAGGTTTAATTTACATTTAAGTAAAGAAATGCCACAAGTTGAAGAAGCAACAAACGAGCAAGAAATATTTAACTTACATTTAATTAAAGAAATACCAGGGCTAGAAGAAGCCAAAAACAAGCAAGACATATTTATTTTAATTATAAGTAAAGAAATACCAAAGATAGAAGAAGCGAAAGACGAGCAGGAAAGAGTGAATTTAAAAAGTTATCCAGATAATCTCATATCTGGAGCCAAATCAGCAGCGAAGAAAACTAATGTAAGTAGAGAGAGCAAGTTATTAAAAGGGAAGAAAGAAGCACAAGAAGTAAAACAAGCAGTATTACGAATAGAAAAAGTCCCAATAGAAACGAAGATAGGAAAGAAAGAATTTTATAGAAAATGGTCCAGCAACAAGTCAAGAATGGTTGCCAAGCTGAAAATTCCCAAATTTTGGATAAGTCAACCAAGGGGGGAAGAAACAGCAACCACATCAAGAGTAGAAGTGAATGGTTTGACCAGTGCGTCCAAGAAAGGAACCACGAAGCAGTTGAGGTATAAAGTAAGAGCAGTAAGAAGTACAACCACCCAGAGATTTACACACACTGGGGTGGATTATGGAGGTCAGAAGCAGGGACAAGCAAAAATGGGCAGAGGCCACAAAGTATACTGGGGCCATCCAGCAATAGTGGAGGGCTCACGAAAGCAAAACCATAAGGAAGATGGGTATAAGGTGCATGTTCGCAAGTTGAAGCACAGGGTTAGATGGAAGTTCAAGAGGAAGAAAGTACACGCAGGGCACATGGTAACAACCAAACAATGGCCGCTGCGTGGTCAAGTTCAGTCATGGGTCAATGGCACTCCAAAACGACTCAAGGTCGGCGTGGCTGGATTTTGTGGAGTGGGAAGAGCTCTGCAAGCAAAGCAGAGACAGTTCACACAACATGAAGGAGAGACACCAGAAGGAAGACGAGATGACGTATCCAACCCATCACCAGAAAGAAGGAAGACATTGTTAGATCATGCAAATTATATTACGCTCCTAGAATGGTATATATAATTTTATTATTTTAATCATTGTTATTTCTATTATGATACATAGAGTGTATCAAAAATATTATTTTCTTTATTATATTACCATCCTAGAGCGGGATATATATAATTATATTACTTTAATCATTGTTAGTTCTATTATGATACATAGAGTGCATCAAAAAATATTAATCATTAAGATTTATACTACCATCCTAGAGTAGTAGACATAATTGTATTGTAATTGTAATTATTGCTATGTCGATTATCTCACGTAAGGTTATATTCAAAAAAGGTTAATTTATTTATTATTATGATTACCCTCATAGAGTGGTATGCATAGTTATATCATTTTAATTATTGTGATATCGTAGGATTGAATCCAAAATAATTAATTTTACTATTAAGTTTAGTAACATACCTAAAATTGTCTACACCTATTGAAGTATTAGTAGTTCAAATTCTTACCCTAGGGTACTATACAACTTAACATTCTTGCGATGATTATAATTAGTGCCAAACCTAGGTCAAAGATAAACTAAACATTTATGTCAGAGCCATCGAGCGAGCTATCATTCTTTTGACTTGGCAGTATGTTCAGAGAACAGATGATATCTCATAACGGCCCTAATAGCCTTAAAAACATAATTTGGAAAACCACCGAAATAATTAGTACAAGTAGTTCAGTTTAAATTCTGTAAGGAAGTTATGTAAACATTTCAATAAATTAGAGGTCAACATTGTATGGATTGACATTGAAATTATCACGTTCAGCATATAAACAATAACAAATAGACAGGAATGTTATAGTCAGCAAGGTTAAGAATCAAAATATGTTATTGTTTGGTAAATATAAAGGAGATTCATTGTAGTAAGAAAACATAGTTAATTAAACACCGTTCTAAAATGTAGGCGGAAAAAATATCGTTCATTTAAATAAGCTTCTGAAATGTAGTCGGTTAAATAACGCCGCGATAATTTAATTATGTAAACACTGTTATCATTAATAGTCAAGATGACCATACCTAAGTAAGTTTCTCTTATTCAATTTGTTATATCGTTATTACTATTGTTTATTAAGTTTTGTGCTTTAATATAGTTACCAATATACCGTTATCTATGTCATACATACGTGCTTCGTTCCTACATTTTATTCCTATAATTAACCTCCGCTTCCACCCTCAAACAAAAACAGATAAACGATTTAATAATTTACGATAAGCGTCAGTTACAGCGTGTAACTGAGCTGCGCAATGATATCAAATGTTCCGTTGCCAGACAAGGACTCGGACATACTAGATCTCATATACCTATAAAGCAGTTTTTAGTATTGTCAATAAAAAGCTGTGATATTAAGAAAGCTGAACGTTCATACATAGTTAGGTCTTTCCCAAGGCAAGATGTTCACCAAATTTCATGGAAATAGCTTTATAGTTTCAGTTTAATTTTGTAGTCACTTAAATAGCTTTACGAGTTAATGGTTTGGTAACTTTGCTCGTATTAAAATGTAAAAGCGCTTAAAACACCGGTCACCTAGTTTATCTTATAATAGAAAAATCATTTTAAGAAACCATCTTACATGTAAGTAGACGGATAGCTATTCAGTATGCGTTGCTACTAGTAGCATAAAACCTGATTCAATTTAATAATTTACCTCCTTTCAAGAAAACTGTTAGGAATTCTATTTTAGAAAATATTATTTAGAGCGATGCAATATTCCAGCAGAGGTTCATATGAAAACAGTCTACTATTTCCGCCAGGAACGGTAAGAATTCGTTTGTTTTCTTTGTATTTACATCTACTAGAGTTGAAGAGTTGCAGGAAATTAATACTTTTGCTTTATTTTGAACATAACTTAAGTTGTGTACTATGTCAACTTGAGAGAAATATTTGGTGGCTGGAATTTTTCAGTGAATGCATCCAAGACGCGCTTAAAATTCTGTTAGTATTTTCACTGGTATTTGACCATTCATCGCCTCAGTGCTTCTTACACACGTGTGCACTTGTAAGATGAGCAACCGAAAAATAGCAAGAGGTGCATTAAATAAACTATTACCATTAAATTAAAAAATATTTTATTTGAAGAAGTGCACAAGTCTCTTAACAATTTAGTTCTCACAGAAAATCTTGCACTTAAAATACGTAAAAAAGTATGGACGCAGCAAGTGCCTTGTAGTAGCGAAGTTTCATAAAAACCTTTCAAATGAACCAAATCCTCGAAAAGCGAGAAAAATTCCGAAGAGCTAATTTGGTTTAACGAAATTCCGTACACATGTTGCGTTTATGAAGTTTTTACATACCAAAGTTGGATTTTATTGATTGGGGGAAAACTAGTTAATTAAGATTTAAAGAAAGTTGATAAACCAAGTGAAAATAAACCTCTGATGAGCACTGATAAATATGCTTGGAAAACCCAAAGCACAACAACACCTTTTTAAAAGCCTGATAAAAGTTAGCGTCATCGGATGATAAAAAATTTTGTTTTCATTCCCTGGTGATGATAATTTTCTTAGCGAAACAATCATCAGGTCAGGCCAGGTCCTCAACGTGTACTTAAAATTGGATGAAAATGTACTATCACAACGCACTTGCTGGATCCGAGCTATTACTGCCATTTGTATATAGTTTGTCCGTTTATCGATTAATTGGCTCAAAAAAGGAATTGTTTCAAATATAATTTGTTAAATAAAAAATTGTACCAGAGATCAAACCTCGATGGCTCACAGGTAAGAACGTGTGCCTCTGAACCGAAGGGTACTGAGTTCGATTCCAGGGTACTTCTTTCACTTTTTCAGTACAAACTCTAACATCAACACCAACCGAGGTTCTGGCATTGTATTTGAGCAAGTTGAATGTCTGCACGTTCCGCCCTCCAGAGGGGGCGTAAAGACGTCGGTCCCGTGTCCTTGCGATGTTGGGCACGCAAAAGATCTCTATCCTCCGTACAAAAAGGCAGGGGTTTGGCAAATTTTCTAGGGCAGTGAGGTGAAACTGCTCCCTGGCTTCGGTGATTGACCATAGTCGCGGAAATAGATCGACATTAGAGAAACAAAACCCACACACGTAAATCACAAGCTATACAACTTAAAGTGCTAGGTACTATAAAATCTAAGAAACAAATTTTCTCTGCAGATTTTAGTCAGATGAAGAACAGCTATAGAAACAGAAATATAAGCCGCTGTTTAACCCACTTCTTGCAAAGTTTATTGTCTAGTACCCGCCTTCGTTTTAAAAACTTTGTTTAGAAATTCCCAATTTTGACGTTTTAGATCGTAGATTTGGCACTTCTGGAAAAGAACTATAAGATTTATACAGCATTTCATTGATGTTTTTTACATTCCTGCAAAAAAAAAAAACGAATCGTCTGTAATATGCAATATATTTAGCTTTGTTACATATGTTATTTTGGTATTTTGACTTCCAGTGCGACTAAGTTTTTTAAACGCCCGCAATTTTTACTCTTCAAAGCCAGAGAGCTAAGTTTTGATAGGTAGTATATGCTATATATGAGCCACTTGCGTATAAAACTTGCAACTGTCACTCAAAGCGGTTTGGATGTAGGGTGCCCTTTTTACGTTACAGTACATTTTTTAATCTAAAATTGATTAATCAACTAGTAGTTCTATATGGAAGAAATCATAGATGGCATTAACAAGAGACAGCTTACAATGGGAGTTCTTTTAGACCTATCGAATCGATCATGTGCATCACATCGTTTTATTGAGGAAACTTGATAATCTGGGCTTTCGTGGTGCACCTTTCAGTCTGTTTTTCTGATACCTGTAGAGTAGGGACCAGTGTGTTTCAACAATATATAGGGCAAAAGGAATGATAATGTTAAGTACGTTGGGATCAGTAAAGAGAGGAGTTCCACAAGGTTCCATATTGGGGCCACTATCGGCCCTAGCGGCTATATGGGAAAACGTGGGGACTAAGACCTAGGAGCGCCCACTGGCTGTACACAAGGGTGGTCAGACCATCGTTAACATACGCGACACTGGTCTGGTGGCCTAAGCTGAGACAATCCAGTGCCAAATAAAAATCAGGCAAGATCCAAAGGATGGCTTGCCTGGGCGTCACAGGGGCCATGACTTTAACCCCAACAGCCGCCATGGAGGTGTTGCTGAATCTGCTCCCCCTACACTTAGTTATTATGGCGGAGGCCAAACTAGGACTATACAGACTAGCCTGTAATTGTAGATTGAAGATCAACCCATGTGCACGATCCACTGCAAAATTCAGGAGATCGAGAAGGACCCATGCTTGAAATGAAGTCAGACTTCGCGAACCCGCGAATCTGCAGGGAAAACAAATTTACAGTGGAAATCCCGACCGCGTGGCATGGCGGTAGGAGACGCCGGGCTTACCACGGGACGCGCTCGTCTAGTTCACAAGCGGATCTGGCGGGGAGCGTGGGAGGGGAGCAGGTGTTTATTCGGAATGACCGAAGGTAAGTCATAGTATTTCCCTCGGAGCCCATGCAACCGTCTTTCAGGCCGAAATGTACGCCATCCTGCACTGTGTGCGAGAGAACAAGAGGAGGGGCTACACCAACAAGCGGATCCTCATAGCCACAGACAGACGGGCAGAGAGGAGTTCCACAAGGTTCCATATTGGGGCCACTATTGTTCCTAATTTATATAAACGAAGTGCCTGGCTTGGTCGTTCATAGGAGCGTTCAATTGTCCGATGACATATCAGTCCTTGTGAGAAGAAGTTCAAACGTAGATCTGGGTATTAAAGTTACTCTGGACACGGGATTTTCACAAATATGCACATTAATTGAGATATTGAATGCTTTCCATGGGGTTGTTCTACACGATGTTAGAAAAAGACAGGAACTCGGGGCGTCGACTATTATGTTGTCGAGCGGAAGATTGCTCATTAGATCATTTCGCTCGCATTTTGTATACGCCTATTTAGCTGGAAGTACAACGTTACCAAAACACTGTATTGAAACAGCCCTAAGCCAAAAGCTAACTGCACGAGGCGTTAAAGCAGCTATTTCTATCCTTCGACGTAAAATTTTAGCAGGTGAGAAATTGCTTGTCACCAGCTCATTCAGTTCGCATTTCGTATCCGCCTACCAGAAAGTACAACATTACGAAAATACTACATCGAAATTGTTCTAAGCCAGGAGATAACTGTAGGTACTGTTGAAGCTGTGATTTGCCTTTTCAAATGTAAACTTTAAACAGATAAGGAATTGTTTGTCTTAATTATTAATTTGTCGTGAATTTTCGTATTTTTAGTAAAGAACTTCCAGAGTCTGAGTATCGCAGCCGAGATACTTTAACATTTTTTACTCCCCGCCATACCTTAACACTTTTCTGCACAATTCGTTTCCTCAGATTATATTTTGGATGCTGAGTAGTCACAGCCTACCTATTTAATCGAACTATTTCAAGCTCCGCTCCTTGCTGGTTACATTAGGGACATATTTGCTATCAAAAACATTTTTGTTAAAGTTCATTTCCATAACGTACTTGTTGCTGCCACACTTTTTATGATATTATATTATTATTTTGCAAGATGTGGAAAAATTTAATTGCTTAATTAAATATCTTATAATGGGTTTACATCAAATATGCGGTTATATTTGAATTTACTTATTTACTACTTGAGAACCCAACAGATTCTTGGATACAGGCTATCCCAGAATAGGTGGGCAATCTCTCAGATTTGGACAGAACACAGAAAAATTGTGTGAAGACAACTGCTTATAAAGTTTTATTCAAAAAATGTTAATTTTCACCAAATTACCTACCCTCTGAAACGATCTTACCCAAAAAAAATTCAAAGCGTTTCTTTGGCGGGTGCTAATCGGATTCAAAATTTTAAAATGATATCTAGAACCTCGGTGGTTCAGGGGTAAGAACGTGTGCCTCTGAACCGAAGGGTACTGGGTTCGATCCCAGGGTTCTTCTTTCACTTTTTCAGTACAAACAGTAAAATTAACATCAACCGAGGTTCTGGCATTATATATGAGCAAGTTGAATCTCTGCACGTTCCGCCCTTCGAAGGGGGCGTAAAGCCGTCGGTCCCGTGTCCATGTGATGTTGGACACGTTAAAGATCCATACCCCCCTTACAGAAAGGCAAGGGTTCGGCAAAATTTCTAGCATAGTGAGGTGAACTGCTCCCTGGCGTCGGTGATTGGTCATAGTCGCGGAAATAGACCGGCGTTAAACAAACAAAACACACACACAAGATGATATCTCAATTCGCTCGAAAGTTATTGGGCCTATTAACAGACAGACGTACATTTCGACAGACCGACCGACCGATAGAACGACAGACAAAAAATTTTCGTTCCAGAAACTAGTTTTCTACCTATTATGAGGCTTTTGACACCGTTTTAGCGAAAAAAAATTCGAAATTTTTGTGAACAGTATTCTACCCCCACAAATTCAACCTTTAATTTAATTGGAGCACAGAGTACCAGATCCTTGATGAAATTCAAAGTTTTCTAATAAATAAACCACCAAACGTTATATTACTTGAGTTTTAACGAAAAAATGTAAATTTTCATCAAATCAGACTAATCAGAATACGCCATTAACAACGACAATCAAAAACAAGATTTTTTATTTTATTTGACGTGCTAGCCACCAAAGTGTATCTACAAAATTTTAGAATCCCCAAGACTACCCTTCGGTAATTATTATATTATTTAAAATTGAACTGTTTTCTTCTCTGTCCTTATAACCTTTTGTGGTAAGCACCCCCTTATATATTTAATATGTTTCAGTTTTAATGAAAAGCTTTAATACTATTTTTTGAACGACTAAAAAATAAATAAATACATTAATTGGTACCTTGTGTTAGTTACTAGAAGTTATCTGATTTGCCGGTAAGATAGGAATATGTAAAAACTTTTAATGAGATCAGAACTCTAGTTTCACATCGACATACCAGAATCTGAGTACATCGCTATAGATCACAGGTATCGACGTAATAATGTTTAGCACAAACGCATTTAAAAAGCTTGGAAAAGTTTCTTATTACTCTGTTTTAGTACAGTGCATTTATTCGAGAACTAACTGTTTGCTTTAGAAAATACACAAGCAAAAAAATTCCTTGTTACTTAAAAAGATAAAACTTGCTCAAGTTTTAAACTTTAAATTAGTTGACTTTCTTTAATTTGTTACTCTTAGCACTTAGAGTGCTGTATTATAATAAAAACGTCTCGGACTATTTTAATTAAATTTACCTGTTATTACCAGCATGACTCGAGTTGCGTCAAATAATCAATGCAGTACCTAAATTTTTAAACTATAAGTGTCTAGTAGTAGACAAATAGTAAATTATATTCTAGCAACGTACAGGGTCTGTTCCTTGTAATTTGTGCAGCTTCCGCTGCTTTTCTTTTTGGAGATTATAAAAAGTTGCCAAAATGAAGGTTATAGAACTTTTCACAACGTATGAGAATTTGCTCTTGGAAAACCAAGATTAACAGCGCAAAATAGAAGAATTACCTAACCCCACTTTTGTTTTAAATCAAACACTCTATATACAATTGCTTAGAAATGGAAGCCCATACACCTCTAATATGAGCTCCTTACTTCCTTTAGATTGCACGTAGACGTGTGCACATACGTCCGTAGCAGTCTACCCTGCACCACACTCTCCAATTTAGAAGCTGGAAGAAAAGACATACTATGGATAAAACTCTCTCTCAGGGCTGCAACTAAATTTATCTGTTTCATTTACCGGTCACCTTCTGACAACAACTTTGTACAGCTCTTTGACTACCTTTCTGAAAAAATCGACCATCTGATTTCTGAATATCCTTCCTCCGAGATCACTATTCTTGGTGACTTCAACGTCCATAATAAGGCATGGCTAGGATCTTCAAAAACCGATCCACAAGGGGGAGCAGCGGAGGCCTTTGCAGTCAGCAACTCTAGCCAATATGGTTCAGCAACCTACTTACTTTCCTCGCATCCCAACAGCTCAAATCTCTTGGATCTCCTTCTTACTACAACTCCTGAATGCTATAAAATATCAGTCACCACCCCACTCGGTCGCTCAGACCATGGCATGGTCACAGCTTCCTGCGCAATGCAACCCGAGGTCACACAGACATCACAACCACGTATAGTTTGGCACTACAACTCCGCGAACTGGGACGAAATGCGAGATTACTTTTCCTCATTTCCATTGGCGTCTGTCTGCTTCTGTCATCCTGACCCCTTTGATATCTCACAAAACGTCAATGGAATTATCCAAGCTGGTATGGAATTATTTATTCCACCTACACAAAAATCCTCTTCAGTCACTTAAAAGCACTGGTTCTCTAAATATTGTGACAAGGCCAGACTTGAAAAGGTCAAAGCACACAAAACACTTCTACACAATCCCAGCCAAGAAAACCGTCAAGCATTTAAGGACGCAAGAAAATCGCTATGTCAGCGTTCTTTCTGAGGTAAAAAACTCGTTTAATAACCACATCAAAAACAAAGTCCTCTTTGGCTCCAAGGGCAGCAAACCCTTCTGGACTCTTGCTGAATCTATTGGGAATAATTTCTGCAAGAGCACGTTTCCACCTCTTGTCTCAGGGGATGAAGCTGTTTCTACCGCCCTGGGCAAGGCTGAACTTTTTGCCTCGTTGTTCGCCGGCAATTCTACTCTCAACCCACCTACAAATGTTCAACCACCAACAGTCCCCAATGTTGCGCATAGAATGACGGATATCATTTTCAAAACTAAAAAGGTACGAAAAGATGCTCTTTTCTCTTAATACCAGGAAAGTCTCTATCCTTGACGAGATCCCAGCAATGTTCTCAAAAAATGCTCACCAGAACTTGCTCCTGTACTGACTCGTCTGATTCAGACATCTTACAATAAAGGCGTATTCCCTAGTAACTGGAAAACTGCTCGAGTACAACCCGTCCCCATGAAAGGATCCAAAGCGCTTCCTAGCAACTATAGGCCTATTTTTTGAAAAACACAGTCTAATCCACGACAGGCAGTATGGATTCCGTCAGCGCAGATCAACTGCCGACCTTCTTTCCTTTGTCACCCATTCTTGGAACAAGTCTATGGAACTACACGGTGAATCCTAGATTGTCGCTCTAGACATATCCAAATCCTTCGACCAGGTCTGGTACGCAGCGCTGCTTAATAAACTTCCGGCCTATGGCCTACCACCAAAACTCTGTACCTGGACAGCAACTTCCTCTCCAACCGGAGCATTTCTGTTGTTGTGGATGGCTATTCCTCTAAACTATATCCAATTAATGCAGGAGTTCCTCAAGGTTCAGCTTTAGCCCCCACTTTGTTTCTTCTCCACATCAATGACCTCCTCTCTAGCACCTCCAACCCAGTTCACAATTACGCGGACGACAGCACCCTCCACTTAAATATACAATATTCTGAGCCTGTCTCTTTGGCCCAACTAGATGAGGATCGCAGACACATGGAGGATTCTGTCTCCGTGGATCTCCAAAAAATATTAGACTGGGGAAATAGAATTCTTGTACAATTCAACCCCACCAAATCTCAGTCTTGCTTTCTTTCTCATAAAAGATACACCAGCCCTAGAACCATCACAATGAACAACCAAGTTTTTCAAAGTAATGAGTCATTTTCACTTGTTGGCATTTCTGTGGATCGAAATCTCAATTGGCACCAACATGTCAAATTAATTGTAGAAGCGGCTGCTAAGAAATTAGGTTTCCTCTTCCGGGCTCACAAATACTTTTCACCACCTAATCTCTATACCTTGTATACTTCACAAATAAGGCCAAACCTCGGATACTGCTTCCACATCTGGGGTGCTGCTGCGGCTTCTACACTCGCTATCCTGGACTTCATTGAGAGAGAGAACTGTACGTCTCATTGCTGACCTTACCCTCACCCAAAGGCTGCCATCCCTTGACCACCGACGTGCCGTTGGTGACCTCTCTCTCTCTTTTATAGATATCTGCACGGGCAGTGCTCAGAGGAGCTTTCTTCCATAGTTCCTCCACCTGCTGCCCCCAACAGATCTACCAGGAGAACAGAGCGAAAGCACCCTTTTACTGTTCAGGTCACCAGACATAGAACATCTTGTTATGGCCGCTCTTTTGTCCCAAGGACTTCCAAGTTGTGGAATTCCTTGCCGGCGCATGTTGTTCCTTCTCCTCCGAACCTCCAAAACTTCAAATCCAGAATTAACAAGTTGCCTCTTTCCTCCTTGTCGACACCCACGGTACGATAGTATTTAGGCTGTAAGCCCTCGTGGTGTGTTGTTAAAAATTTTTTTTTACATAAATGTAATCGTATGTAATAGTTAAATGAGGCGCTTTAGAAATATTATCCGCCAAACATATTGATTCTACAGTCATATAAATATAGACCTAAAGAAGTAGTTGTAAATCAATTGAAAAAAATTTCGAGGCGCAGCAAAGTATGGTAGTAAATTTTCATAAGTGTAATATATTATAGTGAGTTAGCCTCACATTAAAAGTAATAAAATATTACTTTATTCAATTAGGAACGGTAAAAAAATTGGGTAAAGAAAGGGAAGCAAAAACATGATCTCAAATATAAATGTATACAAAACTCAAACAAAACAAGTAATAAACTGGAACCATGCTCAACAAAGAATACACTAGAAAGCTGAACATAAAAAATTCCCATAGTTCCTACATTGAGGGTGATTGTATGCATGTAGAAGGGGAAGACGAACCCCCGGAGAGGGTTTCTGCCCCCTGACACAAAAAGACAGGGGGATTCTCCTTCCCCTTGTGCATGAATACACACATCTTGAAAGCATAAAACACAAGAAAAATTTCTTAGCAGCAGCCTCCCAGTTCGCAGAGTTGTAGTGCCAAACGATACGTGGGCGTGATGATTCTGTGACCTTGGGTTGTATTGCGCAGGAAGCAGTGACCGCGCCATAGCCTGAGCGACCAAGGAGGACGGTGACTGATCTCTTATAGCATTCAGGTTTTGTAGTAAGAACGAGATCCAAGGGATTTGAGCTGTGTGTTGGGATGCGAGGAAAGTAAGTAGGTTTCTGAACCATATTGGCTAAAGAGTTGCTGACTGCAAAGGCCTCCGCTGCTCTCCTTGTGTATCGGTTTTTAAAGATCCTAGCCATTCCTTATTATGGACATTGTAGTCATCAAGGATATTGACCTCGGAGGAAGGATATTCAGAAATCAGATGGTCGGTTTTTTCAGAAAAGTAGTCGAAGAGCTGGACAAAGTTGTTGTCAGAAGGTGACCGGTAAATGTAACAAATGAATTTAGTTGCAGCCCTGAGAGAGACTTTCATCCAAAGTATATATTTTCTTCCAGCTTCTAAATTGGGGAGTCTGGTGCAGGGTAGATTGCTGCGGACGTATGCGCACACACCTCCCTGCAATCTAAAGGAAGAAAGGAGCTCATACCCCTGGAAATTATTATTAATAATAATAATAATAACTTTATCAACGGTCTCAGCCAATTTACAAATTAATTTACAACCAAAAATCGAATCAATTACAAACAAGCTAATAATATAGAAACACTTAAAAATATTTTTTCCTAATGCTCTTTTAAATTCAACTAAATCTACAAAAAAAAATTACAATATTTGTTAGCATTTTAAAGATTCTTGGAACTGCAGAATGAAAACTATCATTGATTCGACAGAATCTCTCATAAAATAGACCATGGTGTCTTAAGGTTCTGGAAAGAACACTTAACTTAATCATCGCTAGTAAGTCAGAAGAATCAACAACACCATTCAGCAATTTATATAAAAAGCAGAGGTCAAAACTAACCCTTCGTTGTTCGAGAGTATTCAAATTTAATTGAGAGTAAAAAGGTAAATGTAAGATGCTTACTGGCAATTAGGCCATTGCTGACCGTTTTTGCTCATCTAAACTAACCTACCCTCCACCTTGAGCTCAATCTCAACGACGACAGTGACTTGAAAAATCATCTGCCGCCGGTGAGTCTCGAACCGTCGACCCCCGAGTCCGTATTGGAACGTCATCGACTTTCCCGCACCGCCACGGAGACCCATAATTGAGAGTAAAGTTGTAAGTAATCAATTTGGTCAGTTACTATACCCATATTATATGCCACAAACCTAAGAAATCTTTTTTGGATTCTTTCAATTTGATCTTTATGTATCTGATAAAAAAGGCGACCAAACAATGCTGCCGTATTCAAGCACATATCTGACGTATGCACAGTACACAGACTTTAAACAGTTTACATCGGCGAAGTCTGTTAATGTTCTTCACGAAAATCCCAGCATTTTCAAGGATTTATTGGTAATTAATTCAATATGATTACCAAATTTCAAATCACTACTAAAGTATACTCACAGTTCTCTTATTTGATCAACTTTCTTTAAGACAGTATCTTGCATTCTATAATCAAAATTTGAAATATTTTTACATCTAGAAAACTGTATACAGTAGCATTTATTCTTATTTAGCCTTACTGGTCCTGGGGGAATATGGGTGTTGTGCGGGGTAGACAGGGTTTAAAGAAGATATTGCGCAAAATGTGAAAACCCATATTTTAAAAGTCCGATTAAATGATTTTTTAGCATATTATTTCGTACATCCTCCCCACCCAGCACCCCTATTCTTTCTCGGTCCCTTAACTTTCTTGGGGGTTGTTTGCAACAAATTTGCCCTGTGGATTGTGCATCCAAGGAGGGTTCTAAACATGCTTCCGCAAAAAATCTAAGAACCCCCCGAGCAGTAAACTGTAAGTTTACCGAAATTACATTCCACTTCGTCGCTTATAATGTATTTTTCAGATAATATCGAATCCAGCACTAAAGTCAATAAATTCACTTGTTGTTCACTTCTTTCTTATTTTTATATTACATATATAAGCACACGCTAAGTAAGTATAAAAACTCTGGACGCAGCAAGTGCGTTATGGTAGTAAATTTTCATAAAAATGTTTTTATTGCACATATGTGTGTTTTCTTTTTAGAAAGCAGACATTAATTTTGGTTACCAGTATAACCTATATAGTAAAAACAATGTGCCGTGTTTCATAAAAATAACTTTGTGTGAAAATGTACAAAAATTTCCAAAAGTAAACTTAAAGTGTTCCCGGAAAAACTCGTTTCTTTTTCAACCTTATAGGTTAATAGCAAATTGGGCATTTAAATATGAAGCATTTGATCAAAATTCGCTACCATAATGCACTTGCTGCATCCAGATTTTCTTTTCTTACAAACATGCATTATATTTTGATGGAAAATGCAAAAATGCAATAACATAAGGCGTGTTTGATTTAAAAAAAAAGAAAATTTGTATCACCAACGACTTATGAGCCAGCCTGTGATTGTAGAAATATTTTTTAAGATGTAGCTCAAGACACCCTGTAATTAATATATACAATTTTTTTTCATATCTTATATAATAACGGATATATTGAACTTTATTGATTTTTTACGAAAATTCTTATATACCATTGCCTACTGCCAAGCATCAGAGAAAGGGTCTATTTGAAATGAATTTTCTAGAAATATTTTATTAAAATGAAGGACAATGACGGTTGAAACTAAGACTTCAGGGTTTGTAAAACATTCTTCTTGAGACATTTTGTTTCCATAGCTCGTATGAGATTTAAGTTTATTTGCCTAAATGTTGCCAATTTTGACATTTTAAATCGCAACTTTGACGTTTTGAGGAAAACCCCAATTTATTTTTCTTTAAATGCCAATAACTTCTTTGTCTTTTGATCTTAAAAGCTTGGTAGGTGATTTACCTATAAGGATGTAAACCCGTGTACCAAATTTGGTTGCCCTCACTTTGTTAATTCCGGAGATATTATTTTTTTTTCGAAAGAAAACACAAAATTTTTCTGGGAAAACCTGCGCCGACTTTTCCGTCTAACGAATTTATCCAAGTCATTTGCAAAAGAAAGGTATTCACCAAATTTAAGTAAAATCAGCCCATTATTTTTTGAGTTATCGGTGTGATACATATACATATATACATACATACATACATACATATATATATATATATATATATATATATATATATATATATATATATATATATATATATATATATATATATATATATATATATATATATATATATATATATGAATTGAAACTGACCCCGGATATGTGTTCTAGGGGCCCTAATTAGCGCTCATTTAAAGAAATTTTTTCAAAATTCAAAAGTCGGGATCTCCTCATTAGTGAACTTTTTTTTAAGAAAAAAACGCTTTAAAGTGTTATTTATTAAAAAAATATTGACCAACTAACCTGCGAAATCATTGATAATAAAAACTTACCTATAAGTACCGTTCTTTGGTACATCAACTTTGGGGAAATTTAATTGCCTTTCAGAATTTTAAATAACATATAGGATGGCGATTTGAAAAAATAAAGTTTTGGCATTTTTTGTGTGTCACGTTAAAATTAGCAATTTTAAACCACCCTGTATAACATGGAAATAATTTATTTAGGTAACTATTAAACACCAGACTTTGAAAACTGTTCCCAAAATTTCAGCCTTCTATGGGTTCAAGTAGCCGCTAAATTAAAATTTTAGTGGTACCATTTTTCTGAGAAAAAAATTTAAGTGTAGATAGGTGTAGGAAGCTATTAAGAAAAACTGATCATAAAGAAATTGAAATCTTAAAAAATAAAATAATAAACAGGTGTCCCATTAAAAACATGAAAGTAATTACTACTTTTGGGTAGAAGCGGCAGCAACGCCAAAATTAAAATATCTTAGAAAGACAGGTAGTTTGTATTTATGGCAGTATCCAATTTTTCAGATTAATCCTATGTCTCGTTTTCCATAAACGTCTAACCTACCTTCGACCGTCAATGACCCTATATATATATATATATATATATATATATATATATATATATATATATATATATATATATATATATATATATATATATATATATATATATATATTCAAAAAATTGTGGGAAAGCCGTCAGTTGCAAAATAAAACTCTTTATTAAATGCCGAGCTTTCGGAAAATTTTATTCCACTGTCAAGGCTACAACATGGAAAGAAAACAGTTTGGAATAGATAGGAAAAATATAAAAGTTTAAAATACTTACATATAACGTGAGTTTTACTATAACTAATTATGAAATAACAAACATGAAGAAAGCCTTTTTTGTAAATTTGAGTGAAGTCGAAAAGTGCCAAACTGATATATGAAGCTAACTATTGTGTATTTGAATTTGTTTTTTTATATGTTTTTGTCTAGGCAATATAAATTGGGGTAGTGATTTCTAAAATTAAAATCTTTCTTTAAGTTTATTAAATTGTCGTTAAAAGTAATTTCAAACCATTTTAAACACACTCTTTTATTACTTAAGGTTTCACAGTGTAAAATATAAAAAAAGAAAGAAAATGTGTTTAGAGGAATTTGAAATAACTTTTAACGACAATTTAATAAACTTAAAGAAAGATATTTCCTAGACAAAAACAAAAAACAAGTTCAAATACACAATAGTTAGCTTCATATGTCAGTTTGGCACTTTTCGACTTCACTCAAATTTACAAAATGGTTTTCTTTATGTTTGTTATTCCATAATCAGTTATAGTAAAACTCACGGTATATGTAAGTATTTTAAACTTTATATTTTTCCTATGTAAATTGTAAACTTTTTTTTCCATGTTGTAGCCCTAGGAATGGAATAAACTTTTTCGAAAGCTCGGCATTTAATAAAGAGTTTTATTTTGCAACTGACGGCTTTCCTACAATTTTTTGAGTAAATAACACTATTACCGGCATAAAATCTGAATACTAGATATATATATATATATATATATATATATATATATATATATATATATCGGCATTTAATAAAGAGTTTTATTTTGCAACTGACGGCTTTCCTACAATTTTTTGAGTAAATAACACTATTACCGGCATAAAATCTGAATACTAGATATATATATATATATATATATATATATATATATATATATATATATATATATATATATATATATATATACACAGGGTGACTGGTAAGTGGTTGCATGCGTCACTTTATATGGAATTGAGTGTACTTTCCTTTGGGATAATTGTTCTGCTGGGGACTTGAATCAGTTACTTTAAAAATAAATGAAAAAATAAAAAGTAGAAACTTACCTTCAAGAAAAAGATAAACACCTATCCACTTGACGTTGCCCCTTCTTAATAAATGTAGGTATACGGAATACGAATGTGGAAGATTTTTCTTTTAATTTTATGTTATACTAATTGCTTTCTCCAATCAATTTTTTGATTATGTTCACAAATGCGACGACGCCACAGTGAGAAATTTGCGGCTGATAGGGAATGATAGCTTACAAACATAAAACGCAAAGAAAATATTGTAAGCATTTCTAGTTTGCAAGAGTTATGTAATTAAATTAAAAGAAAAAACGTTGTATTAGTTTATCTTTATTAATAATTATTATGTCACAATATTTAAAACATTTTTAAATATGTCCTCGAGACGTAGATAGTGTGTGCATCATTAATACAAAACACTACTACTCTACCTTTCGTAAAGGATCAGTTCCAAAGTTCACCGAAAAAATTTGGTTACATATTTTTATATACAACATCTCCTAGAAATCGCTGTATGATATATTTATAATTTTGACTAATTTGAACTAATTTTTCGTTGAAATTTGAAACGTTCTACACCTGTCTCTTTAATATGTACATCTGTAAGTGGATTGTCCATTCCTTTGGAAACACTACAAGTCTTTTCTTGCTTTAATAAGAATTCAAAATAACTCGGCGCACTTAATTTAAGTTTTGGCACAGTTAGATAACGATATTATGATTTGAAATGTACAAAATTTTATATGACATATAGTTCACACTGGCAGTTTAGTTAGTTATTTTTTAAAAAGTGACCAAAAGAAGCCGCTAACATAATTTGACGGTCAGTATTTTGCATTACAATTAGTTGCAACGTACTGTGTGCCAAATAAAATACTTTGTGAGAGTCAAAGCTGCTAACACTAATTGTTTTGATTGAAGTATAAAAACACTAGTGAGTTATGAAATAACGATGATGGTGGAAGATGTCCAATAATATCACCACGAGAGAGTGGCTAGAGGTTTTTAAATATTAGATACTGTTTTCAGAAAGAGAAACCGAACGATAGCAAACCAGAGAAGGTCTGTGGAATTATTGTCTGCAGAATACATACTCGTTAGATTGGTATACTGTGACTGTCTATACTGTCTATGGACAATGGGAAGTCTATATCTCTCAGAATTATTGTGTAAATATCTATTTCGGCAATGCAGTCGAAAACTTCATATTTATAATATATATATATATATATATATATATATATATATATATATATATATATATATATATATATATATATATATATATATATATAGGGTGTAAAAAAGTGTGAAATATTGCCAATATTTCGAAAACAACTAAACATATTTTTTTTGACACTTGGTATATTGAGGTGCTTACATTTAATACTCTATTAAGTAAACAAGTATGTGTAACTATACACACTGCCTCAAAGACTCAGAAATAATTCCAGCATTTTTATTTCAAATGGAACAACCTGTATATTTTTGGGCTTTGTGAATTTACATCTAAGTTAAGGTCTAATTGTATTTGAAGTATTTTCCTCTCTTCATTAACTACTGAAAAATTTTTGTTAAAGACAATTTTCAAAAACTTTTCATATTTCTTGAACCACGGAACATACTTTTTTCACACTTGGTATATTGATGTATTTAAATTCAGTACACTTTTGACAAGTAAAAAGGACGTGTAACTCTACAGGATGGTTAAGAAATAATACCAACTTGGTTATTTTAAATGGAACAGCCTGTATATTTTGCAGATTCTAATAATCATTTAAAGATAAATTTGGTGATGTAATTTTTAAGTTGTTTATTCATCTACATAAACGAAATTATGTATTCATATTAACATTTCAAAGTGCGTACATAATATCACATAACACAAAAAAAATAATGAAACAAGTAAAAGGTAAAAAGGTAAGATGCTTATTGGCAATTAGGCCATTGCTGACCCTTTTTGCTCATCTAAACTAACCTACCCTCCACCTTGAGCTCGATCTCAACGACGACAATGATTTTGAAAAATCATCCGGCGCCGGTGAGGCTCGAACCGTCGTCCCCCGAGTCCGTATTGGAAAGTCTGAATCGACTTTCCCGCACGGCCACGGAGGCGCTTATGAAACAAGTAAAAATTAGATTTAGTTAATTTATGAGATGTTCAGAATGTTGACCATTAATGGCTTAACAATAGCCAAGTCTGTGTCTTAATTCCAGCAAGATATTATCAAAAGTATTCCAATAAGTTTGTAAAGTTCATTGTTAATTCTAATCTTCAAATGTTCAATATCATCCGGTCTATGCTTGCAAGCTTTTCTTCTTAGATTACCCCACAAATAAAAGTCTCGGGGTGTTAGGTCTGTGGATCTTGCGGGCCACTCCGTTACATCTCTTCTTTCTATATACCGATTTGAAAATGTCTGGTTCAAAATTGACGAACTTGTAAACCAAACCAACACCGTCCTGCTGAAAACCAAATGTTTCTTTGGTTTGGGTTAAAGGTTTCTCTCTGCATAATCTGTTCACCTAACAACTGCAAATAAATTTCAGACGTAAGGTTTTCATTAATAAAAAATGGTCAAATAATCTTATGGCCTACGATACCTATCTAAACGTTGACTTTTTGGGGTCTTTGCATGTGTGCTTCAGCCACCCACCACGGATTGTCTAATGACCAATATCTACAATTGCGCCCATTGACGGTGCCATTAAGTATAAATGTAGCCTCATCGCAAAAGAGAATATTATTTACACAATTCGGATCAACATTGCACCTTTCCATCATAATTTCACAAAACCATCATCTATGAGTTTTTGAACTATATGTATCTTGGGGGTACGTATCTTTTCGCTTTTGAATAGGTTTTTAACTGACATGTGGGACCTGTTCTGCTGTTAACCCATCTGTCGAAGCGATTGATTTGGATTGTCCTGTAAATCAAGTAAAACATTTATTGCCACATCACTATTAGTAGTGCTTTTCGGTCTGCCCGTTTTTGGTTTGTCTTGTAAACTTCCTGTTTTTCTATCAAAACCGTCATATTCTTGAACTACATGTATGATTCATGAACTATATGTTGAACTATATGTATCTTGGAAGCACGTATCTTTTCGCTTTTGAATAGGTTTTAAACTGACATATGAGACCTATTGTGCTGTTGGCCCATCTGTCGAAGCGATTGATTTGGATTGTCCTGTAAATCAAGTAAAACATTTATGGCCACATTACCATTAGTTGTGCTTTTCGGTCTGCCCGTTTTTGGTCTGTCTTGTAAACTTCCTGTTTTATTGACTTTCTTTAGAAGTTTGCTTACCGGCCGATTAGGCTAATCTTGATTAAATGAATTGATAACTTTCGCCTGTGCTCTCCATATCCAACCATCATTAACCATTTTTTTTCAGTTAGTGCTACCATGTTGGGTAAGGGTAAGGGTAAGGGCCAATGCTGACCCTTTTTGCTCATCTAAACTAACCTACCCTCCACCTTAAGCTCGATCTCAACGACAGAAGTGATTTGAAAAATCATCCGTTGCCGGTGAGTCTCGAACCGTCGTCCCCCTAACCCGAATTGGGAAGTTTCATTCGATTTTCCAACACGGTCACGGCGGCGCCTGAGCTACTATGTTAATTCCTGTTAACTGAGGCGTAGGCTTATCTGAGTGTTTAAGAACATTTGACAAAAACGATCAATTTTATCATTGCAGATAAGACACCTAACAACTTCACAAATGAGACGACATATCTTCATAGTTTCCCTGTATTGATGTGACTGAATTCAGTTTGAGTGGATGAATGTCTCATTCTGATGAATAAACAACTTAAAACTTATATCGTTTAATTTTTCCCTTAAATGCTTATTTGAATCTCCAAGAAATACAGGTTGTTCCATGTAAAATAACAAAGCTGGTACTATCTTTCAGCCACCCTATATAGTTATACATACTTTTTTACTCGTCAAAAGCGTATTCAACTTAAATACATCAATATACCAAGTGTCAAAAAATATGTTTCGTAGTTTCCTAAATATTGGCAATATTCTACCCTTTTTTACACCGTGTGTGTATATATATATATATATATATATATATATATATATATATATATATATATATATATATATATATATATATATATATATATATATATATATATATATATGCAAAATTGACGGGTGTTCCAATTAAAAAAACAAAGCTGGTACTATCTCTCACCCATCCTCTATTGCTCAAAACGTTTAAATTAAAATGCGAAAGGTCATCATATATCACAGAAAGTAGCTTTAGATGATCTACCGAAGAAACAATATATCGATGACTGTCTGAGAAAAATAATGAAAAGGAAGCTTTTATAACACATTGAGTATGTGATAAAAGGTCATAGGAGAATACTGAAATATAATATTTAGCTTGTTATTCTAGGATATATTTAGATATTATTTCTGAGAATCCACGAGCAAAATCTACTTAACAATTAAATAATTTAAGTCAAATTCTATGAAAGGAGTATGGAAAGTTGATTCAACATTTGAAAAAATGCTTTATTTAGAAAAACAATGTCAAATTCTACAGGTTCCAGGTGACTGCTTCTGGAAATGCTGGGTAAAAGATACCTCCCAAAATCCAAGTTACGACATAAGTGAATTAAGATATTTAGCCATGTACAAAAGGGATAATCACATCAAAACCACAAAACCATAACACATAGTAACATATATAACAACTATAAGCGAGTTATGCGCTAGATATGAGCTAGAAATGAGCGTCACCTTTAAAAAATCACCATGCGCCAGATACAGATTTCGACAACGAACTTGTCTCCAAGAGTTTCTCTTTCTGTTAGTTGACGTCTTCATCAACTCTTAGTTTAGTAACAGCTGCTGGCGAAGACAATTTCGTTATCGAAGTAGGTAACTGGTGCATGTTGATTTTTTAAAGCTGACTCTCAGTTCTGTTTCAGTTCAGAGAATGACATAAAAAACCACAAAACTATATCAGCGAATTATGCGCTAGAGACGTATTTCGCAAACGAAGTTGTCTTTATCAGTTTCTGTCTCTAAACTGTTAGTTGACCTTTTCTTCATCAACTGTTAGTTTAGTAACAGCTACTGACGAAGACAATTTCGTTATGGAAATATGTATCTGGCGCATGGTGATTTTTTAAAGGTGACGCTCATTTCTGTTTCAGTATCTATCCACAATATCCAACCTTGGTCTTTTTAATCATGTACAGCAAAACCATCGCAATTTTCTTTTGAACAAATTTTATCTTTAGCTACTCAGATTTTAAAATAAAAGGTGAAATTTGTTAATTGACTTTGTCTCCATCAACTGTTAGTTTAGTAACAGCTACTGTCGAAGGCTATTTCGTTGTCGAAATAGATATGGTGATTTTTTAAAGGTGATTCTCAATTGTGTTACAGTATCTAACTACATCAAAAACCACAAAACTATAACAGCGAGTTATAAGCTGGAGAAGTATTTTGACAACGAAGTTATCTTCATCAGTTTCTCTCTCTAAACTGTTAGTTGACCTTGCCTTCATCAACTAGTAGTTTATTAGTAACAGCTACCGACGAAGAATATTTCGTAACCAAATAGTTATCTGGTCCATGGTGATTTTTCAAAGGTGACTCTTATTTCTGTTTCAGTTCACACGATCACATTAAAGACCACAAAACTATAACAGCGACTTATGCGCTAGACAAGTATTTCGACAACGAAGTTGTCTTCACTAGTTTCTCTCTTTAAACTGTTAGTTGACATTGTCGTCATCAACTGTTAGTTTAGTAACAGCTACTGACCAAGAAAATTTCGTTATCGAAGTAGGTACCTGGTGACTCTTATTTCTGTTTCAGTATATAACCACAGTATCCAACCTCTCTTTTTTAATAGTGCACAGCAAAATCATCGTTATTTTCTTTTGAACAACTTTGATCTTGAGATACTCAGCTTTCAAAATAAAAGTTAAAATTTGTTAATTGACCTTGTCTTCATTAACTGTTAGTTTAGTAACAGCTACTGACGAAGGCAGTTTTGTTATAGAAAAAGGTATCTGGTGCATTGTGATTTTTTTAAGTGGCTCTCATTTCTGTTTCAGTTACTGTTAGTTTAGTAACAGCTACTGATAAAGATAACTTCGTTATCGAAATATGTATCTGGTTCCGGGTGATTTTTAAAAGGTGATTCTCATTTATGTTTCAGTTTTTAGCCAAAGTATCCAACCTCGATCTTTTTAATCATGTACAGCAAAATCATCGTAATTTTCTTTTGAGCAGCTTTGAACTTAAGCTTTTAAAATAAAAGATAAAATTTTATTACTATTATAAACGTAAATATAAAATCAGTTTCACGTAGAAAGCCATATCTGAATAGCGTCTCACCAAGAAAGTGGTAAAAATTTGAGTTATTTGTATTCTTTTGGTCACTATTATATACTACAAAAAATGAGTCCAAGATGCGGCAAAAGGTAGTAAAGAGCTGTGCATAATGCATGTAATACGACAACGATAACATTTGAGTTGAGTTAGCTAATGAGAGTACTGCTTTAATAGTTTAGATCGTCGGTAACTTATTTAGTGGTCCACAAGTACGTTTCGATTAAATGTATGGTTCGGTTTGCGAAGTGACACCATCATTGGGCCTGTACATTTATGAAGAAAACTTGACTGCCGATGCGTATTTCATTTTGTTGACGTGCTTACCGATTACATTGATAACAACATTTCTGTCTACCGTTTGAATAACATCTGGTTCCAGCAATACGGCGCGCGCCACATAACACCAAGATACTGCCCGAGCATCATAAATGTTTCCCCGAATGACATACGTTGTCAAGCGCGGTCAACCGATCTTTCTCCTTTAGATTTTCTTCTGCGAAGAACTATTACACTTCTGAAACTGTATCTGTTGATATCGAGAAACTACGCAGAAACATTACAACCAATTTGAGAACTAAAACTAGGTGTGCGCAGCACACCGTAAAATATAATCAAAATGTGCACAGTTATATATGTTCTTATTTCTGTTTCCCTTAGTCTTAATACACTACATACTTTATGACAATCGATTTAATTTACTTATTCGATTTCATAAATAGTCGGTTAATAGTGACTTGGAATGAAGTAGGTACCACGTTTCTAACATATTCAGAGAATATGACTAGGTCAATAGCAACTGGGAATGAATTCGGTCAGTCCCCGACCCACGTGTTTAAATAGTGAGGAAAATACCATTGATTTTAACACTGCAGTGAGCTATAAAAATTTGATTAACTCAGTTTTCTATAATCTTAGAAAGTTTAATTTTGGTAGGTAGTAAGGTATTTTCTAGGGCCAGATATCCACCAAATTTCATTAAAATAACTTTGTAATTTTTGGAGAAAAAAAATTGTTTCAAAAAAAATTTAAATAACTCAATTTTCTATAAACTGAGATAATTGAATTTTGGTACTTAGTAAGTCCTCTCCCAAGGTAAGATATACAGTAAATTTCATTAAAACAGCTTTGTTATTTTCGGATAAAAATTTTTTTTTGAAAGAAAGCTCAATTTTCCCGGAAAAACCCGTCCGATTTTCCTGCCTAACGAACTCATCCAAGCCATTAATAAAAGAAAGCCACCTGCCAAGTTTCATTGAAATCGGTTAATTATTTTTTGAGTTATCAGACGGATATATATATATATATATATATATATATATATATATATATATATATATATATATATATATATATATATATATATATATATATATATATAGAGAGAGAGAGAGAGAGAGAGAGAGAGAGTTTTCTAATTTATATATATATATATATATATATATATATATATATATATATATATATATATATATATATATATAAACATATAAAAATTGAAACTGACCCCGGATATGCGTTCTAGGGGTCCTAAATCGCGCTCGTTTGAAAAAAGTTTTGCAAAGTCTCACCATCGATACCTCTCTATTGGTGAATTTTTTTAAATAAAAATTCACTAATAAGAATAATTTACGTTCTGGGAGTCAAACAGAATTTAAGGAAAAGAACTACATTACGTTTAGAAGTAAAAGGTCGGTCATTTGAACACCTCTTGTGATTTTTTTGTTTTTCATTTCAATTTTTAACTTTGTTCCATTGAAATTCGTTTTCCATTTACCTGTTCTATCGCCCTTAATTTAAAACTTAATTTTATTTTACATGTATAGTTGAGAAAATGACAACGTTCAAAGCATTAAGTAAGTCCTCAAATGTTTGTTGTAATACGTAAGTGTGGATATTGTTTTCAAAGCACTCTTCGGGGAAAATACTTTTTTTCAATTTTCTCAGAATTCTATGTTGTAAACATAACTATAAAACAACGTTGCCAGTAGAAAAAATCTCTTTTAAAAATGCAAAGTCTTGCAGAAGATTATTTTGAATAAATAAAATTTCACAAAAAAAATATTGCGTTTTCTATGGCAGTCTAACCTCTTTTCAATGCCTACTTATATTACCTATTTTATGCAAAAACTTCCTATTGAATTTTGTCAACATTACGAATATTTCCCGAGAGCCACAGCTGATAGTTCATTGGATATTGTCTTGGATATTGGTTGTGCGCAAGCCTGACGACCAGAAAGGAGAAGGATGGTGAATAAAGACCGTCCATCGTTCTATTTCGTTCTCAACTACCAATTCGAGTGCATCGCTGTGCACTGCACGCCTTCCGTTTTACCTCAGTTATAAGTAATGTAATTAAAGTAGTGTAAATATTCAATTATAGATTAGACAGAAATCTACATTTCCTTTACTCCGATAGAGTCCACTAAATCACCCAAGAACCAGTCTAATAAATTCTAGGGTACCAACGCCTTACCCTCCAGTTTTATTACGTTAACCATTGGGTTACATAACAAGTAGTGACAATCTTGGTCACGTAAATTGTTTTGCGATTGGCTATGTCAATCAAAACGCTAAAGTTGACGTATTACGTACACACATAATGCAAAAGCTCCCTAATAACAGAAAAACTTAAATTTTTAAAATTATATTTTGTGATTATTTTCTTATAAATAACTACTCTAACCGCGTACCTGTTTAAGAAAATATTAATCATCAAGGAATTATAAAATTTGCTACTTTATATGCAAAATTTATATTTGTGAGTATTTAAAGGAACTGCATCTGTTAAAGATAAGAGTTAGCGATGGAACAAATAACAGGTTTAGAGATATTTTAGTAACAGTAACATGAGTTGTGAAAATGAAAAACATAATTTTATTAATGCTTAGATATTTAATTAAGCAAAAAACAAAGCAGTGTCGTTTAACCGTAAATATTTGTCTTCTAACAGTTTTCACAATATTAGTAAATTCCGCAGCTTTGTACACAACACTGTGGCTAGAAAAATTAAACCACTACATGCTCCACTCTTCGAATGGGAACCTCGCGTCATCGGTCTTGTGTTAATAAAATACAGGATAAACTAGACATAAAACTACAAACCCAACCTTAAAAAATATACGAAAAGTTAAATTTTGAACTGGTAACCCCTTTCTATCAAACTGAGGCTAAAAGATGACAACGTGTATAGCAAAAATGCGTTGATAAAAAAAGCCTAAATGAAAATACAGAGGTAATAAAAATACACTAATACTGGTGCAATGGCATAAGATACACTAATACATAAGAGAAGAAACGCAGTAATAATAGTAAAGGTTACTCAGTGTATGTAATATAATGTTATGTTTAAAGAAACCAAACTAAAAATTATAATGGCAAAAATAAAAATAATGTAAAGTAAAAATAGGAATTAAAAAAATTGCAATAGGCTTAATAGCAAAGTGGGTCGAAAAAGGTGATGTAGTGTAAATACTATATCCCGAATATTGGAAACAAATACGCATAGATTCTTAACTAGTCATCCCAGGCTAGAATATTAGGAATTGAAGATATATGTGACGAACAAAAAATAGATAGGAGATATTTGTCTGGCCTGACAAAAACAGGCATTCTATACATTCTATACTTGGAGTTCACCACATGATATGATATCAAAAGCCATTTATTTGCAAACACCCAACCAGCTCAAAACACACCATGCAGAAGTGACTACATTTCGAGCGCCTTCCACCCTCTCACCATCTAGCTCAAATTTTCTATTTTCTCAATGCAAACTACGGTCCTTTATTTTCACAGCTTGACAGAAACTACCTTGCACGAATATAATTATTTCTTTCGTTAATGAAGTATCTTTTATTATCTGGGTGGGATAAAATTTCTCCAAGAAGAGCGAGAAGGGGGCTGGGGTTGGGGGGCGTAAAGCCGTCGGTTCCGTGTCCATGCGATGTTGTGTTACCATCGACTTTTTAAATCGGCATACAACCAACTATTTAGATAATTTTATTTCTGCTATATATTTCGATCGGAAATGAGCGAACAAAATATCGTCAAACAGATTTATGGAAATTTGCTACTTGGTAAAACACTGTCTACCTTCCGTGAGAAACTTTTAGAAGGGATATTACTAGCTGACAGTAAAAATGATTGAACTGCTAACGTATAAGATACAAAGTAAGCTTGATTGTGAAGTACAAAATCACACAAGAAAAACATTTAATTTCTTTAAAAGATAAATAAGCAAGGCAAATATATTTCTTTACAATGTGGTCTCAAATAAGGAAATACTGCTTAATTTTTTTATATTGGAACTCAAAGAGGAGTTCATTTGATACAAGTATACAAACAAGACGCAATTTTAAGAGAGGAAAATATAGAAATAAAACATATGTTTACAATACTAGGAATAAGTAAATTTTGGAGACGACCACGTAATCTCTCACTAAACGCAAACAATTAAAGCTGCATATTCTAAAAGGCAGGCATTGTGACGATACGAAAGGTAAAGAAGCATCGAGAGATGTTTAATTCGTCTGGTGAGAATCTAGTGTGACACTGCTCCCTTGAAATTAATAGTAGCAATCGTTATATCATAATATATCATAACCGCAATAAAAGCTGATAAATTTGTGTTTGCGAGCTTTTTATCTAACCTCATCAGGGATGACGGTAAGTCATAAAAGGTTCATTTCTATGAATCCACAATTTTTTGAAGTATTATTTCTTACCTACAGAGGTGTCAGGCAAATGTTGACAAATAAATTGTAGGGCAAGTGTACCAAAATAAATTGTCGGACAAGTGCTGAAAAATAAATTGTTAGGCAGGTGTTAACAAATGAAATTGTCGGGCATTAGTTACCAAATTAAATTTATAACTTTTCGTCATCCAATTTTAACTTGAGAACTTTGAGCTCCAATTTCTGGCTTTGGTTAATAATTTTGGAAAATTGCCTTGGATTTGAAATTTTGGTGTCCCGATAAATATATAACCTGGATAATCCATCTCAAGCTACAACTTTTGTAATCTGACTAAAATTGTTCTGGCCAAAAAATATTCAAGCATAGGCCATTTAGAAACCATATTTAAAATTGTTCTTTTGAAGTGACATTGCTAAAATAGTTACATAATAATTTAACAGTGTTTTGTTTTTACTTAAGGTATTATCTTAAATTCCTTGCATCAAAACCTGTATCTAAATAATTTTTTTAGTTAGCATTAACGATTTTAGAAGTGCTGCCCATAAAAATTGAAATCCGGCTTTTTTTAAGATATTTTTAAAATTTCATTGTATACATTTTTTTGTAGAACCTCGGTGGTTCAGGGACATGAACGTGTGCCTCTGAACCGAAGGGTACTGGGATCGATCACAGGGTTCTCCTTTCACCTTTGCAGTACAAACTGTAAATTAATATCAACCAAGGTTCTGGCATTGTATTTGAGCAATTTGAATGTCTGCAGGTTCCGCTCTTCGGTGGGGGCGTAAAGCCGTCGGTCCCATGTCCATGCAATGTTGGGCACGTTAAAGATCCCTACCATCCTTGTAGACAATAGGCATGGATGCAAAATGATGATAATGTTTTGTATCCTCCTACTATGTCGAAAATCATAACTACTGGACAATTGATAGTCCCTTTATTAATCTTATTTTTAAAGGGGTAGACATTGATCCAATCCAATCCATAGCAGGTGGTAGTGGAATTTTCCTTTATGTAATAGTAAAGGATTTTTTCACGCCCGAGGAGGTACCATCCCATACATCAAGGGGCCGGTGAAGTCGCAACGGACGTTTCCGGTTCTGGTGTATGAGTCGGTTTCCCTTATAAGCAAAAATGATGATGGCTCCTCCTTGTATAAAATATTCCGGAGGCAAAATACCCCTCCATTCGGATCTCCGGGAGAGGGGTGTACAGGGGGCGCCAACATCAAGATTTAACATATCCTTTTCGAATATATGTGGCCTAAATTCTAACCTGAACTCCGTCCACCATTTCCTCCAGACTAACAGGCCCCAACTCCTCTTCCTCACCGAAACCCAAATCAGTGCCAAAACAGCCACTAATCACCTTAATTTCCCGGGGTATGAGCTCCTTACTGCCTTTAGATTGCATGGAGGCGTGTGCGCATACGTCCGTAGCAATCTACCCTGCACCAGACTTCCCAATTTAGAAGCTGGAAGAAAAGACATACTATGGATAAAACTCTCTCTCAGGGCTGCAACTAAATTCATCTGTTGCATTTACCGGTCACCTTCTGACAACAACTTTGTCCAGCTCTTTGACTACCTTTCTCAAAAAACCGACTATCTGATTTCTGAATATCCTTCCTCCGAGGTCACTATTCTTGGCGACTTCAATGTCCATAATAAGGAATGGCTAGGATCTTCAAAAACCGATCCACAAGGGAGAGCAGCGGAGGCCTTTGCAGTCAGCAATTCTTTGGCCAATATGGTTCAGCAATCTACTTACTTTCCTCGTATCCCAACACACAGCTCAAATCCCTTGGATCTCCTTCTTACTACAAACCCTGAATGCTATAAGATATCAGTCACCGCCCCCCCTTGGTCGCTCAGACCACGGCATGGTCACTGCTTCCTGTGCAATGCAACCCGAGGTCACACAGTCATCACACCCACGTATCGTTTGGCACTACAACTCCGCAAACTGGGACGAAATGCGGAATTACTTTTCCTCATTTCCATGGGCGTCTGTCTGCTTCTCTCATCCTGACCCCTCTGATATCTCACAAAACGTCACCGAAATTATCCAAGCTGGCATGGAATTATTTATTCCACGTACACAGAAAACCTCTTTAACCACTCAAAAGCCCTGGTTCTCTAAATCCTGTGACAAGGCCAGACTTGAAAAGGTCAAAGCTCACAAAACGCTTCTACACAATCCCAGTCAAGAAAATCGTCAAGCATTCAACGACGCAAGAAACCGCTATGTCCGCATTCTTCTGAGGCAAAAAACTCGTTTAATAACCACATCAAAAACAAAGTCCTCTCAAGCTCCAACGGCGGCAAACCCTTCTGGACTCTTGCTAAGTCTATTGGGAATAATTTCTGCAAGAGCACGTTCCCACCTCTTGTCTCAGGGGATGAAATTGTTTCTACCGCCCTGGGCAAGGCTGAACTTTTTGCTTCGTTGTTCGCCGGAAATTCTACTCTCAACCCACCTCCAAATGTTCAACCACCAACAGTCCCCAATGTCGCGCATAAAATGACTGATATCATTTTCAAAACTAAAAAGGTACGAAAGATGCTCTCTTGTCTTAATACCAGGAAAGCCTCTGGCCTTGACGAGATCCCAGCAATTGTTCTCAAAAAATGCGCACCAGAACTTGCTCCTCTCCTGACTCGTCTGTTTCAGATATCTTACAATAAAGGCATATTCCCTAGTAACTGGAAAACTGCTCGAGTACAACCCATCCCCAAAAAAGGATCCAAAGCGCTTCCTAGCAACTACAGGCCTATTTCTCTCCTTTCAGTCATCTCTAAAGTGATGGAAAAGTATATAAACACCGAACTACTAAAATTCCTTGAAAAACACAGTATAATCCACGACAGGCAGTATGGATTCCGTCAGCGCAGATCGACTGCCGACCTCCTTTCCTTTGTCACCCATTCTTGGAACAAGTCTATGGAACAACACGGTGAATCCCAGATTGTTGCTCTAGACATATCCAAAGCATTCGACCAGGTCTGGCACGCAGCGCTGCTTAATAAACTTCCGGCCTATGGCCTACCACCAAAACTTTGTACCTGGACAGCAAATTTCCTCTCGAACAGGAGCATATCTGTTGTTGTGGATGGCCATTCCTCTAAACTGTATCCAATTAATGCAGGAGTTCCTCAAGGTTCAGCTTTAGCCCCTACTTTGTTTCTTCTCCACATCAATGACCTCCTCTCTATCACATCCAACCCAGTTCACAGTTACGCGGACGACAGCACCCTCCACTCAAATATACAATATTCTAAGCCTGTCTCTTTAGCCCAATTAGATGAGGATCGCAGACTCATGGAGGGTTCTGTCTCCGTGGATCTCCAAAAAATATTAGACTGGGGAAGTAGAAATCTTGTACAATTCAACCCCACCAAAACTAAGTCTTGCTTTCTTTCTCACAAGAGATACACCAGCCCGAGACCCATCACAATGAACAACCAAGTTATTCAAAGTAATGAGTCCTTCTCTCTTGTTGGCAATTCTGTGGATCGAAATCTTAATTGGCACCAACATGTTACATCAATTGCAGAAGCGGCTGCTAAGAAATTGGCTTTCCTCTTCCGGGCTCGCAAATACTTTTCACCAACTAATCTCTATACCTTATACACTTCACAAATAAGGCCTAACCTCGAATACTGCTCCCACATCTGGGGTGCAGCTGCCGCTTCTACACTCGCTATTCTGGACTCTATTCAAAAGAGAGCTATACGTCTCATCGGTGACCCTACCCTCACCCAAAGGCTTCCATCCCTTGCCCACCGACGTGCCGTTGGTGACCTCTCTCTCTCTTTTATAGATATCTGCACGGGCACTGCTCAGAGGAGCTTTACTCCATAATTCCCCCACCTGCTGCCCCCAGCAGATCTACCAGGGGAACAGAGCGAATGCATTCTTTTAATGTCCAGGTCACCAGACATAGAACATCTTGTTATGCCCGCTCTTTTGTCCCGAGGACTTCCAAGTTGTGGAATTCCTTGCCGGCACATGTTTTTCCTTCTCCTCCGAACCTCCAAACCTTCAAGTCCAGAATTAACAAGCTGCCTCTTTCCTCCTTGTCAACACCCACGATACGATAGTATTTAGGCTGTAAGCCCTCGTGGTGTGTTGTTGACATTAAAAAAAAAGAAAGACAGGGTTTCCGCAAAATTTCCAGGATAGTGAGGTGAAACTGCTCTCCAGCGTCGGTGATTGTCCATAGTCGCGGAAATAGGCCAACGTTAAAAAAGAAAACAACAACAAAAAGTTTTCTGAGTAAAATCTAAAATATTTTTATTTTTCTTTTGTCCTTTAAAGTTTAACCGATCAATATTAAATATAAAACAAGGAGCATTAGGTTCCGATTTATTTTGAAGCAGGGCATGCAACTACGACAAACAAATTAACCTATCTGGCCAGATACATACATATTAATAGATTTAAGAACCTTTCCATATAAGACTTATTTTGAAGTCCACTTAATAATAATTGATTTATTGCCAATATTGATAATTTAAGATTTATCTCAATGTTATGTTTTAGACAATCAATAAAAATTACTGTTGCGTTTTACATTTGTTTATCAGTAGCATAAACAATAATTGTTATCATAATTATCGAGATACCGAACTAATAGTTATCGATCTATAGTGTCAGAATTTTGTAATAATAGTCTGAAAAATTTTAACTTTTGGTCAAAATCAACCCAGAAGAAGGAAGTATCCACTTTAATTGAATTTTTATATTAAGAAAAGCTTCTACAAAATCGTTATTTAAAATTGTGCAATTTTTACTTAGATATTAAATTATCAACTAAATCATTAGCAACTTTTCTTCAAAGTAATTGAAGTAGGGAACTACTTTGAAAGGGGGGTATGGACAGCTGGACACATTAAAAATCCCTACCCTCCCTACAGAAAGGCAGGGGTTTGTTAATATTTCCAGGATAGTGAGGCGAAACTGCTCCCTGGTGTCGGTGTTTGGCCATAGTCGCGAAAATAGGCCGATGTTAAAGTTTTAAAAAATTACTAATTTTGTTAATACAACTCAACATTGACACTGTGGTTCCAGAGTAATTAAAGAGTCCCTCTGTATGGTTATACAGCTTCTGTAGAGAATACCGCAATAGTTATTTGTTGGTGTGCCAGAGGCATATGGCCCACTGAAGCATTCTTGAATTAATTTGATAGCTCGTCCTTTACAGCTTGCATCTACGTTAATTATGTCACAGCCAGCAGATTCAAATATAAAAAGTTGATTTTCTTAGCTAACGTATAAGAGATTATTTCAACAACTATAACAAAAAGAAATCTTAATGTACCTTGGAAGTATCATTACACATTATAGCAAGGAATGAAGAAAGATAATCGCAATGCCAAACAAACATTTAATTCTCAAAATACTTTTTGCACTATTAAACATGACTTGAACCTGAGGAAGAGATTCATTAAGTCATACGTATGAAATGTTGAACTGTATAGGCTGACATTTGACAAAGCACAATATGAAAATGATAGAAGCTTGAAAAAAGTGGACATTGGAAAAGATTAATTCATTTGTTAAAACCATTCCATACTAAATAGAGTTATAGAGACTTCTGATCTGGATTTGCGAATGCTTGTTTTCTTTTCTCTAACTATAAAAAGCAAACCTAATTGCTAAATTAAACCAAGAAAAGCACCAGGACCAGAACTTACACCGCAGGAAGCAGCAACAACAGCAGTGAATACTATGCCGCAGATCTTCCTCAATGTACTAATAATCTACTGAAAGAACAAAGGTTTTCTGAAGACTGGCAGGTAGCTTAGTGTCCTTGCTGTGGAAGGGTGGTGCGACTGATTTCCCATCGGGCTTTAGGCCTCTTTGTATGCTCAGTACAGTCGTGAAGTTATTCGAAAGGCTAATCAAGAACAGCTTGAAGAGGACTGTCAGACCGTCAGTTTGGATTTAGAAGAGGCTGATCTGCAATAACAGCTATCACTAAAGTCGTAGATACTGCAAAACACACCAAAAACAAATGTTTCGTAGTGGTAACGATGGACGTAGAGAATGCCTTTAATTCGGCCATCTGGAACAAAATAGTAGAAGAGCTATACAATAGAAGTATCTCGCAATACGTGATAAACGTTGTGAAGAGTTACTTTTTTCGACGACTTATTAGATTGTCGAAGCGTAAGGTAATAGAAGTTACTGCAGGTGTCCTGCAGAGATCGCCCTCTCCTCTGGAACATCTTATTACGATCAAATGTTAAGGTTATCTTTAACTAAAGGGGCAGTCAGTATAGCATATGCCGGTGATCTGGCAATTATTGTGCAAGCATTGGATCAACGTGAATTTGACTTTAGAGTTAATAAATAATTGGCGAGATGTAGCAGATAAATGGACCGAAATGATTTAGTACTGGCCCCACACAAAACTGAGGCCGTTATTTTAAAAGGACCCCACAGACGTACTCAAGTTAAGTTCGAGATCTTAGGAGCTGAAATACAACCAGCTAATAAAATTAAATACTTAGGTATATACGTATATAATAAATTGAAATTCAGCAAACACATAAAGTGATCCGTTGATAAAGCCCAAAAGAAGATGGCTGTGCTGATGAGGATCCTAGGAGGGCCTAGTAGTCCTAAAAAGGTACTCCTGTGTGGAGCAGTCCAGTCTATACCTTTGTATGGTGCACCGGTATGGTATCGAGCCATCCACATAAAAAGATACCGGGATATGCTTTTGGGTACACAAAGGAAGGCCTTGTTAAGAATTGCCAGTGGATACAGAACTGTGTCCACTGCAGCCATAGAGTTGATCACGGAAGAACCACCAATTACTCCAATTAGGCTCCTTTTTGAGAATAGATGGCGATTACATTATATTGACGATGCCAACACAGCAGCAGTAAAAAATATGCAATGACAAATAACTCTAAATTATTGGAGAGAGATATGGAAAGGACATGTCGGTACTGCAGAATGGACTGAGTCACTTATCTCGGACATTTTTTTTTGTGTGTATAATCGAAAGCAAGACACTTTTATCACTCAGTTCTTATCGGGCCACGGCAGCTTCGGGCAGTATACAAAGATTATGAAAATAACAGAAGATGACTTATGGTCGGATTGTAGTGCCACCGGTACGACGGAGCGCACAGTCCTACTGTGCGATAGATCATCCAGTGGAGACATGAGTTGGAAACGGAACTGGGTCCGAGAATAAATAGAGAAAGCATTGTCCAGATAATGCAAGGTAGTGAGGGCGGATGGCGTATTGTCTGCTGTTTTGTCAGGAAAGTACTGCAGAGGAAAAAATCTGAGGAATGTCAAAGACTGCAGCCAGTCGGTAGCCAAACCCGAGCGGATGAACAAAATAACAGGGAAAGCAACTGCCGCACTCCTAATCCTCAAATAATGAGAGGAGGGAGATGTAGGGAAAAAATCTCTGGGTAAAAGACAACCTTTCACCATGATGTTATGTCAGATATGATAGTTCTGCGGTAATACTGAAGATTCATGGGGGTCGCTTGCTCCGTTTAGCCTGTGCGTCGGCCACGATCCACTAAAGAAAAGGTGCAGAGAGAAAAAACGAGGTTTTGTGAAGCCAGAGAAGAAGTCTCTAAATCTGTATTTAGTATGGAGAAAGATGAAAAAGACTATATACACCAATAGAACCATTAAGAGAAGTGTGAAAGGCGAAGCGACAAGACAAATATGCTTGCTAAAAGAGACAGCTGAAACCGGATTTTTTCTTGACATATTCCAAGCCACTATAACTTTCCGAAAACAATGTTTTCAGACTATATTTGAAAACTGGTAAAGCGGCAAACTAGGCGGAAATCTTTCGAAGAACTTGGCCTAATAGACAGAGTGTAAAACCTACATTGAAACAAAATAAACTGATAGACTCAGAGAGGTGTGGTTCGACGTCAGCGCGACACCGCCGTCCTCATCGGGTGATGATAATAACGAACTGCTTTGTTGTGATCTATTTCGTCCCTATTCAGTGAATAGATTTTATAAAAAAATAAAAATTAAACTAATAGAGATACAGAGAGATACCGAAAACACATATAGGGTGGCGCATTGAAAACGAAACAGACCAATTTGCGTCCAGAGAATTTTTTTTTAAAGACACGCTGAAACAATTCAAGTTTAATATTGAGGGGGACATGTTTTGACATAAAACTCAACTTTGTCACATTAACCCCTTATGTGCGGTGATAACATCCCTTATATTTTAAATAGGGAACATGGGTCAAGTGTAACATCATTTAAAAGCCCTTTCTTTTCTGAATTCAGCACGCTAACCTTCTTGGAAGTTTTATCAAATTGTTTAAAAATTATTCACAGTTGAAGATGCAAAAACGCATTTCACTCATTCCGATAAGACATGTGCTGATAGTCAATGTTTTGTTGGTTTGTAAAGAAAAAAATTGGCTATGAGAAATTTTTTTATCGGAATGAGAGAAATGCGGTTTGTTATTTCAGTTTATCGGTCCGTTTGATACTTCATAGTACTACCGAAAATTAATTTCATAATGGTGTATTCTGTAGAAGAAAGAGTGGAAATAATGACTTTTTAAAAAAAAACGATGACAGTGCCAACCGTACCGCAAATTTGTTTAATGAACGATATCCGAACAGACATGTTAACAGACAATACATTTTGGAGTAAGTTGCAAAGTTTCGACAAAGTGGTTCAGTATCCAACAAAAAACGTGAGAAGTTTTAGGACAAAATGCTGCAGACCAAACTTTGAGCACGAGAAAATTGGCCACTGTTTTAAACATCAAAAGAAGAACTGTTCAGCGAATATTGAAGCATCATAAATTTCACCCGTATAAAATTCATCCTGTGCAACAACTGACTGAAGATGATTTTGATCGGCGGCTGGAGTTTTTGAAGTTATGACTGTACGAATAGCTGATAACGGGAACTTTTTGTTCAATATCTGTTTTTCAGACGAGTGTACTTTTTTATTAAACTCTACAGTCAATCGTCAAAATTGTCGTTATTGGGCAGATAATAATCCAAAAATTTTTTACGAAGTCCACACTCAAACTCCACAGAAACTGAATGTCTGTACTGGCATTTTTTGAGACCGTATAATCGGTACAATTTTTCTGGATGGCAATTTGAGTGGCGAAACGTATTTGGAGTTACTAGAAGACATCGTTTACCCTCTACTAATTGACATTGTTGAAAATTGTGATCTCTATCAAGAAAATCAATTAGTGTTTCAACAAGATGGAGCTCCTCCGCATTTTTCACAACTAGTTAGGGAGTTTTTGAACAGAAAGTTTCCAAAGCAATGGATTGTGCGTAGAGGTGCTATTGAGTGCCCCCCCTAGATCAACGGATTTAGCTCCTTTAGACTTCTTTATATGGGGCCATTTAAAGAGTAGAATTTACGCAACAGAACTGCAGTCTCTGGAACAATTACACCGACGCATTGTTGAAGAATGCCGTCTAATAACTTCACAAATGCTCCAGAATATCAGAGCTCGTTTTGAACAAAATTTGTACTTTTGTATGGTAGTTGGTGGTCAACAATTTGAACACT
Organism: Tillus elongatus; assembly: GCA_964006375.1. Classification (NCBI taxonomy): domain Eukaryota; kingdom Metazoa; phylum Arthropoda; class Insecta; order Coleoptera; family Cleridae; genus Tillus; species Tillus elongatus. Next base: position 29,924,799 of record OZ023265.1, read on the forward strand.
CACTTAACTGAATAAACATTTTCGAACGTTTGGTTTTGCTTTTTTTTAAAGAAAAATTGACTAATTACTGCATTTCTTATCACAATGAATGAAATACGTTCTTGCAACTGTGAATAATTTTTAAACGAGTTTATAAAGCTTCCAAAAAAATTGTGTGTTGAATTCAGAAAAGAAATAGCTTTCAAATGATGTAACACTCGACTCATGTTCCCTATTTACAATATCAGGGTTTTTATCACCACCCTTAAGGGGTTGATGTGACAAACTTGAGTTTTATGTCAAAACATCTCCCCCTCAATAATAAAATTGAAGTGTTTCAGCGTTTCTTAAAAAAAATATTTCTCCGGACGCAAATCTGACTGTTTCGTTTTCAATGCGCTACCCTGTATAAACGTATAATACTGAGACGCTTAAAATATGTAAACTAGAATTTGTAAAAAAAAAAAAAAATGAACAAAATTGTGACAAATATATTTACAATAAATACTCAAATAAATCTGTGTAGTTTAACAATACAATTTATTAAAAAACCCTTATCTATTCAGGTTTAAAATCCAGTGCTGTTTTTAAGTCTGAGTTGCCGTAGACGTGAGTCTACCCGACACGATTTAGCTACGCCAATATCGAGCTGCCTATGACACAGCAGAAAAACAGAACTGAATGTAACTGCCTCTCGAGATTGGTAATGGGAATTGGTTATCCTCAAAACCTTAACAGACAGTTGAATGTTTTAGTAACAATAGAAAATCTATAGATCCAAAAACAAACAAAAATGCTTAAAAAACGCCATTTAACTATCATTAAAAGAACTAAAAGAAACATTATTAGGCAAGAATATAACTTTTTGTGCAAGCCGTTAACAGTTTTCTCACACACAGATTACCGTGTGCTTATTTTTCATTTTCACACCCCTTCATAACCAACAAAATAAATTATGGACATTGAAAAAACAATAGGAGCATCATAACTTTTATACACATAAACACTTATGATATAAATAAACCCCATGTTTAACATTATATTTATATACAGTTATATTTTTAAGTGACCGAAACATAGGCCGTGAAAAAACTCATAAAGGTAAACATTTTACATCGCACTTACGTTATATTTACCGGACGAAATATAGTATATATATTATATTGAGCAGTAAAAATGTGTTAAAGACCCTTTACAGCACTTAATTTTATCACACCCGCATCTCACTCATGGCAGCCTGTGGGACTTTCATGTTTCCCTTACTCTGCGAGGAAGACAGCAGAGGTTGACTCTCCGGAGGACTCTTCGCTCGAGGCGGGGGCGGCGGTCTAGGTACACTCATAGGCATAGTGGCATTACCATTAGGGGGTTGAACAAGCCCTTGTTGTTGCATCTCCGCTATAACGCAAGCTGTATTGTTTAATAGCGTGGAGTTCTTCGGAAGCGTCATGCACCCCTGAGAATAATTGTGATGGTGCATAGAGCTATTCTTTGGGAGGGTCATGCAGTTACCTTGCATCATAACGCTTGGGGATGGAGGCGGGGCTTTAAGCGTGTTGCTGATCTGTCTGTTAGAGGGATACAAGTGTTGCTGAACTTTGTTCATTGCATTAACGTCTTGTTGGGCGTTCGCTGCTAAAATCATAGCGGAAGTATCCTGTTCAACATCAACGATAACATTAGCACTTTGTGAATGTCCCATATGGTAGTGGCCATGTTTAGAGATTGTTTCAAAGTTAGCTTGATTTCTGTTCTGTTGCTGTTGTAAAGACTTAACTTCCATCCGAGTTTTGTCTCTCTGATAATACACTCCGGCGAATATTAACACGTTGAGGATTAAGAGAGAACACCCTATGGCTATTGTGACGGAAAGGGCCGTGCTGTAAGCTGCGTATCCTGCTGCTTCGAGATTAGCCAAGGCGTCGGTGTTATTCTGATTTTGAAACGTCTGGTGGTTGAAATTTCCTTGCGAGACGACGTTGACGCATGTAGTTACTATAGTGTCCATAGTGGTGGGACTGTCTAGACCGGAGATGCTGGAGTTGGGCCTCCTTCTAAATAGTTCCATTGTGGGATCGTAATAGCTGAGACGTGACAGGGGGTCTGGCCTGACCGCTCCGTCGTAGAGGTCAGCGTTGTTGTGATTTCTGAACAGGTTGTGCCGAGCGACCACATCCTCCATGCCAGCCCTGTGTAGTTCTGGAATTAGTCGAAGCCACACGCTTAATTGATGGGCCCTGAAGTGGTTCTTCATGCGGGGTTTCATACCTGAAAAGAAGAGATACGGTAAATTAATTATGTTTGCGTTGTTGCCATGGGAAGTTTATGCGTGCAAAGCTGTTCAGCGTATATTAAATTCCTGGAATAGTTTCACATAACATATTTTGAAAGTTGTCGATCATAAATTAGTCTTGAGAACACGGCGTCTTTTGATGCTGGTGATACATTTGAATGTGTACAAATTTCAGGTCACCAAATATATCTATCAAAGAATGCGTTTTTATTGTCTATTAGAGAATGTTCTTTAAAAAAGGTCACCAATGAGGATATATAAATATAAATAAATAAATATATATATATATATATATATATATATATATATATATATATATATATATATATATATATATATATATATATATATATATATATATATATATATATATGGACACATAATGTATGCGTGTAGAAAATCTCAAAATATACTGATTTTTATATAAAATTTTTCTCTGACGCCCATGGTTGATAAAATATTAACCTCAGGAGATTCTTTAATAATTAGAAGAAACAGCTATATTTGCAGCAATACCCCAACATAGAGCAACCAAATTTGGTAGGTAGTTTTCTTTTATCAACGTCATTATTTAACAAAAATTTTAATTGGGTATCAACTCAAAAAGGGGTGCATTAGACGTTGGTGACACTTTAAACGACATGGGTTTTTAAACCCTAACCACATTACAAAAGAGAGTCAATCAGTTTTATGTCAAGTTAAATTTTGTACCTTTTTTACCTCTTGTTAATTTTTCGACAAACCATTCGTTTTTAAGGAAATTAAGAACAATGGAGGGCAAAACCAAATTATGTCCCTTGAAAACGTTATTCAACATTAACATACCTCACGAAGTGAGTGGTGAACGTGCCGTCGCCCAGCTGCGGAACCAAGTAGTAGGTTGTCACGCCAGCTCCAAATAACACAAAGTGTTAAAAAACGAGACTGTATACAACCAACTAACAATTTAGTAAATTGTCAGCCCTGGTCCATTTCCACCCTAATATGTGTAAGGCTAGATGTATTCTCGCAACAATTAGAACCGTAGACCGGCTTCGCTCTTATTAGAGCTCGTCAGTATGGCATACTAATTGCAGCGAAAATACACCTATAAAGTAATACGGCTATAGTAGCCAGCCTTTCAAAACTAAGTAAGTGGTTAACGTGCCACCACCTAGTTGCGGAACCAAGTAGTATGTTGTCACGTCAGCTCCAAATAACATAAAGTGTTAAAAAATAGAGACTCTATACAACCAATCAACAATTTAGTAAATTGTCAGCCCTGGTCCATTTCTACCCTAATATGATGGCTAGATGTATTCTCGCAACAATTAGAAGCCCAGACCGGTTTCTCTCTTATTAGAGCTCGTCAGTACGGCATACTAATTGCAGCGAAAATACACCTATAAAGTAATACGGCTATAGTAGCCAGACTTTCGTGGGGAACGTGCCGCCACCAATTTGAAGAGTCTACGGTTCTAATTGTTGCGAGAATGCATCTAGTCTCACATACTTTGTCCCTATATTAGGGTAGAAATGGGCCATGGCTGATAATTTACTAAATTGTTTGTTGGTTGTATACAATCTTTATTTTTGTAACACTTTGTGTTATTTGGAGCTGGCGTGAAAACATACTACTTGATTCCGCAACTAGGTGGCGGCACGTTCACCACACACTTAGTGTTGAAACGCTGGCTACTATAGCCGTATTACTTTTTAGGTGTATTTTCGCTGCAATTAGTATGCCATACTGACGAGCTCTAATAAGAGCGAAACCGATCTACGGTTCTAATTGTTGCGAGAATGCATCTAGCTTTATATATTAACATACCTCAAATTTAACAAACGCTATTAAAGACTTTAAGTGACTTTATAGGAACATAATTAATTTTTGGCCGATTTAATTAGCTATTATCTTATCTCACGACATTGATAAAGAAAAACTATCTACCAAATTTACTTGTTCTATATTGGGACATTGCTGCAATAAACCTGTTTCTTGTAGTAATTAAAAAATCTTGCAAGGTCAATATCTGACAAACCATGGGCGTCAGAGAAAAATTTTATAAAATAACAAAGCTATGGCAACCAAATTTGTTACTTAGGTTTACACTATTAAAGTTACATATCTCTAAGTTGAAAGAAAAAAGATGGGCGTTTCAAATAAATTTTTAGGTGCCACTGATGACCAGAGAAATGCACCAAAACAAAATCTCTTGTGAGCGTACAAGAAAGTCAAGAAATACCAGAAAAATGACTTTCAAAATTTTATTGTTTTTCTTCTTAAAACGTCAAAGTCGCGATTTGAAACGTCAAAATTTGCAATTTTTAGACGGAGAACCTTAAAACAATACGGGCTATGTAAAGCAATTGTCATAATAAAGGTGTTTTACAACACTGTAGGTTACAGCTTCAACCATCATTGTCCTTCATTTTACTAAAGTATTTGCAGAAAATTCATTTTAAATAAACACTTGTCTGATGATTTGGCAGTAGTCTCAGTTATAGAGTTCGTGGTTTAATAGTCTATACTTTTTCGCGAATTTTCGTAGAAAAACACGTTTTTGTAAAACCGCAACTTTAATTTTTTTTTAAATATTTCTTCGAAGGAGTGCGAGCTAGCCGCCTCTGAGGTAAATTTAATTTTTTACATGTTTATATATACATATATATATATATATATATATATATATATATATATATATATATATATATATATATATATATATATATATATATATATATAGATATATATATATATATAGGGTGGTGCATTTTAATTGTAAAACTCAATATATCGGCTACTATACAAGATACAGGAAAATATTATAAAACTGATTTATAGGGTATTTTGAGCTGCATCTTATAAAATTATTTCGACAATCACAGGATGGCCAATAAGTGGCTGGTGATACAAGTTTAATTTGTTTTTAACATCCCATTTATTGTAGGATTATTGCATTTTCCCATCGAATTTTAATGCATGCTTGTAAGGAGAAAACATTTATATCCCCCATCTTGTTCCAGTTATTCCAATTGTTTTTTAACTTTTTACATTCAGGAGCATATTAAAAATTGTGATACGGCGTTGTTACCAATAGTCCTCAGAGTCACAGGAAAATGACGCATTCAGGGAGGTTTTCAATTATATTTACCAATAGATAGGATAGTCTCATAAAAGTGCCGCATTCGGAGAGGTTTTCGTTTAATATTATTTGTGGAAAAATCGAGATGCCGTCTACAGAGAGCTCTCAAATAATGACTCAATTTGGAAAAATTCGAACGCTCGTAACTCAATTTTTTCACATTGGACAGCTCCCTATACCTACAGATTATAGTTTTGGAAATATTCCTTTGCATTTTCATATTTCTTACACTTAGTTACAGATTAGGTATATAATTTGAATATTTTGTATCCTTTAGGAAATTTTTTTGTAAAAAAAAAAGTTAGTCAATTATCGCGGATTTTTTTGTGCTTCCGTAGAAATCATTGCTTTTAAGATTTTTTTGACATTTTGGTAATAATCTTCAATACGTTATTATAAAAAAATATTGTTGGATTTTCATGAAAAAATTGTTTGCAAATTTTGTTGCACTTTTTTTTGGGAGTGCCGTTGGAAAGCTTTTTGTGAATAACTACATCTTGTTAGGTGCGCAAATAGCTTGAACAGGTTCGTTGGCCACAAAAATCGGACCAGTTTGTGGGGAACAGCTTAAGTTTATTTTCGGAAAATTTTTGTATTTTCTCAAACAATAAAGTTATTTTCATGGAATGAGGTACATTGGTTTTACTATATAGGTTATACGGGTAACCATGTTTGATGCCGGCCTTCCTTAAAAGAAGACTTATTTGCAATTAAACACATTTCTTATGAAAATTCACTACTATAACGCACATGCTGCGTCCAGACTGTTTACACACCTTGTTAATCTCCTTTATAAATCGTAGACGTATGCCAAGTTTCACAAAGCGCCGATAAATATTTAACGGCCGCTTAAATAATCAGGGTTCAACACAACCAATCACAGCTTCAAAATATTTGGTTGTCATGGAAAACTCAGATGATAGTCTGTGATTGGTCATCTGAAGCCTTGGTGAACTATTCGTCAGTTAAATATGTAATCGAGCTTTGTAAAACTGGGCAATAATGTTCCATTGTCCAGACCATTACCGTAGTACTGCAACCTTTAGCTTTTTGTGCACGCCCTATACCCATTTTACTCTACCCATTCCAGGATCACTGTGCTTTAAACTGGTTTGCGCAGCAGCTAGTAAGGTCAAGTTATAAATTGCTCTGTCTCCGGTCTAGGCTGTCCGTAGATAAGTTGTCTTTTACGGTCCAGAGGTTTACACTCGCACAGGATGTTCTAGGCTGATTTTTTTCCCCTCGCCGGAGAGTTTGCATCCCAAGTCCCCTCGAACCGCCTCATTTTATACAGGCTGTTCTTGACAGCCATGTGTCCGTCAAGGGTCCTGTTATGTTCCTCAGCTCTCTTCTGCTGAGATTTAGCAGCTCTACAGCTCTCTTTAAACTGGGTTCCCCAATTAATATCTTCCCGTGTCTAGGTCGTGGACAATCTGCCCAGCATGCCATGTGTTGGTTTCTGACCCTGGATTTAATGGATCCTCTAACAGTTCTCTTCGTCACGCCTAGGACTTGTTCTGGTTAAATAAATAGTTCTGCTAATCCTCTCTTCGCTAGTGTGTCAACCTCTTCATTGTTTTTGACACCGAGTGGCCCGGCACCCAGATGAGGGTCACCTCATTCTGCCCGGCCTGGTCACTCATCTCGTCTCGGCATCCACTAACCAGTCTGGAGTTTACCCGTGGGCTACTTAGGTTAGGCTTAAAGGCTGCCTGGCTGTCTGTAACTATGAAGATCCGCTTGTTGGTGTAGCCACTACCCGCGATCTCTCGTATGCAATGCAGGATTGAGTCTTTCGGGCTTAAAGATCGTTGCGTGAACCCTGAGTGAAACACTGTGACTTACTCTCGCTCCTTCAGAGTAGACACCGGACCCCGAGTAGGCCCGGCGTCTCCCCCCGCCATGTCTCGTGGTCGGAGATTACTACCGACAATCTGTCGTTCGTGCGGATTTGCGGGCTCGCGAAATCTGACCTTATTTCCATCATGGGTTCCTTCACGATCTACCAAGTTTTGCAGTGGCTCCTCTAGCCTAGGTTGACCTTTAGTATATTATTGCAGGCTAGTCTGTATAATCCCAATCCCAACTGGGCCTCCCCACGATGACTAAATGTGGAGGGGGGTCATATCCAGCAACATCTTGCTCCATGGCGGCTGCGGGGGTTGAGGTCATGGCCCCTGTGATGCCTAGGCAAGCCATTCTTTGAACTTCGCCTAGTTTTTGTTTGATACTGCATTGCATCACCTTCGGCCACCATACCAGTGCTGCGTATGTTAACAATGGTCTGACCACCCTTGTGTAGAGCTAGTGAGCCATACTAGGTCTCGTACTCACATTTTTTCATATAGCCGCCTAGTGACGGCTAGGGTCATGACTGCCTTGCGCAGTATTTTTTCAACCTGGCGTTCCAGATTAACTTGTACTCCAGTACTACCCTAAAATATTTTATATCCCTGGGCATAAGAATGTTTCTAGTATATAGAGTCAGAGTTCTATTATCTCACTTCCTGCTCTTCGTAAATGGTATGACGGTGGAGCTAACCCCGAGCCCTTGGCTAACCGTCCAGCTTTTAACCACTTTCAGTGCTGTCTTCATGCGCTCTCAGAATGAATGTGTAACCTCTGACTATGATGACAATGTTTTCCGCATAGCCCTCTACTTCGCACCTGCTTACCGAGATCCTCCGTAGCAAGACCATCCACGAGCAGGGAAGGGGTGACAGAACGATACCCTGCGGGCACCCCGCCGTGACACCCTCCAGCAGAGTCTCCCCCGCGAATGAGGTGAAAACCGCTCTGTCCCTCAGAATGGAGCCGATCCACCTGCACATGACCTCCTCTATTCACCGCTCACTGACAGCTGCCAGTACCGATTAGAATGAGGTGGTGCTGAAGGCCTTTTCTATTTTCAGGAAGGCCTGCAGCGACATTTTCCTGTTTTCTAGCGTGTTCCCCAGTTTTAGCACCAGTTGGTGCAGTGCCGTTTTTGTTGAGACCTCTGCGCTAAACCGATAAACGGAAACAATTCGGATAGTTTTTGGGTAAAATCGCTTTAGGTGGTAGGGGATGAATAGGGGGTGATTTGGATTTTTTTTTAAACTTGAGTAATATAGGATTTATTTGTCAAAAAACTGTAAATTTCATCAAACATCTGGTAGTCTGTGCTGAAATGAAATTAGGGATCGAATGTGTGGGGGTGGAATATTGTTGACTAAACGTTCAATTTTTTTTTGCTAAAACGGCTTAAAAAAGTCTAAAAACATATAGAAAACTTGATTCTGGATCGAAATTTTTTATCTATCGGCCTGTCGGTCGGTCGATCTGTCGATCTGCCGGTATGTACGTCTGTCTGTTAATCGGCGCAATAACCTTCGAACGAATTGAGATATCATCTTCAAATTTGATATCCAGTAAGCACCCGACAAAGAAACGCTTCGAATTGTTTTTGGATAAGATCGCTTCAGGGTGTAGGGAATCAATCAGGGGAAATTTGGTGAAAAGTGCGATCTTTTCAATAAAGCTCAAGTAATATAACGTATAAGACGCATTTCTTGGTTAAATAACCTGAGAAAATCGTACAACTGTAGTTCCGTTGAGTTGCTCAGAGCTGCAGCATCAAAAGTGAGAATAGCCATGATGATAGCCAACCTTCTAAGAGGAGATGGCAATTGAAGAAGAAGAATAATATAACGTTTCAAAAGCTTGTTGGTACCGAAATACAAATATTTTCTTTGCGGTCAAGTTACGGGCCCTAAATTCATTCAATGCTAACGTTTTTTATATTCAACAACACACCACAAAAGCTTATAGCCTAAATACTATGGTACCGTGGGTGTCGACAATGAGGAAAGAGGCAACTTGTTAATTCTGGACTTGAAGGTTTGGAGGTTCGGGGGAGAAGGAAAAACATGTGCCGGCAAGGAATTCCACAACTTGGAAGTCCTCGGGACAAAAGAGCGGGTATAACAAGATGTTATATGTTTGGTGACCTGGACAGTAAAACAGTGCATTCGCTCTGTTCCCCTGGTAGATCTGTTGGGGGCAGCAGGTGGAGGAATTATGGAAGAAAACTCCTCTGAGCAGTGCCCCTGAAGATATCTATAAAAGAGAGAGAGGTCACCAACGCCACGTCGGTGGGCAAGAGATGGCAGCCTTTGGGTGAGGGTAGGGTCACCGATGAGACGTATATCTCTCTTCTAAATGGAGTCCAGGATAGCGAGCGTAGAAGCGGCAGCAGCACCCCAGATGTGGGAGCAGTATTCCAGGCTTGGTCTTATTTGTGAAGTATATAAAGTATAGAGATTAGCTGGTGAAAAGTAATTGCGAGCCCGGAAGAGGAAACCTAATTTCTTAGCAGCCGCATCTGCCATTGATGTGACATGTTGGTGCCAATTGAGATTTCAATCCACAGAGATGCCAACAAGTGAAATGGACTCATTACTTTGAATAACTTGGTTGTTTATTGTGATGTGTCTAGTGCTGGTGTATCTCTTATCTCTTATGAGAAAGAAAGCAAGACTCTGATTTGGTGGGGTTGAATTGTACAAGATTTTTACTTCCCCAGTCTAATATTTTTTGGAGATCTACGGAGACAGAACCCTCCTTGAGTCTGCGATACTCATCTAGTTGGGCTAAAGAGACAGGCTTAGGATATTGTATATTGGAGTGGAGGGTGCTGTCGTACGCGTAACTGTGAACTGGGTTGGATGTGCTAGAGAGGAGGTCATTGATGTGGAGAAGAAACAAAGTAGGGGCTAAAGCTGAACCTTGAGGAACTCCTGCATTAGTTGAATACAGTTTAGAGAAATGTACATCCACGACAACAGAAATGCTCTGGTTGAAGGGGAAATTTGCTGTCCACGTACAGTGTTTTGGTGGTAGGCCATAGACCGGTAGTTTATTAAGCAGCGCTGCGTGCCAGACAAGGTCAAATGCTTGGGATATGTCTAGAGCGACAGTTTGGTATTCACCGCGTAGTTCCATAGACTTGTTCCAAGAATGGGTGACAAAGGAAAGGAGATCGACAGTTGATCTTCGCTGACGGAATCCATACTGCCCGTCGTAGATTAGACTGTGTTTTTCAAGAAATTTTAGTAATTCGGATTCGATTCTTTCTGAAGAGAATAAATTGTCACAGCTATGTGGAAGTTATGACTCAATTTGCAGCAGTTTTTTTCTCATTTCGTCTCAATATGCTCGCGCACCACAATTATTGGTCTTATCGCACCCCTCCAGAAAGGCGCGCCTCAGTTTGAGAATCGCTGATCTAGTAGCAGCCCGATCAGACCCTAGTAATTGTAACTGCATTTCTAATCCTATTAACATCAAAGAGGGTATTGATAGTAAATACCTACATTCAGGTACTTATGCAGCTTGCAACAAACACAGGCAGAAGTGATAATAAATAGAGACCAAAGACTGATTATATAATTATCATCGTGTGATGGAGACCATCCGTATGGCTGGAGATAATTCATTGGAGCTGAATGGCAATCATTTAGGTGTGCGGTTGTATATTAATGTCCCCCTGTGTTTAGCCGCAAACATGGTTAATCTCTTCGCTAACTACATTATTCCACAAACACCACAATATAATATTATGTGTTCCGAATTGGAAGACAAATATGTGTGCAGCCCGAATGCCCTTGTTTTGCATATTATAGAAATCGCATTGAATTATTCAATATTCCGTTGTCGCCAGATGTAGTTAGAGATAATCTCTAAAGCTATGAATATGCTTTAGTACATAAACCGATTGATTTCCATATTAAACGTTCGATTTTAGAATAATTATTGGATTGGTAATAAGAGGAGACTAATATTATGCACACATTTTCTAAATAGTGTTCATGTATTTATGCACACATTGTCATTGTAGTTTAATGAAATAATATTAATAATAATAATAATAATAATAATAATTTATTGAACAATATACGTTTCTCACAAAACAACTTACAAGATTAATCAAGAGCATGGTTGTTGAATAACGTTAAAAGTCACTTAAGTCGAAGACTTGTTGGTGATACTTGTAACACAGTTCTCTCTAAAAATAAGCTAGTGCACTGTCCATAGAACAGGAAAGGTCTTCAGAAGGGCCGTAATAGACGTAGAAACATAATTGTTGAAAACACTAAAATAATAAGTAAAAGTAGTGTACTTTAATTCTTTACAGCAAGGAATGTAAATATTGCAATTAATTAGAGGTCAGAATTGTATCGATTGGCATTGAAAATATCACATTTATTATGTAAACAGTAAACAAAGTGAATTCGCAAGGTACGCAGGAATGCTGAAGTCGACAAATTGGAAGGTGGCAACCTAATCAAGTATATATAAGTAGTATTGTTGGTAAACATGACGACAGAGTAAAAATGAGATCAGTTAAAATAAGTTCTTACGATGTAGATAGCTAATTTAGATTGCTTAAAATGTAAAGACGCGATACTTGTGATTTAATTATGTAAACATAAGAACACTGTTCAATTAAGATTCACGAAGTAAACAGTCTACGTTAAGTTCATTCAGTTGTTATTAATAATGTTATTGTTGAGTTTCGTTGTAAGTTATTAAATTTATAATTAAACTGTTACCGATGTTCAAATAGGCTTAGTTCGACGAGTTTATTCCTCAAAATATCATCCGCTCCCGTTAACATGCACACACTGTGACATTGTAAAGAAATACAAACAAAAACCAAAACTGCAGACGAGCTCCAGGGATTCGCGGAAAATATAAAAAAGTATAATTATCCTTTTTCGGCTATAGATAAAATTTCTTTTCATAAACGTTTTAAACCACACTATGGGTAACCTACACACACACAAACATGCGCGGGCCCACAGATCAGACGCCAGGCACAAGAAACACAAAATATAAAGGAAATACCACTACACCAGCATATTAACTTCTATCACCCTGTGGATTACTTGACGATCTACTCATATCCACTTTTTTAAACCGATTTTAAAACCTCAAAGTTCATGCTGCTGGCGAATTTGGGCTGGTATAGAATTATATATTCTTACGCAAAGGTAAGCATAGGAACGCTGTGCAATAGTCTTCAATAAGCTGGTAGATATATAGACATATACACCCAAACTTTACCCACCCAAGCGGTGGTGTCGTCTCTCTTTTTTTTTCAAATAGGAATGGGAGTCATCTGATAGCTCGTTGAAAAGAGCTTTCGATTCCCTATAGATTGCTATTTAGTGAATTTTCATTAAGAAAATTCACTAATAGAGAGGTCTCGATGTTAAACCTTGAAAATTTGTTCAACTAGGTGCGAATTAGGGTCCCTAGAACCCAAATCCAAGGTCAGTTAACAAGTATATATATATATATATATATATATATATATATATATATATATATATATATATATATATATATATATATATATATATATATATATATATATATATATATATATATATATATATATATATATATATATATATATATATATATACAGGCTGGCGCATTGAAAACGAAACAGACCGATTTGCGTCCAGATATTTTTTTTAAGAAACGCTGAAACACGTCGATTTTAGTATTAAGGGGGACATGTTTTGAGATATAACTCAACTTTGTCACATCAAACTCTTAAGGGTGGTGATAACAACCCTTATATTCTAAATAAGAAACATGGGTCAAGTGTAACATCATTTGAAAACTCTTTCTTTTCTAAATTCAGCACCCAAATTTTTTTGAAGTTTTATCAACTCGTTTAAAAATTATTCACAGTTGGAGTTGCAAGAACGCATTTCATTCATTGTGATAAAAAAAATGCACTAATTAGTCAATTTTTCGTTAAAAAAAAACTAAAAAACAAAACCAAGCGTTCAAAAATGTTTATTTAGTCAAGTAAGTGTTTAAATTGTTGACTACCAGCTTCCATACAAAAGTACAAATTGTGCTCAAAAGGAGATCTGACATTCTGGAGCATTTGTGGAGTTATTAGACGGCTTCTTCAACAATGCGTCGTCTTAATTCTTCCAGAGTCTCCGGTTCTGTTGTGTCAATTCTTTAAATGGCCCCATAGAAAGAAGTCTAAAGGAGTTAAATCCGGTGATATAAGGGGCCACTCAATAGCACATATACGCTCAATCCATTGCTATTGAAACTCTCTCTTCAAAAACTCCCTAACACGTTGTGAAAAATGCAGAGGAGCTCTATCTTGTTGAAACACTAATTGATTTTCTTAAAAGCGATCATCATTTTCAACAATATCAATTTAGTAAAGGGTAGTAGTAGTAGTAGTAGTAGGTTTTTTTTTTTTTTTTTTTTTGAGGGGAAACCCCTTGGCGAAAGATGCTGGCTCATGGCTTCTGATGCATCCAACAGTGTCGGGCGCAACTCCGACTAAAACCCCTCTGGTTCTGCCTTCAGGCTAGCCCGTTTCACCATTTCTGATATTCACATGCTGCCGCAGGTTGATTCGTCATTCTTTCTTGCCTTATATGTTGATATTCCTTTGGTGTCTCTCATTTTCTTCCCGCTTCTTCTGCTTCATAATATTCACCATCATGTTGTGAAGTGTATCCCAGCTTTCCCTAGATTTGATCATTTCAGGGATTATATTTGCTATAGTCAGCTTAGATTTTAATTTCGCCTCTACTTCTTCTCTTGCATCGCTCCATTTCGGACACTCAAAGATCACATGTTCGACCGAGTCTACACTATTCACACAATACACACAGAGATCGGATGTCTCCAGTCCCATTCTTTTAGTGTATGCGCCAAAAGATCCATGGCCCGTAAGGATCTGCGTCAGCCAAAAATCCAACTTCCGATGCTCGCACTTCACCCATGCCGTCAGGTCTCCTATAAGAGACTTTGTCCACTGTCCTTTCTCAGTGTTGCTGTCCCACTCTTCCTGCCACTTTTTCATAATACGTTCCCTTATATTGATTTTATCATCTTGACCAGCTTGGTGGATTTGTACCCTCTCTTCTACTTGTAGTTTTATGGGGATAATTCCTGTGATAACATTTAAAGCCTTTGTCGACACCGTTCTATACGCTGATGCAATACGCAACAAGATCTTCCGTTGTACTCGCTCCAGCATTTCCCTATATCTTTTATATTTGAGGACACTATGCCATATTGGTGCGCCATAAAGCACGATATTGTGCACCACGGTGCCCAAAACTGCCCTCTTCGTGCTGCTAGGGCCCCCTACGTTTGGAAACAATCTTATCAAGATGGAGACTCTGGTTTCGGCTTTTTTTACAGTTTCCACTACATGCTGTTTGAACGTTCTTCCCTGGTCTACATATATTCCTAAGTACTTTACAGTGTTTTTTGGTTTTATTTGTAAGTCTCTTATGTTAAAGCAGATGCTGTTGCGGTCTCTCTTACCTTTAAGAATCAGCGCCTCTGTTTTATTTGGTTCCAAAGTAGTAGTAGTAGTAGTAGTAGTAGTAGTAGTAGTAGTAGTAGTAGTAGTAGTAGTAGTAGTAGTAGTAGTAGTGGTGGGGAGGACAACGCCAAGCAAGTAGGCCACAATGGGCCCTTTTTGCCAACCCCAGCAACACAGCAACCATTCTTTACTCTTCCTCGGTTCCGTCGCCAAACCGCCTCGACCTTGAGATGAAGGCCGTGACGATCTTCAATTGGACGGTACTTACCTGATTTCTCTGCAGAGTCCTCGATCCGAACAATTCTGCTCGAAGACTTCCAAAAGCCTCGATCCCAGGGCACTCCTTTCACTTTTTCAGTACAAACTGTTACATTAACATCAACCGAGGTTCTGGCATTCTATTTGAGAAAGTTGAATGTCTGCACGTTCCGTCCTTCGGGGGGAGCGTAAAGCCGTCGGTTCCGTGTCCATGCGATGTTGGGCACGTTAAGGACCCCTACCATCCCTACAGAAAGAAAGGAGTTCGGCAAAACTTTCAGGATAGTGAGGTGAAACTGCTCCCTGTCGCCTGTGATTGGTCATAGTAGCGGAAATAGGCCGACGTTAAAGAAACAAAACACACACACAGACATGATATGTATTTTTGAAATATCACTAAAGATTTCCCGAAAAATTATTAATGCTTAATGCTTGAGTCGAGCCTCACCAGCATCAATTACAAGATAAAAATGTTGCTAGAATTTGCCGAGGTAATAAAATGTCATTTGGATTAAGGTGCTCCAAAAAAACCTGAGCAAAATATATCTTGTGATAACGCACTCTTAATAGGGACTTTTTGCGCCTACATGTGAATTCAAGTACCTCAATCGATGAAAAATTCAGTTGTGATTATTGCTTCGCATTGTTGAGTGGATTTTTATAATTAGTCATTATGTCGAAAGCGTTGAAATTGTGAGCATTAAAAAAAAGCATGAAAACGAAAACGAAATCTGCATCCTGATAGGCGTGTTCGTCTTAAGTACATTTTTTTCCAGCAACACACCACGAGGGCTTACAGCCTAAATACTATCGTACCGTGGGTGTCGACAAGGAGGAAAGAGGCAACTTGTTAATTCCAGACTTGAAGGTTTGGAGGTTCGGGGGAGAAGGAAAAACACGTGCCGGCAAGGTATTCCACAACTTGGAAGTCCTCGGGCCAAAAGAGCGGGCATAACGAGATGTTCTATGTCAGGTGCCCTGAAAGTAAAAGGGTGCATTCGTTCTGTTCCCCTAGTAGATCTGTTGGGGGCAGTAGGCGGAGTAACTATGGAAGAAAGCTCCTCTGAGCAGCGCCCGTGCAGATATCTATAAAATAGAGAAAGCTCACTAACGGCACGTCGGTGGGCAAGGGATGGCAGCCTTTGGGTGAGAGTAAGGTCACCGATGAGACCATAGCTCTCTTCTAAATGGAGTCCAGGATAGCGAGTGTAGAAGCGGCAGCGGCTTCTGCAGTTGATGTAACCTGTTGGTGCCAATTGAGATTTCGATCCACAGAAATGCCAACAAGTGAAAAGGACTCATTACTTTGAATAACTTGGTTGTTCATTGTGAGGGGTCTAGGCGTGTGTATCTCTTATGAGATAGAAAGCAAGTTGAATTGTACAATATTTGTATTTCCACAGTCTAATACTTTTTGGAGATCCACAGAGGGAGAACCCTCCATGAGTCTGCGATCCTCATCTAATTGGGCTTTAGAGACAGGCTTAGGATATTGTATATTTGAGTGGAGGGTGTTGTCGTCCGTGTAACTGTGAACTGGGTTGGATGTGCTAGAGAGGAGGTCATTGATGTGTAGAAGAAACAAAGTAGGTGCTAGAGCTGAACCTTGAGGAACTCCTGCATTAATTGGATACAGTTTAGAGGAAATTCTCCGGTTGGAGAGAAGATTTGCTGTCCAGGTACAGGGTTTTGGTTGTAGGCAATAGGCCGGAAGTTTATTAAGCAGCGCTACGTGCCAGACCTGGTCGAATGCTTTGGATATGTCTAGAGCCACAATCTGGGATTCACCGTGTCGTTTCATAGACTTCCTCCAAGAATGGGTGACAAAGGAAAGGAGGTCAGCAGTTGATCTGCGCTGACGGAATACATACTGCCTGAGTTTTTCAAGAAATTTTAGTAATTCGGTGTTTATATACTTTTCAATCACTTTAGAAACGATTGAAAGGAGAGAAATTGGCCTGTAGTTGCTAGGGAGCTCTTTGGATCTTTTCTTGGGGACGGGTTGTACTCGTGCAGTTTTCCAGTTACTAGGCTGTTAGAGTGACTACACAAGTTCCATAAAACTGGATTAGCGGCTAATAAGAAACGAAATCCTCAATGTGAATTTCTTATGCTGAATCAAGCCACGAGCCTGGAAGTGATAGGTTGAGTTAGTGCAGATCCAACATTAAGTACACGAAAATTTGTTGAGATTACTAATCTACGCGGAATAATAATTCAACGAGTACTGAAAGAATGTAGGTTTTATCCATATAAAATTCAACTAGTTCAGGAACTAAATGAAGATGATTATCACCGGCGCCTGGAGTTTTGCGAAAATATTTTTAAAGAATAATTGACTACAGGCCATTTTTTTTTGACTCTTGTTTTCCCAACGAAAGTTCTTTCTCTTTGAATTGTTTCGTTTGTTTATTTTCGTTTGTCATTTGCACTTAATTTACAAACTTGCAAATATATGAATTCCCAAATTGTAATTTATTTATATAATATCATATAAATACCATAATTTTTATCTTATGAATCATTTGGTAAATATAGTTTATTGTGACTATTTGGTAAATGAAAACATGTTTTACTACTGTTATTTATGACTATGGATTGGCTGAGCGAAATCTTAGCCTTAAGTGAGTTTGGTTTGCAAATAGCTTTTGTGTTTCATTTAAAAAACTTACTTAGTTTATTTAATAAAACGAACTAAAAAGACACGAATTCATTTATTTTCATTTTTATACGATTTATTTTACTAAATAATTGTATAGAACGTCTTACAGAAAAGCTAATACTTGTTCTTTCAATGTATGTAATTTATATCAAATTGGCTCATTAACTCTTATAACTGATATTTTGCCACATATTTTTTAATTATGTGTACCAATAAATGTTATCAAGACCTTATGCAGTTTGAAAGCTTTTAGTTAATTCAACAATTGTTGTTGCTCAAACTTGATGATAATTAACTCATTAATTGTTGTTGCTCTGACTTGGTAGAACGTCCCATGCGTTATCGTCATAATTGCCGCTTCTGGTCAAATGAAAACCCTTATGCTTTCCATGGAATCCACACTCAAATGCCACTAATATCAATGTTTTGGCGGGTATTTTTGATGATCACATCGTTAGACCAAGCTTCATAGCCGACAGTTTAACAGGACAACACTACTTGGAAATATTGCAAGAATTGGTTCACCCTATGCTAATTGACATCGTTAAGACCGATAGGAGATACTCGGAACAACATTTAGTTGCCAGCAAGATGGTGTTCCACCGCATTATACCGTAATGAGTTCTTGGATAGACACATCTAAAATCAAAAGTTTATGCTACTGATTGCGGTTCATTGGAGGAGTCAAGTCAGTGAATTATTGGCAAATTACTCCTGAAATGTTAGGCAAAAATTTGAACAAAATTTGTATAATTATATGGAAGTTGGTGGTTCTCAATTTGTTGGATTAAACTTCGTTGGTATGTTGGTTTGTCGGTTTAATAATATGACTGGTCCTAATTATTTTCAACATTTATTTCAATACTATGCAAAGTTTTTAAACGAAGCGGTTTCGTTTTTTAATTTCTCGAGAAATTCCTTAGTGATATTTCAAAACTCCTTATCTTCTAAACTAATGGACCGAATTTCAAAAATAAGAAAGCAGTGTTTAGGGAATCAAGAGCTCTTTCCTAGAGAGCTATCATGTGAGCCCTATTCTCATTTGAAAAAGTCTGAGGGATGACACCCTTGGCACACTTGACCTTTCAAGAATGACAACGGCGTATTTTGAAAATATATTTTAGTCAACATCTGTACAAGATCATGTTGACTCAAAAAGTAAAGCCACTAGGCTGCCATAAGCGTCGTGTGTTTGCCCATTGGGCAACTTGAAATTGATCGTGGATTTTTAGAAAAAATCATTATTTCAGATCTAGCTCATTTCTGGTTAAACGGCTCAGAACTTTTGTGGCCAAAATTTGATAAAATTCATTTTCAAGATGTATTTTTCCAACAAGATGGTGCAGCTCCATATTTTCCCAATGCCAGTATGGAATTATTGTGAGAAAATAAGTCTGCAGGCTTCAGGAATGGAACTGTTAATTGGCCTCCGAGAACTTGTGATTTAACACCTTTGGATTTTTTTGTGCGGGTGTTTGAAGTCGTTGATCTATGCTAGCAAACCGCGAACTCTAGATGCTTTGAAATTGAAGATCGAATGCTGCATTAATCAAATAACACCCTATTTATTGCAAAAAGTAAGCGAAAATTGTGTTTATTGTATTCGATCCTGCAAACGAAGCCGTGGTGGAGATTTGAATGATGTATCATTCAAGACATAATAATTGTCATAAATTGTACTTTGAAATAAAATAACACTTTTGCCTTTATCTCAAATATTTTGTATTTTGTCTATTTTTAAAAACATGCCGTCCATATTCTGAAACTCTTTCAACAGGGGGTGTGTTTGTGAAAAAATGATTTTTTTCTAGGAAAATTCACTAAGAGTAACACCAACCACTATTTCCTTAACACTGACGCTTGTCCGTGCGTTAGCGCATTATATAATAGGATAAAATTCATTTTTGTTGACCCTGTCTGAGACATAAGCCTGAAACATCCTATGAAATATGTGTAAATGCTGGCTCAAGATATCTTTATGTGCCCAGAAATAAGTTTTCCGTCTTAAAATGTTTTCTGCTTCCTTCTATCGGAAAAACAGTGAAAATTGTGAAAGAACTGTTCTCGGGCCTCCTACATGTCTAGCTTCCAGATCGATATTAAATTAAAGAGAACCAATTTAGAAAGGGTTTGGTAGCTATCTGCGGTTTAATTCTGTTCGTATACCACTTATGATCTATGATGACAAGCAGAGGCGCCATCTTGCGCCGGTAATTACCGTTCTTCTTGACGTGACTCGTGCGAAATGTCTGAGGATATCCGAGAGATGTATGCGAGTGAAATGATTGCGCCCAGGTTATAAATCTGCCTGTCCCTGCGGATCAACCACGTCCCATCTCCCTTTATCAATGTCTGGCCGGATGCGTCTGTCTCTCTCGCCCCTTTTCTACACAGCAGTACTTTCAGCAGATAGCCGACTTATCGAGCTCTTTAGAATATCTCAGTTTCGCTACTGCTACTTCTACTACTCTGTTTCCCTAGAAGCTGAATAAAAGTAAATATACATATTTTTTGACACGGATGTCTTCAAAGCTACAATAATATAATAACTGTATCTATTTTGCTATCTATTTATATAAACAGGTGTCCCAAAGGTCGTAAATTAAACGTCACACGAAGATATGCTAGCTCAAGCCCTTTTAAAAGAAACCTAATAATCTTATCCAAAAGTTTACGGTTTTCAAGATATTGACAATTTTATGCAAAAAATGAAAATGGTCAAATTCTAAGGTGTTTTGCGCCCTATATATGGAAAGAAACATTTCAGGTGGTGGCAAAATAATTAAAAAGTGACAATTTTAATTTTTTTCACAAAATTGTCAATATTTTAAACACCGTAAACTTTTTGGAGAGATCATATAGGGTTTTTCTGGAAAGGCTTGAGCTAGCCTATTTTCGTGTGACGCGTCATTTACGACTTTTGGGACAGCCTATATATATATATATATATATATATATATATATATATATATATATATATATATATATATATATATATATTGTCAGAGCATTATTTTATTTTAGGGTTCAAAAATTTTATTGTTAAGGATTTGTATTGCTGTTATAATCCCTTTTTGTTTATCTATAATATACTTGTTTTGTTTTAAATATATTTTCTTAAAAAAATCACTAGTGAGGAGATCGCGACATTCGAATTTTCAAAAAAATTCTTCAATTGTGCGCGAACTAGGCCCCCTAGTACAGATGTCCGGGGTCAGTTTCAATTTTTGTATATATATATATATATATATATATATATATATATATATATATATATATATATATATATATATATATATATATATATATATATATATATATATATATATATATATATTTGTGTGTGTGTGTGTCACACCGATCACTTAAAAAATAATAGGCCGATTTTGATAAGATTTGGTGGGTACCCTCCCTTTGCAAATGGCTTGGATATGTTTGTTAGCCAAGAAAATAGGACCAGTTTTTCCCGGAAGTTTGTAATTTCTTTTGGAAAATTTTAATATCTTCGGAAATAACAAAGCTATACTATTGAGATATGGTAAGCGGGTTTATACCACTTAAGGGAAACTATGCAGAGAAACGTATATTTGTAAGTTAAAAGGAGAAAAAGTTAGGCAAAACTTTTTGTTACTCTGGAGGCCAAATAAGAACACAAGACGAAATATTTTTGTATAGTAAACACAATTGATGTAATTTTATAGACCAGAAAACCATTTCTGGTTAAGGGATCGAAAAATATTAAAACAGTATAATAAGCTTTCGTACTCAAAAAAAAAGCAGGATTCTTAGAAGGTGTAATACAATAATGTATAATAGTCGATAGCGACAGTATACGTTGTTATATTCAACTAATATAATTATATTTTAACAAATGTCACATCTACTTTTAAAGTGACATGTAAATAAAGGTTTTCTTTTCTGACATGTGTAATAGAAATATAGGCATGCTCTTATTTATCTTTATTTTTGGCCATTACAATTTTACACATAGGGTTGGATCTAATTTTAGTGACTTGAATATTGAAACGATTTCCACCAATGAGTGCGAACTAGGCCCAATAGAATCCATATCCGGGTTACTTTCAGTTTCTATCTGTTTTCATATATACAGGGTGACGCATTTCTAGGGTTAAACTCAATATATCCATTATTATACAAGATACGAGAAAAAAATTGTATACGTTAATTATGCGGTGTCTGGAGCTGCATCTTATAATATTATTTTACAATCACAGGATGGCCAATAAGTCGCTTGTGATATATTCTTTTTTCTTAGCCGAATATTATTGAATCTTTTCCATTTTACATCGAAATATAATGCATGTTTGTAACACAATAAATTCGGGGCTCAGCAAGTGTGTTATTGTAGCAATTTTTCATAAAATGCTTCTTTCCATAGCTAGATTTGCTATTAACCTAAGGTTGGTTGTGCCAGGAAACATGTTTTTTTCAGGAATATTTTAAGTTTATTTTCGGAATATTTTTGTACGATTTCAAACAATGAAGTTATTTAAATGAAATACCATACATTTTTTTTCTATGTAGCTTATAATGGTAACCTAATTTGATGCCAGCTGTCTTAAAAAAAAGGATATAATTGCTATTAAAAACATTTTTACGAAAATTCACTAGCATAACCCCATTGCTGCATCGAGACTATTTTGTTTGTATGTAAGTGTAATATATGTATATAGGGTGGCGCATTGAAAACGAAACAGACCGATTTGCGTCCAGAGATTTTTTTTAAGAAACGCTGAAACACGTCAATTTTAATATTGAGGGGGACATGTTTTGACATAAAACTCAACTTTGTCACATCAACCCCTTAATGGTGGTGATAAAAACGCTTATATTTTAAATAGGGAACATGGATCGAGTGTTACATCATTTGAAAGATCTTTCTTTTCTGAATTTAGCACACTATTTTTTTTGGAAGTTTTATCAACTCGTTTAAAAATTATTCACAGTTGAAAATACAAAAACGCATTTCGTTCATTCCGATAAGAAATGTGCTGATAGTCAATGTTTTGCTGGTTTGTACAACAAAAAATTGACTATCAGAACATTTCTTATCGTAATGAGAGAAATGCGGTTTATTATTTCAGTTTATCGGTCGGTTTGATACTTGATAGTACTACCGAAACTTAGTTTCACATTGGTGTATTCTGTAGAAGAAAGAGTTGAAATAATGACTCCTTTTTTTTCAAAAACGATGACTGTTCTAACCGTACCGCAAATTTGTTTAATGAACGACATCCGAACAGACATGCTAACAGAAAATACATTTTGGAGTTAGTTGCAAAGTTTCGACAAAGTGGTTCAGTAGCCAACAAAAATCGGGATCCTGAACGTGAATTTCCGTTAGAAATGAGACTACTGAGATTGAAGTTTTAGGAAAAATTTTCGCAGACACAACTTTGAGTACGAGACAATTTGCCACTCATTTAAGCATCAAAAGAAGAACTATTCAGCGAATATTGAAACATCATAAATTTTACTGGTATAAAATTAATCTTGTACAACAACTGAATGACGATGACAACGGGAACTTTTTGTTCAATATCTGTTTTTCAGACGAGTGTACGTTTTTATTAAACTCTACAATCAATCGTCATAATTGTCGTTATTGGGCAGATAATAATCCAAGAAATTTTCACGAAGTCCACACTCACACTCCACAGAAATTGAATGTCGACTAGTATTTTTGGAGACCGTTTAATCGGACCAATTTTCCTTGATGGCAATCTGAGTGGCGAAACGTATTTGGAGTTACTATAAGATATCGTTTACCCTCTACTAATTGACATTGTTGAAAATGATGATCGCTATCAAGAAAATCAATTAGTGTTTCAACAAGATGGAGCTCCTCCGCATTTTTCACAATGTGTTAGGGAGTTTTTGAACAGAGAGTTTCCAGAGCAATCGATTGGGCGTAGAGGTGATATTGAGGGGCCCCCTGGATCACCGTATTTAATTCCTATAGACTTCTTTCTATGGGGCTGTTTTTTGCTTTGTTTGTAGCAACTGTGGCAAGCTAAAGGGGCAATCAACACTCGCCCAAACATGCACTTGATTACAGAATTCAGAATTCATTTATTTAGTGTTTTTTTAAGCTGCACTCCAGTAGCATGTGCTGACTGCACCCCAGCTCTCAACACTGGCAAAGTGGGTCGTTTCTTAATGCTATTTTATGCATATAATTTTAACAGGTACCATTATATGATTAAAGCGTAATCTGCACATAATGGAAGCTTCCCTTTTTTTAATTTAATTTAGCAAACCATGGCTTCACCGGTAGTGTTGGTTGTATTTGCTTATAACATAATCCTTTTGTATTTTGTTGGTATTCCTCTTCCCATTTTTGATGTGATTGTTTGCTGAGATACACCCAGAAATCTTGCACTGGGATTTTGTATGTTTCGGTAATTCCGTCGGTTCTCGCTTGCTTTGCCAGATTATCCACTATTTAGTTTCCCTGTATGCCAGAATGTGCTTTTGTCTACACCAATACAATATTTTACCCTGTGCTCTTGAATGTTTTATAGCATTTATTGTTACAGTTATGAGATCATTGTTTTTGCTTCTTTTGTGAGGGACCGCTATCAATGGCTTGAAGAACACTTTTGCTATCGGAAATGATTAGTATCTCACTGTTTTCTATTGTATCAGCATACTGGACTTCTTTATGGATTGCTATAGTTTCTGAGTTAAATAGGGTAAATATGGGATTAAGTTTAAACTTTTCTGCAAATTGCTTCTGTGGATCGTAAAAAGCACATCCAACTACCTCTTCGCTTTTCGACGCGTCGGTGTATAAAAAATGTGGAACGCTTCACGATTTTGTGTGTCATCCTTGCGCAGAGCCCATGGTAATCTTCTCTGTATCGTTCAAATTTTAGTATAATATGTACCGCCGAAGCGAGTACTAAGATTAACTAAAGGTTGCAATATTCGAATCAAATATTTTATGATAATGAAAAGTATGTAAAAGCTTCCAAATGTTTTATTTTGTTTGTTTCTCCAAATAGTATATAAACAGGGAATAAACGTAAGTTAATCACGGAAGTCTGAAAGTTGCTTGTTATTCTCATACAAAACCGCAAACATAAAACTCAACACATTTCCACCATCAGGACGCATAAATGATTCAGATCTACTCGCATCGTTTTCCATCTATCTGTGAAAGTGAAGACAGAATTTATTTTATTTATGAAATATTCTGGAGTACTGAATATTTAACTTCATGAAATGGGAAGTTTATTTCGGTCCAGGAAGTTCTGTATACGTGATTTAATTTCAAATCAGGTTTAGTAACACCAACTGTCGATCAACTTGAAAACTTTACCGACTATCTAATTTCAATTTAAGGAGTAGCCGCATGTGGCGCCATCTGTCAAGTAGAAATGCAGCACGTTTCACCATTGTCTTCTCTCTAACAGCTTTTGATTCTTGTCTCGCTTTCCGTATCTCTCTTCCTCTCTCGTTTCTTGTCGCTGTATCAAACCTTTTCCATTATTCCTTGATTTGTTGAAACTAATTTGGTTAAGGAAAGCTTAATTCGTTGCAATAAATTTAAATAATTAGCGAGTCGGAGCCAGTAAAAAGAACTGAGCAGAAAATGCATAACGGTAGCGAATTTTCACCAAAATGGGGCTATTTTCTACAAAAGTGGACTTGACAAAGAGTGTATATCATAAGCCAAAATTATTCCACATTATCTAGTCCCTCAAACGTTTAACTCTGCGTTAAACAATAATGGAGCTTTGTTTAATTTTTTAACGTCTCGCGATATTTTTATAACCTATCGTTATATACGTTGCTAGCTAATTTGTTCTCATTTGTTTAAATATGTTAAGCTAGAAGGCACCTAATACTAGGTCAGCCAGAGATTTATGTCATTCATATCTCCGGAAATAACAAAGTAGGGGCAACCAAATTTGTTTCACGGGTTTATATCATTATAGGTAAATTACCTACTCAAATTTAGCTCTATATATAAAAAGACAAAAAAGTGATTAGCTATTAAAGAAAATTAATTGGGGTTTCCTCAAAACGTCAAAGTGGCGATTTAAACCGTCCAAATTGGCAACAGTTAGGCAAAGAACCTGAAACTAATATGTTTTACAAAGCCTGAAGTCTTAGCTTCAACCGTCATTGTTCTTCATTTTTCTAAAATATTTCCAGAAAATTCATTTCACATATATTTCTCTTCTCTAATGCTTTGGCTGTAGTCTTAGCTATAAAGTTTATCGCTTAATGGTAATAATTTTTGTCGAATTTTCGTAAAAAATATATATAGCTCAATAGATCCGTTATTATACAAGATACGAAAAAAAATTGCATACATTAATTATAGGGTGTCTTGACCTACATCTTACAAAAATATTTATACAATCACAGGATGGCCCATAAGTCGTTGGTGATACAAATATTCTTTTTTTTTGTATCGAACACGCGTTATGTTATTGGATTTTCCATCGAAATATAATGCAAGTTTGTAAGAAAATAAATTCGGGATGCAGCAAGTGCGTTATGGTAGCGAATTTTTTATTAAATACTTCAAATTTGAATAGCTTAATTTGCTATTAACCTATAAGGTTGACCAAGAAACCAGTTTTAAGTGTACTTTTGGAACTTTTTGTAAATTTTTAAACAATAAAGTTATTTTGATGAAACATGGCACATTATTTCTACTATATAGGTTATACTGGTAACCAAATTTGATGCCGGCTTTCTTTAAAGAAAAACACATATATTTGCTATTCAAAACATTTTATGAAAATTCACTTCCATAACGCACTTGGTGCGTCCAGACTTTTTATATGTTTGGCTTATATATTTTGCTTACTTTTGCTTATACACTGCTACTGTATATTGCATATCACGATGTACAATTAAGGTAGATAAATAAACTATATACTATATATTCATTGTACAAAGTTATATATATATATATATATATATATATATATATATATATATATATATATATATATATATATATATATATATAATAGAGATGATGATGGTAATAAGAAAAGTTAACCAATGTGGAACAACTAGTGATAAAATTTTTGTGATAAAAATTCATTGTCATCCGTTTCCACATTATATGTAATTTGTGGTTGCAAGAGAAATTATTAATTGAGATACTAATTTTTGTTGTAATTTCAGATATGTTTTTGGGAAATCTCATAATGAAATTACTAACAACGCAGTAGATAAATTCGCATGACCAGAGGTGCTGAGCTTGTGCGGGGCGAACTTACAAATACACATAGACAAAGGGCAGCACATGTAACTCATCAGAAGTCAGCCTTCCCAGATTCTAGTGAAAATAACCTACTATATTAATACAACACTAGAAGCCGCGACCTCATAGTCCGAGTTTTAGGTTTTAGAGGCTACTCGCCTAGCCAACTAGACTATTCAGACTGTTCATAATTTAATCTTATTAATGTAACCAGAGGCATAATTTAAAAAGTCTGGACGCAGCAAGTGCGTTATGAAAATAAATTTTGCTAAAAATGTTTTTAATAGCAGATATGTCTCGTTAATGCAAGCAGGCATCAATCTAGTTACTGGTATAACCTATATAGTAGAAACAATGTACCATGCTTATCAAAATAACTTATTGGCTAAAAATATTAAAAAAAACGGAAATAAACGTAAATTTTTGCGACAAAACCGGTTTACTAGCCAACGAACCTTAAATTAATAACAATTGAGTAATGAAATTTAAAGCGTTTAATTAACATTTTCTACCAAAACGCACTTATGCGCCTCGATTTTTTTCTTACAAACATGCATCATTTTTCGACACAAAATGCAATATTATAAAGGATGTTGGAAAAAAGTATGTAGGTATCACCAACTTATGGGCCATGGTGCGATTGTCAAAATAATTTTATAGGATGCAGCTCCACACACCCTATAATTTCTTACGGTATAATTTTCTCTTAGATGGTTATCATGGAAAATTTAGCTGATGGTAGTAAAGGAGCTAAATCCGCGCCTACTCAGTGGTGAGGTAGTGGGTCCAGGTTTTTAGTGAATTTTCTTTAAAAAAAATTCACTAATGAGGAGATCCCGACTTCTGAATTTTGAAAAAATTTCTTCAAATGAGGGAATTTAGGACCCCTGGAACCCAAATCTGAGGTCGGTTTCAGACTTTATATGTTATATATATATATATATATATATATATATATATATATATATATATATATATATATATATATATATATATATATATATATATATATATATATATATTTATGTGTCACACCTGTAACTAAAAAAATAATAGACCGATTTTGATAAAACTTTGTGAGTACCTTCCTTTTGCGAGTGGCTTGGATAAGTTCGTTAGCCAGGAAAATCCGCCGAAGTTTTCCCGGAAAATTTTGTGTTTTCCTTCTCCGGAATTAACAAGGTAAGGGAAACTAAATTCGGTACAGGGGTTAATATCATTATAGGTAAGTTACATACCAAAACTTAGCTCTGTAAGTTAAAAGACAAAAAAGTTACAGGCATTTAAAGAAAAACAAATTTGGGTTTTCCTCGAAGCGTCAAGAGTCGCGATTTTAAACGTCAAAATTGGTAATATTTAGGCAATGACCCTGAAACTAATATGAGCTATGGAAGGAAAATGTCTCAAGAATAATGTTATAGAAACCCTGAAGTCTTAGTTTCAATCGTCATTGTCCTTCATTTTACTAAAATATTCCCAGAAAATTCATTTCAAATTGACCCTTTCTCTGATGCTTTGGCAGTAGTGTTGGCTATAGAGTTTGCCGGGTAATGGTATATTATTTTTGTCGAATTTTCGTAAAAATTTTTTAAAGCTCAATATATGCAAGATACGAAAAAAATTGTATAGACTAATTATAGCGTGTCTTGAGCTACATCTTAAAAAAATATTTCTACAATTACAAATAAGTCGTTGGTGATTCAAATTTTCTTTTTTAGTAAATTTTCTTTAAAAAATTCACTAATGGAGACATCCGTGTTAATATATATATATATATATATATATATATATATATATATATATATATATATATATATATATATATATATATATATATATATATATATATCGTACCGATAACTCAAAAAATTATACACCGATCTTGATCAAATTTGGTTGGTACCTTCCCTTTGCAAGTGGCTTGGATAAGTTCGTTAGCCAGGAAAATCGGACCAGGTTTTCCCAAAAAATTTTGTGTTTTCTTTCTAAAAAAATTAATATTTCCGGAAAAAACAAAGCGACGGAAACCAAATTTGGTAGGCGTATTTGTATTATAAAGAATGAACCATGTACCAAAATCTAGGTCTCTAAGTTTAAGGACCAACAGTTACGGGTAGCTAAAGCAACAAATTTTGGAGCTTTCCTCAAAACGTCAAACTCGCAATTTAAAACGTCAAAATTGGCAATGTTTAGGCAAAGAACGTGAAACAAATACGGATTGTGAAAAGAAAATGTTGCAAGAAGACTGTTCTGCAAACCCTTAAGTTTCAGATTCAACCGTCATTGCCCTTCATTATACTAAAATATTAACAGAAAACTCATTTCAAATAGACCCTTTGATGCTTTGGTTGTCGGTTTAGTTAAGTTGATGCTTTCGCTGTAGGTTTGGTGTAGTTTATGGTTTAACGGTCTATAATTTTTAGCTAATTTTCGTAGAACAAATTCGTTACTGCATTTTAGCATTTTTTATCAAAATATGATGCATGTTTGTAAGAAAAAATCTGGACGCAGTAAGTGCGTTTTGGTAGCAAATTTTCATTAAATCCTTCAAATTTCAATAACTCAATTTGCTATTAACGTAAGTTTTGTTGTTTTAACTTTATTTTCGGAAATTTTTTGTATGAACGCACCAAGGGCGGTTTGGTTGCGAATTTTCATTAAATGTTTCAAACTTCAATAACTCAATTTGCTATTAACCTAAGGTTCATTGGCTAGGACACCAGTTTTTTCAGAAACATTTAAAGTTTATTTTCGGAAAATTTTTGTACCTTTTCAAATAATTATTTTGATAAAATATGGTACATTGTTCCTACTATATAGGTTATAGCGGTAACCAAATTGATGCCTACTCGTATTAGAGCGATATATTTGTAATTAAAAACATTTTTATAAACATTCACTTCCATAACACACTTGTTGCGCCCAGAGTTTGAATTTTTAAAGGCGCCAGGCAATTTCAAGACTTCTGACCCCTTAAAGAACTTAAGTATGCTCATGCAAATTACCAAACATAAGTAGAAATCGTCCAAATTTGACACAATAAGTTGCAAAGTATTAATACACTTAGCATTAATAAAATATAAATTTAATTAGTTATTATATACTTAGAGGAGGCATAAAGTGAAGCGATAATATGATAAATTCTCATAATATGTTGCTGGCTTGGTTTACAGATAAACATAATGAAATTATGAATGCGCGCAGTCACATTACAATGCTAAAATTGTTTTTAAAAGGTAGCAATTATTAATTTTAAACTCAATGGGTTTAATCCAACACCTGTAAAATTCTTAGAGTCACACTCAATAATTATTAAAAGTTCTTTTTCGTTTAAAATAAATATTGCTAGTAGATATAGATGGGGGGTTCTGGTGCCGCCAACCGTCATCCGCCACCCGCCACCCGCCACCCAGGTGGCTGGGTGGCGGAGCTACTACCGCCCTAACACGACCGCTCCGCTGACAGACAGCTGTCTAAGACAACTGGTAGACAGCTGAGTTGTCCAATACAGCTGTCTAAGACAGCTGAGCTGTCTTATACAACTGTCTTAGACAGCTGTCTGTCAGCGGAGCGGTCGTGTTAGGTCGGTAGTGGCTTCGCCACCCCGCCACCTAGGTGGCGGGTGGCGGCACCAGAACCCCCCATCTATACCTAATATTGCTGGTTGTAGAGAATGTAGTAGAAAACTGTAGAGACTGATTTCTTGAACAACAAAATATCAGCAAATGAAAAAGTTATATTTATTCGAATACTTCTGTTGATTTTGAACGAAGTTTCTTAATTTTTACACACATGTTTACAGACAAAAGACAAAATTTGCTTCTAGAAAACTTTGAAAAACACTCAGTAATTAATTGTTTTTATAATGTTGCGTTTTTTCCGGGTTCTGGATAAGTGAGACTTTAAATATTAACAAAACAACTTTATTTACTCTCTATATATGAATACAATAAAAGTTCTAGAATGTCTCTCTCACAAAACACTTCGTTTATTTGGCCTGACAATCACTAATCTGGACAAAAGTCACTACAATGGAACTACCGTCGCTACTCTCTCTCTAACACTTCACGCTGGTT
The DNA here is from genome assembly GCA_964006375.1 of Tillus elongatus. Lineage (NCBI taxonomy): Eukaryota > Metazoa > Arthropoda > Insecta > Coleoptera > Cleridae > Tillus > Tillus elongatus. The sequence goes on from OZ023265.1 coordinate 29,955,809, forward strand.
ACTGCTTCTTCGATTCACTTCCAATTATCTTACTGAACTGAACTGCCTGAGCTGGCTTGCTTTAGCCTTTTTATACCCGTCGTACCTTCCACCTCGTTTCGGGAGTGTTCCATTCCAGAATGTTCCAGGACCTTCTTTTGCTAGAAGGTTCCGTGAATACAGATCGGCCCCGTGTGTATACAGGGGGATGTATATACAGGCTGATCCAAATGTGGTCATCACTCATATGTTACACAAGAGGTGTTTCTCGTACTATAAGATCTCTCTGCGTATACAGGGTGTAAGGGTTCTCCGCGTATAGAGGGTGTATATACAGACCTCAGTTATCCGTTCCGACGGGGTACAAGTTGGTTACTTCGTTATTTTCGGTCCTAGGGGGTTGAGACTTCGCCTGTGAGGGGTCGCCCCAGGTATCCCCCCCCCCCGGGGGGGGGGGTGCCAGATTGTACAAAAATTCCCAGATGTTTGGGAAGTTTTGTAGATGTGGCAACACCGCACCTACATATATTGAAGTGCTTTGTAACAATAATTATTGTAAGGCATGATTTATGGTTAATATAGTGTTTCGTATAGTTTTGTAAATCATTTTATTCCATTATTTTTACTAAACTTGAGGTTCATTTTTATCAACATTTCTAACGAAAAAATTTAAAAAACACAATAGTATTTGTAACCAGTGACTTCGAAAACTTAATATTATGCATAATTTTTTTCATTTTTTTTCTATAATCTTTGCATTTTTTTGTCAATTTGACGCATTTAAGTGTGCCAATTTTTTTTTTGTCTGCATTTGTTCCGTGCCTTAATTATTATAATGCACTTACTACCTTCCAAATTTTTGGCTTTTAACCGATTTACGAAATAATAAATTGATTATTCCTTTAATATATATTATACTGAGTGTTTAAAAGTTGAAGCAAATACGGTGGATCTAAGACACTTAATTAAAGGGGACACTGCTCATATAAAATTAGAAGATAAATTACAAATTATAAACAAATTCTCAAAACTGCGTCGGCTGAAGCTTTCTATGAGAAAAAACTTCTGTCTAGATCTGTGTATGAAAAGTGGTCTTGAAAAGAGTTAGACCAGAACGCTTTTTATGACCTATACGCCTGCCATTTATTTTATTATTCCTGCTGAAATATAAGGCGCAACATAGCGAATATGAAACGACCGAAAAAAATTATGTTTTTATGGCTCTGTACTTGAGTACGTCAGTTCTCTTTATTCTAGCATACAGCAAACTACGCACTGCCTCTACATTTCTAAGACGAATATATTCAGGCATTCCTTTTTATTTTAGCTACAAGGCGTGACAAGAAAAACAAAAACCTTGCTTTATCAAAAAGAGACTTTTGAAGTTTAGCTAAAGAAAAAAGTATCGAATATAAGGTAATAGGCTTTTATTTGAATATAAGGTAATAGTCTTTTTATTTCGTCGTCTGTATTATTTGGGAAATAGTAAACACCCTATTAAAAATGATTTTTTCATGTTTCGTTTTTGGAGATCTACTGAGTCATGAAGTCCCGTAGGATAAATCGCTACAAAAAATGTCTGGACGCAGCAAGTGCGTTATGGTAGTAAATTTTCATAGAAATGATCTGGCAGCAAATGTTCTTTTATAACTTTATTTTATTTTTACATAGAAATATAAGTTTTGGTATATAGTTTCCTTCTAATGTCGTAAACTGACGTACCAAATTTGGTTACCGCAACTTTTCGATTTTTTGAGATACAATTTTTTTCAAAAAAGAATCCAAAACTTTCCTGGAAAATCTGGTTCGATTTTCCTGGCTAACGAACCTATCGAAGCCACTTACAAGAGGAAGGTGTATGCCAAATTTTATCAAAATCGGTCTATATATATATATATATATATATATATATATATATATATATATATATATATATATATATATATATATATATATATATATATATATATATATATATTTACATATAAAAATTGAAACTGACCACAGATAAAGGTTCTTTTATAACTTTTTTCAAAAAATCAAGTCGGGATTTCCCCATTAGTGAATTTGCTCTAAGAAAATTAACTAAAATTGAAGCATAAATTGCAGATCCAATGTTCACTGCTTATTTAGTTCAAAGTAGACTACTGAATAATCTATTTTTTTCCCACAGTTGCGGTTAAAATTTCTTTATGTTTTTCACTTACTTATTTATATCATGGTTGAACAATTATACAGTGTGCACGTATAACGAAGTTTAGCAGTTTTTGCTGTACATCTACAAAATTTAAAAAATTATAGCGCCTAAAATTTGCAACTAAACTTCAAGAGCTTTAAATTGTAATTTTGAAGTTTCTTAAATAATTACTTCTACATTTTATCCAGCCACACCCCGTTCAAAATTTTTGACTCTATCTGTGTGTGTGTGTGCTTTGTTTCTTTAACATCGGCCTATTTCCGCGACTATGGACAATCAACGACGCCAGGGAGCAGTTTCACCTCACTATCCTGAAAACTTTGCCGAACCCCTGTCTTTCTGTAAAGAGGGTAGGAATCTTTAACGTGACCAACATCGCATGGACACGGGACCGACGGCTTTACGCCCCCTCCGAAGGGCGGAACGTGCAGACATTCAACTTGCTCAAATACAATGCCAGAACCTCGGTTGATGTTAATGTTACAGTTTGTACTGAAAAAGTGAAAGGATAACCCTGGGATCGAATCCAGTACCCTTCGGTTCAGAGGCACACGTTCTTGCCTCTGAACCACCGAGGCTCTTCAAACTCTATCTATTAATTATTATAAATTTTTCATTGAACTTGTTAGGTTATTTAAACAATATTCTCATTTCTCAACTTGCTCAAATACAATGACAGACCCTCGGTTAATGTTAATGTTACAGTTTGTACTGAAAAAGTCAAAGGATAACCCTGGGATCGAACCCAGTACCCTTTGGTTCAGAGGCACACCATTCTTGCTTCTGAACCACTGAGGCTCTTTAAACTCTATCTATTTATTACTATAAATTTTTCATTGAATTTGTTAGGGTATTTAAACAATATTCTCATTTAAGAATATTTAAGTGCTAGTACGTGAACCAGCGATTCACAAGCTGTGTAGGACGTGGTGAGACTAAATGGGAACGTGAGCATAATGAGAAAAAAAATTCTGGACGCAGCAAGTGCGTTATGGTAGTGAATTTTCATAGAAATAATCTGGCCCCAAATATTTTATTATAACTTTTTTTCCTTGTAACATAGAAATTTAAACTTTGGTGTATAGTTTACTTTTTATATCGTAAAGCTACCTACCAAATTTGGTTATCATAGTTTTTTAATTTTTTAAGTTATTGGTGTGATACATACACTTCGTGCTCATTTGCAAAAATTATTTCCAAATTCAAAAGTCAGGATCTCCCCGTTAGTGAATTTTAATTTTTTTCTACGAAAATTCACTAAAAAGGAAAAAAACAAATGATCAAAAAATGTATTTAATTTACTGAAATAAAAGCAACATATATATAAGATTGCATCAGTACATCTCTGATTTTTCTAATATATATATATATATATATATATATATATATATATATATATATATATATATATATATATATATATATATGTTTGTACTTGAAAAGAAACGATTAAGATTAATGCCAGAACAAATCCAAGTACAAATATTTAAACAAAACTCAATCTAAGTCATACAAATGGACAAATTGTCAAACCATAGTGATAAAGACAGGAGACCAATACACACGACACAGTAATAACACGGAATATTCTGGAACTTTTTTGTCTAACCTATCTTTCACTTATCTTGAGCCGTTTAGGAGATAAGAATTATTTTTTAACAAATTTGGCAACTAGGGTCTGTTAAAAAAATATTTTTGTTTGAACCAGCATAGCTGGAGGCCTGATTTTTTGGTGGTTGTCCCTTATTATGTTGCTATATCATAAAATTTTATGCAAATTAAGTTGTTGGGTGCATAGAGGATGTCCATAATATAACAGACTTTTTGTAGAACATTGTATTGACCCCTGTATTTTATAGTCAAACCCGAAGGATCAGCTAATTCTCCATCTTCTACAAGTATATATGATGTTGTACTTATTTTTAGCGGTTTTGGCCTTATAAGCAAAAACAGAATAATGCAAGTAGCAATCAAGAAATAACTATTTAATTAATTGATTAATTTATGCAAAAAAGAGGTCGCTTTTATTTATTTGTTGAAAATAATACGATTTTAAAATAAAATAATACAAGTAGCAATCACATAACTAAACTATTCGAAACGTCCCCCACTAACTCTCAAACATACAAGAATTTGTTTCTCTGCATATGGTGTTGCTGCTTGTATCTCACAGGCCTCTAAAGACAGGAGTGCTTCTCTAACGCGATTTTGAAGCTCTTCCATAGTATGAATGGTGGTAAGCTAAACCAATTGTTTTATTCTACACCACAGATAAAAATCAAGTGTGGAAAGGTCTGGCGACCTTACGAGACAAACCCATGGACCTGATCAACGAATCCAATGATCTTAGCTGACAGTTCATTGGTAACATCATTTGGCTGTCGTAGCAACTAGTTAATACGATATCTTTCAGCATTTCAAGATCTAATTCGCCGAGAAAGTTAGATCAATATATATATATATATATATATATATATATATATATATATATATATATATATATATATATATATATATATATATATGTATATATATATATATATATATATATATATATATATATATATATATATATAACTGACCCGGACATGGGTGCTAGCTAGGGGTTCTGGTTAGCGTTCATTTGCTGAATGTTTTTAAAAAAATTCAAAAGTTGGGTTATCTTCACTAGTGCATGAGAGATGCCTATGTCTAAAAAGAACTTTTTGGTAAAACCAGCATAAGATAGTAACGAGTTTTTATTTTTGTTTGTCAGGAATAAGTATATATGAATTATTTTTTTTCCTGTCTGATAGTGCTGTCAAACAACGAATCTGACTCCGGAGAACTTTGAGTTGATTTGCCACATATAGTTAAATTTTGCTTAAAAATGACTTTTGCTGATTTGGTCGCTGACCCATGGTTATGGGCGATTTACGTCAATTTGACTTTTAATGTTGCTCTGGAACTAGCTGCGCAATTTCAAAATATAAAACAGCTTAGCTGAAATACTGTAGCTTTATCCAACAGCCATACATGTGAACTCAACTTCATATAAGTTCAAATAGCAAACTTTGGTTTCCTAGTGCTTGAGTCGCCACTAACTTGTAGTTAAAAATGAATCACGAGCACACAAGCGTCTTCAACAGCGAAACAAGCCAGGAAACTTTCCACATAAGCACGCTTCTTTCAGTCTAAACATGATGCTCGCCCCAGTTTATCTGGGTAGATTGCCGCAACGAAAATGCAGCTTCCAAGACGAGTGTATTCTTACAGCAGCCAGTCGAGCTATAAATGAAGCTTACGGTCTGAACTTAAACTAAATATACAGCGGCAGTAAATCTTGTTAAAATAAGAATGAGCAATTGAAAGCGCACAGTCTGCATTATTACTGGAATAACACATTTCGTCTTCTTATTTTTCATTTGAGTTTATTGCACTTAGAATGGCGTTACTTCTACTGTTTTAACTGCTGCAATCAGTCTTAGCGTTTTGTTGTTAATATTTCAGTACAGTAGGGAAGAGTATACGATTATTTTCTCCGACTCTAAATCATCTTGAGTTTCAACGTGGTTTGTAGCGAATTTCTTGTAAAACGAAAAATTCACTAATGAGAAGATCTGTGTTTATATATATATATATATATATATATATATATATATATATATATATATATATATATATATATATATATATATATATATATATATATATATATATATATATATATATATATATATGTATAGCTATCTTTTATATTTGTGAAAATATTCCGACTTTCTTTTTTTTTTTAGCTCCGATTATAAAAACTGTATTCTGTCAGATACAGGAGGCACAAAGAACGTAACAACTGATATTTATTGTGAAATGACAGGACAGCTAAGCGTTAATAAAATTTCGAATAGTTCTAACATATCGTCTTTTTTAGATATTTTTTTATGTTAATGACTGTGGTTTATTATTATTATTATTATCATCATCATCATCATCATTATTATTATTATTATTATTATTATTAGAGTTATGTAATATATAACAATAATAATAATAATAATAAACTACAGTCATTAACATAAAAAAAATAATCTAGAAAAGACGATACGTTAGAACTATTCGAAATTTTAGTGACGTTTATTTGTCATCTCGCAACAAATATCAGTTGTTACGTTATCTGTGCCTCCTGTATCTGACAGAATGCAATTTTTAAAATCCAAAGTAAAACAAATCACTATAACTCGAAAACTATCAACTATAGATATAGGGAGAACCATACAACATCGATGCAGAATTGAATGGCCTACCTGACCAATTCATAAAATATAGGGTGTTCTATCTGAAAATAACAAGTTATGCCACTTTAAAGTTAGATGTGTTGTAACCCAAAATAAATACACCATGCACAATGATAATAAATTATTTTTTAACTATTTTAAAGAACTGAATGTCGTCTATTGATATTTCGAATTTAAGGCAGGGAAAATCAAAGCGTAGCCCACAGCATACGTTTGAAGTAACATATAAATCGGAGCTAAAAAAATTAAAATCGTAATATTTTCACAAATATCAAAGATAGCTATAGTAAATGCTACACAAAGTTACACTTATTTTTTAATCTATATCCAAAAATGCAATAAAAAGTATAACACTCCATTTAAAATAACGAAGTTGATAGCTACTTCCGGTGCAACCGGAAATTCTGCAAAGCTGAATATATTTTGTCGATATAGCTTACATAATCATAAGAAAAGTTTGGTGAAAGTTTCTTCGGATAGCTCTAAGGCTAAGGAATATATAGAGGAATTACACACTATTGGGACGCCTGTATATATCGTACCAATAACTCAGAAAATAACAGAGCTATGACCAAATTTGGCACATATGTTTCTACTATCAAACTTACCCTATGTGTCGAAATTCATATCTCTAAGTTAAAATGAAAAAAAAAATGCTATAGACATTTAAAGAAAATTGGGTGCGTCTGGTGATCATAGGAAAGAACTAGAACACAACATTTTATGTAATTAACAAATATTACATACGAAGGTTAAGCTTTCTTGACGCAAAAGGGTCAACAAGTGGCAGAAAGAAGATTTTATAATTTTTCTTCTTTAACCGTCAAAGTCGCGATTTGAAACGTCAAAATTAGCAATTTTCAGACAACGAATTAAAAAAACGGATTATGTAGAATAAGTGTCCTAGTAAATGTGTTTTACAAAGCCTTTATTGTCAGATACTCTTTTTGATGCTTTGGCAGTAGTTAAAGTCTGTATTTCAGCAAATTTTCGTAGAAAAAATTTATTATTGTGAAGCTCGCGACTTATGAATTTTAAAAAGATTTCTGCAGATCAGCGCAAACTAGAACCCCAAACCCATATACCGGGTCAGTTTCAGTTTTTGTCTCTTTACATATATACAGGGTGACGCATTTATACGTTTCTAAGGTAAATGTCACTATATCCGATATTATACAAGATATGAAATATGTATATATATATATATATATATATATATATATATATATATATATATATATATATATATATATATATATATATATAGGGTGTCTTGAGCTGCATATTATAAACCAATTTTGATAATCACAGGCTGGCCCATAAGTCCCTGGTGATGCACACTTACTTTTTTCATCAAATTGTAATACATGTTTGTAAGGAAAACAATTTATATTATACATCGTTTTTGAGTTATTTCAATTGTTTTGCAACTTTACACCTTTTTGGGCACATATCACAAACATATATCATAAATTGTGATATGGTGTTATTACCAATAGAAAGCGGAGCCCCATCGAAATGACGCATTCAGACAGCTTTTTTTTGTATTACTCGTCGAAAAAATCGAGGTGCCGTATACAACCACGCTCAAATTGTGGCTGAATTTGAAGTTTTCGCAGAAGTATTTTTATTGTTTCGGTAGAAATCATTTTTAATGATTTTTGTGATATGTAGGTAATTAATAATAAATGTTTAGTAAGTTATTGTAAATCAAAAATCGTCGAATTTTGTGAAAAATATAATTTAGTCATTACTGAAGCACAATTTCTTGAAAAAAAAATTGTGAATTTTTTTTAAATTGTTGCAAATTTTCATATATTTTTTTAAAATTTTTGGTCCTAAAGCTGTTCGTGAATAATATTATCTTGACAGGTCTGTAAACTGCATGAAGAGGTTTGTTGGCCAGGAAAATTGGACGAGTTTTCTCTGGAACGTTTTAACTTTATTTTCGAAATAGGTTTGTATTTTTGAAACAACAAAGCTATTTTAATGAAAAATGGTACATTGTTAGTACTATATAGGTTATACTGCCAACCAAATGCCCCTCTTTTCAAAACAATAAATATTTTCCATTAAAAATATTTCTACGGGAATTCGCTACCATTGCTCCCTCTCCGCACAAGTTTCCAGAGTGTCGCATTCTAAGATGCGACGCCATAGCCTCATTTCTGATACAGATGGGAAGCGGTGGCTGCATCAGCAAGACTTCTAGGGCGGCTGAGGGTGTCGTCCTCATAGCGCTTGTGATACCCAGGATTGCCAGACTTTGGAGTTTGGCCAGCTTCTTGGATGCTACAATATAAGTGCTGTTTTATTTAAAAAAAACTTCTTTCGCCAATGACTTATGGGTCACCTTGCGATTGTCAGCATAATTTTGTATGATGCAGCTCAAAGCACACTATATATAACTTTTATAATATTTTCTTGTATCTTGTATAAAACGCATACATTGAGCTTTACAGTAAAAATGCATCACCCTGCTGTATATATGTAAGTATGTAAAAACTAGTTCGCACTCCGTTGAAGAAATATTTAAAAAATGCCAAAGTTGCGGTCTTCTCCGTAACGAATTTTGTCTATGAAAATTCGCGAAAAAGTATAGATCAATAAACCACAAACTTTATAAGTGAAACTAGTACTACTAATCATCAGAGAAGAGGTCTATTTAAAATTAATTTTCTGCAAACATTTGAGTGTGTGTGTGCGCGTGTTTGGGATGACCTCGGAAGCTTAAGTCCATTGGTCACAGACTTTTGAAGATTTTTGTTTGTTTGATTTCGTGGATACAATCATATGGATTTATTTTAAAACATTTTAGTAAAATCAAGGGCAATGATGGTTGGAGCTGTAACCTAATGCTTTGGAAAACACATTTATTGTGACAATTCTTCCAAATAGCACGCGTTTGTTTCAGGTTCTCCGTCTAGAGGTTACAAATTTTGACGTTTCAAATCGCGACTTTGACATTTTCAGAAGAAGAAGAATAAAAAGTATTTTTTCGGCTATTCCTTGAACTTTTCGCGTCATAAAAACTTAATTGTCTGCAATAGACAATACATTTTATTATCCATACAAAGTATTTTGGTTTTGTGCATTTTTCTGATCATCAGTGGCACCCAAATTTTTTTTATATGTCTCTAATTTTTTGCTTTTAACTTAGAGATCTGAATTTTGGCGTGTAGGGTAAGTTTAATAATCTAAACGTGAATACCAAATTTGGTTGCAATATCGTTATTATCTACGGTGATACAATATAAATTTTCCAGGGAATAACTGGTCCGATTTTCCTGGCTAACAACCTTACAAAAGTAAGATACCTACCAAATGTTGTAAAAATTGGCCCATTATTTCTTAAGTTATTGGTACGATATACATATATACATATATATATATATATATATATATATATATATATATATATATATATATATATATATATATATATATATATATATATATATATATATATATACAGATCACCCCATTAGCCACTTTTTAGCCAATTTTAATTAAGAAAAGTTCGGTAATAGAGACGTCACAATGAAAAGTTCTGAAAAAATTTCTTCAGATGAGCGCAAATTTGGGTCCCTAAAACGCAAAACCAAGGTCCGTTCATATTTTCCTACGCTGTGAATTTTAATTAAATTTGTATACAATATTTAGAGTTTTTCCAAATTAAAAAAATAAAATTCCACGCGCACATTGATTCATACAACAGGTATAAACCATACATCAACGGTAACCAAACTAAATATATACCAGGCATAAAACATACTACCCGAACCAACAAACGTGAAATCTCGGCCGAAATTGTGGTAAAGACAGACTACATGAAATTAAGAATATTCCAAATTATTGTTATTTAAATAGGGGACTCAATAAATTATTAAAACACACTATATCTTTAGTTTTATTAACGGCCCCAAATACAGTTTTAGCGCAGCATAGGTATATTATGCTGTGGCATTAAATAGCAAAAATGTAAACAAAAGCAATCTAAGTCACTATAAAAATGTTTCTAAAATAGTTTCTTTTATGTTTAAACTTAAACATAAAACGTCATGTAAGACCGAAAAAATCGTGGGATGTGTCTCACTGGTAATTATACTAATTCTGTACTTAATTGTTACGTATATTTTGAATATAATATCCCGGTCATGAAGCCTATGTAAAGTATCACGCAAATAAAACGTTAGTTGACGTGTGCCTAGATGGCGCAGCGGACTTCGTGCTTGTTTCCTAAGCAGAAGGTTACGTGATCGAATCCAGCTATTGGAATGTATGTTTGTTTGTGTTTTATTTTGACATTTGGAGAAACAATAGTGCACCGACTTCATACGTTTTGAACATGATTTCACTTTTGTTTAAAAATGTCACTATATCCGATATTATACAAGATATGAAATATGTATATATATATATATATATATATATATATATATATATATATATATATATATATATATATATATATATAGGGTGTCTTGAGCTGCATATTATAAACCAATTTTGATAATCACAGGCTGGCCCATAAGTCCCTGGTGATGCACACTTACTTTTTTCATCAAATTGTAATACATGTTTGTAAGGAAAACAATTTATATTATACATCGTTTTTGAGTTATTTCAATTGTTTTGCAACTTTACACCTTTTTGGGCACATATCACAAACATATATCATAAATTGTGATATGGTGTTATTACCAATAGAAAGCGGAGCCCCATCGAAATGACGCATTCAGACAGCTTTTTTTTTGTATTACTCGTCGAAAAAATCGAGGTGCCGTATACAACCACGCTCAAATTGTGGCTGAATTTGAAGTTTTCGCAGAAGTATTTTTATTGTTTCGGTAGAAATCATTTTTAATGATTTTTGTGATATGTAGGTAATTAATAATAAATGTTTAGTAAGTTATTGTAAATCAAAAATCGTCGAATTTTGTGAAAAATATAATTTAGTCATTACTGAAGCACAATTTCTTGAAAAAAAAATTGTGAATTTTTTTTAAATTGTTGCAAATTTTCATATATTTTTTTAAAATTTTTGGTCCTAAAGCTGTTCGTGAATAATATTATCTTGACAGGTCTGTAAACTGCATGAAGAGGTTTGTTGGCCAGGAAAATTGGACGAGTTTTCTCTGGAACGTTTTAACTTTATTTTCGAAATAGGTTTGTATTTTTGAAACAACAAAGCTATTTTAATGAAAAATGGTACATTGTTAGTACTATATAGGTTATACTGCCAACCAAATGCCCCTCTTTTCAAAACAATAAATATTTTCCATTAAAAATATTTCTACGGGAATTCGCTACCATTGCTCCCTCTCCGCACAAGTTTCCAGAGTGTCGCATTCTAAGATGCGACGCCATAGCCTCATTTCTGATACAGATGGGAAGCGGTGGCTGCATCAGCAAGACTTCTAGGGCGGCTGAGGGTGTCGTCCTCATAGCGCTTGTGATACCCAGGATTGCCAGACTTTGGAGTTTGGCCAGCTTCTTGGATGCTACAATATAAGTGCTGTTTTATTTAAAAAAAACTTCTTTCGCCAATGACTTATGGGTCACCTTGCGATTGTCAGCATAATTTTGTATGATGCAGCTCAAAGCACACTATATATAACTTTTATAATATTTTCTTGTATCTTGTATAAAACGCATACATTGAGCTTTACAGTAAAAATGCATCACCCTGCTGTATATATGTAAGTATGTAAAAACTAGTTCGCACTCCGTTGAAGAAATATTTAAAAAATGCCAAAGTTGCGGTCTTCTCCGTAACGAATTTTGTCTATGAAAATTCGCGAAAAAGTATAGATCAATAAACCACAAACTTTATAAGTGAAACTAGTACTACTAATCATCAGAGAAGAGGTCTATTTAAAATTAATTTTCTGCAAACATTTGAGTGTGTGTGTGCGCGTGTTTGGGATGACCTCGGAAGCTTAAGTCCATTGGTCACAGACTTTTGAAGATTTTTGTTTGTTTGATTTCGTGGATACAATCATATGGATTTATTTTAAAACATTTTAGTAAAATCAAGGGCAATGATGGTTGGAGCTGTAACCTAATGCTTTGGAAAACACATTTATTGTGACAATTCTTCCAAATAGCACGCGTTTGTTTCAGGTTCTCCGTCTAGAGGTTACAAATTTTGACGTTTCAAATCGCGACTTTGACATTTTCAGAAGAAGAAGAATAAAAAGTATTTTTTCGGCTATTCCTTGAACTTTTCGCGTCATAAAAACTTAATTGTCTGCAATAGACAATACATTTTATTATCCATACAAAGTATTTTGGTTTTGTGCATTTTTCTGATCATCAGTGGCACCCAAATTTTTTTTATATGTCTAATTTTTTGCTTTTAACTTAGAGATCTGAATTTTGGCGTGTAGGGTAAGTTTAATAATCTAAACGTGAATACCAAATTTGGTTGCAATATCGTTATTATCTACGGTGATACAATATAAATTTTCCAGGGAATAACTGGTCCGATTTTCCTGGCTAACAACCTTACAAAAGTAAGATACCTACCAAATGTTGTAAAAATTGGCCCATTATTTCTTAAGTTATTGGTACGATATACATATATACATATATATATATATATATATATATATATATATATATATATATATATATATATATATATATATATATATATATATATATATATATATATATATATATATATATATATATATATATATATATATATACAGATCACCCCATTAGCCACTTTTTAGCCAATTTTAATTAAGAAAAGTTCGGTAATAGAGACGTCACAATGAAAAGTTCTGAAAAAATTTCTTCAGATGAGCGCAAATTTGGGTCCCTAAAACGCAAAACCAAGGTCCGTTCATATTTTCCTACGCTGTGAATTTTAATTAAATTTGTATACAATATTTAGAGTTTTTCCAAATTAAAAAAATAAAATTCCACGCGCACATTGATTCATACAACAGGTATAAACCATACATCAACGGTAACCAAACTAAATATATACCAGGCATAAAACATACTACCCGAACCAACAAACGTGAAATCTCGGCCGAAATTGTGGTAAAGACAGACTACATGAAATTAAGAATATTCCAAATTATTGTTATTTAAATAGGGGACTCAATAAATTATTAAAACACACTATATCTTTAGTTTTATTAACGGCCCCAAATACAGTTTTAGCGCAGCATAGGTATATTATGCTGTGGCATTAAATAGCAAAAATGTAAACAAAAGCAATCTAAGTCACTATAAAAATGTTTCTAAAATAGTTTCTTTTATGTTTAAACTTAAACATAAAACGTCATGTAAGACCGAAAAAATCGTGGGATGTGTCTCACTGGTAATTATACTAATTCTGTACTTAATTGTTACGTATATTTTGAATATAATATCCCGGTCATGAAGCCTATGTAAAGTATCACGCAAATAAAACGTTAGTTGACGTGTGCCTAGATGGCGCAGCGGACTTCGTGCTTGTTTCCTAAGCAGAAGGTTACGTGATCGAATCCAGCTATTGGAATGTATGTTTGTTTGTGTTTTATTTTGACATTTGGAGAAACAATAGTGCACCGACTTCATACGTTTTGAACATGATTTCACTTTTGTTTAAAACGCATAAATAAGTTTGCCACCTTTGAGTCTGAAATTTCAACTTTGTTATTGTCGATATTGAAAAAATCGATTTGATTAGGTTGACTAAAACAAAATCATACTGGCGATTAATAAGTAAAAATAACTGCTACGTTTATAATTTGGCAGATACTTTACTTTTCTAAATATGATTTAAGTTTCCGCTTGGAAATCTTCTGTATAACTTTAGTGAAACTTGTAATGCGAGTTTCTTTTAAAGAGACTTACATTATCCACAGATATAGCAAAATTTAGTTCTCTAGCTTAATAGAAAATTGAGTTTTGGGCATTTTTCTCAAAAGGAGTTCGAACGCAAGATTTTTAATTATAATAGAAGTTAGGTTCGATGGTAACACTTTCAAAAGAATTCTTCAAATGTGAGCGTACTAGGACCGCTAAAACCGATCTTCAAAGTCTGGGTAACTTTAACGTATTGAATTTACTAATATGCCGTATAATAATAGTGTACAATTCTTACGAAAATCCGCTACTATAACGCACCTTCTGCGTCCCGAATTTTCTTTCTAATTCAAGAAGTATAGAAAAAGCCCCTGAAAAAAACCACAATTCTGAAAAAACTAAAAGTGAAAAAATCACATTAATTTCGCTACGTAAGCAAATGTCGTTTGACATATTGTAATTTGGACAAGACAACGTCTGTGGGGTGAGCTAGTATATAATAATAGGTGTATATCATGCCCTTGCGATGTAGATTTTCTTTATTTTCTGCAGCGTGCACATGCAAACATTTTACATCAAAGAATATAAACCCGGTTATAAGCGTCCTTCGTTAAATGTTGTATATTTTAAGATCCATTTAGTGTTGCGGCGATATATCTACGTACAGCGGCCTTTAGTAATCCGTATGAGAAAAGACCCTTTGTAAATGTTGCTTTGATGAGCAAAATATGCCTGTAATTGCATCCACTGGCGTCTGTCTGTTAGGAGAAAAAGCAGGATAAAGAAATAAAAGAGGAAAGCATAAGCCTTTGCCAACGGCATATAAATGTGTTAATTAGTAAAAGTTCTAACCATATAAGGGTGTGAGTAAATAAGGTGAACCGTTGTGTTTCGACCTTCTGCGAGATACCGGACATAATGCGATTATCACTATACGATAGGTAAGCAATCCCCGAGATAGATTGGGTGATAACAGCCATCTCTCTCAGTTAAGGCCCTCACATTGGAGCTAATAGCTAACAAATCAACCGTGAAATGACGTTGATTTCCTTCATCCCTCGGTCCTCTACGGCACTCCAGATCCAACAGACGGAAAGACGAAGATGCTCCTAATCGATATCCTTCTTTTTCAATCGTGAATATTACAAATCCAATCATTCTTTGTCGTTGATCTTTGATTCTCGAAGAAGACGTGATACTTTTACTTTTAATGGATTCCCACAGCGGATACTTTCAAAGTAAATCGCAGTCGTTTCCAGTGACTTCTTTTAGTTACTGGTTGGGAACGAATGAAGTACCTACGGGGTCTGTTTAAAATGTTATATTAGCAATCATTTATTAAGAACATTCGCTACTAGAGAGATAAGGCTGTCAAGGCTTTGGAAAAATTGCTTTAAATCATCGCGAATTAGGGCCTCTGGAATCCAAAACCAAGGTCCGTTAAAATTTTTATATGTTTGTATAAATATATCCATATATATATATATATATATATATATATATATATATATATATATATATATATATCCTAGCGATAACTCAAAAAATACTAAACTGATTTCAATCAAATTTGGCAAAAATGTTGTTTGGGCGAAAACCGAGGTCGAGTTCGATAATCAGCCTTTATGCTCAGGTTTTTCCGGTGGAAAATCTGGGAAAACTTTTCTAAAACGCTATATTTCGGTAAGTGTCAGCGTAACTGGAATGAGATTTCACATGTGTCTAGAAATGGTGCAGATAACCCTATGTTGTGAATTTTAAGTAATTTGGTACACAATCTTTAGAGTGTTTTCCAAATCAAAAATAAAATCACAAAGAGATACGTTGAAACGATTTAGTAGTTAAAGTACAATGTCTGAGAGACAGAGTAGTTAACTGCACGGCGTAGATTAATTCATACAACAGGTATAAACCAAACATCAACGGTAACCAAACTAAATATATACCACGCAGAAAACATTCAACCCAAACCAACTATCGTGAAATCTCAGCCGCAATTATAGAAAATGACAGACGACATGAAATTAAAAATTTGCGAAGTGATTGTTATTTAACTGGGGGATTCAATCAATTATTAAAATACACTATATTTGTAGCTTTATTAACGGACCCAAATACAGTTCTAGCGCAGCATAAGTATATTAGGCCGGCGCATAATATAGCAGAAATTTAAACAAAATCAAGCCAAGTCTATTTAAAAATGATTATAAAATATTTCCTTATATCTTTAAACTTAAACATAAGACGTCATATAAGACCGAAACAGTCGTGGGATGTATTTCAATGGTAATTCTACTTATTCGCTAATTAATAATTGTTACGTATGCTTTAAATATAATATCCCGGGAATGAAGCCGATCTAAAGTATCACACGAATAAAACGTTAGTTGCCTCCTAAGCAGAAGGTTACATGATCGAGTCCAGCCCGATGAATGTATGTTTTTTGTGTTTTATTTTGACGTTTGGAAAAACAATAGTGCGCAGATTTCATACGTTTTGAACAAGACCTCATTTTTCTTTAAAACGCCTGAATAAGTTTGTCACCTTTGAGTCTGAATCTGATCACGCAAATAAAACGTTAGTTGACGGGTGTCTATATGGCGTAGGGGGCATCGGGCTTGCCTCCTGAGCAGAGGGTTACGCGATCGAATCCAGCTCGATGACTGTATATTTTTTATGTTTTATTTTGACATTTGGAATAGTGCACAGATTTCATACGTTTTGAACAAGTTCTCATTTGTGATTAAATCGCCTAAATAAGTTTGTCCCCTTTGAGTCTGCAAATATAATTTTGTAGTTGTTGATATTGAAAAAACTGGTTTAATTAGGTTGACTAAAACGAAATCATACTGGCGATTAATTACGAAAAATAACTGCAACGTTTATAATTTGGCAGATACTTCACTTTTCTAAATATGAATTAAGATTTCTTCTGGAAAACTTCTGTATACGTTTAATGAAATTTGTATTACAAGTTTCTTTTAAAGAGACTAACACTATCTACTGATATAGCAAAATTCAGTTCTTTACCTTCATAGAGTTTCAATTGAGTTTTTCGCATTTTTCTCAAAAGGAGTTAGAGCGCAAGATTTATTCGATAATAGAGAGATATCGATTGAAACGCTTTCAAAAGGATTCTTCAAATGTGCGCGTACTAGGACCTCTAAAATTGATCTTTAAAATCTGTGTAAGTTTAAAGTATTACCTTTACTAATATTCCGTATAATAATAGTGTATAATTATTATGAAAGTTCATTACTATGACGCACTTGCTGCGTCCCGAAATTTTTGACTTAATCAAAAATGTCCTTAAATTTTGATCATAAAAAGAAAATGCCGCAAATTGCACATGACCATTTTTATTTTATAAAAGAGAAGCTTTTTGGGGATTTTAACTTGATAGTACTCGTAAGGCTAAATGTATTCTCACCATAATTAGAGCTCGTCAGTACGGTATACCAATGATAACAAGAGCACACTTATAAAGTAGTACGACTATGGTAGCCTCCCTCCTAGGACATTGTGGTATGTACGGCAGGGTCCCCATCTAGGCGCGCAACCAGGTAGCATGTTGTTACGACACAAAATGTTATAAAATAGAGACTGTGTACAACCAACTAGCATTTGTATAAATTGTTAGCCCTGGCTCATTTCTTAGTCTTACCTAGTCCTTCACTGTCCTAGGAGGCTGGCTACCATAGCCGTATTAGTGACGAGATCTAATTAGAGCGAAACCGGTCCCCAGTTCTAATTGTGGTGAGAATACATCTAGCCTTACATGCATTGTCCCTATATTATGGAAGAAATGGGCCAGTGCTGACAATTTACACAATAGTTAGTTGGTTGTACACAGTATTTGTTTTATAACATTTTGTTTGTTTGGAGCTGTCATGATAACATACTAACTGGTTCCGCACCGAGATGGTGACCCTGTCGTACATCTCCCAATGTCCTTGATAATACTCACCAGATACGATTCGTAAAAAATCCTGGACGCAGCAAGTGCGTTATGGTAGTGAATTTTCATAGAAGTGAACTGGCACAAAATATTGGATTATAACTTATTTTATTGTAACATAGAAATTTAAATTTTGGTGTATAGTTTACTTTTTATATCGAAAACCCACCCACTAAATTTGGTTATCAGAGCTTTCTTATTTTTTAAGATAAAAATTTTTTTCGAATGAAAACTCACAATTTTCCCGGAAAACCTCGTTTGATTCTCCTGACTAACAAACTTGTCCAAGCCATTTACAAAAGGAAGGTACATGCCAAATTTTATCAAAATCAAAATCAAAATTACTTTTTGAGTTATCGGTGTGACACACACACACACACACATGTATATATATATATATATATATATATATATATATATATATATATATATATATATATATATATATATATATATATATATATATATATATATATATATATTTGGAATATTGCACTAAACTGTAATCAATTTTAAATATGCACTTTATTTGTTTACTGTACGTTTGTGATTTATTATTGGTTTGCGTCGACTGCAGTTTTGAACCGTCCCGGTTCATCATCAGCACGCTACTGACTGTTATCGCTCCTGTGTGATCTATGTCTGAGATTGTACGTGGCGCCTGCGCCGTGAGCCTCTATTGGTCGGTTTACTGTTTGATTGTGCCTTCGGACTGTGTCGTGTGTATCGGTCTCCTGTCTTGATCACTGTGGTTTTATAATTTGTCAATTTGTATGGCCTTTATTAAGTTTTGTTTAAATGTTTGTACATGAATCTGTTCTGGCATTAATTGTTTCTTATTGTTTGTTTGTTGAGTGTAGCACTGTTCCCAGATTTCCATTTTTTTTGTGGTCTTTAACATGTTTCATTAGTTGTAATTGGGTGATGTTTGGTTTTTGGTGTTTTGTGTTGTGAATGTGTGTAGCTACGTTTGATTTGTAGCTAGGTATATGAATTTTATCTAACGCTGTTATATGTTCCTTGAATCTTGTTTCTATTGATTCCTATATATGGGAATGACAAAAAAATCAATAGAGACAAGATTCAAGGAACATATAACAGCATTAGATAATTGAATCTTGTTTCTATTGATTTTTTGTCATTCCTATATATAGGTCATTCCTATATATAGGAATGACAAAAAAATTAATAGAAACAAAGTAGATAGGGCGCCACCTGGGCTCATCCCCTCCACTTTTTACTGCGCATGCGCGATGACGTCATGCGCATGCGCTGACCTGCGCAGACCTGTGACAGTTGACAGCTGACCTGTCAGATTTGACAGGTGTCAAATGTCACTGACCTGACAGCTGTCAACGTCAGCTGTCACCTGACCTGACATGTGTCAACGTCAAATGTCACCTGACCTGTCAGATGACGTCACAAGCATTCCAAGATGGCTGACCTGTCATAGACAGCCGCAACCCGGGTCTCTATGGAACTGTCTGACCTGAGATGACGTCACAAGCATTCCAAGATGGCTGACCTGTCATAGACAGCTGCAACCCCGGGTTCTCTCTATGGAACTAACCTGTGATGACGTCACAAGCGTTCCAAGATGTCTGACCTGTGTGTCCATAGATATCTACAAGTCAGGTCTCCATGTGTGTTTGTCGAATACCATTTGTCTGATTGTTTATTAAGGTTATGTATTTGTTTATTAAGGTTATGTTCACACACGTGTCATCTGTTTGTTTATTAAGGTTATGTTTTGTTTATTAAGGTTATGTTCGTAAACACAGCTGTTTGTTTGTTTATTGTGTTGTTAAGGTGTATTTTGTTTATTAAGGTTATGTTCGTAAACACAGCTGTTTGGTTTGTTTATTGTGTGTGGTAAGGTGTATTGAAGTTTGTTAGGGTATTTCGTTTTTGGCGGGAAATTTGAATTTGTTTGAAAATTTCTGTCTGTTGTGTCCAGAGATATGACTCATCGAGCTAGAGAATATTCTATTTGTAAAGTTGTAGAGTGTAGAGAATATTCTCTAGCTCGATGGGAGACATCTGTTGGACACAGTCATTCGGTTTAGTCACACACACATACATATATGAGGAAGATATATTGAGCGGGTAATTTGAAATTTTGAATTTAATTTGAAATATGATTTTTGAAAGAAAAGCATTCGCCAGAAATTAGATTTGAACCCCCAACCATACAACTTACTAAGATATGCAAACGTCGCTAAACCGATTATGCTATTCAGACATACGATGAAAGTTTGTTATCAGTGGGTATATATAAAACAAAAACCTGTTACATAAAACGAGTTTATGAGGCTGCTGAGTTTGTGTGTGTAGGCAGGGGGTGTATCTCTATTACATTCCAATTGAATAATAGGAACTGTAATGTTAAAAACAATTGTTTATTTATAGTAAAAAGAAATTTAAAACACGTACCAATTTACCTATCTAATATCATTTAATAACAAAAACGTTTCAAGTAAACTATATCAATAAGAAAAACGTATTTACATCTAGATATGTTAATGAGTTTATTTTAATAGCCTAATAAAACTCGGGGACTTGGTTTTATTGCCGGCGTGTTTGTTTATGTTAGTGTGTTTGTATTTTGAATGAATGAATCTAAATTTATATAGGGAGTGATCAAAAACACACAAGTAACAAAACTCAATTTAAAACAACTAAATTAAACTTTGATATACGAGGATTGTTTGATAAGTATTGTTTGTATGTAAACATAAATAATATAATACACAGTTGTTTAATGACATCCACTTGAACCAAACAAAACATATAGACGCTGTTGTTGATTGTTAACACACACACACACACGTCATGACAGCTCGAAGTCTTTGCTTAGACTGACAGAGCTGTGTAATAAAAGACAGACAATTGATTGCCCAACAAGTATCTTAGATAATCTTGTTTGAGCTTGTACAGCTGTTGAACAAACACGTCATGACAGCTCGAAGTCTTTGCTTAGACTGACAGACAGAAAGGGGTTAATAAAAATGCAACAAAATAAAAATAAAACAACTGTTTTACATACAATAAAAATTTATTAGGATTAATTAAGTTGTACATATTGATACATAAATGACATACAATTATTACATAATGGCTCTAACGATGCCCGTTAGAGGTTTATATTCCATTACACTGTCATGAATAACCAGACAATAAACACGAGTATTTTTTGGGAAGTTGGCGTGACTCATAAACTCCACCTTAATGTCCACCGTTGAAGACTTGATTGACTCGTTCTGGTGCTGACAGTCAATCACAAATAGAGCTCTGTCTTTAAACTCGTCATAATTCAAGATAGGCTCCGACATGTTTTTATAACAGAAGCTTTTTTGAAAATCTGTATACATGTTATAGGCTTCTGCATATTTCGATTTCTCAAAATCCATATTCATAGATTCATAAGGGTAGCATTCTGAATTTAGAAACACTCTGAGGTCCAACATACCAATGTTATCGAAATAGTCTGACCTCTTCTTCACGTTATCCTTACGATCTGTTTGAAATGCTATAATCACATATCGAGGTCTTTCCAAGTTGGTTGCAGTTTTAACAGCCCACACATCTCTGTTGATATCTCTGAGTGCTGGTAACTCGTATATGTCCCATTTACGGTATGCGAGAAATATAGAGGTGTCTTTGGCTATTTTATCCATCAGTTCCAATTTCATTTTATCATTGGGAAAGACATGTTTTACCTTTAAAAACATATTGGTTACGGTAATTTTTGCTCGTGCCGTACCTGTGCTGTAATAGCCATTGGAATCGTTTCGACTTCTTGTAAAGCGGAAAGTATGTTTGCCACAGAGAACTCCTTTGAAATGATGAAAGAAACTGAAGAGGAACCAGACAGGTATGAGCATGTGAAACTTGTTATCATTTAAGGTGATGTGCTCCGACGACACATTCAGACCGGCGTTGCTAAGAGATTGGGCTTCATTCTTACTGAACGATAGCAGACTTTTGATGATGGTTGTGGTGTATGGGTCTCGCACTCGTTCCACTTCCTTGTTATTTAACTCATAGGTCATTGATTCAAACAGAGCTGCTCCTCCATTATTTGACAGATAACAAGCACCAGTGGCATTTTGGATTGCTACAGGTTCCAGAGCACCTTCGATTATTAGAGCTGACTCGGCCAGACATACGAACGCATCTTGTTGGTTGATGGCTATTTCAATTTCATCGCTGTTACCAAACGATTTAGTTGGTGAATAGTAAGAGCGCAGCTCTTCTCGATCGATGCCATCATCAAACACGGGTTCTTTGAATATTTCTAGTTTTGACGACATGATAACCCAGGCTTTGCAGGAACTCAATATTATCGGGACGAAGCGTACCCTTTGACGTGTCTGACTCAACTGAATTTGATGTGGTAGATGCACTTGCTTTTATATCCCTGAAGACCAACATACTAAGCAACTTTTATAAGTTTCAAGCGAACAGACACCTCTTCACCTTGAAAGTTGACAGGAACTGAATCTTGGTCGACGATGTCGATGCTTATATTGGAAATCTCTTGCTTGTTCACCGGCAAGTAAATTAAATTTTTAGGTTCTATGTCGATTGCGTAGCCAGGATCAACCATCGGAGCAAACTCATACAGCGTATGTGAGGGTTGTCCGTTATAATAGGAACCAGACACAATATTGGTTTCGATGCGAATCTGTCTAACATCCACTATATCAACAGGTAAATCAGATTCATAAAAGGTGTCCGGCTGAAGAACTTGTTTTGAAAAGCCCAACATTCGCCCAATCGAACCATCAAATTCAAAACTGACATTTGTATAACACTTTAGTCTGCATTTGATGGTGTTCGGATTAGGTCTCAGAATCAGAGCCTGTTGCTTTTGTTCGTGTGTTGCTGTAGCACCAACAAGTTCATTTTGAAGTAACTCTTCCAAGTGTGTTATTTCATAAGCACCGGTGGGTATCGTGATGGTTCGCCAACCGGTTCCTTCTTTTACATGAAATTTGTTTTTACCTTCATAGATGTTGGGTATGTTGTTGTAGGTGTGAAAGCCTATCAAGGCAACAGCATAATTACCATCCAAAACAATTGGTGGATGGTAGTCTGACGACAGATGGGAGCTGCGGTCTTTCAACACAAAGGTGTGCGCCATGACTGATACACACAGGCTACTGTTTCAGTCTTTTATTGCATTGGTTTTTGCAGATACAACCCATAACCGTAGCGCTGTTTCTTGAGATACATGCCTTTGCCCAGTCTCTTGCATTTTGGCTTAAATTTCAAGCCACTCCCTCTCCTACCCATCGCGATGGCTTCCATTGTTTTGTTGTGTCGTTCTTCCTCCTCTAGTTTCTGTTTCGCAGACTTGGCATCGTTCACGGCTTTGGCAATACCTGCAGCACCGCCACCCAGAGCTCCTAGTGCTGACAGCCCACCAAATATAAGAGGCAACAACGGAAGGAAGCCTCCACTTTTAGGTATTGGAATAACTCGAGGTTTCTGCACATTCTTACGTCCACCAATGTTTCTAACGATTGTATGAGCTATATCAAACACGGCGTTCGCTGTTGGAATAAGGTTTCTATCTTTTATAACTTCCTCAATCAGACTTAGTATGTTTTTAAAGGGGACCTTCTTCTTTGGCTTCGAGTTGATTACATAAAACCCCTCATCAAGTTTTCTGTTAACTTTCATGGTGTTTGTAACGCTAGCAACGTTTCAGCAAAACCTGTATCTGTCTTTGTTAATAACAACCCTCACTCTGTGACACCAACATGCATACTGACTGGGTGTCTCACTTGCATTCATATATATATACACACCCAAAAAATATAGTTTAGTTTAAGTTAAGATGCGTACCAGCAAACACGCTTCTGCCTTACCCATTACAAATATAGACGATGTTGTTACGGACACAGCTCAACAACAACTGAGGCATGGTCCTCTCTTTCCAAACACCGTTCGCTGTATCATATGTGGTCCGAGTGGTTGTGGTAAAACTAATGTCATGCTGAGTTTATTGTTTGAAGCAAACGGTTTAAAATTTGATAACGTGTATGTGTATTCAAAGTCTCTGTATCAACCGAAATACAAGATGTTAAAGGAGGTGATGAATGCAACAAAAGGTGTTGGTTACTATCCTTATAGAGAAAACGATGAAATATTAGATCCGGCAGATGCCAAGGACAACTCTGTGTTTATATTTGATGATGTAGCTTGTGACAAACAAGATAAAATAAGAGCATACTTCAGTATGGGCAGACATAAGAATATTGATTCATTCTATCTCTGTCAAACATATACACGAATACCCAAGCATCTGGTACGTGACAACACCAATGTTATTGTGTTATTCAAGCAAGATGAAACCAATTTAAAACATGTGTACGACGATCATGTAACCACCGATATGGACTTTAAACAATTTAAAACTATCTGCCACCAATGCTGGAAAGATAATAAGTATGGTGTGTTGGTGATTGTGAAGGAAAACGATGTACACAAAGGTCGATATAGAAAAGGATTCGATAGATATATATTATTCTAACAATGGTAGACAGGACAGACAGCTGTCTAACACAGCTGTCATACAGGTGTCTAACACAGGTGTCTAACACAGCTGTCTAACACAGCTGTCTAACAGACAGCTGTCTAACACACAGCTGTCTAACACACAGCTGTCTAACAGACAGCTGTCTAACAGACAGCTGTCTAACACACAGCTGTCTAACACACAGCTGTCTAACAGACAGCTGTCTAACAGACAGCTGTCTAACACACAGCTGTCTAACACACAGCTGTCTAACAGACAGCTGTCTAACAGACAGCTGTCTAACACACAGCTGTCTAACAGACAGCTGTCTAACACACAGCTGTCTAACAGACAGCTGTCTAACAGACAGCTGTCTAACACACAGCTGTCTAACACACAGCTGTCTAACAGACAGCTGTCTAACACAGCTGTCTAACAAGACAGCCGGACATCGTGATAAATAAGAAGGCATGTACCGTGACGGAGTCAGTATATGTTAAACCACCACACAACCTGTATCGCTCAACCAAATGATTAGACCGTCTGGTAACACCAAACAGTTGTAGCACAATGGAAGTGTTGGGTAAGGAAGAGCAAAAAGTTAAGAAAAGGATTTTACAACTTGCTGACAATATTCGAAAAAAACATTTAATGCTTAAACTTAACAGAGCTGAGAATGATGATGCTCTGCAACGTTTATATAAACCACTTGTTGACCCCCTAAGTGAAATATCTAAAAACACAGCAGCACTGCAGCAGCAGCAGCCACCGCAACCACTAAAGGCTGAACAAATCAAAGACGAAGTCGATATACCAGAAACGAAACGCCAAGTAGAGTTCCTGAAAGACCATGAAGTTTTTGAAGCTGAACCAAGGGAAGAGGCTGAGGCGGCAAGTTCCGATGAGGATATCCCAACATTTGAAGAGCTTGAGGCCGACCTACAAACTGTCACAACCAACCCTGCATATCAAGAATTTTTGGAGCAATATCCTGACCGAGTTCGATATTATGTAGACAAGTATTTTACTGAACCACCAAGGCTCGGTACCATTGATCAAACGTATGGTGCCCGCTACGCTAAAGATACCGGTAGCTGGAGTCTTGGTAACAAACACTTAGACTTTACTGATGCTGAGATTCAACTGGGCCAAAGGAGATACCCGCAAACACAAGGTTTGCTAGAATTGTTATTTATGAAAAGACCCCGGGGGTATACTTATGACGATCTTCAACACTATAGAGATATTCTAGAAGCAACTAGTGTTTATAAAATGAACTATGATCCTAACGCACGAACCAAGGGTTGTTCCTCTGAAAAGTATCTGACTCTAATAAAACCAGTGATAAATCCACGAGGTCGTAGATCCTCAACACCTCAAGGTTTTGGTTACACCTACGAGGAAGACGATGACGACAGCACCGACAGACATCGTAACAAAAAACAAAAGACTGAACTTAAAACTCAGAGTGATAAGAGCAGCGATAGCAACGGCATGAGCCCAAACAACATCAGCACCAACAACTATATGATACAAAATAACAAACAAATAGCCTATGTGTATTGGAATGACATAAACGAGTTGGTTGACAGACTTAGACTTTTAGTGGCTTCCCAAGTTGCAGGTAATACTGCTCATAACAACGAAATTCAGTCAATCTTGGAAGAACTAAAAGAAGCTAGTGTTATCACCTAGTAAGCCCACAGCCATGAAGAGACACCGACGACAACAACAACAACAGCACCAACGCAACACTGAACCATCTAATGTTAATAATTCTATAAATGTATTCCAACAAAGAGTTTACATACTTGTACTTAGAATCAAATAAAAGTCTTTGTTAAAATTAATGTGTTTTTATTTTGTAATACAATTAAAAAGTATGTCTTAAAGCAATAATATCCTGAACAAACTTATCTTGTGGTACATCTGCTAAAATACATGGATGATGTCATACTTCTAACGACTGTATTCTAGACAAGCTCAAACACGAATAATGTAGGGGTTATTGAACAGATATAACACAAGGTCATCAACTGACAGGTTGTTTACCTTTAAGAGGGCCTCTCTCTTGTGTATATTAAACAGATACACAGACAAGCTCAAACAGGATCAAGGTTAACAACTGTAAAACGTTGTTTATCCTTCAAGAGACAGAGACACTTGTTCAGTATGTGTTAAGTCGTGAAACAAGGATGACGTCTCTTGCTGTATGTAAGTACACTCTTATTATTATGTGTGTTTGCATTCAAATAACAAATACAAACATAACCTTACTAAACAATCAGATGATTGGTAATCAACATGTATACAAACACCTAACCTCATATGTCAACAACAACTGGCTTTGTTTTATATATACAACAGCGAACAAACTTTTAACGTGTGTGTCTGTGGAGCTATTGGTTTAGGGACAGTGTATATATGTAAAGCAAACAACGGCTGATTCGAGGTTCGTGGGTTCAAATCTAAGTTCAGGCGAATGCTTTTCTTTCAAATACACATGCATCTGTCAGTTTAAGCAAAGACTTTGAACTGTCATGACGTGTTTGTTAAACAGCATGTATAAGCTTCAACAATGGCAATCAGTTGTCTGTCTGTTTGTATCCTCAACACAGAAGACACCTGTTCAGTAGTGTGTGTATTAAGCTGTGAAAGAAGGCTGACGTCTCTTGTTGTATGTAAGTACACTCTTGTATTATCTCTGTTTGCATTCAAATAACAAATACAAACATAACCTTAACAAACAATCATATGACTGGTAATCAACACGTGTGTGAACATAACCTTAATAAACAAATACAGACAGCTGTGTGTGTGTACGAACATAACCTTAATCAACAAATACAAACATAACCTTAATAAACAATCAAAATGGCTTGGTAATCAGTCTGTATACGAACACCTAACCTTAATAAACAAATACATACATAACCTTAATAAACAAATACAAACATAACCTCAATAAACAATCAGATGGCGGGTACTAAGCATGTCATACAACACTTAACCTAAATAAACAATCAGACAGATGGTATTCTTCAAATACACACATGGAGACCTGACTTGTAGATATCTATGGACACAGGTCAGACGGAACATCTTACGTCATTACAAGACAGTTAATACCTAACCTGGCTTGTGGCTATCTATGGACACAGGTCAGACGGAACATCTTACGTCATCACAAGACAGTTAATACCTAACCTGGCTTGTGGCTATCTATGGACACAGGTCAGCCATCTTGGAATGCTTGTGACGTCATCTCAGGTTAGTTCCATAGAGAGAGAACCCCGGAGTTGCAGATGTCTCTTACAGGTCAGCCATCTTGGAATGCTTGTGACGTCATCTCAGGTTAGTTCCATAGAGAGAACCCGGCTTGCGACTGTCTATGACAGGTCAGCCATCTTGGAATGCTTGTGACGTCATCTGACAGGTCAGGTGACATTTGACGTTGACACATGTCAGGTCAGGTGACAGCTGACGTTGACAGCTGTCAGGTCAGTGACATTTGACACCTGTCAAATCTGACAGGTCAGCTGTCAACTGTCACAGGTCTGCGCAGGTCAGCGCATGCGCATGATGACTCGCGCATGCGCAGTAAAAAGTGGAGGGGATAAGCCCAGGTGGCGCCCTATCTACTAAACAAGATTCAAGGAACATGTAACAGCATCAGATAAAAATCCACATACCTAACTACAAACCAAACGTAGCTACACAACACCAAAAACCAGACATCACCCAATTACAACTAATGAAACCTGTTAAGGATCACAAAAACATATGGAAATCTAGGAACAATACCACATTCAACAAACAAACAATAAGAAACAATTGCTGCCAGAACAAATCCAAGTACAAACATTTAAACAAAACTTAATAAAGGCCATACAAATAGACAAATTATCAAAGCACAGTGATCAAGACAGGAGACCGATACACACGACACAGTCCGAAGGCACAACCAATCAGAGACCAGTAAACCGACCAATAGAAGCTCACGGCACAGGCGCCACGTACAATCTCAAACGTAGACCACACACGAGCGATAATGGTCAGTAGCGTGCTGATGATGAACCGGAACGTTTCTAAACTGCACTCCACGCAAACCAATAAGAAATCACAAACGTACAGCAAACAAATAAAGTGCATATATATATATATATATATATATATATATATATATATATATATATATATATATATATATATATATATATATATATATATATATATATATATATATATATATATATATATATATATATATATATAAACATATAAAAACTGCAACTGACCCCGGATATGGGTTCTAAGGGTCCTAGGTCGCGCTCATTTGCAAAATTTTTTTTTAAATTCAAAAGTTTGGATCTCCTCATTATGAACTTTCTCTAATAAAATGCACTAATAACAGAAAAGCAGGACAAATGTTTTATTTGTGGTCTATTAATAACCACATAGCTATATTTTTGTAACTTCTGTAAAATTCTTAATTTGAGAATTTGGCTATTTGATTTTGGACCGACGATATGCCCCTTTATTTTACATCGAGTTTTGCAACAAAAACGTTCGCTTGAGTAAGTGGCAGAGACCGTTATGCCTCAACAAATTCACTGTTTAATTACAAATGGGTTCTTTATTTAGAAATAACTGATGCCGAATAACAAATGTTCCAGAACAGCGTGTTGAAATAGAAATGTTCATTTGAATTATTATGGAAATGGCACTTCTCGGCCATAAACAATTACAACGGTTGGTGGTTATACATTTGTGATGCTCAAGGCTTACGGACCTGGTCACTGATATGAAATTCCCTCGTGTCAGAAACCTTTTAGCTGCGGCGAATGTGCTTAATGTATTTTTAACATGCACTCACTCTCGTGTCCTTCCTAAATCAGCCTCTGTGTTGTGCACTGTGCTTTTCTGCGGCTACTCTATAAAAGGTACAAAAGCTACTAAACCACCTGACGTTGTTTGTTTTCTTGAATTGAGGTGTTTATAAAGGGCGCACACTAAGAGCTGCTTTCAAAGAAGTAACCAGTTTTTTAGCTACGTTGTCTCATAATGTATGAAGCTAAAAATGTAATGCTAGAGCAATCGATTGGCTTAAAAATTAATTAGTTTTAAATAAGCTCGAAGGTGTGGGGTAAGGTCTGGCGAGAATGCCACCATTTTGGTAGGTGGGTACCTGTGAATTTTTGGTGAGGGCCGGGCTTGAATTAATATTTTTTTGTAACTACTCAACTATCGTGCACCCAACAGGTAAGATAATAGTTACAGTAAAATCAAATCCAGTCATAACTTCCACATGGCTGTGATAATCTACTCTCTTCAGAAAACATTCCCATGAAATGAATTTAGGGTCCATGACTTGACGACAAAGACAATATTCCTATTCCTGTACCCATAAACTTTATATTATTCGTTATATTATTCGAGTTTTAACGACAAATGTCAATTTTCACCAAATCGCTCCTAATTTATCCCCTACCCCTTGAAACGCTCTTACCCAAACACAATTGAAAGCGTTCCTTTGTCGGGTGCAAGCTGGATATGAAATTTAAAAATGAGATCTCAATTAAAGTTATTGCGCCCACTAACAGAGAGACGTAGAGGCCGACAGACCTACCGAACGACAGACAAAAAAAGTTTCGTTCCAGAATCAAGTGTTCTACATGTTTTGAGAATTTTACGCCGTTTTTGAGATTTTTTTTTTTCGAAATTTCACCGATATCCCAGCCCCACACATTCTACCCCTAATTTAGTTTTAGCACGGAATACCAGATGTTTGATGAAATTAAAAGTTTTTTAATAAACCAACCCTAAAACGTTATATTACTCGAGTTTCAAGGAAAAAATGTCAACTTTCACCGAATCATCCACCATTCATCCTCTACCCCCGAAAACGACTTTACCTAAAACAATCCGAACCGTTCGTTTGTCGGGTGATGATCGTATTAAAAACTCATTTAAGCGTTTTCAACAAAAATGAGACCTTCTTCAAAACTTATGAAATCTGCGCACTATTGTTTCTCCAAATGTCAAAATAAAGTATAAAAAACATACATTCATCGAGCTGGATTCGATCGCGTACACTTATGTTTATGAGGCAACCGCAATTACACCTGTACCATCTAGGCATGCGTCAACTAACGTTTTATTTGCGTAAAACTTTAGATCGACTTCATGCCCGGCCGATTATATTCAAAGTAAACGTAAAAATTGATTACAGAATTAGTAGAATTACCATTGAAACACATCCCACGACTATTTCGGTATTAGATTACGTCTAATGTTTAAGTTTAAAAATAAAAGGGACTGTTTTATTACCATTTTTATAGAGACTCGGCTTGATTTTGTTTCCACTTCTACTATATTATGCTACAGCATAATGGGTATAATATCTATGCTGCGCTAAAACTGTATTTCAGGCCGTTCATAAAGTTACAAATATAGTGTCTTTTAATAATAGATTGAATCCCCAAGTTAAATAACAATCACTTGGCAAATTTTTAATTTCATGTCGCCTGCCATTTTCCATAATTGCTGCCGATATTTCACGATTGTTAGTTCGGGTAGTGTGTTTTATGCCTGGTATATATTTAGTTTGGTTTCCTTTGATGTATGTTGTAGACATGTTATATGAATCAATCTACGCGTGGCAGTTAACTACTCTGTCTGTCAGGCATTGGACTTTAACCACTAAGTCGTCTCAACGCATGTCTTTGGGACTTTATTTTTAATTTGGAAAAAAACACTCTAAATATTGTGTACTAAATTACTTCTAATTCACAACATAGGTTGATTTGTACCATTGACATTTCCTCGGCTTTTGCCCAAGCGAGGTTTTGGCCAAGTTTAATTGAAATCAGTTTTGAGTTATCGCCGGATACATACATACATACACACACACACACACACACACATATATATATATATATATATATATATATATATATATATATATATATATATATATATATATATATATATATATATATATATATATATATATATATATATATATATATTGGGTTTTAGGGGCCCAAATTCGCGCTCATCTCAAGAAATTTTTTTAAAAGCTTTTCATCGTGACCTCTCTATTAGCGAATTTTCCTCAATGGAAATCTCTAAAAGACAAAAAAAAGTGCTGCAAATTGATTCAGAGCTTCCACATAGCTGTGATAATCTTCTCTCCTTCTCTCCTGGGAAATACGTCCTCACGAAAAAAATTTAGAGTCCATGATTTGACTACAAAAAACATATTCATAATCCTGTACCCATAAACTTCTGAGACTTTATATTACTCGAGTTTTAACAAAACACAAATATCATTTTCACCAAATAAACCCCAATAATCCCCTACCCCACAAGGCAATCTTACCCAAAAAAAAAAGCGTTCCTTTGCCGGGTGCTGACTGTATATCGAATTGAAGGATAATATGTCAATTCTTTCGAAAGTTATTGCGCCTATTAACATACGGACGTACACGCCGACAGACCGACCGACTGTCAGACAAATGTTCGTTACATAATCAAATTTCTATATATTTTGAGACATTTTTCGCTGTTCTGGTAAAAAAAATTGATTAGAAATTTTTGTCCGATTTTCCACTCCCACACATTCAACCCTTAATTTGACTTCAGTACAGAATACTAGATTTTATATGATATTAAAAGTTTCTTGGTAAACAAACCCTAAAACGTTTTATTATTCGAATTTGAAAGGAAAAAACTAATTTTCATCAAATCACCCTCTTTCATCCGCTACCCTCTGATGTAATTTTACACAAAAACAAGCCGAACCGTTTGTTTGTTGGGTGCTAACTGTGTACCAAATTTGAAGACGATATAACAGTTGCTTCTAAATTTATCGTGGCTACAAACAGCCATACAGACCGACAGACACAAAAATTTTTCGTTCTCATGTTTTCTATGCGTTGTGCCACGTTTTACTGGATTAAAGCGAAAAAAATTGTTTGAAAACGCAGACGTATTGACGATGTAGAAGTAATAGGTTCGGTTAACATGGTCCGTTCGCGCCTCGTATTTAATAGTGAAAAATTAGAAAAATCGCGCAGTTTTTGTCAACTTTTAACTTAGTTAAAACTTTTAAAATAAAGAAACTGTCGTTTTTGTGCTCGTTTTATGGTTAAGCTAACCTAAATAAATTAAATTCTGATCAATAATCTCATTTTTTCCTTTCGCGCGTCTTAGAAAAAACAGATATTTACCAATTTTTTTGCAATTTTCACTGTCCAACTCTCCGCTCGTTTTGCTAGAACATAACGACCCACAACCCACTTCAAATAGATTTAACTGGTTTAAACTAGATTCAACAGTGTCGTGATCCCTGCAATTCTCACCTCCTGAGAAAAGTTGGGGTCTCTTCTTTGACGGACGAAAAATTTAATGCCACGTAATTTCTCAGGAATATGAAAGAAGGACACTACTTATCCAGAAACCTGGGTCAGCTTATATTGGATATATATCTCCTTTCTAATGTTCACCAAAATATGTAACTCAAAGCACTATTTATGTTTATCTAAACTATTTGTCACTAGAAAACTAGAAGTAGTTAGGTGTGATAGCATTATAACCATCACTGCATGGTGTAACGGTGTCATCCACAGACTAGAAGTAGTAGTAGCAGTGGTGAAGAGGCTAACGCCGGGCAACTAGACCACAACGGGCCCTTTTTTCCAAACCCAGCAACCATGCCCTACTCTTCCTCCGTTCTGTCACCAAACCTTCTCGACCTCGAAGGTCATGACAGTCTTACATTGGACGGAACTTACCTGGCTCCCCTGCAGGGTCCTAGAACCGCACAATTCTGTTCGAAGACTCCCAAAAGCCTCGAGTTCACACAGATAATGGTAAGACGTTTCTTCTGTCTCGCCGCAATCCTGGCAAATGGGATCCCTCTCGACACCTACCAATGTAGTGTGTCTTCTAAGAGCGCAGTGGCCCGTCAGCACGACAACGATGCGGCGAAGCGCAGAACGACTCCTACCGAGAAGCCAGAAAGTATTGTCTTTGTCCGGCCCCTAGATGAAATCCCTTCCCTGCCTACAGCCACCAGCCAACATTCAGTGCCTCTCCATAGCCTCCTCAGTACACATATCCAAGGCGTCGGAAATCACCATCCTACTTATGCCAAAGAAAGCAGGCTCCGGGCCACAAAACGGCCGCCGGGAACCAAGCCTTAGGAGATCATTCGCCACTTCGTTCCCCGCGACGCCACGGTGTCCCGGAACCCACACAAGTTGCACGTCCTTCGTCCTGGACAGCCCGTAAGGACGTCAGCGCACTTCTGAACCAGCGTTGACCTAATACTGGTTGCGCAGTCTACCCTGAGGACCACCTGGCTATCTGAGCAAATGTATACACATTTCTCAGGACTCATCCCCACATCCTGTCAATTAGCTACAGACAAGATAGCGTACACCTCCGTTTCAAATGCCGTGGATAATGCGACCAGAGCATAACTCTCGCACACCCCCAGGCCATCGATGTATATTCTTGCCCCGGGGGATTGCTGCTCCTCCAGCCGTAATCAGTCAGTAGAACAGACTAAGCTTGCGCGCGGGAATGCAACCTAATTTTCCGTCCACTGGTCCCTACTGGGGATTCTGAGGGTGTATGTCCTAGTCAGCCTAATATTGTCTTCTGCATTCCGCACCTTGATGGTAGAAATTGGGATTTACTTTTCCACCTCCTTGGCAACTCTTGCATGTCCTGTTATTTCCCCCTCTCTGCACCAGTTTCCAGAGTCTCTTATTCTGAGATGCGACGCCATCGCCTCCCTTCTGATGCAGATGGGAAGCGCTGTTAGCATCAGCAAGACCTCTAACGTGGCTGAGGGTGATTTGCCAGTCTTTGAAGTTTGGCGAGCTTCCGGGTAGCAGTTTGGTTCACACCGCACCACCAGACCACTGTCCTACACATGACTCTCGGCCTGTCGATCGCAGTGTAAATCCGGTGAAGGATCTGAGGATTGAGTCCACAGGTCCAGTCTATTACGCAACGCAGCTACCAGCTGCCCTGAGGACAACCGCCGGTCACTCCAACATCCAGCCCCCGGCCTCTCAGGGTCAGCGAAACTCTCATGTCCTCCAGCATGCTCGCCACATAACTTATTAGGGATCTGAGCGATCCCCTGTCCTGTAGGGCAGCACAGACCGCCTCCGTCCTTGCTCTATCGAAGGTCCCCTCCAAATCAAAAAACACAGATAATTTGCTCTTTCCGTACTGTAGGGACCTCTCTACATTTCGTATAACGCCGTGAAGCGTTTATAGACTCATTTGAGTTGTACTCCTCCACGGAAATATGTAGTAAAAGGCGAAAGATTTATTCGTATTGAAAGGAGACCAGACTATAAATTCACGTAGGATGCCCACTACAGTAAGCATATGTCTTCTGCATTTTAATGAACTTCCTTTCACATTTTCAACATATTAACGGTCAAGCTCCAGGGCTTCAATCTTTGAGAGGGGCATTCAAACAACAGCTCACTTGCTGCGATGAACTCCGTGTGGTAGATAATAACCCATAGATTTTTCGAATCCCTGAGATATCCAAGAATTTGTTAAGCAGAAACGAACAGTATTTATTCAAAATTTCAAACGTAATCACCGTGGGACATTGTCCAATAGACTTGGTAAATCAAGACCATAGTCCTTTGTTCCATTCGAGATGGCTAACTGCCACCAACCAAGTCCTTAGGTGATAAATGTGTTTATCAGATCTATCCGGAAACTTAACAGAAATAGCTATATTCATTTTTAATTCATACATGCCTCTGTGGTTTGCCATAAAAAAGGAAATCTTTCAGCGACGGACCAAAACAAGTCTTTTAAGCAATCCAAACATGATGGTATTTGTCCGACAACTTACTTCAAGGTGTTGATCCAGTAATATAACAAAATGCATATTTGGGTACCCAGATAATGTTGTATTGGAAATGCTTGTCGATGAGAGAAAACATATTCGGGAGCTAGGTTACAGAAGGATCATAAAAGCAAGACAAACCGTCCCAAAAAAGAAAACTTAAAAATTTCGTACGACCTCTGTTAAACTTTCAAGCGAAATAATGCTTTGAGTTATATCATTTTTTAACTCGAGAAACGAGATGCATGTCCAATATAAGTTGATGCAGCTCCCTGGATAAGAGAATAGTGTTCTTCTTCACATTCTTACGAAATTGCTTAGTATTCATTTCTCAAAGAACAAAGTATCATATTTTCGTCCGTCAGGGAAAAGACGCCAACTTTTCTCAGGATGTATGAGTTGGAGGGATCACGCTGTTAAATGTAGTTCAAACCAGCTAAATCTATTTTAAGTGAGTTTTGGGTCATTTTGAGCTATCAAAACTGGCGGAGAGTTCAACGGTGAAAATTGCAAAAAATTTACAAATTTCTATTTTTTCTCAGACGTTGCGTGAATAGTAAAAATTATATTATTGATCAGGATTTGACTTATTTGGGTTAGTTAAAATATAAAGAAAGCACAAAAAACTAAAGCGCGATTATTTTAAAAGTTTTAACTGACTTAAAAAATTACAAAAAATGCGCGACTTTTGTAATTTTTCTTTAATTTTAAGTACGATGCGCGAACGGAAGATATTAACCGATATTTGTCTTTTTATGGCGTTTTTCTACTTACTATAATACGAAATTTTTCCGCGCTAAAGCGTTTAGAAAAAAATATACCCTAATGTATACAAACGCATATAGAATTCGGGAGTACATGAAATTACCGGTCATTTGGGGAAGTGATTTGCACTCAGTCAACGATGGCCAAATGCATCGTTTTGCGTGTCCATGGATTAGAGTCAGAATTTTGACGTTTCGTTCTATCGCCAGGATGGCTGTCACGAAGCATAATGATGGTTCATGGGACACGCTAAAATATAGAGCGCTGAGAGAACTGACTTCAGCGGCAGGCAACAGGTATCAAATTTAATTTTTGACAGTTTGAGTTGAATTTTGACAGTTATACTTGTGCTTTCTCATAAATGTTTGTAACGTGTAATGTTTTACCAAGAGGTGCTAGTTAACCCTAGACAACTCGAAAAGGGACTACATTTATATATAATTAAAATGTCGTGATCTCCTCATTTGCGAATGTTTTCTGCGAAAAGTCGCTAAAAAAGCAAGCCGATATTTTTATAGACAAAACCTAAACACAATTGACTGCTGCAGTTTAACATTTTGTTATTTTATTTACTTGAGATAAGTAGGCAACAGTGTTGTTGCTACAGGCTCACAATAATGAAGACGTTCAATACGATGATTACATTCAGAACCACGCGAGTGCTGATAGCCACCAAGTCGTAGCAGTCAAACTGTTTACTTATGTATATTAGAAGCAGCTGAAATAGCTGCAAACATGCATCTAGACGTCTGCTTTCCTTCTCTCCACTGATAGCGCTTGCATTCACTGTGAATTTCAACACAGACGTCACTACATAATTGAGTAGCTCATTTTACCGAGTGTAAGTTCAAGATAACTTGATCGGATTTACTTGAGAAATACAGGAAAATGCTTAGCTTCTTTTTCTAAGGAATTGTGTATCAACTTCTTTGTTGTAAGAGTTTTCTTTGTAAAAGATCTAACCTTTCCGCTTTAAAAATGTGTCTGTTTTACAGTCTGGAATACCCAGATGGGATAAATTCAACATCTTAATTATTGCGCGTATTTATAAAAAACTTCGAAACACGCCAATTTTAGATTAAATTTATGGAATTCTATTTTTTGACTTTCGATATTATCACGAGATATTTTGATACCCAAACTCATTTGCAGTTCTTTTTCTCTCTTAGCGTTTGCAACCAGTCACTGAAACTTCAACATGCTTTGACGAGGTGCTAAATTCTTGATATTTTTTTCTATCGATCATCGGCCGTACCCCATATCTACGTTACTGTTAATTAAAGAAATTAGTTTATGACACCATTTTATGACAAGAAGCGAGCTAAATATATGTGCCAAAGTTTGTTGAGTACCGTAAACCCCTTTACTGCATTTCTAATTTGTACGTTAAAATTCAATATATGTTTGCCATGGGAAACTACCTCGCATTATTACTGAATAAATATTTCCAGGAACAAAATAAGCATTGGAAATATACGTTAGGAATATTCGAGAACAAAATATTGTTTATCTTGGAATTTTCCGTAATCGGTGATGTCACCCAACAACCGTTTAAAAACCTTGCACAGAATTCGCCGCAAAACCTTCAACTGTAGACGCGGGAGGTGGGACGTCAGAAAAGCGGGGCAAAGTCTGAACGGCACAGACGATACCTCGAGGACCCTCTGCTGAGCGTTCATAGAGTGAACACCCGTCAGTTTCGGTGGCTATTAAATTATCTTAAAACGGGGTTCTAATATTCTGTTATCTGTACTACCTAATAATTATTATCAGTGATTGTACGGAGTAATTCAAGTGATTTTCGAGTTAAATTAAACATCGTATTCAGCATAAAAACGCGTGCTAACTCGTGGCTCTTTGTTCCGAACTGTTGATTTCTTGTCGTAATCAGAAAGAAATCCTGGTTATTATCGAACCTTAAGTGAATTGGTAGTGAATTTTACATAAGCAGATTCACGTTTTAATTGCGATTCGCAAAGTTTGCATCAAGATAATTCAGAACATCGACATAGGTGTCAAATGGTATTGTAGTATTGGAGCAATAACATCCACCGTCCTAATAATCTCTGATGGGAAGTCCCAGTCGTTTTCCCCAGTTTTTCCTCTCTTATTGGAGTCTGGAATCTGTGTCAGGCACTCATGATTGATCCCACCTGGAAAGCATCTTCACAGGGTCATCAGGTAACTTAGCACCGGAAGACTGGTGAGTCTAAACAAATATTTTCTTTGAATCAGCAGAATTTTCATGCCGAAATCTAACATCTGAAGTTTTAATAACCTGAACTTTCAAATTCACGTAGTCAAGTTTGAGCTTAAACAATACCAGGGAGGTGCTGTCAGCATAACTATATATATTTCCTGTTTGGTCTCTAAGATTTTGTCAATTTTGTAAATTTAAACACATAGTTTTTTAAATGGTAATTAGCAAACTTTGTCTGTAAAATAGCTGATTTATACACTCTCTTTAATATCTCTTATTTTCATAATTAATGTAGAAATTGCACGTAGGAACATATTAAATAAATTTTCCATTTTTGGAGCCTCACTCAAAGAACTGGCTAGTTAATTCACTAGAAAACCTAGCAATTGATTGACAAACGTCAAGTAATTTACCTAATCATTTGTGTTTATTTTTGAGCGATACCCTAAGTAATTAACAGTAACATTTTAGTAATATATATCTATCTTTATCTTATTGTTTTGGCATATGTATGCAAATTAATAATATCTTGTTCTTAAAGTTCTTGCAGTTTATTTGATTTCTGTTTGTGTGCAATCAATGTTTATTTGAGATTTATCAATCATTTTATTTCATTGTATTCGCTATTCCAAATTTAATTTATATGAATAAATCCAATATTTTGTTACATTAACATATCTTTTTAATTGAAAAGAAATTCCTCCCTAGTATCTACTTTCCTTTTGACGTCGGCACAAACAATTTATTCTTACTAACTATTATCTAGATATCTAAATTTTTATGTAACTTGGCACTAGTCTGGAGAGCCTACAAATATAGGACTCTGGGCACATAGGAACAGATCGTGAGTATCAAACTACATCCAGATCTGTCAACCTCCTAAAAAGTGCTGCTAATCTTAATAAATTTGATAATCGGATAGATAGCTACATTAGGGTAGGGTGTTATAGGTAATTGTGACCTCACCATTGAGCAGATCTATATCAACGAGAGGTCAATCACAATATACCACGGTTCTTGTACTTAAAGCATTTCTTTGAAGGAGGTAACAACTTTTTTTCTTGAAAATATTTAAAAGACGTGTCCTAAAGTTTTTACACATGGTTAGGAAACACCTTGTACAGTGTCGCCAGTGAAGTCGGCATTACATGCGAATTTTTTATTACTTAATTTATGCCAACTAACTCCGCATCACCCAGGTGGGGTGCCCCATACACTCCGTGCT
Organism: Tillus elongatus; assembly: GCA_964006375.1. Taxonomy (NCBI): domain Eukaryota; kingdom Metazoa; phylum Arthropoda; class Insecta; order Coleoptera; family Cleridae; genus Tillus; species Tillus elongatus. The sequence goes on from OZ023265.1 coordinate 29,995,633, forward strand.
ATAAATTATGTTTCGGTTCATATTACGTATGTTTTTCTGGTTGCCCATAGCTTTCTAAAACATGTTTATTAGGAATATTCTTAGCGGCGTATAGTCTTTAGTTGACCACCAGTCGAGTAACAACGCGCCAAAGTACCTGAAGTTCCGAGAGATACCCCTCCTGGGTTGTAAAGTTATAAAGTGTGTACGTTGCCAATAAAGTGTTTTACGTTGTTTGACGTTACAAAACTACGAATTTACATAGAAAGCTAAGTGGTTACCTTGATATAAATTTAAGTATATTGTTTACAACAACGTAACATTATTTACAGCATGTCCTATTACGAAAAGGAACAGGCCAAACTTATGGCGCTTTGGGAAGAATGCAAAGATGACAAGTAGGAGTTTATAGAATCTGAGGATAATGACGACGTTGATCATTTAAGCGTCCACAGCAGTCATTCTGGTGAGAGGAAATGGTGCCTAAAATGCTTAAAATGTATCTGAAATTGAAATAAGTGAGAATAGAGATGGATATTATGTGGGTAAGGACTCTATTACAAAATGGAGCAAGCAGTATAGTAATACCAGAGTAATAACTAGCGCAGAAAATATAATTTCAAAACTACCAGGATGCAAACCTTATGCTAGGAATGCGAAAACTCCGCTGGATTGCTGGCTCTGTTTTTTGACTCAACAGTTCTTGACAGAGTTACAGATTGCACAAGCGTTATGATTGCCAAAAAAGCTGTATGCTGTAAAGATAAAGAATATTGTATTAATACCAACCTAACTGAAATAAAGTCATTATTTGCTATATTGTATCTTGCTGTTGTATAGAGAAACAGCCAACGCCATCTAAAAGAACTCTGGAGAACAAATGGAACAGGCACTGATATATTTCCTACAGTAATGGCTTTCAATAGATTCACATTTTTGCTTTAATGTTAACGTTCTAACAACGTAGACAACAGACAAGAACGCCTGAAATTATTTAAACTTGCAGCTGTACGGGCTGTACTCGATCACGGTTTCCGCGCAAACAAGAATTTTGCCAGGTTTCATTGAAATCAGTTTAGTATATATATATATATATATATATATATATATATATATATATATATATATATATATATATATATATATATATATATATATATATATATATATATATGTATGCATGTATACATAAACATTTTTTCGAAACTTCTTCATCGTGACCTCTCTAATACCGAATTTTTCTTAATGAAAAATCGCTGTAAACGTCATTTTAGAATATTTGCACAAACTGCTCCTGAGCTCTAAATTTGCATAATAAATATTTTTTCGATATGAGGCGGACTTTTTTGGTGATATATATATATATATATATATATATATATATATATATATATATATATATATATATATATATATATATATATACAGGGTGATTCATAAGTGGTGATCAAAATTGAAACCCCATGTCTTTGAACAATTTTAAAGACGGTATGTCCTATAAAAAATTTTCCTATAATGCTTTATTAAGAAGATACAGGGTGTTGAAGTTGAATTTCAAAAAATAAAATTTCCCAATTTTTCAAAAAGTAGCACATATATTTTGCTGAAACTTCGCACGTGTAGGCTGTTATGGAAGACGCGTATTCTACCATAACAATTGAATCGGCTAATCCAGGAGTGGCGCGCGTACCCACATGCCATCGGTTATCCCTCAAGAAAAAAGGGTACGCCAATGATGTTTTTTTTTAATTTTTTATTTTTTGAATCTTATTTTTATTCGTGAACAAATGACTCTCTTGATAATTTTCTGTACGACGCTTATTTTACAAGTAAGCAATGAATCAGGTAAGTGTTTTAGAGCACAGTTCATGATTTTTGACGAGTCGTTGTTTGATAGAAAATCGCAATGATACACTTTTATCAGGCTTATAGTAATTTCTTTATTACAATAAATGTTCAAAAATGCCTCCATTGGCCTGAATACATGCACGACATATTTTTAATATGGAAAATTTAATGTCTTGAGGATTCATTGTTGCTTGAATATGACGAAAAGCATTATTTATCAGTTGTTGTAGCTGCTCTGGTGTATTTATTTGTTCACTGTTGACTAGTCGCTTAAAATCACCCCAAAGATAGAAGTCAAGTGGGTTTAAGTCCGGTGATCTTGCAGGCCAATGTATTGGTCCAGTTCTGCCAATCCACCTTTCATTATAATGTTCATGTAGCCATGTAACAACGTTTCGACTATGATGCGCTGGTGCACCGTCATGCTGGTACCACATTATACCTTGTGTTGCTAGTGGAATGTCATCTAGAATGTTTTCTACACGGTTTTCTAGGAGCGCTAAGTACGATGATCCATTTAAACGTTGTGGTAGGACTTCCATGAACAGTGAGCCGTTAAAAATACCACACCATAAATTACTGGAAAATCTATGTTGAAATGTGAGAGTCCTTGTTGCATGTGGATTTTCCAATGACCAGACATGCTCATTATGAGAATTATAAATACCATTTCTTGTAAATGTTGATTAGTCAGACCAGAAGATTAGATTAGGGAATAAGATATTGTGATTGTTCATTTCCAACATCCATTCACAAAAGACTCGTCGATGCACATTATCTCCAGGTAGAAGGCAATGAACATTCTGCCGATGATATGGATGTAAGGCTTCTCTTGTAAAGTTCTCCAAACAAAGCTTTGAGAATTCTGTAACTGCGTGGCAATCCTCCGAGTACTTGTAGAAGGTTGATCCATCACTGCATCCACCACTCTCTCTTCGTCTTCAAGTTGATGTTGTCTTCTACCATTAGCTCTAGCGTCAGGACGTTGTCCAATACCGCACTGCCGAAGTCTTGAAAACGATCGAGAAAAAACCCTTGGTGTAGGTTGACGGCGAGTGGGAAACCTACGTTGATATTCTCCACAAGCAGCTAGAGCATTTCCATCAGCATATCCGTAGATAAAAATTATATCTGCATTCTCTTCTGAGGTCTACTCCATTATAAAAAGTAAAAGAGTAGAAAATTTTGCAATTTTATAAAGTTTACCACTTACACCTATTCAAAATAATAACTTGTTAACCTAAACGTCAAGTGACACTTAATAACAACTTTGGCAAACCAGACTACTACTTACTAAAATACAATAAAGATAATCGTCGTACAAAAAATTATCAAAACATTAAATTTTTCATGTCAAAAAGATGTCGTGCGTGTATTCAGGCCAATGGAGGCATAAAACTGGATCATTGCGATTTTCTACCAAACAACGACTGGTTAAAAATCATTAACTGTGCTCTAAAACACCTACCTGGTTCATTGCTTACTCGACAAATAACCGTCGTATAGAAAATTATCAAGAGAGTCATTTTGTTCACGAATTAAAGTAAGATTCAAAAAATAAAAAAATAAAAAAAATATCATTGGCATACCCGTTTTTTCTTGAGGGATAACCAAGGACATGTGGGTACGCGCGCCACTGCTGGATTAGCCGATTGAATTGTTATGATTGAATACGCGCCTTCCATAACAGCCTACAGATGCGAAGTTTCAGACAAAATATATGTACTACTTTTTAAAAAATTGGGAAATTTTATTTTTTGAAATTCAACTTCAACACCCTGTATCTTTTTAATGAAGTATTATAAAAAAATTGTATGGGACATACCCTCTCTAAAATTGTTCAAAGAACATGGGGTTTCATTTTTGGTCACCACTTAACTTATGAATCACCCTATATATATATATATATATATATATATATATATATATATATATATATATATATATATATATATATATATATATATTTAATTTTTGTATTATTCAGTAAGAATAGTTTACAAATCTTATGAAAGTTCGCTGCTCTAACGCACTTGCTGCATCTCGCATTTTTTTTACTCCTTTGCGATGTATTTTTTATCTTGCATATAATTTAATTTTCAAAGTATGTAGTGTGGTCGGCAAACAACACATGTCATGAGGTAAATATATATATTTTCAAAAACACAATTAAAGCATGAACAGAGTTTTAAAGTAAATTAAATTTACGCAATTTAAAACTTTTGCCCCATTTTAAAACAAGTTAGTAAAGATATCAATTTAGCCGCAAATGATCATTGCGGTTGGTAAAAACGTTTCAGGGGTTGACAATTAATTAATCCTTTGAGACGTGACCCAAGCAGGAGTAAAAAAGGAGAAGTGCAAACGTTAACAAATCAGAAAATGGAGATAGGATTCGAGTAGGCGAGCTGTATAATCGCCTTGGGCCGTTTAAATTGGCTGCATTTAGAGCAAGATGGCGTTCCGAGACATATAATAAATGATCTTGCCAGGACAAACTTTGAATATTGATGTCCAAACGTTCGAGACACTTCACTCCATCCATATGAAGTACGGCCTCTGAAAATAGATTTTTAAATTACCCAGAAAGCCTAAAATATGTTTTTGCTGCGTTTGTTTTATAATCCTGGTAATATGATCGATGCCTTCTCGTTATCGAACTTTGTACATTACTCGCTTCGCTTTTAAATATTATCAGAGACGTCGGTGTAATAGAGCACACTTCTCTGATTTACGTCAAATCGATAGAAATTAATTCTGGCAACTTGCTGAATAAGAACTCTACAGCAATTTTACTCGGTTTTCTATTTTTCGTGCATTCTAATGCGATGAAACCGGAAATTTAGTTTTTTTTTTAAATTTAATCCAAGTCAATTACCAATGGCTATATCCATTTGTGCCAAATCGTCAGAAAATCTAGCTTTTGGGAGCTTATCAAAGTTGATTTTCTGCATAGTTTTCTTTATTAGCGAATTTTTCGTAAACCGAAAAATTCACTAATGAGGAGATCTGTATTTATATATATATATATATATATATATATATATATATATATATATATATATATATATATATATATATATATATATATATATATATATATATATACATCGGAAAAGTCTAGGGATATTTTTAAGAATGCAGGTATTCTTTTCTTCATATAATGTAAAAAGAAAACAAAAAACTTGTGATATAAGTAACTGTGTGTAATATTACATAAAACGAAATGTTTTATAAAAAAAAACCTAGAATATTATACAAAACAATATATTTACTGAAAGACACTATTTTAAAAAATTTTCAAACATTTCCGAGCATGTTGGAAACAAGTTTAATACAAAGTATGACCTCCACGTTGAATAATCGCAGCTATACATCTATTGCTGATAGTCAAAATGAGATTGTGAAACGTACCCACTTTGCTGTCAGAAGCTACTGGAATGTAAACGCACTGTGGATGTTCCCCATATGTGGAGTAATTCTTCGTTGCAGCATATCCCAGACATGCTCTATCAGATTCAGGTCAGAGGATTTTCCTGGCCATGGTAAAACTTCAGTTATTGCGTTATCCAACCAGTTGGTTACGATGCGTGCGGTATGTGGAGGGGCATTATCATGCATTGGGCGAAAGTTTTGACCAACAGCGCCTGCAAAAGACTGCACGGAGGGGTGGGGAATGGTATCCAGATAGAGCTGAGCCGTTAGGAAGCGATTTGGAAAAACGAGTTAGGTTCTGCCGCCAATAATTATTCCGCCCCATGCCTATATTGTACCACCTCTGTATGTGTAGACTTCCTAAATATCTCTTAAACGTTGCGCATTTCCAAATCGTCTCCACACCCTTATTCCACAAGAATCCGGATAAAAATCATACCTATATTCGTCTGTGAATAAAACTGTAGCCCAGTTATCTGCAGTCCAATGCAGATAATTTTGACACCTTTCCAGTCTTGTGACGCGATTGCCTCTGGAAATAGTTGGACATCTGAGTGGACGTCTACTAGAGAAGTTTGTTTCGTTAAGACGATTTCCTACAGTATCTCGGCTAATAATTACATTTTGCGCCCTTTGCAAAGTCGTAACCAATTCAGGTGCCGTAATTGTAGGCTGCCTTCTGTCAGTAAGAGATAAAAATCTATCCTGATCTGCCGTCGTAGAGCGTCCTCGTCCTGGATGTTGCTCGGCCGGACTGTCAGTTTCTCTAAAACGCCTCCAGAAACTACTTATCACACTTTGGGAAACACACATCCGCTCAACTACTTCATTCTGCGGCATTCCCGCTTGAAGAAGGCTTACCGCTCGATTCATTTCCTCTAAAGCCAAATGTCGCCGTTCCATGGTAAAACACAATATTTTAAATGCAGCTACTAAACAACAACTGAAGTATGATTGAATTAAAAACAAAATTCAAGGGTAGATATGAAAATTTTACTTTTATCATATATCGGGTTTATCAATCTTGATATCATTTTAACCTTTTTTTAACAACAGATGGTTTATATTGAGTGATTGATTAAATACATACACCCTGAGTGCAATTTGATCGAATCCAAAATAAATTTGTTCCCTTTTTTGTATTATTTAAAAATGTCCCTAGACTTTTCCGATGTATATATATCGAGGGGTAAATCACTGGGGTATTTTAGTGTACAAGGTAAGGAATTGCAGGGGCATTTCGAGGTATTTCGGAAAATTTCAATTCATTTCAGGGTATTTTGGGGAATTTCGAGGTATTTCAGGGTATTTTGAGGAATTTTGGGGAATTGCAAGGTATTTCGGGGAATTTCTAGGTGTTTTGGAGCATGTTAAACGTATATTGCATAATATTTCATGAAATATTCCACAATTTGGCAACGTTGTACTAAAAGTCGCCGGGCCGCTATTATGCTGAAGCAACGCATGATACAAATAACGAGAGATATGATAATGAGACTACCTATTAGTGAATTTTCTTAAAAAAAAAAAAACACCATTGAGGATATCCCGACTTTTGAATTTTGAAAAAAATTCTTGAAATGAGCGCTAATTAGGCCCCCCAGAACACATATCCGGGGTCAGTTTCACTTTTTATATGTTTATATATCCAAGGCACTTGCAAAAGGAAGATATTTCCTAAATTTAATCAAAATCGGCCTATTATTTTTTGAGTTATATATATATATATATATATATATATATATATATATATATATATATATATATATATATATATATATATATATATATATATATATATATATATATATATATATATACACCGATAACTCAAAAAATAATATGCCGAATTTAATTAAATTTGGTGAATACCTTCCTTTTGCAAGTGGCTTGGATAGGTTCGTTAGCCAGGAAAAACGGCCCGGTTTTCCCGGAAAATTTTGTGTTTTCTTTCAAAAAGAATTTATATCTCCCGAATTAACAAAGTACGGCCAACCAAATTTGGTATTTATATTGTTATACGTAAGTTACCTACCAAAATTTAGCTCTGTAGGTCAAGAGACAAAAAAGTTATATGCATTTAAAGAAAAATAAATTGGGGTTTTCCTCAAAACGTCAAAGTTGCGATTTAAAACGTCAAAACTGGCAACATTTAGGCAAAGAACTTGTATCTAATACGGGCTATAGAAAGAAAATATCTCAAGAAGAATGTTTTACAAACCCTGAAGTCTTAGTTTCAACCGTCATTGTCCTTCACTTTACTAAAATATTTCCAGAAAATTCATTTCAAGTAAACCATTTGTCTGATACTTGGCAGTAGCCTTAGCTATAGAGTTTATCGTTTATTGGTATATAATTTTTGTCGAATTTTCGTAAAAAAATCAATCAAGCTCAATATATCCGTTATTATACAAGATATGAAAAAAAATGTATACATTAATTATAGGGTGTCTTGAGCTACATATTAAAAAATTATTTCTACAATCACAGGCTGGCCCATAAGTCGTTTATGATACAATTTTTTTTAATGAAACACGCCTTATGTTATTGCATTTTTGCATTTTACATCAAAATATAATGCATGTTTGTAAGAAAAGATATTCTGGATGCAGCAAGTGCATTATGATAGTGAATTTTGATCAAATGCTTCATATTTGAATAGCTCAATTTGCTATTAACCTATAAGGTTGACCAAGAAACGAGTTTTTTCGAGAACATTTTAAGTTTATTTTCGGAAATTTTTGTACATTTTCAAACCTTAAAGATATTTTGACGAAACATGGCATATTGTTTTTACTATATAGGTTATACTGGTAACCACATTTTATGTCTGCTTTCTTAAAAAAAAAACCTATTTGCTATTAAAAACATTTTAATGAAAATTCACTACCATAACGCACTTGCTGCGTCTTGTTGCTGCACTTTGTTTTAGAACTGTCACGCGCATGGCGTCATGTGGTGAGTCTAATGCAACAATAATATGCTGTCGTATAGTGTAGTTTGACGTTTCATCACAACCAGTTAACAAATTACGTATTTTACTAATATTTAAGTGCATACAGTTGGAAGTAATTTTTTAAGATGAGAATACTATATTGTGATTATGTGACATGATCAAATCAAGTTTATTAATGTTGACGCCCTCTAAATGTTTGAGAACGTCTTCTCTACTTTTCAAGTTTGTGTTGTTATGTGAGTTTGTTTTCTTGTTAATTTAGAGTGAATAAAAATTTAATGTCGAACATGAATTTTTCTTTCTTAAAAATTTTTATATAATAGTATTTACCAACAATACATATTGCACTACTTCAGTCGATTATTATGTTTCGGTTAGAGTAAGCATTCACAGACATGTATGTATATGTATTTATTTCCATATTAATACAGAATAATAGTTGTGACGTCACAAAATAAATAGAGTTTACTGTGAATTTCAAGAGCGCTTTGGGAAATTTGCATGGAATTTAGGGAAATTTTTGAGGAATTGTGGGGAATTTCGGGGAAGTTTTGGGGAATTGCAGACAACTTATAGGAATTTTCACAGCCATAATTCGAACAACAACAACAACAATTATAGGAATTTTCAGGGTATTTCGAAAATTTAAAGGTATTTCGGGGTATTTCAAAGAATTTCGGGTAATATCGGGGAATTGCGGGGAATTGTTTCTGAAAAGGGAATTTTAGTGTACAATTTATTTTAGCGATTTCCCCCTCGATATATATATATATATATATATATATATATATATATATATATATATATATATATATATATATATATATATATATATATATATATATATATATATCGTATCGATAATTAAGAAAATAATGGGCCGATTTTGATGAAATTGGGTACGTACCTTCGCCTTGTAAGTGGCTTGGATAAGTTCCTTAGCCTGGAAAATCAGACCAGTTTTTACAAAAAATGTTGGATTTTCTTTCGGAAAAATTTTGTATCTCCGAAAATAGCAGAGCTAGGACAACAACCGAATTTGGCACAAATGTTTCTACTATCAAACTTACCCTATGTGCCGAAATTTAGATTTTTAAGTTGAAACGAAAAAAGTTATAGGCATTTAAAAAAAATTGGGTGCCACTGGTGACAAGAGGAACGCACAAGAACAAAACACTTTGTTTGACTAACAAAACCAATTGAATATTTTATACAACCCATAAGTTTTCTTGACGCAAAAAGGTCAAGAAGTAGCAGAAAAATATTTTGATAATTTTATCATTTTTTTTCTTAAAACGTCAAACTCGCGATTCGAAACGTCAAAATTTGCAAATTTCAGGCAACGAATTTGAGACAAATACGGACTATGTGACATAAACGTCATACTTAGTGTGTTTCAAAAAGCTTTAAGCTTCAGCTTCAACCATCATTGTCATTCATTTTAGCAAAATATTTTCGGAATATCCATTTCAAATAGACCCTCTTTACGATGGTTCGGCAGTAGTTTCAGCTATAGAGTTTATGGTTTATTAGTCTATTTTTTAGCAAATTTTCATAGAGGACCGCGACTTATGAGTTTTAAAAAGATTTATTCAAATAAACGCGAAGTAGAACCCTTAAAACCCATATACGGGGTCAGTTGTTTTTTCTGTTTACGCATATACAGGGTGACGCATTTCTACGGTAAAGTTCAATATATCCGTTATTATACAAGATATGAGAAAACGTATATACGTTAATTATAGGGTATCTCGAGCTGCATCTTATAAACAGGGTGGCCCATAAGTCGTTGGTGACACATACATTCTTTTTTAATAGAACACCCCCTTATGGTATAGTATTTTTGTGTTTTTCATCGAATTGTAACGCATGCTTGTTAGAAAAAAAAATTATATCGTTCATCGTTTTTGAGCTATTTCAATTGTTTTGCAACGTTTTACGTTTTTGGCACATATTTCAAACACATATCACAAATTATGATACGGCGTTTTTATCAATAGATAGCGGAGCCCTATGGAAATGACGGATTCAGAGAGCTTTTTGTTTGTATTACAATAGAGTTACAAAGGCATCCATATGATGCTAGTTTCGAGGGAAGCCATCTTAATTATGTAAAATGATAAATCATTCTGTATTGAAGGTATCGTAATAAAATTGTATTTCGAAACAATGTCTAAATGTTAGTTAAGAATTACATTTTTTTTTAATTACGTCGATACTTATCGTGATTAAAAGTTCAAATTATTTCCTCTAGTATACAGTTCGTTGCTTTTGGTATGTCTATTTTTTACTTGAAACAACATGTACTAACCTAAATAAAAATAAATATAGCAAATAATTAGGGTGCATTAAGAATGTGACCGTTTATAACGGATACTATGCTTGCCGAGTAGAGAAATTAATTACCAAACATAAAACAGAACGGAATCAACGATCTCCAAAAAATTTGTCTGCTTACCATTTAAACCGTGAATCGCGGGGAGTCTCGTTAGCTTTGTCGAAAAAGCTACTTTGAAATTATTTTCGACAAAAAAAATACTTCGAGAACTTTGTTCGGTAATGCGTTACACTTTAAAAATATCGTAGTCAATCCCACACAATTTTGAAAATTCACTAACACTCAATGTTTAAAAATTAAAAAAAAAATCAAAACTTTGAATTTTAGTGATATTTAAAGTTGATACGCTTAAAATGGGATATAGTACAGGAGGCCCCAGGTCATAGTCAAATTAATATTTAACGAATCAACGAATTAGAAATTTATAGATATACTTACGTAAGATTCCTAGGTCACATACCTTGGTAACGAGTAGGAAGTTTGTAAAAAAGAAATGACTACAGTCATCGGTAACTACGTTTAGCAGACTAAGGTAGGTATGTCAAATGCAGATCCCAGGTGGCGCTGGGTCGAAAGAAATTATTCGATGGCAAAATCTTTTTGGTATCGCCTGTGACTTCTAAACCGTTTCTGTTCCATCAAAAATTTTACAAAACTTGACAGACTTTGAGATAATGGAGGTACTTATGAAACTACTTTAGGAAATTACAATTTGAGAACGGAAAATAATGTTTGTAGTCTGTAAAAACCTAACGACCTTGGTCAATGATGACTTAACCAGAATGCATTAAACGTATTTTGTGGGTGGCGCTGATGTGGAAAACTTTTCTCCGATCACAAGAACCTCTAGAAATAGCATGTCTGTGTGACTGCTGATTTTCAACTAATTTTAGTGTTATATTATGATAAAGGATTAAAAAACAATAATTCAAGAAATACAATCTGCTTATTGAACGATATACATTGAGAAGAAAATATTTCATCTATGAACATAACTATAATCATAACCATAGCATAAAAAGAAACAAACAAATCCTACAACATATGCGCAAAAACGTAATAATTTGCCCTCAATACACATTTCAAAACGATGCCGTAATACTTGGTTACAAGAATATAATAAAAAATAGCTATTTATAGCCGCACAACTAGCAAAAATTTTACTAACTAGGTCTGCCATATCTTCAATTGGCTCAGAATACATCACTTCTTTCAATAAACACCACAGGAAGAAATTGCTTGGTGTAAAATCTGGCGAAGGCACTGGCCACTCGAGAGGTCCAGTAGTCTCGATCCATCTTTCGGGATAAGTACTATTCAAGTACTCGGTAACTGAAGCCGCATTACGTGCAGGTGCCCCATTAAGTTGCCACCACATTGTAACTAAAGGAACCTCCACTAACAAAATAAGAATGTCGCTTTTCAGAAATTCTAGGTAACGTTCGCCTATTAGTGATTCGTCGAACAAAAGGTGACAAATCAAATGCCTGTTTAAAATTTCACACCAAACATTGACTCGGAACTTATTGTGATTACCTGTTTTCTTTCTCAATCTAGGATTTCTGCGAGACCAATAATGGCGTTGTTAACGAGGCCGTTGTGGAAATGGCTTTCGTCAACAATTTTATTAAAACAGTCGTTGTCGGTCGACACCATGCACTAAGTGTACTTTATATAATAATAATAACAATAATAATAATAATAATAATAATAATAATAATAATAATAATAATAATAATAATAATAATAATAATAATAATACACATTTATTGAGAAGATTTCCCTTCATACAGAAAAATACAAATAAATATACAATAATGTACAATTTACAAAAAAATATCCCCCAATGACTGGAGAGAAAAAAACTGCCTAAGACTTCTTGGCGTTATAGCAAAAACAAAACAGAAACAATAAAAAAATTCCATCACTTTTATGATATGCTTTCTTCCAAATAAATCACTGATCAAAACATCGTAACGCATCTGCTACACAAAAACAAAATTTCAAAACAAAAGAGCATATATGCATTTTAAAATACTAATATCTAAAGAAACTCAGTTTCCAGTTTCCAATCAGAGCATAAATTCCCCATACCGATATCCACTCCGATATGCCCGTCTCCAGTCTAAACACACTGCTTCCTCTCCTCCCAACAAATAAGCAAAAAAACACCAATACTTACGAGACCAACCACACACATCCCCTCGCACACACACGCCCGCACACATGCAAAACTATCGACGCATGCAGGATCGTGCGCCTAAGTGTCCGTTTGATGTCAATTTCTTCTTAACAAAGAATGGATGACACTTCTAGGTGTATACAAAAATCCAGCATTTTAATCGTTTCTTAGATAAATTCAAAGAAGTGTGTTCTCTTATTTCAGGAGGCACCGAATTTTAAACCCTAACACATAGGTAAGAAAATGATCTCTGGGTAACTGCCTTCCTCACCTTTTGCCTTTCAAACGAGTGTGTGCTATGTCTAGTAAAATGTGAATGCTCTATTATTGTCTCTCCCGCTGAGCATGCTGAGTGTTTGCAACCGTAAAGTAAAATAGCTATCTGATATCCATCAAGCAAGTCTCCTTGTATAGACGATCACTAGGGTAAGCATAATCTTTACCATGTATCACCTTAACAATATGGTTTTGGGTACTTTGCAGGAATCTGAGATGGAACTCAGACGCACCACCCCAGGCTAATATGCCTAAGGTGGAACACTCTCAACCAATGCATGATATAAAATACGCAGATGTTTATTATCCAACATTTCTTTAAAAAATCTCAATTTATACAGCAATACACTAAGTTTTTTAACAAATTTTTGAATATGGAAATCCCATCTCACATGGAAATCTATATCAAGTCCCAGATTGGATACCTTGCTCACCTTTCGTATTGCCAAATCACTACCAACACTGATTGCATCATAAGAGGGCAAACAGTGGACGTAAGATGAGAAAGGGACAAACACGGTTTGTGAAAGGTTCACGAATAAGTACACTTTGAGAAAACCCAAATCACCACAACACTTATTTCAGAGACCTTACGATCGTTTCGTTGGCAAAGTCAACATCTTCAGAGGAAGATAAATTCCCAAGAATCGATCGTAAGGTCTCTGAAATAAGTGTTGTGGTGATTTGGGTTTTCTCAAAGTGTACTTATTAGTGCTCATCACAGGTTCCAGTTTTCACATAGTGAAAGGTTCACGGTCAACCATCTATTAGAAAGCCATGCCATAATCACCACAAGATCACTCTCAACTAGTTCTTTTAGGGACCACCAACTCTCAGCCGTATAGAAAATTGCAGTATCTTCGGCGTACCCTACCACTCTGCCCATACAGCGCAATTTAAAAAGATCATTATATATATATATATATATATATATATATATATATATATATATATATATATATATATATATATATATATATATATATATATATATATATATATATATATATATATTAAAAAGGAAGGAACCCAAAATTGTTCCCTGACGGACATTGAACTCCACGCTTTGAGTGCTACTCATTTATCTTGACTACCTTCAATCTGTTAGTCATATAGCTCCTAAACAACTTATGTTTTTTGCCTCTTACACCAATACTCTCCAGGACCTCCTGCAGTTTCACAAAGCTGACAGTGACAAAAGCTTTTTTCAAATCTATAAAAACGCATAATGACGGATGACTGCCTTTGTCAAGACTGTCATATATGCTGGAGGTTAGATCATTTACAGCATCCTGAGTTGATTTTTTTTTCACAAAAACATTATTTCCTATCAAACAGTATATTTCCGCCAGTAACTGTTTAGTTTCTCTTTCGGTATCATCTCCAAAACCTTTGCAACATTAAAAACCAAAGAAATCGGCCTATAGATCGTCACATCTAGGCAATCTTCGGCTTGATAAAATGGTTCCACAACGCCGAATTTGAAAATTCCGGGAAACGTTGCCTCCTCAATACATCTATTATATAGAAAAACAAGTGTGGTCAGTATTAGATCCACAACCTGTTTAAGGACCTCTGAACGTATACCATCATGCCCAGGAGCTTTTTTGTTCTTTAGGCGCAGTATCATCCTTTTAACCTCATATTCATCTGTGGGAAGCAGTCATCGAACGTGAAAGCTGTGTGGGTAGACCTTATTTTTCGAAGGCATTCTTTGAGATGAGGAATAGATAAAGCAGTTTCTTGTTAAATACTTCTGATTGATATGTACGGGCTGCTTTAAACAAGCTGTAGCACTTCTGTTAACGTTGGTCATTCGTGACAATACTCACATGATTTCGCTTTGACTGATTGAAGGTTCCGTACGCAGATTCATTTTTAAATTTTGAAATGTTTTGCGACCCGAAGTCTTCCTTCTCGGGTATCGCCTCAAATATAATTTTACAGCTGCACTGGCATTTTATTTACACTCTCTAAAAATAATAATCACGTTGTATTTTCTGATTTTTTGAATTGTACCATGATAAATTACTTCTTTATTTGAAAAACTGTGTTACAATGTGTTGCTTACAGTTTTTATTTTTGACATGTCACCGAGTAATTTAGTTGTAAGCCTACTATAGGCAATTGCGAGTTACACCAGATGGCTATAAGTGATGTATTGTAAGTATGCAGCTCTAACGAGGAGTCACTCAACGGCAAAATATTTGGAATTTTCCAGCTAGGTATGCTTAGCTTAAACACTTGAGAAATCATTTCGTATTTTGTTTTATCTGCAATAAATAAGAAACGCAACTTTTTTACGATTACTTTGTATTCTAAATCAACGATATCCATTTTTGCAGAATCTTATGATAAAATTATTCTACATCAGCGCCACCTACAAATTATGTTTAATGCATTCTGCTTAAGCTTTTAAACAAAAGTCATCGTTGGCTTAAGTCGTGAAGTTTGCACGGATTACAAAAATTATTTTCCGTCCCCAAGTTGTAAGCTCCCAAAGTTTCATAATAGTACCTTCATTATCTCAAAATCTGTCAACTTTTCCAAAATTTTTTAAAGAAAAAAAATTCTTTACAAATTACAGGTGATACCGAGAAAGTACTTTATAAAGATCCTGCCAACAAGTAATTTCTTTCACCGTGAGCGCTACCTACAGTCTGCATATGACATATCGACGTTAGTCTCGTCAACGTAGCCACGGATGTTCGCAATAATTTGTTTTTTACAAAGTTGAGAAATTCTTATTCGTTACCAAGATATGTGGCCTGCGAGTTTTACGTGAATCACACTGTATACTACTACTGTTTATTTTTGCAGCGCACAAAACAGTTAGCAATTTAACTTTATAACTTCTGTACAAAAATTACCTAAAGGGTATTATGTTTTACTGAGCGACACAAAAGAAAAACATACAAGCTTTATATTTTGTTCTTGACGTGACAGAGAAAATACAATAACCACATACTGCTTACCTATCTCCAAATATTTCTGATGTACGGAATCATATTCATCCCAGACGATGGATCTAAATCTGTTTCTTTCCCTGGAGGCAGCTAGGACCGGTTCCTGTTTGTGATGTTCGTTCGGATTCCTGCAAAACAAAAACACAATATATAAGATTTGGAAGAAATAACACATAAAGAATGGGAGACAAGAAATACAATTTTTCGTGTGAAAAGTGAAGGTATAAAGCTTGAGCACGGTAATCGCATATCCTATTTATATCCGCAATAACACTCTCCCTGTTCGGGGATGTGTGAAGGAAATAGGGAAGACGGCTCGCAGGCTTCATTTAACAGTAACAGCTTATGCTAGACCAGGATTCGATGTTGTTTTTTTTTCAAGGGGACACAACGATTGGGAACTTAACGTAAATACACTTATCTTAGAAACAGCTAGTAGAAACATATACCAGGTCAGTAGTAAGATTAGAAAGAGAGGATACTCTCTTTGTAAAGAGGTTCTACAACTATATTCCATTTTAAAGAAGTGAAGACCTTGGGTGAGCATAAAACATGCAATTTTAATTGGCAGTGGTACATTTAGTGATTTTACATCTTTCCATTTGCCAAATTTGTTTCTTCATGTTGCTTTGCCATATCTCATTTGTCTAATTCATCGACAAATTATAGACGCAGTTATGACGTACCAAACATGGTAAAAATCCGTCTTCTCATTTATTTTACATCGGAGTTATTGACACTTATACCAGTAAGTAAAGATTGGAACCTATGATAAGCACTAATAAGTACACTTTGAGAATCCAAACCACAACACATTTAAAAAAAATTCGTGACGCAGCAAGTGCGTTATAGTAGCGAACTTTCATAAGAATTTTACACACTTATTATACGGCATATTAGTATAGTTAATACTTTAAACTTACACGGCCTTGAGATCAACTTTAGAGGTCATAGTAAAAAATTACCTTTAAAGAGTTACCATCAATCTCTCTATTATCAAAAAAAATCTTGTGTTCTAACTCCTTTTCAAAAAATGCCCAAAACTCAATTTTCTATGAAGCTAAAGAATCCAATTTTGCTATATCTCTAGATAGTGGAAGTCTCTTTAAAAGAAACTTGTATAACAAATTTGATTCAATCTATACAAAAGATTTCCAGTAGGAAACCAGAAGGGAAAAAAATCATATTTAGAAAAGTAAAATATCTGCCAGATTATAAACTTAGCAGTTATTTCTCCTTATTAATCGCCTGAATGATTTCGTTTTAGTCAACCTAATCAAACCGTTTTTTTATGTCAACAACAACAAAAATGTCTGCTGAAAATTATAATTTCAGACTCAAAGGTGACAAAGTTATTCAATTATTCAAAAATTAAATATTGTTCAAAGCGTATGAAATCAGTGCACTATTGTTTCTCCAAATGTCAAAATAAAACAAAAACAACCATACATATATACCTCAGAGAGATCTTGGCCTAGGGTTGAACGCACTGAGACCTCACAGACGATCTCTAGCGAGATTTGGGGAGTAGGCAGATTGAGGCCCCGTAATAGAGCTACAACAACCCAACCCACCTTTGTCCACCACTCTAAGGAGTAGGCAGATTGAGGCCTTAGAGTATCCTTACATATTTCCTTTACCCACCTTTGTCCACCACTCTAAGTAGTAGGCAGATTAAGGCCTTAGAGTGTCCTTACATATTTCCTTTACCCACCATTGTCCACCACTTTAGGGAGTAGGCAGATTGAGGCCTTAGAGTGTCTTTACATATTTCCTTTACCCACCTTTGGCTGTCACTCTAAGGAGTAGGCAGATTGAGGCCTTAGAATGTCCTTATATATTACCTTTACCTCTTGAAAATGGCTCCAAAACAGGAGCCTAAACGTCGAGTTTTCATAAATTCTGGACGCGGTTCAACCCGAGAGCCTAGTATGTCTCACATTCAAGACGGCGGAAATCTTTCTGAAAATATAGGTATATGTATATATGTGCATATATAGAGCCTGCCCTAACGAAAATGAGCCAGGAAGCCTGAAATGCGTCAAGTTTGCATAAGGGGCAAAAGTTTGGGTGCAAAAGGTATAGCCCAAAGTTTACCCTCCTAAGCGGGGGTGTATCTGTCATTTTTTTAAATCAGGAAAGGGGTTCCATGATAGCTTGTTGAAAGATCTTTTAATTCCCTATACATTGCTTTTTGAAATTCGGTCCATTAGTTTAGAAGATATGGATTTTTTAAATATCACTTATGAATTTCCAGAGATATTCTTAATGCCTGAGTTCGGCCTCCAGCGTCCACCACAAGATAAAAATGTTGTTAAACGTTTGCTTAGGTAATAAAAAGTCATTTAGAATAAGCTGCTCCACAGCAAAATATGTCTTGTGATAACGCATTCACATGAACCCTCTTCCTATTTGAAAAAAATTGAGGGATGACACCCTCACCTAGGAGTGTAATGTTACACGAGTAAATAAGGGTAAGAATAAGAGGCTATACTTTTTGCATCAAAAGTTGTCCCCCTCTCAAGCAAACTTGGCGTGTTTCAGGTTTTTTTCGACAAAATCTCGTTTTCAATGGGCCAGCCAATATACATATATATATATATATATATATATATATATATATATATATATATATATATATATATATATATATATATATATATATATATATATATATATATATATATATATATATATATATAGGTGTGTGGAAATTAATTTTATCTCAACGAATATTTATTTATTTAATAAATACACAGTTTATAAAACCATTTGCGTATTGCATAATAGGATAAGCCATAACTATGGTGTACACCTATCAACAATCTCACTTACTACCCGCATTAAATCAAAAATAAAACAAAACAACATTTCGCCAAGCTTAAATTCCATTTCAGGCTTCACATGCAGTCCATCAATTGTACAAAACTAAAATCAAATTTAAATTTACTTTATTTATTTAAATTCATATCTAAATCAGTGCAAGCGATTTGGAGACTCAACAAAGTCAACAGAAGAACGTGGTTAGACATGTATATGTTCAGCTAATATGTTCTAAAATGCTCTTAAACTCATGTTAAAGATGTCAACATGCTTAAACAGTTTGTTATAACTTGAGCACATTCTATAAATCGGAGAACTGAATAGACTGCTGTATCTTGGTATACAAAATAGTTTCCGTAGTCTATTAGCCCTTTGTGGAACCCTGAACTGAATCCTGCGCAAAAATTTAGACAAGTTTACCAAGTTCCTCACGATTATAAACAAAAACACCAGGTCAGCAACTATGCGCCTGCTCTGAAGACTGGTCATATTAAACTGGATGGGTTGACTAAAACAAAACCATTCAAGCAATTAATAAGGAAAATACCTGTCATATTTATAATTCGACAGGTACATTCCCTTTGTAAATCATTTATTTTTTCTGAAAAACGTGTAACTTTAATGAAATTTGTAACACAATTTTTTAAAGGCACTTGCGGTACTTACATATTATATCTAAGACCAAATTTTAATTTAGTAGCTTCATATTATATATATATATATATATATATATATATATATATATATATATATATATATATATATATATATATATATATATATATATATAAAATAATCGCTAACTGGGACTCTAAAACCGATCTCCAAGGTCCATTTAAATTTAAAGAATTAGTTTTAATAATACATCTTACTAATAGTGTACAATTCTTATGAAAATTCACTACCATAATGTACTTGCTGCGTCTAGACTTTTTTAACATTTTGTGTTATTTAAAGCTGCCGTGTTAACATACTACTTGGTTCCCAAACGAGGTGGCGGCACGTGCTTTCTGTCTTATATTTCACTTAGTGCGGTACTGAATTTATTTAATTTAGCTGTTATATGCTATATATGACACCCTCGTGGTGCAGAAGTTGACTTTGTCTGGAAAATTAGTAAAAATAGTGAATGATGGGAAATGAATGTGCTAATGGCCTGAGATGCCGCAGCCAATAATATAATTAAGAAAAAATATGCTATATAGGCTTTTTAGTGAATTTTCTTAAAAAAAATTCACTAATCAGGAGATCCCGACTTTTGAATTTTGAAAAAATTTCTTCCAATGAGCGCTAATTAGGCCCCCCAGAACCCATATCCGGGGTCAGTTTCAATTTTTATATGTTTATATATATACATATATATATATATATATATATATATATATATATATATATATATATATATATATATATATATATATATATATATATATATATATATATATATATATGTATCACACCGATAACTCAAAAAATAATGGGCCGATTTTGATCAAATTTGGTGAATACCTTCCTTTTACAAATGGCTTGGATAAGTTCGTTAGTCAGGAAAATAGGCCCAGGTTTTCCCGGAAAATTTTGGGTTTTCCTTCAAAAAAAATTTATATCTCCGGAATTAACAAAGTAAGGGCAACCAAATTTGGTACGCTGATTTATGCCATTATAGGTGAGGCGCCCACCAAAATTTAGCTCTCTAGGTCAAAAGACAAAAAAGTTATGGGCATTTAAAGAAAAATAAATTGGGGTTTTCCTCAAAACGTCAAAGTGACAATTGAAAACGTCAAAATTCGCAACATTTAGGCAAAGAACTTGAATCTAATACGACCTATGGAAAGAAAATGTCTTAAGAAGAATGTTTTACAAACCCTGAAGTCTTAGTTTCAACCGTCATCGTCCTTCATTTTACTAAAATATTTCCAGAAAATTCATTTCAAATAGACCCTTTCTCTGACGCTTGACAGTAGCCTTAGCTATAGAATTTATCGTTTAATGGTATATAATTTTTGTAGAATTTTCGTAAAAAATCAATAAAGCTCAATATATCCGTTATTATACAAGATATGAAAAAATATTGTATACATTAATTATACGGTGTCTTGAGCTACACCTTAAAAAATTATTGCTACCATCACAGGGTGGCCCATAAGTCGTTGGTGATACAAATAATATATTTTTTTTTGTGGAAAACGCCTTATGTTTTTGCATTTTCCATCGAAATATAATGCATGTTTGTAAGTTAAGAAATTCTGGACGCAGCAAGTGCGTTATGGTAGCGACTTTTGATTAAATGCTTCATATTTGAAAAGCTCAATTTGCTATTAACCTATAAGGTTGACCAAGAAACTGATTTTTTCGGTTACATTTTAAGTTTACTTTCGGAAATTTCTGTACGTTTTCAAACAATAAAGTTATTTTGATGAAACATGGCACATTGTTTTTACTATATAGGTTATACTGGTAACCAAATTTGATGCCTGCTTTCTGAAAAAAAACACATTTGCTATTAAAAACATTTTTATGAAAATTCACTACCATAACGCACTTGCTGCGTCCAGAGATTTTATTTTTAATTTAGGAAAATCAACTTTCAAATATCCATCTCTTCAGTCAACAAATCAACAATGAGCCAAAATAAATAAATAACCAGTAGTGAAAGTTGGTACTTCACAACTGCGCTATCGTATCGAGTTTTCATATACGATATTTTTCATGTTTTGATGATTCGCTTTCCTCTTCACCGAGAAAACACAATTTTGTTATGCGATAAAATATTTATATGGGGAAACACGTGTACTAAATATTATCAAACCAATATTATTATTTTTCGAACATTTTTTGGAAAACTTTCTGGGGATTTTTTGGATATTTGCCAGATTTTAATGAAAATCTGCCACCATAAGGCTTTTGCGGCATCCAGGCTTGTTTAGAATCTCCATGCAGTTCCAGAGATTTGGATCTCATGGTTATAAATAAATTATATACAGTTCAACATATTGCAACTGGGGTAAATATATATTTTTATTTACCGTAAAATAATTAATTTTTTCCTGAAAGTCAGTCCGTCAGTGCAGAGACAAAAATATTAGATCCGCCTCTTATAACTATGTTCTTTAACGACAGTAAAATTTTAGTTGAGCCCTATTCTTAAATAAAATAACATATCGAATAATGCTTTAGGCATAGCCATGCCATATCAAATACCAGTTGAAAGCCTAACAGTGTGAAATTCCGTCCTAAGAAAACAAGAAAGTTTGTTTCTAAAACAAGGAGGCAGTAAAGCTTGAAATTGTGGCTAATTTGCATTGTATTGTTTGCTGTCTAAATATGTGGAGACTGGCGAATAATTTATACAAGACATTACACTGAAATAGATACCGACAACGACCGTTCGCTTTCACAACTGTTTTCGCAAACAAATAGTTACAAACTTTTTGTATACCTTTGTGTACTTAATTTAGCCATTTTGTCATTGAATTCATAAAACGCGTGTTTTTAGTGAATCGGACGCCGTTTTCCAGGAAAAGTTAGATTTTTCTTTCGAAAAAGATTTTATCTCAAAAAATAAAAAAGCTATGATAACCAAATTTTGTAGGTAGATATACGATATAAAAGGTAAGCTATACACCAAAATTTATATTTCTATGTTACAAGAAAAAAAAGTTACAATAAAATATTTAGTTCCAGATCATTTTTATTTTCCTTACAACTCGCATCGCTTTTAGTCTATTGTTATTATTAAAAGTCAATAGTTTCTTCCTTAAATTTACTCTTACCGAGCACACGTGGCTTTCATTCACTTCTGCTTCTGCCGCTGTTACAGTCTTTTCTCTTAACATGACGCTTTGCTTACTCTTACTGCTATACTATTTTACATACGTATCACCCCACAAAAACATACTTGTATTCCACCGCATAAGACGTTCCTGTAGCTTCACATACGGTTTACTTTCCTCTCTTTCTTCTTTGTGATCCATTTGCAAAGCTCACTAGTCGCTTCTACCGAGAATGAAAATTGTAGAAGCATCCTCTTACTAGGCATAGTGTGTCCATTTGCTATGATTGTAACTTTAATCTACACTGTTAGTCAATGCTCGCTCTCTATGTAACTTTTATTTATGTGACCTAACAAATGACTTGACATTTCCATGCAACACTTCTTTTTACGTGCCTTACGTGGTCTCCTGCTACATTCATCACCTTTATAATGTGAGGCCACTTACCATTACATTTCCTGTTTCCCTAGTTTAATTAACATAACGAGTAGATTTCGTCTTTGTAAATAGCTATTAGCCAATGACACCTTTTGCAGATAACGTACCAACGTACGATTTCTGCCTAACATACACGGTTTCGACCGTCCTGTCTGTTTTGTCGTTTCTATTGTTAGTAAATGCTCGCTATTCAATTTCTTTTTAGTGAATTTTCGTAGAAAAAATTAGGTATGGGGGAGATCTCAACTTTTGAATTTTGAAAAATTTTTGCAAATGAGCGCGAACTAGGACCTCTAGAACACATATCCGGAGCCAGTTTCAATTTTTATATGTCAAAAAATCATAGTCCGTTTTTGATAAAATTTGGCATGTACCTTCCTTTAGTAAATGGCTTGGAAAAATTCGTTGGTCAGGAAAATCGTTTCCCGGGAAAATTTTGAGTTTTCATTCATTTACTAAAGGAAGGTACATGCCAAATTTTATCAAAATCGGACTATGATTTTTTCAGTTATCGGTGTGATACGCACACCCAAACATATGTATATATATATATATATATATATATATATATATATATATATATATATATATATATATATATACATACATATGTGTGTGTGTGTATAACACCGATAACTCAAAAAATAATAGTCCGATTTTGATAAAATTTGGCAGGTAGGTTTACGATATAAAAAGTAAACTATATAGCAAAATTTAGGTTTCTATGTTACAAGAAAAACAAGTTATAATAAAAGATTTTGTGCCGGATCATTTCTATGAAAATTCACTACCATAACGCACTTGCTGCGTCCAGGCTTTTTTAATAAGAATGGTTTTAAAATTTGGCAGCTACAACTATGTAATCGTCATTCCGAAAACGGATCTAATACCTGCCCAGAGCCGGGATCACAGAGGCATTTTTTTACGCTAAAGTTTGTTAGTGCGTGGCAAAATGATGCAGATCATTTAGATACACCCTACCTGTGCAATACGCACTGTCATTAGTTTTTCATTGCAAGAAACGTTAAATCGGACAAAATTCATCAAAAGCTTAGTGAAGTGTATGCAGAAAACGCTATAATCGTTTAAAGGTGAAGAAAGTTGGTTAGAGCATTTAAAGAGTCCCTGCACACGTGCACGATGGGAAATAAAATTGACAACCGTCCGCCATTGATGATGATCTGATGCAGAAAGTTGTTTGTATTGTTGCAAAGCACTTCAATAGACGTAGGTGCCGTGTTGCCACATCTCCAGAACTTCCCCAACATCGGGGAATATTTGCACAGTCTGACAACATCGCCTCCCCACCACCCTGGGGGTGCCTGGGGTGACCCCCCTCAGGCGAAGTCTCAACTCTCTAGGACCAGAAATAACGAAGTTACCAACTTGTACCCCGTCGGAACGGATAACTGAGGTCTGCACATTCCGAACACCCTGTATATACACCCTGTATACGCAGAGAACCCTTACACCCTGTATACGCAGAGAGATCTTATAGTACGAGAAACACCTCTTGTGCAACATAGGAGTGATTACCACATTTGGATCACCTGTATATACATCTCCCTGTATACACACGGGGCCGATCTGTATTCACAAAACCTTCTAGCAAAAGAAGGTCCTGGAACATTCTGGAATAGAATGCTCGAGAACGAAGTGAAAGGTGCGACGGCTATATAAAGATGGAAGTAAGCCAGCACAGACAGTTGAGTTCAGTTAGAGAATGTTGAAGTGACTTGAAGAAACAGTAATCAGTGTGAAGTGTTAGACTGTAGTAACTTGTGTGCAGATTAGTGATTGTAAGGACAGTAAATTAAGTGTTTTGTGACAGAGACATTCTAGAAATTTTATTGTATCCATATTTAGAGTGTAAATAAAGTTGTTTTGTTAAAATTTAAAGTCTCACTTATCCAGAACCCGGAGAAAACGCAACAGTATGTATGCACAAGAATATGTGATGACTTTGGAAGATGCATCTACTCTGCCATTCAACACAGACTTTTATAAATTCAGGGTTGCAGCAAGTATCGAACCGCTAAAAAATTAACTAGAATGGCATAGACACCCTTTAGGGTTTTGAGACTTTTTACGCCGTTTTAGCAAAGAAAAAAATTTTTGTCAAGAATATTCCACTCTCACACATTCTCCCCCTAATTTAATTTCAGCACAGAATACCAGATGTTTAATGAAATTTAAAGTTATATAATAAATAGACCCTAAAACGTTGTATTACTCGAGTTTTAACGCAAAGTTGTCAATTTTCACCAAATCACCCCCCATTCATCATCTACTCGCTAAAGCGATTTCACCCAAAGACAACCCGAACTATTCGTTTTTCGAGTGCCAACTGTATACCAAATTTTAAGACAATATCTCAATTCGTTCTAAAGTTATCGCAGCTACACACAGACAAGCTTACAGGCCAACAGTGCGACAGATAGAGACATTTCGTTCCCAGATCATGTTTTTTATAGTTTTTGATACTTTTTTACGACGTTAAGGGAAAACAAAGTGAAATTTTTGTCGTCGATGCGATAGTTCCACACGTTGTGACGATGTGGAAGTAAAATTACAATCATCGGTAAGAATCATCAATTCGATACCAGCTGTGGATAAAGCTTGCAGGACATCCCTTGGACAAATGAAACAGTTTTTCAAATAAGCTTCTTATATCTTGGAACTTATATCTTGGAATATATATATATATATATATATATATATATATATATATATATATATATATATATATATATATATTGCTATGGATAGCAAATATGGGAGAAAATAGAAGCATTATTGTGGAGTAAAACGGGCAATGTACATAAAATTAATAAATCCTAATTTTTAAATGCCCTGTATAATTGAAAGTGTAAAATATGTTAGGGTTAAATAAGAAACAGCATTAGGTAGCAGAATAAAGAACAATGGATTCCTTTTTTTTACATGTAGTGCTATTTAAATTGCACGAAGCAAAAAATCCTTATAATATGAAAATAACTCAGAACAATAGCCTTGTTTTTTGTATTCATAGGATTTTACTGGAACATAACAATTTTATTTTATTTTTAGGCAGTAGGCACATTAACCATATTATTCATTTAGAATGTTAAGGTAAAAATAAGTTTTTTGTAATTAATAATTTTAAGCAAAGACGCAGTGATAGTTAATAAGGATAGTTTTTGTGTGTGCGTGTCTTCAAAGGAATAGTGCGAGGGACAAAAAAATTCGAACAATGGAATCACGAAGGGTCTATGAACTTTGATTACCGAGACACAGCGCGAACAGTTTTTTTTTTGTAACAGCAGAGTTTATTTAAGCGTCAACGGGAGTTCGATGGGGACAATAAGTAATTGAACTGCGAAGAAGAGAAGTAATTCAACTGTGAGACGATTAGAAACAGAACCGCGAGAAGACAATGAGTAAATACAAGGCAAGTGCCTGAAATTACCATCAGAAAAATTGTGTGAAAGAAAATTAAATACCTGGTACAAGGTTGGTGAAGACAGTTAAAGAAGACAAAACCTAATTAATAATTACTGCCAAGTTGCCAAATCCAAATAGAAGAACAAATAGATTTTAATAATCACAGAAAAAAATTGAAGGATCCATTAAGACAACATTCAGTAAGTCGTTCTAGGACTATATCGGAATAAATATGATGACTCTTTTTCTATAGTGTGAATAGCCTTTAAGGATATTTTCGTTTCATTTAGGATGTTAATGTAAATTTTAGTTCACTAAGGGGGATGCAATATAAAGGCCGAATCATTGTATTATAGTTAGATAATTCATTTTGTTAACTGAATTTTATTTTACATATTTGAAATAACCTTTTGTTAATAGAAATTTATTAACTTGATCAATCTGTTTAATTTGGACCTCAAATCAAGCAAATATTAATGATATGGAAAAGTAAGGCTATTTTTCACCGTAAAATAAATAAAAAAAAGTCAAATCAAAAGACCCAATCATACATAATTTTTTTTGAAATTTCCAAACATTCAGGAATACTAGAATTCATAAAAACAATATATATTCAACAAAAATGCTAGCCCAAGCACAGTACCCTACCCATGAGATGAGAGAAAAATTTAAAATCACAGCAGTAAATAAATTATTTTTGGCATAATTTCAGGATTTTCAATATTATTTTTAAATAAAGACGCAATTGCATTCTCATGCTCTACAATTAAAAGTGCTATTAAGGTATAAGATAAATTAAATAAAAGAAACCACCATTAAATACCATAGCAATATATATATATATATATATATATATATATATATATATATATATATATATATATATATATATATATATATATATATTGTTGCGTTTTCTCCGGGTTCTGGATAAGTGAGACTTTTAATTTTAACAAAACAACTTTATTTACACTCTAAATATGGATACAATAAAATTTCTAGAATGTCTCTCTCACAAAACACTTAATTTACTGTCTACAATTACTAATCTGCACACAAGTCTCTACACTGGTACTACAGTAGCTACTCTCTTAACACTTTACACTGCTTCTTCAAGTCACTACCACATTCTCTTACTGAACTGAACTAACTTGGGCTGGCTTGCTTTCGCTTTTATATACTCGCCGTACCTTCCCCTCTTTTCTAGAGCGTTCCATTCCAGAACGTTCCAGGACCTTCTTTTACTAGAAGGTTCTGTGAATACAGATCGGTCCCGTGTGTATACAGGGGGATGTATATACAGTATGATCCAAATGTGGTCATCACTCCTATGTTACACAAGAGGTGTTTCTCGAACTATAACATCTCTCTGCGTATACAGGGTGTAAGGGTTCTCTGCGCATACAGGGTGTGTATACAGGGTGTTCGGAATGTGCAGACCTCAGTTATCCGTTCCGACGGGGTAACTTCGTTATTTCTGGTCCTAGAGGGTTGAGACTTCGCCTGCGGGGGGTCACCCCAGGCACCCCCAGGGGGTGGGGAGGCGGTGTTGCCAGATTGTGCAAAAATTCCCAGATGTTGGGGAAATTCTGGAGGTGTGGCAACACCGCACCTACGTCTATTGAAGTGCTTTGTAACACTGTCCCCCTCCTTAAGACTGTTCGTCCCGAACAGTATTTACCGGCCGCCAACTTGGGGGTTCGTTGCCCCGATAGGGACTCAACCTCTCTATGTGAACAACTTTGGGTTTAGTTCTTGGAGACAGCTGGATTCTGTAGACTAGGTCGTTAATTTTCTTAGTCACCAAGTATGGCCCTTCCCATGGTTTCTGAAGTTTGGGACTGAGGCCCTTTCTCCTTGTTGGTTGGTACAGCCACACTGCATCACCTTCCTTGAATGTATGGGGTGTTGCTCTGCGATCCAAGCGCATCTTCATCCGGTCACTGCTTAAGAGGAGCCTATCTCTGACATCTGTGTATAGTGCGCAGTTTTCCTTCTAGGTCGGCGACATACTCAGGTAACGTAGCTAGGTCCGCTATGTCCTCGTTCGGTGGTGGTCTCGTCATGTCGATTGGTAACCGCATCTCTCTG
Source organism: Tillus elongatus (assembly GCA_964006375.1). Classification (NCBI taxonomy): domain Eukaryota; kingdom Metazoa; phylum Arthropoda; class Insecta; order Coleoptera; family Cleridae; genus Tillus; species Tillus elongatus. The sequence goes on from OZ023265.1 coordinate 30,024,161, forward strand.
CCGGTCAACATCATGGATGGAGTGTAGCCGGTAGATTCATGCTGAGAGCTTCTGTAAGCTAGGAGGAACAGAGGTATCAGCTTGTCCCAGGTTTTCTGATTCTCGTCGACAAACATAGCAAGATACTGATTGATGGTCCTGTTATGCCGTTCTACCATGCCGTCTGATTGAGGGTGGAGTGGCGTTGTTCTCGTTTTATTTATGCCTAGCAAGTCCATTAGGCTCTTCCAGACCTCTGATTCGAAATTCCGGCCCTGGTCGGTGTGAATCTCCAAGGGTACGCCATGCCGTGATATGACATTTTCCATCAGGGCTTCTGCTACGGTCGTTGCCTCTTGGTTGGGGATCGGCGCAACTTCAGGCCATTTCGAGAAGTAATCCATTGCCACCATTATGTATCTGTTCCCAGACTCTGTGATGGGAAAAGGTCCTGCGATGTCTACGGCAACTCTCTCCCACGGTGTACCTGAGATGTACTGCATCATTTTTCCTCTGGATCGGGTCTTTGGTCCTTTCTTTGAAGCACATTGGTCACACCTTTTGCACCATTCTTCCACGCCCCTTCGGCAGTTTATCCAATAGAAGCGGTCTCTCACTCTGGCAAGAGTCCTGTTGTCCCCAAAGTGGCCTCCACTTCTACTATTGTGTAACTCTTGAAGAACACTGCTTATGCACTCACTTGGCACAACGGTGTGGTATATACAGTCTCTACCATCGGCAGTTTCCCATTTTCGAGTGATCATGTCATTCTTTAGACACAATGAGTCCCATTGTAGCCAGTAGCCTTTAACCTCCGCCCCAAACCGGGACACATCGTGCCACTCAGGTCTTTTCCCCTTTTGTAGCCATTCTCTAATATTTTTCAAGTCTGGATCTGTCTTCTGTGCGTCTCTGATGTATTCAAGATTTACGTCATGTTTGTTCCTCGGCACAGGCCAGTCTCTTACTGCCTTTATTTTCTCTGGATCAGTTTCTATCCCTTTCTCAGAAACGACATGTCCGAGGAAACTCACTTTCTTCTGGAAGAGGACGCATTTCTTGGGATTAAGTTGCAGATTGGCACCTCTCAGCCTGGAGAAAACTTGCTTCAGATTCGACAGGTGTTCATCGAGTCCTTCCAATCACCATGACATCATCGAGATACACCAGGCATGTTTCCCATGTCAGTCCTCTCAGCACTAACTCCATTAGTCGCTCGAAGGTGGCAGGAGCATTACATAAGCCGAATGGCATGACCTTGAATTGGTACAACCCATTACCGGTTGAAAAAGCATTCTTCTCCTTATCGTCTTTATGGAGTTCTACTTGCCAGTAGCCACTTTTCAGGTCTAATGTAGAGAACCACTTTGATCCGGCCAAAGTGTTCAAAGTGTCGTCGATCCGGGGCAGGGGATAACTGTCTTTCTTGGTGACATCATTCAGCTTCCTATAGTCCACGCAAAATCTCATAGTGCCGTCTTTCTTGGTGACCAAAACTACTGCGGACGACCAAGGACTATTAGATTCCTCGATCACACCATCTTCCAGCATTTCGTTAACCATCGCCTTGATTTCTGATTGCTTGGCAAAAGGCAGTCTTCTCGGCGGCTGTCTAATTGGTCTTGCGTCGCCAGTATTAATTCTGTGTTGCACTAGACTCGTACGACCTGTGATTTTATCTTGAGCGAAAATATCGGCCTCCTCCAATACGAACTTCACTGCCATCTCCATCTCCATATTGTTCAATTGGCCCCATGAATTCTTGAACCGCTCTACTAATTCTACTGGCAGTCTTCTGTCTAATGCAGTGGGTGTCACGTTTTTGGACAACGTCACTCGGTCAATGGGTTCGCAAGTGGCGGTAACCTCACCTTTCTTCAACGTGACCCTGTTAGTTTGCACGTTAGCCACTCTTATGGGTATTGTCCTCTTCGGGTCTACTAAGCATCGTGCGACGAGGGCACCATCATGTCTATCTTTTAGGGGCTCCGCTATGAGAGCAGGCATACCATCAAGTTTCTTCTCTAGTCTGGCTCTGACAATCTTCTCACTGTTACCAGGAATCCGTGTATCCTCGTCGACAATAAGTCTCACCCTGAGATTAGCTTCGCCTGCTGTTGGAGATAAATACAATTCTTCGTTACCGATTCTCAAGATCTTATTCTGGAAGTCTACTGAAATGACATCGAACTCTTCCATTAAATCCAGGCCCAGAATAAATTCGTCGACGATTTCTGCGACGACAGCTCTTACTTGTAGCTCAGTACTGCCCAGCCTAATGTAAATAGTGGCCACTCCATGCACAGGTATCCTATCACCTTTTGCCGTTTCCAACACAGGCTGTTTGTTGGTCGTGAGTGCCGACCTGTTTGGCAACATGTCTGGACGTACAACGGATCTAGTGGCACCAGTATCGATAGTGAAACTGCATTGTCTTCCGTCTATGCTGCCAGGTATAACGAGGCTCTCGCGGTAGCGTCGGATAGTGGAGACCCTGACCTTGGGGCCTTGAGTCTCGCATGCCACGTGTCGCTCCCCTACACTGGCGTCAGGTCGGTTTCCCTGATGGCGCTCCCTGTTGGTGTATTCCTGTCCTCTGCGAGCCACCTGTTGGGTTTGTGAGCACTGCCTAGTTATGTGCCCTTTTTGACCACACTTGTAGCATTCTATGTGGGACCAATTTGCTTTCGTCTTACGTGCTCCAACCGTTGCAATGAGCTTGCTTATGGCTTCCTTCATCAACTTGATTTCTTGCCTTAGTTGCTCTGTCGTGTCTGCCTTTACTTCGCGCAGCCTGTTGCGGCGAGGTTGAGATGCATTCTTCGCTGCTTCAAATTCTAAGCCATAAATGACGCAGTCTGTAAGTGTTCTGAACCTTCCGAGCCTCAAAGCTTGTTGCATCTCGTTGTCAAGTACCCCATCGATGAAGGCCTGGACGGTGATCTGGTTAACAAATTCTTCTGGGGCTTGGGGATACGCCAGTCGCACAAGTTTCTCCACTTCGGCACTAAATTCTTGCAGCGTCTCATTTGGCTTCTGGACCCTTGACTTTAGTTGTGTCTGGTAGACCTGGCTCATGTACTTGTTACCATATCTCAAATCAAGAGCCTGTATCACTGTTAAGTAGTTTTGCTCCGGGATGTTCTGGAGGATTTCTAGGGCTTTACCTCGAAGCGAGAGAATTAGAGCAGTTGCTGCCTGTTGTTCGCTCCATCCATTACTGAGAGCTGCCGCCTCAAACTGCCTCCTGTACATGGGCCAGGATGTTTCTCCGTCAAAATTCGGCGGCTTCAAGGTTCCATGAGGCTGCTGCACGATTGGCATATCTTCTTCCGGACGATTTTGAACTGGGGACATTCCAATAACTCCTCTTGGTGGAGTTCTATTAGTCTGGCCCACCACCTGTTCTGTCAGTTCTCTATGTCTGACTTCTGTGCCTTTCATCATCATCTTCATTTGTTCTTTCAACCCTTCAACTTCTTCCCATCGTTTGTTCCAATCCTCTGTTGCATTTTCCACTTTACTGTTCACCACTCCTATTTTATTGTCCATATTTTCTACTTTCTTGTCCACATTTTCTACTTTCTTGTCCACATTTTCTATTTGTTCGTTGATCTGTTCAATTTCTTCTTTTACATCGATTCTCATATTGTGGAATATACTTCGAAGGTCTTCTTTATCTTCTTGTCGCCTTCTCTCGTCTTCTTCACGCCGTCTTCTTTCATCTTCTTGGCGCCGTTGTTCGTCTTCTTCGCGCTGCCTCTTGAGGTCTTCTTTATCTTCTTGTCGCTGCTGTTCGTCTTCTTCGCGTCGTCTTCTTTCATCTTCTTGTCGCCGTTGTTCGTCTTCTTCGCGTTGCCTCTTGATTTCATCTTTATCTTCTTGCCGCCGTTGTTCTTCCTCTTGTCGTCTTCTCTCGTCTTCTTCGCGCCGTCTTCTTTCTTCTTCTTGTCGCCGTTGTTCGTCTTCTTCGCGTTGTCTTTTCAGTAAGTCCATCAACTCTTTAGTTTCAGCCATCTCGTCGTAGTCAGTCGATCTGGTGTTTACCATTTACAACTAGCTTGCTTGTTACTTCTTCACTCACTTATCCCACACTTCTGACACCAAATTGTTGCGTTTTCTCCGGGTTCTGGATAAGTGAGACTTTTAATTTTAACAAAACAACTTTATTTACACTCTAAATATGGATACAATAAAATTTCTAGAATGTCTCTCTCACAAAACACTTAATTTACTGTCTACAATTACTAATCTGCACACAAGTCTCTACACTGGTACTACAGTAGCTACTCTCTTAACACTTTACACTGCTTCTTCAAGTCACTACCACATTCTCTTACTGAACTGAACTAACTTGGGCTGGCTTGCTTTCGCTTTTATATACTCGCCGTACCTTCCCCTCCTTTCTAGAGCGTTCCATTCCAGAACGTTCCAGGACCTTCTTTTACTAGAAGGTTCTGTGAATACAGATCGGTCCCGTGTGTATACAGGGGGATGTATATACAGTATGATCCAAATGTGGTCATCACTCCTATGTTACACAAGAGGTGTTTCTCGAACTATAAGATCTCTCTGCGTATACAGGGTGTAAGGGTTCTCTGCGCATACAGGGTGTTCGGAATGTGCAGACCTCAGTTATCCGTTCCGACGGGGTACAAGTTGGTAACTTCGTTATTTCTGGTCCTAGAGGGTTGAGACTTCGCCTGCGGGGGGGTCACCCCAGGCACCCCCAGGGGGGTGGGGAGGCGGTGTTGCCAGATTGTGCAAAAATTCCCAGATGTTGGGGAAATTCTGGAGGTGTGGCAACACCGCACCTACGTCTATTGAAGTGCTTTGTAACAATATATATATATATATATATATATATATATATATATATATATATATATATATATATATATATATATATATATATATATCATAATTGCTGTTTTGTTTTCTTTTGTAATTAATTGTTATCTGAAGACTAGAAAATTATATTGTTGTTATTGCTATTGCTATTATTATTATTTATAATCCAGCTACAATAATGCCCTTAGATTTACGTTAGAATGGCATAGAAAAGTAGTCACTGAATTTCTGCTAGCAACAATTTTTGTCAATACGAACTATTATTATAAGGGGCGTTCTACTTAAAAACACGTCTTTCGTTTAAATCTTGATAAGGCGACTTTTAGTCGTTTTTTCGAAATGTAAACTAAAGCGAAAAACAAATTTCTTGCAACTTGTCTATTCGTATATTTTTTAAGCAGCAAAATATGGAAGCTTAGAAGTTAGGAGCGCCAAATATTAGGTGGAACACACTGTAAACGTTACCATCGGATAAACAAATCATTAGATAAACCTCACCTTCTTTGTCTGATCTTCCAGGAATAAATATAAATTTAGAACATACATCCAGCAAACTTATATCGTGTTACCTAGCAAAGAAACCCCCCCAGTCGGCTCGTAGCTTCAGCGTTCCTGCTGCGTAAGTGAAAGTCAAACACAGTGGAACACGCAGCTGGCTTCCTGTTACGTGCTCCACCGTCTCGTTCGAGGACCCTATTAGTCTTGTAAATTTGGAACATACAAATATGTTGCATGCTATCGTTAAGCTAAGCGTTTTGCTTTGCCGTATTTGTTTTGAGTGATGTCTGATCTCAGAATATTATTTAAGTTCAAAGAACCTAAAAGCTTGTGAAATTGAAACTCTGTATCAAATAATATCCTGAGCGAGGTCGATAACATAAAATTCAGTTAAAGGGATGAAACTGACTAAGCTGCTACATTAGCGAAATTGTAGCATGATCATTTAATTTTACAAAAACAGTTTTCAGTGCATTGTTCGTGGAAAAAAATTACTAATGAGGAGATTGTGATTGTTTAATTTTGGAAAAATGCTTCAAATAAGGGCGAACTAGTCCCTATAGAACATACGTATATATATATATATATATATATATATATATATATATATATATATATATATATATATATATATATATATATAGGTGACTGGGAAGTAGTTGCGCTTCTTTGAGACAGTGACAGTACATCCCTTTTGCAAAATAATAAACTATATATCACATTATACAATGCATATAGGTGACCTCACAAACAAGTATTGGACCAAAAAAAAAATAATCAGTATTGCTGGCAGAAGTATACAGTGACCTTCAAGACATAAAAACTCAAATTCACATAGATAGGCGAAACCCGATTTTTGAAATAAATTCGCACCTGTCAGAAATAAACACCAAATATATCAAAAACCTGCTACCATTTCCAATCCACACTAGAAATATAATACTAAACCGCGAGCTGGGCAAGTACAAAAATCCTTACTGCATATATACAGATGGCTCAAAGCAATAAGATGGTACAGCATGCGCGTTCTACAATATACACGGCGGAGATGATTGCTATCTTAGAAGCCCTGATATATATCCTATCATTCCAACACACTACGTTTGTTATCTTGTCAGATAGCCAAAGTTGCATAAGAAAGTTAGAACACCTTTATACCACCAAAACTACATTTTAAAAGCTATCAATGACTTCCTTGTGGAAATTTCAAAACAATCAAAACACATAACTTTCTGCTGGATCAAGGGTCATTACGGACTTAAAGATAATGAATGTGTGGACAGCTTGGCAAAAATTGCTATCGAATACGGGGAAGGAGGACCTTATTTATGTCTGTCAACCGATATTGACATCTACGCGAAGAAAATGTACTTTGAAAAGTGGCAGAAACATTATAAATCAGACCAAGTTGGTAAATTCTACAAACAGCTTCAGCCAGACTTACAGAGAACGCCATGGTTCTACAACACCGATTTAAAAAAAGAATGGATCTGCATTATCTGTAGACTCAGATTTAACCATTTGCTAGTTCCAGCCTATCTAAACAAAATCAACCTAAGAACGAGTCCTTTGTGTGAGTGTGGTGAACTGGGCGATTCAGAACATATGTTGCTGCAATGCCCCTTGAATCTTGCCAAGATAGATGCTTATGTAAGTCATATCTATAAAATGAAAATAGTGCAACTACCATTCAATTTAATGAATTTACCACAGGGAAGAGACTTAAACATATACAAATTGTTAATAGACCTGATAAAAGAAGTGAGAATAAAAATATAAAATTGTTTGCATCGTATTAGAAATAAGAAATCATAATGTGTAATGTATATGCGTTTATAGCTTTAAAATATTAAATTTAACTCCTTCTGTCTACCCCACTGTGATTATATCTGTGAATCCGTGGTCCGTCTTGTGTATCTAGAAGTGGCCACGACAGACCCCTTGGTCCAAATGTCCCCGTTTATAATCCCTAGTAAATAGAGTTAAAAAAAGTGTAAACAGCTCCAAAAAAAAAAGAATATCCGTCATATTTAAAACAAACAAAAACACAGAAGTATTGTATGAAAATATATAAAAAGTATCACAAAATGTAAACAAATAGCTCTGTTATATATGCATGTATATATGTGTATATGTGTATATATGTATATATCAAAAGAAAAGTAGCATACAGATGGGATCCAAACCAAGAAGCCGGAAAAAATGTGCGAATGGTGTGACGACCGCAGCCATGAAAGAAGACAACACACACACACACATTACACAAAGTCCTCTGGTTTTCGAGTTATTTCGATTTTAATGATTTTTCGAAAATTCATCATGTGTTGCTACTTATATGCAAATTTTAGAAGATGTGGTAAGCACTGCCTCAATTCTTTTTTCTTTCAAATAATGTAGATATTAACTTACGCTGTGCACTCAGTACTATGTTGAACAGGATAACAGTAAAGAAATGTGAGGGCAAAAATTATCAGTATCGTGAAAAAATTCAAATCAATTTAACATTTCAAAGACGTTTATTTTGAAAATTTGATAAGGAAAAATTTCGGGAAATACTGTAAAAAACATCGTCGGTCCTCTAGATTTCTAATGATGTACGAATTGTTAGTTGTCTTCTAGTTACATAGATATCACACATGCAATGATGCGACCAAGGTACATGTTATTCATTTGCCATATAGTTTGCAAGTTAAGGATATAGTTTGCAAGTTATTTAAGGTTGCTAGGGAAATAACAGCAAAATGTCAATTAAAATTACTGAGACATTCGTCACATTTGATTGTTAACGCGTGTGATACTTAAGTTGCGGGTTACGTGAAAAAGTTGTTTGATTTGATGATGGCAACATTAACGAATGCTGAATGTGCAAATATTACATTCATTTACGGTTTCTGTAATAGGAATGCGGCTGAAGATCAACGTGAATATGTAGGGCGCTTTCCAGATAAACGCGTACCTCATTCCAGAGTGTTTGGAAGAACGTACAGACGGATTCCTGAAACCGGCTCCGTTAATGAAATTCATCGTGAAATTTCAACCTAGAGCCTCAATTCTAGGGTAGATGAGCAAATTTTGGACTATTTCGAATAAGATCCCACGACAAGCACTATGAAAGATTTCTCTGCTCTGGGCGTCTCGCAGTGGAAAGTATGGTCAGTTCTGTATCAGGAGGAACAGCACCCTTACCATTACACGCCAGTTCAATAAATGCAGCTAAATGATCCAACAAGAAGGCTCCAAGTTTGCCATTTCCTGTTGAACGCTGACAATGAAGATATAAATTTCCTGTCTAGAATTCTGTGGACCGACGAGGCAAAATTCACTAAAGAAGGACTACTCAATTGTCATAATTCTCATTATTGGTCTATGGAGAACCCTAAGATTAGCTAAAGTAACAAGTTATCAAAGACAATTGAGTGTGAATGTTTTGACTCGTGTGATTGGTAACAATCTGGCAGGTCCACAATTCTTTCCAGGCAACCTAAATGGTGAAGATTATGAAAATTTCTTATCACATGATCTTATGGAGTTACTGGATGACGTACCACTAACAAACAGATATGATATGCTTTTTTAGCAAGACGGGTGTCCGAAACATTATTATCGCAATGTGTGGGCACTATTAGATCGCTGGTTTCCAAACAAGTGGATTGGGAGGGGAGGACCAATACCGTGGCCGCCAAGGAGTCCAGATTTAACTTCAATAGATTTCTATGTATGGGCTTGTATGAAACAAAGCGTTTACGAAGTACAGATTCACACACGAGAGTAACTGATTTACAGTTTTCAGCAAGCAGCAGGAGAAATCAAAAGCAAATTTTCTAGCAGTATTACTAAAACAGAAATTTGTAAACGAGCTCATGCGTGGAGGTATCCATTTTGCGAATAGTTTGTGAGACTTTTTTTAGTTAAGTTCAGTTTTCTACAGTATTTGTAGACATTTTTTTATCCAATTTTTAAAATAAACGTCTTTGAAATGTCGAATTTATGTTAATTTATGTCCTCGGATTCCTTTACTTTTATCCTGTTCAACATAGTAATGGTTGCACAGCATGGGCTAATGTCTACACTATCTCAAAGAAATAAAAAATTAAGGAAGTGCTTAAAACTTCTAAAATTTGAATATTAGTAGCAACACATTATGAATTTTCGAAAAATCATTAAAAGTGAAATAAGTCGAAAACCAGAGGACTTTGTATGATGTGATATATGGTTTATTATGTTGCAAAAGAGATCTACTATCACTGACTCAGAGGAATGCAACCATTTACCAGTTATTCTTTTATATATATATATATATATATATATATATATATATATATATATATATATATATATATATATATATATATATATATATATATATATATATATATATATATATATATATATATATATATATATATATATATATATATATATATATATATATATATATATATATATATATATATATATATATGGAGTCCCACGTAGACCGCACATTATAAATATATCAGCTATTGATGGTAGCTGATTCCTGAAAATTGGTGCAGCGACATACTCATTGATGCTCTCTCGCTCTAAAATAATGGCGACATTCTGTCACTTCCGGTTATACCGGATGTCAGTATCAACTTTGTTATTTTCAGCGGAACAGCCTATATATTATTGCATTTTTGAATTATACATAAAATTCTACATTGATCTTTTATAAAGTTAGATATGTCAAAAGGTTATTGTTTTTAAATTATTTTCCAAAAATTTTTACATGTGGATATCAAACTTGAAATATTGGAGTTTGGACTTCTGCTTAACATTTCACAATATGACAGAGTATCAAAATGTCGAAGCAGAACATAAAAAAGTATACAGGATGTTCACAATTAAGCCGTAATGTTTCGTAAAGTAAAACTAGAATAACTTAACAGTTTTAAATGAAACAGCCTGTATGTTTTTGCTTAGATCGATGTGGCTCAAATTTCCTGGTTTCCCCAGGGTTCCTATGACTAAAGTTGACTGTTTTGATGATATTTTACATTTAAAGGATATGCATCCCCATATTTCTTATGGAACTAGAGTTGTGAAGAATTATACACAAAATAATTTGCGTGTTGATGTTGCAAAAACACATAATACCTACTAATAATAGGCGGACTTAATTAATTTGTGTCACCTGCGTCGCTCTAGGTGTCAAGTAGCTGTATTTATTAAAATATTGGATATCATTATTAGTTAAAAAAAATGATCATCTATTTTTGTGACAGGAGGTAAACATGTTATCGAAAGTAACAGAAAGAAACCCAAATGACACATTTATTTTAAATACCTTAATCAATACGTAGGTAGGCAAATAACAAACTAAACTGGGGTTTCTAAGCATACTTCAGTAGATGCTCAAAGTGATTGCGAATATGTTCCGCGCATTCTTCTATTCTTTTTAATAAGGGACTACCAGCTGCTCTTTGGATATCTCCTGCACTTAATGAACGAAATTCTCCGTGTACTCTTCTCTTCATATCGTCTTTTGTGGTGGGAGCAGTTGAATAAATATTTTGTATGGTTCCCCAGATGTAAAACTCTTGAGGTGTAATATCTGGAGAAAGGGCCATTATTAGCCATCCACATATCTTCAAATGTCTCCTCAAGAAACGCTTTTACATCCCTTGTGTTATCGGCAGGTGCTCCGTCATGCTGATACCAGGATATCTGACGTTCAGCGAACGGTAGATTATCCAGAGCTTCCGCTAGTTGATTTCTTAAGATATCCCGATATCCAGTTCCATATAGTTTCTCTTCATAGATATGAACACACAATAATCTATTACCCTTGATGGCACAAAACACGTTGAAAGACCAGCCTTCCTGATAATGTTGAATCCTTGTCACATGGGTATTCTCTTGGGCCCAATAGTGAGAGTTGTGCTTATTAAAGCAACCATTTTTTTGTGAATTTAGATTCAACGGTCCACCATTTACACCTCTCCATTAGTGAATTTTCTGAATGGAAATTCACTTAAATGGTCCTTTGGGCTGGGAAGGAAGTTTTCACTCGGTATTTTTAATTTCACAAATAAAATTTTTTAAAGAACGTTAAATTGTGGTTTCTTTGCAAAACAAAGTGTTTATTACACCAAAAAGACTTTAATATATCAAAGTCAAAGTTTTAAATTGATTATTTGTAAGAGGTTTAGGATGGTTAGGATGCATTGAGGCTTTAGATTTTTGACCAATTTACAGTACGAAAATTATCTTGAGCTATAAAATTAATTTCAAATTATACTCTACCTTCTTGTATAGGAGACATTTCATACCTTGTGAAACATAACAGTCTCAAACCGATATTCATTTTTCGGATACGCCCAAAATCCGTTCCATCCTAGTTATTGTTGTGCAAACATAACCTGTAGATAAACTAAGTTACTCTAAATAAATTTGCTTTACTTAAGCAAACTAGCATTATATACCTCCTTTGACTAACCGAATTTGAGAGAGTCAGTTCGGAGTTTCGATCCCATAGCAACGAACGGTTGATGTATCTGTATAAACATGGCAAATACATGTCACATTACGCACATAACTTACCCCAAGACCTAGCTCACTAGATCTTGATGCGTAACTTGAAGTTAAACATTACAAACTACTAGTTTCCTGTAACTTGCCCTAGGATATGGTTGAGCATCCTAGCTAATACGATGAACAGTGATATACACAACTATGCTCGGGATTCAAGTGAACCAATAATATGCGTATATTTTAAAGAACAGCAACAATTTACGTTAATCATAGCATCTGATGCAAGTTTTATAATATCGCTGTGCACAAACAAATAAAAATTTCGGGACGCAGCAAGTAGTTGTAGTAGCCAGTTTTCATTAGAATTGAACACTATTATTATACGGCATATTAGTAAAGTTAATACGTTAAACAAAATTTTAATTTCAGATTCAACGGTGACAATCCTATTTAGGCGTTTTAAACAAAAAATGAGATCTTTTTCAAAACGCATGAAATCTGTGCATTATTGTTTCTCGAAATATCAAAATAAAACATTACAAAAACATGCATTCATCGAGCTGGATTCGATCGCGTAACCCTCTTCTTGAGAGGCAAGCGTGATGACCCCTTCGCCATGTAGGCACACGTCAACTAACGTTTTATTTGTGTGATACTTTAGATCGACTTCATGCCCGAGATATTATCTTTCAAGTATACGTTACAATTAATTACATAATTAGTAGAATTACCATTGAAACATATCCCACGACTCTTTCGGTCTTACATGACGTCTTATGATGAACCTTAAAGATAAAAGAAACTATTTTAGAATCATTTTTATAGAGACATGGCTGATTCTGTTTACATTTTTGCTATGTCATGCGACATCATAATATATCTATGCTGCACTAAAACTCTATTTGGGGCCATTAATAAAGCTACAAATATAGTGGGTTTTAATAATTCCCCCAATTAAATAACAATTATTTGGCAAGTATTTCATTTAATGCCGTCTGTCATTTTCCATAATTGCAGCCGAGATTTCACGATTGTTGGTTCGGGTAGTATGTTTTATGCCCGGTATATATTTAATTTGTTTACCGTTGATGTATGGTTTATACCTGTTGTATGAATCAATCTACGCGTGGAAGTTAACTACTCTGCTGTCAGGCATTGAACTTTAGCCACCAAGTCGTTTCAACGCATGTCTTTGGGATTTTATTTTTCATTTGGAAAAACTCAAAATATTGTGCACCAAATTCCTTAAGCGTAGGTTTACTTTCACTATTTCTAGCCATATGTAAAGTCTTATTCCAGTTACTCAGATACTTACAAAAATATAGCGTTTTCAAAAAGTGAAGCAGTCTTGAGGATAAAGGGTGATTAACGAATTCGACCTCGGTTTTCACCCAAGCAAGATTTTGGTCAAGTTTTATCGCTCGGATACATATAAATATATATATATATATATATATATATATATATATATATATATATATATATATATATATATATATATATATATATATATATATATATATATAAACAAACATATAAAAATTTTAACGGACCTTAGTCCTGGGTTCTAGGGACCCAAATACGCATTCATCTGAAGAAATTTTTTCAAAAGCTTTTCATCGTGACCTCTCGATTAGCGAATTTTTCTTAAGGAAAATTCGCTAAAAGCACATTTAACTTTTACATGATATATTAGAACCTCGGTGGTTCAGGGGTAAGAACGTGTGCCTCTCAACCAAAGGGCACTGGGTTCGATCCCAGGGTACTCCTTTCACTTTTTCAGTACAAAACTGTAAAATTAACATCAGCCGAGGTTCTGTGATGTTGGGCACGTTAAAGATCCCTACCCTCATTACAGAAAAGCAGGGGTTGGGCAAAATTTCCAGGATAGTGAAGTGAGACTGCTCCCTGGCGTCGGTGATTGGCCATAGTCGCGAAAATAGGCCGACGTTAAAGAAACAAAAATCACAAAACACATGATATATTGCTTGAAGTCGTTTATTCTATATTACACTGAAACTTGATACTAAATCTAAATGCCTGTTAAACACAAGCGTTATCTGATAAAGATAGAGAAGCGACAAAATAATTATTCAATGCTAGAGGTGCCAGCCGTGGAGTCATAACGCCTTTAACGGTCATGGTGTAGGGTATTTTTGAACTGCCCACAAAAACACTGGATTAAAAACTATCTTCTGAAAGAAAATAAGCTTCAAAAATGTGTTAATAATCGGAGAGAACATATAGTACGGGATCCGGCTGCAAAATTAGTACATTAATAATCTAGATTATCAAGATTTAATTTTTAAGTATTTTTACAACTAGGAGAAGTCACTTTTCATCAGGTGCCAATTAAAAATTACCCGCCAGTATTATTAATTAAAATATAATTAATTTACTTTTAGAGAAACATTTCGTTAACATCTTACGGAAATAAAACCTACACAACTTCACAACAGTGTATTTAAAATATCTGAAACGTCATAGTTGCTGCTGATTGCTTAACCGCTACCTCTACGCAGCCAGGTGTAAACAGGTATAATTTTATTAAAACTTTTTGTTCTTAATGTACACTCATTTCATTTATACCACATTAAAGCTCATTTTTTTCTGTAGTTAATGATATAAAGGTGCCTATATAAAAAAAACCGCAAATCAAAGTTTCCTACCCTAAAAGATGCTAGGTATGGAAAATAAAGTGACAGAGAGTGATCACGCGACGCTACTTGTTAGACAAGGATGCTCAATGCCAGCTGAACGTATTTTGAGCTTTTGCGCATGCTCCGATAAATAGGGTTCTCAGTCAAGCAGCTGGGCAGAGGTTTATGTTTATTGCAAATTCTAACCACACTGTTTTGGTGCTCGTAATACGTATTACTTTAATTGTTTTTATCTAATAATCAATCTTATATAAATATAATTAATATTGTGATATTCCTATTGTTTATGCAAAGCTGAAATCGAAAAAATGTCTGAGTCTGAGTTGAGAACCTTAATTATCAGAGCATGCGCAATAGCTCAAAAAATACGTTCAGCTGGCGACGCTACATGTTAGACAAGGATGTTCATCCTTGTCTAACAAGTAGCGTCGCGCGATCACTCTCTGTCACTTTATTTTTCATACCTAGCATCTTTTAGGGTAGGAAACTTTGATTTGCGGTTTTTATGGAATTTTTTTTTAAAAAATTCGCTTATGGGGAGATCTGTGTTTATATATATATATATATATATATATATATATATATATATATATAGTAGTCAAGATAAATGAGTAGCACTCAAAGCGTGGAGTTCAATGTCCGTCAGGGAACAATTTTGGGTTCCTTCCTTTTTAATATATATATATATATATATATATATATATATATATATATATATATATATATATATATATATATATATATATATATAGATATATATATATCTGACCGATAACTCAAAAAATAATGGACCGATCTTGATAAAATTTGCAGAGTACCTTCCTTTTGCAAGTGGCTTGGATAGGTTCGTTAGCCAGGAAACTCGGACCAGGTTTTCCCGGAAAATTTTGTGTTTTCTTTATAAAAAAATTCATATCTCCGGAAATAACAAAGTAAGGGCACGCGTGTTTGTATTATAAAGAGTGAATTCTGTACCAAAATTTATGTCCATAGCTGTAAAGACAAAGAAATTATGGGCAGTTAAAGCAATAAATGTTGGAGTTTTCCTCAAAACGTCAAACTCGCAATATTAAACGTCAAAATTGGCAATGTTTAGGCAAAGAATGTAAAACAAATACCATTTGTGAAAAGAAAATGTTGCAAGAAGACTGTTCTGCAAACCCTTAAGTTTCAGATTCAACCGTCATTGCCCTTCATTTTACTAAAATGTTTACAGGAAATCCATTTCAAATAGACCCTTTCTCTGGTGCTTTGCCTGTCAGTTTAGTTAAGTTTGGTAGCTGTTTGGATATTTATTTGTAGGTTTAGTGAAATTTATGGTTTAACGGCCTATAATTTTTTTTAGTTAATTATCGTGGAACAAATTTGTTAATGCATTTTTGCATTTTTTATCGAAATATGATGCGTTTATCTTTAAAAAAATCTGGACGCAGTAAGTGCGTTTTGGTTGCGAATTTTCGGTAAATTTGCATTTAAGCTCCCGAACGCTTTTCAAAACACTGTTTTCAGAAACCTGCCTAGCACACCGCCCCCCCCCCGGATCCACAAACCCCAAGAAAAAATTTTTGTTTACACTCCCCAAGGAAGTTACGGGACCAGGAGTGAGTAGGGGTGTATAATTTTTTTAAACTAATTTTCGTAGAACAAATTCGTTAATGCATTTTTGCATTTTTTATCGAAATATGATGCGTTTGTAAGAAAAAAATCTAGACGCAGTAAGTGCCTTTTGGTAGCAAATTTTCGGTAAATTTGCAGTTTAGCTCACGAACGTTTTTCAAAAAACTGTTCAGAAACCTGCAGGTGAGGTCCTAGTAATGTCTCTGAAAACAATTTGTTGAAAAGCGTTCGGGTGCTTATCTGCAAATTTACCAAAGTTTCATTAAATCCTTCAAATTTCAATAACTCAATTTGCTATTAACGTAAGCTTTGTTGGATAGAAAACCAACATTTAAGTTTATTTTCGAAAAATTTTTGTATATTTTCAAACCATAAGTAATTTTGATAAAATATGGTACATTGTTTCTACCACATAGGCTATACCGGTAATCAGATTGATGCCTGCTCGCATTTGCTATTAAAAACATTTTTATGGAAAATCACTTCCATAACACATTTGCTGCATCTAGACTTTTGAAAAATGTTTATATATTTTCAAACAATAAATTTGTTTCAATGAAATATGATACATTGTTTTTACTATATAGGCAACCAAGTTTGATGCCTGCTTTCATTAAAGAAAGACATTTGCTATTAAAAACATTTTAAAGAAAATTCGCTACCATAACGCACTTGCTGCGTCCCGAGATTTTTTTATATAGGCACCTTTATATCATTAACTACAGAAAAAGATGAGCTTTAATGTGGTATAAATGAAATGAGTGTACGTTAAGAACGAAAAGTTTTAATAAAATTATACCTGTTTACACCTGGCTGCGTAGAGGTAGCGGTTAAGCAATCAGCAGCAACTATGACGTTTCAGATATTTTAAATACACTGTTGTGAAGTTGTGTAGGTTTTATTTCCGTAAGATGTTAACGAAATGTTTCTCTAAAAGTAAATTAATTATATTTTAATTAATAATACTGGCGGGTAATTTTTAATTGGCACCTGATGAAAAGTGACTTCTCCTAGTTGTAAAAATACTTAAAAATTAAATCTTGATAATCTAGATTATTAATGTACTAATTTAGCAGCCGGATCTTAGACTAATAGACTGCTGTGTATATAGAAGAATATTCGAAGACCACCACTAGGCAGAGAAGTTGCAAATTATCTCAATAAAATACTCTTTTCAATCTCAATACAAAGGAATTTTTATCTTTAAAGTCAGCAGGCCTTTAATCTGAACATATATATGGAATAAAAAAATGAAGCTCACTGAAAGAAACGCAAAACCACGCATGCTACAAATTCACCCACAAACAAAACAAAAAAACACCAGGGATCGATCCTACATTTACATAATAATATAAAAACTTAAGAGAACGGGTTTTCAAATTTAAGCATTTAAATAACCAACTGAATGTTCATAAAATTCAAGTGCAGTGCATATTTAAACGCAAAACTGTAGCACCGAAGCGGCAAAGTCTCCTTGCATTAAATAACTTTGCCTATACACTTTTCAGTGGACCTCAACTATAATATATTCTCCTGAAACACCGACGGAATAACAGAATATTTCAATAATATCTTGACAAAATTTAGTGACTTTTCGTAGAAAAAATTCACCAATGAGCAGATTCCGAGTTTGATATTTAAAAAACATTTCTTCAAAAGAGCGCGAACTAAGCACCCTAGAACGTATATAAGGGGACAGTTTATATATATATATATATATATATATATATATATATATATATATATATATATATATATTATATATATATATATATATATATATATTATATATATAAGGGGACAGTTTATATATATATATATATATATATATATATATATATATATATATATATATATATAGTGTAACAATAATGTTTGAAATAGAAGTCATAAATGCGTTATTCAATTTTTTCAAAAAAACTCTCAGGCTGGTTAATTTATCTTTTCAATTGCCAACTTACGACGTCTCCTATTTCTAAATGATGACGCCATTATGAGTTTTTTTAAATGACAAACATATTTTGTGCTGTTTTTCCATAGACCTACTAACTATTTTAATGATGGTGGAAAAAAATTGGTACTTGGCAAGATTTTTTTTTAACAATTGCATTATTTACTTAAAAATGGAAACGTAAATTTAATGAGAAATAAGTAATATTTTTCACCGTTTTTATTTCTGACGAGTTTTATTTAAAATAATGAGGCTTTCCTACACTTTTATAAAATTATGAACACTCGATTTTGTGATTTTGGATACATTTTTATGTAACTATTTGACAGGTGGGACAAAAAGTAAAGCCAAATTCAATTTAAAACAACACTCTTGATAATTTATTGATTATTTGCTGTTATCAGGATTGAGTTATCGGACATTTATCGCAGTATAGATTTGGAATTCAGTGAATAAAAAAAATAATGGTAAGTCGCGAACTATTTTCAATGATTGCCTGCCCTTTACATTACTTATTAGGCTTAGTTGTGAAAGTCTAAAAGTGCTAAGAGTAATCGTAATCAATTTTAATTGGAATATAACAAAAATTTCACTTCTAACAGAAAGGGAAAAAATAGAGATGTTAATGGTGATTGGATATGGCGATAGGCTTAGAAGTGATCAGGAATCATGCGAGTTATTTAACCAACAACATCCTGATAGACCGCCAATCGCAAAATCTACAGTAAGTTAATTGGTTGCCAAATTCGCAGAAACGGGATCCGTAAACGTTTGCCTTTGACAAGGTCAACCTCGAGTGAGTGAAAGAGTCAGAGTGGATATATTGGTCGAATATGAGGAAAATCCTTGCCATTCTACAAGGCCCAGATCACAACATGGACCAATCTTTAGTGGTAAAATTACTTAAAAAAGTCATCTTTACAAAGTGTGATTAATACAAGAGTTAAACGATAATGATTCAGACCGTCGCTTATAGTTTTGTAAACAATTAATGTTACGCTGCGATGAAGATCCCAATTCTCCTTTAATAACAGTATATTTTCTGATAAACCCACTGTTTGCCTGAATGGGACAATAAATCGTCACAACTTAAGATATTGGTCACGGGAAAATCCGCATTGGACTAAAGACTCTTACAGTCAACGTCATAGTAGAGTGAATGTATGTATGGTAATATTCGTATGGCGTTTCATAGGCCCTTACTTTTTTCAGAAAAATCTTACAGCAGCACGTTACCTAAATTTACTGCGATTGGAGTTCTGCCAGTTAATTATCCACATAATTTGAAGATATTTGGTTTCAGCAAAAGGAGCGCCTTCTCACTTTGACGTAGAAGTTCGTCAAGATCTACATGTATATATGTATATAAGTTGGCGGCTTGAAAACGAAACAGACCGATTTGCGTCCAGAGAATTTTTTTAAAGAAACGCTGAAATACGTCAGTTTTAATATTGAGGGGGACATGTTTTGACATAAAACTCAACTTTGTCACATCAACTCCTTAAGGCTGGTCATAACAACCCTTATATTTTAAATAGGGAACATGTCGAGTGTTACATCATTTAAAAGCTCTTTCTTTTATGAATTCAGCGCACTAATTTTGTTGGAAGTTTTATAACTCGTTTAAAAATTATTCACAGTTGGAGTTGCAAGAACGTGTTACATTCATTGTGATAAGAAATGCACTAATTAGTCAATTTTTCGTTAAAAAAAAACTAAAAAACAAAACCCAACGTTCAAAAATATTTATTCAGTTAAGTAAGTGTTCAAATTGTTGACCACCAGCTGCCATACAAAAGTACAAATTTGGTTCAAAATGAGCTCTGACATTCTGGAGCATTTGTGGAGTTATTAGACGGCATTCTTGAACAATGCGTCGTCGTAATTCTTCCAGAGACTCCGGTTCTGTTGCGAGGATTCTATTCTTTAAATGGCCACATAGAAATAAGTCTGAAGGAGTTAAATCCGGTGATCTAGGAGGCCACTCAATAGCACCTCTACGACCAATCCATGTAATTCCTTGTACGTGGAATAAATAATTTCATACCGGCTTGATAACTTTGGCGACGTTTTGTGAGATACTAGAGGGGTCAGGATGAGAGAAGCAGACAGACGCCCATGGAAATGTAGTGCCAAACGATACGTGGGTGTGATGACTGTGTGACCTCAGGTTGCATTGCTCAGGAAGCCGTGACCATACCGTGGTCAGAACGACCAAGGCGGGCGGTGACTGATATCTTATGGCATTCAGGTTTTGTAGTAAGAAGAAGATCCAAGAAATTTGAGCTCTGTGTTGGCATACGAGGAATTTAAGTAGGTTGCTGAACCATATTGGCTAAAGAAATGCTGACTGAAAAGGCCTCCGTTGCTCTCCCTTGTGGATCTTGTTTTTAAAGGTCCTAGCTATTCCTTATTATGTACATTGAAGTCACCAAGAATATTGACCTCGGAGGAAGGATATTCAGAAATCAGATGGTTGGTTTTTTCAGAAAGGTAGTCAAAGAGCTGGAAAAAGCTGTTGTCAGAAGGTGACCGGTAAATGCAACAGATGAATTTAGCAGTTTTTCTAACGTTGTTTTGTTATGGTAATTATTTAGGTTTTTTTTTAATGAAATAAAATCATTGCTATAAAAACTGTTATCCCAGCTTCTTTTTTCTTAAAAAATTTAATTTCGTGCAGCGAATTAAACAAAATTGTTTTTATTTTTTTTCTCGATAACGATGGCAGTTACGAAAAAACTACGGAAGACCAAAAAGATTGTAAACGAAACTGAAAATTTGTGCTGTATTTTAGAATCTACCAGAGGCGCACCGCAAAAAGATCAGAAGGAGAAAATGGGCACGACCGCTGAAAAAATAACCCCCTGTATATTCTCACATTTATTTGACATGTCGAATGATATAAGCGCTACAGGATAACCTACGTTAGAAACTTGAGCTAAATATCTTAAAAACTGCAGGAGCTATAAAGGAAAAACTAAAAAACTCTTGAAATTGCAACACCCTGTAGATCAATAACGAAGCATTTACGGACCTATGTTTATATAACTTTTAGTCATGAAATAAGCCAAAGAATTACCACTGTAATATATGTAAATAAGAATGTATATAATTATTAGGTAGTTTTATTAAAGGCTGTGAGTATTTTTATTTATTATTTATTTTCTTGTATGTTTTTATAGAGCGATAAGAAATGCGTTATCGCCGACACCAAAAATATTCACAGTCCTACAGGTACGCTCGTGAATTGTAGTAGCACTAAGTTTATTAAAAAGTGATTTGTATTATAGTAATGTACGTTTTAGAATAAAGCTTATTTGGGGTTTTTTTTTTGTTCCCTCAGGGCTCGTCCGCGGCCTTGCCGCCCCGATAGCACCGCAACCCTTGGTTGATTGTGCATCTTATTTGGGGTTACAAAGTATTTAATTTACTTGTAAAAAGCCACCACAAAACGTTACATAAAAATGGCGACGAGGATAAGTGACTCAAATTGGGAAAAATAGTAAAAGAAAAGGTAAAAAGTGATATAAAGTTTAAAATTGTTAAAAACACAGTAGGTACTCTGTTAAATAAAACAATGGCAACAAGTACTAGCATTGGGCATTTAAGAGAATTTAATCCCAGTTTATGTGAGTGGAAGATTTATAAAGAACAGTTAAATCAGTATTTTATTGCAAATAAAATAAGCGAAGATGAAATAAAAAGGGCAGTGTTATTGAATTGTTGCACAGAAAGCAGTTACCAGTTAATATATAATTTATGTGTTCCGTTAAAACCAGAAACGGTAGATTACAAAGTGCTAATCAGGCATTTTGATAAGCATTTTTCACCGACGAAGTTAGTATTTCCTGAAAGACAAAAATTTTATAGTGCAATGAAAGATAAAAATGAAACCATTGCTGAGTGGTACGCAAGAGTTAGGCAATTAGCAGCGATGTGTGAGTTTCAAACAGAACTTTCTACTATGATACGAGATCCATTTATAATGGGTTTGGAAAAAGGTGTTATTTTGGACAGATTATTTGAAGAGGACGCAACAACTCTAACATTGGAAAAAGCATTAGAAATTGCAAGTAATAAAGAAGCAAGCAGTCAGAAAAAGCATTAAGTTTCAATAAAAAGGGAATCGGAGGTTTTCAAAATTCAGCCACAGTCACAATATCAACCCAGGGGAAGACAGCAAGGCAGTTCAAATTCCAGTGAGCGAAGAGCAAGCAGAGGTAGGTCATTCCCTGAACAGTGGAGAAGGCACCAGGCATCGAGAGGTTCATCGACGACCCGGTATTCCGACAGCCCCAACTTCACCCGGAGTGCAAGAAAGATGGAATGCTCGACGTGTGGTAAAAATCATACGACACCTTGCAGGTATCGAAATTATATTTGTAAAAATTGTGGGCTCAAAGGTCATTTAGCGATTAAATGTAACAAACGTTCAAATTTATTTAAACAAAATAATAATTTCTTGTTATCTGAATTAACGGATGATGTTGAAAATGTGTTTAAAATATATTCTAACTGTAAAAATGATCCTATTATTATTCATGTAAAGGTAAATAATTATAGCTTAGAACTTGAGTTAGATACCGGTTCCTCTGTCAGTGTGATTTCAAGCGAAATGAATGAAAAATATTTTAAATATTTAACGTTGCTCAAAACAGATAAAATTTTAAGTACTTATGATGGTACAAAAATTATACCTACTGGAAAAATATTGGTAAATGTTAATTATAATGGAATAAATGATGATTTATATTTGTACGTAATAAATAATGGCGGACCAGCATTATTAGGCAGAGATTTTTTCAATAAATTCAATTTGAATATTAATAAAATAGAATCAGAAAACCATAATGATAATGGATCTATTGTTGAAAGTTTCTATAAAGAATTTCCGGCAGTATTTAGTTCAAAATTAGGTCATTTTAATAAGGGTCGTATACATTTAAATTTAAAAGATAATGCTCAACCAAAATTTTGTAAAGCTAGACCTCTACCCTTTGCCCTTAAAGAATAAGTTGAAAATGAAATTAAAAGACTTCTTGATTTAGGTATATTGACACCTGTCAATTATAGTGAGTGGGCTACACCAGTAGTTCCAGTCTTTAAAAGTAACATACCAATAAGGTTATGTGGTGATTATAAAATTGCATTGAATCCTCAGTTAGAAGTAGATAAGTTTCCCTTACCCCGTATAGAAGAATTGTTTGTTACACTACAAGATGGAAAGCAATTTACAAAGTTAGACTTATCGCAAGCTTATCAACAAGTAGAGTTAGATGAGGAGTCAAAAAAACTTACGACAATTATTACACCATGTGGGTTATTTAAATATAATAGGTTACCCTATGGTATAAATTCGGGACCAGCCAAATTTCAGAAAATTATGACGTCAGTGTTGCAAGGATTAGAAGGTGTTACGTGTTTTTTAGATGATATATTAATTACCGGTAAAAATACAAAGAAACATTTACATAGAGTAAGAAAAGTGTTACAAAAGTTAAATGAATGTGGTTTAACTATAGAAAAATCTAAATGTGAATTTGTTAAAGATAGTATACAATATTTAGGTTACAAAATAGATCAGACAGGGTTACATGTTTGTAAAGATAAATTAGATGCAATAATCAATGCACCAGCGCCAACAGATGTCACTAGTTTAAAATCAATTTTAGGTCAAATAAATTATTATACTAAATTTATTCCAAATAGTTCGACATTATTATATCCATTATATAAACTTTTGAGAATAAATCAGCCATGGCAGTGGACAATGGAATGCGCTCAGGCATTTACAAAAGTTAAAGAAATATTAAGTTCAGCAGAAATTTTGGTACATTATAATCCAGAAATATCTATCCAATTAAGAGCAGATGCATCTTCTTACGGTATTGGAGCCGTAATAACGCATATTATTGATGGGGTTAAAAGACCAATAGCTTATGCATCGAGGACACTATCAAAAAACGAGATGAATTATTTTTGGGATTCAGAAATTTTATCAATATTTGTATTGTAAAAAGTTTACATTGATAACTGATCATAAACCGCTTGTTGCAATTTTCGGTCCTAAAACAGGAATTCCTAGTTTTGCAGCAAATCGATTTCAGAGATGGTCATTAATTCTTTCGAATTTTCGGTATGATATACAGTATATAAAATCAAAAGATAATATTGCTGATTTTCTTTCTAGATTGCCGATAAGAAATAATATGCAAAATATAAACGAAATTTCATATTTAAATTATGTTGAAGAAAGTAATTTGTCAATATTAAATAGTAACTTGATAGGTAGAGGAACTTCAAATGATCCAACATTACAAAAAGTTTATCACTATATAAAAAATGGTTGGACTTCATGGAACCGAATAAAAAAAGATGAAAATTTAAAACAATACTATTCAAATAAAAATTCTTTGTATGTAGTTAATAAATGTATAATGTTTGGTTATCGCATAATAATATCTAATAACTTACAAAAAATGGTATTAAAAGAATTACATTCATCACATTTAGGGATGAACAAAATGAAAGGTTTAGCAAGATCTTATGTATGGTGGCCTAAAATGAATGAACATATTGAAAATATAGTTACTTTATGTAATGCATGTTTACAATTTAGGAATTCACTACAATGTGCAAAATTAATTAATTGGGAATATCCAGAAAATGTGTGGGATAGAATTCATATAGATTATTTAGGGCCATTTATGAATAATAAGTATATGTTTATTTTAGTTGACGCTTACTCAAAATGGATAGAAGCATTTTTTGTAAATATTCCAAGTACAGATAACACAATTAAAATATTAGAATGTTTATTCTCGCGTTACGGAGATCCAAAATTGTTAGTATCAGATAATGCAACATACTTTGTGTCAAGTCAATTTAGAAATTTTTTGTCAAGAAATGGCATACAGTTCAAAAACTCTCCACCATATTACCCAGCTAGTAATGGCGCAGCAGAAAATGCGGTAAAATCGGTAAAATATGCAATTTTAAAAGCAGCTAAGGCTGGAGCTAAAACCTTGACAAAATACTAAATAACTTTTTGTTTGATTATCGCTGTACACCTCATTCTACAACAGATATTGCACCTTCACTACTATTCTTAGGTCGCAAATTGCGTAACAGATTTGATTTATTTTTACCTAGCAAAGTTTCTGAAAATAGCAAAGGTGTTACACAATTTGATAAAGAGAATTTAAGGAGGAGGGTACAGGCTAGAATGAATTTACAAACAAAATACTATAAAGGAAAAAGACATATTTTTTTATAATAAAGGGGATACTGTATTGGTCAAAGATTATAGAAATGTAAAAACAAATTGGATAAAGGGGAAAGTAACAAAAAAGATTGGCCCAAGATCATATTTAGTTTTTATTCCTGAATTAAATAAAACTTGGCACCGTCATCTGAATCAAATTCTAACTTATGGTAGTTTAGATGTTAAGGGTCAAACCAGTGATCTAACAGCGTTGAATTGTGACAATGATTTTCATCAAGATCAAGATACAAGACAAAGTGATGAAATAGTTAGAGGTTTTGCAGAATTGCCAACGCTAGTGAAGAGTGAAATTGAGAATGTAAAAGAATCGGATAAGGCCTCTTCTGAGGTGACTGAAGATGAACCGGTTGTACCTAGACAAAGTAAGAGAGAGCGAAAAGCTGTAGAAAGGTTTCGCTTTTAAAAATCATCTTCAGATTCCTCAAGGGGGGAAAGATGTAATATATGTAAATAAGAATGTATATAATTATTAGGTAGTTTTATTAAAGGCTGTGAGTATATCTTGTATGTTTTTATAGAGCGATAAGAAATGCGTTATCGCCGACACCAAAAATATTCACAGTCCTACAGGTACGCTCGTGAATTGTAGTAGCAGTAAGTTCATTAAAAGCGATTTGTATTATAGTAATGTACGTTTTAGAATAAAGCTTATTTGGGGTTACAAAGTATTTAATTTACTTGTAAAAAGCCACCACAAAACGTTACAACCACCTTCTGTTTGTACATGATATTTAGGAACAGCCTGTAAGAAAATATTAGGTTACAGTAACAACAAATTAATTCCTTTTTTTTTCAGCGATTAGGTTCAAATGCCACATTACACTCCGATAAAACAGGGAGATCATTGCGCGCAACAGTAATTTCACTGCACTCTATTTGTACTGAGTAAAGGAATAAATAATGCAGAAATAAAATGGCTGAAAACATTGCTGAGCTTCAGGTGTAGAACAAAAGGACGGTAAGGGTGATGAATGATAATGACTGACTGCAAAAAACGCTGAGCATTAATCCCCAGATAGTTCACACAAATCTCTGAAAGTGCTCGTGCACATGCAACAGAACTGCGCATCCTACTAAAGCCCAGATGTCTAGTACCTCTGAACTTTCTCACATGAAAAACACATTCAGGCAGATCTACACAGTAACTTTTTTAACATATCAACTAATTACGCCAGCTGTAATCTAAGCAAAGCCAGTGTAATGATTACTACATAAAATAAAGAGAAAATGTAATAGCTATATGCCCTTGTTCAGCTAATATTTTTATCTCGGCGAATCCGCCTTTGATGTTAATGGATTAAATGTAGCTGCCGTGCTTTTACAGTTATGTAACATTTTTTTATTTTGTTGTCGACGTATTTGGAAAAAGTATTAAATACAGACTTAGAGACTATTTTTCAGGCTTTAAAAATGTTCGTTTGCCTCTGTGTAGCGGGTTTTGTTGATTGATAGCATCATCAGACAGGAGAAAATTTAATTGATTTATAGGTATTTACGCCAACTACAAATAAATATCTGTTCAACCCGACATCACCCAGGTGAAAACTTTTTACGTCATCACCAAGGCGGGCCTTAACTTTGAAAGGATAAAAAAATATTTTTCTTTCTTTTGGTTGTTCTTGTGCAAAATAATTATATTTATACTTACAACTTATGAAAAAAAAGTCTGGATGCAGCAAGTGCGTTATGGTATTGAATTTTCAGAAAATTGTTTTTAATACCAAATATGTGTGTTTTCTATTAAAGCAGGCATCAAACAAGGTACAATGTTTCGTCAAAAAAACTTTATTGTTTGAAAAAGTACAAAAATTTCCGAAAGTAAACTTAAAATGTTTCCGAAAAACTAGTTTCTTGGTCAACCTTATAGGTTCATAGCAAATTGAGCTATTCCAATTTGAAGCATTTAATGAAAATTTGCTACCACAACGCACTTGCTGCGTTCCGAATTTATTTTCTCACAAACATGCATTATATTTCGATGGAAAATGCAAAAATGCAACAACAGAAGGCACGTTCGATTGAAAAAGAGTTGGTATCATCAACGACTTATGAGCCACCTGTGATTGTAGAAATATTTTTTTAAGATGTAACTCAAGACACCCTATAATTAATATATATACAATTATCTTTCTTATCTTGTATAAAAACGGATATATTGATCTTTAATGATTTTTTACGAAAATTTGACAAAAATTATATACCATTAAACGATAAACTCTATAGCTAAGAGAAAGGGTCATTTGAAATGCATTTTCTGGAAACATTTTAGTAAAATCAAGGACAGTGACGGTTGAAGCTAAGACATTAGGGTTTGTAAAGCATCCTTTTTGATACATTTTCTTTCGATAGCCCGTATTAATTCCAGGTTTTGTGCCTAAATGTTGCCAATTTTGACGTTTTAAATCTAGACTTTGACGTTTTGAGGAAAACCCCAAGTTATTTTTCTTTAAATGCCTATAACTTTTTGTTTTTCAAATTAGAGAGCTGAATTTACCTACAATGATATAAACTCGCGTGCCAAATTTAGTTGCCCTTACTTTGTTATTTCCGGAGATCTAATTTTTTTTCGGAAGGAAACATTAAATTTTTCGGGAAAACCTGGGCCGATTTTCCTGGCTAACGAACCTGTCCAAGCTACTTGAAAAAGGAAGGCATTCACCAAATTTAATTACAATCGGCCCATTATTCTTTGAGTTATTGGTGTGATACATACACAAACACACATATAGGGTGGCGCATTGAAATTTTTTTGTAAGAAACGCTGAAAAAAGTCAATTTTAATATTGAGGGGGACCTGTTTTGACATAAAACTCAACTTTGTCACATAAACCCATTAAGGGTGGTGATAACAACCCTTATATTTTAAATAAGGAATATGGGTCATTTGGAAGCTCTTTCTTTTCTGAATTCAGCACACTAATACTTTTGGAAGTTTTATTAACTCGTTTAAAAATCAATCACAGTTGAAGATGCAAAAACGCATTTCACTCATTCCGATAAGAAATGTGCTGATAGTCAATTTTTTGTTAGTTTGTGAACAAAAAATTGACTATCAGAAGATTTCTTATCGGAATGTGAGAAATGCGGTTTATTATTTCAATTTATCGGTCGGTTTGATACTTGATAGTACTACCGAAAGTTAGTTTTACAATGGTGCATTCTGTAGAAGAAAGAGTTGAAATAATTACTCTTTTTTCAAAAACAGTGCCAACCGTACCGCAAATTTGTTTAATGAACGACATCCGAACATACATGTTAACAGAAAATACATTTGGGAGTTAGTTGCAAAGTTTCGACAAAGTGGTTCAGTAGCCAACAAAAAACGGGATCCTGAACGTGAATTTCCGGTTACAAATAAGACTAGTGAGATTGAAGTTTTAGGAGAAATTTCTGCAGACCCAACTTTGAGCACCAGAAAATTGGCCACTGTTTCAAACATCAAAAGAAGCGAATATTGAAGCATCATAAATTTCACCCGTATAAAATTCATCTTGTACAACAACTGAATAAAGATGATTTTGATCGGCGGCTGGAGTTTTATGAAGTTATGACTGCACGAATAGCTGATAACGGGAATTTTCTGTTCAATCTGCTTTTCAGACGAGTGTACGTTTTTATTAAATTCTACAGTCAATCGTCATAATTGTCGTTATTGGACAGATAATAATCCAAGAAATTTTCACGAAGTCCACACTCAAACTCCACAGAAATTGAATGTCTGGAGTGGCATTTTTAGAGACCGTGTAATTGGACCAATTTTTCTTGATGGCAATTTTAGTGGCGAAACGTATTTGAAGTTACTAGAAGATATCGTTTACCCTTTACTAATTGACATTGTTGAAAATGATGATCGCTATCAAGAAAATCAATTATTGTTTCAACAAGATGGTGCTCCTCCGCATTTTTTACAACGTGTTAGGTAGTTTTTTAACAGAGAGTTTCCAGAGCAAGGGATTGTGCGTAGAGGTGCTACTGAGTGCCCCCCTAGATCACCGGATTTAACTTCTTTAGACTTCTTTCTATGGGGCCATTTAAAAAGTAAAATTTGCGCAACAGAACCGGCATCTCTGGAAGAATGACGACGATGCATTGTTGAAGAATGCCGTCTAATAACTCCACAAATGCTCCAGAATGTCAGAGCTCGTTTTGAACAAAATTTGTACTTTTGTATGGAAGCTTGTGGTCAACAATTTGAACAACACTTACTCAACTGAATAAACATTGTTGAACGTTTGGTTTTTTTTTTAAGAAAAATTTACTAATTAGTGCATTTCTTATCACAATGAATGAAATACGCTCTTGCAACTCCAACTGTGAATAATTTTTAAACAAGTTGATAAAACTTCCCAAAAGATTAGTGTGCTGAATTCAGAAAAGAAAGAGCTTTCAAATGATGTAACACTCGACCAATGTTCCCTATTTAAAATGTAAGGGTTGTTATCACCACCCTTAAGGGGTTGATGTGACAAAGTTGAGTTTTATGTCAAAACATGTCCGCCTCAATATTAAAATTGACTTGTTTCAGCGTTTCTTACAAAAAAATTTATCTGGGCGCCAATCGGTCTGTTTCGTTTTCAATTCGCCACCCTATATATATATATATATATATATATATATATATATATATATATATATATATATATATATATATATATATATATATATATATATATATATATAAACATATAAAAATTAGAACTTACCCGGATATGTGTTTCAGCGGCCTAATTAGCGCTCATTTAAAGACATTTTTTCAAAATTCAAAAGTCGGGATCTGCTCATTAGTGATTTTTTTAAAGAAAATTCACTAAAAACAGAAATTTTCCACCAAAACTTTGTACCTGGACAGCAAATTTCCTCTCCAACAGGAGCATATCTGTTGTTGTGGATGGACAATCCTCTAAACTGTATCCAATTAATGCAGGAGTTCCTCAAGGTTCAGCTTTAGCCCCTACTTTGTTTCTTCTCCACATCAATGACCTCCTCTCTAGCCCATCCAACCCAGTTCACAGTTACATACAATATTCTAAGCCTGTCTCTTTAGCCCAATTAGATGAGGATCGCAGACTCATGGAGGGTTCTGTCTCCGTAGACCTCCAAAAAATATTAGACTGGGGAAGTAGAAATCTTGTACAATTCAATCCCACCAAAACTAAGTCTTGCTTTCTTTCTCACAAGAGATACAGCAGCCCTAGACCCATCACAATGAACAACCAAGTTATTCAAAGTAATGAGTCCTTTTCTCTTGTTGGCATTTCTGTGGATCGAAATCTAAATTGGCACCAACATGTTACATCAATTGCAGAAGCGGCTGCTAAGAAATTGGGTTTCCTCTTCCGTGCTCGCAAATACTTTTCACCAACTAATCTCTATACCTTATACACTTCACAAATAAGGCCAAACCTCGAATACTGCTCCCACATCTGGGGTGCAGCAGCCGCTTCTACACCCGATATCCTGGACTCCATTCAAAAGAGAGCTATACGTATCATCGGTGACCCTACCCTCACCCAAAGGCTTCCATCCCTTGCCCACCGACGTGCCGTTGGTGACCTCTCTCTCTTTTATAGATATCTGCACGGGCACTGCTCAGAGGAGCTTTCCTCCATAATTCCCCCACCTGCTGCCCCCAGCAGATCTACCAGGGGAACAGAGCGAATGCACCCTTTTAATGTCCAGGCCACCAGACATAGAACATCTTGTTATGCGCGCTCTTTTGTTCCGAGGACTTCCAAGTTGTGGAATTCCTTGCCGGCACATGTTTTTCCTTCTCCTCCGAACCCCCAAACCTTCAAGTCCAGAATTAACAAGCTGCCTCTTTCCTCCTTGTCAACACCCACGGTACGATAGTATTTAGGCTGTAAGCCCTCGTGGTGTGTTGTTGACATAAAAAAAAACCTGATAGAAACACTACATTTATTATCTGAATGGCTCAAATCAGAACTTTTTTCATTTTGGGATACTTTGCTTAAGTAAGAGTGTGCCTGAAATTTGGCTGATTTTTGTGTTTTTTATTGTGACGTATTCATTGCCACTGTTGGATGTTCTGAATAAATAGTGTTATTATTATTATTATTATTATAATTATTATTATTATTATTATTATTATTATTATTATTATTATTATTATTATTATTATTATTATTATTATTATTATTATTATTATTATTATTATTATTATTATTATTATTATTGTTATTATTATTACTATTTCAGTTCCTTAGGAGTTTATACACAGCTATTAAATACCTTTACACTAATGGTAGGCTCAACAAGTTATTTGCATACGTTATCGCTAGGTGCGTTTAGATGGTAATGTCTGTTTTATCGACTATCAGGGGTTTGAGCACCTCAGATGGCATATAACGGAACCTTAGTAAGGTCCGGATAAACCTTGTACTAATTATCTTATTTCTCCGGTAAATTAATTAGAACTGGCTCTCTGATCTCTGGTTCATCTGTAATTCGATATTAATTAAACTTTCTAGAGAAGCAGATAAACGTTTAATAATAGATCTTCCGAGGGGTAAAGGAGAATCGGGTTAGGCAGTTGAGACGTAGGAAATTTGACACTATAATTTCTATGAAACGAAGGATAAAATATTGACCTTCATTGTTTCAAAAAAATTTGTATTGTCAAATTTTTCGCTGATTACGGTTTTGCAAATATTGCCTTTTAAAAGTCTGGACGCTGGCGTTATGTTAGCGAATTTTCATAAAAACGTTTTAAATAGCATATATGTATTTTCTTTAAAGAAAGCATGCATCAAATTTGGTTACCAGTATTAACTATATAATAGAAACAATGTACCATATTTCATCAAAATAACGTGATTGTTTAAAAGTGTAATAATTTTTCGAAAATAAACTTAAAATGGTCCCGAAAAAACTAGTTTCCCGGCCAACGAACCTTATCGGTTAATATCAAATTGAACTATTTTTATTCGAAGCATTTAATAAAAATTCGCTACCATAACGCACTTGTTGCGACCCGAATTTCTTTTCTTACAAACATGCATTATAATTTTGTGATCGAAATTAAAAAAATACATTAAAGATCAGCTCAGGACTGGAACGGACCGGGGGACTTCGACTATCTAATTAAAACAAAGTATTGTTTAATCTATTTAAACTGAGCCGATTTTCCTAAAAATTCGCTACAATAACACACCTGCTGCATCCCAAACGAGGGGGAAATCACTAAAATATATTGTACACTAAAATTCCCACAGAAACGTTAAAATGGAATCAAAGCCAAAAAAAGTAATAAAAAAGTTAAAATAGAGATTCAGTCAACTGTGAGATGTGAACCCACGTCGCTGCGGTCATCAGACAGGGAAACTAACCATTACACCTCGAGGGCTTCTGGCAAACTGCAATGAAGAAAGGTAGATAACCGATAATGGCTAAAGTTATTTATTTGTAATATCTAAGATCTTTAGGCGCAGATTTTGCAACTATTTTAACTAAGTGAAGATTGAAACCTGTGATGAGCACTGACAAGTACACTTGGAGAACCCAAATCACCAACACATTTTAAAAGACCCGACTATCGTTTCAATAACCAAGTTAGCGTCATCAGAGGATGAAAAATTCTAACTATTTTAAAAACTAACCTCACCTTATATACCGGATCTTAGGTAAAAGGACCGAACTGAGATGGGAAAATAAACGCAGGCAAATTCTGCAGTGTATTGTATTTTTATCACGGGACGAGGTCTGCACTGTCCCTACTAACTTATTTAAAATGTGTCCATCTCTAATAATAATAATTAATAATTTTGGGAAGGTTCAACGACACCTAAATTAACATACTTTGCTTTGTCGGAACTATCTGTATTATTATGTTATCTCTAGGACGTGCTAAAACCGTGCGAATTGTTATTTAACGACGCAATCGATCAGGTGACTCGTAATCGGCGGTGGTGCCACGTTCATACAATTTTTGTATATGTAACTGTATTTCGCAATATATATACTTTCGAAGGAGTTTAGTTCTCCTGGTTGTCTAACATATTTTATTAATTTCAAATTATCTTCGCTAACGTGATGATTATTATTCCAAATATGGCGGTGACAGCAGACCTATCTATAGTACCGTAACGTAATTGGGCTAAGTGTTCCATGAATCTAGCTCTAATCGATCTTTTTGTTTTTCCGACGTACTTAATATTACAATCTTTGCAACTTATTCCATAAATTCCCGACATTTTATACGTGCTGTCCCTGTCTTTTGGGTTACCAGGTTTTTTAAGGTATTTATTGTCGAAAATGTTAGCTGCAAGTTGACTTTTTAAAAAATGCTATCTAGACCGCTCGTGATTCAAAGAACAAATGGTAAACAAACAAAGTTTATTTCGGATTTTAACTACCTATTTTAACAAATGAGTAGTGTAGCATAAATCTAAAACATTCTAGTATACATTTTATGCAATATTACATACAATATTTTGGTATTGCGTGTTTCTAACTATTAGTGTCACTAAAATTTTGCTTCATTAAGTGCCTGTAACTTTTTTTCTTTCAATATAGAAACCTAAATTTTGGTGGGGAATCTGTTTTTGACAATATAAACCAGCTTGCCAAATGTGGTTGCCATAGCTTTGTTATTTCCAGAGATATGAATTTTTTTCCCGAAGAAAACGTAAATCGTTCCCGGAAAAACCGGTCCGATTATATATATATATATATATATATATATATATATATATATATATATATATATATATATATATATATATATATATATATATATATATATATATATATATATATATATATATATATTAAATTCAAAAGTCGAGATGTCCTCACTAGTGAATTTTTTAGGAAAATTCACTAATATGCCCAACAAGATCCATATAAAACCGCCAGGCCCATGAACTTAAGAAACGCATATTAGTGAATTTTCTTAAAAAAAATTCACTAATGAGGAGATCCCGACTTTCGAATTTTGAAAAAATTTCTTCAAATGACCGCGAACTAGGCCCCCTAGAACACATATCCGGGGTCCGTTTCAATTTTTATATGTTTATATATATATATATATATATATATATATATATATATATATATATATATATATATATATATATATATATATATATATATATATGTATCACACCGATAACTCAAAAAATAATAGGCCGATTTTGACTAAATTTGGTGGAAAAATTCCTTTTCCAAATGGCTTTGATAAGTTCGTTAGCCAGGAAAATCTGCCCAGGTTTTCCCGGAAAATTTTGTGTTTTCTTTCGAAAAAAATTTATATCTCCGGAATTAACAAAGTAAGGGCAACCAAATTTGGTACGCTAGTTAATATCTTTATAGGTAAGCCACCTACCAAAATTTAGCTATGTAGGTCAAAAGATAAAACAGTTATAGGCATTTAAAGAAAAATAAATTGGGGTTTTCCTCAAAACGTCAAAGTTGCGATTTAAAACGTCAAAATCGGCAACATTTAGGCAAAGAACTTGAATCTAATACGGGATATGGAAATCAAATGTCTCAAAAAGGATCTTTTGCAAACTCTGAAGTCTTAGTTTCAACCGTCATTGTCCTTCATTTTACTAAAATGTTTCCAGAAAATTCATTTCAAATAGACCCTTTCTCTGATGCTTGGCAGTAGCCTTAGCTTTAGAGTTTATCGTTTAATGGTATATAATTTTTGTCGAATTTTCGTAAAAAATCAATAAAGCTCAATATATCCGTTATTATACAAGATATGAAGAAAATTTGTATATATTAATTATAGGGTGTCTTGAGCTACATCTTAAAAAAATATTTCTACAATCACAGGATGGCCCATAAGTCGTTGGTGATACAAATTTTCTTTTTTTTTTAATCAAACACGCCTTATGTTATTGCATTTTTGAATTTTTCAGCGATGCATGTTTGTGAGAAAAGAAATTCGGGACGCAGCAAGTGCGTTATGGTAGCGAATTTTCATTAAATGCTTCAAATTTGAATAGCTCAATTTGCTATTAACCTATAAGGTTGACCAAGAAACGTGTTTTTTCGGGAACACTTTAAGTTTACTTTTGGAAATTTTTGTACATTTTCACACAATAAAGTTATTTTGATGAAACATGCCACGTTGTTTTTACTATATAGGTTATACTGGTAACCAAAATTGATGCCTGCTTTCTTAAAAAGGAAACACGCATATATGCAATTAAAAACAATTTTATGAAAATTCACTACCATAACGCACTTGCTGCGTCCAGAGTTTTATTTTTTTTTCATTTATTAATTGAAATTCAAATGATCAAGAATGACAGACACGCAAGTATTTACTTTTGGAAAATTATCATGTTACTGCTGACGAATTTCTTACGTTGCCATGTAACAGCATCCCAAGTTTGAGTTCTGAAGCGTAAAGACGGATTATTTTGACAACAATCAAGCTGAACGACGATATTTCTCAGCTTAACTCGGTAACTTAGTTCATCAGCTATTATAAAGTTAACTGGCTGCTCGACTGATTTGAATTTACAAGGGATCAAAGAGAGGTGAGAAGGGATCTGATGGGATAACTCTGCGTAAGGACGCACGTGTTTCTCTTGTTTGCATATTTTTGTGACGCCGACGGTGGCGGAGTCTGTTTACAAACATCAACGTCACTTTATGCTCGCCGTCAGTAGATATAAGGTTTCTGAGCTCGATTTCGGTGCTCAGAGACTTTTTTTGTTATGGAAAAAACAATGAAACCCATATAAGTTTTCACGTACACTCAATATCCGTGAAATATGTTGAAGTTTGTGTTTTTTCCGTGGTGTTGGCTCGGCGAAGTTGTTTGGGTACAAGAAGTGTTTTCATTTCCGTGTTTGTACTAAGCAGTAGAATGTATGTTTGCTTGAATTGTATAGACCATACATTTAGAGTTGCACTGGAAGTGTATGTTAAGATAGCGGTTCAATAAAATAAAAAAATCTCGGGACGCAGCAAGTGCGTTATGGTAGTGAATTTTCATAAAACTATTTTTTAATAGCAATAATGTGTGTTTTTTTAAGAAAGCAGGCATCAAATTTGGTTACCAGTATAATTTATATAGTAAAAACAATGTGCCATGTTTCATCAAAATAACTTTATTGTTTGAAAATGTAGAAAAATTTCCAAAAGTAAACTTAAAGTGTTCCCGAAAAAACCTCGTTTTTTGGTCAACCTTATTGGTTAATAGCAAATTGAGCTATTCAAATATTAAGCATTCGATCAAAATTCGCTACCATAACGCACTTACTGCGTCCAGAATTTTTGTTCTTACAAACATGCATTATATTTCGATGGAAAATGCAAAAATGCAATAACATAAGGCGTGTTTGATTAAAAAAAAAAGAAAATTTTTATCACCAACGACTTATGGGCCACCCTGTGATTGTAGAAATAATTTTTTAAGATGTAGCTTAAGACACCCTATAATTAATATATACAATTTTTTTTCATATCTGGTATAATAACAGATATATTGAGCTTTATTGATTTTTTTTAAGAAAATTCTACAAAAATTATATACTATTAACGATAAACTCTATAGCTAAGACTACTGCCAAGCGTCAGAGAAAGGGTCTATTTGAAATAAATTTTCTGGAAACATTTTATTAAAATGAAGGACAATGACGGTTGAAACTAAGACTTCAGGGTTTGTAAAACATTCTTCTTGAGACACTTTATTTCCATAGCCCGTATTAGATTCAAGTTCTTTTCCTAAATGTTGCCAATTTTGACGTTTAAATCGCAACTTTGACGTTTTGTGAAAAACCCCAATTTATTTTTGTTTAAATGCCTATAACTTTTTTGTCATTTGACCTACAGAGCCAGATTTTGGTGGGCAACTTGCTTATAATGATATAAACCCGCGTGTAAAATTTGGTTGCCCTTACTTTGTTAATTTTGGAGATATAAATTTTTTTCGAAAGAAAACACAAAATTTTCTGGGAAAACCTCGTCGGATTTTCCCGGATAACGAACATATCCAAGCCACTTGCAAAAGGAAGGTACTCACCAATTTTGACGTTTAAAATCGCGATTTTGACGTTTTGAGGAGAACCCAAATTTATTTTTCTTTGAATGCCTGTAACTTTTTTGTCATTTAACCTAAGGAGCTAAATTTTGGTAGGTGACTTGCCTCTAATGATGTAAACCTGCGTATAAAATTTGATTGCCCTTACTTTGTTAATTTTGGAGATATAAATTTTTTTCAATTTTTTTCGAAAGAAAACACAAAATTTTCCGGGAAAACCTTGGCGGATTCTCCTGGCTAACAAACTTATCTAAGCGACTTGCAAAAGGAAGGTATGTGCCAAATTTTATCAAAATCGGTGTATTATTTTTTAAGTTATAGGTGTGACACATAAATATATATATATATATATATATATATATATATATATATATATATATATATATATATATATATATATATATATATATATATATATATATATATATATATATATATATATATATATATATATATATATATATATATATATATATAACATATAAAGTCCGAAACTGACCTCGGATTTGGGTTCCGGGGGTCCTAAATAGCGCTCATTTGAAGAAATTTTTTCCAAATTCGAAAGTCGAGATCTCCTCATTAGTGAATTTTTTTTAAGAAAATTCACTAAAAAGTTCTGAGGTAACACATAAAAAACATACAGGCGAATTGAGAACCTCCTCCTTGTTTGAAATCGGTTTAAAAAAAAGCAAATAAAACGTATTTGGGCTTGACCGGGATTTGAACCTGGAAGCTCCCGCACTCTAAGCGGAAATCATACCTCTAGACCAACGAGTCAGTTGTTGGAAGTTTGTTTTAATGTCGTATTCCAGCGGGCGTTCTAATCATTTTAGTCATAATTCATGTTTAATCATTTATTTATATAAAAATTATAAATTAATACCTAGTTATTAAATTAAATACTGAAATCTCGGATAAGTCTTGTTTCCGCGGAAACACTGTTTCTTCCTCAACAGAATGAATGGTTGGTTGTGATCCACAATCATCATCAATGTAGTCGAAGCTAATTAAATACGCATTATTAAGGATAACTCAAAAACTACTAGTCAGATCCTGATCACATTTATATGGGACCACACGAGAAGCACCAGCTTTCAAATAAAGAAAGAATCATCAAAATCGGTTCACCTAGAAAAAAGGTCTGAGGTAACACACATAAAAAAAAACATACAGGCGAATTAAGAACCTCCTCCTTTTTTTGAAGTCGGTTAAAAATGAAGGACAATGACCGTTGAAACTAAGACTTCAGGGTTTGTAGAACATTCTTCTTAAGACATTTTATTTCCATAGCCCGTACTAGATTCAAGTTCTGCTCCTAAATGTTGCCAATTTTGACGTTTAAATCGCAACTTTGACGTTTTGTGAAAAACCCCAATTTATTTTTGTTTAAATGCCTATAACTTTTTTGTCTTTTGACTTACAGAGCTAAATTTTGGTAGGTAACTTGCCTATAATGATATAAACCCGCGTATAAAATGTAATTGCCCTTACTTTGTTAATTTTGGAGATATAAATTTTTTTCGAAAGAAAACACAAAATTTTCCGGGAACACCTCATAGGATTTTCCTGGATAACGAACATATCCAAGCCACTTGCAAAAGGAAGGTACTCACCAATTTTGACGTTTAAAATCGCGATTTTGACTTTTTGAGGAGAACCCAAATTTTTTTTCTTTGAATGCCTGTAACTTTTTTGTCGTTCAACCTACGGAGCTAAATTTTGCTAGGTGACTTGCCTCTAATGATATAAATCCTCGTATGAAATTTGGTTGCCCTTACTTTGTTAATTTTTGAGATATAAATTTTTTTCGATTTTTTTTCGAAAGAAAACACAAAATTTTCCGGAAAAACCTCGGCGGATTTTCCTGGCTAACGAACTTATTCAAGCGACTTGCGAAAGGAAGGTATGTGCAAAATTTTATCAAAATCGGTCCATTATTTTTTAAGTTATAGGTGTGACACATAATATATATATATATATATATATATATATATATATATATATATATATATATATATATATATATATATATATATATATATATATATATATAAACATATAAAGTCTGAAACTGACCTCGGATTTGGGTTCCGGGGGTCCTAAATAGCGCTCATTTGAAGAAATTTTTTCAAAATTCGAAAGTCGAGATCTCCTCATTAGTGAATTTTTTTTTAAGAAAATTCACTAAAATGTTTAAAATACATTGTAGCTTGTTGAACTGTCGCAATTAACGCTTTAGAGTGAAAGTATGGTAAGGCAAATGCACAATCAACCAAGGGTTGCGGTGCTATCGGGGCGGCAAGGCCGCGGACGAGCCCTGAGGGAACAAAAAAAAATGTAAGGCAATAAGGATATATTATAATAATAATAATAATAATAATAATAATAATAATAATAATAATAATAATAATAATAATAATAATTGTTTATTGGTGTCTTTGCACAGTGGTGCATTACACAGGTCATGTACTTATTCGTACAAACTAAATTACAAAAGTGACAACATACATCTTATTCACACATATGCATACAAATCAGCAGCATAGGTCAAAACACACAATTAAAACCTGCATGAATATACAGAAACATAAAAATGTGGACTGACATCCAAACATAAAACAAAACAAACAAAAAAACAGCACAAAATAGAACAAGTCAACAAAAGTCCCGCGATACAACAATATACATGCATGGCGTGGAAGCTTTTATTTTATGCGATAAGCAAAATATTGATCAAATGAATAAAAAGCATTGCTTATCAAAATAGTGGTTGGTTCCGTTCCTTGTTCTTTTTAAGCGCGTGAAATCGACTACGAAGTTATCTTTACCGCGCGTAAGATGACTGTGAATGGTACTGTGTCTAGTGAAGTCTGATTCGTGGCACTTAACATATAAAAGACACTGCAAGATATAGACACAATGTGTTGTAAGTATCTGAAAGCTTCTAAAGTGGCCACGACAGTCATCTCTATACCCCAAACCGCCCAGGATTTGGATTGCCTTACGTTGGGTTGCGAAAACAAATTCAGAGTCTTGTGAGTGCCCCCATAACAGAATGGCATAAGTTAAGATACTATGCACACATCCATAGTATGCACTTTTTAAGGTGGGAGCAGATGCTTGGGCCGAAAGACTCCGCGGGAGAAACATGCCACGGGATGCCCTCCGACATGCATTGATGCAATGTGAGTCCCAAATCAGCTTGCTGTCGACCATAACTCCAAGGAACTTCACAGGGTCGGTGTTAGCGCCATGGACGAGATTGTGCTTTAACGAAACAATAAAGACTCCGATTTTAGGCTGTTCAAGCTAAGCTGATTTGCCGAGAACCAATCCTGACAGACATCTTTTATTCTGCTAATGGCAGAGTGTACTGTATTGATGTTTGGATCTGAGAAAACAAAAGTCGTATCATCAGCAAATAAAACAAAACTACCCAAGTCAGTTGAATTTGGTAGGTCGTTGATGTATATCAAGAACAGGATAGCGTTTATAAAGAAAATACAACGTTTTTGCCAAACCTTGATTTGACATTTTTTTGTCACGGAACTTGCGCAAAATCTCTTTGCCTAGAATAGGAATCCAAGCATAATTTTCTTGAATTTCAGGTCTTTTGGATTCCAAATAAAAACGTAGTTCAAAGTGAAATGTAAAATATGACATACCTTAATTATTTAGTCAATATGTCTGGCCAAACTAGCGCGTTTCGGCACCATTCGTAGACCAGCTATTTCCTAGGAGATGGCGCAATAAAAATCTTGGTTGTCTAATACAATATGATAGCATTAGCATTTCATTTGAGTTTATGAGAAGTTACCCTGAACGAAATAAAAATGTAAGCGAACTCCGCCCACATCTTCCGGAAACGTCAGTTTATTTACTGTTTCTTCTTCTTCCATTTACAAAGCCAATTGGCCTGACCTGCAAAAGATATCCGGCCATCTCGTGTCTTTTCTATGTTTGCTGTTGTTGTTGTTCGCGATTTTTTGGCTGCGGATAATTATCCATTAGCCCATTGTCCGAGTTAATTTTCCGGTCGAGCGTTAGGTCATGCACTTCCGTATTTTTCTAGACAATATTCTATCGTGGCTCCAACCATTATGTCGTTTTTATTATTACTACCATTATTTTTAATATAATTAACTAGGCTGAGTACAACAATATTCTTACTATTTAACATATTCATTATTTTTTTTTTCTTTTTTTTATTTCTTTTTTTCTTTTTTTTCTTATTTGTTTTTTCTAATTGGTCTTTTTTCCTTTTTTTTTCAGTTTTTTTTTAATTTTTTATTTTAAGTCGTGAATACACGGGGAAACGAATCGCTTAGGGACCCTTCAAGGCTCATAAAACACACACAGACTGGGCCACGGTTTGAATAAAGGTATAAACAAATGGGAGATACAAAGGATCTTAAAACTAAGCTTTACAAATGTTTCTTTACAATATGTACTTAAATTACTAATAAATGTTTAGTACACATATACTGTTCACATCGTAAACCAAATTATTGTTAATTTATATAGATACATATATATTTACACACATACACACTTACATCTATAACCGACCCACATACTCAAATACATAAATACCCAAACATATACGACTACCATTTCTAAGCCTATATTTACAAATTCCGCATGTTTTTATTCGTTATGGTTCTGGCTTAATTTTTTTTATGTGTTTTAACAACCAATCGTATATGTTTTTCTGCTTTGTTTCTAGCAACTGTGGCAAGCTAAAGGGGCTATCAACACCCGCCCAAACATGCACTTGATTACAGAATTCATTTATTTCACGGTTTTTAAGCTGCACTCCAGTAGCATGTGCTGAGTGCTCTCCATCTCTCCACATTGACAAAGTGGGTCGTTTCTTAAGGCTATTTTATGCATATAAACAGGTACCATTATATGATTAAAGCGTACTCTGCAAATAATAGAAATTTTCCTTTTTTTATAATTTAATTTAGCAAACCATGGCTTCACCGGTAGTGTCTATGTTTAAAATTCAAAATAATAAGTATGGTTTAATCATTGAAATGCACTGAAATGAACTTACGCTGGAAGGGACCCGACAGTGCTTTTGCGTGTGCATCGATTCTCTGAGGTGCAAGTGAGATCGACAATAATATAAGTGGTTAACTCTGTCGAAGACACACAGAGATAAGGTTCATTGGTAATACTTGTATAATTATCAAATTTTTCTACCTGGTTTTAGTGAATTTTCTTTAAAAAATTCACTAATGAGGAGATCGCGACTTTTGAATTTTGAAAAGATTCCTTCAAATGAGCACTAATTAGGGCCCCCGAGAACACAACACCATTGTGTGGAAGCTAACTTCTTACTGCCTTCTTCAGAGTTCATTATATTATTGTTCGGAAGCTAATTTCTTCCTGCCTTCTTCAATGTTCATTACATTATTGTGTAGAAGCTAACTTCTTACTGCCTTCTTCAGATAACTTCTTATTGCCTTCCTCAGAGTTCATTAAGTCATGGTTTAGAAGCTAACTTCTTGCTGCCTTCTTCAGAGTCCATTAAGACATTGTGTAGAAGGTAACTTCGTACTGCCTTCTTCAGATAACTTATTACTGCCTTCCTCAGAGTTCATTAAATCATGGTTTAAAAGCTAACTTCTTACTGCCTTCTACAGAGTTCATTAAATGATTGTGTAGAAGCTAACTTCTTACTGCCTTCTTCAGATAACTTGTTACTGCCTTCCTCAGAGTTCATTGAATCATGGTTTAGAAGCTAACTTCTTACTGCCTTCTTCAGAGTTCATTAAATCATTGTGTAGAAGCTAACTTCTTACTGCCTGCTTCAGATAATTTGTTACTGCCTTCCTCAGAGTTCATCAAGTCATGGTTTAGAAGCTAACTTCTTGCTGCCTTCTTCGGAGTTCATTAAATCATTGTGTAGAAGGTAACTTCGTATTGCCTTTTTCAGAGCTCACTAAATCATGGTTTAGAAGCTAACTTCTTACTGACTTCTTCAGAGTTCATTAAATCATTGTGTAGAAGCTAACTTCTTACTGCCTGCTTCAGATAATTTGTTACTGCCTTCCTCAGAGTTCATCAAGTCATGGTTTAGAAGCTAACTTCTTGCTGCCTTCTTCAGAGTTCATTAAATCATGGTTTAGAAGCTAACTTCTTGCTGCCTTCTTCAGAGTTCATTAAATCATGGTTTAGAAGCTAACTTCTTGCTGCCTTCTTCAGAGTTCATTAAATCATGGTTTAGAAGCTAACTTCTTACTGCCTTCTTCAGAGTTCATTAAATCATTGTGTAGAAGCTAACTTCTTACTGCCTGCTTCAGATAATTTGTTACTGCCTTCCTCAGAGTTCATCAAGTCATGGTTTAGAAGCTAACTTCTTGCTGCCTTCTTCGGAGTTCATTAAATCATTGTGTAGAAGGTAACTTCGTATTGCCTTCTTCAGAGCTCATTAAATCATGGTTTAGAAGCTAACTTCTTACTGACTTCTTGAGAGTTCATTAAATCATGGTTTAGAAGCTAACTTCTTACTGCCTTCTTCAGAGTTCATTAAATCATTGTGTAGAAGCT
Organism: Tillus elongatus; assembly: GCA_964006375.1. Classification (NCBI taxonomy): domain Eukaryota; kingdom Metazoa; phylum Arthropoda; class Insecta; order Coleoptera; family Cleridae; genus Tillus; species Tillus elongatus. The sequence continues at coordinate 30,068,074 of OZ023265.1, forward strand.
AACTTCTTACTGCCTTCTTCAGAGTTCATTATATCATTGTTCGGAAGCTAATTTCTTACTGCCTTCTTCAGAGTTGATTAAATCATTATGTAGAAGCTAACTTCTTACTGTCTTCTTCAGATAAGTTGTTACTGCCTTCCTCAGAGTTCATTAAATCATGGTTTAGAAGCTAACTTCTTACTGCCTTCTTCAGAGTTCGTTAAGGCATTGTGTAGAAGCTAACTTCTTACTGCCTTCTTCAGATAACTTGTTACTGCCTTCCTCAGAGTTCATTTAATCATGGATTTGAAGCTAACTTCTTACTGCCTTCTTCAGAGTTCATTAAGTCATGGTTTAGAAGCTAACTTCTTGCTGCCTTCTTCGGAGTTCATTAAATTATTGTGTAGAAGGTAACTTTGTATTGCCTTCTTCAGAGCTCATTAAATCATTGTGTAGAAGCTAACATCTTACTGTCTTCTTCAGAGTTCATTATTCATATTCATATTCATATTGTGTAGAAGCTAACTTCTTACTGCCTTCTTCAGAGTTCATTAAATCATGGTTTAGAAGCTAATTGCTTACTGCCTTCTTCAGAGTTCATTAAATCATTGTGTAGAAGCTAACTTCTTACTGCCTTCTTCAGATATCTTGCTACTGCCTTCCTCAGAGTTCATTAAACCATGGTTTAAAAGCTAATTTCTTACTGCCTTCTTCAGAGTTCATTACGTGATTGCTTAGAAGTTATATTTCAATGCTTGATCGCAATTACAATTTGACACAACTCACAACAAATAAAATTACTTGAAAACTCTTGTTAGCGTTAGCAAATGTTTTAGTCTACAGATAAAACAAGAGTCTGGACGCAGCAAGTGCGTTATGATAGTGAATTTTCATAAAAATGTTTTAGATTGGGAATATGTGTTTTTTTTTAAGAAACAGACATCAAATTTAGTTACCAGTATAACATATAATATAGTAGAAGCCATACCATATTTCATCAAAATAATTTTATTGTTTGAAAATGTACACAAATTTTTCGAAAATAAACCTTAAATTTTCCCGAAAAAAACTAGTTTCCTGGCCAACGAACCTTACAGATTAATAGCAAATTGAGCTATTCAAATTTGAGGCATTCAATAAAAATTCGCTACCATAACACACCTGACGAGTCTCGAATTTATTTTCTCACAAACAGGCATTATAATTTCGTGGTTGAAATTCCATACATTTAAGGTCAGCTTAGAACTGACACTGACCGGGAATCCGTCTGTCTAATTAAAACAATTCATTGTTTAATCTATTTCAACTACGCAGATTTTCCCGGCTAACGAACTTATCCAAGCTACTTGCAAAGGAAAGGCACTCACTACATTTGATCAAAATCGGCCCATTATTTTTTGAGTTATCGGTGTGATACATATATATATATATATATATATATATATATATATATATATATATATATATATATATATATATATATATATATATATATATATAAACATATAAGTATATAAACATTCAAACATACATGGGATATGGGTTCCAGGGGCCCTAATTCGCTCTCATTTGAAGAAATTTTCCGAAAGTCATTAGCATCGATTCTTAATGTAAATTCACTAAAATAAGGAGATTCACTCACTGAGACACTTATATTTCGAAAGCACGTCTATTTAAAGAAAATATGTTCGGGACCAAGCAAATGCGTTATGGTAGTAAATTTTGATAAGTATAATATATTATTGTGCTTTGGTCTTGTGTGTCTGTTTTGTTTCTCCAACGTCGGTCTATTTCCGCGACTATGGCCAATCACAAACGCCAGGGAGCAGTTTCACCTCACTATCCTGGAAATTTTGCCGAACCCCTGCCTTTCTCTAAGGAGGTTAGCAATCTTTAACGTGCCCAACATCGCATGGACAAGGGACCGACGGCTTTATGCCCCCTCCGAAGGGAGGAACGTGCATACATTCAACTTGTTTAAATACAATTCCAGAACCTCGGTTGATGTTAATGTTACACTTTGTACTGAAAAAGTGAAAGGAGTACCCTGGGATCGAACCCAGTACCCTTCGGTTCAGAGGCACACGTTCTTACCACTGAACCACCGAGGTTCATGCTTTGGCCTTATATTGAAAGTTATAAAACATTATTTTATTTAATTAGGAACAGCAAAAATAGGGTGAAGAAGGGCAAGTAAAAACATGATCTCTAAAATAAATATTTATACAGTCATTTGGATAAAAAACTCAAACAAAACAATGGCGAAACAGGAAATATATTCAACAGAAAATAAACCAGACATCTGAACATAAGAAAAATGCCCGTGGTTCATGCATTGAGGGTATGCATGCACTAAGTAAGTGGTGGACGTGCCGCCACCTAGTTGCGGAGCCAAGTAGTATGTTGTCACGCCAGCTCCAAATAACACAAAGTGTTAAAAAAGAGACTGTATACAACTAACTAACAATTTAGAAAAATTGTCAGCCCTGGTCCATTTCTACCCTAATATAGGGACAAAGTATGTAAGGCTAGATGCATTCTCGCAACAATTAGAACCGTAGACCGGTTTCGCTCTCATTAGAGCTCTTCAGTACGGCATACTAATTGTAGCAAATGCACCTATAAAGTAATACGGCTATACCAGCGAGTCCTTTAACACTAAGTAAGTGGTGGACGTGTCGCCACCTAGTTGCGGAACCAAGTAGTATGTTGTCACGCCAGCATGTATGCATGCGGTAATTGTAAAATCAGATTTGTCTCTGACTGCTTAATGTTTACTAATTTATTAAAAATATACATGCTGTTGTCTGAAGGCATCAATCGCTTAAATATACGAAGTATAACGCAAAGACCGCGTGGTAAGCTATGCAGCATTTTTTATTTGGCACCTATGTTGGCCACAAAACTAAGTGAGAAAAGTTTACTCATAATAGGAAAACTTTTTATAAAAACAGAATACTTGTTTCGGAAAGTGCTTGACGCGATTCAATTCAGGGTCATGTGTTGTATAAACTGCTGGAATTAGCATAAAGAAAATTTATTCAGATTTGTATGAATACGAAATCCGTGAAGCGAGTACTCGAACAATGCCAGTGCAAATTGGAACCCGTGCCAACTCTGAATCTAACTGTTCCCGCCCTCTTTGGCATTTCCTAGATCTCACTCCCTCCCTCTCTCACAGACGACATCAATTTGTCTTGGCTAAGAAAATCCAAATTACATACCTGCAATGAATAACTTCATTTGCATACAGGCAACCGTCAATTCTTTCATATTTCATGCCTTCCTGCTTTTGCTCGACCCTTTATCTAACTGGTTTAACTAGGCAAATTTTGTACTTGTATAATCTACAAAATGGTTGAGTCTGTGAGGATTGCATTTTACTTTTGTGTTTAGTTATATAGTGCTATAGAGCAGACTGTAACTTATTTGGAAATTCGCATAGCGTTAACAAACAATTTTAGAAACAGTCTCTGTCACCACCACAATCTAAAGGGGATGTCGTTACCAGCAGCTATTCTCACTTCATTGTAGTTTCGGCAATTAATTTATCATTTACGCCAAGTTTTTTATAAGTTTCGTATTATCGGTCAATCATTTACATATTTGTTACATGTGTGTTCTTTAAACAGTAAAAAGTCTGGACGCAGCAAGTGAGTTATGCGAATTTTCATTCAAACAAAATTATTCCAAATGTAATTTTTTTCAATGGTAGACATACAATCTGGTTCGGATAGTATAACCTTTATAGTAGAAACCATGTACCAGATTTCATCAAAATAATCTGACCAAAACTTTATTTTGTATAAGTATCCTGTAAAAAAGTCATGTCGACATGTCAAAATTCTAGTTCCAAGAATTTAACATGAAATGTTTTTTTGGAAGTAAATAAGGATGGACTGTAGTTTCAAGTTAAGTTTAGAATGAAGAAAGTTTGGAGACATGCTGGTGTTGGAAAAAGTAAAATTAGAGCAAGATCTGAGCAAAATGTGTAAAGTGACAGTTAAGGTTAATCATTTTTGACAGTTTTATTTAGAATGCATCCTTTATAGAAATTGTGTCTTATACAACCACAAGCCAAGCTTATTTGCATGACGCATTGTATAACTGTGATAAATATATTATTATCATTATTTTCTCGATAAAACTGGTTCAGTTTTCTTGACCCTATTGAGGCAATTTACACAAAAACTGCTAACGCAAAGATATAGTTACTTATAAAAAGGTTTTTCATAAAAATGGTTTCTTCTAAAACACTCAAAAAGTTCGGGACGTAGCAAGTGCGTTATGGTTTTTATTAAATGTTTCAAATTAGAATAACTCAATTTTCTATAAACTTAGAAAGTTGAGTTTTGGTACGTAGTAAGGCCTCTCTCAAGGCAATATATCCACCAATTTTCATTAAGCTAACTTTGTAATTTTGGGAGAAAAAATAATTTTTGAAAGAAAACTCAAAATTTTCCCGAACACCTTGTTCGATTTTCCTGGTCAACTAACTTATCCAAGCCATTAATAAAAGAAAGGCACTCGCAGAGTTTCATTTTTGGAGTTATTGGTTGGATACATACATACAGATATAATATATATATATATATATATATATATATATATATATATATATATATATATATATATATATATATATATATACATATATACATATATTATATATATATATATATATATATATATATATATATATATATATATATATATATATATATATATATATATATATATATATATATATATATATATATGTATATAAACATATAAAAATTGACCTCGGATATGGGTTCTAGGGGTCCTAGTTCGCACTCATTTGAAATTTTTTTTGCAAAATTTCACCATCGATACCTCAGTATTAATGATTTAAAAAAATTAAAATTCACTAAAAGCGATTTCTGCAAAATTGATGACTAAATCTTTTTCTACGCGAAAATTTTCTATTAAAATACGTAAAGTTCAACTTATATGATCTATAATGAAGATTGAAAAAAAAAATGAAAATATAAAAATTTTTATTACTTAATTACTTTGTCACGGCACATTGAACCCGTGAAAGCAAAGAGTAGTATAAGGGTAAAAATACTTATATTTACATATAGCAGGTTATAAGAAATGGGAACTAGTAAGGCACAGAAAAAATGCAATTTGCATTTTATTGTATTTTTTGCTTTTTTTTTTTCGCAGAAAATGCATTTTTGTCAGTCAAGTTTTAAACATGTCCGATCAACGCCTACTTAGATATTGAAGAAATAAGAAATCGACAAATTTTGATTTTTTAAAAATAACTCGAAAACGAAAAGACGCTGGGCAAAATACAAGTTATATTTGGAACGAGCAGGAAATGCTACAAAACATTACTAATTTAACCCTCTCCCTATCTCTAAAAAAGCGGAGATAGCAATACGTTCCCATCCAGTTTGGGACACACTGTATATATATTTATATATATATTATATATATATATATATATATATATATATATATATATATATATATATATATATATATATATATATATACATACCTATATAGACAAATAATTAAAACGACCCCGGATATGTCTTCTGGAGGACCCAGTTCGTGCTTATTTTAATTTTTTTAATTCAAAAGGCGCGGTCTCCTCTTCAGTTTCTTCTCCGAAAATTAGTTTACTAAAAACATGATGTCTTCAAATATATTTCTTATAGAAAGAAGCTAGTAACTCGTACTATTTTCTCTGCCTGACGATGTCCTGAAGGCAAAACTAGTTACACAAAAGCAAAAAAGTACGGGACGCAGAAATTTTATTAAATGCTTTAAACTTGGATAACTCAATTTTCTATAAACTTTGACAGTTGAATTTTGGGACGTAGTAAGGCCTTTCCTAAGTCAACATATCCACCAAATGTCATTTAAATAGATTTGTAATTTTCGGAGAAAAAATTTTTTTTCAAAAGAAAACTCAAAATTTTAAAAACTAAATTTTCTATAAACTTAGTTGAATTTTGGTATGTAGTAAGATCTTTCCCAAGGCAATATATCCACCAAATTTCATTAAAATAACTTTGTAATTTTCGAAGATAATTTTTTTTTGAAAGAAAACTCAACATTTTTCCGGAAAACCTCGTCCGATTTTTCTGGCTAACGAACTCGTCCAAGCCATTAATAAAAGAAAGGTACCTGCCGAGTTTCATCCCAATCGGTTAATTATTTTTTGAGTTATCGGTTGGATACATACATATATATATATATATATATATATATATATATATATATATATATATATATATATATATATATATATATATATATATATATATTGGGCTAGAGCGGGCGAAGAAATAGGCGTTAAGCGGGCTATTACGAACAAAGTGGACTGTAATTTGCGTTTGTTAATTAAGTAACGGTTTTTAATGAAAAGAGAAGGGGCAAAAGCAGTGGAAATTGATGCCAACTCGTGAAGGACCAAAAAGCCACTTACCTTTGTGAATTTCTTCTCTTGTCGAGTACTGGACTCACAGAAACTCGTGCGTGTCCCGGAAAAGGCTATCCTGGGTTGCTGGTGCGTTTAATGGATTTGTTAAGGCTGGTTTGACTGTATCACACACACATATAATTTTAAGGTAGCGGTACTATACGATATCGCGGTTTTGCGTTGCTGACTACTTAAGTTGTGTTCTTCTTGACGATTCGTGGAATTCTGGTCTGTTCTTCTTATCGCAAAATAAAGATTATAAATTCCACTGCTTTTACACTATACGAGGAGCGAACATCCCGCCCGGCCAAAATGGCTGCTATAAGCAAGACATTTTTCTACACAAAAAAAATAATTAACGCGAAGGAGAAGCGATAACATGCGGCGGATAAGAAAAAAGAGAACAAGAAACAAAATAAATGATTATCCCGGTTAGCAAGAATCCACAAAACAATAAAAAGACTTAAAATAAAAATTAAATTAAATTAGAAACAAATACTACTACTACTAGTCATTAGTTGGCAACGGGCACAACTTCACCAAAGGGCGACGAAGGATACCATTCGAGGTCTTTACAATAGCAACTCTTACGACACCATCAGGACCAGGAATTAGAGACAATAGACGACCTAGTAGCCATTTAGAAGGCGGAAGTTTTTCAGCTTTCACGGCCACCATCGCCCCAATAGTAGGAAGAGCACCAGCGTCAAGCCACTTGCTTCGTTGTTGTAGGGTGTGAAGGTACTCCTTGTGCCAGCGAATCCAAAAATCATGGTGCATACGTTGGAGAAGTTGCCATCTTGACAGACGAGTTAAGGGGACAGACGACAAATCGGGAGTTGGAAGCGTAGAAACTGGCTCCATATGAAGAAAGTGTCCAGGAGTTAAAGCGTGAATGTCATCGATATCCGAACTCATGGGATTTAAAGGTCGGGAGTTCAAGACAGATTCTATAAGCGTCAGGACAGTGTAGAATTCTTCGTACGATAGGGTTTGTTGGCCAACAACACGAGAGAGATGAGATTTTACACTCTTGATACCAGATTCCCAAAGACCACCGAAATGTGGTGCAGAAGGGGGGTTGAAATGCCAATGGATTCCTTCCCTAGCAGTTGCATCAGAAAAAATGCGTTTAAGCTCCTTGGCGGAGCCAACGAAATTTGTACCACAATCACTATAGAGATTATCACATCGACCACGACGAGCAATAAATCGTTGGAGGGCAGCGAGAAAAGCGTCAGTCGAAAGACTACAGGCAGGTTCTAGATGTATAGCCTTAGTCGCGAAACACACAAAGAGGCAAATATATGCCTTAGAGGTTTTAGCACCTCGGTATCGATTCATAGTGATCGCGAATGGACCACCAAAATCTACCCCAGTATGCGAGAATGGTTTGACTTGCGAAACTCGAGAAAGGGGTAAGTCACCCATAGGTGGCTGATAAGGTTGAGGCTTTATTTTCCAACATGGCATACATTTCGAAATAACAGTGTTTATGGCACGTCTTGCAGACAAAATCCAAAAATTCTGACACAACAAAAAGTGAAGAGTGCGAGGGCCAATATGAAGATACCTTTTATGGTATTGTTCAATTAAAAGCACCGTGAGTCGGCACTTTTGTGGAAGTAAGAGCGGATGCTTTCGCTCATAAGACAAACTTGAGTGAGTCAAGCGACCACCTACACGCAAAAGACCAGTACTGTCTTGAAATACGGCGAGTTTTCTCCAGGACTTAGGGAATTTTTTACTAGATAACTCCTTTTCAAAGTAGACCGCTTGAGTGCGCTTGACCAGAAGGGTCAGAGCATCATGAAGCTCTAACCGAGATAGCGGTCCAAATTTCGCAATAGAAGAATGTCTAGAATTAAAAGCGAAGCGTAATACGTATGACAAAATAGACTGTATGTAATGTAAAGAAGAATGATTTTCTAACAAATCATCAAGCAGATTTTCTTCACCTGTAAATGTTAAAAGCGAAACTGTCCTTTCCTCAACAGAGACCTCTTCAGACTGCAGCTCTGAAGACGGGGAGCAGGCAGACAGCTCAGAACGACATAGTAGCGATGGACCATTGAACCAAATATCATGGGCGAGAAATTGAGAAGGATGAACACCTCGAGAGGCGATATCGGCGGGATTATTAGCAGAATCTATATAATGCCAAAATTCAGAAGAAACCCTTTCGTGAATGTAGGCAACTCGATTTGCCACAAAGGTTTTCCAACGATGAGGCGAAGATTTTATCCAACTCAAGACGATTTGCGAATCTGACCAGGCAAAAATTCTTTCGAAAGTCATGCGAGTCTGATAAACGTTCAGAAGAAACGATAGGAGTTTCGCCAACAAAACTGCACCACACAGTTCTAGCCTAGGAATGGTTAGTTTCTTAACCGGAGCGACTTTGGTTTTAGAGCAAACAAACTGAACAAAAACTGTTTTGTCAGGGCGGAGGCATCGTATATAAACAACGGCAGCGTAACCCTTTTCAGAAGAGTCACAGAACCCATGTAATTCATAACCACATCCAGAATGAGGTGGAAGGATTTTTCTAGGAATGCGTAAATTGCTTAGTAAACCGAGTTCATTTCGATAACGGTTCCAAGCCTCAACAATATGCGAGGGCGGGGTTTGGTCCCAATCTAATTTAGAAGTCCACAGCGACTGGATTAGAATCTTTTGAAAAATAGTAATAGGCGAAAGAAATCCAAGCGGGTCAAAGATTCTGGCCAGTTCCGAGAGCATGTTGCGTTTCGTACAGGGTTTCCCCAACGGCGAGACTGAGAAAAAGAATGTATCCTCAGAGGGACTCCACTGCAGACCGAGAATTTTTAAAGGAGTGTCGTTTGCCAGTGAACCAAAAATAAGCGGATTTTGCGACAAATGTTCCGGAGGTAAATGTGAAAGTAATGCGGAACAGTTACTAGACCATTTTCTAAGCTCAAAGCCGCCTCGTTCAAAAAGCGAGATCAGCTCTGACTGTAAAAGCTTTGCGTCTTCATAAGAAGAGCAGCCGGTTACAACATCATCAACATAAGTGTCGTTTAAAATGGCGGCAGAAGCTAGCGGGTAAGAGCCCCCTTCGTCATTCACTAACTGATGAAGAGTGCGTATCGCGAGAAAGGGGGATGGCGTTAGTCCATATACAAGCGTAACCAGGTTATAGTCCACCAAAGGTTCATCAGAAGCAAACCTCCAAACAATTCTTTGATAATCATGCTGTGATTGGTCGACAAGAATGTTACGATACATCATTTTGATGTCAGCACACAAGACATAATTATGAAGGCGAAAGTGACACAGAATTGTGGCAATATCTTGTTGTAGTTTTGGTCCAGTATGTAGACAATCGTTAAGAGAGCTTTGGTTGGGAAGTTTCGCCGATCCATTAAAAACTACCCTGAGTTTAGTAGACAAGCTATTTGGTTTCAAAATGCAATGATGCGGAATATAATATGCGTCGGGAGAATCTTTATTGTCATAAACACGTTTCATGTGGCCTAGTTCCAAATATTCTCTCATAAAAGCAGAATATTGGGTATACAAGTCCATGTTTCTAGCAAGGCGGCGTTCCAGGGAAAGAAATCTTTGGACGACGAGGTCGCGAATGCCAGGAAAAATAGGCAGCGACTCAGATTTAAATGGGAGCGAAACGATATATTTGCCAGAAGGAGAGCGAGATATTTTAGTCTTAAAATGATGTTCACAAAAAATATCTTCATTAGAGTGATGCGACGAAGTCGGAACACTTTCCACTTCCCAAAAATCACTAAGGGTGCGATCGAGATTTGATTCAAAGTTACTGCACAAGAAAGAAGAGACAGCAGAAGAATGAACTGTGTTGCCAATCTTACCCATGAGCACATAACCAAAGACGGTGTTGACGGCATCAGGTTGACCTTCCCCACCGGAAATGCGTCCATTTAAAAGGATTTTAGAAAAAACGTCGGCTCCTAACAATATATCGACCTGACCTGGACGATTAAAATGGCGATCAGCCAATTTTAAATTGCGAATGTGAGACCAATTGGAAGAGCAAATAGCGGTTGCTGGCAAATTATCACAAATGGCGTTCAAGATCAATGCGTCGACAATAAAATTGAAAGAATCTTGACCAACCGGTCTTCCAGTGAGCGTTACACAACCACTCTGAGAAGAAGTCTGCATAGATGCCAGTCCTTTGATTGCAAACATGCAGTTTTGCTTAGGCAACCCCAAACGCTTAAAAGCCCTTTGCGAGATAAAAGACATCATACTACCTCCATCCAAAAGGCATCTCATAATCTGATAATTTCCCTGGTTATCAAGAACTTCAATCAGCGCAGTGGCCAATAAGACCGTGGTTTGATTAGATACAATCCCAGAAGCAGCAAAGACCTGCTCTTGGTCGAGCGGAGCGGAAGGAACTGGAGATCTGGAAGGGTTATTACACACTGGCGACGGAATAGGCGCGGAGCTTTTATCAAAATGCAAGAGCGTATGATGACGCTGACCACACTTGCGACAGGACCTGGTAGATTTGCATTTGTTAAGATAATGTAGGCTACTTAAACAGTTGTGGCAAAGACGAGAAGATTTAACAAAATTATAGCGATCTTTTGGAGTTTTATTACAAAATGAGGAGCAATTATAAATAGAATGCGAAGAATCTTTGCAAAACACACAAGTATGTAAGATAGATTTACAATTTAAATTATCAGCGAAAAAAGCGGAAGTTCGAGGCGTTGGTCTAGCTTGCGATTTGTCAGAATATTTCTTTTGAGAGTGCGAAAGGAATGACTTCTGATTCATAGCATCACCAGCGATACAATATTTATTTAGAAAGTCAAGCAATTGCGTAAATGTAGGGACCTCGGTGGAAGCGTGGTCTAACTCAAATTTCGTCATCATGTTCCTGTCAAGGCGTTTTGACACCAACATAAACATAACAAAGTCCCATTGGTCTGTAGGAAAGCCTAAAGTGTTTAAAGCAGAAAGATTTTCCGAAATAATGTCTAGCGAATTGCGAATATTGACGTGGTCATCAGAATTAAATTTCGAAATGCTATCTATAGCATGCCAGTGCTCTTGGGCACGCAGACGTTTGTTAGAATAACGACTGACTAATGTATTATAAGCTATCTGATAATTGTCAGCGGTCAGAGGCAAAGATCTTATTAGAGATAACGGCGGGCCTTCTACTGATATAGTTAGATAATGAAACTTTTCAATGTCGGAATATACGGGACAGTCATGTACTAAGGCATTGAATAAATCGATAAAAGTGTTAAAGGTTTTATAGTCACCTCTAAATTTAGGAATTTCTATTTTAGCTAGCCTTGCTTTAGCACCTTCATTAAGACCAGCTGTATTTGAATTTAGAATTTCCTGGACATTTGTTTTATTGTCAGGGAATAACCTAGAACAAATGGCTTTAATTTCAAAATAAGCGTCCATAAATCCAGCGTAAATAGTGTTTTCATCAGAAGCGTTTCCATGTTCACTACTTAAAATTACAGAAACGATATTTTCGTGCGTTTGAATAAACTGTTCCCTTAAATAGTCGATTTCGGAAGATCTAACCCTAAGTAAATTATAAAGCGAAACATCTGACTGGGCTTTCTGGGCTAGAGAAGACAATGTGTCTATTTCAGATAGCTGAATATTGCGTTGGTTTTTGTATTTCCTTAATTTAGTGTCAGTCATGATATTAATTGAATAGGCCTCGTATATGGAAATATAACAGATATACGTACCAATGTGAAACAAAGAATTATTCAGGTACAAATTGATAAGAATGAAACAGAAGCAAAGAGCGATATATGCGTGAAATGATATGCGTCGACTCCTAAAGCCGTGCTCGTTGTTCAAAATAAAGCAAAATTTAACTGAATGGCGGATTCTTGCGATAAGAAAATAACTTTTAAAAATTCTATAATTATAAAGGTTCTAGCGATATATACATGAAAATTGCGGGAAATTAATTTAAAATCTGAATTGAATACAGCAAAACCAGCGCGCTTTAGTTATTTTCAAAATTAACAAAGTTGAATAGCCAAATTTACTTGCGTATTATTTCCGAGACAAAAAAACTATCCGGCTGAGGAGGACCAAGAAATGGGCTAGAGCGGGCGAAGAAATAGGCGTTAAGCGGGCTATTACGAACAAAGTGGACTGTAATTTGCGTTTGTTAATTAAGTAACGGTTTTTAATGAAAAGAGAAGGGGCAAAAGCAGTGGAAATTGATGCCAACTCGTGAAGGACCAAAAAGCCACTTACCTTTGTGAATTTCTTCTCTTGTCGAGTACTGGACTCACAGAAACTCGTGCGTGTCCCGGAAAAGGCTATCCTGGGTTGCTGGTGCGTTTAATGGATTTGTTAAGGCTGGTTTGACTGTATCACACACACATATAATTTTAAGGTAGCGGTACTATACGATATCGCGGTTTTGCGTTGCTGACTACTTAAGTTGTGTTCTTCTTGACGATTCGTGGAATTCTGGTCTGTTCTTCTTATCGCAAAATAAAGATTATAAATTCCACTGCTTTTACACTATACGAGGAGCGAACATATATATATATATATATATATATATATATATATATATATATATATATATATATATATATATATATATATATATATATATATATATATATATAAACATATAAAACTTGAAACCAGCCACGGATATGGGTTCTACGTGTCCTAGTTCGCGCTCATTTGAAAAAATTTTTGCAAAGTCTCACCATCGATACCTCTCTATTAGTTAATTTTTTTTAATAAAAATTCACAAAAAGTATTTGTAAAACGCTTCTGAAAAGCCTATATAAACTTCTATATGAACAAAACACCGTAGAGTTTACTCTTAGGTATATAAGATTGTATGAAACAGCAACGGGTAACGTCTGTAATGTCTAGTTAATCAGGGCCGTACGAAAGTGAAAACAAGAGTATATAATACACCTGTTATTAAAACTTTACACACCCTTAGTTTGTTTGAGCTATTTACAAGCGTCTTCCTAATTTATTTACTTAGGAAAATAAGTTCTAACTGAGCACAGTAACAGTCATTAATATTTCTCTTGCTAATTACTTGTCACACTGGATATGCCTAGAATTCACCGGAATTAATTCTGAAGACAAATTGTCTAGCTGAACGGTTATATACCCTAGTTACGTAAACTGGAACAGCAATATTCAGTTTGGCTTCTTAGTAAATGCCAAATGAAACAACACATTAATTTATCCTCTAAAAAATACTTGGCACTACATAAATTTGCATATGAATTCAGCTTAACAATGAACAAAATTTAATACGTTTATTGATTTCCTCAGAAACAGAATGCGCAATCGTCGCTTAATAAGAGAAATAAGGAAATAGCTAAATAAAAAAAAATGAGCGGGATTTTTAGTTGATTTTCAATTTCTCCATACACCCGGAGAACTGCGACTACTTCCTGAGGTATTCTAGAGAATATCGTAATTTGAAGATGTCGTTGATCCAGCGCTCACAGAAACGTATAATCAGAGTGGACGTTACAATAAAAGTAAATTAATATTTCAGCAAGACGGAGCACCTTCACACTATATCTTTGCTGCTCATTTACCCTGAAAGATGGATTGGGCGAAGACGGGCAATAGAATGGCCTGAAAGGTTGCCAGACTTAAACCCTTTGGATATTTTTGGGGGGCCACCTGAAAAATAAGGTATACACTACACTGAATGCGTAGATGATTTATGCCCACTCTTCATCGCCGAATGTCAACAAATTTCACCCGAAATGATCCGCAACGTTCGAAACCACCTTTATTAAACTTGTATTACTCCATGGAAGCATTAATTTTTTTTACATAGATTAGTATACTGTTACGGTAATTTAAAATGCTGTTAGAAACTTTTATCTGTTTTGTTTGGCAGACAAAATTTTGAAATGCGTTGTAAATTAAAAATACTGTGTCACTCAATACCTCTTTCCGTTTAACATTTTAGGAGTAAGACTCACCCCCGCTAAACAGATGAACTACTAACAGAGCTGCAAATATGGCCAGAACGTTTCCTTCTCGAAAAAAAATGTGTGCAGGCAATTTTTTTTTAAATAACGGAATATATGAAAAATCGGGTCTGTTTCGTTTTACCGTATATATATATATATATATATATATATATATATATATATATATATATATATATATATATATATATATATATATATATATATATATATATTGTTATGATACATGGCACCAAACAATGTTTATATAATAACAGTCAATAACACCCTATATAATATTATGCACAGTGTTTAGAAAAAGTTTTATTTTATGTTATATTATGTTGAATAGTTTACCTATTATTTTATATGAATATATTTTTATTTGTCTATGAGTTTTTCTTCTCTTTTTGTTATTATTGTTTATACAAATTTAAACTGCCAGTATGTTTTAATTAAATATATGAATCAAATGTACTGAGTGTTCCTTTTTTTCTCTATACAGCTGTCTATTAATTAAAAAAATATCGAAGGCCATATTAACCACTTGGCTTTTAAACCTTTTTAAGACCTTGACCTAGTTACTATAGCCCTACACCCCTTTTTATATGCACTGTTTATAGATATATAATCAATGATTACATAGCTAATCACTATTTTTATAGACAGAGTATCAATGTTTAACTGAGCAAACCTTTTCGTATTTAACATCTTATTTTTATTTATATTTTGTTTATAAAATAAATCGCATCATTAACTGCGCTCAGCTAAATGGGTCAATAGTGTGCCCAAATTTGTAACTGGTATTCCTTGTTTTGGTTTTATTTCTTTTTTTAAATATTTAATCGTCGCTGAAATAATATCCTCTTTATAATTGTTATATCAACATGAAAGCTCGTATAAATATTAGTTCCTATGACCTTTTATGCTTGTTTTCATTTCCTTTTGAATGGTTATCTATGTTTGATGTATATAAGCTTTTATAGTAATTATTACAATAAATAAATAAATAAATATATATATATATATATATATATATATATATATATATATATATATATATATATATATATATGTATATATATATATATATATATATATATATATATATATATATATATATATATATATATATATATATATATATATATATATATAAACACTTATAGCTGTTGAGGCTAACTTGGAGTTCCACAGTTGCTACAACAGAATCCATAATTTAATCTTGTTCAAAGCAATGCAATATTTAGTCAAAATAGTTTCACAAAAACTTTTGCCATAGTAAGTTTTACTATTTGATTAATTATTTTGTAAATGATTTATATCTTCAGAAAAATCGCAGAATTTTTCCAAGTGGTCAGAGTTGCATTTTATCTGTTTATGGCTCTTTTTATGTCATTCTTAAAGTAAACTAATTGGGTCAAATGTGTTAAGGGAAACAACGACTTTATCTTGAAAAAACACCGCTTTGGCAAAAACTTCATCTCGATAATTTGATATAAAATTATTTGTTGAGTTACTGTAACACAGAGAGGGTCCATTAAGAAAATTGCTGGTTTTAAGAGCAGAAAAACAACAGCGTGAAGAATCGTTTTAATTATGCAATAGTTGAGATTTATTTTCAAGGGATAGAGTTTGTAGCTGCCAGTTAAATAAAATTTTCTTTCGGTTGTGCCCAAGGCAAAAAGAGAATAACTTATTGCCTTGTTTAGTAAAGTTGTGATGATTTGGAAAAGTGAGGATAGACCACAAATCTTAAATGCTCGACTGCGATTTATACTTGTACGCCCAGAATTTTTGAAAACATAAGTATTTAACATAACCAATAATAGTAAAATAAATATCTATACATGGTGGTTTTAAAAGGTATTTAATACTTGGCAAGTGATTCTTTAAGTTTTTCTAAAATAGAAAGGTGTTATAACAATATGTGGTCAAAAACGTTGCGTTTCAAAAACACAAGAAGTAAAAAATTGTGATTTTGCTTGTTTTTTTTTCTACACCTGGTACACTATGTGAAAACTGGAACCTGTAATGAGCACTAATAAGTATACTTGGAAACCCAAATCACCACAACACATATTTCAGAGACCTTACGATCGTTTCATTGACCATGTCAACATCTTCAGCGAAAGAAAAATTCTAAAAATTAAACTACTAGCTACTGTGTATTTATATGGCGTCTAGGTAAACGAACTAGTCCAAAGTAAAATTGTAGTCGAAGACCCATGGTTTGTTTATTGTGTAGTGAAACTACGAGGTCGCAGACCTACTTTAATCTTCTGGTCGACAACTTTATAATCCCTTATCTAATATAAGGATAATAGGTTTAAAATGAACGGTACCGAGTTATTTTAGGAATCTGCACGTTTCCTTTCGATCTATAAATTTACTATGTGGATATTGGAGTTAGTCGACAACCACATCTGGCCAGAGAAACACAGTAACCTCCGCTCATCTTTTTTATATAGAAACTAAACCTGGGTATTTGGCTCACATTGTTAACTCTAACAAATGATAAATAATTTAGCTAAAATACTACACAAAAAATATATTTATATTGATTTTAATTCTTCGTAAACAGTATTTATATTGACTTCATAGATACAACAGAAAACTATTATCCTGATATTAGATACGACAATCGCTTTTATCAACATGCTATCGTCGTTCGCTTGACAGGTTTATTTATCCGAGCTTTATATCTTAGGTTAGCTTCTTGGACAGCAAATATGATCAAACACTTTGATGTATTCGGCAATAATTCAAACTTTTCACATAAACTAAAATTGTAAATCGAAAAACAACCTATTCTCCCATTAACCTAAAATAAAAGCAATCACTGGCCAAATTTTTAATTTCATGTCGTCTGTCATTTTCCATAACTGCGGTCGAGATTGGGTAGTATGTTCGGAGTTCGGGTAGTATATTTATGCCTGGTATATGTGTGTGTTTTGTTTCTTTAACGTCGGCCTATTTCCGCGACTATGGCCAATCACCGACGTCAGGGATCAGTTTCATCTCACTATCCTGGAAATTTTACCGAACCCCTGCCTTTCTGTAAGGAGAGTAGGGATCTTTAACGTGCCCAACGTTGCATGGACACGAGACCAACGGTGTTACGCCCCCTCCGAAAGGCGCAACGTTTAGACATTCAACTTGCTCAAATACAATGCCAGAACATCGGTTGATGTTAATGTTTGTACTGAAAAAGTGCAATGTTCATAGGCGAACGTTCTTACCCCTGAATCACCGAGGTTCTCCTATGCCTGGTATATATTAATTTAATCACCGTTGATGTATAGTGTATACCTGTTGTATGAATAAATCTACGCGCGGAAGTTAACTACTCTGTCTGTCAGGCATTGGATTCTAACCGCTAAGTCGTCTCAACGCATGTCTTTAGTATTTTAAGTAAATTTGGGAAAAACTCTAAATATTGTGTACCAAATTACTTAAAATTCACAACATACGTTTACTTGCGCTTTTTCTAGCCACATGTAAACTCTCATTCCAGTTACTCTGATACTTACAAAAATATAGCATTTTTAAAAGGTTTTTCCCGATTTTCCACCGAAAAATCTTGAGCAAAAAGGCTGATTAACGAACTCGAGCTTGGTTTTCGCCCAAGCAAGATTTTTGCCAATTTAAATGAAATCAGTTTAGTATTTTTTGAGTTATCTCTTGGATACATATATATATATATATATATATATATATATATATATATATATATATATATATATATATATATATATATATATATATATATATATATATATATATATATATATATATATTTGTGTGTGTGTATATATAAATTTTAATGGACCTTGGTTTTGGGTTCTAGGGGCCCAAATTCGCGCCTATATGAAGAATTTTTTTCAAAAATTTTTCATCGTGACCTCTCTTTTAGCGAATTTTTCTTAACGAAAATACGCTAAAATTCATCTTAGCAATCAAGTATGCTGTAAAAATTTAAAAATTTAAATAGACAAATAATTTTACATAGTTGTCATATTTTAAGAGAAAAATTCAAGGTACAGGTTTTAAGATAACTAATGTAATCATTTACATCAAAGAGAAGGCACAATATAACATGCAAATCTGGTGACGCACATTTTACCTATATCTGAGCTTGCAAATGGGACTGCATGGGTGACTTTATGGCGGTATTAAGAAGTATATTCGAATTAAGCATCACCATTTCAAAAAATGGTCATCACTGATTTTATAAACGATACCGCCCGGGATCTTGCATCAGAGTTTGAGTGTACATGAATATACATACACGCGCACACAAATATATATATATATATATATATATATATATATATATATATATATATATATATATATGTATGTATATGTATATATATATATATATATATATATATATATATATATATATATATATATATATATATATATATATATATATATATGAACTTTACATCCCCTAAAATGCCAGATTTTGTGTAACAGTGGGAAAAATGGTAAGGACCTCAATTTTAACTTGCAGCGTGGACCAAATTTTTTCTTGGTTTCGACTTCATTTCTAGATCCCTCTAGCACCTAGATCCACCCTTTCAAAAATTTAGAGGGCAAGAGGGGTCAAGTGGCACATTATTTTGAAGCTATTTTCATTCTCGGTGCAATGCGGGGTTTTTTCAATTTTAAGCGAATGGTTTTTAAGAATTAAGAAATTGTTTTAGGCTCTTTAAAATTTGCAATATTATTAGCTCGTTCAAATTGTAAACAATTTTTTTGTAGGAAGGAACTAAGAAATGTTATCCTATTTGCACTAATGTTTTTAATTTTTGAAGGAACAGCAATTTTTTGATAAATGTATTAAAATATTCATTTTAGTGAATTTTCTTAAAAAAAATTCACTAATGAGGAGCGCTAATTAGGCCCCCCAGAACACATATCCGGGGTCAGTTTCAATTTTTATATGTTTATATATATATATATATATATATATATATATATATATATATATATATATATATATATATATATATATATATATATATATATATATATATATATATATATATATATATATCACACACTCAAAAAATAATGGGCCGATTTTAAATAAATTTAGTGAATACCTTCCTTTTTCAAATGGCTTGGATAAGTTCGTTATCCAGGAAAATTAGCCCAGGTTTTCCCGGAAAATTTTGTGTTTTCTTTCGAAAAAAAATATATATCCCAGGAATTAAAAAAGTAGCAACCAAATTTGGTACGCAGGTTTACATCGTTATAGGTGAGTCACCTACCGAAACCTAGCTCTGTAAATCAAAAGACAAAAAAGTTATAGGCATTTAAAGGAAAATTAATTGGGGTTTTCCTCAAAACGTCAAAGTTGCGATTTAAAACGTCAAAATTGGCAACATTTAGGCAAAGAACTTGCATCTAATACGGGCTATGGAAATAAAATGTTTAAAGAGGAATGTGTTAGAAACCCTGAAGTCTTAGTTTCAACCATCATTGTCCTTCATTTTACTAAAATGTCTCTAGAAAATTCATTTCAAATAGACCCTTTCTCTGATGCTTGGCAGTAGCCTTAGCTATAGAGTTTATCGTTTAATGGTATATAATTTTTGTATAATTTTCGTAAAAGATCAGTAAAGCTCAATATATCCGTTATTATATCACATTTGGAAGAAATTGTACATATTAATTATGGGGTCGCTTGAGCTACATCTTAAAAATTATTTCTAGAATCACAGGTGGCGCGTGAGTCGTTGGTGATACAAATTTTTTTTTTTTAAACAAACAGGCCTTATGTTATTGCATTTTCCATTGAAATATAATGCATGTTTGTATAAAAAGAAATTCTGGACGCAGCAAGTGCGTTATGGTAGCGAAGTTTGATCAAGTGGGGAAGTATGGATATGGATTGTATACTCAAATTGCTCCACGTCGACCCCAAAATTGACACATTTGTTAATATTTTTCAGTTTTAGTCGAGAGACTGATATAAAATTATCAATCGATTTTGAAAAAACTTGTTTTACAAATCCCTTTTTTCTTACCAAAAATAGTTCGTCTCCGTAAAGTTATGTTAATGAAAAATGGCATTCTTGTTGATTTTGCAGATACCTCACTACTAAAATTATAGTTAATAGGCTAATTGCAAATTTGGTTACTAGAATTTAAATTGTTTATACACTTCTTTTTCATAAGGCACTTGTTGTCGGCACGACTTTTTCTTCACTTATTTTATTAAAACCTTATATTTGTTATAATATTTTATAGTTTGTGTTTTTTAATCTATTAGTATTTATATCTTTAATTGAAGTTTACTTAAACATTTGTACTTAAAACGAAAATTTACTAAAGTACAAATTTATAAATTTGTTGACTTAAGATGCTATTTTAGGCCGGTTTTTAATTAAGGCGTGAATTTATTCGATATTGTGGGACATATCAGTTTTCTTTTAGGCTTTTCATAAAAGCATTAACCTTTATAGAAAACGCAAGTAATTAATTTTTTACCTGTAAATTTCATGCCCTGAAGCTTCTTGTTTCACAACGTAGGCAAGAAAGCGAGGTGAAAATAACCGCGATAGAATTTGTCAACCATTTTTTCTCAATAATCACAGTCATCAGTAAACCTCTACAAAACAAAAAATCCAACAACATAATCCGCCGGGAGCGACTCCACTTCACAATAATTCAATTTGCATACAAGCAAAGCCTTCATTCATTTACGGTTGGAGAATCTGTCGCTCTATACAGAGGTTCTCAAAAGTTTGTATTTTGCAGCGGTTTTTTGTTAGGTAGAAAATTCCCTAACATGATTAAGTTCCATTATAACATAATTTTCTTTGAAAAAGGCGTGTAAAACAACGTTTTGTTTTTAATGTCTTATACCAGGCAAACTACCGACCAAAATATAAAGAAAAATAGAATAAAATAAAATTACTTAAACGGTGAAACCGTTCCGTCTAAATATATATGTAAGGACTCGTTCTCTGGCTTCACACGATGAGTCTCCACACCTGTATTTATGATAGCTAAGTATCGTCTTTACAGACATTGTGGCAGTTCCAAACATCACCTTCAACCGTTTTAAAGCTTATTGCTCAGACATAATTAAATAATTGGTGACACCGACTATAAGTATAGGTAGAGCAATGAATTACGAAACAGACTTAATATTAGATAAAGAGATAGAGAACTTGAAAATTTATGTATACTGACATTTCAAACATGCCTGTTATTATCAGCCTTATCTCTATCAGCATATTTCTTATATCCTTACTTGCAAACTTGTTATCTTGAAAGGATAAAATAGTTTAAAAATGGATAAACTGGAAAACCGACGATTAATAAAAGAACTTGAAAAATATGAGTTGTAATTACCTGAAACAGTTGCTGGATTTCATCAAGGTTCTTGTTAGATGTTTGTGCCACAAGGTTTTTTTCTTTTTTTCTTTTTTTTTTGCGGTTTTTTTATTTCAACAACACCCCACGAGGGCTTACAGTCTAAATACTATCGTACCGTGGGTGTCGACAAGCAGGAAAGAGGCAACTTGTTAATTCTGGACTTAAAGGTTTGGAGGTTCGGAGGAGAAGGAAAAATATGTGCCGGCAAGGAATTCCACAACTTGAAAGTCCTCGGGACTAAAGACCGGGCATAACAAGATGTTCTATGTCTGGTGACCTGGACAGTAGAAGGGTGCATTCCCTCTGTTCCCGTGGTAAATCTGTTAGGGGCAGCAGGTGGAAGAACTATGGAATAAAGCTCCCCTGAGCTGTGCCCGTGCAGAAATCTATAAAAGAGAGAGAGAGAGGCCACCAACGGCACGGCGGTGTGCAAGGGGTGGCAGCCTTTGTGTGAGAGTAGGTTCACCGATGAGACGTATAGCTCTCTTCTGAATGGAGTCCAGGATATCGAGTGTAGAGGTGGCAGCGGCACCCCAGATGTGGGAGCAGTATTTGAGGTTTGGCCTTATTTGTGAAGTATATAAGGTATAGAGAATAGCTGGTGAAAAGTATTTGCGAGCCCGGGAGAGGAAACCTAATTTCTTAGCAGCCGCTTCTGCAATTGATGTGACACGGTGGTGCCAATTGAGATTTCGATCCACAGAAATGCCAACAAGTGAAAAGGACTCATTACTTTGAATAACTTGGTTGTTCATTGTGATGGGTCTAGGGCTAGTGTATCTCTTATGAGATAGAAAGCAAGACTGAGATTTGGTGAAGTTGAATTGTACAAGATTTCTACTTCCCCAGTCTAATATTTTTTGGAAATCCACAGAGACAGAACCCTCCATGAGTCTGCGATCCTCATCTAATTGGGCTTAAGAGACAAGCTTAGAATATTGTATATTTGAGTGGAGTGTGCTGTCGTCCGCGTAACTGTGAACTGGGTTGGATGTGCTAGAGAGGAGGTCATTGATGTGGAGAAGAAACACAGTAGAGGCTAAAGCTGAACCTTGAGGGACTCCTGCATTAATTAGATACAATTTAGAGGAATGACTATCCACGACAACAGAAATGCTCCGATTTGAGAGGACATTGGCTGTCCATGTACATAGTTTTGGTGGTAGGCCATATGCCGAAAGTTTATTAAGCAGCGCTGCGTGCCAGACCTGGTCTAATGCTTTGAATATGCCTAGAGCGACAATCTGGGATTCACCATGTAGTTCCGTAGACTTTTTTCAAGACTGGGTGATAAAAGAAAGGAGGTCGGCAGTTGATCTGCGCTGACGGAATCCATACTGCCTGTCGTGGATTAGACCGTGTTTTTCAAGAAATTTTAGTAATTCGGTGTTTATATACTTTTTCATCACTCTAAAGATGACTGAATGGAGAGAAATAGGCCTGTAGTTGCTAGGAAGCGCTTTGGATCCTTTCTTGGGGACGGGTTGTACTTGAGCAGTTTTCCAGTTACTAGCGAATATGCCTCCATTGTAGATTGTCTGAAACAGACGAGTCAGGACAGGATCAAGTTCTGGTGCGCATTTTTGCTGGAATCTCGTCAAGGACAGAGGCTTTCCTGGTATTAAGGGAAGAGAGCATCTTTCGTACCTTTTTATTTTTGAAAATAATATCCGTCATTTTATGCGCGACATTGGAGACTATTGGTGGTTGAAAATTTTGGAGGTGGCTTGAGAGTAGAATTTTTGGCGAACAACGAGGCAAAAAGTTCAGCCTTGCCCAGGGCGGTAAAAACAGTTTCATCCCCTGAAACAAGAGGTTGGAACGTGCTCTTGCAAAAATTATCCCCAATAGATTTGAAATGTTTGAAGACAGATGGATAGCTAACGGTGGTCCTCATAGTTGGCCGGCCCGCTCACCAGATTTGACTCCACTAGTTGTTAGAATCTGGGGGTGCATTAAGAACAAAGTTTACCAGGAACCACCTACTACAAAACAAGATTTGATAGCTAGAATATTAGAGGCCTTCAACGCAGTAAAGCAAGATTACATTTCTCGAGCCACGGGTACCATCATTAAAAGAGCCATCAAATATCTCGAAGTGAACGGTGCAAATTTCCAACATTTATTGTGAAGTGATAACAGAACAATCTCTATGTTCCCTAATAATTCTTTACTCTTATAAAATTTTGGACGAAACACTCCATTCTTAGAAATATTTAGTAGTGTTCTGATCATGTAACGAGTTGATCTGTGTTTATCTGGAGATGTCTTTGCAATCACACATCTTCTGTTAATAATTCGATTATACTCCTTGTAAATGAAAGTTATGTTCAAAAGTCGTCGCATAGTTTACTTATGTCGGAAGATGACGTTTAAAATTTTCCTCTTCTAGGCAACCTGATAAACTGACAAAAAATTATTTCTTATCGCAAAAAGTGTTTAAATATCTTCAAATCGGTGGGACTTAGATAAAGGGAATGCTGACACCAATCGAAAAAAAATCCAATAAAAAGTACATGAACTAACGTTATAAAATATAGGGTGTTCTATTTAAAATAAGAGAGTTATTAGGTTTTAAAATTGTCACGATTGACCGGTTTATTTCGGTCACCCTGTCTAAATTCTACTAGCTTCAGTAAATTGCAGTTTTGTGGCATTTTAGAATTCGTATTTTATAATAACAACTCTTCAGGTTAAAAAACAAGAGAGATACAAGTGTGTAAATGTGACAATGCATCTAAGAAATTTTTGAAAAAAGTCAGATATCTCGAAAGTGGTTGAGAAAAATGACAATATGTTAGTGAAACCCACCATAAAATTTGACGAGCAATCTAGGTCTGTAATAAAAAATACCATCTTTATTTTGAAATAAGAAAGTTGACGTCTACTTCCGGTATAAGCAGAAGTCCCATACTAACGTCAATATTTTTCAGTGAACTGAATATTTTGAGGAATCCACGCGCCTGAATTTTTAGAATTCAATTGTGAGCCGTACTTCAGAAACGGCTAATCGAAGGTCTATGTGGGACACCTGTATTTCAATTATTTGCGTTCCACAGTTTGTTTCTGAACACTTTCTTCTAATTTCCAACCAATAGCCCAAGTGCAGCGTAAGTTGCATAGAGGAGCTTACGCTACCACATCAGTTATCCTTAAATATATTATTGAAAATATTGTGCTTAAAATCTTTTGAAGTCGAGTAGACAAGTAACAAGTTCCAGCAAAACAAAAGAAAGCCGCAATAATTTCTACGACATTTGATAGATCTCACAGTCACAAGTAAAACATTTTGGTAACCACTCCTCTAAAATAGAGACTATTGTACTCACCCAGTCCTTGCAAAATTAGCTATGTAAATTATGACAGCTTCCGCCAGCGCTAACTCCGATCTCGTGTAGTTTTTTGGAAAATGGCTGAAGCCATCCACAAGCGGTGCACCGAATATATACGGCAGCTCTTCTCCATGCACGGTCCCCATGCGCTGCAAAAAAGAGAAGGAGAACACAATTAAATGTATGTTATAACTTTTTGTGATTAATTTGCATTTTGTGTTTTTAGTAGAGTGGTATCAGTTAAGCCAGTACGTGTAGCTCCTAATCTAACCACAATTGTGGCAAAATATTGCCCGGCTTTTTAGATTGGACATAAAGAAATATGATAACGTAAAATGTGACACGAAAATATTGTGTGGCATGGCCAACAATGTAATAATGTGGTTAAAACATAATCTGGTAAATTAAATTTTCTTGAACTCACATTTATTAGTGAATTATCTTAAAAAAATTCACTAATGAGGAGATCCCGACTTTTGAATTTTGAAAAAATTTCTTCAAATGAGCGCTAATTAGGCCCCCCAGAACACATATCCGGGGTCAGTTTCAATTTTTATATGTTTATATATATATATATATATATATATATATATATTTTTATATATATATATATATATATATATATATATATATATATATATATATATATATATATATATATATATATATATTATATATATATATATATATATATATATATATATATATATATATATATATATATATATATATATATATATATATGTATCACACCGATAACTCAAAAAATAAGTGACCGATTTTGATTAAATTTGGTGAATAAATTCCTTTTGCAAATGGCTTGGATGAGTTCGGTAGCCAGGAAAATCTGCCAAGGTTTTCCCGGAAAATTTTGTATTTTCTTTCGGAAAAAATTTATATCTCCGGAATTAGTAAAAAGTAAGGGCAACCAAATTTGGTACGCGGGTTTATGTTCTTATACGTAAGTCAGCCACCAAAATTTGGCCCTGTAGCTCAAAAGACAAAAAAGTTATAGGCAATTAAAGAAAAATAAATTAGGGTTTCCTCAAAACGTCAAAGTTGCGATTTAAAATGTCAAAATTGGCAACATTTAGGCAAAGAACTTGAATCTAATACGGGCTATGGAAATAAAATGTCTCAAGAAGGATGTTTTACAAACCCTGAAGTCTTAGTTTCAACCGTCATTGTCCTTCATTTTACTAAAATATTTCCAGAAAATTCATTTCAAATAGACCTTTTCTCTGATGCTTGGCAGTAGCCTTAGCTATAGAGTTTATCGTTTAATGGTATATAATTTTTGTCGAATTTTCGTCAAAAATCAATAAAGCTCAATATATTCGTTATTATACAAGATATGAAAAAAATTTGTATATATTAATTATAGGGTGTCTTGAGCTACATCTTAAAAAAATATTTCTACAATCACAGGCTGGCCCATAAGTCGTTGGTGATACAAGTTTTCTTTTTAGTGAATTTTCTTAAAAAAAATTCACTAATGAGGAGATCCCGACTTTCGAATTTTGAAAAAATTTCTTCAAATGAGCGCTATTTAGGACCGCCGGAACCCAAATCCGAGGTCAGTTTCAGACTTTATATGTTTATATATATATATATATATATATATATATATATATATATATATATATATATATATATATATATATATATATATATATATATATATATATATATATATATATATATATATATATATATATATATATATATATATATATATATATATATATATATATATATATATATATATATATATATATATATATATATATATTTATGTGTCACACCTATAACTTAAAAAATAATGGGCCGATTTTGATAAAATTTGGCACATACCTTCCTTTCGCAAGTCGCTTGGATAAGTTCGTTATCCAGGAAAATCCGCCGAGGTTTTCCCGGAAAATTTTGTGTTTTCTTTCGAAAAAAAGCGAAAAAAATTTATATCTCCAAAATTAACAAAGTAAGGGCAACCAAATTTCATACGCGGGTTTATATAATTAGGGGCAAGTTACCTACCAAAATTTAGCTTTGTAGGTTAAAGGAAAAAAAAGTTACAGGCATTCAAAGAAAAATAAATTTGGGTTCTCCTCAAAACGTCAAAATCGCGATTTTAAACGTCAAAATTGGTGGGTACCTTCCTTTTGCAAGTGGCTTAGATATGTTCGTTATCCAGGAAAATCCGACGAGGTTTTCCCGGAAAATTTTGTGTTTTCTTTCGAAAAAAATTTATATCTCCACAATTAACAAAGTAAGGGCAACCAAATTTCATACGCGGGTTTACATCATTATAGGCAAGTTACCTACCAAAATTTAGCTCTGTAGGTCAAAAGACAAAAAAGTTATAGGCATTTAAACAAAAATAAATTGGGGTTTTTCACAAAACGTCAAAGTTGCGATTTAAACGTCAAAATTGCCAACATTTAGGAAAAGAACTTGAATCTAATACGGGCTATGGAAATAAAATGTCTCAAGAAGAATGTTTTACAAACCCTGAAGTCTTAGTTTCAACCGTCATTGTCCTTCATTTTAATAAAATGTTTCCACAAAATTCATTTCAAATAGACCCTTTCTCTGATGCGTGGCAGTAGCCTTAGCTACAGAGTTTATCGTTGATAGTATATAATTTTTGTAGAATTTTCGTTAAAAAAATCAATAAAGCTCAATATATCTGTTATTATACCAGATATGAAAAAAAATTGTATATATTAATTATAGGGTGGCTTGAGCTACATCTTAAAAAATTATTTCTACAATTACAGGCTGGCCCATAAGTCGTTGTTGATACAAATTTTCTTTTTTTTTTAATCAAACACGCCTTATGTTATTGCATTTTTGCATTTTCCATCGAAATATAATGCATGTTTGTAAGAACAAAAATTCTGGACGCAGTAAGTGCGTTATGGTAGCGAATTTTGATCAAATGCTTAATATTTGAATAGCTCAATTTGCTATTAACCTATAAGGTTGACCAAAAAACGAGTTTTTTCAGAAACACTTTAAGTTTACTTTCGGAAATTTTTGTACATTTTCAAACAATAAAGTTATTTTGATGAAACATGGCACATTGTTTTTACTATATAGATTATACTGGTAACCAAATTTGATGCCTGCTTTTAAAAAAAAACACATTATTGCTATTAAAAAATAGTTTTATGAAAATTCATTACCATAACGCACTTGCTGCGTCCCGAGATTTTTTTTTTAATCAAACACGCCTTATGTTATTGCATTTTTGCATTTTCCATCGAAATATAATGCATGTTTGTAAGAAAAAAATTCTGGACGCAGCAAGTGCGTTATGGTAGCGAACTTTATTTGTTTATGTAGAAATCATTGTTTGTGAAATTTTTGTAAAATTTTGGTAATTAGTACCTAATGTTTAATAAGTTATTGTAAAAAAAATGTTTTTGAATTTTCGCAAAAAAGTTGTTTACAATTTTTTTTGTAAGTTTTGTCGAAATGCTTTTTGTAAATACTTATATCTTGGTAGGGGCTAAATACCTTGAGGAAGTTCGTTGGCCAGGAAAATCGGGCTAGTTTTTCGGGGATATTTTAAATTAGTTTTCGAAAAATATTTGCCCTTTTCCCAACAACAAAGTTATTTTGATAAAATGTGGTACATTGTTCCCACTATAGAGGTTATACTGGTAACCAAATTTGATGCCTGCTTTTCTTTTAAAAAAAAGGCATATTTGTTAGAAAAAACATTTTTATGAAAATTCACTACCATAACGCACTTGCTGCGTCCAGAGTTTTTTCTTTTAGTTTCGTTCTAGTGGATCTTTACTATTTTGCTTATCCCGTATGAAACAACCAAATGAGGTCAACTCAATTATTGTGCATAGTTATAAAAAAGTCCGGACGCAGCAAGTGCATTATGGTAGCGAATTTCCTGAAAAATGTTTTTAGAGGTAACTAGTAACACTGTTTTGTTTTTAAGGGACATTAAATTTGGTTAGCAGTATAACCTATATAGTAGTAACAGTGCACTTCGTTGTTTTAAAAAGTACATATGGTTTCCAAAAATAAACTTAAAATAGTCCAGAAACAACTCGTCCGATTTTCCTGTCCGACGAAAGATAATTAAACAACCTACCAGACATAGTTACTCACAAAAAGTTTTATTCAACAACAAAAAACTATGAAAATTTGCAAACAAATAATTTTAGAAAATTTCACCATTTTTTTTTTACAGAAATTGACTTCAGTAATGTTAAACTAAATTATATTTTTCAAAAAAATTCTACAGCTTTCTTTTTCAATAACTTATTAAACATTCATTATTAATTACCAACATTTCATGAACATCTTACAAAAAAATATTTTTGCGGAACTACTGAAAAATTTCTGGGGAAACTTTTCAAATTCAAACACTATTTAACGACGGTTATATATGGCAGCTAGATTTTTCGACCAACAAAAATCATTCTGAATGCGTCATTTTGTGAATTTTCTTAAAAAAATCACTAATGAGGAGATCCAGACTTTTGAATTTTGAAAACATTTCTTCAAAGGAGTACTAATTAGGCCCCTAGAATCCCTAGTTTCGATTTTTATATATATTATATATATATATATATATATATATATATATATATATATATATATATATATATATATATATATATCACACCGATAACTCTTCCTTTTGCAAGTGGCTTGAATAAGTTCGTTAACCAGGAAAATCAGCCCAGGTTTTCCCGGAAAATTTTGTGTTCCCTTTCGAAAAAAAAAAATATCTCAGGAAATAACAAAGTAAGGGCAACCAAATTTGGTACGTTGGTTTATATCATTATATGTAAATTACGCACCAAAATTGCTCTGTAGATGAAGAGGCAAAAAGTTATGGGCATTTAAAGAAAAATTAATTCGGGTTTTCCTCAAAACGTCAAATTCGCGATTTAAAACGTCAAAATTGGCAACATTTTGGCAAAGAACCAGAATCTAATACGGGCTATGGAAAGAAGTTTCAAGAAGGATGTTTTAAGAAACCCTGAAGTCTTAGTTTCAGCCATCATTGTCCTTTATTTCACTAAAATGTTCCCCGAAAATTCATTTCAAATAGACCCTTTCTCCGATGTTTCGCAGTAGTCTTAGCTATAGAGTTTATCGTTTAATGGTATATAATTTTTGTCGAATTGTCGTGAAAAATCAATAAAGCTCAATATATCTGTTATTACACAAGGCATGAAAAAAAATTGTATAGATTAATTATAGGGTGGCTTGGGCTACATCTTAAAAAAATATTTATACAATCACAGGCTGGCCCATAAGTCGTTGGTGATACCAATTGTCTTTTTCTTTAGTCGAACACGCCTTATGTTATTGCATTTCTGCATTTTTCATCGAAATATAATGCATGTTTGTAGGAAAAGAAATTCGTGACGCAGCAAGTGCGTTATGGTAGCGAATTATGATTAAATGCTTCATATTTGAATAGCTCAATTTGGTATTAATCTATAAGGTTAACAAAGAAACTAGTTTTTTCGGGAACCGTAAGTTTACTTTAGGAATTTTTTGTACATTTTCAAACAATAAAGTTATTTTGAAGAAACATGGCACATTGTTTTTACTATATACGTTATACTGGTAACCAAATTTGATGCCTGCTTTTAAAAAAAAACACACATTCCAAAACAATTTTATGAAAATTCACTACCATAACACACTTGCTGCGTCCAGACTTTTCATAGTACTTAACTGTATAAACATTTTTGAACGTTTGGTTTTGTTTTTCTTTTTTTTTTAACGAAAAATTTACTAATTAGTGTATTTCTTATCACAATGAATAAAATACGTTCAACTCCAACTGTGAATAAATTTTAAACGAGTTGATAAAAATTCCAGAAAGATTAGTGTACTGAATTCACAAAAGAAAGAGCTTTCCATGGTAAACTGGATTTGGGGGTTGATGTTATTTAGGTAAGAAAGAATTCGTCTAGAGATTCTTTGCCGTGTGGCCAGACAGCGAAAATGTCGTCAACGTATCTTAACCAACACGTTGGTTTAACTTGGGATGAATTGAGGGCTTGTGTCTCGAAGTTTTCCATGAAAATGTTAGCCAATGCAGGAGAGAGGGGCGAACCCATTGGAGCACCTCGAACTTGTTTGTAAAATTTGTTTTGAAAAAGGAAATAAGTGTTAGATGTGCAGTGTTCTACATATTCATACAGGGCACAAAATAGACTTCGATAATGCCAAAACAATAGCACCGGTTTACAATTTCAAAACGAGAATTATCCGCGAAGCAATCGAGATTGAAAAACTCCCGATTGTTTAAATAAGAGAGATGATGGTCTTCGCCTTCCAAATACTTGGAAACCTATTATATCTTCTTTACAAACACACAAAAAGGAAATAAATTCCACAGACAATTTTATTGCATCATTATCTGTCTCAACAAATGCCGGTGACCCTCTTAATCCTCCTCTACATACCGTGACCAAAGCCCCCCACTTAATTGACGGTGACCCCACTACTTTCACTGATGACACAACAGGTAGACGGAACTACATATATAACACAAGGCTTGCAACGAACTGCCAGATCTCTCTGAGGCCTAGGGTTGAACACACTGAGACATCACAGACGATCTTCGGCGAGATTTGGGGAGTAGGCAGATTGAGGCCTCGTAATCGAGCTACAACAACCCAACCTACCTTTATCCACCGCTCTAAGGAGTAGACAGATTGAGGCCTTAGAGTGTCCTTACATATTTCGTTTACCTACCTTTGTCCACCATTCTAAGGAGTAGGCAGATTGAGGCCTTAGAGTGTCCTTACATATTTCCTTTACCCACTTTTTTCCATCACTCTAAGGAGTAGGCAGATTGAGGCCTTAGAGTGTCCTTACATATTTCCTTTACCCACCTTTGTCCACCACTCTAAGGAGTAGGCAGATTGAGGCCTTAGAGTGTCCTTACATATTTCCTTTACCCACCTTTGTCCATCACTCTAAGGAGTAGGCAGATTGAGGCCTTAGAGTGTCCTTACATATTTCCTTTACCTCTTGAAAATGGCTCCAAAACAGGAGCCGAAACGTCGAGTTTCCATAAATTCTGGACGCGGTTTAACCCGAGAACCAAGCATGTCTCATATATATATATATATATATATATATATATATATATATATATATATATATATATATATATATATATATATATATATATGTATATATATATATATATATATATATATATGCATATTAACACATATCAAATCAGGCGTAACCAGCTTTTATGATGAAGACGCAATGATAATGATTTTTCTAAAAAAATAAAATGTGTAGCGAAAGAAAAACAATATCGTTTTTCGTCTACAAGGGTATCTTGTTTGCATGTGTTGAAAAACAGCAAATCTAGTAGCATGATGAAATTTAATAGTAAGGTGTTGTTTTGTAGACTCCTTCACACTTTTGCGAGCTGTGTGCTGAAATTGAAATTTTACTGGAATGCTTTCTTGCAATATTGGCACGCTTGAAAGGGTGGTTCGTTTTCGTGTTTCTCAAGTTTCACTTTGGATAATATATGAATGCGGCTGAAAGTTGCTGCTATGTGACAACATTTTTATAAGAAAATATGGCTTTCTCTGTGATGTTTCTATACTGTCGTTACTGAATATGAATTATTAAGTGGCTTTCGTTTGTAGAAAAATATTTCCCGGGGCATTTTATCCAATCGAAAAAAAACTTTCCGGAATCTTACAATAAAGAAAGGAGTGGAAAAGTTTTATTTTAAGTGTGTTATAAGTGTGTGTGGGAAAGTTTACTTGGGAGTGAGACAAGAGGGTAAATAAAAGACCCTCTTAAGAAGATATTTACACTTGTGGTTTGATTGTTTACCCATGTTTTTATACTTTAACTTTGAGATCTTAGTAGCCATAATTAACCCATTTTGGCGAGTATGTTCCTAAATATCACAACATAACTTTTATTTACTAACTGAGACTGTTTTAGCAGCTTAGCAAGTAGAACGTTAGCTCGCTGTTCTAAGCGTCCCAACTTTGTACCATGGTGAAAATACATTTTTAGTGAATTTTTATTTAAAAAAATCACTAATAGAGAGATATCGATGGTGAGACTTTGCAAAAATTCTTTCAAATGAGCGCGAATTAGGACCCCTAGAACCCATATCCGAGGTCAGTTTGAATGTTTATATGTTTATATATATATATATATATATATATATATATATATATATATATATATATATATATATATATATATATATATATATATATATATATATATATATATATATATATATATATATATATAGGTATCCGTCTGATAACTCAAAAAATAATTAACCGATTTAGATGAAACTCGGCAAGTGCCTTTTTTTTATTAATGGCTTGGATGAGTTGGTTGGCAAGGAAAATCGGACGGGGTTTTCCGGGAAAATTTTGAGTTTTCTTTCAAAAAAAATTTTTTTTTTCGAAAATTTCGATAAAATTTGGTCTATATATTGCTTTGGGAAATACCTAACTAAGTGCCAAAATTCAGCTTTCTAGGGTTATAGAAAATTGAGCTATTCAAATTTGAAACATTTATGTTTAAATCATAAGTATGTGGTTGCTGTTGGTTAGTCAATGCTTCTGTTATTGTCATTGACTCATGAAATTCATTTTTAACTTTTAGAGAAATGTCAATAATACTGAATTCACTGATTGTTAATCATTGGAAGCATTTACGATTATATATAACCCTATTGTAATTTATTATCATTTATCACCTCTGTAGTATAATTATTTTTTTCTTACAACTCGCAGCGTTTTTAGTCAATTGTTGTTATTAATAGTCAATAGTTTCTTTGCGAATACACACACCTTCCATTGACTTCTGCTTCTGCCGCTGTTACAGTCCTTTTATTTAGAGGTAGAATTGTAACCACTCATACAAAGAGTGTTTTTTAACCACGTGGCTGCGGGACTGACCGAATTCATTCCCAGTTTCTGTTGATTTACTCATATTCTCTTAATATGTTTGAAGATGTGGTGTCTACTTCATTCCAAGTCACTATTAACCGACCATTTATGAAATCAAATAAGTAAATTAAATCGATTGTCATAAAATATGCAGTGTATTAAGACAAGGGAAAAAGAAATAAAACATATATAACTGTGCACATTTTGATTATATATTTTAGGGTGCTTGAAAGAGGTATTGTCACAGCATAATATCTTATTAAAGTTCATTTGTAAATAGGTTTAATTTATATATATATATATATATATATATATATATATATATATATATATATATATATATATATATATATATATATATATATATGATAACTCAAAAAATAATTAACCGATTTCGATGAAACTTGGCAAGTGCCTGTCTTTTATTAATGGTTTGTATAAGTTCGTTATCCAGAAAAATCAGACGGGGTTTTCCGGAAAAAAATTGAGTTTTCTTTCGAAAAAAATTTTTTCTCCGAAAGTAACAAAGCTGTTTTAATGAAATTTACTATATATGTTGCCTCAACCTTACTTCGTACCAAAATTCAACTTTCTAAGTTTAGAGAAAATTGAGTTATTCAAATTTTAAATTTTCTTTCGAAAAAAATTTTTTTCTCCGAAAATTACAAAGTTATTTTAATGAAATTTTTGGATATCTTGCCTTAGGAAAAACCTTACTACGTATTGAAATTAAACTCTCTAAGTTTATAGAAAATTGAGTTATTTAAATTTGAAGCATTTAATAAAAATTCACTACCATAACGCACTTGCTGCGTCCCGAGTTTTTTAAATGTTCTGGTGATAAATTAGGAAAATGCGGAATTCGCGGCTTTGAGGCACAATATATTGGTCTAATATAACACAAAATGTTAGGTAAGCCAAAGATTTCTACATGCCTTAAAAACTGGACGCAGCAAGTGCGTTATGGTACGGCTCTAAGCTTTCACAGCAGCTTCCACGTACACACTGTACTGCAAGAAGCAAGTCGTGGGAAGAAAATTAACGAGCGAAAACAACTACCTCTTTGGCGAATACCACGACAGACATTGAATTAAATCACTCCCTCGCCACCATGACTTTAGCCCTGCCGGAATTTACTGCAAGTGCAGTAACATATATGAGAAAGCGTAGAGGCGATCCATTGCATGTATTGCGATCTCCGAAACTGTTAGGGATAGGAAAGCGGTTAAATGGGGTAAGTTTAAGACAATTCTATTTTTTTAACGTCGGCCTATTTCCGCGACTATGGTCAATCACCGACGCCAAGGAGCAGTTTCACCTCACTATCCTGCAAATTTTGCCGAACGCCTGCCTTTCTGTAAGGAGGGTAGGGATCTTTAACGTGACCAACATCGCATGGACACGGGACCGACGGCTTAATGCTCCCTCCGAAGGGCGGAACGTGCAGACATTCAGCTTGCTCAAATACAATGCCAGAACCTTGGTTGATGTTAATGTTGCAGTTTGTACTGAAAAAGTGAAAGGAGTATCCTGGGATCGAACCCAGTACCCTTCGGTTCAGAGGCACACGTTCTGA
The DNA here is from genome assembly GCA_964006375.1 of Tillus elongatus. Taxonomy (NCBI): domain Eukaryota; kingdom Metazoa; phylum Arthropoda; class Insecta; order Coleoptera; family Cleridae; genus Tillus; species Tillus elongatus. Next base: position 30,103,740 of record OZ023265.1, read on the forward strand.
CTCCTGAACCACCGAGGTTTAGACAATTTTATGTGTAATTGAATGCCGTTTAGTTTATGATTTTATCTCTTTTGGTTTTTCCGATATTTGAAAAAAAAAACTAAAATGACGCATTTTCGAAAATACCCTGTATTTTCTTTATTTATGAAAATTTCTGAAATCTGTAAAAACTTTCTTATAGCAACTTTTTACGTAGGAAACGCCTGTGTAGTCAGATTTCATTTCCAACGTTGCGGTAGTTTGAAACCATCATCAATTTTGTTTTTTCATATGGGTGCCATATATATAAAATAAAATGTCTCATGTAACGTTTAAAATGCGACCCATTTGCTCTATACATTTAGCGCATTTTTTTATCACCGATTTGGTAACACGATGAATTGTGTTATGGTTAACATTGGACAGAACATCCCGCGTTCGTTGTTTGAGGATTTCTCTGCTTTCTGTGGGATCAAATTCATAGATTTCGTTTTTAACATGTCCCCACAAATAAAAGTCTAATGGGGTGCGGTCGGGAGACCGCGGTGGCCACCGTACCGGGCCACTGTTAGATATTATTCTTGCACCAAATGTCTCAGATTAAAAAAAAATACTTCCCTGGAATTATTATAAAATCGAAAAAAACATAAATTTTTTAAAATATCTTAAAGACAAAACAAATTTCGGAATTGTCTAACTGCTATATTGTTGGGATTCTGAGTGAGCAACTTTTCTCCTATTTAAAGAAGCCTGTATCTGCTTCCGTTTTGAAGATCCCCATAGTGGCCCTCCTTATCTTGGATATATATATATATATATATATATATATATATATATATATATATATATATATATTGTTGTGTGTGTGTGTCGTTCGCGGCTTGTAATTATTGCAATTACGTATTAAAGTGGACTGTATTGTGTTATAAAAATAAAATCACTTGAAAACACTTAACCTAATTATATGTTTAAAGCAATATAAACTATATACAATTTATATACGTTAATATAGCCGGCACGTGTCATACTAAAGCGCGTGGTCGTATACGAATTGTTAAGGTTGCACTCGGTACAACCACTTGGAAACGAATAAATAATTAGGATGTCATGCTCTTCGAAGGTGACGAACAAATCGAATGTGTCCCGGTCTTGACTGCTCCAGATACCCTTTTTTTAAAAGGTGGGACATGCGCGCAATAAACTGTATTTTGTCAGACTCTTGTAACGTCCAGAACTGCACTCTCATAACTTTAAAATTGCTTAACTAAACATACAAATATATATATATATATATATATATATATATATATATATATATATATATATATATATATATATATATATATATATATATTGATAAAGAGAGGTTGTGTTAGGGTTTTCTGTCCCACGATTGGGTGATAATTGATAAAATATGGGTTATCAGGGTTTATATATATATATATATATAAATATATATATATATATATATATATATATATATATATATATATATATATATATATATATATATATATATATATATAGTAGTTAAAATATATATTTGTAATAATTGATATGGTAGCCAGTTTAAATTAGATTTATTGCTTTTTGTGATGTTAATTTCTAAGTGTATTTTATACTGTAAATTTTATCTACCTGTAAAGTTGAGTGAACTATGCTGTAAAAAAATATGTTTATTAAATATACTTGTATTAAACTTACACCCTGGTGTATCCAATGTCTTTTATTGCTGCATGTGACATAAACAAATTGATAGCATGAATATACTTACCCTTAAAACAAGGAGCTTATTTAGCTAGTGGGTTCAAGTCCTGTCAAAATTTTTATTATTATTTCCAAAAGTATAGTTAGACCTTGAATACACTGAATCTGTTGTTTATAAGTCCGATATATATTTGTTTATTTTTTTAAATTTTGCAAAATATTGCCCTATTTGATTTTAGTTACTTCCCAAGTATATATATATATATATATATATATATATATATATATATATATATATATATATATATATATATATATACTAACCACAATAATGCCCAGGCTGTTAAATTCACACAGAAATTAAATGTTTATTGCACTAATATAACTGACAAAAACCTAATGCTCAGGTACTACTTATAATATATCTTTTCCTATTTAATTTAGAGCTCTCTCTCTGTCTGTCTCTCTCTCTCTCTCTATATATATATATATATATATATATATATATATATATATATATATATATATATATATATATATATATATATATATATATTAAACAATGAAAAAAACCCCAAACAGACTGATCAATATTATCTGTTTAATACTTTAAGATCACTTATATTTGTCTGAATTTCACACACTTTCCAACCCAAGATCAGGCCGTAACGACACCTATTGGTATCGGTGTGGTTTTTATTACACTATATTGCGGCTGTTCGTCAATAGACGAGAACTTTCACAAACTGGGTACGATTACTGTTGATTGAAGCCAAGAGATGTCCCCGCAAAACGCCTTGATATTTTGAATACCAACAGAAGATGGTTGCCTTTATATGTTTACCTCACGTTTGCTTACTTTACAGAAGCATTAATAGTATATGTGATTCTCTCCTGAGCGTTGGATGTATCACACAAAGCAGAGAAGTGTTGTTGCTGTTCTTGCTCAGAGTTTTTCTCCCTGAGCTGTCTTTCTAGTAGCTATGTTGAACTATCTGACCAACGACGCCTGTTTTGATACATACAGAAAATCTTACTGTTTTTCAAACTATTTTCTAAATTTTTCTAATCTCTTTTCCCAATACCACAAATTTCAATCTATTAATTTTTTATCAAAATTTCAATCTATTTATTATTTTCTGTCTTTTTCAGAGCCTCTTTAAAATTTTTCTTTATCAATATATATATATATATATATATATATATATATATATATATATATATATATATATATATATATATATATATATATATATATATATATATGCAGTGGTGAATAGCCTGAAGCGTTATATCTAATATATGATAATCTGACAGATTTAGTCTTTCACGTACACGCAGTACGGCAAGGACAATGTTGTAAGAGCTAAACGGGCAACAAACAACTACTTCCCTGGCTAATACCACGACGGACGTTGAATCGCCCTACTGGCTAGTCACAATCAGTTGTGCCCTGTCGGGACTTGGGGTAAGATGTATATGTATCCCTCTATAAACCTTTAACGTCGGTAAATTTCCGTGCCCATGGCCAGTCACCAACACCAGAGAGGAATTTCACCCCAGGTCTATTATAGTCACAACGCAATTGATAGCGCACTGGATTGAAAGGCACGCTATCCAAAGAATGTCAGTTTGCTAAGCTATGTTATTGTACAGCATACGTTTTACCTTATTGTATATAGAGCTTAGGTTGTCCAGGGGTAAGAACGCTTGCGTCTGAACCGAGGGTTCCCGAGTTCCATTACCAAGGTTCCTCTTTCACTTGTTCAGTACATACTGTAATTAATTAACATCAACCGAGGTTCTGGCATTGTGTTTGAACAGGTTGAATGTCTGCACCTTCCGCCCTTCGTCGGGGGAGTAAAGCTACCGGTCTTGTGTGCAGGCGATGTTAGGCGCTTTAAAGAGCCGTACCGTCCTTACAGAAAGACAGGGGTTCGGCAAAATTTCCAGGCCAGTGAGGTGAAACTGCTCGTTGGCATCGAGGATGGGCGATCGTCGTGGAAATAGGCCAAGGTTAAAATAAAAAAAAACTGATTTTGTAAGCATATTGTCTAAGTTAAGCTAATAAACATACTAATATATAATTGCACACAAAATAAAACATAGAATGCGATTGTATAACATCTCGTTTTCATTAATTTTAAACACCGACAAAAACTCATCTGTAAATCATCCAGGAAATAATAAAATGCGTGAATGAGCTTGATTGTACGTTCCTAGGGGAATAAGCGAGGAAAGTATGAATTGTAGCAATTTACCGTTGGCATACACGCCCCCGGAAAGAAGCAAACTCTTTTGGAGGCGACCATGCATGTGGTTATTGGATTTATGTGTTCAAATATCGCTGCCGTACACACACACACGCCCGCTCATACATGTTTCTACAACAGTTTCATGCGGTTACAATTAAATATAATACCTTTAAATTATGATGAATCGTACCGACAGATGCTGCGCAAATAACAATGTATTGCAACATTTGCGGCCTAAGCACGTCTCTTAAGCATGTGCGCTAGCAGCAATGGCGTTGCGATTCTAATGGACCTAAACGTGGGAATTTATGGCGTATTTCGAGGGTTGTTTAATGCATGACGACCAGGAAAAGATTAGGTCTCCGGTGTGATTTTAATATACATTAGTTTCCATGTTATTAAATCACTGAATCACTGGAATAGGATGGAGTAAAACATGGGCAAAAATTTTTTTTTAAGAAATTTGTGAACCCTATATCGGGAAAAGTGGCATACTGTACTGCATATTTATCTTGCAAAAGCTGAAGTTTCTAGGACAATATTTTCCGGTGCCCCTAGATATTCAAATTTTCAGATAATAACGTAATTTCATAAATTTCCAAACTTGCAGCTCTTCGCTTGTTTTTTGGTAAAAGAACCCAGAACTCACCACGAGGAGGTAGCTGCAAGTCGAGCTCTAACCGCCCACCCACTTCCTTAAGTTACAAATTCATAGGTCGGCCTTGATATAATCGCTCTTACTCTCAAATTTAGGTAATATTTGACGCCCATAAATACGATTTCTAATAAAACCATCTCGTGCATCAGAACCACAAACTGCTAACGACGCTTCCGTTATAAGTTTTACTCAACGTTCGACAGCTTGGATGTGTCATGGTAGTTTCAAAATTTCCTTGAGGATTTCAGCAATCATTTCCCTCAGATCTTCTGTAGAAAATTTTCGTGTAATTGGCGGCTCTGTTATAGCTACTGCTTGCCAATGTATTAGTTCAGTGTAAACTGTAGCTTCGAAATTAATATTAGGTACTTCAAATTTTCTTACATTAACTTGAGGGTGGTTTGTTCTACATTTTAAAATACGTCACAAACGTTTGTCTTTAAGCGTACATAAAATAATGTTTTCTGGGTGTGCGAAATAGCCGTTGACCTGAATAATTTTGTCAACGATCTGCCTTAAATGGGGGGGTAGGTATCGAGATCTCTGAATTAAATTAAATAAATGCAGCGAACCGTAATTCATATCTGGTTTTAGCCATAATAGAAAACCAGATTGTTACATACACTTTTAATTCATAGGTTGTTAAAATTTTCAATTCTTCAGATGGATTTATAGTTCCAATGTATAAGCGCAGAATCCTGTTGGCAGTTGTCAGCCATCTTGAATGTGCCAACTTTCCAGATTGCTTACCTTCTGAAATAACGCCATTTGATATTTCAACACTTATCTCTAAAAGATATTTCTGGTCAGTGCTTAAAATGTTCGGATCTACTTCTGGAACTACTACGTTAATCTTTTTAAATGAAACAATTAGTAGTTCTTTGCAAGATTGCAACTGCTTGCCAATTACTCTAATATATCCAGTTGGCCCAGTTGTTTCTCCATCCAAGCGTCTAATTAGGTGGCGAAGTGGTAATTCATTACCGTGGAGCAGGAAAATTATCCACTGTAAGGATTTTCCAGTTTCCACTTCTAGATTACGAATAATTCGGTTGTGAATTCCTGTATTGACAGTTGTTACATCACATCCTATTGCGGCTAAGTCGGAAAAGTCCATTTGAGGCATATTTGTTGTAATGTTTTGAGCTGTACCTGAGAAAACTTTAAAATGGCCAAAATATTTTGAACCTGGTTCTGAAATGAGTGCAATGTGCTCTTCGGCAATTCTTTTTCGATTGAAAGTGTCTCCTTCTTTTGTTTGAACTAGAGTCTTATCCTTCCTGCCGTCGACATATATAGCATAAAAGGGGTTATTATCAACATTCTGTTGTTCCTTCATTGTTTTTCGTGCTCGCTTACGTTCTCGTCTATATTTGCTTCGATCGATTATTTTACTTTTTTTTTCTTCTTTTGAAACTAGTCCAACATCTTTTAGGACGGCGTTAGCTATTATCGCAGCTGACCTGTCTGAAACCCCCGTACGATCACAGGCTCGGTAGAGTTAATCGCATCTGCAAAGTGCCTGGAATTGCCTGACAGGTTCTGACATTATCAACTTTATTAACAAAATCTGGGCCATCTTTGGTTGTATTTAGATCGTCTAAGTTGTGATCTTCTTCATCTTCAGGTATTAAAAATGGTCCAGAAATCCCAGTTTCTGTTATGATAATACAAGGATTCGTTACTATTTCGGTTCGCTTTCTTCCTAGAGAACGTTCAATTTTTGTTGTTGTAATAACATGAACCGAACCAATAACCATTTTTCTGCCGGTTCTTTGAATTGTTAAAAACTCTCTTTCCCAGAAAGGGTACTTTTATTTTGCACTTCCATAAGAAAAAATTAACACATTTGCAAGTTCAAATGTCAAAAAGCCTACCTTCTGCAGCTTGTCTAAACTCTGCTATTTTGGTTAAGAGCACTTCACTATTCCTTGACTTTATAGGTTTTTTATCTTTCGGACTTTCTCTTGATAACTTCTGATTAAATGTATGATTTGTTGATCCGAAAGGATTGGTATGGAGCATTTCGCCCATATTACTTTAATTTCAGCAAGTAAAATTGTTGTAATATGTGTCAATGTAGGCTCTGCTTTATTTTGCGAAGCATCCAATAAGGACTGCCGTATATATAGATAGTTTTTCATAACGTCCGCGTATGTCGGTAGCACATTGTTTTTAAATTTGTACTGAGCTCCAAAACACAGGACACTTAACGTATTTCTTCGTTTTTGGCAAGTTATTACCACTTCCACAACGTAAAAAAATATGGTTCTAAACAACTGATAGTAATCAAGCTAACAAAACACACACGTACAAGCTAAAACATGTCGTAGAACTGACCAAATCATGCCCAGACGAGCGTTTCATGAGTGCGCCCGAGGGCGCCGATTTTAAAGTGGTGGGGGCACCGGTAAACAACAAACGATCGTCTTCAAATTTTAAAGAGGTTATTAACCCGTTACTACGCCACTTTTCCGCATACAGGAGTTTAAAATTTTAAAAGTTGATATTTTCGCTCCACCCTAGTGTGGAAGTATGGCATCGGCGACAAAAATTTCCATTTTTTTTTCGCTTAAACGTCGTAAAAAGTGTTAAAACATATAGAAAACAGGATTTCAGAATGACAGTTTTTTGTCTGCCGGTCTGTCGGTCTGCCGGACTGTCGATCTGTCCGTCTGTCGGTCTGCCGGTCTGACGGTCTGTCTGTATGTCGGTCTTTCGGTTTGTAGGTCTATCGGTCTGCCGGTCTGTATGCCTGTCTGTTTGCACCCACGATAACTTTAGAACGAATGAAGATATCGTCTACAAATTTGGTACACATTTAGCACCCTGCAAACGAACGGTCCGGATTGTTCTATTTGATCAAAAATCTGGTATTCTGTGCTGAAAGTAAATTAGGGGTTGAATGTGTGGGGGTGGTATGTCGGTGACAGAAATTTAGATTTTTTTTTGTTAATTTGGCGTAAAGATTCTCAAAGCATATGGGAAACCTGATTCTGGAACGAAGTTTTTTTTGTGTGTCGATCTGCCAATTCGGCCTGTGCGTTGTCTGTTAGTAGGCCCAATAACTTTATTGTTTTTGTGTAAGATTGCCTCAGGGGTAGGGGATAAATGAAATGTGATTTGGTGAAAATTTACATTTTTTCTTTAAAACTCGAGTAATATAACGTTTCAGAAATTTTTGAGAACAGTAATACGAGTATTAGCGAATTTTCAATAAGAAAAATTAGCTAATAGAGAGGTCACGATGAAAAGTTTTTGAAAAATGTCTTTAGATGAGCGCGAATTGGGACCCTAGAACCCAAAATCAAGGTCCGTTAAAATGCTTATATGTTTATATATATATATATATATATATATATATATATATATATATATATATATATATATATATATATATATATATATACATATATATATATATATATATATATATATATATATATATATACATATATAGAGCGTCCCACGTAAGATTTTCGACCTAGTACTGGGATTTCGAATCTGAAAATTAGCAACTGTATGTATCACCACCAACTCATTTTCACTAAAATATTTGGTGACTGTATCACCTTCGGTTGTACCGGAAGTTGCCAACAATTTTCTTAATTTTAATAGAACAGCCCATATATTATTGTATATTCATGATGATCATACAATTCTGAGGAAAATGACATGTCACTTGCCTATACCGGTGTCAACCGTTTTCAAGATATTTGATTTTCTATTGTTTTTCCGTCATAAAGTTGCACATTTTTGAAATGGCAATTCTCAGGCATCAAGTATGTCATGGTTCTAAAACTTAGCGCAACAGTTCTAGTGGTCGTAATTCTTCCCATTGCAAAAAAAATATAATGACAAAGATGATACAGTGTGTTGTTTAACGAAGTTCAAATTTAGATGATTTCAAACACGAAAAAGTATTTTTTCCAAATAAAACACCCTATATATTTTCTTCTCATATACTTCGGAATCATATCCTGCTTCGAACTGTATCAGCATTCCCTATACCTATCTTGGATGATTCCCGAGTTATGATGGGAATTATGTGAATTTTTTATTATCCAAGAAAAAACTCTTTTATTTTATTTTTATTGGTAATAATAATAACAATAATAATAATAATAGTAATAATAGTAATAATAATAATAATAACAACAATCACAATACAAATTTTTCATATAGGTAGGTATTCCATTCATATTCTGGACGAGAAAACGGGCCAGGGTTGATAATTTACAAAATTGTTAGTTGGTTGTAAATAGCCTTCCAAAACTAAGTGAGATGTAAGACACGAAGCACGTGCCGCCATCTCGTTGCGGAACCGAGTAGTATGTTGTCACGGCAGCTCCAAATAACACATAATGTTAAAAAATAGAGACTGTATACAATCAACTAACAATTTAGTAAATTGTCAGCCCTGGCCCATTTCTACCCTAATATAGGGACAAAGTATATTCTGTGTTATTTGAATCTGCCGTGAAAACATACTACTTGGTTCCGCAACTAGCTGGAGGCACGTGCTTCCTGTCTTACATCTCACTTAGTGTTGGAAGGCTGGCTACCGTAGCCGTATTACTTTATAGGTGTATTTTCGCTGCAATTGGTATGCCGTACTGACGAGCTCTAATTAGAGCGAAACCGGTCTACGGTTCTAATTGTGGTGAGAATGCATCTAGCCTTACCAACTTTGTCCCTATATTAGAGTAGAAATGGGCCAGGGCTGACAATTTACTAAATTGTTAGTTGGTTGTATACATTCTCTATTTTTCTATCATGTTGGGTTATTTGGAGCTGTCGGAAAATATACTACTTGGTTCCGTAACGAGATGGGACTCCTGTCTTACATTTCACTTTGTTATGTATATATATGTATATATATATATATATATATATCACAGCTTGTTTCCTGGGTTTGCTGGATATTCAGAAAAATTGCAATATTTCAAAATGTTCTCATATGCAGATACGACATTTTGAACTAGCGCGGGAGAATTGTCCAGTTAGCATCACCAATGGACCAATATCTCCAGTTCTGTTTGCCCACTGCATATTCAAACAAAGCTAATCAAAAAAAAAAAACTTATTTTAAAGCTTTTGTATACTGTTAATGCTCTTATAAGACCGTAACTGCTTTGTGTTTGTAGTATTTGTGTGTTAACCTCTGTACCAAGAAATATATTTTCACATTTGTCTATGAGAATTCAGTTTAGGAACGTTGTTACTTCTATGGTAGTGTGTTGGTAACTCTGAAATGATATTTCTAGAAGGAACCAGAACTGTCAGGTGTAGAATAGTGTAGAAGGTCTAGAATCTCTATGGACAGTATAAATAAACGAGCGGTGCGCAGAATAAGTTAGTTCAGTATTAAGTGGGTGTGGTGTAAAAGTGATCATAGAGCATAAAGCGAGTTAACAGTAAGTCTTGGTGTATAGGAAGCGATCATAGAAGGCGATAGTAGAATACAGTTCTATGGACATTTAATAATAGAGAAGAGAAATATTTTAGTTGACACTGGTGTTGAAAAATAGTTGGTAATAATAAATTAGCAGTTTGGAAAGCTGTGTTTTGTTAATCAACAAATCCATAAACCCGTAAAACGTAACAATATTATTGTTTGTCTACACAGTATTTTCCAACATTTGTGGTTATTAAAGCTGTTGTGAGAAGTCTCTCTACAACGAAGAGTCTCTACTGTAATGAACTTCGCAATGTTTCTAACACTTAATAGGAATTGTCGAAATATCAAAATAAAAAATGAGGAACTTACAGGTCTAAGGTGTTATTTTAATTTTTTTATACCAAATCCAACACTAGCAACTAGTTTGCTTTAAAACTGAAAGCAAACATATCTTGGATCAATTTAAATTGTCTACATCTGTTAATTTCAAGAAAATAACTGTGTTTGTTGACTATTGCAGCCTTAAGGTCTTCTTTGCACTTTCATCAACAGCTGTCTTTGGCACATGATTCTGTTTTATGTTGGATGTTTGCAAGTGAATTTTCCACCGCATCAAGCACGCTTGTTTTGACTAACTTTCATATACCTTCATAACTTTATAAGCAACGAGACGTCTACTTGTTTTTGCTGTGCTAATTGAGGTCATTGAACTAAACAAGATTATAATTGTCTGGGCATAGTCAGACAACATGTTGTAACTCTCTAAACTTTAAATCAGCCGAAATTATAGATATATTATACTCTATTGAGTTAAAAAGTTTAAGACCCATGTCTGCAATAACATGAAAGTTTTGGCATAGTTGCTATCAAGGCTGTTTATTACGTAGAACTTGATATTATATAAAAAATGTCTGGAGGCTGCAAGTTCGAAATAGTAGTGTATTTTCATGTAAATGATCTGTGCATTTTTTTCTTTGATATATATATATATATATATATATATATATATATATATATATATATATATATATATATATATATATATATATATATATATATATATATATATATATACAGTGCTTTCATTTCAAAACTAGCCACCCTTAAAAATTTCTTTATCAAGGAAATCTGGTTCAAAAAAAAACAGGTCAATTGAGATTTCGAGGGGCTTTTTGGAATTTTACTTTTCACCCCCTAAGCCCCAGTCACCCCAACTTTATAATTTTAAATGACACTTACTAGCTTGAGATACATCATTTTAAAGGTATTTAAAATCCTAATGCAACGGCGTTCACGAAATTTAAATCCCCCGCCAACTTTTGAATTTAGAAGAAGAAAACGTCATCAAATTTGGATTATTTTTAAAAACTTTATTCAATAGTTTAAGACAAAAACTTTCTTTATTAACTGCTCAAAGTGCCCTCCGTTATTGGCTAAACAATAAAATATTCGATCGACGAATTCTCGTCTAACGTTTTGAAATGTTTCTTTAGTAATTTGTCGGCAAGCTTGGGTGAACCTATCTTTTAGAACCTGGATATTCTCTGGTGGAGAATTATGGTACACAACTGATTTCAAATAACTCCAAAGGAAGGAAGGAGGTCTGGCGGGCCATTCCAGGGCGCCTCGTCTGCCAATCCATTTGTCGGGAAATATTTGATTAAGCCACTCGCGAACACGTAAGGCATAGTGTGGTGGTTCACCGTCCTGTTGATAGTGCAAATTTTGTTCGTCCAGCAGTGGGTTGCCTTCTTGATAAAGTTCGTTTTCTAAGGACTCTCTTATGAGTGGGTCAATATAATTTTCGAAAAAATTTAATTACAAATCACCAGTTAAATTTTCTTCATAAAACGAAGGGCCCATTATTTCATTTCCAAGAATTCCCGCCTAGACATTAATTTTTTATGGAAACTGTATATGACCCTAGACGAACACTCGTGGATTTTGATTATCCAAATATCTACAGTTGTGTTTATTAACAAAACCATTGAGAAAGAACGTTGATTCATCACTAAAACAAATATTATTTACCAAATTCTTATCGTCTTCAATTCTGGCAGTCATTAATTCACAGAATTGAATCCTTCTATCATAATCATCCAAGCCGAGCTCATGAAGAATGGTAAATTTATAAGGAAATGACTTGTAAAGTTTTAAAACTTTATGTATGGAACCGACGGAAATATTCGTTAATGCAGCGACTTTTGGAATTGAAGTCGTAGGTTCAGCGGCAAAACATCTTAAAACTTTAAAAATTTGTGCAGCTTCGTTAAGAACTCGTCGTTGCTTATTTGCTTTGTTACATACTGAGCCAGTTTCTTCAAATTTTCGTGCAACACTTAGCACATGTTGGTGTCCCACATTTTTTTCATGATGCCTTTCGTTGAAAACTCGGGCGGTATTACGAGCACACCTATTCTGAGCACCATAAAAGTAAATTATTTCAACTGTTTCTTGTGTAGTGTAAATCATGATTGTTAGTTTTATTTAAATTTATTATTTTAATATGAAGTGATTTAAATGAGTTTGAAGTTTTTAAAATTTAAAAATTTAATCACAACAGACTCGGTTTTAACTCGTTGCAGTCGTCAAGAAATCGAACACTAAATACGAATAAGTAACAAAGTCATCCAGAAAGTAAAACAGACTTATTTTATGTGAAATGTATCGTTACGTAGCATTACGCTCAGAAAAATTACTGATAAAAACAATTCAAATGTCGACATTCGACTACTTTATTGTTTAGCTAACAACGGACGGCACTTTGAGCACTTAATAAAGTAGGTTTTTGTATTTTTTCTAAAAGTATTCCGAATTTGATGACGTTTTTTTCTTCTAACTCCAAAGGTGGCGGTGGATTTAAATTTAGTGAACGCCGTTGGATTATGATTTTAAATACCTTTGAAATGATGTATCTCAAGCTAGGGGGTGTCATTTAAAATTATAAAGTTGGGGTGACTGGGGCTTAGGGGGTGAAAATTAAAATTCCAAAAATACTGTTTTTGAACGTGCCCCTCGAAATTCCAATTGACCTGTTTTTTTAACCAGATTTCCTTGATAAGGAAATTATTAAGGGTGGCTAGTTTTGAAATGAAAGCACTGTATATATATATATATATATATATATATATATATATATATATATATATATATATATATATATATATATATATATATATATATATGTATATATATATATATATATATATATATATATATATATATATATATATATATATATATATATATATATATATATGAGTAGCGTACGTTTTTAGGGGTCTTAAAAAATTCGCTTCTTTAAAAACTTGTTAGGCAATTTTTTGTTGGATTTTTGGGTATGGCATTGCAAATAACATCGCTTAGAACCCCTAAAGATACATTTTTAGTCGTATCACTTTATCGATGTCTAAGATGCAAGTATCCAAAAATTTGTTTTTTGATCTATGAACATCCCTGTATTACTGCATACAGTGAAGCCAGAGAAGTAGTCTCCAAGTCTGTATGCAGTATGGACAAGTTTCACCAAGTAAGGGCAACAACAATCAATGAATCCCTGTATTACATGTTAATTGACGTTCTATTGACTTGAAATTTTAGTGGTTGGTAATAATCGATAGGGTGAGTAATTTGAAAATTGCAGCTATTAATACAGCTATGGATTGCGGTATTTTTAACTAACTGATAAAATAAAATTTTATAAATTTGAGACATTTATACATGAAAGGTTTAACTACACGAAGTTTCTGAAGATCTGCCAACCCCGGTAAGAAACAGCTACATATTGATATATTGCAATGATCGTAATTTTTGTTAAAATTGTTTAGATGTTTATCCACGTTTTATTGAAACAGCATAGTATTACATGTAACGTCATCTGTCTTTGTCCAACATGGTAGATATTGCATTACAGAATTTGACGTGATGTCGAGGATTATTTTATTATTAATTTCGAATAACTTAATTTTTCTTTGAACAAAAGGCTTGAAAATTGGTACAGATCCACGTCTATGTATTCAATTAAGTTGTCAGTTTTCATTTCAATCACATTTGAAAGAAAATTTACGTTTAAAAAAATATTTGTAAATTTTTTATTAAGAAAAATTGGGCGTTAAAATCTAATGAACGAGCTCATTCAAGCCATTGACAAAATGAGGGTAATTGCCAAATTTGGTCCAAATCAGTGAAGTATTTTTTGAGTTATCGGTTGGATATATATATATATATATATATATATATATATATATATATATATATATATATATATATATATATATATATATATATATATTATACTGATTGGCTGATTAATATAATTTTTTTTATTATTATTATATAATTTTATTTTTTTAATGCCACACTGTTGTGCGCCAAATTATTCCTGATTTTACTTAATCGAATTTTTGATTATAAATAATTATATTATTATTTGTATTTAAATAAACACCCTGTAGATGTGTGTAAACCTTTTTGGTTGTTTTTGTATTCTTTGTTTAAATTGGTATAATTTTAGGTATATTGCTTTTGTTGATTATAATTTTAAATGTAACTAGAAATCTTTTATATTAACAGTTTACACAATGTTTTATGAGTGACTCTGTATATTTTATAATGTATTTTAACTGAATAAAATGTTTATGACTCTGGTGTTTGAATTTTAGTATATGTATATGTATTTGTCATTTCCAGCTAGCTTCAGTGTTATAAGGGTTACCTACCCATCTACTATATAAATTATATCTAAATTATCAATGTACTTACTTTGTCTCAGTGGTTGGTTCTGCTAAATAGGGGAAAAGAAATAGCCTGCAAATATGTAATTAACCTTATTTTTATCTTATTATGTTTTTTTGTTTCAAAGAATTATGTTTTTGGAAAATTTTTATAACAACTTTTATTGGACAGAATTTTATAAATTTAAATCTAAACGGATCCGTTGTTATAATTCTCAAGCTTACTAGTAAAATTAAATGATTAATATTATTAACAGAATTTTCGACTGCTTTTCAAATGTTCGTGACAACTAATATGGCTCCCTGACCTGCACTCCTGACTCTCTCTACGTTCTTAATTTTGAACTTTGGTGAAATGTAAACTAAGATCTCTATTTATGTATAAAATCTTATTTTTCCCATGAATACTTTTGCTTGACGTATGATCGACAGAATAGACTGTCTTTTAAATAAAATAATTTTCTCCTTGCGCTGATTTAAACAAAATAAATTAAATTTCAAACCTTGGTTCCTCGCTAGTGGTGGTAGGTGTCCTTAAATGTAGGTATTCTTGATATATATATATATATATATATATATATATATATATATATATATATATATATATATATATATATATATATATATATATATATATATATATATATATATATATATATATATATATATATATATATATATATATATATATATATATATTGCTATAGATAGCAAATGATAGGAAATATTACGAAATTTTAATGGGAAAACGGGAAATTTATGCATACTAGTGTATATAAAATAAGTGTATACACCCTAATGTAGCAATGAAAGAGTTTTGGCAGGAGATGTCAACGCCCGACATGAATGTCAGTGACCCATGTAGCAACCCTCGATGTTAAGTTACATTCGAGTAATAAAAAAATTATATATTCTAGAAATATCCACAAAGAAACCAAGAACAATGCTTCAGTTTTGTAGGGAGAATGAGATTGTAGATAATATAATTGTGTAGTTCTGTTGATTTTATTGTATAAAAAAAATTAGATATGACCAAGCTAGCTAAAGACTCACCATAGTGAAAGAGCGGAGGTCATTTATAAAAAACAAAGGTTTGTAGAATATTAAGGTGATGTGCGCGTCAGAAAAAAACGTAAAAAGACGTTAAAGGTTTGACGGAAAACTTAAACACAGGTGTGTGACGAACAATAGCGTTTTTTCACCTGTAGGAGAGTTAATAAAAGCAACGGTCCGAGAGAGTCCGGGATAGTCTTGTCTTTTCCATCCAGTGAAATCATCTGTATCACTTTACCAGACCAGGTGATCATCGTCATAACTAAGATTCCAGAGTGCATCGAAGTGAGGGTATAAAACACCTCCAGAGTGCTACGACTATGGAATAAATATATCAATATGTTAACGAAGTAAATCCGTTAATAATCAATGGCATGGACAAATGAGAAAGATAATAATAATTAATCAAGGTCCGTATTAATGGAAGAACAATAAATAATCCAATGGAAAATATGTCAGTAAGTGTTACCTTTTCTTAAATTGACCAGTGCGGGTGGAATTTCACCAATTTTACAACAACAATCAAATATTTTTGTGCTAATAAATTTCAAAAACAATAATTTTGTTTGAAATAAACGGAAAGAGACCGTTCTGTAGAATTATCGATGTATATTGATTATGTAGTATCCATGTTTAATTAATTGTGTAATTAGTTATAATGCTACCAGAATGTTTTTTTAATAGGATTTTTCAAGTTATATTTATGCAAAGAATGTTTTAAAATATCTCTTTGTATTTAACAAGTGTCATATCGGCACAGTTAAATGTATTAATAGGATTTTTCAATTTATGTTTATGTATTGAATGCTTTAAACGTTTCTGTTTGTGTTTAATGTGTGTCAAATAGACACCGTAAAATTTGTGTAATAAATTAAATGGAATGTATAACAGATTGTAATTAACGGAAGTATTGTTTTTGGTTGATATTTAATCAGCAAAATTGTTATATAGCCATCTGTGCAAAGCGATAGTAATTTTGATCAAGTGAAAATCAATAAATGAATTTAAATAACACATATTAGTGAATTTTAATTAGTAGAAGCTAGCTGTAATTATAAGGAACCCAACCTGATGATTAGGACGTATGTTCTCAGCTCTATAATAAATTTTTGCAGGTATATGCTACCCATAAAGTAAAGTAGAATACCATAGCAAAATGGCGCCCAAGTCGTGGGACTTCTAAAAAAAAAATTTGACCTAAAAAGAACATGATTAAAAAAAAATTTTCTTTGTGTGTAAAAATAAAGTTATTTTCATAGAAAATTTTAATAAAATAAACATTTGTTCGCAATATAGCACATTATTGGCACAAATACAGGGTTTCTGTTAAATTTTAATAAAATTTTAATTACGTTAGAATAAAGCAAATTTTCATGAAAACGTAATAGTATTTTAAATACAAGGGATTTAGAAGTAAACCAATTTTAAATAAATTAGCACGACTCATTTAAATACAGTAAACTTAAATAAATCAATTCAACCGATTTATTGAAAATTAGCAAAAATTCTAATACCGTATGATATTTTAATATATGAAACAGTAAGTTGCACACATAACCAATGGTTTTATGAAAAATAAATATAGGTGGTGTATTTGAAAGGGTCAAAGCTTAGAAAGGGGGACAATTAAATTTTAAATTCACAAGGAAATGAAATAAATCAAGCTTGAACATGTCCGGGGAGCAAACAGTAAAAGGACAGGAGCAAGAATCAAAAATGGAGAAGTTATTCGCCGTCTTGTTCAAGAAAATGGAAGAAGAGAAAGAGCAAAACCAAGAAAACAAAAATGAAATTAGACAAGATATTGGCAAGTTGGAAAAACAACAAAAAGAATATATTAAACATACGGATGAAAATTTTAGGAGATTGTATGAAAATATACAACAAAACAAAACGGAGATTTTAACAGAAGTGAATAAAATTTATCAACTGGATACTGAGGTAACAGTAACGCAAGAAAAATGCCAAGAAAGCCATGAAATAATCAAGACGGAACTGGACACGGTAATACAGTCGTGCCGTGACGAAATACAGGAAGAAACGGAAATGATGAGGTACGACATTAAAAAGGTCGAAACGCGTATGGAGCCAATTGACGGAAATGAAGCCCGAGTCGAGCAGGAAACTGATGAACAACTAATTAAAATCGAAGAAAATATACCAGAAACAAGCCCAGAAAAATACATAGAAGAGGAATTACTACCGGACGAAAATATACTAGAAATGAGCCCGGAAAAATTCATATATACTGCCGAAGAAAAATTAATAAGGGCAACACATTATTTTTACTATATCAAAATTAAAAGTGATCAGAAACAAGAAACTATGCTTTAATGTAATAAAAATTATGTAGAGAATAATAGCAATAGCCGCAATTATAAATTTAGAAACCTTTTCGTTAAAAACAATAATTTTCACAATAAATACAAATACAATCATAGTCAAAAATTTTATAAAAACAAAGATTCTGGAAAGTATAATAAATTTAAAACTTATAAGCCGGAACTTAAGAACAGACATATTTGGCATAATAATTTGAATAATAAGACACGTCATTGCAACTATAGCAATTTTAATTTCAAAAGCAAAAAGCAAAAATTTAAAATAAATAAAAATTAATCTGCTTGAATTTTGAACGAATCCAATAGGACCTAAGCAATGAAAAGGATAATCGCATGCCGAATAGACGAATTTTAATGAAAAAAATAAATAATAAAGTACGCCAGACAAAAGCAAATAAAATTGAATTTTACCAGCATCCGACATCCAGCAGCAAATCCATCGGAAAGATACATTGCCGAAGTCATTAAGTTTCTAAGACTATTATGTAAAGATGATCACCGAAATTGGGTAGATCAATTAACAAAAATAGAGGATTACCTAAACAATAATCCCAATACGAATACCGAGCAATGCCCAGTATTCATCCTAAAAGGAACAAGACCACCTCGAAAATGGATAACTGAAGAAAAACATGCATATGATCAAATTAAAGAAGATCTGAGAAGGAAAATCCGACGAAAAGCAGAAAAATATAAAAGAAGAGAACAACATAGAATTAGAAAAAGGGTGAGATTTAAAAAGGGAGATTTAGTAGTCCTGAAATCATTTAAAAAAGTAGAAGGGGGAAAGGACATATGTCCCAAACTTTTATTTAGAAATGAAGGCCCATATATTGTAAATAATGAGTTGCCACAAAACAGTTACGAATTAAAAGAAATAGGTAATGATAAGATAAGGGGCATTTTTAATATAGAACACGTGTATAAGTACCTCTAGCTAAATTTATACCCTGAGTACAGAAAATATAACAAGTAGGCATTTAAATAACCCGAAGAATTTATACCCTGAGTATAGAAAAAACTCTGGACGCAGCAAGTGCGTTATGGTAGTGAATTTTCATAAAAATGTTTTGAATTGCAAATATGTGTGTTTCCTTTTTAAGAAAGCAGGCATCAATTTTGGTTACCAGTATAACCTATATAGTAAAAACAATGTGCCATGTTTCATAAAAATAACTTTATTGTGTGAAAATGTACAAAAATTTCCAAAAGCAAACTTAAAGTGTTCCCGGAAAAACTCGTTTCTTGGTCAACCTTATAGGTTAATAGCAAATTGAGCTATTCAAATTTAAAGCATTTAATGAAAATTCGCTACCATAACGCACTTGCTGCGTCCCGAATTTCTTTTCTTACAAACATGCATCGCTGAAAAATTCAAAAATGCAATAACATAAGGCGTGTTTGATTAAAAAAAAAAGAAGAAAATTTGTATCACCAACGACTTATGGGCCATCCTGTGATTGTAGAAATATTTTTTTAAGATGTAGCTCAAGACACCCTATAATTAATATATACAAATTTTCTTCATATCTTGTATAATAACGGATATATTGAGCTTTATTGATTTTTGACGAAAATTAGACAAAAATTATATACCATTAAACGATAAACTCTATAGCTAAGGCTACTGCCAAGCATCAGAGTAAGGGTCTATTTGAAATGAATTTTCTGGAAACATTTTAGTAAAATGAAGGACAATGACGGTTGAAACTAAGACTTCAGACTTTGTAAAACATCCTTCTTGAGACATTTGATTTCCCTATCCCGTATTAGATTCAAGTTCTTTGCCTAAATGTTGCCGATTTTGACGTTTTAAATCGCAACTTTGACGTTTTGAGGAAAACCCCAATTTATTTTTCTTTAAATGCCTATAACTTTTTTGTCTTTTGACCTACATAGCTAAATTTTGGTAGGTAGATTACTTATAAGGATATTCACTAGCGTACCAAATTTGGTTGCCCTTACTTTGTTAATTCCGGAGATATAAATTTTTTTCGAAAGAAAACACAAAATTTTCCGGGAAAACCTGGTCAGATTTTCCTGGCTAACGAACTTATCCAAGCCATTTGCAAAAGGAATTTTTCCACCAAATTTAGTCAAAATCGGCCTATTATTTTTTTAATTATCGGTGTGATACATATATATATATATATAAATATATAAATATATATATATATATATATATATATATATATATATATATATATATATATATATATATATATATATATATATATATATATATATATATATATATATATATATATATATATATATATATATATATATATATATATATATATAAACATATAAAAATTGAAACTGACCCCGGATATGTGTTCTAGGGGGCCTAGTTCGCGGTCATTTGAAGAAATTTTTTCAAAATTCAAAAGTCGGGATCTCCTCATTAGTGAATTTTTTTTAAGAAAATTCACTAATAAAACAAGTAGGCATTTAAATAATGACCCAAAGAAATACGAATCAGAAAAGCGAAATTTCATAAGAAAATTTAAATGATAATAAATAAGGAGCAATGCTCGAATTAGATACAGTTATTGGATAAGTCAATTAATATAATCATAATTCAACGGTAGAAAGGGGGAAATAAGTTAAAATAAAATAGAAAATTATTAGTATTATTATTGAGTAATAGGAAACATGGAATCAGTAGACGAGAAAAATATGTAAAAGGTCTAAAAGACAGAAACCGGTTAAGTACCGAGAAATAATTATAATTAGCAAAAAGATAGAATATATAAGGGTCGGATTGATAGGAAAGAATTTGTATAGATGGTGTAGCGATAAGATTGAAATATGAAAAAGGTGAAGTAAAATGATTAACGATACAAAGATATCGGTCATTTAAAATGAAGTATAGTATAAGGGCGATCCCAAAGAGGTCGGTCCCGAATTATTGAAGTATATATGTGAATAGAATATTGAAAAGAATATTGAAAGTATATAGAATGAATAATGAAAATATAATATGATGCAAGTAATAGTGAAATATGTATAGGGGGTATGTGAAAAGTCAGAAGTAGGGAGACCGTATATGTTATGTAGAAAAGATAAATTATTAGAAGTTGATAAATAAAAGAAGTATTACATAGTCCTATTCCATGGTAGTATAAAGATATGATAATTTAGCATAATGAAATAAGATTGAAAGGAAAGAAACCCCATAAAAATATGACAAATAAAAATACCAATAACTGTCATTTATTGAAATGAAATCTGAGGGAACGTTAAATAAGTCGAAATAACCAGGGGATGGCATAAATTTAGATCATATAGAACAATCAATTGATTTGCCAAAAGAGAGAAATATATAAAACCAATTGGTGAGCCATAAAAAGCGGTGTTGAATAAAATAAAATGTGTTAGTTATTAAAGTGTCATACAAGTCGATTATGAATTAAATTTAAGAGTTTTAATATTAGAATGTCATGAAAGGCAATTTTAAATAAAAAAAAGGGTTGTAATGATTGAAATGTCATAAAAGTCGATTTAGAATAAAATAAAATTTTGGAATGTCAAAAAAGGCGATTTTGAACAAAATATTTTAGTCAATGAATAAAGATGATCTGACTAGCAAACAGTATCCAGACTCACTTTTAGAAAGGGGGAATTGCTATAGATAGCAAATGATAGGAAATATTACGAAATTTTAATGGGAAAACGGGAAATTTATGCATACTAGTGTATATAAAATAAGTGTATACACCCTAATGTAGCAATGAAAGAGTTTTGGCAGGAGATGTCAACGCCCGACATGAATGTCAGTGACCCATGTAGCAACCCTCGATGTTAAGTTACATTCGAGTAATAAAAAAATTATATATTCTAGAAATATCCACAAAGAAACCAAGAACAATGCTTCAGTTTTGTAGGGAGAATGAGATTGTAGATAATATAATTGTGTAGTTCTGTTGATTTTATTGTATAAAAAAAATTAGATATGACCAAGCTAGCTAAAGACTCACCATAGTGAAAGAGCGGAGGTCATTTATAAAAAACAAAGGTTTGTAGAATATTAAGGTGATGTGCGCGTCAGAAAAAAACGTAAAAAGACGTTAAAGGTTTGACGGAAAACTTAAACACAGGTGTGTGACGAACAATAGCGTTTTTTCACCTGTAGGAGAGTTAATAAAAGCAACGGTCCGAGAGAGTCCGGGATAGTCTTGTCTTTTCCATCCAGTGAAATCATCTGTATCACTTTACCAGACCAGGTGATCATCGTCATAACTAAGATTCCAGAGTGCATCGAAGTGAGGGTATAAAACACCTCCAGAGTGCTACGACTATGGAATAAATATATCAATATGTTAACGAAGTAAATCCGTTAATAATCAATGGCATGGACAAATGAGAAAGATAATAATAATTAATCAAGGTCCGTATTAATGGAAGAACAATAAATAATCCAATGGAAAATATGTCAGTAAGTGTTACCTTTTCTTAAATTGACCAGTGCGGGTGGAATTTCACCAATTTTACAACAACAATCAAATATTTTTGTGCTAATAAATTTCAAAAACAATAATTTTGTTTGAAATAAACGGAAAGAAACCGTTCTGTAGAATTATCGATGTATATTGATTATGTAGTATCCATGTTTAATTAATTGTGTAATTAGTTATAATGCTACCAGAATGTTTTTTTAATAGGATTTTTCAAGTTATATTTATGCAAAGAATGTTTTAAAATATCTCTTTGTATTTAACAAGTGTCATATCGGCACAGTTAAATGTATTAATAGGATTTTTCAATTTATGTTTATGTATTGAATGCTTTAAACGTTTCTGTTTGTGTTTAATGTGTGTCAAATAGACACCGTAAAATTTGTGTAATAAATTAAATGGAATGTATAACAGATTGTAATTAACGGAGTATTGTTTTTGGTTGATATTTAATCAGCAAAATTGTTATATAGCCATCTGTGCAAAGCGATAGTAATTTTGATCAAGTGAAAATCAATAAATGAATTTAAATAACACATATTAGTGAATTTTAATTAGTAGAAGCTAGCTGTAATTATAAGGAACCCAACCTGATGATTAGGACGTATGTTCTCAGCTCTATAATAAATTTTTGCAGGTATATGCTACCCATATATATAAAGTAGAATACCATAGCTATATATATATATATATATATATATATATATATATATATATATATATATATATATATATATATCTATATATACTGTTTATCTTGTAATTTATTACGTTAAAAACTTCATGTAACCTCTTCTGTTTGTTTTAGTGACACAATGGATCTTCTTTACACAATACATACCTCAAAATATGTATATTCAAATGGGAAGCGATAATGACGCTATTCTGGCGTCTGAATTTATTTTACAACCAACAATAATTCATAACAAAAGCAGAAATGTTGCTCAAATTCATCTAATGTTTGACATCAAGGCATCCTTTCTTAAAATTAATTAATACATATTTTGACACCTGTTCATCCGGTAAGTTTAAACATCATTATTCCTAAAAACTCGGGACGCAGCAAGTGCGTTATGGTAGTGAATTTTTATTAAATGCTTCAAATTTAAATAACTCAATTTTCTATAAACTTAGAGAGTTTAATTTCAATACGTAGTAAGGTTTTTCCTAAGGCAAGATATTCACAAAATTTCATTAAAATAACTTTGTAATTTTCGGAGAAAAAAATTTTTTTCGAAAGAAAATTTAAAATTTGAATAACTCAATTTTCTCTAAACTTAGAAAGTTGAATTTTGGTACGTAGTAAGGTTGGGGCAACATATATAGTAAATTTCATACATTTTGAGTTATCATATATATATATATATATATATATATATATATATATATATATATATATATATATATATATATATATATATATATATATATATATATATATATATATATATAAACATATAAAAATTAAACCTATTTACGAATGAACTTTAATAAGATATTATGCTGTGACAATACCTCTCTCAAGCACCCTAAAATATAATCAAAATGTGCACAGTTATATATGTTTTATTTCTTTTTCCCTTGTCTTAATACATTACATATTTTATGACAATCGATTTAATTTACTTATTTGATTTCATAAATAGTCGGTTAATAGTGACTTGGAATGAAGTAGACACCACATCTTCAAACATATTAAGAGAATATGAGTAAATCAACAGCAACTGGGAATGAATTCGGTCAGTCGCCCAGCCACGTGGTTAAAAAACACTGTTTGTATGAGTGGTTAGAACTCTAGCTCTAAATAAAAGGACTGTAACAGCGGCAGAAGCAGAAGTCAATATAAGGTTTGTGTATTTGGAAAGAAACTATTGACTATTAATAACAACAATTGACTAAAAACGCTGCGAGTTGTAAGGCAAAAATAATTATACTACAGAGGTGATAAATGATAATACATTACAATAGGGTTATATATAATCGTAAATGCTTCCAATGATTAACAATTAGTGAATTCAGTATTATTGACATTTCTCGGAAACTTACAAATGAATTTCATGAGTCAATAAGAAAAGCATTGACTAACCAACAGCAACCACATACTTATGATTTAAACATAAATGTTTCAAATTTGAATAGCTCAATTTTCTGTAACCCTAGAAAGCTGAATTTTGTCACATAGTTAGGTATTTCCCAAAGAAATATGTAGACCAAATTTTATCGAAATTTTTGGAAAAAAAAATTTTTTTTGAAAGAAAACTCAAAATGTTCGCGGAAAACCCCGTCCGATTTTCCTGGCCAACGAACTCATCCAAGCCATTAATAAAAGAAAGGCACTTGCCGAGTTTCATCTAAATCGGTTGATTATTTTTTGAGTTATCAGACGGATACATATATATATATATATATATATATATATATATATATATATATATATATATATATATATATATATATATATATATATATATATAAGCATAAAAAAATTCAAACTGACCCCGGATATGGGTTCTAGGGGTCCTAATTCGCGCTCATTTGAAAGAATTTTTGCAAAGTCTCACCATCGATACCTCTCTATTAGTGAATTTTTTTAATAAAAATTCACTAAAATGACATTTGGCCTAACCTTATCTCTTTGACATAACCATAACCAACAATAAATTTATAAATTAATGAAGTTTATATGCTGCAATCTTGATTTAAAAGGTTCCACAACACAAACACTGTCTTTGGTAAACTCCAGTTCATTGTTCACATAAATAAAAAATAAACTTACATCTAAGTACATTATACAAAGTGTTTGTTCATTACCTTTAGGTAATTGATTTAGAACATAATTCTTTGGTATGTATTTATGCTTAAGAGTTTAATCTATTTGCATATAGATTTGTAGCTCTTTTAAATTCATTTAAACTGAGACGCTTTCCAAATTTGCTAGTTATAAATTTTAAAAATTTAATTAATGATCATTTTAACAAATTATGGCTTTATATCTTTCATTTTTTATCCAAATAACACTGACTAACAATAATAGAGAATATGCTTGTATACTAATGTTATTATTTTGTTTTCTGTTTGAGTGTAAAATAAAATATGTCGAACGATGTGGATATGTATACAATCTACAGAGAACCCATATGCATTACGTGTAAACCGTAAGTATTGTACTTACTACTAACCAGTGGTACTACTATAACCCCCCATTGCTAATCTGACCCCCCAATTATGTAGATCTGCCAATCTACATTATTAAAACAATAATCGAAACTTAACGTTATCATACTAGTTTCCGTAAGGGTTTTCATTTTTGTTTTTATAAATTTATATGGCCTTTGCGATTTCCCAGCACAATATATATATATATATATATATATATATATATATATATATATATATATATATATATATATATATATATATATATTCACACGGACATTGGATATGGGTTCTAGGGGCCCTAATTCGCGCTCATTTGAAGAAATTTTCAGAAAGTCTTACCATCGATACCCATCTAGTAGTGAATTTTCTTTCTTGATGAAAATTCATCAGAACGGGGGCTGTTATTCCAAAAAAATATCGACGAGGTCATATTTGAGAAGCAAGAGTGGTCAAAAAGCAAATTTTATGCAAAAGCGCGTATTTTTGAAAACCAGAGTTCGACGTGTCCGAGCATTTCGGCAAAAAAATCGCTCGAATATAAATAAATCTATTACATCATTCTTCTCCTTACGGTATATATTATATATATATATATATATATATATATATATATATATATATATATATATATATATATATATATATATATATATATATATATATATATATACACGAATATTCTCAAATAACGAACATTTTGTTACACCATAAAGGTGTCAGTTTTCTGTTACAGCTCAGTAAGATTTTTAAATAAGTTAAGTGATTTTTAGACTAAAAACAAGTAAAACAGCAATATTTGACTAAAAATTTAATTAACAAAAATGTTGCATTCACAGCCTCATCAATGGTGGTTTTCACAGGGGTAGAATTAATTAATAAATAGTTAGAATCGCTAATATACGTCCAGTACATAGGCTCTGCAGCTAGATAAAACGAATAAGCCACAACAACACATTTCAATCAACATTTTTCTCTACAGTAGTTCAAATCAATAAGCCTCAATTCAATCAAAATTTCATTAATGCTCAAACACTGTGAAAATCCAATGTGAAATTGTTGGAACATCATACAATCTGGATCAGGTAAAAAAAGATTTCCTGCGGTATTAAAAAAAATAGTGCTGCAAATTGAATCATAACTTCCACATAGCTGTGATAATTTACTGTCTTAAGAAAGACATTTTGATGTAATGAATCTAGGGCCAATGTCTTAACCACAAAGAAACTATTTGTATTCCTGTACCCATAAACTTTCGAAACGATATATTACTAGAGGTTTATTGAAAAAATATCAATTTTCACCAAATCACCCCTTATTTAGCCCCTTGACCCAAAAGCGATCTTACCCAAAAACAATTTGAAGCGTTCTTTTGTCGACTGGATACCAATTATAAGATGATATCTCAAATCGTTCGAAAGTTATTGCACCTTGTATCAGACAGACATACATGCCGACAGACTGATCAACAGACAACAAAATTTGTTCCAGAATCAAGTTTTCTATATGCTTGAGACCTTTTGCACCGTTTCACCAAAAAATAATTAGAAATTTTTGTCAGCAATATTCCACCCACACACATTCAACCCCTAATTTAATTTCAGCAAAAAATACCGGATGTTTGATAAAACTAAAAGTTTTCTAACAAATAAACCCTAAAACGTTATATTACTCGAGGTTTACTATGTGAAAACTTAAACCTATAATGAGCACTGATAAGTAGACTTGGAGAACACAAATCACCACAACACATATTTCAAAAACCTTACGATCGTTTCGCTGACCACGTCAGCGTCATCAGAGGATGAAAACGTTCTAAAATTAAAATCAACAGCTAATGTATATTTATATTGCACCTAGGTAACGAACTAATCCGAAGTAAAAATTGCAGTCGGCGACCTGTCTATTGTACCAATAGTGAACGGACGAGGCCGAAGAACTACCCCAATCTTCTGGTTGACATTTTTATGAGCTTTTATCTTATCTAAGGATAATGGGCTTAAAATGAAAGGTACCGAGATATTTAAGGAAGCTACACGTTCTTTTTGATCTAGAAATTTCACTATGTGAATATTGGAGCAACTAAACAAAGCCGACAAGCACATCTTTCGGACAGACCCCTAACAGCAGCTCATCTTAAAAAAAACCGAATGTTAGGCTCACAATATTAACTTTAACAAAGGATAAATAATTCAACTAAATTTCTACATAAAAACAAGTAATTATATTGATTTTTAATTCTACGTCAAATTATGTAGAATTAAAAATTAAAAAAAGGAAGTAACCAAATTTTTGGTACTTTCGGAAGCTCCGCCATCTTGAAATTATTTTATTTCAATAGATAGTAGGCTTAAAAGGCTTTTTGTTGAATTGTAAGTTGCTATCTTTTGCGGTTCTCTAAATACTTCTAACCAAAGACGGCCGTAGGACACCTATATATGTATATGTATATGTATATGTATATGTATATGTATATGTATATGTATATGTATATGTATATGTATATGTATATGTATATGTATATGTATATGTATATGTATATGTATATGTATATGTATATGTATATGTATATGTATATGTATATGTATATGTATATGTATATGTATATGTATATGTATATGTATATGTATATGTATATGTATATGTATATGTATATGTATATGTATATGTATATGTATATGTATATATATGTGTATATATATATATATATATATATATATATATATATATATATATACTGTATTTGTTTGCTGTACGTTTGTGATTTCTTATTGGTTTGCGTGGACTGCAGTTTCGAACCGTCCCGGTTCATCATTAACAGCTGATGAATCGGGACGGTTCGAAACTGCGGTCCACGCAAACCAATAAGAAATCACAAACGTACAGCAAACAAATAAAGTGTATATTTAAACGTGATTACAGTGTAGTGTAATATTCCAAAAGATATATATATATATATATATATATATATATATATATATATATATATATATATATATATATATATATACATATATATATATATATATATATATATATATATATATATATATATATATATATATATATATACAATAAGATTTTAATGACAGATGGTGTCGATGTGATGGATATCAAACCATTTACCATTTTTGGCAAGACGGGGCCGCACCTCACAACGCTGGCTGCTTTTGTTACCAATTTTGTTACAGTCAGTCTTGGAAATAATTGAGATTGCTCCAAGGTCCCAATCGCACTTTTATTTTTGGGTAAGGTTGAAACACCTACCTCTTAAATTGCTGACGAACTCTAGTCAAGACTTAGAACTCGCGGTGTTCGAAGCTTCTGCATTTCTCACTCCCACTAAACTCATTATCCAGCATAAGACATGTTCAGAAAAGGTACCGTGTGTGCATAAACGGTCGTCACTTTAAAAACATCTTGAATTAGGTGACTATCTCAATTACTTCCTCCGTAAAATTATTGTTTTCTGTTTATTGTTGATGTTTAGTTTTATTAGTTATTAGTAGCTAATTAATGTGTGTTTTAAGAAATATATTTAGGTTATCACATCCTGCAGCCCCTTTTGTAAACACCAAATGTAATTAATTGTGCGAACCGTTTTATTCATATATTTTTCGAATGGTAATTTCAAGCTTTACTCAAATATGGTAAAATATACTGCGTGTCCTAGATTTAAAAAAAATAATTTTCTGTTTATAACTACAAAATATAAAAAATGTATGGTCGCAGCAAGTGCATTATAGTAGCGAATTTTCATAAGAATTGTACTCTATTATTATATGGCATATTAGTAAAGGTAGTACGCTAAACTCACACAGACCTTGAAGATCGATTTTAGTGGTTCTAGTACGCGCACATTTGAAGAATTCTTTTGAAAGTGTTACCATCGATCTCTCTCTATTATCAGAAAAATCTTGCGTTTTAATTCCTTTGAAGAAAAATACACAAAACTAAACTTTCTATAGAGCTAAATAACTAAATTTTGCTATATTTGTAGACAGTGTAAGCCTTTTTAAAAGAAAATTGTATTACAAATTTCACTAAAGTTATACACAAGATTTCCAGAAGGAAACTTATTTTATATTTATAAAAGTAAAGTATCTGCCAAATTATAAACGTAGCAGTTATTCTTCCTTATTAATCGCCAGTGTGATTTCATTTTAGCTAACCTAATCAAACCGGTTTTTCCAATATCAACCATAACAAAATTATAATTTCAAGCACAAAGATGACAAACTTATTTAGGCGTTTTAAACAAAAAATTGGATCTGTTTCTCCAAAAGTCAAAATACAATATAAAAAAACATAGGTCGGCTTCATGCCCGGCATATTATATTCAAACTATTCGTAACAATGAGTATAGTGACCATTGACACACATCTCACGAGTCTTTCGGTCTTACATAACGTCTTATGTTCAAGTTTAAATATAAAAGAAACTAGTTTGGAATCATTTTTATAGCGACTTGCTTTGATTTTGTTTACACTTCTGCTATATTGTGCGACAGCATAATATATTTATGCTGCGCTAAATCTGTATTTGGGGCCGTTTATAAAGCAACAAATATAGCGAATTTTAATAATTGATTGAATCCCCAGTTGAATAACAATCACTTGGCAATGTTTTAATTTCATCTCATCTGTCATTTTCCATAATTGCGAACCAGATTTCACGAATTCTGGTTCGAGTAGTATGTTTTCTGCCTGTTATATATTTAGTTTCGTTACCGTTGATGTATGGTTTATACCTGTTGTATGAATTAATCTAACTCTAAATATTGTGTACCAAATTACTTAAAAATTCACAACACAGATTTACTTGCACTATTTCTAGCAACATGTCAAATCTCATTACAGTTACTCTGATACTTAGAAAAATATAGCGTTTTCAAAAAGTTTTCCACGATTTTACACCGGAAAAACTTGAGCATAAAGGCTGATTAACGAATTCTACCTCGGGATTCGGAACTCGAAATTAGTTCAGTATTTTTTGAGTTATCGCCCGGATTTTTTGTTGTTGTCTAGGAAATATCTTCTAGACAATAACAAAAAACAAATTCAATAAATATTAGTTAGCTGCATATGTCAGTTTGACACTTTTCGGCTTCAGTGAAATTTAAGGTTTTGTTCATGTTTGTTATTCCATAATTAGTTGAAGTAAAATTCTCGTTATATGTAAGTATTTTAAGCTTTCGTATTTTTCCTATGTAAATTGTAAACTTTTTTTTTCATGTTGTAGCCTTGAGAACCGAATAAACTTTTCCGAACGCCCGGCATCTAATAAATAGTTTTTATTTTGCAACTGACGGCCCACAATTTTCTAAGTAAATAACAATATTACCGTCACAAAAACTGAATACTATATATATATATATATATATATATATATATATATATATATATATATATATATATATATATATATATATATATATATATATATATATATATATATATATATATATATAAATATACATATACATATACATATACATATACATATACATATACATATACATATACATATACATATACATATACATATACATATACATATACATATACATATGCATATACATATACATATACATATGCATATACATATACAAGGGACCTTGGTTTTGGGTTCTAGGAACACAAATTCGCGCTCACCTGAAGAAATGTTTTCAAAAGCCTTTCATCGTGACCTCTAAATTAGCGAATTTTTCTTAATGGAAATTTGCTAAAAAATGTTATCTTTACTACTAAATTCTACGTAAAAAGTACTTTGGAAATGTTTTGGTGGAAATAAATATTTTCAGTAGGAAAAAAGTTATAGCCACTTTCCAAAAATGTAAAGTTTCAAAAGATACCCTGTATCTCTGAAAAGGTGTAGATATCGATATGATGTTTCCAGCATTAACTTTTCCATAACATTGAGCCTCAGACGTCGACATTAGTTTGCGCGTGTCCAGTTTAGGAGACAGGAGTTTCCTTTAAAATTTAGCAATCTGGCTTATTATGTGCATGATGAGTTAATAGACCGCCTGTACAGGGTGAGCGAAACTCGATGTCTCGGCTCTATTGTAAGAAAAGGAGAAGCGATAGAAAAAATCCGAAAAGAGGTACTTAAATGCGATTGAGTGAGGTCTATTTTAAGCCCAATTAGCATATTTTTGGATATTTGGAAACTGAAGTGATGACGTCAACGGGTTTTTTTTTCCCAGAAACATACCTATATTTTGGTATGTCTAAAAATAACTACTTTTGTGGACAAATTATATAAAGAAAAAAAATTGCTGTCTTTTTCCGTTAAGAAGTTATTTAATAATTTAACATTATAAAACACATTATATGTTACTACTTTTACCACAGCCATAAACAAAGTATGTGGGCATTGCAACAAATTTTCCATGTGACCACCTCCTGCTTCTAAACTAAACACTTGTCCAATCTCCGCCCTACTTCTCGCACTGAAGCCTTATTAAACATTTCTCTAGATAGTTCATCGCAAGCATTTCTGATTTTTTCTTTTAAATGTTCCGAGTTGGTGTTCTGTAAACTTTATTTGTCAAAGCTCCCCACAAGAAGTCCACTGGGGTCAAGTCCGGTGATTTACGCGGCCTCTGTATCGGTCCATTTATACCTATCAATTTTTCTCCGTAAGTTTCATTTAAATGTTGTTGGACAATTCTTGCTTTATGCGGTGGAGCTCCGTCATGTAGGAAACACATGTTTGCTCGCAGCTGTAATGGCACATTTTCAAGCAGCGCAGGAAGCTGTTCTTGGAGAAATCTCAAATATCGCTCACTATGTGAAATTCCACACCAAACGTTAATTCCGAAGTGTCCTTGATTTTCAATCAGATTCACAAAATGTGGAATTTCGGTGGGCTAAATATGCACATTTTTTAATGGGCTTACCGATACTAACAAAACGGCTTACGTGCGTCCACAACACATGCTGAAAAAACGATTGTCATTGATCAAGTTTACCATCACTTGGGCAATATAATTAATTATTTGTTGTTGATGTTGATCTGACAAATATTACAAGTTATGAAGTTTATAATCGTGATAAATATTTTCTTCCAAAATTCTTGGTACCGAACTATATTTTAAATTCAGTTTACGGCAGGCTTCCCAAGTAACATTTAAAGTCAAATTGACGTAAAGTCGCCCTAACAACAAGTCGACGACCAAATTACCACAGGTCATTTTCAAGTACAATTTAAGTGTATTTTACCAATGTGGGGAATAAACTAAAAGTAATAGAGAATTCGATAATAGGTCCAGCAAGCCATTTAGACCAACGAGTTTTAGTTATATTTAAAGCATTTTCATTCTATATTGGGCCAACCGACGAAATTTATTGGTAAATACGTCCAACGTTTTAGTTGAATCCGACATCTAGGCACAAGTGCCGTGACATTCTTAACAATGGACTGCGCATGTAATATTATTCTGTAGGATCTATGGTTATGTCTGTATTAACAAACAGTAGATATTATAGCAACTAGGTATGTCCATCTTTGTTTAAAAATGACAACATGTTGAATGATCAAAGAAGATACTTTAAATATTTGGATCAACGATAAAGGTAATTCGCACTGTATAAAGGAAAAAAACCACTGCGGTTATGTTTTTTTCTGTTAACATGATTATGTTGCTTTGATATAATTCAAGCGCCTCTGTAAAAAGTAAAATTAGTAAAAATTAAAAGCTATTCAAAATTCTTGAAATTCTGATTTTGAGGATTGGTGATGTAAACAAAACAAAACTATCCTACGCTCATTGTATACAAGCTTTATTTTATGTTTTTCGAGTTAAAATTTAATTTAACTAGATTCAACAAAAAATGGTTTTTAGTTTTTTAATACAATCAAGATGGATACCGCAAGCATAGTTTAATATGGCTATCGTTGTAACATTATTGACCTGAAAGTTAATTTTGCTCTATTTTTTTACATATAAGTCACAATTCCCAATGACAAGGCAAACTAACCAAACTTTGAAGGCATTTTGTTCTTTTATGGGAATGTTAACTACATGGTAAACGAATTTAGTTTCAATTTTTTATCAATCATACATTTTCATGTACCGGAGAGAAATATAGGAATGATTATATAGCGTTTTTAGTGAATTTTCTTTAAAAAAATTCACTAATGAGGAGATCCCGACTTTTGAATTTTGAAAAAGTTTCTTCACATGAGCGCTAATTAGGCCCCCCAGAAAACATATCCAAGGTCAATTTCAATTTTTATATGTTTATATATATATATATATATATATATATATATATATATATATATATATATATATATATATATATATATATATATATATATGTATCACACCGATAACTCAAAAAATAATGGGCCGATTTTGATTAAATTTGGTGAAAAAAATCCTTTTGCAAATAGCTTGGATAAGTTCGTTAGCCAGGAAAATCTGCCTAGGTTTTCCAGGAAAATTTTGCGTTTTCTTTCGAAAAAAAATTATAACTCCGGAATCAACAAAGTAAGGGCAACCAAATTTGGCACGCAGGTTTATATCCTTATAGGTAAGTTACCTACCAAAATTTAGCTATGTAGCTCAAAAGACAAAAAAGTTATAGGCATTTAAAGAAAAATAAATTGGGGTTTTCCTCAAAACGTCAAAGTGGCGATTTAAAATGTCAAAATTGGCAACATTTAGGCAAATAACTTGATTCTAATACGGGCTATAGAAATAAAATGTTTCAAGAAGGATGTTTTACAAACCCTAAAGTCTTAGTTTCAACCGTCATTGTCCTTCATTTTACTAAAATATTTGCAGAAAATTCATTTCAAATAGACCCTTTCTCTGATGCTTGACAAGTAGCCTTAGCTATAGAGTTTATCATTTAATGGTATAGAATTTTTGTCGAATTTTCGTAAAAAATCAATAAAGCTCAATATATCCGTTATTATATAAGAGACGAAAAAAATTTGTATATATTAATTATACGGTGTCTTGAGCTACATCTTAAAATAATATTTCTACAATCACAGGGTGGCCCATAAGTCGTTGGTGATACAATTTTCCTTTTTTTTAATCAAACACGCCTTATGTTATTGCATTTTTGCATTTTCCATCGAAATATAATGCATGTTTGTAAGAAAAGAAATTCTGAACGCAGCAAGTGCGTTATGGTAGCGAATTTTGATCAAATGTTTCATATTTTTTTTAATCAAACACGCCTTATGTTATTGCATTTTTGCATTTTCCATCGAAATATAATGCATGTTTGTAAGAAAAGAAATTATGAACGCAGCAAGTGCGTTATGGTAGCGAATTTTGATCAAATGTTTCATATTTGAACAGCTCAATTTGTTATTAACCTATAAGGTTGACCAAGAAACGTGTTTTTTCGGGAACATTTTAAGTTTACTTTTGGAAATTTTTGTATATTTTCACACAATAAAGTTATTTTGATGAAACATGGCACATTGTTTTTAGTATATAGGTTATACTGGTAACCAAATTTGATGCCTGCTTTCTTAAAAAAACACACATATTTGTTATTAAAAATATTTTTATGAAAATTCACTACCATAACGCACTTGCTGCGTCCAGAATTTTGATTTTTGGTTACGTAATATGTTATAGATATAAATTAAGCAAAAATAAGTAAAAACACATAAACATATGACAGCTGACCGTGTTGCCAATGATGTATTATATGTATTATATTCAAGGGGTAAACGTGCTGATTTCAAATCAGCAGCATTACTTCCATATAGTCGTAGCAGATGAAGTTGTCATACGTTTTTAGGATCAATACTGAGAATATGACTGATCTGAATATGAGGAATTAAACTTTTATTAATTAAGTTCATCAACTGAAACACCTCCAACATTTACAAATTGATTTCACTGCTGTGCACTTTCAGGATATTTTTATTTGAAGTCAGATTTTATGGGTATTTTCAACTTTGATGGAGGCAATTTGACTTGAAAGACCACTTCTGCGGTAATTCTGACTATACGGT
This sequence comes from Tillus elongatus, assembly GCA_964006375.1. Lineage (NCBI taxonomy): Eukaryota > Metazoa > Arthropoda > Insecta > Coleoptera > Cleridae > Tillus > Tillus elongatus. The sequence goes on from OZ023265.1 coordinate 30,139,477, forward strand.
CAATCAGAAAGCCATTTTAGGTTATCATAGTGCCCAAAATATTTCCTGTGTTGTAGTGCCGTTAAATTGGTAATATATATGTAATCTGTATTTCATAAGAAGACCTCCAATTTACTATACCACAGAAACGTATTGCAAGTTAATATTGGGTAATAAATTACCTTAAAATAGGTATTTGAGGTATCTGGACTTAGTAGTCACTTTTCAGTCCAATTTAGGGCACACCTTGACCTAAAGATGACCAATTGTGCAACTAAAACTCAAAATTATATTTACGTATATTTATAGGTAAAATTGAACCAAATTTTTACCAATTTAGTTACTTGTAAGTTACTGACTTTGGAGTAATTTTAATAGTCAAAAATAGGCTAATTGAGAGCTGCATTCTCAAATTTGTAGTGATTATGACATTCAAGCCAACATTTTAGTTAATTAGAACTAAATTACAACTTGGTTATGTTATTTGGACTCGAGTGCTGGTTAACATGCCTTAATTTGTTGCTTGGGTTGGTGAGTCGAGTTCCTTAAATGGTCTTCAAAATACTGCAAAACAGTGGCAACACTATTGTTAGAATTGACCCTTCTAGCAATTTTTCTTCCCTTTCGAGAAGAAAATGCCTTGTTATTTAAACGTAAATGGCGTTCTATATTTTTAAGCTTGGAATAACACGTTCGAGGTACCTCTAGGCATACAACTGAACTGCTCTTCCAGGGTTCTTTTGAGATTTACCATAAACTAATAACATATCGATTTTTTCGTTGTGCCTAAACATTTTTCAAAGTGAAATGATAATCAAACAATATTTGAAAACCATTAGTCTAATCATTGACAGATAATACGTTGCTCCGATAGATAAAACTGTAATATTTGTTTCTAAAGAGTTCTTGTTATAATCGTGATAGTTGCGCGAATTTTGTGTTATCCTTTTTTGTACAAATTTGATTATAACTTTTCAACGGAAAAGATGGAAATTTTTTTATTTGCATAATCTGTTCAGAAAAAACAGTTCTTTTTAGATATGTCAAAATATAGGTATGTTTCTGGGCAAAAAATTCGATGACGTCATTAATTCAGTTTCCAAATATCCTAAAATATGAAAATTTTGCTTAAAATTGACTTGACTCAATCCCATTTAATAACCTTTTTTCTGATTTTTTCTATCGCTTTTCCTTTTCTTACAATAGAGTCGAGACATCGAGTTACGCTCACCCTGTACGTGAATGTATATGTAAATATTGGGTGCGCCAAACATTGCACCAAATGGTGAAACGCAAATATTTTTTAATTAAAACTTAGTCGAAGAATAAACTTCCTTAATGTTACTTGTTAGACGAATAAAAATAAATCTTGTGCAACTACAACATAAAACCGAGTAATCCGTTTGCAGTTTCAACATTAATTTTTAAGTTGTACCATTAAAGAAATATAACGATGTTACACCCGCTCATCACTTTTATAGCTTATTTCTATGAAAACTTTTCTGTAACAATTACTTCTACAAGTATCTATAAATTGCTTCTGAACCCGTTTGCTTTGAAGTAATAACGAAATATTTCTATTCCCCCCAGAAACCAATTTGCCGTGTGTTCGTGCCGGTAAAAACTTTTAAACTACAAAGAAATGATCTTATTTGACAGGCGAGATGGAATCTGTTGATCTGAAAAAATGTATCCTTTAGGAGATCGTGCCCGGACTATTAACGGTTATGTTTGGCGTTTGCCGAAGGCGGCACAAAATTGCGGCAGATGTGCTTATTCGTGCTACCCCAGTTTATGAGCGTTTGATGCACAATGTCGAGGTTGCTCGTGTTCAGCGACATCTTGTGTTCAAGCTCAATTAAAAAGTTTGTAACTTCATTGAGGGCGAGGCTGTTGTTGATACAGGATAATGATGTCTGGGTAAACACTGCCTGGTGTTGCCGTAATCTCACGTGTTTACTCAATGTCTGTGTGTGGATTCTAAAACTCGTTAGTAGAAAATCTGTTTTGATTTGGAAATAAATGGACTGACAAATGTATACGGGGTGCTTATTCTCAAATACGTTGGTTTCATAAGCATATAGTGTCATCCTAGAAACAATATTTAATAAATTTTCTTAGACCAAGTACTAAGAGGTACTGAGATTTAATGTTGAATAACAAAATGTAATGTATATATATATATATATATATATATATATATATATATATATATATATATATATATATATATATATATATATATATATATATATATATATATAGTGTGTCCCAAACTGGATGGGAATGAATTGATATCTCCGTTTAGAGGTAAGGAGACAGTTAAATTAGCAAGGTTTTGTAGAATTGCATGCCCGTTCCAAATATGACTTGTATTTTGCACTGCCTCTGTTTGTTTTCGAGTTATTTTGAAATAACAAAAATTTGTCGATTTATTTTTACTTCAATATTTAAGTAGGCGTTGATCTGACATGTCTAAGACTTGCACATTATCAGGGCACTTTTTACAGGGTAAGCTTTTTGTGCTATTCTTAACTTTGGATTGCGATTTCTTCTTGAGCTAAAGGTATCAACGTTTGTTTTTATTATGGCAGCCATATTTGATTTCTTGCTCAAGTGATAGCCTTTGAAAACAGCTTTCCAATGATGTACAACATGCTTGAGAAATCTGGTAATTGCACTGGCAATTCTGAGAAAAACCCTTTTGAGGATAGTAGGCTATGAAATCCAATACCAGGAAACAAATGACAAAAAAAGTGTTCAAAAAGCAGTAGGCCATGGAGTTTAACAATAGACTTCTACTTTTAACATAATTTTCTGTAATGATTTACGTTAAAAAAATATTGTGATTTAAAATACTTAATTAGGTAATAATGCTAGGTAATATTATGTGAAACAGTTTAATAACGAAACCCGGCAATCACAAATAGAAACTGAAACTCCACAAAGCAACACAATTAGAAATGAAACTCAACAGATAATAAAATAGAAATCTAAAAATACACTAAATAGAAAATTGTTCAATATGGCCACCGTTTTGTTCAATGCACTTTATACACCTTTTTAAAACATGCCTGCAAACTCTGGTGAGGGTGTTTCGGTTAATATGATTTACATCTTCCGTGATTATGTTTCATAATCCATTGATATTTTGTGGTTGATCGAATTTATACACATCATTCTTTAGAGTACCCCAAAAATAAAAACCCATGGGTTATATCAGAACTTCAAGCACACCAATGAAAAAAAACAACTCCTCGACGATCCTGGATTTTGTTTTAATACACGGTGTACCGTACTTTTTGAAACGCCAATTTGTTCACCATAAAACCAAACAGATTGCGGAGGGTTTTCGTTTGAAACCTGTAAGACGGCATTACTTCTCTCTTCATTTCTAGTCATTGGTAATTTATTTGCGGAAAGCTATCGTCGTTCAATAGATTGGTCACTATCCTGCGAAATATCTTTCTGGGTAGTTGTTTTGATATGAGTTTGCAGCTGCCTCAGTATTTCGGTTAGAACGAATATAACATTCCAACATGTCAAGATATTCTAAATTACAAAAATTTCAAATTTTTTTCGCTTAAACGTTGTAAAAAGTATCAAAACATATAGAAAACATGATTTGGGAACGAAATTTTTTTTGTCTGTCGGTCTGTATATCTGTCCGTTTGCCGCAACGATAACTTTAGAACGAATTAAGATATCATTTTCAAATTTGGTACATAGTTAGCACTTGACAAACGGCAGGTTCGGAGTGTTTTTGGGTAAAATATCTTCAGGAGGGGGGATGAATGGGGGTTTATTTGGTGAAAATTTACATTTTTTCGTTAAAACGCAAGTAATAAAATGTTTTAGAGTTTATTTATTAGAAAAACGTTTAAGTTCCCAAAAAATATGGTATTCTGTGTTCAAATTAAATTAGGGGCTGAATGTGTCGGGGTGAAATATTGCAGACAAAATTTTTGATTTTTTTTTGTTGATAAAACGGCCCAAAAAGTATAAAAACATATAGAAAACTTGATTCTCGAACGTAATTTTGTCTGTTTATAGGCGAAATAACTTTCGGACGAATCCAGATATCCTGTTTAAATGTGGTCTCCAATTAGCACCCTACAAAGTAACGCTTCGAATTATTTGTGGTTAAAATCGGTACCGTGGTAGGGGATTTATAAGGGATGATTTGGTGAAAATTTACATTTTTTCAATAAAACTTGACTAACACAACGTTTCAAAAGCTTATGGTTACAGAAATAGAAGTATTTCCTTTGTAGTCAAGTCATGGGTAATAAATTCATTCCCTGAGAATGTCTTTCTGAAGAGAATAAATTATCACAGCTGTGTCAATGGTATGATTCAATTTGCAACACTATTTTCATAGAACGCCCTATTATAGTCGCTGATATTATGTATCAATTGTAAAACATGCACGTAAATTGGTTTTGGCTCAAAGATGGGGATGTCGCAGTGCTTTATCCTAGACCATTTTCTCAAATTTATTATCCTGAAATCTTCGACTTGATTAAATCTTGTTCTACAGGATAATTAAAGGTTGCGGCCGCTGTCTTGTCAGTTAAAAAGACTGCAACTGCCGCCCCCACACTGAAGCCGGTGTTATCAAAAATATCTCCAAAATATGGATTGACATACGACATGTGCACAGATCAGTTTTCGTTCCTTAGATCGTATATGCGTTTAGATGGGTCATCGTTTGATGCAAGGCTTTTGGTGGACCCTGTATTTGTGTTCAATAAATTCTGGGAGTTGTTTCTAATCTATTTCGTTTATTACTACAATAATATTTTAACACTAAAACTGCCTGTTAATTCACGAACTACTTCCAGATGGACTACCTAATTAAGCGCTTCAACAACCCGATAAATGACCTTGATAATTTTCTTGTTATGGATTGGTTATAAAGATAGGCTATATTTTGTGGACTAATCTGGCTTAATGCTGTTACAGAAAACTTAATAAAGACACTCTACTTTTACTCACCTGTGGATAGTCCCCGTCTTTTGTCTGATAATCAAAGACATAGAAAAACGTTTTAGGTCCATTGGCCTCTTGACCCGGCTGTGGCGGCTTAGCACTCAATAAATCACCAGTCTGCACTAACGGTGCAACGAACTGCGCGTCACTCAGCGCCGCGACGGCAGCGTCTCTCGTATTTATCGGATGTTGTACCGTCCTTTCCCAGTCCGTATATTCATTAACCACTGTAAAAAATATCTCACTCAAATGATAAGTATACGCATTCCTTACGTAAGTCCTAATTATCTTGTCTCTGCGTTCACCTTCGAATCCCGCTTGTATGTCACTGGCCGAGAACCTCCACAGGGCTTCACTGGTAACTACACCGAACAATAAATCATAGGGGTTGCTTCCTCTTGGGGTTAAGGTGGCTTCACTTCGTTTCATGTTAGCATTATTTACTGGTCCAACGAAGCTCTGCAAATCGGAGGGCTTAAAATAAGTTAAAAGTTCTTTAGCGAAGTCTGTTTTGATAACAACGCCATCTACACTCGGCCCGAAAGCGCTAAGATAGGCAGGTGGTGTCACGTCGGCTTGCAGGAGGTGGTCAAGGGGTGTTTCTCGCAAGCAATCGACGATTGCTTCGTGATCCTTACCAACATCTTCTGGAATTGTACAGTTTACCTCTCTTGCAAGCTTAACAGCGTAATTTACAGGATCCTCGACTAGAGCCCAGGATGAAAGCGCCGACCCTGATAATAAGATGGTCCTATGGAAGAGTCCTGGCATCACAGTTGGTGAGATCATGAGGAAATTGATGCATGCTGCTCCGGATCCATGACCTGCCAACGTAACGTTATCGGGGTCACCGCCGAAGAGAGCAATGTTCTGCTGGATCCAATGTAGTGCAGCTATCTGGTCCATTAGACCATAATTGGCTACTCGGGCTTTCAGATGCGGTGCTGGATTTGCATTTAAAAAACCTGCAAGTAAATTAAAGTGTTACTGTTAAATTCTGCAATGAATGTAGATGAGTTCGTTTGTAGATGTAAAGCTTACTTTTGCGTAAAATAGATAAATTTGAACTGTCTGTCTCCAGCTAAGTGCTGAGAATCTTACTGCATAGCGCTATTTAATATATATATATATATATATATATATATATATATATATATATATATATATATATATATATATTTATTTATAAGGTGAAACACACTTATAGATTAAAATTCATTATTCAGCAAAAAATAGTTTTTGTGGAAAACGCTAAAGCACGTGGAGTTTAATTTGTCACAGTTTATCTTATAATCATAGTTTGAAATTTAACAGTTCTGTTTTATTTTTTGGTGTATTGTATTGAATGCACTGTCTCCTAATAAATTAGTCGTAATTTTGGTCCGATAGTTTCGATTAATTTTTGGTGTAATAATGCTATACTTTAGTGAAACTCTGCGAACCGAGATATTAATGTTGATTGGGTGTAGCGATATATGTAGACCACAGGCAAAGGTTGTTAACCTATTTAATTAAAAAAATCCAGATTTTCCCCCACTAACCCAGGGAACTGTGTCTAAGATACATTCACAGTTTCGTGATTATGGACACGTTAAACCACTGCCTAGGAGACCCAAGTTTGTTGAAAAGATGCAAAACTCAATATTTCATTGGCTTTTCAAGAAGAACAAACAACTTCTGCCCGTCAAGTTGCACGCGAAAATGATGTGAGTCAGTCAACAGTTTCAAGGTGTCTCAAAAATTAAAAAAATGGATCCCTATAAACTACAACACGTTCAAGAGTTGATGGTGATTCTGATACAAGACTGCAATTTTGTGAACAACTGCTGGACATGTTACATAGAAATGTGATTTCTTCTGCTGACGTTCTGTTTTCCGATTAAGCAACATTTCTTTTGAATGGCGATGTAAACAGGCAAAATTGCAGATACTGGGCTGCCAAAAACCCCCATTGGATGCGACAAATCCACACACAGCGTCCGCAGAATTTGAACGTTTGGACTGGTATCATTGGTGATCACGCCTTTATAGAAAATCTAAACGGTCCAAGACATTTAGAAATGCTAAGAGACCAGGTGGTTCTAATGTGAGCAGAATTGTATCCAATTGTAATGGAACCTAAAATCCCCATGAAAGGATATGGTTTCAACAAGACGGTGCACCGCCCCACTTTGCTCTTCAAGTACGGGAGTATTCACACGAAGTTTTTCCACAAAGATGGATTGGACGAAGAGGTTTCATATAATGGCCCGCTAGATCACCAGGTCTTACACCTCTTGATTCCTTTTTATGGGGATACCTAAAACCAGACTGTGTGTAATGCAACCTGTTGATTTAGATGATTTGAAAATCAAAATAACAACAGAAATTAGGTATGTAACACCTGACGTGTTGAGCAGGGTTACGGAAGGATTCCAGAGCAGATTATTTCGCTGTGTGCAAGTGAATGGACAACATTTTGAATATTTGTTATAAGAAAGGGACGTTTTCAGTAGTTTTACCACACTATCCTGGAAATTTTGCCGAATTCCTGCCTTTATGTAATTAGGGTAGGGATCTTTAACGTGCCCAACATCGCATGGACACAGGAGCGACAGCTTTACGCTCCCTCCAAAGTGCGGTTTATTTCAACAACACACCACGAGGGCTTACAGCCTAAATACTATCGTACCGTGGATGTCGACAAGGAGGAAAGAGGCAACTTGTTAATTCTAGACTTGAAGGTCTGGAGGTTCGGGGGAGAAGGAAATACATGTGCCGGCAAGGAATTCCACAACTTGGAAGTACTCGGGACAAAAGAGCGGGCATAACAAGATGTTCTATGTCTGGTGACCTGGACAGTAAAAGGGTGCATTCGCTCTGTTCCCCTGGTAGATCTGTTGGGGGCAGCAGGTGGAGAATTATGCAGTGTCCATGCAGACATCTATAAAAGAGAGAGAGGTCACCAACGGCACGTTCGTGGGCAAGGTATGGCAGCATTTGGGTAAGGGTAGGATCACCGAGAAGACGTATAGCTGTCTCCTGAATGGAGTCCAGGATAGCGAGTATAGAAGCGGCAGCAGCACCCCAGATATGGGGCAGTATTCAAGGCTTGGTCTTATTTGTGAAGTATATAAGGTATAGAGATTTGTTGGTGAAAAGTATTTGCGAGCCCGGTGAAGGAAACCTAATTTCTTAGCAGCCGCTTCTGCAATAGATGTGATATGCCAATTGAGATATCGAACCACAGAAATGCCAACAAGTGAAAAGGACTCATTACTTTGAATAACTTGGTTGTTCATTGTGATGGGTCTAGGGCTGGTGTATCTCTTATGAGAAAGAAAGCAAGACTGTGATTTGGTGGGGTTGAATTGTACAATATTTCTACCTTTCCAATCTAATATTCTTTGGAGATCCTCGTAGACAGAGCCCTCCATGAGTCTGCGATCCTCATCTAATTGAGCTTAAGAGACAGGCTTAGAATATTGTATATTTGAGTGGAGGGTGCTATCGTCCGCGTAACTGTGAACTGGGTTGGATGTGCTAGAGAGGAGGTCATTGATGTGGAGAAGAAACAAAGTAGGGGCTAAAGCTGAACCTTGAGGAACTCCTGCATTAATTGGATACAATTCAACTTGCTCAAATACAATGCCAGAACCTCGGTTGATGTTAATGTTACAGTTTGTACTGAAAAAGTGAGAGAAGAACCCTCGGATCGAACCCAGTAATCTTCAGTTTAGAGGCACACGTTCTTAGCTCTGAACCACAGAGGTTCTTGCAATTCTCCTGTAGCTTTAGTTTCGATTGACCCAACAACTTTAGGTTCACAAACTTTCCTACATATTTTATAGATCCGCGATCTGTGTGTAACCTTTATCCTTTTGGTTAGGAGCTTAAAAAAATTCATTTTATTCGAAAATTTTAGCTGTGAGTTACCTTTTTAAAAAATGTTATTTAAACCTCTCGTGATTCACCGTCCGAATGGAGAGCAGACAACGTTTTAGTGTCTGTTTTTTCAATAGCCGTAACTTTGGCCACGTTTTTTTAAATTAAATTACACAGCAAGAGTATAAAAAGTTCTGGACGCAGCATGTGCGTTATGGTAGTGAATTTTCATATTTTAATAGCAAATATTGTTTGTTTTTTTTAAGAAAGCAGACATGAAATTTGGTTACCAGTATAACCTATATAGTAGTAAAAACAATGTGCCATGTTTCATCAAAATAACTTTATTGTTTGAAAATGTACAAAAAATTCCGAAAGTAAATTTAAGTGTTCCGGAAATAAACCGTTTCTTGGTGAACCTTATAGGTTAATAGCAAATTGAAGCGTTTGATTACAATTCGCTACCATAACGCACTTGCTGCGTACAGAATTTCTTTACTTATAAACATGCATTATACTTCGATTGAAAATGCTAAAAATCAAAAAAAATTTTTAAAGAAAATTCACTAAAAAGCCTTGACGCAGCAAGTGCGTTATGGTAGTGAATTTTCATAGAAATGATCTGGCACAAAATATTTTATATTAACTATTTTTCCTTGTAACATAAAAATGTAGCTTTTGACGTATATTTTACTTTTGATATCGTAAACCTACATACCAAATTTGGTTATCATAGCTTTTTTATTTTTTGCGATAAAAAGTCTTTTAGAATGAAACATATATATATATATATATATATATATATATATATATATATATATATATATATATATATATATATATATATATATATATATATATATATATATATATATATATATATATATATATATATATATATATATATATATAAACATAAACATAAAAATTGAAACTGACCTCGGATATGGGTTTTACGTGTCCTAGTTCGCGCTCATTTGCGAAAATTTTTTCAAAATTCAAAAGTCGGGATCTCCCCAATAGTAAAGTTTTTCTACTAAAATTCACTTACACATAGCTGGATTTATTTATTCCAATTTTTTTAAATCTTGATTCAGCTTGAATTCCTCTATTTGCATAATTTATATTACAAAAATAATTTTTAGCTAAAAACAATAGTAGTCGCTAACAAATATTTTCCACGCTGAGTGTTTGCATGTGCTGGAATAAACATGTTTGCATAACGAATGATATAGGCCCCGCAAAATTCTCGGTTTAGTTGGATACAATGTAAAAAGTGATTATATTTTTTGTGCCTATCTATAACCTGTAAAAGGGTATTGGCGGAAATATAACTTTAAATAATGAATCAATTCGTTGGATTGCAAAAATAGACGCCATGTTAATTCTGAAAATGTAAATTCCAATTAACTCTTTCATGATAATATAAACGCGGATGGTGTAATATTTCATACCTTCCAGTCAAAATAAAATAGAGCGTTATAAATATTTGCTTCAAGTTTAAAAGTATAGTCATAATGTGTTGTTCGGCACATGGAGCTCAGATACCTGTCATGAAACAATTTTCATTATTGCTTTTTAACTAATAGGAACTAAATCATTATTTAAATTATTTTTTAGCAACTGGTACATACGGTATTTGAATAGGTACTCGAAATAATGGCAAATTTTCTAAAACCTTGAAACAATTAACGAAAACAATTATTTTAGTAACATCCTTATTTCGCTAATGGCTTGGCTGAGTTCGTTCATCGAATCTTAACAGAAAATTTTTCTTAATAAAAAATATTTTTCAAAACGCGATATCTCTTAAATTGTCTAAGCGTTTGAAAGGAATATTTACAACTTAAAAGAATATAAACAGGCGCGGTCGTGTACCAATTTTCAAGTCGTTTGATCAAAGAAAAATAAAGTTATTAGAAATTAATAATAAAATAATCCTCGACATCACTTCAGATTCTGTAATGCAATATCCACAATGTTGGACAAAAACAGATGACGTTATCTGTACTGCTATGCTATTTAAGTAAATCGTCGCTAAAAATCTAAACAATGGAAGTTGTCGCAAGATGTCAACCTGAGAACGTTGTGAGAGATACGACAGGGACGCCATCTCGGTGCAGGAACAGGGAGTATGTTGTCACAATAGCCCTAGTTTACATACAATTTTATAGATAGAGCCATGTACAATGTACAATCAACTGAAAATTGTGTAAATTGTCAGCCTTGGACCATTTATTTCCTAACACCGGGACAAAGTTCGCTTCCAAAAGCGCTAGATTTTAGCATGCGAATGTATACTATAAATAAAAAATTTCGAGACGCAGCAAGTGCGTTATTGTAGTGAATTTTCATAAGAATTCTACACTATTAGTCAGATATATTATTAAAACTGATTATTTAAATTTAAATGAACCTTGAAGATCGGTTTTAAAGTCCCTGTTAGCAATTATTTGAAAAAAAATATATATTTTATATGGAGCTAAAAATTAATATTTTGGCCTTAGATATAATATGTAAGTACTGCAAGTACCTTTATAAAATTAATATACCTTTGCAAATAAAGAGTGGTAATTTTTTTATTACTGTGCCCCAAAGTTAGAGATTTGCAACACATTTTTTTATTGTAGTAGGTACCAAGGTACCCCTGATGCGAGGAATAGGTATAAAAAATTTCAATATCCATTATATAATATTTAAAAGTTACATTGGCAGAAATTTGTTTTTTATCATGAATTCTGAGATGTCACAACACCTTAGGCATAAATATCAACATTAACAAATAAAAGCATCACTTTTAAAACAAAATGGGTACCCAGGTACACTGTCATGCACATGAAGGTTAAAGTTACAAAAGTTTTGCAGAAAAAAAAAATATTTACAAAGGAATGTACCTGTCAAATTATAAAGATTATAAAGATGGCAGGTATTTTTCCTTATTAATTTCTTGGATGGTTTTTCTTTAGTCTACCCACCCAGTTTTTGTAAACAATAAACAACAAAAAAGGTTTTTTATGTTATAGTAGAAAATTTTCGTAAAAAATATTTCAAATCCGAGAGCTCAATAAATTTCCCATTAAGCCAGAATCTGCAATCTTGAAACATAGTAACACCTATGTAAACGCACGTTGGTACTAAATTAAAGAAAAATAACATAATGAACTTCGCGGATAACTACAAATTTGCTTTCAAAAAGCTTTTTTGTTAATTGTTTGCAAAAACTAGATGGGCTGACTACAACAAAACCATCCACACAATTAATGAAGAAAAATACCTGCCATATTTATAATTTGACAGGTACATTCCCTTTGTAAATAATTATTGTTTTATTTTGCAAAACTTTTGTAACTTTAACCTTCATCTGCATGACAGGGTACCTAGGTACCCATTCTGTTTTAAAAGTGATGCTTTTATTTGTTAATGTTGATATTTATGCCTAAGGTGTTGTGACATCTCAGAATTCATGATAAAAAAGCATTTTCTGCCAATGTAGTATTTTTTATAACTTTTAATATTATATAATGGATACTGAAATTTTTTATACTTATTCCTCACATCAGGGGTACCCCGGTACCTACTAAAATAAAATAAAAATTGTTGCAAATCTTTAACTTTGGGGCATAGTAATAAAAAAATTAACACTCTTTATTTCAAAAAGTATATTAATTTTATAATATTTTTTTATTACAATAATTATTTTACAGTTTACAATTGTAACACTTATTTATTTTCTCACAATGTGCGTCGCATATTGGGCAGCTACAAACGTCACACGATTTTCTGGTTTTTCTCTGTCTTTCTGTAGCAGCTCAACACACGTAACATTTACCTGTTACTTGAAGGCGTCCGGTTTTATCTCTGGGATGATTCTTTTCTACAATCGGCGGTGGCAATTGGTATGCTAACGGACCTCCTAACATGCACTCAATTCCCGATTTGGTACTAAAATGTTGCAACACCTTTGGTGATTTGGCTCTCAATTATATGCTTGGTCTAGATAATTGCTTTCCAAGTTCTTGAAGAAATTTTCGACGATATATTTTTTTCTTCTGAAGAGGGTTATTTTCAGTATAAATAATATATGCTGCTAATTCTGCTATATCAAGCATGTTATAAAAGATTGCAAGAGTCCAACGGTTTGTTGGACGTTTGGCAGAGTAGTACGACACCATCTTATCCATATCATCAACACCACCTTTCCCTAAATTGTAATAATGGATTCTTTCAGGTTTTTTCTTTGGACCAGATACATTTGTTTACAGTTTTTCCCTGTTTTGGTACGTATGAAACCAGTGTGATATTATCCTCAGAAAATCCAAACGTAGAAGAATGTTCTTCCCTACTTTTATTTGGCAACATGTCTGGCGGTATATAAGGTTTATTTATTTTTAGCGTACCCATAACAGAAAGTTTTCATAACATTAGAAACCGAGCTAAGGGAAGTGTGGTGTAAAAAATATCTATTACAACATTTCTCCCACTATTTTTATAATGAATACCTAAATCTTTTACCACACGCTCACCTTGATTTTGTTTACGACCTTGCGATGATTTACCTGTATAAATTTGCTCCACAAGAGGGTAAGAATGAGCTGCATCGCACACCCACCAAACTTTTATACCATATTTGACAGGTTTGGCTGGCATATACTGCGTGAACCTGGTCCTGCCTCTATACGGAAATAGTGGTTCCTCTACCGTTAGGCATTCAGACGGTGTATAATTAAATTTCAAATTTTGCATCAATAGAAGCCAAAGTTCTGAGATAGCAGCTGCTTTATCAGTTTTCAATCTATCGGTTCTGGTATTCATATTGTCAAAACGTACAAATCCTTGGATGGAATAAAATCTGTTGACTGACATTGTCGCACGGTACAATGGGTAAGCATCACTTTTCCACAAGTCTCTCAGATTTTCTTTCTTAGAGTGTCGCACTCCAGCAGTAATCAATATCCCGAGATAACCATCAAATTCTTCTTGTGTGAGAGGTTTCGAAATTTTTGGTGGTTTGTTGTAATGCTGTTCATTCTACTCCGCGTGGATGGTTTTGGCTTTGCGGTTTACTTTCTCGAATTATAATATTGCACATTTCTGGAGTAAAAATGCGTGCGAAAGTTTCCCGAACTGAGAGCGAACTTTTTGTCTTGAAAAGTCCAGATTTTTTTTGCAAAATATTTTGTGACAGCGTTTGACGAGCAGGCATTGGGGGACTGGATTGCCAGATAGTTCCGTTTTTAGAACGCAAAAGTAGGTCATCACAATTATCAACTTCAGCCTCTAGCTGCTCATCTTCAGAATTGTCTTCCTCGGCAATCTCAATTTCATTCTCAGTGTCAAGCAAAACATCTTCTTTATCTGATTCTTCTGCTTGGTTATTTGTTGATGACAATAAAGGCGGTAAATATTCGTCTTCTGATTCGGAGTCTTCAATTTGTTCATTGTGGTTATCACTCTCTGAATCAGATTTCGTAGCATTTAATTCCTGAAGATAACTTACTTGCTGTTCATAACTCATTCTGTAAATAATCAGGTACATAGGACAAATGTCAAAAATTACAACAAAAATGTAGTTTATTATCATTTACCACTTTTATGATCTACGTAACGTTTGAATTCAGAACTGGAAACTTCCCTAAATTTTTCTGCCATTCCGAAAATTCACTAATCACAGTACAATTTCCAATCGAAAATAGTGTTGTTTAGTCAGAGGTAGACAACAGACTAAAGAAATGCTCTAGCATCCACGCAAATATCGGATCACGAAAACAATTCTCCGAAATGCAGAATCCGTTGTTGTCAACAGAACACTGAGCGGAAGAAACGGCTCATTAAACTTTTCTTAGAACACCAGATGTGACATTATAACTATAACTATTTATAAGAATTAGAAAAGTAATGATTTCTAGAATGGTAGGACAATAATTATTGCAGGTACCCGGGTACCCCTGTCGTGTATTATGCGTTAAAATTTTATTCCTGAAGGCGACGGTTAATAAAATTTGTAACACCAGTTTTTAAAGACACTTGCAGTACTTACATATTATGTTTAAAACCAAATATAAATTTTCTAGCTCCATATACAACATACATTTTTTCACATAATCGCTAACTAGGACTCTAAAACCGATCTCCAAGATCCATTTAAATGTAAAGAGTTAGTTTTAATAGTATATCTTACTAATATTGTACAATTCTTATGAACGCACTTGATGCGTCCCAATTTTTTTATCAACTGTGCAAACTTTCTTGCAAACTAATTTAATAAGTCTAGAAAAAATACAAGGGTTCCAAGCGGCCTGGTTTGAGTTCACTCAAAGACACATTTTAAAAGGTGTTAAAGTCGCGAAATCCTCACAAACGATTTCTTTCTACGAAAATTCGTTAAAATGCTATGTATTATAAAACCTTTACATGAGAAGTATAATATAGTGAACTGCAGATGCAAACTAGATAACCAAAGGAAGAAAACCAAAAGTCGTGTTGGACGGTTTCCACATTTTTAATATAAAAATCCTCATGCTGATTTTAGTATTACAGAAAAGGGTGTATTTTATTTGACGCAAAAATCCTGATGCGATCGAAAACAGTTTTCCAGATATATAGGAGTTACGCAACCCGCTACCTGTTTCCTTATCTACCATACTCTATCTCCATTTAAGCTTCCATTTCGCATGCGAAAAAACCTTGGGATTTATACGGTGGCAATAAATTTTCGATTATCACCAATAATCCTGTCACGTTTAATAGAGTGACAATAAGAGAACATTACAATTTAACAGTGTTCTCGTAGTTTATCGCTGAAAACATCAAGTTTAAACATGCACGTGACAATTTATAGTGACATATCAGATGAGTGGTGGAAACATACCTAGTATTCCTAATCTATAGTTTAGTGTAACTACCACTAGGTCGGCATAGGAGGCTAAAACGCTTCCATCGTATGGGTTTCCAGAGTTCCATTCGAATGATTCTCCATGGATATAGACTATCACAGGATGACGGGCTTCATTTGACACTGAAACAAAAACAAAACTTATTAGTTTGTTCACTTTATTAACAAGCAAAATCTAATTAACCCTATAAAAAATATCATTAAAAGATTTGAGATGCAGCAAGTGCGTTATAGTAGTGAATTTTTAGAAGTTTTAGGGTTTTACCAAAATTTGTACTAATAAATTTGTTAGCTACTTTTATGAAAACCTTATCTGACTGGACTGGTCAGCAAACTCGTTTATGAGATTTTCAAAAGAAACATTCTCTCAATGTTTATTCAATTATTTTCTAAGTTTTCGCTTAGACACATCAATATATATATATATATATATATATATATATATATATATATATATATATATATATATATATATATATATATATTGATGTGTCTAAGCGAAAACTTAGAAAATAATTGAATAAACATTGAGAGAATTTCACAATGGTGTATTCTGTAGAAGAAAGGGTTGAAATAATTAAAATTTTTTTCAAAAACGATGACTGTGCCAACCGTACCGCAAATTTGTTTAATGAACGACATTCGAACAGACATGTTAACAGAAAATACATTTTGGAGTTAGCTGCAAAGTTTCGAAAAAGTGGTTCAGTAGCCAACAAAAAACGGCATCCTGAACTTGAATTTCCGGTTACAAATGAGACTACTGAGACTGAAGTTTTAGGACAAATTGCTGTAGACTGAACTTTGAGCACGAGAAAATTGGCCACTGTTTCAAACATTAAAAGAAGAACTATTCAGCGAATATTGAAGCATCATAAATTTCATCCGTATAAAATCCATCTTGTAAAATAACTGAATGAATACGATTTTGATCGGCGGCTGGAGTTTTGTAAAGTTATGACTGCACTAATAGCTGATAACGGTAACTTTCTGTTCAATATCTGTTTTCAGGCGAGTGTACGTTTTTATTTAACTCTACAGTCAATCGTCATAATTGTCGTTATTGGGCAGATAATAATTCAATAAATTTTCAGGAAGTCCACACTCAAACTCCAAAGAAATTGAATGTCTGGACTGGCATTTTTGGAGACCGTTTAGTCGGACCAAGTTTTTTTGATGGCAATTTGAGTGGCGAAACGTATTTGGAGTTACTAGAAGATATCGTTTCCCCTCTACTAATTGACATTGTTAAAAATGATGATCGCTATCAAGAAAATCAATTAGTCTTTTAACAAGTTTTAGGGTTTTACCAAAATTTGTACTAATAAATGTGTTAGCTACTTTTATGAAAACCTTATCTGACTGGACTGGTCAGCAAACTCGTTTATGAGATTTTCAAAAGAAACATTCTCTCAATGTTTATTCAATTATTTTCTAAGTTTTCGCTTAGACACATCAATATATATATATATATATATATATATATATATATATATATATATATATATATATATATATATATATATATATATATATATATATATATATATAATGTTGGCGCATTGAAAATGAAACAGACCGATTTGCGTCCAGATAATTTTTTTTAAGAACCGCTGAAACACTTCAATTTTAATATTGAGGAGGACACGTTTTGACATCAAACTCAACTTTGTCACATCAACCCCTTAAGGGTGGTGATAACAACCCTTAAATTTTAAATAGAAAACATGGGTCGTTTGTTACACCATTTGGAAGCTCTTTTTTTTCTGAATATATATATATATATATATATATATATATATATATATATATATATATATATATATATATATATATATATATATGATATACGTGGTTCTCGGGTTGAACCGCGTCCAGAATTGATTAAAACGCGACGTTTCGGCTCCTGTTTTGGAGCCATTTTCAATAGGTAAAAGAAATATGTAAGTACATGAACTCTAAGGCGTCAATCTGCCCACTCCTCAGAGCGGTGGACAATGGTGGGTTGGGTTGTTGTAGCTCGATTACGGGGCCTCAATCTGCCCAAATCTTGCCGGAGGTCTACTCTAAGTTCTCAGTATGTTCAACCCCAGGCCTAAGAATGATCTGGTAGTTCGTTGCAAGTCTTGTATTGGATGTATCGTTTCGTCTACCTGCTTCTTTATCAGTGAAAGTAGTCAGGTCACGGTCAAGGACCTTAGTCACGGTACTTAAAGGATTAAGAGGATTAAGAAGATTGCCGTCATTTATTGACACAGATAATGGGACAATGAAATTTTATATTAAATTTATTGTCTTTTTGTGTGTTTATAATGAAGATATAATAGGTTTCCAAGTAATCGGAAGACGGAGACCATCATCTCTCTTACTTAAAGAATCCGGTCGTTTTTCGATGTCGCTTGCTTCGTGCATAATTCTGGATTTTAAGTTGTAAACCGAAGCTATTGTTTTGGAATTGTCGAAGTTTATTTTTTGTCCTTTATGAATATGATGCATGTCCAGCGCCGATTAGGGGTCGGATTTTCTAACCGCGGGGGTGTGTTCATATATTCTATTGTGGATGCGTCTATTTGTTTGTCCCACAGAAGTTCGGGAACAGTCAGCACAAGGAATTTCGTAAACTCCGTGGGATTCGTTTGGAATCGTGTCCTTGGGACTAAGTAACATTATGTTTGTAAGCAACGGATCTTGAGCGAGCAATCTAGGAACCACTGGCAAAATTAGAAACGTAGAGGAAAGTCACGTGAGAGAAGAGATTGAACCATTATGACTTGGTAAGGGTACATCAGGTTATCTACCAAAATCTTCCCTACAAGCATAAACAAAATGTTTAATGCTGATGCAATTTTTCTTCTACTCATAGCAGGATCATTTTCCGCTACATACGGAACTGCTTCTTCGACTTTTGGAGTTCTCGTCGTTAAATTTGCTACTCCAAAATAAGTCGATTTCCTGGATGTTCCAGTTTCGCATATGAGCACTTAAGGACGCCCTTGGGTGAGGCAGTATTTGATTAGAATATCTAATCTATCTTTCCTTTGTCACCGATTCTTGGAACAACTCTATGGAACTAGACGGTGAATCCCAGATTGTCGCTCTAGACATCTCCAAAGCACTCGACCAGGTCTGGCACGCAGCACTGCTTAATAAACTTCTGTTGTCGTGGATGACCATTCCTCTAAACTGTATTCAATTAATGCAGGATTTCCTCTAGGTTCAGCTTTAGCCCCTACTTTGTTTCTTGTCCACATCAATGACCTCCTCTCTAGCACATCCAACCCAGTTCACAGTTACGAGGACGACAGCACCCTTCATTCAAATATACAATTTTTTAAGCCTGTCTCTTTGGCGAAATTAGATGAGGATCGCAGACTCATGAGGGTTCTGTCTCCGCGGATTCTCAAAAAATATTAGACTGGGGAAGTAGAAATCTTGTACAATTCAACACCATCAAATCTCAGTCTTGCTTTCTTTCTCATAAAAGAAACACCAGCCCTAGACCCATCACAATGAACAACCAAGTTATTCAAAGTAACGAGTCATTTACACTTGTTGGCATTTCTGTGGATCGAAAGCTCAATTGGCACCAACAAGCCACATCAATTGCAGAAGCGGCTGCTAAGAAATTAGGTTTTCCATACCGGGCTCGCAAATACTTTTCCCTAGCTGATCTCTTCACCTTATATACTTCGCAAATAAGGCCAAACCTCGAATACTGCTCCCACATCTGGGGTGCTGCTGCCGCATCTACACTCGCTATCCTGGACTCCATTCAGAAGAGAGCTATATGTCTCACTGGTGACCCTACACCCACACAAAGGCTGGCATCCCTTGCCCACCGACGTGCCGTTGGTGACCCCTCTCTTTTTTATAGATATCTGCACGGGCACTGCTCAGAGGAGCTTTCTTCCATAGTTCCTCCACCTGCTGCCCCCGACAGATCTACCAGGGTAGCAGAGCGAATGCACCCTATAACTGTCCAGGTCACCAGACATAGAACATCTTGTTATGCCCGCTCTTTTGTCCCGAGGACAAGTTGTGGAATTCCTTGCCGGCACATGTTTTTCCTTTTCCTCCGAACCTCCAAATGTTCATGTCCAGAATTAAGAAGTTGCCTCTTTCCTCCTTGTCGACACCCACGGTACGATAGTATTTAGGCTGTAAGCTCTCGTGGTGTGTTGTTGAAATAATTAAAAAAAACGTGCTTTATAAGAGTTGAAATTGTTTTTTTCATAGATTAAATGGCTTTCTGCATACCCTTGATTAGTAGACTCAGCCATAGTCAAACAACTCAAAGACAATGTGGAAATATCAAACGAAACAAAGTACTTATTGGAAAACATCAAAAAGTCACAAAGCAACATTGACAAATAAGGTGACTCAGCCTACTAATTTGCTTTTCATTAATATTGGGTCCATGCCTCGATAGCTATTTTTGCAGATTAATTGAAAACGGTAAAATATACGAAGAAAAACGCAAAATATTATAAAAAAATAGAAACTTTGTCTGCCTGTAAATAATAAATATTGCATTTTTGACCATTCGTCTATTGACTTTTTTTTTCTTATTTTGCATAGTACTATAACCCACTCAAATATTTGCATGATGTTATGTTACACCCTGTATACAGCACCAACTACTTTGCTCATAGAACAACGACGGCTCAAGGTAGGTACTTCTAAGCGGCCAATACCCCAAATCCTTGCATCTCTGATAGACACCTACAAAGAACAAGCTCCTGGTAATCCAGGTATTTTCGCCAAACTCAGTACCATGTACCAAAGGAAACTAAGTCATGATCAGAAAATTTAAAAAAACACACAGCCAAAGAGCGTATGTTTTTCGTCAAGCCCGTTATAGAGTCACAAGCCCCTTCTTTTGTATTAAACTTACATTTTGAGAACACCCACATGTCAGCAGAAACAGCATTGATTGGAACTATACAAAAGAATTATACTACCGTTTTACCATATGCTTGAAATGATATATTCTCAATGCAATAACAGAAGTATCAATACGCAGTACGCTGAATTACGAGAGCGCTTATTTAAACATTTGCGGGTCCAAGCTTCGGAAGGGGAGAGCGAACCCTCACTGGACACTTGCTTTTCTGCCAATCTTGCTATTTCAAAGATTTTTATTTATCTTTCCATAATGTCAGCATGACGCAAGTCTTTATTTCAATAGAATACAAATGGCTATTGCACACACATAGAAATACTACAGACTCTAACAGCAAACTAAAACCATCGATTATATGACTACAGGAGACACAAATGCTTCTGGAGAAGATTTTTAGCAATAGGTTTATATGGGTTCTTAAAAGCGGTAAACGAAATGTTAATAGGCGAGTTCACCAAGCTTCAGTAGCTGCCAGCAGCTCCATTGTTATGTTAGAAAATGTTGACAAATGTTAACATTTTGTCAAATTTTTTTTGATATAACAATGGATCTGCCAGCAGTGCTAGCCCCTGGTGAGCTCAACTAATGACTAGGTGCACACTCTATAGGTATACGAAATAATTTACCAAGATATAAGCCACAAATCCATATATGTAAAGACATTACTGTAAATATTATGCTAGACTACAAAAATATTCAAGAGAATAAATATGCTTATAACCTATAACCGTTAATGCGCATTACTTTCAAATTTAAAAAAATCATTTGTGTTTACCTTATTGAATAGCAGTCGACACAATTTATCACAATTGACCTTAAACAGCAGAAAAATATCTCAGATTGAAACTGTTGGTAATGGTAAAGCTTTTACATATTGATAATAGTTTGACCAGATAGAACAATACTAATATTACGATAATTCGGTAATATGATGGTTCTATAGTTCTATACGTAATGGATTAAAATCGAAGGCAGCACGAAAGCCCTGATTGAATTATTTCAACTTCTTTCGCAATTTCAACTAACTGTAAAATTCGAATGTAGCTGTAAGTTTAAAACCATTCTGCAAATACGCTAATACCAAAATGAGTGCTCATGCTGTCTGTAATTTACGTGATTCGTATTACACGAAGTAGCGCTATTATTTTTGTATTATAAAAAGCTGAAAAGCCCGCTGAAATATGCTGTTCATTACGTGAAAGGTTGCATTTTAATAAAATGCGCACGTATATATTCAAGTAGTCCAACAGCAACATTTCACATATTGGTTTATTATCTGTAAACATTAGTTGAAAATGTTTCAACTACATATTAGGTTTGTGTGTTTGAGTTAATGTTTTTAAATTTTAAATCTGAATTAAAAAATAAATGCATTTCGTTAATTAAACAAGTTCAGGCAAATACGTCATGGGATGCGAATTTTATTAAAGTTGTCAAATCGCAAAAAGTCAGGACGCAGCAAATGCGTTATGGTAAGCAATATTCATAAAAATATTTTTAACAATAAATATGTCTTTTTTTCATGAAAGCAGGCTTCAAATTTGGCCACCCTATATACTAGAAACAATGTACAATATTTTATAAAATAAGCTTATACGTTCTACAAACAATTAGGATATATTAAGAACGTGGCCGAATATAACGTATACACCGCTTGCCTAGTGGAGAAATAAATTCACAAACAAAAAACAAAGAAAATGTTAGCGAAATCAACGACATTTAGCAGAGATAGAGTTAAAAAAAACTTTGTTTCTTACCATTTGAACCTCGAATCTCGAGGGATCTAGCTTTTTTTTAGTCCAATTTAAAACTAACATTTTCGACAAAAGATACTTTAAAAAACTTGCTAGATAACCCAAAAGACAATGATAATACAGTCAAAATGTGATGAATTTTGAAATAAGTTGTAAAGGTTGTGTTCTTAAATACGTCGAACAAAGATCTATTGGAATTAGATTCCAAGAACACTTAGCACAATTACGATACGCTACTACAGATAGATCTTCTGTTACCCGACATATTTGGGATAATAATCACCACGTAAATGAGGATAATCTAAAATTTATAAAAAATGACAACCAGGACAGCTAAACGCCTTAGAAAGTATATATATATATATATATATATATATATATATATATATATATATATATATATATATATATATATATATATATATATATATATATATATATATATATATATATATATATATATATATATATATATATACATATATATATATATATATATATATATATATATATATATATATATTGTGTCGGCCACTGGGTTTAAATTAGTCTAAACTAAATTGACACATATGATCTGACGAAAAAATGGACTGTATGCGAAAACTAACGACTACAAATAAATCAAATGTAATACCTCGAGTCCGTATGAAGCAAACATATATACATGTATTATAAATATGATGATATGATATAACAAAGAAAAACTTACCGGTCAACTGCGGTTTGACTTCTAGGTAAATGCTTCCAGAAAGGAAAGGGATAGACTAGTTAGGATGTAAGGAATCTGGAGGCACTAACAATTCAATTAATAAAAAATATGTCGACTAATAAAACACACATATATACATCTGCAGTTTCGAGAGAAAAAAAAAGTTAGTAATATTTCTAGTAAAACTGCTTAAGACGTCTACAAAACGACTCTTCTTGGCAGCTTATCGCCCACAGGTACGATAAGATAATTTTGAACTTCAGTTTAATTCAGAAACAATACAGGGGTTGCCATCTGTCTCTCGATAAATCAAAATAAAAATTATTCTAGCCAAAACTACTATTTAAACATAATTAACGGAAATATATCGCACAGCGGCGCCAACATATATATATATATATATATATATATATATATATATATATATATATATATATATATATATATATATATATATATATATATATATATATATATATATATTGCTAAATATAGTAATAAGAAAAAGTGCATCAATCTGGCACCACCGCCTATGGGTAGCCTAAGAAAGGTTGGTAAGCTCGTAACAAACAAACATTCGGCTAGCGGAATAGCTGGTAGTCGACATAACCCAGAACACATGGAGACTTAACCTCAACAAACATCAGGCTAATCGGTACATATCATAACAACACACTTATCCTCAACAGTCAGATAGCGGGAGTCGATATGTAACACGTGTGTGCCAACATAACCTCAACAACCAATCAGATAGCTGGAAATCGACAAACACATGGAGACCAAAACTGATTGCCGCCATCTTGGAACATTTGACGTCATCTGACAAGTGACAGCCCGACAGGTCAGATGACAACAAACACATGGGAGACCAAACCTGATTGAGGCCATCTTGGAACATTTCACGTCATCAGACAGGTCAGGTGACAACTTACAGCTGACAGGTCAGGTGTCAACTGTCAACCTCACATGCATGCGCGTGACGTCATATATATATATATATATATATATATATATATATATATATATATATATATATATATATATATATATATATATATATATACTTTCGAAGGCGTTTAATTGCCCTGGTTGTCGAATATTTTTTATTAATATTAGATTCGCCTCATTTACGTGGTCATTATTATCCCAAATATGTCGAGTAAAGGAAGATCTATCTATAGTATCTTACCTTAATTGTGCTCAATATTTTTTAAATCTAATGTTTTCCTACAACTTTCAGTTGATCTGAAACCCACTAATATTCTGACGGCCCTCTTGTGCATTAAAAATACATTACTCTCAACAGATGAGTTGCCCCACAAACGTGCCCCGTAAATGAGCACCTATGACAGTGTGCAAAGTATGCTATCTTTACAGCCTCCTCAGTACTGAACTGTTTTGCTGTTCTCACTGTATATATTGCAGTGGACAACTTTTGTATTACATCCTTAATGTGGCTGCTTCAAGTGAGTCTATTGTCAATTTCGGTGCCTAAAAATTTAAGACCTTAAACTCATATGTTCTGTCAAAGCTTAAGTTTTGCGTTTCACCACCATTCAACATAAATTTATTATTATCTAATGACTTTTTGACGTTTCCTCTCTTACGTGCTCCTTGAACCGCTGTAATTAGGAATGATGCATCATCTGCATAGAGATCGGTGCAAACTGTCTCATATGGTACAGCTAAATCATTAACATAAGTGAGAAACAGAATGGGTCCCAGTATAGAACCCTGCAGCACCCCAAAAAAAACTGCATCTTCATCTGAAAAATGTAAATCCAAAAACACTGCTTGCTATAAGTTTAGGAATAGTAAGGACTAGGACCTTCGTAAGTTTAATGTATTTTTATTAAGCGCCCAAACCCCTAAATTCAGTTGTTTTTGAATTTATAAAGATAATTTTTATAATATCTCGTACTAATAGCGTCCAATTTTTATGAAAATTCACTAATATCTATAATCTTTGCTGCGCTTAAAATTTTAACAATGTTACTTAACCGCAAAACGGTTTGTTATTTAAATGTTGCAAATAAATTCAAAACATAAAAAGGTCTTTTGTTCAAGTATGAAAATAAAAGTTATGCAAAAAACTCCAGCGAGCTATTTCGCAACATTATCATACAAAAGCTATATGGGAGATTTATAGTTTATTCATGTATATGGATTACATACTTGGCGGTCAGGTTAATAGCCCCAAAAAGTATGTTATACATGGGCTGAGCATGTGGCACAGACAACTAATGCCGATGTTGTCAAATTTATTATTGGTTATATTATGTTATGTTGAAAACTTCAGTCAATTAATTTGCATAGACATTACTAGAGTTTATAGCTTAGAGCGACCACTATTTGAAATATGTCACCGTCTAACAAATCACGACCCTGCTGACCGTATAGCGAAACAATTTGAGGAGATATTATATGAAAGTCAGACCGCTATGGGACTTTTTTTGTTATATTAGATATATAAGTTTGAGAGTAAAATGTAGCCTCTTCAAATATGATCGTACTATATTATTTGGGACCCGAAAAATTACAATATAGTATTAGTACCTTCAGTCAATTTACTATCTACCCTGCTAATTAAGCATTGAAAACCCAAAACACCACAACGCATTTAAAAAACCGTACGGTCGGTTCACTATATATATATATATATATATATATATATATATATATATATATATATATATATATATATATATATATATATATATATATAACAACACACCACGAAGGCTTACAGCCTAAATACTATCGTACCGTGGGTGCCGACATGGAGGGAAGAGGCAACTAGTTAATTCTAGACTTAAAGGTTTGGAGGTTCGGAGGAGAAAAAGAACATAGCCGGCAAGAAATCATAATAAGATGTTCTATGTCTGGTGACCTGAACAGTAAAAGGGTGCATTCGCTCTGTTTCCTTGGTAGATCTGTTGGGGACAGCAGGTGGAGGAACTATGGAACAAAGCTCCTTTTAGCAGTGCCCGTGCAGATATCTATAAAAGAGAGAGAGAGAGAGAAAGAGAGAGAGAGAGAGAGATCACCAACGGCACGTCGGTGGGCAAGGGATAGCAGCCTTTCGGTTCGTGTAGGGTGACCGATGAGACGTATACCGCTCTTCTGAATAGAGTCCAGGATAGTGAGTGTAGAAGCGGCAGCGGCACCCCAGATGTGGGAGCAGTGTTCGAGGTTTGGCCTTATTTGTGAAGTATATAAGGTATAGAGATTAGGTGGTGAAAAGTATTTGCGAGCCCGGAAGAGGAAACCTAATTTCTCAGCAGCCGCTTCTGTAATTGATGTGACATGTTGGTGCCAATTGAGATTTCGATCCACAGAAATGCCAACAAGTGAAAAGAACTCACTAATTTCAATAACTTGGTTGTCCATTGTGATGGGTCTAGGGCTGGTGTATCTCTTATGAGATAGAAAGCAAGACTGAGATTTGGTCGAGTTGAATTGTAAAAGATTTCTTCCCCAGTCTAATATTTTATGGAGATCCAAAGAGGCAGAACCCTACATCAGTCTGCGGTTCTCATCTAATTGGTTTAAAGAGACCGGCTTAGAATATAGTATATTTGAGAGGAGGGTGCTGTCGCCCGCGTAACTGTAGACTGGGTTGGATGTGCCAGAGAGGAGGTCATTGATGTGGAGAAGAAACAAAGTAGGAGCTAAAGCTTAACCTCGAGGGACTCTTGCATTAATTGGATACAGTTTACAGGAAAGGCCATCCACGACAACAGAAATACTACGGTGGGAGAGAAAATTTGCTAACCAAGTTAGCTTAACCAGAGGATGAAAAATTATAAACATTTAACGACTACAACTGTGTTTATATTCTATGTATGGGTACTAGGCCTAAACAAGTGAGGATGGTTTAAACACACAAACTTTCACTGCTGATTTACCACAAAATTCTCTCTACCCGAATTTGCTTATCATCATTTCCATGCTCTTTTTGTCGGCATGTCTTGTAAAGTGGTCAATCAATAAACTGCACATAAGCGACGATGCCAAATTCATACAACTTTATAATTCTTATATTTAGTACAATATATGCTTTCGAAAGCCTTTAGTTTTCGTGGCTGTCTAACATTTTTGATTAATTTTCAGTTTATTTCTGAAATATGTCCGGCCGCGCAAAATCTATTTCTAGCACCGTGTTTTAGTTGCGCTAAATGTTTTTTAAATCTAATTTCAATAAATATTTTTGTCTGCTTGGCGTATTTAAGCTCACAACCTCCATCACCTATTTCTTGGCTCGCCGACATTCTAACGGGCCTATCCTTTTTTTAAATAATCTGTTCATCAAAAGGTCCGCAATAAGTAGAGATAGGTGGTTGGCCATTTTCGTGCCTTGGTCTAGGTCACAAAACTCATTGATTTAAAAAACATTTTGTTTAATACAAAGATGTGTTAAGGTTAAGTATTCTTCGCAGACCTCTTCATTTGTGTTATTCGTTTTTAACAACTGTTATAAATACGTTAGTGTTGGTCTCGCGGTGATGCTAGGAAACAAAGAGGTTACATTAAATGTGTTGTAGTGATTTTGTTTCTCCAAGTGTCTTTATCAGTGCTCACCACAGGTTCAGATCCTCACTTAGTATCTATGTTGTGTCAAATACTATTAAGAACCAACAAAATACTTATCTGCTTATTGACAAAGGTACTCTAAATGTCTAGATTAAAATGCAGGAGATCACATTGTCTAATGTTATGGAAGTCAGGCGCACCTTATTTTTCTTTAAGGCAGGTCATCATAGTTACTAGATTTGGTTACGTACACTCGTTCTTTTATCTAACATCAAAAACCTTAGTCGGATAATATCTGGAAAACAAAGTGACCATTCAGTCGGTCCATGGCATTCAGTTTGGTGACCAGGGAATTAATTATGAATAAAATGCCTCAGTCGCAAATACTAACACGGAAGCATTCCAGTTTGCTGAAAAAAGGCTTATTTACGGCAACAACTGCACGAAATATTTTTAGGAAAGCATTAGATTGAAAAAATATTTAGCACAATTAAGGTAAGGTACTATAGATAGATCTGCCTTTACCCGACATATTTGGGATAGTAATCACCACGTAAATGAGGCGAATGTAAAATTAATAAAAAATGTTCGACAACCAGGCCAGTTAAACGCCTTCTAAAGTATATATATATATATATATATATATATATATATATATATATATATATATATATATATATATATATATATATATATATAGGCCAGACTTGAAAAGGTCGAAGCTCACAAAACGATTCTACACAATCCCAGTCAAGAAAATCGTCAAGCATTTAACGACGCAAGAAACCGCTATGTCCGCATTCTTTCTGAGGCAAAAAACTCGTTTAATAACCACATTAAAAACAAAGTCCTTTCAAGCTCCAACGGCGGCAAACCCTTCTGGACTCTTGCTAAATCTATTGGGAATAATTTCTGCAAAAGCACGTTCCCACCTCTTGTCTCAGGGGATAAAATTGTTTCTACCGCCCTGGGCAAGGCTGAACTTTTTGCTTCGTTGTTCGCCGGCAATTCTACTCTCAACCCACCTCCAAATGTTCAACCACCAACAGTCCCCAATGTCGCGCATAAAATGACGGATATCATTTTCAAAACTAAAAAGGTACGAAAGATGCTCTCTTCTCTTAATACCAAGAAAGCCTCTGGCCTTGACGAGATCCCAGCAATTGTTCTCAAAAAATGCGCACCAGAGCTTGCTCCTGTCCTGACTCGTCTGTTTCAGATATCTTATAATAAAGGCATATTCCCTAGTAACTGGAAAACTGCTCGAGTACAACCCATCCCCAAGAAAGGATCCAAAGCGCTTCCTAGCAACTTCAGGCCTATTTCTCTCCTTTCAGTCGTCTCTAAAGTGATGGAAAAGTATATAAACACCGAATTACTAAAATTTCTTGAAAAACACAGTCTACTCCACGACCTCCTTTCCTTTGTCACCCATTCTTAGAACAAGTCTATGGAACAACACGGTGAATCCCAGATTGTTGCTCTAGACATATCAAAAGCATTCGACCAGGTCTGGCACGCAACGCTGCTTAATAAACTTCCGGCCTATGGCCTACCACCAAAACTTTGTACCTGGACAGCAGATTTCCTCTCCAACAGGAGCATATTTGTTGTTGTGGATGGCCATTCCTCTAAACTGTATCCAATTAATGCAGGAGTTCCTCAAGGTTCAGCTTTAGCCCCTACTTTGTTTCTTCTCCACGTCAATGACCTCCTCTCTAGCACATCCAACCCAGTTCACACCTACGCGGACGACAGAACCCTCCATTCAAATATACAATATTCTAAGCCTGTCTCTTTAGCCCAATTAGATGAGGATCGTAGACTCATGGAGGGTTCTGTCTCCGTGGATCTCCAAAAAATATTAGACTGGGGAAGTAGAAATCTTGTACAATTCAACCCCACCAAAACTAAGTCTTGCTTTCTTTCTCACAAGAGATTCACCAGCCCTAGACCCATCACAATGAACAACCAAGTTAATATAAGTAATGAGTCCTTTTCGCTTGTTGGCATTTCTGTAGATCGAAATCTTAATTGGCACCAACATGTCACATCAATTGCAGAAGCAGCTGCTAAGAAATTAGGTTTCCTCTTCCGGGCTCGCAAATACGTTTCACCAGCTAATCTCTATACCTTATATACTTCACAAATAAGGCCAAACCTCGAGTAATGATCCCACACCAAAGGCTGCCATCCCTTGCCCACCGACGTGCCGTTGGTGACCTCTCTCTCTTTTATAAATATCTGCACGGCCACTGCTCAGAGGAGCTTTCCTCCATAGTTCCCCCACCTGCTGCCCCCAACAGATCTACCAGGGGAACAGAGCGAATGCACCCTTTTACTGTCCAGGTCACCAGACATAGAACATCTTGTTATGCCCGCTCTTTCGTCCCGAGGACTTCCAAGTTGTGGAATTCCTTGCCGGAACATGTTTTTCCTTCTCCTCCGAACCTCCAAACCTTCAAGTCCAGCATTAACAAGCTGCCTCTTTCCTCCTTGTCAACACCCACGGTACGATAGTATTTAGGCTGTAAGCCCTCGTGGTGTGTTGTTGAAATTAAATCATTCGTCACCGCAGTACCTGCAAAATAATATGAATAGAATTGTGGATATAGGATATTTCTAATTATCCTCTGATGACGCTAACTTGGTTAGTGAAACAATCGTCAGGTTGTTTTTTTTTTTGGTGGGAAATTGTGTTTTCCAATTCTGGTTATCTTGGATTTTATATTTCTGCGGACTCTCCTGTCCTGGATACTTATCAGCTGCCCTTGTGTTGATACTTGTGTTTAAGTTCAGAGTTGCTCAATTTCTGTAGAAAAACACTTGAAGTTGAGGGAATACCTGCGATCCCGGTACTGTACGTATCACAGTGTGTTTGATATGTACATGATAATTTAAATAAATTTCCAATGAGTAATCAGGGACACACTTTTCATACCCGAAATAAAAATAATCTGAGAACACCATATCATAGGCTGACACGAGCACAACAAGGAGTCGACTCTTGGGGTCCCAAGCTGTATAATAAATTACCCGCTGAACTACAGAGTACACCGACCAAGGCAGTCAAACGGATCCGTCTAAAAACACCAATCTACAAAATTGTTGAAAAAAGTCAAATATCTCGAAAATTTTGAGAAGAATGATATAACATATTTGTGAAACCTGCCATAAAATTTGACGGGCAATCTATGAATGAAAATTTAGAATTTCAACGCTCTTACTACCTCCCGCAACTTATTCTACTATTTTAACAAACACTCGTCCTAAAAAATTCGACCTTATCGTTAAAATAATAAACAACATAATTTGACATTAAATCATGGGTACCTAAATAATTTGGTGTGTTCGTTAAATAAACATATTGAAACACGTATAAACTGATTTAGTATTTTACCGATATAAACGCCAGAACGGCTATATATCAGCTGGTTACATTATAACACATTTAAACCGTATAA
Source organism: Tillus elongatus (assembly GCA_964006375.1). Classification (NCBI taxonomy): domain Eukaryota; kingdom Metazoa; phylum Arthropoda; class Insecta; order Coleoptera; family Cleridae; genus Tillus; species Tillus elongatus. The sequence continues at coordinate 30,170,567 of OZ023265.1, forward strand.
AGAGATAACAGCGCTAGCGTGGCCAAAACTGTAAATGTTATAGTTGGCAATTCAGGACTGACCATTAGAGAGGACGTTTATATTTTTTTCATGAATCCGCTGCCGACATAACCCAATTAGTACGATAAGTAGACAGCATAACAAAACATACCGTTGCCATACGAACGTATTTTCATAGTGAAAGGGGAAAACGAAAGTGCCGGTGGCCCATGCTCAGCCACAGAAAACCGCAAAACTAAAAGAGATTGTTCCGGCTGTTTAACCCGGAGCCGGTCGCTTCCGGTCCCCACCCGGATCCTGTCTTCCGGACCCTGACAGTGTGAGAACTCCACTATATATTCTGATTTCTAAGCCTCACTCATATGAATTTATTAGATAGATTTGAAGCTAGCTCCAGCATATCCGTGAAGAATAGACGCTATAAAAGTTACGAGTTCTTTGCTTTATTGTTTTTATTTTGTTTGGGGACTATAAAAAGATTCCTGCACGCCAAATATAGATATATTAGTTCAACGCAACTTTAGAATGGAAATCTTTCGTCAGGAATTTCATAACATAGAAAGGTAAAAAAATGAAATGTATTCAAAATGCATAACGAAATTAATCTTTTTAGCGAATTTTTATACAGGATGGCACATTGAGAACGAAACAGACCGATTTGCGTCCAGATACACTTTTTAAGAAACGTTGAAACAGATCACTTTTAATATTCAGGAGGACATATTTTGCCATAAAACTCAACTTTGTCACATCAACTCCTTAAGAGTGGTGATAGTAACCCTTATATTTTAATTAGGGAACATGATCGAGTGTTACATCATTTAAAAGCTCTTTCTTTTCTGAATGCAGCGCCCTAATTTTTTTGGAAGTTTTATCAACTCGTTTAAAAATTATTCACAGATGGAGTTGCAAAAACGTATTTCATCGATTGTGATAAGAAATGCACTAGTTAGTCAATTTTTCGTTAAAAAACAAAAAAAAAAACAAAACAAAACGTTCAAAAATGTTTATTCAGTTAAGTAAGTGTTCAAATTGTTGACCATCAGCTTCCATACAAATGTACAAATTTTGTTCAAAACGAGGTCTGACATTCTGGAGCATTTGTGATGTTATTAGACGGCATTCTTCAACAATGCGTCGTCGTAATTCTTCCAGAGACTCCGGTTCTGTTGCGAAAATTCTACTCTTTAAATCGCCCCATAGAAAGAAGTCAAAAGTAGTTAAGTCCGGTGATCTAGGGGGTCACTCAATAGCACCTCTACGCCCAATCCATTGATTTAGAAACTCTCTGTTCAAAAGCTCCCTAACACGTTGTGAAAAATGCGGAGGAGATCCATCTTGTTTAAACACTAATTCCTTTTCTTGATAGCAATCATCATTTTCAACAATGTCAATTAGTAGAAGGTAAACGATATCTTCTAGTAACTCCAAATACGTTTCGCCACTCAAATTGCCATCAAGAAGAATTGGTCCGATTAAACGGTCTCCAAAAATTGATCCAATCCAGACATTCAATTTCTGTGGAGTTTGAGTGTGAACTTCGTGAAAATTTCTTGGATTATTATCAGCCCAATAACGACAATTATGACAATTGACTGTAGAGTTTAATAAAAACGTACACTCGTCTGAAAAACAGATATTGACAGAAAACTCCAGCCGCCGATCAACATCATCTTCATTCAGTTGTTGTACAAGATTAATTTATACGGGTGAAATTTATGATGTTTCAATATTCGCTGATGTTTGAAACAGTGGCCAATTTTCTCGTGCGCAAAGTTGGGTCTGCAGCAATTTGTCCTAAAACTTCAATCTCAGTAGTCTCATTTCTAACTGGAAATTCACGTTCAAGATCCCGTTTTTTGTTGGCTACTGAACCACTTTGTGGAAACTTTGCAACTAACTCCAAAACGTATTTTCTGTTAACATGTCTGTTAAACAAATTTGCGGTACGGTTGGCACAGTCATCGTTTTTGAAGAAAAAAGATTAATTATTTCAACTCTTTCTTCTACAGAATACACCATTGTGAAACTAATTTTCGGTAGTACTATCAAGTATCAAACTGACCGATAAACTGAAATAATAAACTGAATTTCTCTCATTCCGATAATAAATGTTCTGATAGTCAATTTTTTGTTAACAAACCAACAAAACATTGACTATCAGCACATTTCTCATCGGAATGAGTGAAATGCGTTTTTGCATCTTCAACTGTGTGAATAATTTTTAAACGAGTTAATCAAACTTCCAAAAAAATTAATGTGCTAAATTCAGAAAAGAAAGAGGTTTCAAATGATGATCGACCCATGCTCCCTATTTAAAATATAAGGATTGTTATCACTACCCTTAAGGGGTTGATGTGACAAAGTTGAGTTTTATGTCAAAACATGTCCCCCTCAATATTAAAATTGACGTGTTTTAGCGGTCCTTTAAAAAAAAATTCTCTGGACGCACATCAGTCTGTTTCATTTTCAATGCGCCACCCTATATAAACAATGTGTGGTGTGGTGGCGCATTTCTGCGGTAAAGCTCAATATTAGTGTTATTATTTACAATACAAAAAATATGTAGTTACAAAAATTACGGAGAATCACAGGCAGGATGTTTAAAATTATTTGTGATTATACAGGATGTCCAATATCTGCAAGACAAAGCAAACATACTTTTCTAAAATAGAACACCATGCATACTACCTAATTCTTGGACCTCTTTTTCAGTTTTGAATCTAATTTGTAAAAGTATATTTTTAGCTACAGTGCTTTTTTTTCAAGATATTTTGATTTAAACAAATAAAATTAACCTGCAGCTTGTAAATGTCGTTATTTTACCGATTATCAAACTTAGAGGCTCCAATTTGACATGCTACTCGTCGATAGATAACATCACGTTGTTGTAATATAAACGATGTGTTTACTTACACAAAGCGTTCGTAAATAGCGATTATAGTTTGGCACATTCTAAGTCCGAACACTCATTTTTTTTTCAAATGGAACAACCTGTATTTTATGTGCTAAAAAGCAACGCCTCATCTTTCGCTTCAACCTTTGTAAAGTGCTCAACATGTTAAAAACTCCTAGCTCTTGTATTATTTACATTCATATTCACATACCATGATTTATAAGAGCAATACGAGGTAAAATAATATGTCACTGAGGAATGACAGATAACATTTTTTGTATTGTGAACAACAACGGAAAAAATGAGCTTTACCGAAAAAATGCGCCATCCTGCATATGGGTATTTTAAAGCAATTTTATATATTAATATAATTTTACTTATAAGGTTGATTCCGAGTTCTTTTTTTACCAGTAAAAATGTTGTTATTTTATTTTAGTGAATTTTCTTCAAAAAAATTCACTAATGAGGAGATCCCGACTTTTTAATTTTGAAAAAATTAATATATATATATATATATATATATATATATATATATATATATATATATATATATATATATATATATATATATATATATATATATATATATATATATATATATATATATATATATATATATATATATATATATATATATATCACACCGATAACTCAAAGAGTAATGGACTGAATTTAATAAAATTTGATAAGTGCCCTCCTTTTGTAACTCGCTTGGACAAGTTTGTTAGCCAGGAAATGTAGACAACGTTTTCCAGAAAAATGTCGGGCTTTCTTTCGAAAAAGATTCACATCTCCGAGAATTAAAAATCGATGGTAACCAAATTTGGTACGCTCGTTTCTATCACAAAGGATATCCCTTGTGCCAAAATTCAGATATATAGATGGAAAGACAAAGAATTACATGCCGCTGATTAAAAAAAGTTGAAACGTCAAAATTGATAATTCTGGTAGTACGCATTAGCGCTCATTGAGTTAAAAATACGCTCGAAATGACCAGCAAGCTTCTAGATCTCTATCTCAGCCGTCATTTTTTTTAATTTCGTTAAAATACGAGAAAAAAATCAATTTTAAACAAAAGTTGTATGGTGCTATCTCAGTTTGCTATTAACCTAAAGTTCCTTGGCTAGGAATCAGTTTTTTCGGGAACATTTTAGGTTTATTTTTGGAAACTTTTTGTACATTTTCAATAAAAATAAAGTTATTTTGATGAAATATTGTACATTGTTTCTACTATATAGGTTATAGCTGCAACCCAATTTCATGCCTGGTTTCTTTAAAAAAAGACATATTTGTTATTAAAAACATTTTTATGACAATTCACTACCATACGTGCTGCGTCCAGTTTTTTTGTCATAAGCAGGTTTTATCTGTAAACTTTGGTCGAACAAGTAAAATCTGGCAACAAGCTTTAAATTATCACATCAGCGTGAACCTTGAAACCTGCTATGTCTTATAACACAAACACGAGGTTTTCTGGACTTTATGTAGCTAGTGGAAGTATTTCTAGAAAGCGATAAACCAGAAGAGAAACGCTAATATGTAAACAGAAGTTGAATTATGAGTCCCTTACTGTTAGAAAAGCTCTCAATGATTAGATAAGCAAACAATAAAAGCCAGGTGGAAGTTTATCCCTAAGGATTAGATAGCCTCTAGTTATGGGAACTCTGGGATGTCGCATCAAGCAGCAACGGGTTTGACGTAACTCGTTCTGTAAATGTGCCACTGAATTGGATTCGCTTGCGGAAGTTAGAGCCACGTCAGGCCGGAATCACTATGGCGACTGGTCAGGCGATTGATTTTGAATTTCCATATAAATTCAAACGTTTCCAGTTGAAGACTACTTTTCAACACTTTTCGCTTTAAGTTGACTGAATTGTCAAGTGAAAATACACGCTTAACTTTCATAAAATCGTTTTAGTTATTTTAGTGAGAAATTTTTCTGGACGGTTCCCTCCTTTTTCCGTTTCTCTTTTTGTCGAAGAGGTGCTTTAGTAGATTTGGGTTGAGGGTGGTTGATTAACATATTTTACAATACGCCTGGATCTTTTACTCTAATAGAGCTGGGGTTGAAATGTTAACCGCGACACTGGTTTTATCAGTGGGGCGTGAACGCGAGCTGAATGGGCTATATATTCACTACAATATTATGTAGCCTTAAAAGTGTTTCCAATTTAGACGCGATTGAAACTTTTAGTACTAACCATAATATAGAGAAAGAAAGTCGAAACAAGTGCGTTATGGTGGTGAAATTTCATATAAAGAATCTGGCATGCTTATAACCTATTTTTGTAACATAGAGATATAAAATTTGGTATGTATTTAATTTTTACAACGTTAACATATGTGCCAAACCTAGTTACTATAACTTTGTTATTTTCGGAGATAAAAGATTTCCCCAGAAAGAAACCTAGTCTGAGTTTCCTGGCTAAAGAATTTATTTAAGCGAATTACGGAAGAAAGGTACTTGCCAAATATCATCGAAATGAGGCTATGATTTTTTAGTTATTGGTGTGATACGTATATAGAAACTACATAGTGCATTAGTTATTTCCCTGGTTATACAATAATAATAAGAATGTCTATGGAATCATGTTTTCATGGCTCAATTAAAAAACATTAAAAATTTCGGGACGCAGCAAGTGCGTTATAGTAGGGAATTTTCATAAGAATTTTGCACTATTATTATACAGCATATTAGTAAAGTTAATACTTTAAACTTACACAGAACTTGATGATCGATTTTAGAGGTCCCAGTACGCGAAGGATTCTTTCGAAACTGTTACCACTGATATCTGCCTATTATCAAAAACATCTTGTGTTCTAATTCCTTTTGAGAAAATTTCCCAAAATTCAACTTTCCATGAAGCTACAGAATTAAATTTTGCTATATCTGTGGATAGTGCAACTCTATTTAAGAAACTTGAATTACAAATTTCATCAAAGTTATAAAAAAGATTTCCCGCAGGAAACTTAATTCATATTTAGAAAAGTAAAGTATCTGCCAATTTATAAACGTAGGGTTATAATCACCAGTATGATTTCTTTTTAGTCAACCTACTCAAACTGGTTTTTTCAATATCAAAAATAGCAAAATGTCTGCTGAAAATTGAAATTTCAGACTCAAGGGTGACTAAGTTATTCAGGCGTTTTACACAAAAGTGAGATCTTGTTCAAAACTTATGAAATCTGTGCATTTTTTTCTCCAAATGTCAAAATAACAGCTAAAAAAATTTCGAGACGTAGCAAGTGCATTATCGTAGTTAATTTTTGTAAGAGTTTTACATTATTAGTACGACATATTACTAGAATTACCACTTTAATTTTAAAGGAAGGTTGAAGATTGGATTAAAGGGCCTAATATATGCTCATTTGAATAATTCTTTCGAAAGTGTTACAATCGAAATTTTCCTATTATCAAGAAAAACCCATTTTAATCGTGTGTTCTCGCTCCGTTCGAGACAAATGCCCAAAATTGAATTTTGCTATGAAGCTAGAAAATTAAAATTTGGTATACCTAACTATCTAGGAACAGCAATGGTATCTTTGAAAAAAACTTGTATTACAAATTTTATTAAAACAACAAAAGCTTTCTAAAAGAAAAATTAATGCATATTTATAAAAATAAAGTATGTATCTGTCAAATTATAAATGTGACAGGTAGTTTTGTAACAATTAAAAGTTTTTCAAAAACCAATTATCTTCTTTTATATCAACAATTAGACGTTTAAAAATTTAATATATTGGTCCAAAAGTATAAAACTCAGCAAATATTGTTTCTGCCAAATCTTAAAGTTAATGAAATAAAACAAAAAGGTAATGTTAATCGTGCCGGAATAGAACACTCACCGGCCTTCAAGCACAAATTTTCAAATTCAACAAGCTTTATTATCTAATATAGTTTAAATACAAAAATATCTACAAGTTTAAATAAAATATGTTACAATGCTTCAGCTATAAAGCTTATACACTGTCGTCTAACTTAATCTAGTAACATTTCCTTATGTGGTAGTTTCTTGATTACTTAGGGTCTAACATTATCTATGTTTATTTTATTTATTATTATTATTATAATACAGGAAAAAAGCTATTGTAAATAAACCTTGTTTTCGCTTGCGTTTGTTTTTTCATTTTCAGCTACACAAAGATGTTTAGTTTTATTATAATATATCTGGGACTTATATTAACAATAATTCTATTATATTAAGACTAGATATAACAACCTATGTATTTCTACTTTAATCTATTAATTTCTGTATTTACAAACTGTGGTTATAATATGGTAAGTGCTAGAATTTATTGTTAATATTATTTGTTTTTTAGAACTAATTCAGAAAGAACGATAATCCTTGATATGAAGGTTTATTCATTGATTGTTTGTTGCCCTTACTTGGTGAAACTTGTCCATACTAGATACAGACTTGGAGACTACTTCTCTGGCTTCACTGTTGGTTTTTGTAGGTGAAGGACGTAGCCAGCGCATGAGCTAACTGGAGCAAGTGGCTCTTCGAATTCTGGATGTTCTAGGATGTTCTTCAATGCTTCTGTGACTATAGTTTCGCTGTCTGAGAATGCTGTCAAGCAGCAAAACTATAGTAACAGAAGCATTAAAGAACATCCTAGAACATCCAGAATTCGAAGGGCCACTTGCTCCAGTTAGCTCACGCGCTGGCTATGTCCTTCACCTACAAAACCCAACAGTGAAGCCAGAGAAGTAGTCTCCAAGTCTGTATGTAGTATGAAAGTTTATGTTTTAGTCGAAAATCTATAGTGTTTTGCTTATATTTTGCAATGTCTTGCAGAACAATGTTATTATCTAGTGATATGGAGTAAAATTTTTCTGCTTGTTCTTTGATTTTATCGCTGATAAGTAGAATGTTAGTAATTTTATGTGATTCACTAATTCTTATATATCTAGTTTTATTTGGGATCAATCTCAGGCATTCATTTTGATATATTTGTAATTTTTTGGTGTGAGTTTTTGCCGCACCGCACCATATGGGTGCTGCATAAATAAGCGTGGGTCGCATTATGGATTTGTATATAATAATTTTCTTACTAACAGACACCTTACTTTTTTTGTTATTTAGGGGATATAGTGTTTTCATGACACCATAAGCTTTCTGGATTGTTTTGTCAATATGATTTTAAAATGTTAGCTTTTCGTCGAGAGAAACACCTAAATATTTAACTGTCTAATTAATTTTAATTGTTTCCGAGTTTAGTTTGATAGGCTGAAATATTTTGTTGTTTTTATATTTTTTTCTGAATATTATGGCCTCGCATTTATTAGAATTTACTTAAATTTTCCAGTCTTTAAAGTACTCAGCTAGAATATTCAGGTGGATTTGGATTTGCTTTGATGCAACTATTGGACTAAAGGAATGTGCGTATATGGCCGTGTCATCAGCGAAAAGTGCCATTTGTGTTTTTTCAAAATGTGGAATACCGTGGTACTCCTGCATTTATGATTCTAGCATTTGATAAAGTATTATTGATTCTAACTCTAACTGTTCTACCCTTTAAATAAGAGTATAGCAGGAGTATTAAATGTTTTGGATAGTTAGCCATGATAAGTTTGTAAATTAGGCCATCATGCCATACTGCGTCAAACGCTTTTTCAATGCCCAGTGTTGTCATGACTGTAGATTTAACTTTATTAAAATTTACGCATATGTCGTTGACGATGCGTGCTATTTGTTGTGTTGTACTATGCTTTCTTCTAAAACCGAACTGGGTGTTTATTGTCGGATAGACGGAACATTCAATTTTATCTAGCCTGGTTGCGATTACCATTTCTGCTATTTTACTTAAGGTATTTAAGAGGCTTATCAATCTATAATTTTCCGGGCTATGGGGATTTTTACTTGGTTTGTTCATTGGTATGCAGACCGCTTCTTTCCATATTAAAGGAAAGTAGCTGTGCTTAATCATACTATTTATAATTGCTGTCAGCTTTATCACGGCTGTTCTAGGAATCCTTTTCAAGACGATGTTTTGTATAGAATCTTTCCCAGACGCCTTGCTGTTTTTGGTTCTACGTATAAACACAAGTTGCCAGTCGGACACATTCGCCACTCGGCTATTAGAGCTGCTATTGAGATGGTAATATTCGCGTACTCAAACCTGGATCCTTCCATGCTACATTTTCAGTCTGAAACTTTAATTGGGGCCGTTCATCAAACTACAAATAAAGCTACTCTATTTTAAAAATGTATTGAATCTCCCACTTAAAAAGCATTACTTTTTGCAATCACCTCATTTTTAATTTAATGTTATCTGTACTTTCGCGTAATAGCCTTATCATAGCATAGATAAAAAACAATTATTTATTAGTTCATTATGCTCACGACTGTGGCAATGACAGTGATATGGTATTGAGTGTTGCCATTGACAATAATGTTCTAGTATTCGGGATTTTACTGGCCGAGATTTGCCAATCGTTACGTTTTACCCCTGTTATTGTATTATCTGGTTCTGTAGTATTTTCAATCTACGCACGGCAGCTAAGTAGTCCGCCTTTGTCAGGCCTTGGACCTTAATCCCGTGTAGTGGTATCGACTCATGTCTATTAGATTTTATTTTTATTGGAGAAAGCTCCAAATTTTGTGAACCTTATTACTTCAAATATACAGCAGATGTTTATTTATACCATATGTAGCTAAACGTAAAGTCCCATTTAAGTTACCCTAATATTTTCAAAAATACAGGGTTTTAAAAATATTTTTCTTTATTTTTGAGGGAAAGAAATGTCCGTTATGGCTGATTGACGAACTCGTCCGCGACCTCAACAAAGTGAATATATGTGCCAAGTTTCATTTAAATCAGTTGAGTATTTTTTGAGTTATCGCTCGGATACATACATACTATATATATATATATATATATATATATATATATATATATATATATATATATATATATATATATATATATATATATATATATATATATATATATATATATATATATTTATTTATTTATTTTAGCAGACCTTGGTTTTGGGTCCTAAAGACCCTTCATCTAAAGAATTTTTTTCAAAAGCTTTTCATCGTGACCTCTATAATAGCGAATTTTTCCTAATGATAATTCGCTAAAAGGTAAACTTGTTGAATTAAGCTAAAATGAACCGTTTTCGAAAGATTTGCTATTCTAAAAGTCCCTGAGAAATGACAGACAATAAATATGGACACAAAACACATTTTCATTGGTGGGTGATAACACATGAACTCTAAACGACGGACGTTTACAATACTCAATCATTTTTTAATATTTGAATTGTAAAGGAAAAAACGGATGAATGAAATAAATAAATTTAATGTGAGAAATGTAACAAATAATAGTAAGATGAACTTATGACTATTAACTTTTATTATTGGGAAACTAAAGGTTGGTTTAAATGATTTATTATTTAGATATTGAATGACAATTTATCATAATAGGCACCACAAGCTCTATACAGTCGGATATATCTACTGACGCTTGGGAAGAGATTGTCTAATTAAAAAAATATATATAATAAAGGACGCTGCTGACGGTACCCTTCAAGTCTTAAAAATAGTAACAGTGAGTTATCGCTCGGATGGATATATATATATATATATATATATATATATATATATATATATATATATATATATATATATATATATATATATATATATATATATATATATATAATTTATATCTGCATGGGCACTGCTCAGATGAGTAGTTTTCTTTCGTAGTTCCTCCACCTGCTGCCCCCAATAGATCTACCAGGGGAACAGAGCGAATGCACCATTTTACTGTCCAGGTCACCAGATATAGAACATCTTGTTATACCATCTCTTTTGTCCCGACGACTTCCAAGCTGTGGAATTCCTTGCCGGCACATGTTTTTCCTTCTCCCCCGAACCTCCAAACATTCAAGTCCAGAATTAACAAGTTGCCTCTTTAGTATTTAGGCTGTAAGCCCTCGTGGTGTATTGTTGAAATATTTATATAAACATATAAAATTTTTAACGAACCTTGGTTTTGGGCTCTAGGGATCCAAATTCGCCCTCGTCTAAAGAACTTTTACCGAAAGCTTCTCATCGTGACCTCCCTATTAGCGAATTTTTCTTAATGAAAATTTGCTAAACCCCAATGTTATCACTGCTCTTAGAATATGATTTAGACATACTGATTTTCTATTTACGCAAAATCGTATTGTTTTAAGTCATTAGCTCCCAATTTTCATTTATAACCATCTTCTAATATGTATTTTTAAGATTTATATCGATGTTTTAAATATGTTAGGTAAGTCAAAAGTCAGATGTAAAGTTGTATAATGTCAACAAGGCTACCTACACAACAAGCACAAGCGACGAAGCGTAGAAATAATGCGCTTGTTAAGCTTCCAAGCAAGTTGCCGCTGTTAAAGATCAGCGGTGTCGTCTAACGTCAACCAGCTATCAAGCCTCTTGCAATCGCATGCCAGAATTTAGCGCTTATGAAAGCAAACATTGTCCCGGTATTAGGAAAGAAATGGGCCAGTGCTGACAATCTACAAAGTTGTTAGTTGATTGTACACCGTCTCCATCTATAACATTTTCTGTTAACTAGAGCTGTCGTGACGACATACTACCTGGTTCCGCACCGAGAGGGCGTCCCTGTCGTACATTTCACAATGTTCTACATTCTGGCATCTTGCAATAATACTTGTAACTTCCATTGTTTTAGTTTTTATCCACCACTTATATAAATAGCATAGCAGTACAGGTAACGTCATCTGTTTTTCTCCAAAATTTTAGATATTGCATTACAGAATCGGAAGTGATGTCGAGGATTATTTTAATTTTTTTTTAAATTTTTTTTCTTGGTTCAAAATACTTGAAAATTGGAACCCAACCACGCCTGTCTATGTTCTCTTAAGCTGTAGATTGTGGTTTCAATCACTTAAAGAATTTGGACGATATTGCGTTTTAAAAAATCTTTTTAAATTTTTTGTGAAGAAAATTTGGGCTTTAAGATCTGATGAACGAGCTCATCCAACCATTAACACTTACTAACGATAATTCCCAAATCTGGTTAAAATCAGTGAAGTATTTTTTGAGGTATCGGTTGGAGACATACATACATATATATATATATATATATATATATATATATATATATATATATATATATATATATATATATATATATATATATATATATATATATATATATATATATATATATATATATACATACATACAAACATATTATATAGCGTTTTTAACTGGCCATGGAAATGAGTCCCAGGGACCCTAATTTGCGCTCATTTGATGAAATTTTCCGGGAGTCCCACCATCGATACCTCTCTATTAGTGAATGTTATTAATGAAAATTTACGAAAATGATCATTAATATAGTTGGCATCTTTCAAGTTTTTATTAAGTTGCTTGCAGATATTATTCAAAAAATAATTTTTAAGGTTTGCTGACAGTGCCATTAGCAAAATTTCTGCGTACAGTGGGCTCAAATTATTTAGCTGAGCTGTTGCTCAATAAGGAAGGCATTTCTTCTTAGTCAGTTTCAATCTCTCTTCTCCCAGAAAATATACCAGTAAACAAACTGCGTGATCAGAATAATCAGGATAAGATCAACACGGAAGGAAATGGCTTGTGGCAACGTCTGATGAAATTGCTTTCATCTTTAAATTGATAACTTCCTAACATCACTGACTGAACATTATAATTGATACAACTTTACAAGTAAATAGAATTTACTGAAGCCTAATCTAAATAAAACTGTGTTCCAAACATAACAGACGATTTAATTTCAACCAGTTTACCCCGTTTTCCTGTGAGAACTTTGAGGGCAAATTGTTTGTTAATTTAGACCTAAAAACATTTGTTTGGTTAATTGCCGGGGAAAATATACAAACACATACGTTAAGTTAGTTTGCGGAGCTGATTCAACTGACGGAGCAAATAGCGTAACCGTTGTGACTAATGCAATGCTTAACCAAACAAGCTGGGATTTGTTATTTGTGTTTCATTCTGATTCTAACTCTTCTTTAGTTGTGGAAGTTAATAGTTTTTGTTTGTGCAAGAAGATATTATAGGATCTTGAAGTAATAAGAGTAAACTGTAAATTAAGCTACAACTTAATAATTCTTCTTTGTTGTGTAGCATACCGACCTAGCGAACGATAACTTTCGTAGCTTAGCAAATTTTAGCTAAAAAATCCGTACTGGAGCAGTTGCCACATCCATCTCAGAGTCACTTTTAATTCTAATGTCTTTAAATAAATAAATAAATAAATATATATATATATATATATATATATATATATATATATATATATATATATATATATATATATATATATATATATATATATATATATATATATATATATATATATATGAAGCATTCACAGGCCATTTAGGCCCATAGCTTGGTAATACATTTCCATTGCTTCCTATCCAGTGCAATCGTCTTCCAGTTTTGGACTCCTTTTTCTAGCAAGTCTTGTTGTGCTGCATCAAGCCATCTTTTTCTTGGTCTTCCCCTCTTCCTTCTACCCTCTGGATTTGACCAGACACACTTCTTCACCATTCTCTCCACACCCATTCGTTCTATATGTCCCAGCCACTGTAGTCTGCGTGCCTTAACCAGTTGAGACACCGGCGGTTCTCCATACATTTCATACACTTCCACATTTGGACGTCTTTCCCACATGCCATCTACTTTCTTGCCTCCGAAGATTCTGCGTAGTACCTTTCTCTCCCATATCGCTATTCTGTCCTCCAGTCTTCGGTTCATTGTCCATGCTTCACAACCATATGCCAAGGTTGGTCTTATCACAGTCCTATATACTCTGAGTTTCGCAGCACGCGAGATGTTCTTTGATCTAAGGAAGCTGTTAAGCCCTCCCGCACATCTGTTGGCTTTTGCTATCCTTAGGTTAATTTCTACCTCCTCATCACATCTATTGTCTACTAATACACCTAAGTACATGTAATTATTAACCTCTTCGAACTCTATGACTCTCTCCCCTCGCATTTTCACTGTAAAAGGTTCACTATTAGTCACTTTAGTCTTTTTAATTGCCATATACTTGCTCTTGTCCTTATTTATTTGAAGTCCCACACTGTCTGCTACTTCCACCAAACTTCTAGTGATACTTTCCAGCTCTTTTCTATTTCTGGCCAGTAACAATATATCATCCGCATAAGCAAGGCACTGATGACTCCTGTCAAACAAGCTCCCAGTTCTGTTTATACCACTCTCTCTTATCACTTTCTCCAGAACTATATTGAATAGTAACGTTGACAGCGGATCTCCCTGCCTCACTCCTCTTCTCACATCAAACTCTTCTGTCAGATTTCCGTTTACCCTTACTGCGCACGTGGTGTTACATAGTGTCATTATTACCAGTTTCACAATATACTCGGGTACTCTGAACTCTCTAAGTATATCAACTACTTTACTTCTTTTCACTGAATCGTAGGCGGTCTTAAAGTCGACAAAGATCATGTGTACTGGAATCTCGTACTCGTAACAGCCTGTCAAAACCTGCTTTAGCAGACATATCTGGTCAACTGTCGACCTACCCTTCCGAAAACCAGCCTGATATTCCCCTAGCAAAGGCTCTATATATTTTTCTAGCCGTTTCTTTATTAGTGTTGCTAAAATTTTGTAGGCCACATCTGGTAACGCTATCCCCCTATAGTTGGTGCATTCTGTTATATCTCCTTTCTTAAATAAAGTTACCATGATGGTCTTATTCCATTTTTTTGGCATTTCTTTTGTTTTCCAAATTTCTTTTATTAGCTCATACATCATGGCAACCAAAGCAGTCCCTCCGTATTTAAAATTTTCGGCCATAATGCCATTTTCACCTGGACTCTTGTTGTTTTTCATTGTTTGTATAATTTCTTCTATTTCTTGCTTCGTTGGATCTTCTGTAACTTCTTCCTCTTCATAAAACTCTTGATGACACTCTTTCAGTTCTTCTTCATCTCCATCATTATGCAGTTCTTCGAAATGTTCTTTCCATCTTCTGCATATGTCTTTATCGTTTCCAAGCAAATTGCCTTCCTTATCCTTAAAGAACACTGCTCTGCTTTGGTGGCCTCTTTTTATATCTTTCACGTCTTTGTAGAAGTTACGTATTTCATTTTTTTGATATTTATATTCAATATTTTTTATTTTGTCTTCCAGAAATTTTCGTTTCTGGGTTCTACACATATTTTTTGTTCTCTTTCTTTGTTCGTTATATTTTTCTAGGTTTTCCTCCGTTTGCGCCTGAAGCATTTGATGTCTTAATACTGCTCTTTTTTTTTTTAGTGCGGCTTTACATTCTTCATTCATCCAGTACTTTTTTATTTGTTTTCGTCTCTTTTCCAGGGTTGCTTTCGTTGCCTCAGTCACCGTCTTTTCTATCTTTTCCCATTTTTCTTCAATGCCGTCTGTATTCAGGAACATATCACTACTATAAGCTTTGTCTATTCTTTTCTTGTAGTTGAGGGCTATTTCTTCTTTTCGTAGATCATTAACATTGTATCTAGTTTCTGCCCTCCTTTTTTGTGTCTGTTTAATCGTATCTGGGAATCTTAAAACAGCCTTTACCAAGAAGTGATCTGAATCAGCTTCCGCACCCCTATGTGTTTTCACATTGGTGATTAGCCAAGCATGTTCTTCCTTTATTAACAAGTGATCTATTTGATTTGTTTTATTTTGTCCCGGTATCGTCCATGTTCCCTTATGTATATCTCTTCTTCTAAAGTGTGTACTCATTATTTTCATATTCTGTTCTATTGCTAAAGATATCAACCTTACTCCATTGTCATTACTCGCCGTATGTTTACTTTCACCTCCTGTTATTGACTTATATATGTCTTCATTGCCTATCTTTGCATTTGCGTCTCCCATCAAAATTATCACGTCATTTTTTGGTATATCTTCTAGCGTTTTTTCCAGCTCTTCGTAGTACTGATCTTTCACTTCTTCTTCTTTTTCTTCTGTTGGAGCATGCATATTTACAATACTAATCATCTTATCTTCTGCCTTAATTCTTATGGAACATAGTCTGTCTGACTTTGGTTTGAAACATTTAACTTTATCTTGTAGCTTTTCGCTTATTAAGAATGCGACTCCATACCTTCTCATATCACTACCACTTGTAAATAGGATATAGTTTCCAACCCTTTGTATATCATTTCCTTTCAAGTGTGTTTCCTGTAACGCCACTACTTGCATACTATATTTATTGACCTCCATAATTAGATTATTCAAAGCACCCTCTTCATACAAACCCCTTACGTTCCACGTACCCAGATTTAGATTCTCGGTTTTCGGTTTCACCTGGTATTTCCCTGTTTGGTTACTGTGTTCTTTATCTTTATTGGTATTTGCGTTTGCTCCTCTCGTGTCCCTATACAACTCCCTAGCCCTTATTGACATGCCAACATCTTTTTCCGTATACGTAGCCCTTTTCTTCGCCTGTTCAGTTCCCTTTTTCCACTCATTCTTGCCTAATTTTTTGTCTCATGCGTACCACTATTATATTCTACCTGTTTAACCAGGCCATTTTCTTCATCCCATTTCCAAAGCTGTCCCTCGACTATTAACTTCTTAAACCCAATCTTGACAGTTCTACCTTTGGCTCTTTCATCTTTTGCTACGTTTCTCAATTCGTTTTGAATTTTTCTCTCTTCCCTCGACATATCATCATTTATATACACAATCTCATTCTTGTAATTTTTTAATTTATATTTATTTCTCATAATTTCTATTTTCTCCTCTATTTTATAAAGTTCAACAAGACAAACCTTTTCACTGAGTCTCCTAGCTTGTTTTATTTCAACATTTACTTCTAAATTCTGTTTCAAAAAAATACCCATGTTCTCTTTTAAACTCTTTGCATCGTTTGTGTTCATTTTTAGCCCCTGTATAACTATATTCTTTCTTTTCTTCTCCTCTTCTAGAATATTTAATTTCTTTTTAATATCCTTTACCTCTTTTCTTAATTGATCATTTTCCATTTTCATGTTTTTATTTTCTTCTTTAATCACTTTCATCTCAGCTATAATTTTATCTTGTTTGTCTTCTATTTTGGTTATCTTCTCTGTTAAATCCGTTAGCATGTTTAACATTATATCCAACTTATTACTCTCGCTTTTCATATTTTTTTCTGGTGTTCGTGCCATTTTCTTACTTCTTTGGAAAATATCAGATATTGGAAAAGCCTTGCGTTTTCCCTCATCAGCAGAATAGTCTTCACTGTCACCCATCTTATACAACTCTCCTTACACTTTGCTGTTTAACGTGTTGCCTATCCAGACGTCGTCGGCGGCTGAATTATAATATCGGTTGTATTCTTTCAGCTTATCAATAAAGACACTGCACTCAACTTTGAACCTTATGCTCCAATGCCCCTAACCTTTAAACAGTACTTTAAATTCAATTTACTCACGGTGGCTGTGGTATTTATTTATCTTCTCAATTACCTAAGATCTCCTGCCAATGTTCACACTATCTAACTGTTTCTTGCACTTTTTCTTTACTCGATTCGGTCAATTTGACTTAGATATCGGAGTAAACATTTAACACATTAGCGCTCAAATCTTCACCATATTACTATGTATATATATATATATATATATATATATATATATATATATATATATATATATATATATATATATATATATATATATATATATATATATATATATTGAACCCACTTGCTCCACTCTTTCGACTTTTTCATTCGTCTCTGTTAGTTTCTCTCCTATCTCATTCTGATAACTCTTAACTTTCCTCTCTATTGCCGTACTCACTCCAATCATCCTCAGATATCTCTCATTCCCCACTTGCATAATACTACCTATCTCGTCTTCAGTTACATTCATTCTTTCCATGACACCCTGGCATTTTCCTTGTACTTTGCCCTCTACTTCGTCATTTACTTTCTGTATTAGCTCCCTTCTGACTGCTTGCACACTTTTTTCTAATTTATCTGTTATTATCCCTTCTATATTAACCAATCTCTCATTCACTTGCCTCATATTTTGCTCTTGTTCTATAAACTTTTCAGTCATACTTTCTTCTATCTTTTCGAGCCTGTCATTCATGTTCTCATTTATGCCATTCATATCCCCTTTCATACTTTGCTTCATATCCATTAAACATTGTATTACCATTTCGATGCTTGGACCAGTTTGCTTCTCTTTCTCAATTTCTTCGCTTCTAACATTCTCCATTCCACTCTTTCATCCGAATTCTCTCTCATTTCTACTTCAGGCACTCTCTCATCATTCACTTCCACATTTTCATGTGTCATGTCTTCAGGTACCTCCATTTCTTCTTCGTGTTCCGGTCGTCCTGCATCCCCACGATCATGTATGTCTTTTGACGTGCTCATTTTTCTTCCTCTAGGTATTTTCCCGACTTTCTTATTATGTTTTGTTTATTTATTTATTTATTATTTATTTTACTCGTGGACCTCGAAAGCTCCCACGTTTAGGCGACAATTGAAATAGCGTGGTTTCAATGAGTTCTACTGCCCCACGATTGGGCGTTAAATTGAAATAGTGATGTT
Organism: Tillus elongatus; assembly: GCA_964006375.1. Classification (NCBI taxonomy): domain Eukaryota; kingdom Metazoa; phylum Arthropoda; class Insecta; order Coleoptera; family Cleridae; genus Tillus; species Tillus elongatus. The sequence goes on from OZ023265.1 coordinate 30,189,018, forward strand.
TAGCTAGGGTTTTTAAGTTTAATTTCATATATAGAATTGATCTAGATTTAGTTTTTTAGTTATATTTTAGGCATCTTAGCTTTTATATATTATTTGCCTGTAAAGTTTAGTAAAATGTGTTGTAAATATTTTTCTTTTATATGATATGATTGACTTCTTTAGAAAAGAAACGTTCTAGGCACCTCTACTTTTAAGACATTACTGGAGTGTCTCTACTCAAAATGTAAGTACCTATTTTGATTAATAAAACAACAAATTCACTCTGGTTCACATCGGTCGGACCCCTTTATATGCCCTCCAATATGTTTCCTGCTCGTGCTGCCTTTCAAACCACCAATATTAGTTATACTAATTCTTTCTTCAATGCCTCGTTTGCTGCTACTCGTTTCCCAAAATCAATCAATCAATTTATTCATCAAAAATTTCAACCTGCCTTTTTTTGCTACCGAAAATTCCCCTCTAATAATCTAATGAACATTTTCTCATCTGTTTATTATTTTTTTCACGTAACCAGCGTAACTAACTAAATAAACTGCTCTTTCGGCCCTCTTCCAACTCAAAAATCATAACAAATTGCTAGACTCATCATCCTGAACATTATTTCCCGGGATACATAATTTCTCATTGTTGTTTCCTGACAGATTAGTTAACCTACAATTTAAATTTTCTGTCAGTTTGACATGTGGTTCTTATCTGTTAACCTATACTATAATTTTATGTGTCAGTTTGACATTTGTCCTAAAATGAAAACAGCTGATCTTATATCTAGGTTTCATGACATTTCTTAAAATTAGCAAACAATATCCTTACATTATCTAATTAAACTAGTCATACATTCCTAATGTTCAACACATTTACATTCTCTTGATTTAGAGTTCTTATATATATATATATATATATATATATATATATATATATATATATATATATATATATATATATATATATATATATATATATATATATATAATACACTTTATATTCTTTATATACGTTATATCACTTCCTGCAGTCTATTCTGTCTTTGATGATATAAGTTGCACTTGCTCATTATTCTTAAAACTAGCAACAATTTTGCAGCAAACACCTTAAACTATTCGAACAATCTCTATAAAGTAGTTTATACCTGCCTTACCCTATTTAAAATCATATATATATATATCATAATTTGGGAATCAATTTTGATATATATTTTGGGCTGCCAAGACATCGTACACACAAGAAGTAAGTTCTTGATTGTGTTAGGTTTAGTATGATTTGTTTTAAAGTGTGTTCATGTGTGGATGTTTACCTTCCCATTATAGATTACCATATCAATATATATATATATATATATATATATATATATATATATATATATATATATATATATATATATATATATATATATATATATATTGTATATTGTAATTGAATGTATTTAGCAAAGCATAAAAATAGTTTCCGAACATTAACGAATAGAAATATCAGATAAGGGTCAAACAGATTTTGCCTATAAGTAATTTTTTGTAATTAAATTTCATCACAATGACAGCACAATTTTGAGAACAGAATATTGTTGAGATGTGCTGGAATTTGTCTTGACATATTTCATTAATTTCAAAAATTCGATGCTTTCATCTGGATCATCTTCGTTAAGGGCTTGTAGCAACGAAAGTTGGTAGGGCTGGCACCTCTTTTCCTTCAAGGTTCTTAATACAGAGCTCTTACTAACATCAAGGTCCGCAGCGACAGTGCGGCTTGATTTGTGAGGATTTTCTAACAGGTCTAGCATAACATCCAAACGACTATCTTCAAAACTAGTGCTGCACGTCCACTTTTTAATAACCTCTGAGATGACGTACTCTACGAATTGTTTTTCCTTTTACTTACAATTAATTGTGTTATTGGACTTCGTTCTGGGCATTTAATTGCAAACAACTGACAAACTTCTTGTTGACTTCTTAGTTTGTCACCACATCCTATTGTAATCAGTATTTCAATTTTTTGCTTTTCACTTAACTTACCCATAATATGAGAAGAAAGCTAATTAAAGTGTCGCTTACAGAAACAGTTAAGTTGTGCTTCAGAGAACAGAATACGGCGATATTATGTTCTTATCCACCCAAGTGATAAAATAATCATCCTAAGGTATTTATTTTTATCGATCAAAATTGCCACAACTCTATTTATATTATTCTACAAGCAGTCGGTCATTAAGATTCAGGGAGGTTCAACGACGCAAAAAATTAACATACTTCGTTTCGCTGCAATATCTGTATTCTATCAGGAGACTACCCATACACTTTTTATTATTACTATATTTAGCAATATATATATATATATATATATATATATATATATATATATATATATATATATATATATATATATATATATATATATATATATATATATATACTTTCAAAGGCGTTAAGCTGTCCTGGTTGTCTAACATTTTTTATTATTTTCAGATTCTTCTCATTAACCTGCTGATTATTATTCTAAATATGTCGGGCGACGTCAGCTCTATCTATAGTACCGTATCTTAATTGCGCCAAATGTTCTTTGAATCTAATTCAAATAGATCCTTGTGTTTGTCAGACGTATTTAAGATCACAATCTTTACAACCTATCTCATAAATTCCCGACATTTTGGCAGTACTAACGCTGTCTTTTGGGTTGCCTAGCAAGTTTTAAAAAATATTTTTTGTCGAAAATGTGACGAAGTCACGAACTGGCTTTTTTTAAAATGCTATCTAGACCCCTCGTGGCTCGAGGTTCAAACGGTAAGCAAGCAAAGTTTTTTCTGCTATCTCTCTTTTAAAAGTAGTTGATTCCGCTAACAGTTTCTTTGTTTTCTGTTTCTTAATTAATTTCACTATTAGGCAAGCAGTGTATCTATTATATTCGGCCACGTTCTTAATGTACTTTAATATTTTAGTATATCTTCTTTTACTTAAAGGAAAATTAATAGACCTGTTTACTCAAAAATTCAGACTGGCATTTTTTTGCGTACGTATGAATGTAGCTTAGACTGGTGGTTTCCTTTCTATGGACATCGGAATCTAAAGTCTCTTTGTTTTGATAACTAGTACATCTAGAAAGGGTAATTTATTATTCATTTCAAGTTCGTGGGTAAATTATATAGAATAAAATTTTTGGTTAATTTGGCAATAAAATCTTCTATACTGCTGATATGTTTGTGTTAAATACTTCGAAAATATCATCCACGCAACGAGATTACACTCATGGAAAATACTCACTTTCGCTTTCAGGATCTGTTTCAAAACTACTCATGAAAAGGTCTGAAATAAATAGCGACATCGGGTTGCCCTTTGCCGTGCCTTGAGTTTGTTCAAAAAATTCACTGTTGAATTGAAAAATTGTTTGTTTGATAGAAAGGTTTGTTGAAGTTAAACATTCTTTGCAGACCTTTTCATGTATGTTATTCACTTTTAACAACTCTTCTAATTACGTTACATCAAATTAAATCAAAACCTCGCTTTTGTAAGGTCTTTAAAATAAGTGTTGTGGTGATTTGGGTTCTCCAAGTGTACTTATCAGTGCTCATCACAGGTTCCAGTTTTCACAAAGCAAAACCTCGCCTTCAACCAATTTAACCTCTTTACTTTAATAAATAAATTCAAATGAATTTGTTACTGAAATACTGTTTTGTTTAACGGGAAAGCTTTTAAACACATTTGTCAACCACTTTGCTAAATTGTATGTAGGGGAATCTATGGCCGAAAAAATCTCATTGATTTTCCCGGTTTATGGATTTTTGGGATACAGTACTTTATGGTGACTTTAGGATTTGCAACTTGTAACTTTCTTCCTAAGTCTTTTGATATAAGTTGTGACAACTCTTTAGACTATTTGTAACATCCGAAATCATATTTGGTAGCGGGTTTGTTCTTAGCTTTTTATACGGTCCTGTCTATATATGCGTTATACACAAATCTTTATAGATACTCGTTTTTGTCCAAAATCACATCCTTGTCACCTACCTTAATCTGGTTTAACATAAAAACAACCTTTCTCTCGCAATCGCTTAACTATTTTCATTTGATGAAAATTTTGATTTTTTGTGGAGTTTTTGAAATTTTATTTTTACGTCCTTTTTTAATTAAATTTTTTTGAAGATCCGTGTAATTTTTTAATTCCTATTTCAATACTAGCAATGGTTTCTACTATATCGTTTTCTTTTGTAACCGAATTTTAGCCCATTGTTTAGAAGGTAGATCTAATTGGTATTAAACGGTTGTGAAGAACGATTTTCTACGAGGTAAATTTTCAGGGGACCTAGTTTTTCGTTCTTAATTTGACATTTTACCAGTTGTTTATTTTCTTATATATCTGTTAATTTTGTTTACCAACTTCCGTTAAGACTACTAACTGTATTTCTTTTTTATTTCAACAACACACCACGAGCGCTTACAGAAGGAAAGTGGCAACTGGTTAATTCTTGACTTGAAGGATTGGAGGTTCGGAGGAGAAGGAAAAACATGTGCCAACAAGGAATTCCACAACTTGGAAGTCCTCGGGGCAGAAGAGCGGGCATAACAAGATGTTCTATGTCTGGTGACCTGGACAGTAAAAGGGTGCATTGGCTCTGTTCCCCTGGTAGATATGTTGGAGGCAGCAGATGGGGAAACTATGGAAGAGAGCTCGCTCCTCTGAGCAGTGCCCGTGAAGATATCTATAAAAGAGCGGAGGTCACCAACGGCGCGTCGGTGGGCAAAGGATGGCAGCCTTTGGGTGAGGGTAGGGTCACTGATGAGACGTATAGCTCTCATTTGAATGGAATCCAGGATAGCTAGTGTAGAAGCGGCAGCTGCACCCCAGGTGTGATAGTAGTATTCGAGGTTTGGCCTTATTTGTGAAGTATATAAGGTATAGAGATTAGCCGGTGAAAAGTATTTGCGAGCCCGGAAAAGGAAACCTAATTTCTTAGCAGCCGCTTCTGCAATTGATGTGACATGTTGGTGCCAATTAAGATTTCAATTCACAGAAATGCCAACAAGAGCAAAAGACTCATTACTTTGAATAACTTGGTTGTTCATTGTGATGGGTCTAGGGCTGGTGTATCTCTTATGCGAAAGAAAGAAAGACTGAGATTTAGTGAGGTTGAATTGTACAAGATTTCTACTCCCCGGTCTAATATTTTTTGGAGATCCACGGAGAGAGAACCCTCCATGAGTCTGCGATCCTCATCTAATTGGGCTAAAGAAACAGGCTTAGATAATTGTATATTTGAGTGGAGGGTGCTGTCCTCCGGGTAACTGTGAACTGGGTTGGATGTTCTAGAGAGGACGTCATTGATGTGAAGAAGTACACAGTAGTAGGGGCTAAAGCTGAATCTTAAGAAACTCCTGCATTAATTGGATACAGATTAGAGGAATGGCCATCCACACTGGTCGAATGCTTTGAATATGTCTAGAGCAACAATCTGGGATTCACCGTGTAGTCTCATAGACTTGTTCCAAGAATAGGTGACAAAGGAAAGGGGGTCGGCAGTTGATCTGCACTGACGGAATCCATACTGCCTGTCGTGGACTAGACTGTGTTTTTCAAGAAATTTTAGTAATTCGGTCTTAATATACTTTTCCATCACTTTAGATACGACTGAAATGAGAGAAATAGGTCTGTAGTTGCTAGGAACCGCTTTGGATCCTTTCTTGGGCATGAGTTGTACTCGAGTAGTTTTCCAGTTACTAGGAAATATGCCTTTATTGTAAGATATCTGAAACAGACGAGTCAGGACAGGAGCAAGTTCTGGTGCGCATTTTTTGAGAACAATTGCTGGGATCTCGTCAAGGCCAGAGGCTTTCCTGGTATTAAGAGAAGAGAGCATCATTCGTACCATTTTAGTTTTGACAATTTATATCCGTCATTTTATGCGCGACATTGGGGACTGTTGGTGGTTGAACATTTGGAGGAGGGTTGAGAGTAGAATTGCCGGCGAAAAACGAAGCAAAAAGTTCAGCCTTGCACAGGGTGCTAGAAACAATTTCATTAACTGAAAACAAGAGGTGGGAACGTGCTTTTGCGTAAATTATTCCCAGTAGATTTAGCAAGAGTCCAGAAGAGATTGCCGACGTTGGAGCTTAAGAGGACTTTGTTTTCGATGTGGTTATTAAAAGAGTTTTTTGCCTCAGAAAGAATGCGGACATAGCGTATTAGTATTAAACAAAACATTTTTTAAATCAACAATAAGTTTCTCAAACAAAATGGACAACCAGCTATCGCCATTTATTGCAGACCTTTTCATAAGTAGACTGGTAACGGGTCTTGAAAGTAAAAGTGATTACTTTCCTAGATTGTAGCTTCGTTATGTGAATGAAATTTTCGCAGTGTTTACACAATCATTTGCAAGACAGAAGATTCTATTGCCAAATTAAACAATAAGGTTGATTCTATAAAATTTACTCACGAATTGGAAATTAATAATAAATTACTCTTTATAGATATACTAGTTATAAAAAATGAAGAAACTTTAGAATTCGATGTCCATAGAAAGGGAACCACCACTCTGAGCTACATTCCGAACGACTCACAGCATACGTATGCACAAAAATTTGCTAGTCTCAATTTTTTAGTAAACAGGTTAATTAATTTTCCTTTAAGTTAAAGTAGATATGCCAAAGAATTAAAATATATTAAGAACGTGGCCGAATATAACGGATACATTGCTTGCCTAGTGGAGAAATTAATCAACAAACAGTAAACAAAGAAAATTTTACGGGAATGAACGACTTTTAGAAAAGAAAAAGCAGAAAAAAGCTTTGATTGCTTACCATTTGAGCCTCGAATCACGAGGGGTCTAGATAGCCAATTGTCACTAACATTTTTGACAAAAAAAGACTTTAAAAAACTTGCTTGTACTTGTGATTTTAAATCCGTCGGACAAACAAAAAGATCTATTGGAATTACCCAAGCAACATTTCAAGTCAAATTGACGTAAAATCGCCCTACCAATAGGTCGACGACCAAATCACCACAGGTCATTTTCAAGTAAAATTTAAGTTTATATTACCAATGTGGGGAATAAAGTCAAAGTAATATGGAAGTCGATAATAGGTCCAGCAAGGCGTTTCGACCAAGGCGTTTTAGTTATATTTAGGGCATTTTCACTTAACATTGGGCCAATGGACGTAATATATTGGTAAATATGTGCTCCACTTTACTTGAATCTGACATCTAGGCGCCGAGTGCTGTGACGTTCTTAACAACGAACTAATACGCATGTGACATTATTCGGTTCTGCAGGATCTGTGGTTATGTATGTATAAACAGACAGTAGAGTAGTAGAGATATTGTCCATCTTTGTTAAAAAATGACATCTTGAATGATCAAAGAACTTACTTCAAATATTTGCAACAATGATAAAGGTGAATCGCACTGTATAAAGAAAAAATCCACTGCGGTTATGTTTTTTTCTGTTAACATGATGATGATACTTCGATAAAATTTGAGCGCCCTAGTAAAAGATAAAATTAGTGAAAATAAAAAATTATTCAAATATCTTGAAATTCTGATTTTGGAGGATTGGTGATGTAAACAACACTAAACTATCTTGTCGTCATGGTATACAATCATTATTTAATGTTTTTTTCGAACTAAAATTTGATTACACTATATTCAACAAAATATTATTTTTCATTTTCCAATACAATCAAGATGGATACCGCAAAATTAATTTAATATGGCTGCCCTTCTAACATTATTGACCTAAAAGTTAATTTTGCCGTATTTTTTACCTATAAGTCACAATTCCTAATGACAGGGCAAACTAACCAAACCTTGAAGGCATTTTGTCCTATTATGGGAATTTCAACTATATGGTAAACGAATATTGTTTGAATTTATTAGAAATGAAACATTTTCGTGTATAGAAATATATATTACTTATATCCGTGCACAGCGGAGAGACATATAGGAATGATTATACAGCGTTTTTGGTCTTTGATTCCATAATATATAAACATTAATAGAAAATGTAAACAAAATAAAATAAGTAAATAAACATAAACATGACAGCTGACCGTGTTGCCAATACTTCACTCCATTTGACATGAAAAGGGATGTATTATATTGAAGAGGAAAACGTGCTGATTTGATACCAGCATAGAATTGAAATTCAGTTTTACTTTCATATACCTAGTAGTAGTGGCCGATAAAGTTGTCATACTTTTTTTAGGATTGAAAAATGAGTTCTTCATTTGATGTAAGCCACTTTGAATGATCAGCATCTATCACTATTTTTCTGTGAGCATTCTTTACTACTCTATAATAGTTTGTAGTATGTCTGTAAACTTTTATTGGTTTCAAAGGGGGCATTGTAACACTATATTTGTTACTGGTGCACGCACATTAACAACAAGAATAAACTTTTGTTGATGAAGTTTATCAACTGACACACCTTTAAGATTCACAAATGTATTTCACTGCTGTACACTTTGAACTTTGAGGACAATTTTTATTTCAAGTCAGATTTTATGGGTATTTTCAACTTGAAGGTAGGCAATTTGACTTGGAAGACCATTTCTGCAGTAATTATGACTTTATAGCCGATCAGAAAGCCATTTTAGGTTAGCTCAGTGCCCAAAATATTTCCTGTGCTGTATTGCAATGAAATTGGTAATATATATGTAAGCTGGACTTCGTAAGAAGACCTCCAATTTACTATACCACAGAGACATATTGCAGGTTAATATTACGTAATAAATTACCTTAAAGTAGGTATTTCAGGTATCTGGACTTGGTAGTCGATTTTCAGTCCAATTTAGGGCACACTTCGACCTAAAAATTACCAACTCTGGAATTGAAACACAAAAGTATATTCAAGTATATTTTATGAGTAAAATTAAACCAATTTTTTCCCAATTTAGTTATTTGTAAGTTACTGACTTTGGAGTAATTTTAATAGTCAAAAATAAGCTAGTTCGGAGCCGCATTTCCAAATTTGTAGTCATTATGACAATCAAGGCAACATTTTAGTTAATTATTACCAAATTACAACTTGGTTAGGTTATTTGGACTCGAGTGCTGGTTAACATGCCTTAATTTGTTGCTTGGGTAGATTCAAAGAACACTTGGTACAATTCAGATAAGGTACTATAGATAGATCTTTAGTCGCCCGACATATTTGGGATAATAATCACCACCTTAATGAGGAGATTCTAAAATGAATAAAAAATATTAGACCACCAGGACAGCTAAACGCTTTCGACAATATATATATATATATATATATATATATATATATATATATATATATATATATATATATATATATATATATGTATATAGATATATATATATATATATATATATATATATATATATATATATATATATATATATATATATATATATATATATATATATATATTGAAAGAGTAATAATAAAAAATATATGATTCTCGCTCCTACGGGTAGTCTCCTGATCGATTACTTTACAAAACAAATATACGCATAAGCACGTGCGATACATAGTAAAATAATGCTGATATTTCCGACAAACGAAATATGTTAATTTTTGGTGTCGCTGAACCTCCATAATTCCTTAGTTACCTGCTACCTGCAAAAGAATATAAAGTTGTGAATATAAGATATTTAGAACTAATCGTCTTCCGATGACGCTAATTTGGTTATCGGAACGATCCTCAGGTTTTTCAAAATGTTATACGGTGATTTGGGTTATCCAGGTGTGCTCATAATCATAAGTCTTCATCACAGGCTCCAAGGCTTGACTCAGCTCACTTCTATAATGTAATATATATATATATATATATATATATATATATATATATATATATATATATATACTGGCAATGTTTACTATCCTCAAAGTCTTTGGATAACCGTAATTTGTAGCCAATTATAACCCAGTAAATTAAACAGAGATTGCAAGGCACCCTTAAAAGTTGCACATTTTTCAACATACCGCGGGAATCTGAACGTTCCTCTAAAATATGAGGGTGGAAATTTTATTAAGAAGACTATAATGGCTTGCATGAGTGGAAAGTTTACATTGGAGTTTGCCTGATATATTACTGAACTTTTGGTCGTTACCTTCAATCAGAAAGTTTTTATGCAATCACCAATTATTTTAAAATTATGGCAAGCTCATTTATCTACAGTGCATACGAATAAAAGAAGAGGTCATAAAATATACCTCTTCAGGTTCTATAATTTTCCTGTTTATTGATTGGCCTGCGTACATGATATATGTATATAGTTTCCTCACGTAATGGCTCATCTATTAATTAAGATCATTTTTATATCTCCTTACCTGCATTATATTCGCCTATAGCTAGGTTTTTTGATAGTCATAGTGTTTGACTTTGTTCAGTGGTCTTATTTTTTTATTTATGTTTTATTTTAAGCATTATATGTGTGAAATTACCCCTGTTCCCGTATATATATATATATATATATATATATATATATATATATATATATATATATATATATATATATATATATATATATATATATATACTGTATTTGTTTGCTGTACGTTCGGGATTTCTTATTGGTTTGCGTGGACTGCAGTTTCGAACCGTCCCGGTTCATCATCAGCACACTACTGACTGTTATCGCTCCTGTGTGGTCTACGTCTGAGATTGTACGTGGCGCTTGCGCCGTGAGCTTCTATTGGTCGGTTTACTGTTCTCTGTTTGGTTGTGCCTTCGGATTGTGTCGTGTGTATCGGTCTCCTGTCTTGATCACTGTGGTTTGATAATTTGTCTATTTGTATGGCCTTTATTAAGTTTTGTTTAAATGTTTGTACTTGTATTTGTTCTGGCATTAATTGTTTCTTATTGTTTGTTTGTTGAATGTAGTATTGTTCCCAGATTTCCATTTTTTTGTGGTCTTTAAGATGTTTCATTAGTTGTAATTGGCTGATGTGTGGTTTTTGGTGTTTTGTATTGTTAATGTGTGTAGCTACGTTTGATTTGTAGCTAGGTATGTGGATTTTATCTAAAGCTGTTATATGTTCCTTGAATCTTGTTTCTATTGATTTTTTTGTCATTCCTATATATTTTTTATTGCATGTGTTGCATTCTATTTGATATATTCCGTTTAATTTATGTGGGCTGTGTTCTTGTCTTTTATTTATTTTGTTTATTATTTTGTTATTGGTTTTGTAGCTCATTTTTAAGTCATATTGTTTGAGTGTTTGTGTTATTTTTTTGATATGGTGGTTATAAGTGCATGTTGTGTATTTTGTCTTTGTTTCTGGTGTACAACATCATAATACGAAAAGCAGAAAGAAATGGATACAACAAGTTAACAATAGAAAAGTTAGTAAAACAAATCAAAAACAAACAAATCAACAAAACCGAAAACAAAAGACCAGAAACAAACAGAAAATACACAACTTCAATTTATCTCGAGTGCTCTGTATTAGATGTCCGTTGTTGTCATCTAGTAGTTTTGCCCATTAGATTGACTGATCCATTCCCTGGCCATCTCACCTCGCTTATGCCCAGAATGTGCACTTTCAGCCTATTCATCTCCTGGCACACGTTAGCTTGTTTTCCAGCCTCGAATAAACTTGTCGCATTTCATGTTGCAATTCGAAACTCCGTCTTGAATGGTCTGAATTGGTTTAAGTTAGCTTCTAACCGTTTATGTTGATTCCTCCCGTATTAAAAAACTGTTATAAGAAGTCTCTCTTTATAGTGATCCCATATCCATTGACAGTTTGAGCGAGCCGATTTTTTATAAAACCAGGTAAAGAGGTGATAGGTAGATGATTATGTGTAAGTTTATATATATTTCATTTCAGAAATAATATTTTAACCAAACTTTCTGTTATGTGCAATTCTCTATGGTAAAATATTAAATATTTAATTTGCGTACATTGACAACCAGAACAACCAACATTCAATAAACATGCATTGAAAGCATAACATAACATACACACACACATAGCAGCAACACACAATACAGATTATAAGTAATACTTTTAACATAACCATATCCATCCGTATCATATTATTATATAAAAATAAGGGTAATTATATATATATATATATATATATATATATATATATATATATATATATATATATATATATATATATATATATATATATATTTAAACTTACCCAATTACTGGATATTATATTCTAATATAATATACACTATAGGTCCGAAAGCTTGGTTTCCGGTCAGAAAACATGTATATGCTTAATAATAAAACTAGATATAGAATCGTTTCATATGGCTTTTTGTTCCGAGACAGCGAAAGCGGGATTCGAGTTATAGGGGCCAGTGTAGATGTCGTAAACACTCTGCCTTACGGTTTTCGTCCCTTACAAGTGTCATATAAGTCCTTTGCTGAAGTGTTGGATACTGATCAGAATCTGGCTACATCGTCGGCCAAGTTGCTGACATGACATTTAACAGTTTTGCATAAGTGAAATATATGGCTTCTTTATGCACTAACAGGAATTTATCACCGGATTCTTGAAAGATAATTTTAAGGATGGTATATAGACGAGGTTTTATGTTAGTAGTAAAAGTTATGTAGCTAAATTTCGGACAGTGCCCACATGAGTTTCCATCAATTGCAGATTTTAGTTACATAAATGTATTAAAGTGTTGAGTTTGCTTTTTTTTAATGCTAACTTGAATTTTTATAAACAGCATTGGTCTTTAATTTATATTATAATTGTAAGCCACTTGAAAGCTAAACAATCGCAGCCTTTTTTTCTTTTTAATAAATTTAGATTGAGCGGTTTAGTTTTCTTTAGCATACTTTCCACATTTCTCCATAATACAAAGTCTAATAGCGTAAGAGCGGGTTATCGTGCTGGCCATTCTAACATTTTAATGCTAACTTGAATTTTTATAAACAGCATTGGTCTTTAATTTTTATTATAATTGTAAGCCACTTGAAAGCTAAACAATCGCAGCCTTTTTTTCTTTTTAATAAATTTAGATTGAGCGGTTTAGTTTTCTTTACTATACTTTCCACATTTCTCCATAATACAAAGTCTAATAGCGTAAGAGCGGGTTATCGTGGTGGCCATTCTAACAACCTTGCCTCCTTTACCACCGATATTGTAATACTAGGTTGAGGTATTGCCGGACATGGATTTGTTGATGTGCTGGTGCTTCATCCTGCTGGAAACATATCACATACACTGAAACTTGTGGGTAAGTTAATAAATTCAAATTGCCATCAATGAAAAAGAAAACAATCACATGGTTTATAACTATTTATACTCAAAGATTAACCTTTTTAGGGTAGCGTGTATGTTTTTCATTCATCCAGTCTGGATTTTCTTTAGACCAGTAGTGACAATTTTGACGATTAGCATGGCCGTGAGGTATAAAACTGCTTCAATGAGAAAACAAAACATGTTCTAGTTAGATAACATTGTTATCAACATTTCCATTAACAGTTCCCAAAACTACTTGCTGTCAAGATCGCCTTTCCATGAGTTCCTGAATTTGTATCAGTTTATAGCGGTTCATTTTATTTCATTTTAATATTCATATAATCGACGAATGGCTAGAAAAAATTCGCTAATGAGGAGATCTGTGTTTATATATATATATATATATATATATATATATATATATATATATATATATATATATATATATATATATATATATATATATATATATATATATATATATATCCATATATGTCCGGCCGATAACTCAAAAATAATGGACCGATCTTGATCAAATTTGGTGAGTGCCTTTCTTTTGCCAGTGGCTTGAACAAGTTCGTTAGCCAGGAAAATCGGACCAGGTTTTCTCGGATTTTTTTAAATTCATATCTCCGTAAATAACAAACCAAGGGCAATTAAATTTGGTACACGTGTTTGTATTATAAAGGGGGAACTTTGTACCAACATTTAGGTTTCTATCTTTAAAAACAACGAAGTTATGGGCAGTTAAAGAAACAAATTTTGGAGTTTTCCTCAAAACGTCAAACTCGCAATTTTAAACGTCAAAATTGGCAATGTTTAGGCAAAGAATGTGAAAGAAATACCGATTTTAAAAAGAAAATGTTGCAAGAAGAGTGTTCTGCAAACCCTTGGAATTCAGATTCAACCGTCATTGCCCTTCATTGTACTAAAATGTTTACAAAAGATCCATTTCAAATAGACCCTTTCTTTGATGCTTTCGCTGTCAGTTTACACCAACTTAACGGTGCCCTTTTTTTGGATATTTACTTGTAGGTTTAGTGAAGTTTATGGTTTAACGGTCTACAATTTTTTCTAGCTAATTTTCGTAGAACAGATTCGTTAATGCATTTTTGAATTTTTTATCGAAATATGATGCGTTTGTAAGAATAAGATCTAGACGCAGTAAGTGCGTTTTGGTAGCCAATTCTCAGTAAATTGACGGTTTAGCTCCCGAACACTTTTCAAAACACTGTTTTCAGAAACCTGACTAGGCCCCCCCTGGATCCACAAACCCCAAGAAAAATTTATTGTTCACACTCACCAAGGAAGTTACGGGACCAGGAGTAAGTAGGGGTGTATAGTTTTTTTAGCTAATTTTCGAAGAACAAAATCGTTAATGCATTTTTGCATTTTTTATCGAAATATGATGCGTTTGTAAGAAAAAATCTGGACGCAGTAGGTGCGTTTTGGTAGCTAATTTTCGGTAAATTTGCAGTTTAGCTCCCGAACGTTTTTCAAAAAACTGTTTTCAGAAACCTGCCTACCTCCCCCCTGAATCCACAAACCCCAAGAAAAATTTCTTGTTCACACCCTCCAAGGAAATACGGGACCAGGAGTGAGTAGGGGTGCTGAGCGGGGTAGGTAGTAAAAAGAAAATATGAGCAGAAAATTCGAATAAAGCGGGCTTGAAAGCTGTCTTTTTTACAACTTGAAGCCATATCCCCCTTAAACCATGCCTACCCCGCACAGCAGCCCTATTCACTCCCAGTCCCATAACTTCCTTGGGGGGTGTGAACAAGAAATTTTTCTTGGGGTTTGTGCATCCAGGTGGGGTAAGTAATGGATCTGAAAACAATTTGTTGAAAAGCGTTTGGGAGCTAATCTGCAAATTTACAGAATTTTCATTAAATCCTTCGAATTTCAATAACTCAATTTGCTATTAACGTATTTGGTCAAATTTGGTTACCAGTATAACCAATATAGTAGACACAATGTGCCATGTTTCATCAAAATAACTTTATTGTTTAAAAATGTATACAAATTTTCGAAAGTAAACCTAAAGTGTTGCCGAAAAAACTGATTTCTTGGTCAACCTTATAGGTTAACAGCAAACTGAGCTATTCAAATTTGAAGCACCTAATAAAAAATTGCTACCATAACGCACTTGCATTATATTTCGATGGAAAATGCAAGAATGTAATAACATAAGGTGTGTTCGATTAAAAAAAAAGAACATTTGTATTACCAACGACTTATGGGCCACCTGTGAGTGTAAAAATAATTTTTCAAGATGTAGTTCAAGACACACTATAATTAGTGTGTACATCTTTTTTTCGTATCTCGTATAATAACGCATCATAACAATCTAATCTACATTTTATGCAATATTTACCATTCATAAACTGCAATAGTTATACTAATTTTCAGATTTAAAATTTCAAGTTTCTCCAAATATTTTTTCCTTTTTCTTCACCTTTTTGTGCCATGAAAAAACAAACGTTGTGTGTAATGTTTAATATATTTTGTTTAACATATACAACATTTTGGTATCGCGTTTTCTCTTGCTTTTCGTGGCTGTAAAATTTTGCTTTATTAAATACCTACAACTTTTTTTCTTTAACTTAGAGATTTAAATTTTGGTGTATAGTTTGGCTTTTACAATGAAAAACTACACATGAAAATGGTTGCCACAGCTTTGTTATTTCCGTAGATAAGATTTTTCTCCAGAAAGAAAAGCTAAAATTTTGTCGGAAACGGCGAAACAGGAAAGAAATTTTTTCAAAACTCAAAAGTCGAAATCTTCATTAGTGAATTTTCACTTTTGAAGGATATAAACTAGGTCAGTGATTACTATTTTCATTTATACTATTCAAATTTTAGAACTATATATATATATATATATATATATATATATATATATATATATATATATATATATATATATATATATATATATATATATATATATATATATATATATATATATATATATATATATATATATATATATATATATATATATATATATATATATATATATATATATTGGTTTCATGGTATATCGTACCGGGTCGTATTGTTAGTGTTAGAATTTGTGACCTTATCTGTTCAGGGTTAGTGAAAATTCGCAAAAAATACACTAAGTATGTTTTTCTCTCCCATATTCAACGCCGCGTTTTCTTAAAATCACAACAGTTGAAGGCTGCAAAATTATAAACTAACGCCTTTGTTTATTCGAGTTAAAACAAAATACAACTGCACAAACCTACTGAGAATTATCATAAACTAAAGCAAACATGACAAACAGATAGCAGAAACCACATCCATTGTTCTCTATTATGAGATTAGAAACAGCCCGTAATTTCCCAATGCAGACTGAATAGAAACATAACGGCAATTCTCGTCACTTGTGCCAACAACGTACCTACGTCACAGATGCATCCACACTAATTCGAAATCACAAAGTTGGCCAAGATGCCACTTAATTCCCGCTTGTTTTATGACATTGCGGCATAACGTAGAATCGCCTGGCTGAGTATACACAAATCGAAAATGAATACACGCAGATTTAAATCAAATTCTAATCTAGCAACCTGTGCCATTTTACCATATCGTGATTGCCTGTGCAATATCAGTTTCGATAAATCATTGAAATGAATTCGCGTACGTTGAAACAAAGCGTGGCTGGCAATAAAAATGTACAAGCTTGGTTATTAAACTTCACTTAGTGTTAAGGGAGGAAATAGAGGGAAGCCAGCATCCGGTGTGGGCTACCAACCACACTCAAACAACCCCTGCACCATCTCTCCGGGGATTATTGGAACAATATGACTCTTTTTTTGAATTTTGCTCCGACGTGCGTTTTTTATTGAGAACATATTGAATGATGCTGAATGGAAAATGTGAAAAGAAGTGATATAAGGCATGAAATAGAAATCAGATAGCTGTGAGAGATGAGAAAAGCGAAAAGTTGTCTGTTTCAATGACCTGAATTTTCAATAAGTGTGTTGAAAGCATATATTAAAAGTTTTTGAACAGAAAAATCGTATAAATTTAGTGTAGCAAATAAAATGTCGCTGCAAAATATGGTCCAAAATAACTGCTCATAAAAATGAGTGTGCGGGGGTGTTAGTAGTCTCGCTTTATTTACTTTCCTTAAAGTTTTGTGAATTAAAATTTATTTCTTGGTTGATGATCTTTTTGCTGAATTCAATTCACTATTGAGAAGATTGCGACTATTGAATTTTAAAAAAGTTACTTCAAATCAGCGCGAGGTTAAACCGCCTTGGACTCATATTAGTGGTCAGTTTAAATTTTCATATATTTATATATGTGAATATATCATTCCCGTAAGTCACTTGTTTAATTTTGTGTTACGTGAGGGTATTTTTTCGGGCACATTTAAAAAAGGAATCACTATTCCACTGTTTAGAAAAGGTGGTACCACTTGCAGAGATCTCTTTAGAAATTGAACACAAATATGCAAGCCTATTAAGAGAATGTCTAATAGATGCCTTTTCGTTTGCATTTGAGACGTTTCTTTGGGATTCACGTGTCATTCCGCTAACACTAACAGAGATCCCATACGTAAACCGGAATACAATTTAAGATGTCCTAAACAACAACTCTGAAGCCGTTCAACTTTTTACAGATGGTTCTCTAATGTACGACAAAGTTGATTATGCAGTATATAGCAGTGCCTCCAAAACATCCTGTATGGTTAAACTTCCTGATCATAGAACAACTTTTAAAGCAGAAGTATCTGCTGCTAGAAAAGCTCTGTAAATAGTACAATCTAATAGCTACAAGGGAGAGCAGCGGCGACCTTTGCAGTCAGCAATTCTTTAGCCAATATGGTTCAGCAACCTACTTACTTTCCTCGTATCCCAACACACAGCTCAAATCCCTTGTATCTCCTTCTTACTACAAAACCTGAATGCTATAAGACATCAGTCACCGCCCCACTTGGTCGCTCAGACCTCGGCGTGGTCACTGCTTCCTGCACAATGCAACCAGACGTCACACAACGTGGTCGCGACTTTGCCTGTCATCATTGCGCAGGTAAACTAATAATGGTATAGTGGCGAAATCCACTCGGAAATACCTGTTTTTATATTGGGGGGGGGGGAGGTATTGATGACAAACGTACCAATTCTTAGACATGTTAATTCAACACGGAGTAGATATTTAGAATTTTAAAATCTTACTTTCGTTATGTATTTGGCAAAGCTGAGAACTTCAGCGAAACTGCGGCTATACATACAATATAAAATAATATAAATGAATTTGTTTGTTTACCTAAGTTGAAAATTGATTTACATCAAGTATCGGTCTTCGCAAAATCATAATTTATCTGGGCGGCATTTAACTAACAGAGAATACAGTATCATTACAAATTGTGTTTTAAGCGAGGAGCCTATTATGGGGTGTGGTGTCCTTCAATGGTACTTGAGCCAATATTATTTATATCATATATGAACGAAATACTTTATATTGAATCTAGTGGGTACATGCAAAGTTATGCTGACGACATTGTAGTGTTTTACGAAAAAGCTGAATCCTTGTCGACCCGGAAGCAAAACATTGAATGTGATTTTCTGGTGATTCCTTGTCCAGAGTATATTGGTATATGGAATCTTATGTTGAGGGGAGGGGGAGGTCCTTATGACCATGTTTTTGCTAAAATTGTAGTTCTTCAGAAATGGATTTTGAAAGTAACGCAAAAATCTGGAGGCAGCAAGTGCGTTATAGTAGTGAATGTTCATAAAAATGTTTTTAATAGCAAATAAGTGTGTTTTTTAAAGAAATCAGGCATCAAATTTAGATACCCGTATAACGTATATAGTAGAAACAATGTACCATATTTCATCGAAATGACTTATTTGTTTGAAAATGAAAAAAAAAATTCGAAAGTAAACTTAAAGTGTTCCCGAAAAACTCGTTTCTTGGTTAACCTTATGGGTTAATAGCAATTTAAGCTATTTAAATTTGAAGCATTTAATCAAAAGTCACTACCATAACGCAGTTGCTGCGTCCTGAATTTCTTTTTTTACAAACATGCAATATAAATAAATGGAAAAATGCGATAACATAGGAGTATTTGACCAAGAGAAAAAAAAAAAGAAAATTTGTATTACCAACGACTTATGAACCAGCGTGTTATTGTAGAAATAATTTTTAGGATGTAGCTCAAGACACCCTATTAATGTATACATTTTTTTATATCTTGTATAATAGAAGATATATTGAGCTTTATTGTTATTCTAAAGAAAATTGGACAAAAATTATATACCGTTAACTGATAAACTCTATAGTAAGACTAGTGCCAAAGCATCAGAGAAATCGTCTATTTGAAATGAATTTTCTGGAAACATTTTAGTAAAACGAAGGACAATGGCGATTGAAGCTAAGACTTCAGGGTTTGTAAAACATTCTTCTTGAGACATTTTCGTTCCATAGCCCGTACTAGTTTCGATTTTTTTGCCTAAATGTTTCCAATTTTGACGTTTTAAATTGCGACTTTGACGTTTTGAGGAAAACTCCAATTTATTTTGCTTTAAATGCCTAAAAGCTTTTTGTGTTTTAACCTACAGAGCTAAATTTTGGTACGTAATTGACATATAACTATATAAACCCCTGTACCAAATTCAGTTGCCCTTGCTTTGTAATTATCGGAGATATATATTTCTTTTTTCTAAAGGAAACACAAAATTTTCTGGGAAAACCTGGTCCGATTCTCCTGGCTAACGAGCCACTTGCAAAGGGAAGGTATTCACCAAATTTAATCACAATCGGCCATTATCAG
Organism: Tillus elongatus; assembly: GCA_964006375.1. Taxonomy (NCBI): domain Eukaryota; kingdom Metazoa; phylum Arthropoda; class Insecta; order Coleoptera; family Cleridae; genus Tillus; species Tillus elongatus. Next base: position 30,208,968 of record OZ023265.1, read on the forward strand.
TGTGATTATTTGTATATAGATAAACACATAAAAATTGAAACGGACCCCGGATGTGTGTTCTAGGGGGCCTAATTAGTGCTCATTTGAAGAAATTTTTTTCAAAATTCAAAAGTCGGGATCTCTTCATTAGTGAATTTTTTTTAAAGAAAATTCACTAATAAACTTTATGCTAGTGATCAGCTTTTTGCAAAGATGCGCAAAGCTGTCCATGTTCAACACCATTGACTGTAGTTTGTTTTTAAAAGACTTAAAGTCCTGAACTCCTCGCCAATACTTTTTTATACAAAAATGTAACCTTTATGAAAAGTTTTGAATGCTTGAGAGCCGCGATTTTTTAATTAGTAATTTTCTCTATAAAAATTCGCCAAAGGTGAGGTTTAAAGGGACTTCCGTTAGGGTAACGTAAAAAACCTTCACCTTTAATAAAATGTAACAACGAATTATATGTTTCCGTCCTTGAACCCCCTTTCCAATTGAACTGGACTATGCTAAGATAACAGAATAAGGTTGGAAGATGAGGACGCAAGCAGAGGAAAGATATGAAATATCCATAAAACGTCCCCAGATAAGCGTTAGTGCGTTTTTATGTGTCGCCAGCGTAAGCGGTTAATTGCGAAATACTTCTAAATTAGTCAAAATTAACGATCTAGCCTGAATTAAGGAATGAAACTTAATTTTCGGTTTTAGAGGCACGAGCTTAATCCCCAGGCAAAAATTGTAATTACCGTAATTTAATTATATGGATTTCTGTAATCATTTATTTATAACGTTTAATTGTTCTCAAATCCAGTCGCGATTATAGTACTACAGGATTTCCTTTGTGAGAAACGTTTAAGAAAAATACTACTTTTATGGGTTGTGGATTTTTACCTCTAATATCTTGGAGACATTTAGGCTGCTGGTAAAAAAACGTGAAACGTTTTTAGAAAGATCATTAAATAATAACACTAAAAGAGCTAAAGATAATATAGCAAAAAGGTACAAAAATTATGTGGTGTAAAATTCTATACAGTGAGTGAAGTTTGGAACCTGTGATGAGCACTGATAAGTACAATTTGGAGAACCCAATTCGTCACAATATAATTTTTAATCCTGACGGTCGTTTTTCTAACAAAGTTAGCGTAATCAGAGGAATGAATAAACTAAGTGAATCAAAAAACAGAACTACTATTTATATGTGCGTTGCCAAGCAGTAACAAACAACGTCCTCCAGGGAAGGTATACAGACCGACCCCCACTTTAGAGTTTTAAATCCCTTCCTAGAGGACGATGTTCATATAAATAGTAGTTTTAGTTTTTATTAGCTTTACTTATTCATCCCGCTGATGACGCCAGCTTTGTTAGGGAAACGATCGTCAGGGCTGAAAAACTGTATTGTGATGAATTGGGTTCTCCAGATTGTACCTATACACATTTGTGTAAGGCTTGCTTATAGTTAGAATCATGTATTCATGCTATACAGATCTGTTAGGAGTGTTGGACATAAATACTTGTGTTCAAACTTAAACAATAATTCACCATGTATTATTAATTTCCTAATTTTGATGTTGCAATCGAATATCTTATTTGTTTCAGATATGAATGTCGACCAAGTAATTTCTGACCCATCTTGCAATTGGGAATTCCACTTCCCTTTCTTGTAGGGCCAGTTTGATGGATTGATATCAGGTGTGGTCAAAGGCACGCTCTATGTCAATGAATGCGCTGAGAGCTACTTCTTTGACTACCAATGTTTTTTCTGACCCCCTTCCCCGTACTAGACAGTGCATAGCGTGCAGTGTAGATTTTCTCGCCTGATAGGTTGTATGTACATGGAGCGGTTTCCTTGTTAGGGTTTTGCTTCTAATGTATTTGTTTAATGCCTTCTCCATGGTCTTCAGGAGAAATGATGTGAGGCTAATGGGGCGGTGGGACTTTGCCTCGTCCATTACGTAGTTAAACACCTGTGATGATGGAGTGCAATTATATGAACTTATTCTGTAGATAGATGATTTAGGAACCTATTTTTCAAATCAAGTAAACAGACAATATCCCTAATCTGCAAATTGCTACAGTTTTTTTGTAGCAAGCTGATTTGGTACTTTTTAAATCAAGGAAGTAGAAAATATTCCTATTTAACAAACTGCTGCAGTCTGTTTTTGACGACAATTTGCGAATGAAAGCAATCAAGAAATGTAAAAATGTTTTGCTATAATTACATTAGGTCACCTGTCCAAACATTTAAGTCTTAAATTTACCATACTAACACTTCATCTCCGCGCACTAACTCGGTCCCTCGAGTCCTTTTGAACTAGTGTCTTACGGTACTAGTCTTTCCGACCAAAAAGGCCTGCAATTTGAATGCGTGAGACTGCGTATCAATGGTCACTTAACCCTTATAGCCACGGCAAAAATACAGTCAGAGAATTGTATTTCTTAAATCAACAAATAAATTTAAAGCGAGGAAAAATAAAAACGCAAAAATCAGTCAGAGAGCTGTATTTTTGAAGCAAAAGGCAACGCAAACAGTTAAAAGCTATTATATTTTTTATAAAATGATTCAAAATAATAATAAAATACTCGGGCTAGAACTCAGGAACAGCTAGGCCAAGAAATGTGTAAAATCTTTAAAAACATGAATAAAGACTCAAAATCTAGGATTTTATAAGACAAAGCTAAGCAACAAGATTGAGTTTAAATTTATCCTCATTATATTTCCACCATATGGATTGCTTTGAAACTATGGCTATAAAAATGTAGTTATCTGAAGGAGCGTTCCTTGCACGTTGTTCTCGATGGTGTTTCATCGGATAAATTAAAAATCAATGCGGGTGTGTCACAGGGTTCCATTTTGGCTCTCACAAGTTTTCATTTCCATATAAATGACCTTGTGTCAACAACCAACAATCCGGTCCACGGCATTGATAGTGACAGTACTCCGCAAAGCACGTTCTCAACGGCTGTCCCAATATCTGCTCTAGCTTTTTACCAATGGAAGCTAAAATAGCAACTTCCAGAATGATGAACTGTCTAAGACTCTCAGCTGGTTCTTTGTAAATCTAGTTATGACATTGTAAGATGTACGACAGGGTCGCCATCTCGGTGCGGAACCAGGTAGTATATTGTAACGAAAGCTCTTTGGAGTTATTTAACTTAAGATTCCTGGTAAATCACATATATGTTGTACATTACAGAGAAGCAAAATGAATATTAACTGTAAAATGAAAGGTTTTTCTATTAAATCTACCAATGCTCTCAATTTTAATTAGTTAGGTAATTTCTAGTTAATTGCTCTCTCTTGTTTTCTTAAAATTTTGCGAGAGAAGCTCAGATATTGTAAAATTCAGTAATGGTTAAACATAATTTAAATAAAAGGTTATAATATATACAGACTTGGCGACTACTTCTCTGGCTTCACTGTGAAGTCAAAGATGTAGTCTCCAAGTCTATATATAGTATGGACCAGTTTCATCAAGTAAGGGCAACAACAATCAATGAATTAAAAAGGTTATAAGCTACTTCTTAGTACTCTAAAACATATTTGAAGGTTTGAAGGGTTCGTGAGCAAAATGTTAACTAATTCATTATCACACTAATATTCACAATTTACACACTTGACAACATACCAAAAGGAAATACAAAATACATTATATATATATATATATATATATATATATATATATATATATATATATATATATATATATATATATATCGATCAATCTCACAAATTAAGATTTTAATTTTGACTGACTTAAAATTTATGTTGCAATTTAACGAGAAATTTAATGAGAAACGTAAATGATGTAGGAAAGTTTATGACTGTCTAAAGTCTTAAAAATCACTCAAAAAGTTGAAAAGGACTCACATGTAGTGCCGTAGAACTTCCAAAGGTTCACCAGCTGATCTAGGCCCTCACATAAGGCCCCACAGGTGTTGATTTGCCTGCTGCCGAAATGTAGAAACTGCACAGGGTAGCATCAGCACTTAGCGCTTAACTTTCCCAAGAAAGGATTCAGTAAGTGGTAGAAAACGCTTGCAGAGGTGGATACAGGAAGAGAATGTACGTGCAATGTACACTCAAGAGGCTAGGTAGGCACTGGGGTTGAAACTTAAACTCGAAAATAGCTTGAAACTAGATAAACTTGAATAGGAACAGCAAAACTGTATTTTAACGATCAACTCGGACAACAAAGGTATGTTTGAACGTTATAGGGAAAAATCGAACATAAATTTAAACTTAAATCGGAGACTGAAATTAAATACTCGAAACCGTTTACTTGAATCTTTTAATTACCTCAAAGAATTTCCTTCAACAACTTGCTTCTGCATTAAAAGGTTTATTAAAGACTCACTGTTCAATCCATTTTTCTTTTAAACGTGATGTTACAATCACTAAACTAAACGCAAATTATTTACAGCACTTGTAAAAAAATTACACTAGGCGTACATGCCCTGCGGAGGCCACGTTTTACTTCCTGACACACTCAACCCAAGAGGTACAGCAGTTCTTGTTCCAGTCGTGTCTGTTGACCAACCCAGAGAGAGCCACCTTTGCACGTGTTTAAGTAGGCCGCCAGGCTTCTGCTGCCAGCGTCAACGCTGCTCCGATAGTATTCTCTGTCCTTTAGTTACCCATCTACCTCCACGTGTTTGAGAGGGATGCAGAGATACATGTGTTAGGCGCCAGTTTCCGGAGAGACTCTGTCGAGGCATCGCACTTGCAAAGATTCTGTTCGACCAGTATCTGTCAAGTCTACTTTATTGCTTAACGGTAGCGCTTGGTTTGTCGACATTTCTTTTAGTTTTAAACTAGTCTCAAATTTCCGACTTTATGACTCTCGGCATCTTTGCTAATATTTCCACCTCTAGTTTTCAATGCTTTATATCATGTTATCGCATCATTGCGAAGTCTTTTATTTCGGTAAATATTCATCTCTGCAACGATATTCTCCTGCTTCTAGATTTCCAATTTACAAATATTTTAGTAGGAAATTGTAATAAGTAACGATCTTTCTCCCTAAGGCAAATATTCCGTTAATTATTATTTTAATATTAGATGTAAATAAAAGAAGACTGTAAGAGCGTACGATTGTAATTTTCAATAGCAAATTTTCAACAAATCTTTTAAAAACAAAACTTGAATTGTTGTTCAGTAATGAGGTCACCTTTTCTTATCTAAGCTTCCTTTGAAGTTCTCGTTATGTCAGTAAGGGAGTTACGGTAATGAATAAAACATATCCGTTACAAAATATGTTTCTGTTTAATGCCTCAAAAACACCAGATGTGCTATTTCTCTAGAAATGTTGCCATGTAGAGCCCAGACATTCAGATGAACTAATTTGGGCAAAATACTGCACAAATAATCGACAATCTCCACACTGGGTCTAAGTGTTGCAGAGGATCTTTGCTGCAATTTACATGTTTCAAATATTTCTAAAGCAGCAGCAAAGAAACTCGAGTCACTGCTCGAGTTGAAAGTTTTTATCACAGCAGATTTTGACGTTTTATAAAGCACAGATACTTCCACAGTTGGAATATCGCTCTGGGGTGCTGCCTCAAATACAACTTTGTCCCTCGTAAATTCTATTCAGAAACGAGCTGTTTGTTTGATTAACTATTCATCTGTGACAGTCAGTTTAACTTTTCTTGACCGTAGAAGATCTGTTTCTTCTATAGATATCACTATCGACATTGCTCCTTGGAAGTTGCTTCGTTCTGCATGCGACCTTTAATTGGATACCACGTTTTGGTCGAAAAGCACACCCTTTTAGTGTAATCTATCCACTTGTCGAACGCTTCGTTACGAATCTCGATTCCTTCCTAGAGCCTCTAAGCTCTGGAATGTCCTCGCGGCAGATATATTTCCGAAGACATGTAATCACCAACTATTAAGAACCCAGTGGACACCTAACTTGTAGAACAACAATTAGGTTCATAATGTATCAAAAACACATGGAATTTGAGTTTCATGAACTATAAGGTATAACTAAGTGAAGATTGGAACCTGTGATGTGCACTGATAAGTACACTTGAAGAACCCAAATCACCATAACACATACTTTTTAAGACATCACGATCGCATCACTAACAAAGTTAGCGTCTTTAGAGGATGAAAAATTCTAATAATAACATAAAAAAATTATTGACACCGTATTTGTAGATAAATGAATGGCCACAAACCCAGCTTCAAGTGAACTCTACAAATTGCATTGTATTGCGAACACGTATGTTTATAAGCCAGAGAGCATTTCTTCTATAATACCTCTGCTATTGCTATTACTTTCGCGGACAAACCCAATCGTTACCGCAATCAATTTGAAAACTGCAGTTCTTGTAATTCGTAAATAAAAAATGTGCTGTATACGTCGATTTCTATAAATGGCTTTAGAGCATGAACCAGCTTCTACACAATAAATGTAATCGGGTTTTGTATTCTTCGAATGAGCGAAAATAAACCGATTCCAATGATTAATCGGAGCTTTATTTTAGATGAGATTCAGGGTGAAATATAGCTGTAGACAGGTACAATAATTGTTATTTTGCGCTAACCGTTCTGGGCTGGTATAAGCCGTTGCGTGGGAAGCTCCTGTTGTACAATAATTAGAATTATTGATGTTTTCAAAGTTTCGAAACACCCCCGTTAAATAAATGTTATAATTTGCCATAACTGACTGCAAAAGTTTTATAATTTGGGGGCAAATTATTACAATGATTTATACACAAGCAGGTGGCTTACGTTTTTAGTGAAGTCTCTTAAAAAATCACTGATGTAGAGTCCTGTGTTTATATATATATATATATATATATATATATATATATATATATATATATATATATATATATATATATATATATAATTTGACGATAACTTGAGAAGTAATAGACGGATTTTAATAAAATTTGGTACGTGCCTTCCTTTTGTAAGTGACTTGGATAAGTTTGTTACCCAGGAAAATCGGATGAGTTTTTCCTGGAAACTTTCGGGTTTTCTTTCTGAAATTTTTTGTCTTTCCGAAAATAACAAAGCTATGACAACGAAATGGGGTTAGGTTTACACTGATTAACTTACCCTACATGCCAAAATTCAGATATCTAAGTTAAAAGCAAAAAATTGATAGACATTAAAAAAAAATTGGGTGCCACTGATTATCAAAGAAATTTACAAAACCAAAATATTTTGTGTGGATAACAAGACCTATTGTATACTAAAGACAAATATTAGTTTTTTTACGCAAAAAATCAAGAGATAAAATATCAAAGTCGCGATTGGAAACGATTTGCAATTTTTAGACTAAGAACCTTGTTAGAGAAACGTATGGGTACGCCCCTGCCTCTGTAATTTCATTCGGTTGCGCTATCCTTTAAGTTTCTACCTGGAACTAGTTATTTTTGGATTTCACAATCCTTTCCAATCTGCTGGTAATCTTTATCCTCTAGCAGTCTGTATCGCATTACGTTTACGGGTGAACAATGCCATACAAAGAATACTTATATACCGTTAGGTCCTTTCCTGTAAATAACTGTAGCTGTCCTTGACGTATTTTTAAAATGTACTTAGTAGATTTCTTCACTAGGAATAATGCTTCTATCTAGTTGGATATTCTGCAGTACTAAAATTATGTTATGTCAACTACGTCACCTAGCGTTACGCGAAAGCTCGATAAAAGCAAGATCTTCGCAAAGCACAATTCAGTTTTACTACAGATCTCATCTTATTTGCTTCTTGGGACTCCGAGTTCCCAATATTCCACTTAAACACCGCTCGCGTGTTTAAGACAGTTCAGTTCTGCAACGAATGTCATCTTCTTCGCTTCTTGGGACTTCTAAGATCCCAATCTTCTACTTAGACATCGCTCGTGTGATTAAGATAGTTCAGTTAAGTTCCAATCTTCCTACAGAAATTCCGTTCGTACAGTGATACAGTGAAAAGTCAGTGTTTTCTTCTAAATTAGGAAGTATACTCGCAGTTAAATGCAATAGCAAGTATCTAATAAGATTGTGAAATCTCCTGAGTAACCCATTAAATCAAGTTTAAAACCGCAAATTGTAAATAAGTGTTAAGTTCAATGTGTACATAATAACAATACAGCATATATAAATATAAAAAGTGTATTATTGAAATCTTCGGGAATCCAGTGCACCTAGAGTAAAAAATACAGTCCACATCTTCAGCATATTTTTCTTCCAACGCTAATTATCAAGGACGACTAGTTAGCGAGGGTGGGATCAATCCGCCTGCAAAACATTGGGGAAAGAAAACAAGCTCTTTCTTCCCCAAACCTGAAACAAATACTGGCTATGTAAAGCAAATGTCATAATAAATGTGTTTTACAAAGCCTGGACTTACAGCTTCAACCATCATTGTCCTTCATTTCACTAAACTATTTGCAGAAAGTTCATTTTACATAGAATCATTCTCTGATGATTTAGCAGCAGTTTTAGTTATAGAGTGCGTGCTTTAATAGTATATACCTTTTCGCGAATTTTCGTGTAAAAAAGTCGTTTTTGAAAAGACCGCGACTTTTTTGAATATTTCTTCAAAGGGCGCGAACTAGGCGCCTCCAGCCCATTTATTGTAGTACTATTGCACTTTCCCCCCAATTTTAATGCATGCTTGTAAGGAGAAAACATTTATATCGCCCATCGTTTTTGAGTTATTTCAATTGTTTTTCAACTTTTTTACCTTTCGGGACATATCAAAAATTGTGATACGGCGTTGTTACCAATGGAAATCGGAGTCCCAGAAAAATGACGCATTTAGGGAAGTTTTCAATTGTATTTACCAATAAATAGGAGAGTCTCATGAAAGTGGCGCATTCAAAGAGGTTTTCTTTTAATATCATTTTTCGCAAAAATCGAGATGCCGTATACCGAGCGCATATATATATATATATATATATATATATATATATATATATATATATATATATATATATATATATATATATATATATACTTATAAAAAATGATACTTTCCCCGGATATGTGTTCTAGGTGCTTTAATTAACGCTCATTTGGGGAAATTTTTTCAAAATTGAAAATTTAAAAGTCGGGATCTTCTCATTAGTGAAGTTTGTTTAGGAAAATTTACTAAAGCGTTCTTTTTAGTAAAACGCTCTTATTCTCATGAAAGTCGTACATTAGAAATAAGTTTTCTCATAAAATATTGTTAGGAAATAATATCAAAGTCTTTATGGTGTGGCTACCCTTTTTTGTCAAATCCGTAAATGGTGGTAGTTTTTTTGTGGAGTGCAGTTGGCGCATTTACTGGACAAGTTAGTGGCTCCCTGTACCGCTCTGTTACACCTTGCTGCTATCTTTGCCACATTTTGTGTCTCTCCCCCATTTCTTACTTATTGGCTTATTTCACTATTATGAAATCGATTCTGGATTTCTTAGCCTGTACTTGTAGTATATCATGTCACCCGAGGACCTATTAATGTTGGCTTGTAGGATTTTTATTATACATTTTTTGTCCCCCTCTGTGGTCTCGCACTTATCAACTTGTCTGGACTCTTTGTCGTATCCATTCTATGTCCATTCTCCCTACAGATGAAGCAAAAGGCCGTGTATTTGAACCATTTTGCCTCGGCGTCTTTTGTACCCGCAGTTCGCGCATGCGTCCGACCTATCTGGATTTCTGCACTACATCTTCGTGTGACCGAATTCTAGACATTTATAACATCTTGGCGGCGCTTTTCTCGACTCTGACCGCAGCTACTTGGCTTTCTCGCATCCACGGTGTTAAAGATGTCACTTGCATAAAATCTTCTTTCAATTGTGTGGATTTTCTAATAGCTTCAGCTATATCTCTTTCACTGTGCTGCATCGGTGGTAGGTACGTTCAAGGAACTTGTGCATTTTCTTACACCCAGCTTAAACCCCTTCCATTTTGTTATCATTGCGCTACATAGTGCTTTCGCGTTCATTTTCTCCCCATCTATGTCAACCCGTAGTTTTCCTCGCACTGTTTGCCGTAATTGTTCTACGGTTATCCCCATATCTTTTATGTCGTCTTTGCTTTTGATGCTTTTCACCAGATGTGCATGTCTGCACTCAACATAAGCTATTCACTGGGAATTCTTTTGGATCTATTGCTTCCCTTTTCTTGGTATTCGGAACCATGACAGTGATATCCACTTGTGCGTATCTGAACTCGCACTTGCTCACTTTTCTGAACAGATCCATATTTATTTCTTTCGGCACCACCACTGCTACTGTTACTGTGGCTTTCTTCTAGAGAACAAATCTCATGCCAGCAGAGATATTTTTGTTACATTCTGCAGCTCACTGTCTTCCACCTGGGGAGGCCAGTAGTTGAGGTTTATTTCTAACCCCCCCCCCCTTTCGTTGTGGAGATTTTATTCCTCCTTTTGATAAAGTCTGTTTGTCCTTTTTGAGCTATTTCTTTCAGTGTTGTGCAATTCCAGGAATTCATCCAGTATTTGCTTGATTAATCCTCTTTCCTCCTTCTGGTCTTTATTGATTATACGCACAGTGTCCTTGCCACAGGCGTTGGTTTTAATAGAGTTTCCTATTTCCACTCTTGTTTTTGGTAGGTCATTTATCAAATCTTACTTCTCTGCATTGTTAGACGGTTTCTCCTGCTTCTATAAGTCTGCGTATCCGAGCTGTTTCCTTCGCCTCCACTTTAGTTGTCTTGTCCACCACATTATTTATATCATGTATCTGTGTCGCGACGCTTTTTGTAGCAGATGGTATTGCAACTGTGTTGGTGTCACTTTGGTATATTTTTCATTTTTCACACATCTGGTTTAGAGTTTCTAGGCTCCTTGTATCACTTATTAGATTTTAGTGAATTTTCGTAGAAAAAATTCACTGATGGGGAGATCCCGACTCTTGAATTTTGAAAAAAATTTTGCAAATGAGCGCGAACTAGGACCCCTAGAACCCATATCCGGGGTCAGTTTCAATTTTTATATTTATATATATATATATATATATATATATATATATATATATATATATATATATATATATATATATATATATATATATATATATATATATATATATTTTTTCTTAAAAAATTGTGGGAAAGCCGTCAGTTGCAAAATAAAACTCTTTATTAAAAAGCCGAGCTTTCGGAAAAGTTTATTCCATTTTCAAGGCTACAACATGGAAAGGAAAAAGTTTTCAATTTACTTAGGAAAAATATAAAAGTTTTAAAATACTTACATCTAACGTGAGTTTTACTATAACTAATTATGAAAATACAAACATGAACAAAACCGTTTTTTAAAATTTGACTGAAGTCGGAAAGTGCCAAACTGACATATGAAGCTAACAATTGTCTATTTGAATTTGTTTTTTGTTTTTGTCTAGGAAATATAAATAGGGGTAGTGATTTCTAAAATTATTATCTTTCTTTAAGTTTATTAAATTGTCGTTAAAAGTAATTTCAAATTCTTCTAAACACATTCTTTTATTACTTAAGGTTTCACAGTGTAAAATAGAAACATCACTAAAATTTATATTGTGGCCAGTGTCGAGATTATGTTCAGACAAAGCGCAAGTTCTTTTTTGTAAACGTATATCACTTTTGTGCTGTGTTATCCTATCTTTAAGGACTCTGCTTGTTTGGCCAATGTATCTTAAACTACAATTATTACATGGAATACAATATACCACTCCAGACACTTTGCAAATTTCATCCTTACTTTTGAGTTTACTGAAAATGTTATTAATTGTTTTTGAATATCGAAACGTTATTTTAAAATTGGTTTCATCTTTAAATATAAACTTTAACTTATTCGAAATACTCTTAATGTATGGGATTGATATGTAAAAAAAGTTAGATGCTTCCGAAGTCGAAATTATGAGGGTGTTATGTCTGTCAGATAAATTTGATACTGTTTGTAGAGAGTGTCTTGTATTGTAATGGTGATTGTTTGAACAATTGTATAAGAGTCTATTAAGTAGTTTGGGAGGATAAGAGTTGTTAACAAAAATATTATAAAGTTTTCTTAAATTTTTTTCATGGAAAGAAGGATGGCATATCTTTAATATTCTGTTTTTTAAACCTAATAAAATGTTAATTTTAGTTTTAAATAAATGATCTGAATGAAAATTAATATACCTTTGAGAACTAGTTGGCTTTATATACCAATCTAAAATTATGTTGTTATCGTTTGTTCTGATTAATTTTGTATCTAGGAATGGTACACTGTTATCTGTTTCCTCTTCTAATGTAAATTTAATAAATTGGTTGTAAGAATTAAAAACATGTAAAATGTGTCTTGATGAATTTAGAGGAATACTACAAATAATGTCGTCAACATATTTTTTTAAAAAAGGAATATTGAAATTTAATTTTGGTATACATGTTTCAAGTATACCAAAATTAAATTTCAATATTCCTTTTTTAAAAAAATATGTTGACGACATTATTTGTAGTATTCCTCTAAATTCATCAAGGCACATTTTACATGTTTTTAATTCTTACAACCAATTTATTAAATTTACATTAGAAGAGGAAACAGATAACAGTGTACCATTCCTAGATACAAAATTAATCAGAACAAACGATAACAACATAATTTTAGATTGGTATATAAAGCCAACTAGTTCTCAAAGGTATATTAATTTTCATTCAGATCATTTATTTAAAACTAAAATTAACATTTTATTAGGTTTAAAAAACAGAATATTAAAGATATGCCATCCTTCTTTCCATGAAAAAAATTTAAGAAAACTTTATAATATTTTTGTTAACAACTCTTATCCTCCCAAACTACTTAATAGACTCTTATACAATTGTTCAAACAATCACCATTACAATACAAGACACTCTCTACAAACAGTATCAAATTTATCTGACAGACATAACACCCTCATAATTTCGACTTCGGAAGCATCTAACTTTTTTTACATATCAATCCCATACATTAAGAGTATTTCGAATAAGTTAAAGTTTATATTTAAAGATGAAACCAATTTTAAAATAACGTTTCGATATTCAAAAACAATTAATAACATTTTCAGTAAACTCAAAAGTAAGGATGAAATTTGCAAAGTGTCTGGAGTGGTATATTGTATTCCATGTAATAATTGTAGTTTAAGATACATTGGCCAAACAAGCAGAGTCCTTAAAGATAGGATAACACAGCACAAAAGTGATATACGTTTACAAAAAAGAACTTGCGCTTTGTCTGAACATAATCTCGACACTGGCCACAATATAAATTTTAGTGATGTTTCTATTTTACACTGTGAAACCTTAAGTAATAAAAGAATGTGTTTAGAAGAATTTGAAATTACTTTTAACGACAATTTAATAAACTTAAAGAAAGATAATAATTTTAGAAATCACTACCCCTATTTATATTTCCTAGACAAAAACAAAAAACAAATTCAAATAGACAATTGTTAGCTTCATATGTCAGTTTGGCACTTTCCGACTTCAGTCAAATTTTAAAAAACGGTTTTGTTCATGTTTGTATTTTCATAATTAGTTATAGTAAAACTCACGTTAGATGTAAGTATTTTAAAACTTTTATATTTTTCCTAAGTAAATTGAAAACTTTTTCCTTTCCATGTTGTAGCCTTGAAAATGGAATAAACTTTTCCGAAAGCTCGGCTTTTTAATAAAGAGTTTTATTTTGCAACTGACGGCTTTCCCACAATTTTTTAAGAAAATAACACTATTACCGTCACGAAAACTTAATACTATATATATATATATATATATATATATATATATATATATATATATATATATATATATATATATATATATATATATATATGTATATATGTATCACACCGATAACTCAAAAAATAACGGCCCGATTTTGATAAAATTTGGCACGTACGTTCCTTTTGTAAATGGCTTGGATAAGTTCGCTAGTCAGGAAAATCAGATAACGTTTTCTGGGAAAATCGGACGAGGTTTTTCGGGATAATTTTGCGTTTTCATCCGAATTTTTTTTAATCTCAAAAAGTAAAAAAGCTATGATAACCAATTTCGGTAGGTAGGTTAACGATATTAAAAATAAACAATACACCAAAACTTAGATTTCTATGTTACAAGAAAAAAAAGTTGTAATAAAATATTTTTGCCAGATCATTTCCATGAAAATTCACTACCATAACTTACTTGCTGCGTCCAAGCTTTTTAGTTTCGGTCTTGATATTTGGGTCAGCCTTAACAAGGATCCTGAGACCTGTTCTGTTTCCCACCACCTTAATAATTATTTTACAAAACTCTGTCTCTCTCTCTCTCTATCTAGCTTTGGTAGCAGTAGTGACAGTGGTAGTAGTAGCATGTGTTAAGTTTCATAAAGGAATGAATGAATGAATAAAAACATACTTTGTAAAATATCATAAACATAAAATATCTCACTGGAACTGACGCTATAAGAAAGCGTTATTTAGTTCAGATATATGACATTCATTTGTAATATGATCGTAATGTGTGTTATTGATTATCTGACTTTATAGAATGGCACGCATAAATTTTCAGGGCACGTACTGGGAACAGATTCTTGTATATATCACGTCTCCTCCTTCTTTTACATCGTGACAGCACTGAAATAATGTATTTCGCGAGAGTATTTTTCAGCAAGACATACAAATATGCGAGCCGGTTTAAAAAACGTCATAAGTTTCTAAATACTAGCTAATTTTTTTATTGGCGACTTTTCCGTAGAATCCCTAATTAAGAGACCTCCATATAATAATAATAATATAATGTTTATTTACCAATATTACATTTAATATAATGAACGAAATAAATGGACAATGACCTAAGCAAAAACCTACTTCAAGGGTATACCTTTAACTTTAAAAGGTAAATGAACATGATAACACCCGTGAGGCTAACGTATTCTCACCACAATTATAACCGTAGACCGGTTTCGCTTTAATTAGAGCTGGTCAATACAGCATACTAATTGCAGCGAAAAAACACCTATAAAGTAATGCGGCTATGGTAACCAACCTCACAGCACATAGTGAGATTTAAGACAGGAGTTGCCATCTCGCTGCGGAAGCAAGTAGTATGTTGTCACAAGAGCTCTAAATAACATAAAATGTTATAAAATAGAGACTGTGTTCAACCAACTAACAATTTTGTAAATTGTCAGCCCTGGCCCATTTCTTGCCAAATATGGGGACAATGAAGGTGGTGTGGTGAGAATACATCTAGCCTTACATACATTGTCTCTATATTATTTTCCGGAAAAACCTGGACCGATCTTCCTGACTAACGAACTTATTCAAGGCATTTGCAAAAGGAAGGTATTGACCAAATTTGATCAAAATTGGCCCTATATTTTTGAGTTATCGGTGTGATACCTATATATATATAAATATATATATATATATATATATATATATATATATATATATATATATATATATATATATATATATATATAATTCTGAATTTACTTTGCTTAATTATATATATTTGATTTGTTTTATATATTTTTTATTTTCAGTTGTATAATTTTGTTTTATTATCTCAAATAAATAATTACCCTGTATAAATGTAAATCTTTTTATTTTTACAGTTTAATTTTAATAGGTACAATTTAGGATGATTTTACTTTTATTTGTTGTATTTTAAAATGTAAATAGAAATTTTATATTGACGGTTTACACACAATGTTTATGTGTGACCGTGCAGATTTTTTTAATGTATTTATCTGTTGTATAAATGTTTAATGATTGTGGTGTTTCAATTATTTGAATTCAGACATGAATATATATGTTATATTGAAATTAACTTCAGTGTACTATTGGTTTCATATCCCCCTTATTCGTTAGTTAAATATATTATGGATAATGTTACTGAAATAAATTCGCCATTTATTATTATTCATTTACTTCTGTGCCCTATCTGTCTCTTCTTAGTCGTGGATTCTGCTAAATAGGGAGAAAATAGTCTGCTAATATGCAATTAAACTCAAATTATGTTTTTTATAATTTACGCAAAGAATTATGTTTTCAATTTTTTTAACAAATTTTATTTCAAAGAATTTTAAATTGAAACTTAAAACGGATCCTCTAGAAAATTTCTTAAATCCTATTAACAAAATAGATGGTTAAAATTACTAAGAGAATTTTGATTGGTTTAAAATGTTTATAAACAATATTTAAAATGGCATTTCGAATTTTTATACTGCGGTCTTCCGGCCATCTAAGTTTGTGACTTTGAACTATGTAAAAACGCAAATAAGATCTCTGTTTATTTATGTAGAAATTCTATTTTTCCCACAAATGCTTTTGTAGATTATTGCTTGACAGTATTGATTGTCTTTATTTGAAGTAATGGACCCCTTGTTCTGATTTAAACAAAATAAAATGGATTTCAAACCTTCATTCCTGGCTAGTTGTGGTAGGTGAATCTGGACTTGGTTATTCTTTATATATATATATATATATATATATATATATATATATATATATATATATATATATATATATATATATATATATATATATATATATATATATATATATATAACTGTTTTCTAGTGTAATTATTACGGCAAAGCATTCATTTAATACTTTTTTCTTCTGTTCCTTCTAGGGATACTACTTCTTTACACAAAATATACTTTAAAATATTTAAATTCTGTGGGAAGCAAAATATGACGCTGTTCTCGCGTTATAATTTATTAACAACCAACCATCAACGAACAACAAAAGCAGAAATCTCGTCTAGTTTTATCTCGAATGTTGTTTCCTGTTTTCAAAGCAATCTCCCTTGAAATGATTTGACAGCTGTTCATGTATTGAAAAGACCCGGTAAGTTTGAATCTTATTATTCTAGATCGTTATTATTAAAAATGACATTTGGCATAACCTTACTTCTAGACTAGACAGTAACAAATACTAAATTTAGAACTAACTAAGTTTATATGCTGCAAACTTGATTTCAAAAGTCTCACAACACAAAAACACTGTCTTTGATAAACTCCAGTCCATTGTTTACACAAAAACAACTCTTACATATATATATATATATATATATATATATATATATATATATATATATATATATATATATATATATATATATATATATATATATATATATATATATATATTATACAAAGTGTTTGTTTTTTGATTACGTTTAGGTAATTATGTTAGAGCATAATTCTTTGATTTGAAGGTCATGATTAAGAGTTTAAGCTATTTGCATATAGATTTTTGGCTCTTTTAAATCCATTTAAACTGAGATACTTTCCAAATTTGCTAGCTAAAGATCTAAAAAGTTTAATTAATGGTTACTTTAACAAACTATGGCTTTATATCTGTCATTTCTCATCCAAATAACACTGACTAACAATAATAGAGGATATGCTTGTATATTAATATTTTTATTTTGTTTTTATGTTTTAGTGTTTTAGAAAAATGTCGAACGATGTGGATATATACACAACTTACAGAGAGCCCATATACATCACGTGTAAACCGTAAGTATTATACTTCTACTGACCAGTGGTCTTAAGATAACCCCCCAATATACGTAGGTCTGAAGATTTACATAATTTAACCAATAATCGGAGCTTAACGTGATCAAACTAGCTTTCCGTAAGGGTTCTTATTTTTGTTTTATAGTAAATTATTGGGAATTCATATTATGTACACTCTGATGTACTAATAGTTTATCATGTGTTTCTTAAAAAATACAAAAATTCACTGGACGCAAATCGGTCTGTTTCGTTTTCAATGTGCCATCCTGTATATACTTTTTGTTATTTGGTATTAGGTAGTTTTAACAGTCTTTTAGAGTGAGGGGGGTTAAAGTTCAGCATGATAGTCATATAATAACCACTTGAAATTTTAACTGCATATGGATTGCAAAAATTTAATATTGTTTTGGCTCATTGTCAAATAAAGCATGTTCAAACTAGTATTTCTGGAAGGCAATCTGCAATTATAGAGATAAATTCTGAAAAATTACATTGTCGATTGCTTTTGAACATTGCTGTCAAAATGTTGTAACCAAAGAAGCTGTTGGGATCCCACACAATATATATATATATATATATATATATATATATATATATATATATATATATATATATATATATATATATATATATATATATATATATAAACATAAAAAATTGAAACTGACCCTGGATGTGGGTTCTAGGGGGCCTAGTTCGCGCTCGTTTGAAAATTTTTTCTCAAAATTCAAAAGTCGAGATCTCCTCATTAGTGAATTTTTTTTAAGAAAATTCCCTAAAAGTGCGCGAGTGGTGTGAACTTGCATCGTGTAATCGACGCTTAATATACTCAGCGAGTGTTCCTAGTAGTTGTGAACACAGCAAGGTTCTTGTTACAAACTCTCTTCAAGCCCACAGGGCCTTGAAAAAATTGATTAAGTCAATACACCAGGAATAATATAGCCCCCCCTAATGTAATTACTTCTCTATTTTTTCACGTTTTAGGATTCATCGTGAAAGCATTTGAGTGGAGAACATAAAAACTGGCCTCATTAATGTACACGGCCGGGCCTGTTGCTTGGAGCAGGCATTAAAAAAGTTATTGTTAAATTATTCTGTTTCATGAATTTTTTCACGCGCCCTTTTGTGGAAATTTAGTCAACGTTAATTTTACTCGCAGCAGAGTAATTTACATTTTAACGAATTTTATATTGGAATATTTAATAGAATGGTTATTTTGGATGGAAAAGCAGAAAAATCCATCTGTTACGTGTCACAATTGAAAAAGACTTGACGAAAATTAAAACTTCTGGCGACGACTTATTTGAACAAACTTGAGTGGTTAAAATTAAAACCTTTCCAAACGTATAATTCCTGATTTGAACTGAATTAATTATTTACAGCTTTTACGGTTTTTAGATGACTTTAAAAGTGTGTATAACGCACTGATAAGTACACTTTAAGAACCCAAATCACCACAACACATTTTAAAAGACCTGGCGATCGTTTCACTACCCAAGTTAGCGTCATCAGACGATGAAAAATTCTAACTATTTTCAAAACCAACATGACCTTTTTAGTAAACCGGTATATTAATTTCCCTTTAAACAAAAGTAGATATACCAAATAATTAAATTATATTAAGAACGTGGACGAATATAACGGATACACTGCTTGCCTAGTAGAAAAATTAATCAACAAACAGAAAACGAAGAAAGTGTTGACAGAATCAACGACGATTAGAAGAGAAAAATCCGAAAAAAATTTTTTTTTGCTTACCATTTGAACCTCGAATCACGAGGGGTCTAGATAGCAATTTAAAAAGGCCAACTTGCAGCTATCATTTTCGACAAAAAACACGTTAAAAAACTTGCTGAGTAACCCAAAATACAAGGGTAGCATGGCTAAAATGTCGGGAATTTACTAAATAAGTTGTAAAGGTTGTAACCTTCAGTACGTCGGACAAACAAAAAGATCGATTGGAATTAGATTAAAAGAACACTTAGCCTAACTACGATACGGTAATCTAGATAGATCTTCCGTCGCCCGACATATTAGGGATGATAATCATCACGCTAATGAAGATAATCTTAAAGTAATAAAAAACATTAGGCTACCAGAACAGCTAAACGCGTTCGAGAGTATATATATATATATATATATATATATATATATATATATATATATATATATATATATATATATATATATATATATATATATATATATATTGCTAAATATATTTACAACAAAAATTGTACGAACATTTTTCCACCGCCGATTACAAGTCACCTGATCGATTTCCTTGTAAAATAAATTCCCACGTTTCAATACGTCGTAGAGATAACATAAGAATACAGCTATTCCGCCAAACGAAACTATCTTAATTTAGTTGTCGATGAAACTTCCCAAAATTATTAGAGATCGGCATATTTTAGATAAAGTGAAAGGGACAGTTCAAATACCGCATCAGGCAATAAAAATACAATACACTGCATAGTTTGCCTTCGACTAGTTCCCCTTTCGGTTCCGTTTTTTTAGGTGATGTTAGTTTTGAAAGTAGGTCGAATTTTCCATCCTCTGATGACGATAACTTCGTTAGTGAAACGATCGTCAGGTCTTTTAAAATATCATATCAGTGCTCATCACAGGTCCTAATCTTTACTTAATGTATCATGCACTGTTTCACGTTTCATAAGTCCTGGCTTATCATGTGGTTCGTGATAACAAATTTGCCATTGAGTTGATTTCAGTGACCCTGGGTTCCAACAGAAATAGATAGCTAGTACTTCAATAGCATTGCGTGCGATATGATAGCGAAATGTCTTAAAAATCTTACAAACCGATAATGCCTTAGGAAACAGTACCTCGTAAATCAATTATTTTTTTCAAGGTAAGGAGATAATAAAAAAAAAGGTAAGATGCTTACTGGCAATTAGGCCATTGCTGACCCTTTTTGCTCATCTAAACTAACCTACCCTCCACCTTGAGCTCGATCTCAACGACGACAGTGATTTTGAAAAATCATGCGCCGCCGGTGAGGCTCGAACCGTCGACCCCCGAGTCCGTATTGGAAAGTCTGAATCGACTTCCCCGCACGGCCACGGAGGCGCTCAAGGTAAGGAGATACACCACCATCAAGTTTACTGTCGCATGCTCTACGTTCCAATAATTACGATTATGCATTAGACCAACTAAAATCACTATTCTCATCATATTCCGATACATCGTGTCAGATTTTTCAATGGAAAAGCTCGTAATAGCGTAGACGTTAAGGTTTGTGCATGAAAGTTGTTGACACAAATCGTTACTTTGATTTTTTAGTCTAGAACAGTTTACGTATGATTTATTGTTTTTGTTTTCTGCCTCTTTTCTTCTACACTTCAGAGTATAATTAGATAATATATACCTAGAAATATAAACGAACAGATCAAAATGGGACGGTTTGTTCTAGGGTTTAACATACAAGCTTATGCATTCACTTTTTTGTAAATTCAATCAAATTATATTGATTTTTGTAGCCTCTTTTTAGCGTATTTTTCGTAATACGAAAAATTCACTAATGGGGAGATCTGCGTTCATTATATATATATATATATATATATATATATATATATATATATATATATATATATATATATATATATATATATATATATATAGGGTGGCGCATTGAAAACGAAACAGATCGATTTGCGTCCAGAGAAATTTTTTCTAAGAAACGCGGAAACACGTCAATTTTAATATTGAGGGGGACATATTTTCACATCAAACTCAACTTTGTCACATGAACTCCTTAAGGGTGGTGACAACAACCCTTAAATTTTAAATAGGGAACATGGGTCGAGTGTTACATCATTTGAAAGCCCTTTCTTTCCTGAATTCAGCACACTAATTATTTTTTGGAAGTTTTGTTAACTCGTTTAAAAATTATTCACAGTTGAAGATGCAAAAACGCATTTCACTCATTCCGATAAGAAATGTGCTGATAGTCAATGTTTTCTTGGTTTCTAAACAAAAAATTAACTATCAGAACATTTCTTATCGGAATGAAAGAAATGCGATTTATTATTACAGTGTCGGCCGGTTTGACACTTGATAGTACTACCGAAAATTAATTTCACTATGGTGTATTATTCTGTAGAAGAAAGAGTTGAAATAATTACGCTCTTTTTCAAAAACGGTGACTGTGCTAACCGTACCGCAAATTTGTTTAATGAACGACATCCGAACAGACATGTTAACAGAAAATACATTTTGAAGTTAGTTGCAAAGTTTCGACAGAGCGGTTCAGTAGCTAACAAAAAATGGGATCTTGAACGTGAATTTCCAGTTAGAAATGAGACTACTGAGATTGAAGTTTTAGGACAAATTGCTGCAGACCCAACTTTGAGCACGAGAAAATTGGCCACTGTTTCGAACATCAAAGGAAGAACTATTCAGCGAATATTGAAGCATCATAAATGTGACACGTATAAAATTCATCTTTTGCAACAACTGAATGAAGATGATTTTGATCGGCGGCTGGAGTTTTGTGAAGTAATGACTGCACGAATAGCTGATAAAGGGAACTTTCTGCTCAATATCTGTTTTTTTTTAGAAGTCTACAGAAATTGAATGCCTGGACTGTAATTTTTGGAGACCGTTCAATCGGACCAATTTTTTTTATGACAATTTGAGTGGCGAAACGTATTTGGAGTTACTAGAAGATACCGTTTACCCTCTACTAATTGACATTGTTGAAAATGATGATCGCTATCAAGTAAATCAATTAGTGTTTCAAAAGGTGGAGCTCCTCTGCATTTTTCGCGACGTGTTAGGGAGTTTTTGAGCTGATACTTTTCAGAGCAATGGATTGGACGTAGAAGTGCTATTGAGTAGCCCCCCAGATCACTGGATTTAACTCCTTTAAAATTATTTCTATGGGGCCATTTAAAGAGTAGAATTTACGCAACAGAACCGGAGTCTCTAAAAGAATTACGACGACGCATTGTTGAAGAATGCCGTCTAATAAATTCACAAATGCTCCAGAATGTCAGAGCTCGTTTTGAACAAAATTTGTACTTTTGTATGGAAGCTGGTGGTCAACAATTTAAACACTTACTTAACTGAATAAACATTTTCTAACGTTTGGTTTTGTTTTTTAGTTTCTTTTAACGAAAAATTGACTAATTAGTGCATTTCTTATCACAATCAAAGAAATACGTTCTTGCAATTCCAACTGTGAATAATTTTTAAACGAGTTCATAAAACTTTAAAAAAATTAGTGTGCTGAATTTAGAAAAGAAAGAGCTTTCAAATGGTGTAACACTCGACCTATATCTTATATTTAAAATATACGTGTTTCAGCGTTTCTTAAAAAAAATCTCTGGATGCAAATCGGTCTGTTTTGTTTTTAATGCGCCACCCTATATATATATATATATATATATATATATATATATATATATATATATATATATATATAACGTACCGATAACTCAAAAAAATAGTCGGCCGATTTTGATATTTGGTACATACCTTTCCTTTTGTAAGTGTTAGTTATCCAATCGGACCAGTTTTTTCGGAAAAATTCTAGTTATATTTTTGGAAAATTATTGTACTGTTTCAAACAATTAAGTTATTTTGATGAACTAAGGTGCATGGTTTCTAGTATACGCAGCTTATATTAACTTCCATGCCTTTTATTTAAAAACCTTCTGCGTCCAGACTTTTTTCTAAGTACAGAAATATCTTGTTTCTATCTGGTATTAAAATTTCCAGAAGTGTAGCACAAGCATCATATTGTAAATTAGCTTGTACACACAAAGCACAATATCCTTTGATAAAACTTCTAGAAATATTTAGTGTCATATCGCTGGGGAGTGATGTACACCCGGATTTTGAAGCCTCCACTTTGGGATTAGAAATCGACAATTGACCTCTCATGGTTTTTACTCGGGAGCGGCGTGCCAGATGATACCGCCTTGTGTTGAGTGCTGGCGGGTGTTGTGTGTCCAGACGACCCGGGGGGGTTTGAGATCTCTGATGAGTGGTATACATCCGGAGTTTGAGGCCCCCACTGTGTGCTTCGAAACGGACGGACGGCCTCTCTTGGGTGATGCTCGGGAGCGGGACTCGATGGGTTGTCTCCTTGAGCCTAGCACGATTGAGTTTGAGTCTAGACGAACCCGGAGGAGAGCTGAGATCTTTAGGCGTGGAACATCTAGAGACTGAGGCCTCTTTTTCGAGCTTTGAAACGGACAAACGACCTCACATGGATGCTGCTCGGATGCGGGATTCGTGATACTGCCTCGAATCAAACACTGACGGACGTCTGGTCTCGACGAACTCGGTGAGAGGTTATCTCTCTTTGAGCTTTGAGACGGGTAAGCCACTTCGCTCATATGGCAGCACATCTGCCAAACAAAGTTATACCTCGCAAATATCGTCTCCTGCAGGGAGATCGATTTGTTGGGTGAAATTTAAGCAAATTTTGGTGGGTATCGTGTTTACACGAACCCGGAGGGGGGCAGAGATCTCTAGAGGTGGATTACACCTGGAGACCTAGGCATACTCTGTGAGCTTTGAAACGGGCCAACGACCCCGCTTAGATGCTGCTCGAGGGCGGGTACCGCCTCGAGTCAATGAAACACTGACGGAGGTCTGCTACTGGTAAGCCTGGAGGGAGATGAATATCTCGGGGGAGTGATATGCACCCGGATTTTGATGTCTCCATTGTGGGCTTAGAAATGGACCATTGGCCTCGTTTGTTTGTTACTCAGGAGTGCGGTTCTAGATGATACCGCCCTGGGTTGGGCGCTGGCGGGTGTCGTGTGTCCGGACGACCCGGAGGGGGCTGCGATCTCTGATGAGTGGATTGCACCTGGAGTTTGTGGTCCCTGATTGTGTATGACATTCATTGTTACAGGTCTTGTGTTAGTCGCTATCGATGCCACAATATACCAAACATTAAATATTTACCAAGAGAATTGACAGTACAAGATATGTTTAGTGATTTTGATAGTAAATATTCTGAATTCTGTAGGATTGAACTTTATAGAGATACTTTGAAATATATGCCTATTTCATTGTGTATGCCAAAATCTGATATTTGCGTAGACTGTGAATCTCACAAAATGTTACAGAAAGACAATAATGACATTCATCCGATTTTAATAGATGATGATGACTGTAGTCTTCACAAAACTAAAGCTACAAAAGCTACTGCCAAATACCATCAGGGTAGTCTCCTGCCATCTAATCAAAACATACGAATATATTCGATGGATATGCAAAAGGTGATTTTAATCCCTAGTATGCTCGCCGTGAAGGACTTCTTTATATGCCGTCTTACAGCCTTTAATTTGACATTTTGTTTTTTAAAACGAAAGCCTCGTTTAAGAATTATTGCTGTATGTGGCACGAGGTTATAGGAGGACGTGATGGCTATAATATTGTTGATGCTATTTTTAGAGTTTTCGAGGAAGAACGGGATGTCAAAGAGTTTATTATTTGGTCAGACAATTATTGTACAGGACAAAATAAATATTGGATCCTGTACACATCACTAATACATTTAGTAAACCAAGAGACCGGACCGATTGCGTAACTTTACGTTATCTAACAAAGGGGCGTACTCATATGAGTGCAGATGGTATTCATGGGAATATCGAAAGGAAAATAGCTAAGATTCGTAATATATACGATTATAATTATCTTAAAGCAGCAGGAAGCTCTCCAAGAAAAGGTTTTCAAGTTTTAGACCTAAATATTTTTCGTAAGTGGGGAAAGAAGAGACAAGTCTGAAAAAAAGACAAAGAAGAGGATCCGTTAAATAGTTTTTGCTAAGTCGTGTAGTTGAGGTACAGTTCAAGAGAGGAACAAAATTCCTGGAATATAAAACTGACTTTGATCAGCCGCAGTATACCTCTTTAGATTTTTTACAGAATAAATTCAATTTTTAAAACATTCCTGAACCTTTACCTGTACATGGGGTATTAAAATAATAAAAAATCTGGACGCAGCAAGTGCGTTATGGTAGCGAATTTTCTTTAAAATATTTTCTTTCTTTGATAAAAGCAGGCATCAAACTTGGTTTCCTATATAGTAGAAACAATGTACCATATTTCATCAAAATAAATTTATTGTTTGAAAATATATAAGCATTTTTCAAAAAGTCTGGATGCAGCAAATGTGTTATGGAAGTCAATTTCCATAAAAATGTTTTTAATAGCAAATGCGAGCAGGCATCAGTCTGATTATCGGTATAGCCTATGTAGTAGAAACAATGTACTATATTTTATCAAAATTACTTATGGTTTGAAAATATACAAAAACTGCTTGAAAGCTGTCTATATGAAGCCATATCCCTGCCTACCACGCACAGCACCCCTATTTGCTCTAGGTCACGTAACTATCTTGGGGGATATGAACAAGATATTTTATCGTGTGGTTTATGCAACGAGGGTGGTTGTGTGCACACGATTGGGGGGGGGTATGCCTACGACACGACGAAAACAGTTTTTTGAAAAGCGTCCGGGAGCTAAACTGCACATGGTCCCGTAACTTCCTTTGGGAGTGTAAACAAAAATTTTTTTTGGGGTTTGTGGATCCAGAGGGGAGCGAGCCTAGGCAGATTTCTGGAAACAGTTTTTTGAAAAGCGTTCGGGAGCTAAACTGCAGATTTAGCTAAAATTCGCTACCAAAAAGCACTACTTACTGAGTCCAGATTTTTTTCTTACAAACGCATCATATTTCGATAAAAAATGCAAAAATGCATTAACGAATTTGTTCTACGAAAATTAGCTAAAAAAAACTATACACCCCTACTCACTTCTGGTCCCGTAACTTCCTTGGGGGGGGGGGGGGGGGTTGTGAACAAGAAATTTTTCTTGGGGTTTGTGGATCCAAGGGAAGCCCCAGGCAGGTTTCTGAAACCAGTTTTTTGAAAAAGGTTCGGAAGCTAAACTGCAGATTTACCGAAAATTCGCTACCAAAACGCACTTACTGCGTCCAGATTTTTTCTTACAAATGCATCATATTTCGATAAAAAATGCAAAAATGCATTAACGAATTTGTTCTACGAAAATTAGCTCAAACAAATTATACACCTCTACTCACTCCTGGTCCCGTAACTTCCTTGGGGAGTAAATTAGCTTAAAAACAATTATAGACCGTTAAACAAGAAACTTCACTAAACCTGCAGCGAAAGCATCAACTTAACTAAACCGACAGCCAAAACATCATCTATTTGAAATGAATTTTCCGTAAATATTTTCGTAAAATGAAGGGCAATGACGGTTGAATCTGAAACTTAAGGGTTTGCAGAACACTCTTCTTGCAACATTTTCTTTTCAAAATCCGTATTTGTTTCATTTTTTTGCCTAAACATTGCCAATTTTGACGTTTTGAGGAAAACAAAATTTGTTTCTTTAACTGCCCATAACTTCTTCGCCTTTAAAGCTAGAGACCTAAATTTTTGTACAGAGTTCACTCTTTATAATACAAACACGCCTATCATTTGGTCGCCCTTACTTTCTTATTTCCAGAGATATGAATTTTTTTAGAAGGCAAACACCAAATTTTCCGAGAAAACCTGGTCCGATTTTCCTGGCTAACGAACTTATCCAAGGAACTTGCAAGAGGAAGGTACTTACCAAACTTGATCAAGATTGGTCCATTATTTTTTGAGTTATCGGTCGGATATATATATATATATATATATATATATATATATATATATATATATATATATATATATATATAAACACAGATCTCCTCATTAGCGAATTAAAAAAAAATTCTCTAAAAGGAGGATATATTAAAAACTTTAGTGCCTTCAATGCCCAGAAACAGAATGGAATTTTGGAACAATCTCATTGAAAGTGATTCTGCTCTGGACCTAGTTGAAAATTTTGATACCGAGGATATACAAGAGAGTGTTTAGTGTTTTTTATTAATAAAAATAATGTTGACAATATGTCATTTATATTTTGTTTTCAAAATAATTTTGACCCTACTATGATTTAATTACTTTCTGTTTATGGTTGTAGATGCTCGGTTTTCTAAAAACAAACATGTTGAATATTTTACCCCAGAACCAAGTATGTGTCAAATAAAACGTCAAAATCAAACGTCAAAATCAAAAATAAAACATCTTTAAATATAAGAAAAAAACACGTCTAATGAACTATAAACATCTTTTAAATATATTAAATACACATTAAGGGCTAAAAAAAAACACCCAAACTGCATTTATTTCACTAAATGTTTTTTTCACATGATGTGTTTTGGCATAAAGCAGCCGCAATGTAAAATGACCATAGGGTAAAGTCGGGTAAGATGGCCAAGCGGGAGAGATGGCCAACAGCCCGAATTTAACCAAAGCATTGTCAGATGGCGCTGCGAGTTCTCTCCAGCGTTAACTACTCATGTCTGAACACGGCAAGTGTCTTTTTGTCCACGGAAAGTTGATAATAAATTACTCAGACAATAAAAAAATTATTGTCTTGTCAGAAAATTTTATAGTGTTTGCATATTGCGTGCTATTGTCAGCGTATGAATGGAAATTAACTGTTGATTTTCACAAATTAGGTGAGTACAATGTCTATTAAAGAATGTTAACCTCTAAAAGCAGTGAAAAGTGTACAGTAAGTTTTGTTTGTCACCTTGGCCATCTCTCCCTAGCATTCAGGATAGGTAGCCATCAAACAAAAAGTACTGATGGCCACATATTTTTAACGTAAGTCTTTTTTACATGATGACTCTATTGCTAATTAATTGAAAAAAAATACCAACGCTATAAAAGGCAAAATTCAAATCGTGGGAATTATACCCAAGATGATCTAAGGCTAGCAATTGAAGCTGTCAAAAATGGTTCATCCGTAAACACCGCCTCAAAAACTTTCCACATTCCTCGAAAAATTCTTGACAGGAAAATTAAGAAAAATTTATCCACGACTAGTAAAATGGGACCGGATAGCATGTTGGGGGAGGCCAATGAAATCAGATTAAAGCTACACATTAAAAAGGCGCAGAAATATGGTTTTCCTATGACTATTTCAAATGTTCGAAAGCTTGCCTATAATTTTGCTGAAAGCCTACAAATTAATCATAAATTCAATAAGGAAAAAGAAATTGCCGGTTCAGATTGGTTTAGATCTTCCTTTAGAAGGCATCTCGATTTGTCTATTCGAAAAGCTGAGGGCGTGTCCCTAGGGCGAGGTGACGGGATGAATCGAGTATATGTAGGAAATTATTTTAAGCTTCTCCAAGCTACATTGGAAGAAAATAAACTTTTCGACAAACCTGGATCCATCTATAACGTCGATGAAACAGGCCTTTAACTAAACAATCGACCTGGCCATGTTTTAGCCGAAAAAGGAGCAAAAGACCTTGTTACAATGACATCAGTGGAGAAGGGTGGAACAATCTCGTGCATAGCCTGCTGTAATGCTGAAGGTGTCTTTTTACCACCAGTCTGTGTATTCAAAGGTAAGAACTTAAAGACCGAGTGGACCGGTTCAATGCCACCTGTTTCGGGTATTGTGATGTCTCAGAAATCAGCTTACGTAACTGCAACTATTTTTTTAAATTGGTTCAAAAACCACTTCCTACCACGTAAAGGCGAAGGAAAAGCCTTGTTAATTATTGATGGGCATTCGTCTCATTGCTCTTGTGTTGAGCTTTTAGAAACAGCTGAAGCTAATAATGTAATATTGTTGTGCCTTCCTGCCCATACGACTCATTATTTGCAACCACTTGATAGATCTTTTTTTTTAAGTCATTAAAGATCTTTTACTATCAAGCTTGCAGAGAATGGATACAGAGTCACCCCGGAAGAAAGCTCGGGCGACTTCAATTTGGTGAACTCCTAACGAAAAGCTGGAGAAATTCAGCGACGGCTGGAAATGCAATGTCCGGCTTTAGAGCAACTGGAATATTTCCGTGGAATCCTGATAGCATACCTAATCACGCATACACAGTTTCTGATCAAATAATAAATACCCAAACTGCTGACGACCAGAGAACAGTTACACAAAAAGGAAACATTCAACATACGAACTCTCAAACAACAGACACTGAAGTAACACAAAACTTAAATGCCCAATCAATCCACAACCAAATTGCAAACGATCTAATGGACGCAATACCATCATGTAGCGACGCATTTACAGAACCTCGATGCACAACCCCAGTGGAAGAGGGTACATCTATTGCCGATTTGAACCCTGGAAAACTTCTAGACCAGATACATCCCACACTCAAAGTAGTCGTATCTGCAAAAAAACCGGCCAAGTCCGTTGCAAATCTATTAACTTCTTCTGAAAACATTGCGGTTGTGAAAAATAGAGTCGAAAAGAAAAATAAACAAGCAAAGGCTTTCTGCAAAACAAAATCTCAGAGAAAAACGATTGTTCGAAAAAAAAATGTTTGCCTTCGCCAAATTCTGATGAGGATGAAGATACAGAAGTCCATTACGAAGAGGAAAGTGATACTTTGTCAGTGATTGACGAGACCGAATGCACGGGATGTGGAGAAACCTACAATAACACCCAAAAAATAGAAGATTGGTTGGAATGCATAATTTGCCAGAAATGGTTTCATGAAAATTGTTCCTCTTTTATAAACACTTGCCAAAATTGTGGTAAAACAGCATTTAAGAAGAAACAAAATAAGTAGATGTTATGTAATAATTTATTTTAGTCTTAGAAAATTTGTTATTTTCACGTTTTACTACTTTAAATTCATTTATATTTTGTGGCTGTCTCTCCACAATTGCACTGGCCAACTCACCCAACTGAATGGCGATAGATGGCCAAATGTAGTTTATTTTTAAATTTATTAAAAAAATTTTTTGGAAAAGTATTTTCATTGTAATTATGTACTTACATTTTGCACGGTAGTTGAGAAGTTACAAAAAAATATTATTATGAGCCCACCCTTACCAAAAATTAACAGGCACCTACCTAACAAAATTATGGCCATCTCACCCGACTTTACCCTATCTCTTTGTTGGCTGTAATTCAAGCTATAAAGTAAATCTCTATAAAATCACAAAAACTTTAAAGATTCTGCTTTTAACCATTTATGTTGTATTTTAAGCTGACTCATTCCAAGAAATCCATTCGACTCATCTTTTATTATTTATAAACAAGAAAAGAGGGAAATTAAAGAAGCGGCGCAATATCAAAACTCATAATTTATGAAAACGCAGCCACAAAATTAAATGGAAACTTGAACAGCAGCGGCAGCTTGTTGCATAATAATCCTCGAGGGTGTAGCAGCAACAAGAGCAAAAGCTTCAAACCAAAGACGTTGCAGTAACTTTAAAGAAGTAAAATATTAATGCGCCGCTAAATGCCGGATAAACTTCTAAATCGTGCGAAGTCTCCGGAGAACATTTTTATAAATAACACCTAATGAGATATGTACACATTACTGGAGTTGACAAAGTGAAAAGTTGAGGTTTTCCTTTTTGGCCGCAAAGTTACAAATCCATTAAAACATAGTAGAAAGACAAACTCGATGCTTTTTACCCACCCTCTTGTGGATGTGGAGACCTCTAACGCTTTTTGTGTCGTTGCTGAGCGAATTTACGAGTGACTTACCGGGCACGCTTAAATTTCACCAAACGAGACACCTATAAATAAGTCGTCACTAGAGATTACATTTTGCCCCAAAAGCGCTTTCTAATTGAAACTGTTTAAAAGATATTTTTTTGTTTTCAGTTTGAAACAAACTTTGTTTTATAGAGGTAACTTGTCTGACAAGTTGTTGCCAAAGGTGGAAGTATCGTATATTAAACCTTTAAAATATCATGAAACCAGAAACGTCAATCAACATAATAACTCAGAGTGCTATGTGCACCTATCTATACATATAAAACTCTGGACGCAGCAAGTGCGTTATAGTAGTGAATTTTCATAAAAATGTTTTTAATAGCAAATATGTTTTTTTAAGAAAGCAGGCATCAAATTTGGTTACCAGTATAATCTATATTTTAGAAACAATGTGCCATGTTTCATGAAAATAACTTTATTGTTTGAAAATGTACAAAAATTTCCGAAAGTAAACTTAAATTGTTCCCGAGAAAACTACTTTTCTGGTCAACCTTATAGGTTATTAGCAAATTGATTCAAAATCTGAAGCATTTAATGAAAATTCGCTACCACAACGCACTTGCTGCGTCCCGAATTTCTGTTCTTACAAAGATGTATTATATTTCGATGGAAAATGCAAAAATGGAATAACATAGGGCGTGTTCGATTAAAAAAATTCACAAAAAAAAAGAAAATTTGAATCACCAACGACTTATGGGCCAGCCTGTAATTGTGTAAATATTTTATAAGATGTAGCTCAAGACACCCTACAATTAATGTATACAACTTTTTTTTCGTAACTTGCATAATAACGGTATATTACTCTTTAATGATTTTTTTTACGAAAATTCGACAAAAATGATATACTATTAAACGATAAACTCTATAGCCAACACTACTGCTAAAGCATCAGAGAAAGGGTCTATTTGAAATGAATTTTCTGGGAATATTTTAGTAAAATGAAGGACAATGACGATTGAAACTAAGAGTTCAGGCTTTGCAAAACATTATTCTTGAGACATTTTCTTCCATAGATCATATTAGTTTCAGTTTCGTTCCCTAAATATCAACAATTTTGACGTTTAAATCGCGACTTTGACGTTTTGAGGAAAACCCAAATTTATTTTTCTTTAAATGCCTGTAACTTTTTTGTCCTTTAACCTACAAATCTAAGTTTTGGCAGGTAGCTTACCTATAATGATGTAAACCGGAGTACCAAATTTCGTTGCCCTTACTTTGTTAATTTTGAAGATATAAATTTTTTTCTAATGGAAATTCAAAATTTTTCCGGAAAACCTTGTCCAATTTTTCTCACTAACGAACTTATCCAAGCCATTTACAAAAGTAAGGTACGTGCCAAATTTTATCAAAATAAGCACATTATTTTTTGAGTTATCGGTGTGATACATATATATATATATATATATATATATATATATATATATATATATATATATATATATATATATATATATATATATATATATATATATATATATATATATATACATATATATATATATATATATATATATATATATATATATATATATATATATATAAACATATAAAAATTGAAACTGACCCCGGATATGGGTTCTAAGGGTCCTAGTTCGCGCTCATTTGCAAAATTTTCTTCAAAATTCAAAAGTTGGGATCTCCCCATTAGTGGATTTTTTCCACGAAAATTAACTAAAAATTCGGGACGCGTCAAGTGCGCTATTATAGCAAAATTTAATGCGTTTTTGCTTAAAAGCGTTTTCTATACAAGAGTGCAGGGTTGTATCCACGAAATTAGGTAAAATTTTATCGTTTCTTCGGTTCTTCATATTTTTGTTTCAACGAGTTTTCTAAAAATCGCTGATCAGAATATCTCTGTTCATACACACACACAGATATATATATATATATATATATATATATATATTTGGAAGGTGAAACACACCTGATCATGCCAGACCCCGTGGGGTCTGCTCTGATACTCGGATGTTGTTTGAGTCTACCTTTTCACAAACTCTCCAATACTACAGCACGGTTTAACAGAGAATGCGAACTGTCTTTCGCCTCTTGCGCCCTGTTGTTGATTAATGCACAGATTTATCACACCGTTGACACGTGACTGTCACGTGACACAATTCGATGGATCACATTTTTCTGAATGCGGAGATACCCCATATGTATGGTCTAATATTACAGTTTTCAATACAGTGTGGAAATTTAATACGGGAATATTAAAAATAAACAGTTTACCTTGAAATTCAAATTTTAAAATTCAAAAGTCGAGATCTCCTCATTAGTGAATTTTTTCTAAGAAAATTCACTAAAAATAAACTTAATAAAAACGTCCATTTCTTATAATAGATGTTCAAAATGTTCTACATTCACTTGCACACAACGAAATAATCTGCTCTGAAATGCTTCCCTAACTCTGTTCAACACGTCAGGCGTTACGTTCCTAATTTCTGTTGTTATTTTCATTTTCAAATCATCTAAGTCAGCAGGTTGCGTTTTATACACTCTGTTTTTAAGGTATCTCCATAAAAATTCAAGAAGTGTAAGATCTGGTGATCTAGCGGGCTATTCTACGAAACCTCTTCGTCCAATCCATCCTTGTGGAAAGACTTCGTGTAAATACTCCCGTACTTAATGAGCAAAGTGGGGCGGTGCACCGTCTTGTTGAAACCACATCCTTTCATGGTGAATAGTAGCTTCCATTACATTTGGATACAATTCTGCTAACATTGGGACATATGTATCTAAATATCTTGGATCGTTTAGGTTACCAGCCCAAACGTTTAACTTCTGGGGACGCTAAGTGTGCGTTTGTCACATCCAGTGGGGGTTTTCCGCAGCCCAGTATCTGCAAATTTTCCTGCTTACATCGCCATTC
Organism: Tillus elongatus; assembly: GCA_964006375.1. Lineage (NCBI taxonomy): Eukaryota > Metazoa > Arthropoda > Insecta > Coleoptera > Cleridae > Tillus > Tillus elongatus. The sequence goes on from OZ023265.1 coordinate 30,242,852, forward strand.
AAAAGAGATGTTGCTTCATCGGAAAACAGAACGTCAGCAGAAGAAGTACTGTTTCTATGTAACATGTCGAGCAGTTGTTCACAAAATTGCAGTCTTCTATCAGAATCACCGTCAGTCAACTCTTGAACGTGTTGTAGTTTATAGGGATGGATTTTTTCGTTTTTGAGATACCTTAAAACTGCCGATTGACTAACATTTTTACGTGCAACTTGACGGGGAGAAGTTGCTGGTTCTTCTTGAAAAGCCAATAAAATATTGCCTTTTACATCTTCTCCAACAAACTTAGGTGTCCTAAGCTGGTTTAACGTGTCCATAATCACGAAACTGTGGATGTATCTTAGACAGAGTTCTCTGGGTTAGTGGGTGCAAATCTGTATGTTTTTTTTATTAAATCGGCTGACAATTTGTGCCTGTGTTCTACACATATCACCATACCCCATCATCATTAATATTTCTGTTCGCAGAGTTTCAGTTAAGTATCGCATTATTAGACCAAAAATTAATTGAAATTATCGGAACAAAATTACGACTAAGTTATTAGGAGACCTTGCGTTTAACACAATACACTACAAAATAAAACAAAACTGTTAAATTTCACCTTTCACACTGAAAAAAATTGGTAGTTAATAAGAAACGAGTAATGCTAACAAGTGCGTTTTAGATAAAATACAAGATAATAATAAAGATAAGAGTCAGTAAAGAATTCTAGAGCAGATTATTTAGTTGTATTCAAGTGAATGGAGAACATTTTGAACATTTATTATAAGAAAGGGACGTTTTTATATAGTTTATTCTCGAAATTTGAATTCCAGGCTAAACTGTTTAGTTTTAATATTCCGGTATTAAATTTCCACCCTGTGTTGAAAACTTTAATATTAGTCCATATATCTGGGGTATCTCCGCATTCAAACGAATATGATCCATTGAATTGTGATGAAAAAATGTAGGCTGCTATTTTTTTTAAATGAATAAAGTGGTGGGGGTATAATGGTGGGGGTTTAATGTTCGACAAATTAAACTTCACGTGTCTCAGCGTTTTCCACAAAAACTATTTTGTGCTGCTGAATAATGAATTTTATTCCAAAAGTGTGTTTCACACTATATATATATATATATATATATATATATATATATATATATATATATATATATATATATATATGTGTGTGTGTGTGTGTGTGTGTGTGTCGACGGGCATATTTGTGGAAGAAGGAAGAGAAGAAAAAGCAAAGTCGTGCAAAATTCAGGAAGTGACATTAAATAAAATTGTTTTGACAGTTTACTGATTTGAGGATTTTAACAAAATTATGTTAATACAAGCACAAGCACAAGCACAGCTTCTTTGTAAGGCATAATGTGTAATTTTGACCATTAATAAATGAGTAAATGAGTATATATATATATATATATATATATATATATATATATATATATATATATATATATATATATATAGATTCAAAAGGAACTTAGTTTCGGGTTGTAGCGGCCCAAATTCGCACTTATTTGAAAAAACTTTTGCAAAGTCTCATTATCGATGCCTCTCTAATAGCTAATTTTTTTAAATAAAAATTCGCTAATAGAGGAAGAAAAGCATGCGTTTCATAGGGTGAACTTGAATCTGACTGTATCAGTAGTTGAAACTACCAACCTTAGAAATGTAGGTATAGTATATTAACTAAAACATTTACACTCCACTGCTGGAGTAAGGAAGTTAAAAGAAACATTTTCATTTTAGGTATATATAAATATGTTTTAGGAAAGGTGGCTCATAAAATTGTATTAATTTGTGTTACTCGCACTTAAGATAAACTTGAAATCGCGGCAACCTTTAAACGCTGCAAGTGCTAAACCCACATAAATATTAACACGTCTAAAGGAAAATGGCGCTATCTACATAAATTACCAACAAAAGTTACTGACCGCCGAGAGTGTTGAGGACAGAGCTTTGCCGTGTCATTATAAATTCTTTATGCCTACACGTTGTAAATGTGAAAGGCACGGGTCAACGTTTAATTAATATGTTAGCCGGCATGGAGAGCTAAAGCCATAAAAGAGGCGGAAGCGCTTTTGCAGCGAGGCCTTCTAGCCAGACCAGCCTCTCGCCCGTCGACATAGACATGCCAACTTCACGGAGCTACCACTAATTTGTGATGCTTTTATCTGCAGGCCGCGGAAAGTGCTAATGTTAAACCCAGCCAAGGTTCTACTCACCCTCGATCCACTCTGCTACCCCTTGTCGCCGCCGCTAGATACTTCAATTAGATCTGCATCGTTGTAAAAAACAAACATTATTGTGTCTGCATTATTTTTGACAAGCTAAAGCTATTGGTTCTTTATATTCATTCATTTTGTTCTTGTGTGTAAAGCTCTTTGCAATATAATAAACTTACAGCGGTCTGAATTAGCGCAACGGACGGGTTGGCGGCTTTCCGGGGATCCGGGATCGTAGTCTGATACAGTCCGTTGATTACTACTGCAGAAATTAACAATAACAAATCTTAAGTACACTTGGAGAACCCAAATCACCACAACACATTTTAAAAGACCTGACGATCGTTTCACTAACCAAGTGAGCGTCATCAGAGGATGAAACATTCTAAATACTTAAAAAAACTAACATCAACTTATATACCGGATCTCAGGTAAAGATATCGAACCAAGATGTGACACTAGTCGCAGGCAAATTCCGCAGTGTATTGTATTTATATCTCCGGACAAGGTCTTTGCACTATCCCTACTGATTTATCTAAAAAATGTCCATCTGTAATAGTTCAACGACAGCTAAATTAGCAACGATTCCTTTGGCGGCAATAATTGTATACTTATGTTATCGGTAGAAACGTGCAGAAAACGTTGGAATTTTATTTAACAAAGCAATCGATTAGGTGACTCGTAATTGGTCCTGGTGAAGTGTTCATACATTTTCTGTTGTAACTATATTTCGCAATATATACGCTTTCGAGCCCATTTAGCTGTCCTGGTTTTCTAACATTTTTTATTAATTTCAGATTATCTTTATCAACGTGATGATTATTATCCCAAATATGTCGGGCGACGGAAGACTTATCTATAGTACCGTAACGTAATTGGAATATGTGTTCTTTGTATCTAACTCCAATCGATCTTTTTGTTTGTCCGACGTATTTAAGATTACAATCTTTACAACTAATTGTAAGATTGTAATCTTAAATACGTCGGATAAACAAACAGATCGATTGGAATTAGATTCAAAGAACACATATTATAATTACGTTACGGTACTATAGATAAGTCTTCCGTCGTCTTTACAACTTACTGGTTCCACAAGGTAAAGAGTTTTGGTGGGGTTGGTTACAAAAATTAATGTTTTGTACGTGGAAGCTACTGTGCAAACCCATAACCGTCATTAGAAGCAGACATGGCACTTTGTGCTTTCTATAATGCATTATACACTGTGACTATTAAGTAACGCATAATTCAAAAAAAATATAGTGACCATTATTGAGGAAAACTCAAAAAGATGTCGATTGTTCTTGTCAAAAACTAACATTTTGATCTAACAATCTTACCTCTGTCGTTATATCTCTTCAAAATGTTGCTAACCCATCAAAATTTGGAAAGTAAATGGTGGGTAATGTAACACACCTTTATCAAGCTAAAAGAATTCTCGATTCAGCAACCTAATTTTTTTGTGAGAATAAAATATGGTAAGTAATAACATTTTGATTAACAGTAACACAGAACACAAGTGAAGGCTGTCAAGAATTACATAGTACAGTCTTATAATACGGATATGATACTTTAATATCTCCAAGTCTGTAAACAATGCTTAGATTGTTGGGCTTCTTGTACGAAAAGAACTCTGGAAATTTTGTTGTGTATTATGTCGTATCTGTAACAGTCGACTGAAGATAACAATTATCTGCTGTATGACATGTGTGATGAAAAAAAACCAAGCATAAGTTTGATAATGTCTTGCGATACAGTCTACAGATAATAGTAGTAAATTTACGTTTTTGTTATCGTGGAAAATGAATACGTAAAATTTTCAACTCTTGATTCTTCAAATTAATTATTAAATTGTTCGTAAAATGCGTTTATCAATAGCTCAGAGATTAGAAGCTCTAATGATGATTGGTTATGGCGGCAGGATCCAAACTCCGGCAGGGGTGTGTGCTCTGTTTAATACTGAATATTCGGACATGTCTATCAACCAATCAACATTGACTCGAATATAAAAGAAATTTTGAGAAACGCCTAGCGTGGTAAATTTATCAAAAACTGGTCCCCGGTCAATAAGCGAAGAAGTCAAATTAAACGCTTATTGGCAGTGGAAGAGAATCCCCACACTGGTGTTCTGCAAATTGGCTGAGACAATGGAATTCCATTTTAGACGGCACATAAAGTATAAAAAATTACAAGCTTCATCCTTATAAAATACAGATTTTGCAGGAGTTATCCGTTGACGATCCAGACCGAAGGATGCAGTTTTGCGCAACATTAAAGAATAATTGTAATGAAAACTCCATGCAACTACCGATTATTCTGCTTTAGAACGAATTTGCTTTTACACTACATGGAGAAGTTGACTATCAAAACTACAGATATTGGGCAAGGGGAAAATCAAAGATGGATGTAACAGGATCACGCACAATATCCACAAAAGGTAAATGCTTGAGTGGGAATTGTAAGGAGTAAGATTATCGGTCGCTACTTTTTTCATGGCATTATAAATGGACCACGATTTACAAAATTTTTACAGCAATATCTGATTCCGACGTTGTTGCACCTATTACCTAATGGACACAATGCTGGTATGGTAAATTATAACTTGTGGTATCAACAGGATGATGCCCGCGCATTATGATGTTAATGTTTGACAAGATCTAGATCAACAATTTCCCAACGGATGAATCGGCAGGCGTGGTTCAATCGAGTGGCCAGCAAGATCACCTGACCCAACTCCCTTAATTTTTTTCTGTGGCGTCATCTGAAGAATGTGGTAAAAAATCGAGACGCAGTAAGTCCGTAGCGAATTTTCATTAAATGCTTCAAAATTCAAAAACTCAATTTGCTATTAACCTAAGGTACGTAGGAAACGAGTTTTCTCCGAAAGTTAAGTTTATTTTCGAAAAATTTTTTGTACATTTTCAAACAAGTTATTTTGAAAAGATATGGACTTTTTGCTGAAAATAAAAGCTAAGCACTTTTAAGCCTTTTAGTTTAAGTTTAATAGCAGCTGTTGTTGCCCTTACCTGGTCAAATTGTTCCACAGTTAACATAGACGTAGAGATTTGTGACATCAGAAAAGGTTGTTTTCTTTTCTACAAGAGAATTAAATTTTTACAGCATCCACAGGAAAACGAATGTTCTCTGTGAAGCCACAGAAAAAGTATATATTTCTGTATTTAGATCAGAGTTTAAATATTTTTTAATTTACTTGATTTATTTCTATTAACTAATTTGTTGTTTTAATAGCGAATTTTCTTATAAATGAATTTAATTAGATTTCTTTGAAGAAACATTTGTTACGAATTTTTGCATGAAAAATTATTCAATTTTTTAAACGAAATTCGTGAAAATGAGGTTTTAATGGATTTTCGTGCAAACAAATTATTTTATTTTCAGTTTTATTTACAGATTAGGTATATAATTTGAATTGTATGTATTCCTTTAGCAAAATTTTCGCTAAAATTTTGATGTTCTTCGTAGAAATCATTTTTGTAAGATGTTTTTTTGAAATTTTGATAATTAATGACAAATGTTTAATAAGTTATTATTAAACAAATGGTTACGGATTTTCTTGAAAGTTTGTTTGCAAATTTTCATGAAATTATTGTTAAGTGTCGTCGAAAAAATTGTGTGAAAAGTTATTTGTTGGTAGGTGGGTAAATAATTTACAACGGTTCGTTGGCCAGAAAATCGGACCAGTTTTTTTTTAGTTTACTTAATTTATTTTTATTAGCACATTTTCTTGTGCAAAATGTTTTTTTAATAGCGAATTTTCTTATAATATATAATATAAATTTTTATTTTAATTTAAAAAAAGACATATTTGAAATTAAAAACTTTTTTATGAAAATTCACTACCATAACGCACTTGCTGCGTCCTTACTTTTTTTTTCGGAATTTAGAGTTACCAGACTCTAATATAGAATGTAATACAAGTCTTACAAAAAACACCCATATTAAAATAAAAACATTATAATTTATGTTACATCTCGCTTTTCTGTAACAGTCTTCACCTGCAGATGTAATAGCCTCTCCTCTACGTAGCGTAAGGAACAACCCGGGGTAATCTGGATAGATTATTGTAATCGCAAAGTGTACTGGGGCCGGTGATCTGTTGTTCCAAGCTTGCTTTATCTGTATAAGACCTCTGAAGAACAAATCCCATGTCAAATATACCAGATTACGTTCACAAGAGATACATTATTCTGCTGATATAAGACGCTCTAACCAGCAAAATATTCCCGCTTTTTCCCGTCTGATTTTTGGTGTTCCTTTATCTACTATTTTATTTTTGTGGCCTACAAAGTTTTTAGAATTAAAAACATAGGAAGTTTAACTTCAATTTTTAAATAAGAGGCCATTGTCTCTACTTTTTTTAACATTCTATGTTATTTGCTTTTATTATAGTCTATAATAGCTACTGGCTTTTGCACTTCAGTGTCATTTCTTGTTGTAAGAAATTTCATTTGGTTTGTGTGTTTTGTTGATAACATAAGCACTTCACGTTTAACACACCATTTTATTATCACCACCCCTGTGTCACTTTCTTTACCAATTACTTCATTCTTTTTCAGTTTCTTCTGGATAACATTTTGAGGAATTCCTTAAGGATTTTTCCGCAAAGTGACCATAAGATGTGTTTGTCTATTCAAATTTTGTGTGCTAACTCAATACTCGTTTAATAATTGTCTACATATATTGTCCGTCCGTGGTCAAGTAGACCTTTGCAAAGTCCCACAACAATTAAGGTTGGAACAGTACTAGCAGCGTTGGTCTTTTTAGCTCCGCAGTATATGTATATCCATCTTCAATACACAATTTGAAAAGCTGTATGCCAAATTTGTGGCGTTTATTCTTGATATACTGCCGAAAGGCAAGGCGACCTCGGAAAGGAACTAAAGTTTCATTTACATAAATATTACTTGAAGGCGTCACGATGCTCTGAAAATTGTTTCTTATGTGATTTATAAGAGGTGTTTTTGGTCAAATAACCTTATCTATTCTACAAGAATCAAGCAAGTATTGTCAAGGAACCGGTTCCACAGACAACGAGGGTGGAAACACTTCTAAAAGGCTTTACAAAAGTGCCTTTTAGAAGTGTTTCCACCCTCGTTGTCTGTGGAACCGATTCCTTGACATTACTTGCTTGATTCTTGTAGAATAGATAATGTTATTTGACCAAAAACACTCTAATTTTGCATCAAACCGGACCAAAGTTAGAGGCACAGAAATATCTTCATTTCATTTGGGTTTGTGTCCTTTCACTTTCTTCTTCTTGCGTTTGGTAAAATTGCCTCGCTTAGCTTTTGATGAGCGTATCTTTTCGTTTTTTCCATCATTAAGTCCAACAATGGTTCATCAACAAACATAAGATAGATGTCTATAGGTTGTTTACAGTGCATTTCTTCAATAACATTTTGTTTTATTCAAAAATTCTTATCTACTAACTGAAAATGTTTTAGGTAATCACCTGTAATTTCATTCCACTGAAATTCGGTTGAATTCAGACTTTCATGAATTTCATTTGACTCAGACTCACTAGATATATGCAGATTTCTTATAACATTACCCATTGTTTGCTCTATAGACTGAGCAGCAGTAAACTGAGACGTACTAGGAGAAAAAGTTTCGGTAGCACCACTTATAGTCACTTTTATTCTCGACGTAAGAATCAGAATCAGAAGACATAGAACTAAGATCACTTCCGTTATAATTTTCAGATGAGTATTCATATGGTTCATCATCAGAAATAATTTCATCGAACTTTGCTTGTAAACGACGTTGTTCTTTTTCATAGTCTCCCTTGTTATAACAATTTGTAATAAAATTTATCACTAGAACAGATATATTCAACCGGACAAAACAATATAGATACACATAAACTGTTCGCACGCGTCATCGATATGCAAGCTTGAACTTGCATAAAGTGCGAATCACGTGTGCACCACTTGGCCCATTCTGTGAAATTTGATACTCAGGTCGCGCAGTGCACACGTGATTCGCATCTAAAAAAAACTAATTAGCTGCAGAAAATAAATTAAAAATCATTAATTACGATTGTTTTATGTTATTTGCAGAAAATTGTAAAACAAAAACAACATTGGCAGGGGGATCAATTTTTTTCTTTTTAATAAAAATTCACTAATACAGAGGTATTGATGGTGAGACTTTGCAATTTTTTTTTAAATGAGCGCGGGTTTGGGTTCCTAGAACCGACATCTTGGGTCAGTTTCGGTTAATATATATATAGAAACTCGGCAAGTATCTTTCTTTTATAAATAGGTAGGACGAGTTCGTTAGCCAGGAAAATCTAATAAGGTTTTCCTGGAAAATTTTGAGTTTCCTTTCGAAAAATTTTTTTTTTCAGAAAAGTACAAAGCGATTTCGATGAAATTTGATGGACATGTTGCTTTTCGAAAGGCCTAATTACGTACCAAAATTCAGCTTCTAGGTTTACAAAAAAATGAGTTATTCAAATTTGAAACATTTATTTTTAATAGCACCGCTTTTTATTGACAATGGTTAAAACGGGTTTATAGGTATATGAGATCTAGTATGTCTGGGTCCTTACTTAGCAATAGAACATTTGATGTCATTGCGCAGGTAAGTTACTAATTTGGAAATTTTAATATACAAGTGCAAAGTATTCCTTTACGATTTTATTAATGTTAGTGGGTGGACTAAACAGTGTTTGTGATGTTTTGTCAGCAGATATAAATGATAGAAGTTTTACAAAAAGGGCTGATATGCAACAGGTTAGCTATTTTCCCTCTGATGCTTTAGCGGTAGCTTTAGTTAAGTTTATTGGTTAACAGTCTATAATTTTTAGCTAATTTTCGAATAAAAAATTCATCATTGAGGAGACCGCGACTTTAGAATTTTAAAAAGATTTCTTATAATGAGCGCAAATTAGGCCCCCTAGAATCCATATCCGGGTTTACGTGCAGTTTTTATCTGTTTACATATATACAGGGTGACGCATTTCTACGGTAAAGCTCAATATAATTATTATTATACAAGACACGAGAAAAAATTGTATAAGTTAATTAAAGGGTGTCTTGAACTGCATCTTATAAAATTATTTTAACAATCACAGGCTGGCCTATAAGTCGTTGGTGATCTATACTTTTTTTCGAACACCCTTATTTTATTGCATTTTTCATAGAAATATGTTTGTAAGAAAAAATCGAGACGCAGGAAGTGCGTTTTGGTAGCAAATTTTAATTAAATGCTTCAAATTTCAATAACTCATTTTGCTTTAATCCAGGGTTTCTTGGCTAGAAAACCAACATTTAAAGTTTGTTGTCGGAAAATATTTGTACATTTTCAAACAATATGTTATTTTGATAAAATATGGCGCATTGTTTCTACTATATAGGTTATACTGGTAACCAAATTGATGACTGCTTGCATTTAAAAGACATATTGGGTATTCAAAGCATTTTTTTTTAAATTCACTTCCATAACGCATTTGCTGCGTCTAGATTTTGTACATTACGACAGTCAACGTGCTAAGATTGTAACGGCCATATATATATATATATATATATATATATATATATATATATATATATATATATATATATATATATATATATATATATATATATATATATATAACCTTTAGTATATCTACGGTATATAACTCAGGAAGCAGGGAATAAATGAGGGGTGAATTGATGAAAACTGACTCTGTTGTTGTTAAAACTGGTGTAATATAACGTTTCAAAAGTTTATGGATACAGGAATATGAGTATTTTCTTTGTAGTAAAGTCGTGGATCCTAAACTCATTTCATTTTTCTGAGGAGGGTAGATAATCACTGCTATGTGGACGTTATGATTCAATTTACAGCACTCTTTCAGAGCAGTTTTAATTTTTTTAATAAGTAATAGCAATATTAATTTATTGAAAGTAATCATACAGCATACCTTTAACAAAAAAGCTTTTAGCTGGTGGTTGTTAGGTACAATTGATATAAATAATGTGTTTTCGTCAAAATGATTTGTAAAGTGACGTCATCCGTAATTTTCACGTATGCCTTAAATACTTGTATTCGAATTCACCATTCTTCTTCCTCTGATCAATCAGTTATTAAAATGTTCCAGTCTCTACATTTTTCTGTTTTATAGGAGCTATATTTGACCATTTGTGTTAACAAGTTATGCAAAATTGGAATTTTCTGGCAACTGATAATTTAGAGCAGATTGTTTACATCGTAACCAAGCTAATAAGTACCATATTTGTCTAAAATTCACGTAATAAAATTAAGTTAGGCTTCTTCAGAAGTGGCAGCTATTTCTAGGTTCCTGTAGCGCAAGTTTTCTTGTGTAAATATTAGTTTTGAAGTATAATTATATACTTATAACCTAACTGTAATGCAAGTTTTCGTAACTAAGTTGAGAGTTCTGTTGCTACCGAAAGGTTTGTCAAACCTGTTGGAATACGAAAACAACCAGAAAAACGTAATTCATTTCGTAAATTTAAAGGGGCAAACGAGAAACTCCATAAGTTGTTAGAATTAGAAACGGGAAGTATTAATCTTACGTTAATCAAACTTTGAGACTTTTCGGTAAATATAATAGGGGGAAAGCAATTTGTAATTTCTGCCGTTTTCTATGGAGGATAAAGAAATAACTTAATTTGAAAGCAGGGATAGCAGACGTGATCCCAGAATTCTCGGCAGAACTTTCAAGACCGCGTTTAAATTAATCAGTTATATGTCCTCTGCGTATTGCAGTGTGGCAACTTTTTTAATATAAGGCGTTTTCAATATCTTGTTTAAGAGATGTATTGACTAAATAGAAACATATACAAAACCGTTTAAACATTTTTATTAGCTTTTTTTATATTTCAACAACACACCACGAGGGCTTACAGCCTAAATACTATTGGGTGTCGGCAGGGCGGGACGAGGCAACTTGTTAATTCTGAACTTGAATGTTTGGAGGCTCTGAAGAGAAGGAAAAACATGTGCCGGCAAGGAATTCAACAATTTGACCGGCCTCGAGACAAAAGAGCGGGCATAACAAGATGTTCTATGTCTGGTCACCTGCACAGTAAGAGGGTGCATTCGCTCTGTTCCCTTGGTATAACTGTTGGGTGCAGCAGGTGGAGGAACTATGGAAGAAAGCTCCTCTGAGCAATGCCCGTGCAGATATCTATAAAAGAGAGAGACGTCACCAACGGCACGTCAGTGGGCAAGGGATTGCAGCCTTTGGGTGAGGGTAACCGATGAGACGTATAGCTCTCTTCTGAATGGAGTCCAGGATAGCGAGTATATAAGCGGCAGGGGCACCCCAAATATGTGAGCCGTATTCGAGGTATTGCCCTATTTGTGAAGTATATAAGGTATAGATTAGCTGGTGAAAATTATTTGCGAGCCCGGAAGAGGAAACCTAATTTCTTAGCAGCCGCTTCTGCAATTGATGTGACATGTTGGTGCCAATGGAGAATTCCATCCACAGAAATGCCGACAAGTAAAAAGGACTCATTACTTTGAATAACTTGGTTGTTAATTGTGGTGGGTCTAGGGCTGGTGTATCTCTTGTGAAATAGAAAGCAAGACTGATATTTGGTGGAGTTGAGCTGTACAAGATTTCTACTTCCCCAGTCTAATATTTTTGTAGATCCACGGAGACAGAACCCTCCATGAGTCTGCGATCCTCATCTAACTGGGCTAAGGAGACAGACTTAGAATATTGTATATTTGAGAGGAGGGTACTCTCGTACGCGTAAGTGTGAACTGGGTTGGATGTGCTAGAGAGGAGGTCATTGATGTGGAGAAGAAATAAAGTAGGGGTTGAAGCTGAACCTTGATGGATCTCTGCATTAATTGGATATTAGTTTAGAGGAATGGCTATCCACGACAACAGAAATGCTCCGATTAGGGAGGAAATTTTCTGTCCAGGTACAGAGTTTTGTTCGTAGGCCATAGGCCGGAAGTTTACTAGGCAGCGATGCGTGCCAGACCTGGTCGAATGCTTTGGATATGTCTGGAGCGAAAATCTGGGATTTACCGTGTAGTTCCATAGACTTGTTACAAGAATGGATGACAAAGGAAAAGAGGTCGGCAGTTGATCTGCGCTGACGGAATACCTACTGCCTGTCGTGGATTAGACTGTGTTTTTCAAGAAATTATACATTTCCATCACTTTAGAGACGACTGAAAGGAGATAATATACCTGTAGTTTCTAGGAGGCGCTTTTGATCCTTGGGGACGGGTTGTACTCGAGCTGTTTCTCAGTTACTGGGGAATATGCCTCTATTGTAAGATGTCTGAAACATGCGAGTCAGGACTATAGCAAGGCCAGAGGCCTTCCTGGTATTAAGAGAAGAAAGCATATTTCGTATCTTTTTAGTTTTTAAAATGATATCCGTCATTTTATGCGCGACATTGGGGAGTTGGTGGTTGAAGATTTGGAGGTGGGTTGAGAGTAGAATTGCCGGCAAACAACGAGGCAAAAAGTTCAGCCTTGTCCAGGGCGGTAGAAACGATTTCATCCCCTGAAACAAGAGATGGTAACGTGCTCTTGCAGTAATTATTCCCAATAGATTAAGCAAGAATCCAGAAGCATTTGCTGCCGCTGTAGCTTAAGAGGACTTAGTTTTTGATGTGGTTATTAAGCTATCAGAGAAAAAAACGATTCGAATAGAATATGTTTAATTGATGTGTCTTTTAAGCAAGTTTTCGTGGAAAATATCGATGAAGAAATGTTATGCTCGACTCCTTAAGTCAGCTCACATTCTGATAATTAAGGCACAGAAAAAATGCAATTTGCATTTTTTTGCATTTTTTGCATATTTTTTTCGTAAAAAATAAAGTTTTGTCAATCAAACAGCAAGTTTTAATTTTTCCCCCAAATCTACAAATTATGTCAAACACAAAGGACATAAAGCTATATTGTCTGGATTATTATATTTACTTAGACTGGAAAATAAAAAGAGGGCCAGTGTAGTTCCTGGAACTTAACGCTGGGAGAGGCGCTGGGAGAGGCGGCCGATGAAATTCGTAGAATCCTAGACGATGGTAAATAGCCCATTATATTAAATAACCAGAATCGGGAAAAACCCAGGTGGTTCAAATTACCATAATTCGAGATACAAATAATAAAGATTTTGTTCCAAATGCCAGAGTGACCGACAATTTAGTAAATATTATTTAGTACCACTCAGTTCATCTTAGCAGCGCTAAAAATTCGGTGCGCAACATATTTTTGGAAGTATTGAAAGTGAACATAAGCGATATCAATTAAAATGCCTAAAACAAAATTTTATACGTTGTAGATAAATAATTACTGATAATATATATGGGATGGAGACCAATTTTTCTGTACTGTGTGTTCAAAAATTGTAAGTACTTGTTGTTTTTTTACTACATATGTTGTTGATTTATTTAATAGTAAATATATCCATAAAATTTATATACCAAAAATAAAATTTGATAGTTACACCGACAATAAGATTTTAATTTTCACAAAAAAAGTGTCAAACTCATTTTGGCCCAGAGAAACATTGTTTCTTTTAGAAAAAATTTCAACCAAGAAATTTTAATTTTTTTTTTTGGTCACTACAGGTTCATGCCGACAAAAAGTTAATTGCGAATTGCATGTCAATACCGCAAAGCATATTCTCAACATGCTAAAAGTTGAAGAAGGTGCAAAACCACAGCAAACCTTAAAAACTTACCTTCAACAGAAACGAAAACAAACCGGCCAGAAGCAGTTCAATTAAGATTTATGCAAGGCGATGATTGGTAACAATATACCGATGAGAAAATTAAATAATCCAAACCTAAAGCAATTTCTAGGAGAGTACTGCAAGCATAAAATCCCTGACGATGAGTCAACCTTGCGTAAAAGATATGTCAACACCATTTTTAAAGAAACGTTACTAAATATAAAAAATGCTGTGGGTTTAAATTATTTTTATGTTGAAGTAGATGGAAGTAAATTCGTGCGGTAGATATATCTCTCATGCATTTACTGGCGTGTTAGCGGAAGAGAGTCTATGCAGATTATATCTTTTGGCGCAAAAAAAACTACAAAAAAAACAATAAATTAGCTACACCCAGATTTGTTCAAGACTCTCTGACAAATTTTTTCATACCTGATATTGTCCCTTCAGAAAAATGCATTCAATTTTATTCGATGCCGCACCTTACATGCTTAAGCCGGACAAAATTTTAAAAAAATATTCCAACGTATTACATGTAACTTGTTTGGCTCATGGCATTTATAGATTAGCAAAGTGTATAAGAGAGCAGTTCCCTTTAGTAAATGATCTTATTAGCCATATTAAAAAAGTACAGAGAACACGCTCCAAATCTTTCGTTGCCCCCACAATCTGTTATAACTCGTTGGGGTACATGGGTTGATGCAGCTATATTTTATGCTGACAATACACACGTCATTAAAAGCGTTATTAACTCTCTGAAGTACTCCTTCATGTATCTTCCTTTAGTCAGTGGCTTTGACAGGTTCGTTAACCAGGAAAATAGAACAAGGTTTTCCGGAAAAATATTGGGTTTTCTCTCGGAAAAAATTTTTATCCCAAAAACACAACCGCTATGGTAATCAAATTTAGTACGTAAGTTTACGATATTAAGAAGAAAACTATAATCCAAAATTTATATTTCTATGTTAAAAGAAAAAAAGTAATAAAAAATATTTCGTGTCAGATCATTTCTCTGAATATTCACTACCATAAGGCGCTTGCTGCGTCCAGCCTTTTTAATGAATATGTACAATAATTGAGATAGTGAATTCACTCCATCTGGTTATTCCAAACTGTAAAAAATTTGCGCTGGTAGCAATCCCTTAAGATTACCGTGCCAAAATTTGATTATTAAGTAGGTATTTGAGGAATTGCGATAAAATTATTCTCATCGACGGCAGCAAAAGTAAAAATCCCATTCCATATCACGTCATTCAATATGAGTTCCATTAGCTTGATTATTCATTCCGAGATCTCGAAATCCCTAGTGTAGGTCTACATTCAAAATTTTTATTCGAATTCAAGTCACGACGTATTTTGCATCTTCTTATTTTACGCCGATCCCCAATATTCCTGATATTCATCCTATAATACAGTCCAATTCAGTAGAGCAATCTCATTCAGCAAGGTCATAATATACAGGCATGCATAAAATAATAGTTATAGTTATAGTTTATTGTGACAATAATAGTACAAAGCGCCTAACAAATAAATATTCTACTTGTGCTTGCAAACAGCGCAAGTTAGTCAGTTTTTATGCAAAAGCTGTGACTCCCAAATTTCGTGACAATAACACTTTTCTAATTTGGCGGAGCAAATTTGGATTACTAGACTATAATCTACTTTAAGATATTCCTTTTTCTGTCTTTAACTAAAACCAATCCATTTCCCCCTTACTCTTCCAAAAGTAAAATTTTCTATTTTATCCAAATATTGACATTAAAATTCTATGTTTTGTTCTAGACGAAATTATTGGACATGCGATTCGGAAGCACGCCTGATGGAGACAAGCGAGAGGATATACCGCATTATGTCGCTCACCCCCAGGAAAAGCTTCAAGACGCGCATGAGTTGGCTAAGCAGCATATCAAGGTAACTACCGACAGAATGATGACTATGACTTTTTAACTTCCGCTCCTCGGTTTTATGAAGGAGAAAAGGTATGGCTCTACAACCCCAAGAAGATTATTGGAGGATGTCCGAAGCTGCAACGTAGTTGGAAGGGTCCCTATACCGTGATGAAATCTTTGAACGATGTAGTGTGCCGGATACAGCAAACCCGCAGCAGCAAGCCGAAGGTGGTTCATAGAGATATATAGTTGTAGGTTAACTGACGAAACGAATGGCATATCGAATATGTAGGAGTTTTTGGTTATATACATTATTTTAGACTATCACAATTTTGTTTTCTACGTCTTAGCCTTACCGCTGACACTGAGAAGACCTTGATTATTCTGTCAAATTTTACTAATATTTAAAATGTTGATATTTAAACGTCAGCAAACCCCTCTGGACTCTTGCTAAATCTATTGGGAATAATTTCTGCAAGAGCACGTTCCTACCTCTTGTTTCAGGGGATAAAACTGTTTCTACCGCCCTGGGCAAGGATGACCTTTTTGCCTCGTTGTTCGCCGGCAATTCTACTCTCAACCCACCTACAAATGTTCAACCACCAACAGTCCCCAATGTCGCGCATAAAATGACGGATTACATTTTCAAAACTAAAAAGGTACAAAAGATTCTCTCTTCTTTTAATACCACGAAAGCCTCTGGCCTTGACGAGATCTCAGCAATTGTTCTCAAAAAATGCGCACCAGAACTTGCTCCTATCCTGACTCGTCTGTTTCAGACATCTTACAAATAGGCATAACCCTAATAACTGGAAAACCGCTCGAGTACAACCCGTCCCCAAGATTTACTAAAATCTCGTGAAAAACACAGTCTAATCCACGACAGGCAGTATGGATTCCGTCAGCGCAGATCACCTGCCGACCTCCTTTCCTTTGTCACCCATTCTTGGAACAAGTCTATGGAAGAACATGGTGAATCCCAGATTGTCACTCTAGACATATCCGAAGCATTCGACCAGATCTGACACGCAGCGCTGCTTAATGAACTTTCGGCCTATAGCCTAACACCAAAACTCTGTACCTGGACAGCAAATTTCCTCTCTAACCGGATTATTTCTGTTGTCGTGGATGGACATTCCTTTAAACTGTATCCAATTAATGCAGGAATCCCTCAAGGTTCAGCTTTAGCTCCTACTTTGTTTCTTATCCACATCATTGACCACCTCTCTAGCATACCCAACTCAGTTCACAGTTGTTTCGCTTATAACAGCACCCTCCACTCAAATATGCAATATTCTAAGCCTGCCTCTTTAGCGCAATTAGGTGAGGATCGCAGGCTCATGGAGGGTTCTGTCTCTGTGGATTTCCAAATAATATTAGATTGGAGAAGTAGAAATCTTGTACAATTCAACCCCACGAAATCTCAGTCTTCCTTGCTATCTCATAAGATATAAACCAGCCCTAGACTCATCACAACAAACAACCAAATTATTCAAAGTTATGAGTCCTTTTCACTTGTTGGCATTTCCGTGGAACAAAATCTTTATTGGCACCAACATGTTACATCAGTTGCAGAAGCGGCTGCTAATAAATTAGGTCTCCTCTTCCGGGCTCGCAAATAATTTTCACCAGCTAATCTCTATACCTTTTATACATCATAAATAAGGCGCAACCTCGAATACTGCTCCCACATCTGGGGTGCCGCTGACTCTGCCGCTTCTACACTCTTTATCCTGGACTCCATTCAGAAGAGAGCTATACGTCTCACCGGTGACCCTACCTTCACCCAAATGCTGCCCACCGACGAGCCGTTGGTGACCTCTTTCTCTCCTTTATAGTTATCTGCACGGGCACTGCTCAGATTAGCTTTCTTCCATAGTTCCTCCACCTGCTGCCCCCAACAGATCTCTGAGGGGACAGAGCGAACGCACCCTTTTACTGTTCAGGTCACCAGACATAGAACATCTTGTTATACCCGCTCTTTTGTCTCGAGAACAGAATGTGGAATTCCTTGCCGGCAAATGTTTTTCCTTCTCCTCCGAACCGCCAAACCTTCAAGTCCAGAATTAACAAGTTGCCTCTTTCCTCGTTGTCGACACCCACGGTAAGATAGTATTTAGGCTGTGAGCCTTCGTGGTGTGTTGTTAAAATAAAAGAAAATGCGAATATTTTCTGAGCAGCCATCGTGCACGGGTTACTCTACATGACATTGGTTCACTTTTCGGTAAGGCCTCTTTAAAAGTCGCTACAATAGCAAATGCAATGAGTGGATTGACTTACAAGTTTTTTCAAATACGGATTTCGAAACCGCAAAAACCACTGTCAGAGATGAAGTTGCACCAGTGCCAATGTTAGATGTAATTGAACCGTATTTGTCAAACGTACAGCCAGAAACAGAGGTTGTTAAAAATTCTGACGGAAATCAACCACTACCATCGACCTCAAAAGTTTACCAGAAGAGTTTCAGTCAGAATAAACCTTAATACCGATAACTTTAGAAGCACCTTAAACGTCAAATAAGTAAAATCCAAAAGAGCTGGTTTCTGGACTTCCAGCTTTACCACGAGGAGATCCAAAAATTAGACATCACAGAAAGGGGTTAGCTTCATTTATTATTTCAAGCACTCCAGTTAAAGATGCCTTGAAACAAAAGCAATTTGAAAAACAAGAAAAAGATAACAAAAAGCCTATAGGGGAGCAGACAAAAAATTAGGAAGTTAACAAAAGCTGGTCAAAGAATTAGTAACAAAAAAACCCGAACTGAAGGAAACAAAAATACAAAGCGTCAAATTAAATTTGACAATTCCCCTCATTCCACTAGTTTTAGGGAAATACCCTATGTTAATAAAGATGATGACATGGATTTAGAAATTGTATTATATGTTATGATATAGGCAAGGAAAATGAACTTTGGTTTCAATGTTTTTCTTGTACACTTTGGGCATATGCTGAGTGCACCGAATTTTCTTCGAAATAAGGTAATTTAAAAAAAATTCATTGTTATCGCTGTGATAATTGATTAATAAGCGTAAGAATATCGTTCACTCCTTTGTGAGTATTTGGGATTGTGTAATTTTTTCTTAATAATTTGCCTTGTTTCGTTTTTATGTCCGTTTTTACTTTCTTATATATCTCGTAACTTAGCGGCTTTTGTGTGTAAAATTATGAAAGTTATTTTTTTAATTTCATATATTTTCAAAAATATATTGATTTGGACAGGGAAAAAAAAAGAGAATCAGGTAAATTATGTACCAATACAGTAAGTCTGTAAATATACAGGGTGATTGCTGAGAAGTGCTCATTAGAAGTTTATGACCTTCTTATCCGATTTGACAGCTGAAAATTTGGATTCGGCCATTATACGATATTCTCATTCTGATTAAATTAGTTGCACTATTCTAGCACTTCTGGTTATACCGGTAGTCGCTACCAACCTCGTTATTTTAAATAAAACATCCTGTATATTTTTACATTTTCAGAAAGAAGATCCAATTTGGGATAGATTTTATGTTGTACTTTTTGCACCTAGCGTTATTAGTTTTTGAAATATTGGCGATTTTTGAAAAATATTTGTTATCACAGCTCTTTTTATAATTTGATATATCCTTGTAAAGTGTAAATGTAGAAAATATATTTTTAGACAACAGATTGCTGGTAACTATGTCTTGCAAAATTATTGGAATGAAAATATATTTTTTATACAAGGTGTGCGATAATAGCCTGACAAAATATCGAAATTCTAGCTGGTATAACTTGATTTTTTCAAATAGAACACCCATATATTTCTATTCCAAAGCATTTTACAGACATAACTGCAACTTTTATTACCTATATCCTATGCCTAAATAGCATAATTTCTGAGATATCCATCACTCCAACGGGGAATCTATATTGGAACTTATACATGAGTTCGTTTATGGAAATAGGAGGCTTTTGCTGCAATGCCAGGCGAGAAAACTGAAATTTGACACATAGTTTAATTTAGTGACAGCAGTGAAATAAGTAACTTGCTTCTGTTAAAGGCGCGATGGGAAGTAGAATACGCTACAGTAATGAATATATCACGAATATATTCATTATTCACGGTGACTGCAATATAATTATTGAAAGAACATGTCATACATTCAAATAAAAGTTTCCTGACTCGGCACCTTTGGACAGACACCGGTTCAAGAGGCTTCAATCAAAGTTTTCAAGGTATGGAAGTATAACATCAAGACGAGTAATTTGTAGAGGCAAACTTTAAGATGAGGACACATGCCAAGTCACAGTTCTTGCATACTTTCATGCAATGCCAACAAATTCTATAAGAAATGCGTCTAGTGACTTAGGCATGCCTTACTGGATCATTCAACGAATATTGAAGAAGCACAAAATGCATAATTTCTCTTTTATTTCCGTGCAACACCTCCGTGTTAGCGACTACGAGATGCGGATAAATTATTGTGAACACCTACTGATACGAGTGCAGGAAGATCCTACATTCTTGAGCAAAATAATCTGGACTGATGAGTCTAACTTTGGCAGAGAGGGTTTGAGAAATATGAAAAATCAGCATTACTGGGCAGCTGAAAATCTGCATATGACACGAACTAGGAATTTCCAGCAGAGATTCAGTTGTAATGTTTCCTGCATGATAATAAACGACCGAGTGTGTTTTCATATTTACGATGGCACGCTCACATCTGAGAAGTATTTTCAGATCCTGAGAACAGTGGTGATGCCATTTTTGGAGAGTCTGTCTGTAAATTCATCACTCAATTGTTGGTACCAGATGGAGGGGGCTACAGCGCATAATACCATAGGTGTGCATCATCAGTTGAATGCTATATTTGATGACAGGCAGAAACGGCCCTTGGCACTGGCCAGCAAGATCGCCGGACTTGACACCTTGTGATTTTTATATGTGGAGTATAATAAAGTCCAAGGTTTATGAGGTGCATGTCAAATATAAAAAGGAACTAATCCAACGCATAACGCAAGCTTTTACCGAGTTAGATCCAGAGTAGATACGAAAAACGACCACCGCTGGAGTACATTTAAGAATTTTAGAGTGTTTTAACCAAAATGGAAGTCAAATTGAACAATATCTTTGAATTTTTCAGCTCTGGTCCCATCACAAGTTGTTTTCTTTTCCCCGTTCACTGTACATAATCTAATCTAGCGTAACTTCACTCTATAAATAAGAATTAAATTCATTAAATGTTAGTGTATGATTGTCATGTTACCTTAATAGTTCTGCTATAACATTTTTACAATGATAAGGCCATAATAAATTGACGTTCTTTTTTCAACAGAACTTGCTTAATGTTTGAGCTAGGAGGAATCTGACAAGTGCGTTGGACTCTGGAGGACAAATTACACAAGGGTGGGTGGTTTTTAATAAGGGTCGTTGGCCAGGAAACTAGTTTTTTTGGGAACATTTTAAGTTAATTGCGAAACATTTTTTACATTTTCAAACAATAAAGTTATTTTGATGATATATGGTATATTGTTTCTACTATATAGGCCATACTGGTAACCAAATTTAATGCTTGCTTTCTTTTAAAAAACACATATTTGTTATTTAAAATATTTTTATGAAAATTCACTACCATAACGCACTTACTGCGCCCAGACTTTTTAGCGTCCAGACTTTTTAATATTGTTCTCAGATTGTCAGCGTGTCATCATGAATATAAAAAGAAACTAGATAATCCAAAGACGCCCTCGTGGCGCAGGTGTATAGGTGCCAGCCTGCTAAGCGAGAGGTCCCGGTTCGATTCCCAGGCGAGCCAATTTGACTCTGTCTGGAAAATTTAAAAAAATATAGAATGATGGGAAAAATGTGCTAATGGCCTGAGATGCCGCAGCCAATAATATTAAATTAAAAAAAAAAAAAATAGATAATCCAACGCCATGAAAGCATTGGAATTAAAATTCTCTGCTGCGATATTAAATATATCACTTCAGGAAACTAACAATATCTCAAAATTATGCTATCTAGGTATGTATATCTATGTCCTATAGACATAGTTATTAAAAGTTGCAGAGTTATGTCTGTAAAATGGTTTGGAATAGAAATATATAGGTTGTTCCAATTGAAAAAATCAAGTTATACCCGCTTGAATTTCGATATTTTGTCAAGCTATTATCGCACACCCTGTATAAAAATAGATTTTTATTCCAATAATTTTGCAAGATATAGTTACTAGCAATCTGTTGTCCAAAAATATATTTTCTAGATTTACACTTTACAAGGATATATCATATTATACAAAGAGCTGTGATAACAAATATTTTTCAAAAATCGCCAATATTTCAAAAACTAATAACGCTAGGTGTAGAAAATACCTTATAAAATCTATCCCAAATTGGATCGTCTTTCTAAAAATCCAAAAATATACAGGGTGTTTCATTTAAAATAACGAAGTTGGTAGCGACTTCCCGGTATAACCGGAAGTGCTAGAGTAGTGCAACTATTTTAATCAGAATGGGAATATCGTATAATGGCCGAATCCAAATTTTCAGCTGTCAGATCGGATGAGAAGGTCATAAACTTTTAATAAGCACTTCTCAGCAATCAGCCTGTATAATTAGTAAGTCACCAAAATTAGGGAATCAATGTCAAGTTCGTCAACTTACACTCATCTCCCCTAAACCTGAATATTTTTGAACCAAGTGTATCTTAAGTAAAGACGTGTTTGGGGCATATATAAATGCTTAAGCCGCTTGAAATTATTTCGAACCAATTATAAGTGTCCAAAATATCTCAGGCTCAATTTATCCATAAAACTTAAATACAGTTTTAAAAGTCATAACAACGCGTATTTTGACACTGGATATTTTTTGATACAAACTAACATAAACTACTACTGAATTTATTATCTCGTATACTTTCTCAGCGGAACACTTATAGCAGAATATTATTACAGTAATGTAAAAAATTGCTATCCTCGACGCATTTCCACAATCTCAAACATGAATTTGCTATGTACCATAACACTAACGTCTAGTTAGACGAGATACTTGGTCCGTAACTCGTAACTTAATCAGATCTTTTATTTTTAAGAAGACGGACTGAAATTCCGACAAGCCGATTTGTATGTAGATTTCCGCGAAAAAGAAATTCCCCGGTATTTTCTTTATATATTGTTTTGGATGAAAAACCTTTCCGAGCATGCTTTGTCTCGGGACAAGGATTTTACTACTAGCCACATTTCCTTTGTTCGTTAACGTGAAATGATGTAAATTTGCTGAATTAATATTTATAAACAGGGACATTCTGCATAATTGTACGACTCTGTTGCATAAAATGCGAATAATAAGCAATGTCCTTTTGAGGATTGGATCACTTATGACAGAAACCGTGGCAGCTTTAAGTGTAATCCCTTTCGTTTGGTCTTCTCTGATTGAATTAGCACGAATAAAAGTTTCCTACCAAAGCTCAAAGCGCCATCCAAACATTATTATTATTATTATTATTATTATTATTATTATTATTATTATTATTATTATTATTATTATTATTATTATTATTATTATTATTATTATTATTATTATTATTATTATTATTATTTTCTGGGATCTGTAGGTTACTTGGTGTCCAGGGAAGCAGCTCTAACAGCTTACTATGGGCTAGTGGAGTCTTGCATCCGATATGGTATAATTATATGGGGTGGTTCTGTGGAGGTAGGCAGTGTCTTCCGAGCACAAAATAAATGTATCAGGAGAATTTTTGGTTTGAAACCAACTGAAAGCTGCAGAGGCTATTTTATGTCGAGAAATATTCTCACCTACTACTCGCTGTATATCATTGAATGTGTCAAGTTTATGAAGGAAAATAGTGATCTCTTTGTTCATTATGAACAACAGCACACTTACCCCTTGCGCAACAGAGATGACCTGATACAACCCCACCACACACGCCTGACTAGGTTGCAGAGAAATGCAAGGTACAATATTATAAAAATATTTAATCAACTGCCCGTTGAGGTAAGACAGTTGCCCATGCCAAAGCTGAAAGCAAAGTTACACAAATACTTGTTGTAAAAAGCCATCTACGATATGGATGAGTATTTCAATGCTACTGATCTGCAGCATATTTTGGTTTAGGCTCCCTCAAAACAAGGCATTATTTTAATACAGTTTGTGTTTGGCGAGGTTTTTGTCTTTTTAGTTATTATAATTTCTTAATTATACATGCAATTTTAATATGTTTAATGTTTGTGTTTTATATTTTACACTTTTTGTATACTTAATTATTATGTCTTTATTTATACATAGTTATTATTTTTACATGCAATTTTAATGTGTTTAATGTTTTTGTGTTTTATATTTTACAATTTTATATACTTATTTATATTTTATCTATACATAGTTTTGATTTATTTTTTCTATACATACAATTCTAATGTGTTTAAAGTTTTGTATTTGATATTTTACACTTTTTGTACGATTGTTTATATTTTATTTATACATTGTGTTTTGGTATTTTAGATTGACACATGCGCTTTTATATGCGGAGTGGTCTTTATTTACTCGGTAACTCTGTTGGTCTGCACTAGTCTTAGCAAGCATTGTTAGAGACATATTTTATCTGTGCACTCAGTTTAAATATTCTGTTCATAAATACAGTTTTGTTGTTTCCTTTTTCTATATGTAGGTGTATATATTTGTGAAAACTGGCTCTACGCCCAAGTGGGCATTTGTATCATATTTGAGTCAATAAAGATTATTATTATTATTATTATTATTATTATTATTATTATTATTATTATTATTATTATTATTATTATTATTATTATTATTATTATTATTATTATTATTATTATTATTATTATTATTATTATTATTATTATTATTATTATTATTATTATTATTATTATTATTATTATTATTATTATTATAAGCTTTACATTTTCTCAGTATTACTACTGGAAACCTTTTGACCGACCCCCTGCGCGCTACGTTGTGTCTCGGCTCGGTGGATGGGGATGAAATTCATCATATCCCATTATGCCAATATTATCATTACAGTCTGACTTTTGGTGCTCCAACACAACACACGTGTTTGACGTCGCTACTTAACTGAGGAATTTTCGGACTATGTGACATGTTTGTAGCAGAACTGCCCTCTGCCCCACGTTGATGATGTTATTTGGTAATCAGAGTTCCTTTAGATTTCCCATGAAATTTTTGGTGACTATTCCTTCCGCTGACATTACGAAAGGATATATAGCCACCTTCTGGAGTTTCCATAGGTTTTTTATTTCATATGCCCAGTTTTCATACTTGGTGATCTTTTCAATTTCAGTTTTCTGAATGTTATGGGACAGCGGAACAGCAATATATATGATCACAGCAAGCCCCATCTATTTATTTATCAGGACAATGTCTGGCTATTGGTGACCTTCGACTTTCCCTCTCCTGGCGTTGATTATAGCACATTTGTCGAGTCCAAACGTCATTTTTATATCATTGCTATAGATCTTAACAGTACTAATCAGTGAGTGGAGCCGATCTTGTGTCTTAGAGTATAATTTAAGATCATACATGTATAGTAAGTGAGATAATATTCTTCGGTTTTTCACATTGAGTTTATACCTGGCTCCAGTTTTGGTTAGGACAGTCGACATGTGGTTCAGTGCCAAGCAGAACCACACCGGCGTCAGGGAGTCCCCCTGAAAAATGCCCCTCCCGATCTGCACTTTTCCACAATTTATATGGTCATCCATATGTTTGTTCTCCAAGTACTCATGAGATGTTGAAGGGCGTTTCTGATCCTTCTTGTAGATTTTAGGTACCTTGTTTAGCCAATCTTGAGGTACAGAATCAAATGCTTTACTGTAGTCCATGTAACGTACATGTAGATTTCGTTTTCTTCTCTCGGATTGTTTTAGTACTACAGCGTCTATTGTTAGCTGGTGCTTGCAGCCCAAAGATTCTCTAAGACATCCCTTCTGTTCCTCCTCGAAAATTTTGTTAAGCATAGAGTGTTAATATACCTTTTCATTAATCACACAAGCGAAAAGCTTGTAAAGGACTAACAGGCAGCTTATTGGCATGTAATTTTTGGGTTATTTTTTGCATCTCCTTTTTTGAAGAGCATAAAAGTGAGAAATTCAGGGACTTCATCTGGGTTGCTCAGTGCTCGGGTGAAGTAACGTGAAAGACTCTCGTGCGCGCCAGTCAAATACCTAAGCCAGAAGCTGTGCAGACTGTCAGGCCCCGGGGCTCTCCAGTTCCGAGCTTTTGTGACGGCCGCAGTCACCTCAGCTAGTGTAATTTCTCTTACCGACATCTAAGGGCAAGTTTACATGCACGTCCTTGACCCATGATACAGACCGATCAAAACCGCCTTCTTTCGCCCATGTAGTGCTCCAATATGTGTTGAAGTTGGAGCAATCGACGCTAGATGGAGCTTATAGGTTACCATGCAATCTAATTACCCTCTCTCACAGCTCTGGGCAGAGTGTACAGAATGTAAGTTGTTATTTTAAATTATTATGTAAAAAATAATGAATATCATACAAGGTGGGGTTAATATTTTAATCTAAGGTGTTTCACTCACAGGATGATTGCTTTATGATTATTACTGTTAGGTCCACCATACAATAATAAAGATGTTTATTTATACGCCTGTTATGGTCTGTTTACAGGTATGACAGAAACATTAAAGTATCTCACTATATCTCCCCGTAGAAAGGTCCAGGAAATTACAGACCAATCCAATTTATTGAAGAAGAAAAATATAATTAACCATATAAATTACCAGGTCAGAAAATAAACTACCAAGTAAGAAAATCAACTACCAGGCCAGAAAATCAAATAATAGGCCAGAAAATCCTGATGAAGATTGGAAACTAATATTGGAATCGTATGAATAAATGTAGTTTATTCAGAATTATGTAGACCACACTTACCCAATGTATACATATCCAGGGGTTTTAATTATATAAGAATGCTGCCTTGTAATAAACTTAATCCCACCGACCGGGTATATTAAACCTTGTGGTACAAATATCTACAAGGGACTTGATAATATCCAGCACAACTTGCTGCAGGTAATTACAACCTACCTTGTTCAAGCCCCTTATATTCATCATCTGCATTTCCAATAAAATAAATTTTTTAAAACTTCTTTTTTTCTTTTTAAGATGACAAATTTTTGTCCGTAAGGATATCAGAAATATGTGGATCAATACAAGGCTGATAGGAACAGGCTATTGGAAATATTTAGATAAAAAATTTAAATCTCTTTATCTGAAAGAGAAGAAAACACTATTAATGCTAACAAAGCCTCAAACTGAATTGTTTACGAAATTGGAATTAGGTTTAGTTTTATGAATGGATTTATACGAGTCGTTGTTTAGTTTTAGTAAACATTACTATACAAGAATTCTGAAAGTATAATTCAAGACAATAAGGCTTTAAAGGTGTTCATAATAAACAATCTGTTTATTTAAATCTTGCACCCTAATAGTGACATTGTTCCCAAGTGAGTATTATGTATTATGCCCATTTATTAACTATGTTTTTACCATTTCAATTTAATAAAACTCTGGACTCAGTAAATGCGTTATGGTAGTGAATTTTCATTAAAATGTTTTTAATAGCAATAATGTGTTTTTTTTTTAAGAAAGCAGGCATCAAATTTGGTTACCAGTATAATCTATATAGTAAAAAGAATGTGCCATTTTTCATCAAAATAACTTTATTGTTTGAAAATGTACAGAAATTTCCGAAAGTAAACTTAAAGTGTTCCCGAAAAAACTCGTTTCTTGATCAACCTTATAGGTTAATAGCAAATTGAGCTATTCAAATATGAAGCATCTGATAAAAATTCGCTACCATAACGCACTTGCTGCGTCCCGAATTTCTTTTCTTACAAACATGGATTATATGACCATGGAAAATGCAAAAATGCAATAACCTAAGGCGTGTTCGATTTTAAAAAAATGTTTTTAAAAGCAAGTATGTTTTTTTAAGAAAGCAGGCATCAAATTTGGTTACTAGTGTAACCTATATAGTAGAAACAATGTGCGATGTTTCATGAAAATAACCTTGTTGTTTGAAAATGTACAAAAATGTTCGCAAGTAAACTTAAAGTGTTCCCGAAAAAACTGGTTTCTTGGTCAACCTTATAGGTTAATAGCAAATTGAACCATTCAAATTTGAAGCATTTAGTAAAAATTTGCTACCATAACGCACTTGCTGCGTCCAGAATTTCTTTTCTTACAAAGATGTATTATATTTCCTTGGAAAATGCAAAAATGCAATAACATAAGGTGTGTTCGATTAAAAAAATGTTTTTAAAAGCAAATATGTTTTTTTTAAGAAAGCAGGCATCAAATTTGGTTACCAGTAATACCTATATAGTAGAAACAATGTACCATATTTCATCAAAATAACTTTATTGTTTGAAAATGTACAAAAATTTCCTCAAGTAAAGTGTTCCCGAAAAAACTGGTTTCTTGGTCAACCTTATAGGTTAATAGCAAATTGAGCTATTCAAGTTTAAAGCATTTAATGAAAATTCGATACCATAACGCACTTGCTGCGTCCCAAATTTCTTTTCTTATAAATATGTATTATATTTCGATGAAAAATGCAAAAATGCAATAACATAAGGCGTGTTCGATTAAAAAAAAAAAGAAAATTTGAATCACCAATGACTTATGGGCATGTAATCGTAGAAATATTTTTTTAAGATGTAGCTCAAGACACCCTATAATTAATGTATACAATTTCTTTCGTATCTTGCATAATAACGGATATATTGAACTTTAAAGATTTTTTACCAAAATTCGACAAAAATGATATACCATTAACCGATAAACTAAATAGCCAACACTACTGCCAAAGCATCAGAGAAAGGGTTTATTTGAAATGAATTTTTTGGGAATATTTTAGTAAAATGAAGGACAATGACTTCAGGCTTTGTAAAACATTCTTCTTGACACCTTTTCCTTCCATAGCTCATATTAGTTTCAGGTTCATTGCCTATAAATATTACCAATTTTGACGTTTTAAATCGCGACTTTGACGTTTTGAGAGAACTCAAATTTATTTTTCTTTAAGTGCCTGTCACTTTTTTATCCTTTAACCCGCAGAGCTAAATTTTGGTAGGTAACTTACTTATGATGATATAAACCCGCGTACCAAATTTGGTTGCCCTTGATTTGTTAATTCCGGAGATATAAATTTTTTTTCGAAAGAAAATCCAAAATTTTCTGTGAAAACCTCGGCGGTTTTTCCTGGCTAACGAACTTATCCAAGCCACTTGCGAAAAGAAGGCACTCACCATGTTTTATCAAAATCTGTCCATTATTCTTTCAGTTATATCTGTGACACACAACCTACCTCGGATCTGGGTTCCAAAGGTCCTAAATAGCGCTCATTTGAAGAAATTGTTTCAAAATTCAAAAATCGGGATCTCCTCATTAGTGAATTTTTTTTAAAGAAAATTCACTAAAAAGCAAAGTGGGGTTTAGACCCGTCTCAATTTTTGTCACCCATATTCCACACCACACACTTAACCCCTAATTGAACTTTAGCACAGAATACCAGATGTTTGATGACTTTGAATGTTTTCTAATAAAGAAACCCTAAAACGTTATATTACTCGAGCTTTAGTGAAAAAATGCCAATTTTCACCAAATAATCCGCTAACCCCTGGACGTATTTTCACTTGTTTTGCTTGACGCGTGTACTCCCGGGTTAAAAGAAAACGTATTTCAATTTTTGTAAAAATATTTAATTTCTTCGCATTTTTAAAACAACTTTTATCACTCACATAGTTCTTGTGCCAATCAAGTATTTTTTCTTCTTAATTAGAAAGTCTTATTTCTGGAACGCCGACGACAAGCCTCCTGTAAATCTAATAAATTGTTTCTCTTCACAGGACGAAGAGTAGAAGATATATTTATTTGTTCCCGTGGAAATCAGGACATGATTTCTCAATATCCAGGCTAAAGGTCTGTTGAGCGAAAGTGTTATCCGGTGCTTTTACATAAATCTCTGTTCCTTCTGACAGCGACGTTTGTCTATGTCTGTCCATCACCTCTCGATAGACGATAAGTTTGCTTCTCTTTCAAACTTATAGTTTATTTTCTTTGTTTTACTCTCGATTTCCAGTTCGTTTTCCTAATACACTGCCAGGCTTTCCAGTCTATAAATACAACTTCGTCTAGGAACCTATATAGAGAGTCCTTCATCAATTCTGTATTGTGCTGTTGAGGTTGAAGTTCATTAGTTGTGATTTATACCGTAGATTTTCTGTTTAAGATGCAGTCAATAACTGAGCTGGTGAATACTGTAGAAAAAATGGGCTAATAGAACGGAAGCTTCAAGAAAAGTACGACTGTTTTATCTTTATTTGCCATTTTTGTTATTCTTCGCATATGACACACAATATTTTTTCTGGCTAATTTGCCGAGAAAGAAATTTGCTTTTCTAAAGGAAAACGTATGAAAAGATGTTTAAACAAATGCAGGTGAGGACGTCTTAAACCCAGATAAAATACACATACATGCACGCTTTTCACAGAATTGGTACAGACAGGCCGTGGATTAATACTAATAGTTTAAATAACAATGCAAAAAATGTTCAATCACAAGGTCTTTATGGTATCAAATATACACACACACTCAAACATATATATATATATATATATATATATATATATATATATATATATATATATATATATATATATATATATATATATATATATTGTGACGGTAATAGTTATTTACTTAAAAAATTGTGGGAAAGCCGTCAGTTATTATATTATTTGTTTATAAAATGTTCATTAAAACAATTTCAAGTCTTCTAAACACATTCTTTTATTATTTAATATAAATTTTAGTAATGTTTCTAGTTTTCATTGTGAAACCTTACATAATGAAATAATTTGTTTAGAATACTGAGATTTCTTTTGAGGAAAATTTAATAAACATAAATGGTTTTGGGACGCAGCAAGTGGATTAGAGTAGCGAATTTTCATAAGAATTGTACAATATTATTATACGTCACAATAGTTAATACTTTAAACTTACGCAGACCTTGAATACAGATTTTAGAGGTCCTAGTACGCGCACATTCGAAGAATTGTTTCGAAAGTGGTACCATTGATAACTCTCTATTACCAAAAAAATCTTGCGTTCTAACTCCTTTTGAGAAAAATGCCTAAAACTCAATTTTCTATGAAGCTAAAGAACTAAATTTTGTTATCTCTGTAGATAAGTGTAAGTCTCTTTAAAATAAACTTGTATTACAAATTTCATTAAAGTTATACAGGAGATTTCCGGAAGCAAACTTTATTCATATTTAGAAAAGTAAAGTATTTGCGAAACTATAAACGTAGCAGTTATTTTTACTTATTATGATTTCGTTTCAGTCAACCTAATCACACCGGTTTTGCCAATATCAACTATAACAAAATTATAATTTCAGACTTAAAGGTGATAAACTTAAATAAATAGGCGTTTTAAAGAAAAATGAGATCTTGTTCAAAACGTATGAATTCTGTGCATTATTTTTTCTCCAAATCTCAAAATAAAACATAAAAAAACAGATATTCATCGATCTGGATTCCATCGCGTAACCTTTTGCTTAGGAAGCAAGCGCAATGACATTGCGCCATCTAGACATACGCCAACTAACGTTTTATTTGCGTGATACTTTAGATTGGCTTTATGCCCGGGATACTATATTCAAAGTATACGCAACAATTAATTACAGAATTAGTAGAGTTACCATTGAAACACATCCCACGGTTTCGGTGTTATATCACGCCTTATGTTTAAGTTTAAAGACAAAAGGAACTATTTTAGAATCCTTTCTATAGAGACTTCGCTAGATTTTGCTTACACTTCTGCTATATTATGCGACAGCATAATATATCTATGCTGAGCTCAAACTGAATTTGGAGCCATTAATAAAGCTAAAATTATAGTGTATATTAATAATTGATTGAATCCCCCAGTTAAATAACAGTCACTTGGCAAATTTTCATGTCGTCTGTCATTCTCCATATTTGCGGCCGAGATTTCACGATTGTTGGTTTGTGTAGTATGTTTTATGCCTGGTATCTATTTAGTTTGGCCAGCGTTGATGTATGGTTTATACCTGTTTTATGAATCAATCTACGCGTAGCAGTTGACTACTCTGTCTGTCAGGCATTGGACTTCAACCACTGTCGTTTCAACGCATGTCTCTGGAATTTTATTTTTAACTCTAAATATTGTGTACCAAATTACTTAAAATTAACAACATAGGATTATTTGCACTGTTTCTAGCCAGATGTAAAATCTTATTCCAGTTACTTTGATACTTACAAAAGCATAGCGTTTCAAAAAGTTTTTCTCGATTTTCCACCGAAAACCCTTGAGCATACAGGCTTGTTAACGAACTCGACCTCGGTCTTCGCCCAAACAAGATTTTTGATTGAAACCACTTTGGTTGCTACATGCATACATACATATTTAGTTTTAGTTTAGTTTATTTGTGTGTAAATTTTACATATATATATATATATATATATATATATATATATATATATATATATATATATATATATATATAGAGAGAGAGAGAGAGAGAGAGAGAGAGAGACGGCCACTTAGGGTGGCCGGCCAGGGGTTAATACTAGTTTTCCCTAATATGGGGAATTTTCGGGATGACTTCCGGGACACGGCTTTAGTACGGGATCATGCTCACCCCCTTCCCAAGTCACCGTCGATGTACACACAAGCCCAGGGTAGATTCTAGTGGAGACAGGGTCCTGCTAAGGTAACTATTGTTAAAGTTTACTTGGGTGGATATTCCGAAGTGATTAAGTGAAATACAGGGTAAATTAAAAGATAATCTATTTACAAAAGAAAACAAAGTTATTCCGTTTACTAGAAATTATGTACAAAGTAGTTATGAGGAACCAGAGGCAGATGGGGTTCTGTGATTTTAACAAATATATTCACGGATGATACGGAGGGTGGGTCTCGACAACTTCTGCGACCGTCGGGGTCTTGATACGCAGTACAGGGTAGCAAGAAAATCCATTAAAGAAGTTACTCCCTGACGGCAACGCAGGGGTGGCCAGAGAAAGGGCTGTTTTGGAACCGATGGTGCATTCACCACAACGATACCGACATATCCCTCTCCCTTAGTCACTTACCCTGGCGATCCCGGGGCAACTAGAACTCAGGAATGCAGTTCCCTAGTTCTGCAGGCCTGTTCGTAAACTCCGGATACCTGGGCCTAATAGAATCAAACTGAGCCACTTGGCTAATCTCACGGCTGCTACCTTGCGACATGGTGCACCTGATTTTACCCGGCCTTCCACCTTGATCCAATTTCGGAACCTAATAATAGCGGAATAGCGTAAGGCAGTTACGCTAGCGGAATCTCCTCGATCTCAACAGTTCACGTATACAACCAGCGAACGGCGGGGGAGCTACTGAACCTCTCTCTGCGATATGCGATCGGCTTGAGGCCGGCCGGTGTCCCTCTCCTTCCACCGGTCGATGTGCCAGCGGGAACTGTCTCGTCTTCAACGTGAGCCCGCTGCACTCGGGTAAATATAAAATATATTTACTAGTGCACAATTGCAGTATTTTAACCCCCTGCAAACTGGATGACTGCAGTCTCTGAGTGTTAATTAGGCTAGTTAATCTTTCCTGGCCTATCAACTTCGTGAATATATATATATATATATATATATATATATATATATATATATATATATATATATATATATATATATATATATATATATATATATATATATATATATATATATATATATATATATATATATATATATATATATATATATATATATATATATATATATATATATATATATATATATAAATGCATAAACATATTAAAATCCAAACGGACCTTGATTTTGGGTTCTATGGACCCAAATTCGCGCTCATCTGAAGAATTTTTTTTAAAGCTTTTCCTCGTGACTTCTCTATTAGATAATTTCTCTTATTGAAAACTTGCTTAAAGATTATTACTTTTTAAAATATTACTCCTTCTTTCACTTAAGCCAACTTTTGTGGAAAAAAAAATTGGGAATTTTGTGAAAGTTGTTTGAAAGTTTTCATGCAAAACATTTTTTTTAGAATTTTTTCCAAAAGATTATTGTGACTAATTAGGTCTTAGCAGGTGTGTAAATAGCCCTAAGAGAAAATTGGATCACATTTTTTCGGGAACATTCAACGTTTCTTTTCAAAAAAATTCTTGTACTTTTTTAAACAATAGTTAGTTTAATGAAATATGGCACAGTGTTTCTTCTGTATAGGTTATATTGTTAGCCAAATTGATGCCTTTTTTAAAAAAAAACATATTTGAAATTCAAAACATTCGTATGAAAAATCGCTGTCACAACGCGCGCTTGCTGCCCAGAAACTTCAAAATTGCATTAGTGATTTCATTCGAAAAACTTTAATTTGCCCTCTCGAACCCCACTGCACAAATAATTAACCTCTTCAAATAACCTTTCCCTTTCACTTAACCCGATACTACGGACATTATATATCCCCATTTAATTAGTCTATAAACAGTCTCTCATATTATCAATTCCCTAATTTAATGGCCTGCCGATACACAGTCGCCCTTTTGATAACGATACACACTAATGCAGTGTAATCGAAAGATAACGAACTTGTCACAGCTGACTGACAAACCCACCTACAGAAGCGTTACCGTGTTATGATGACAAAGACACCCTGTGGAGACATCAGCAACTCACCGCGGCCTTTCAGTGTGCGGCCTGTATCGGAAATACGTCACGTGACCACAAATCAGTGGCTTCGGCAAACCACCATTAATATGCGGTCGACTTGCGGTTGTAATTAGATGTGGTAAAACTAATTACATTATCGGAAATCCAGCAAATCATCTGCATATGCAAACATATGTCGAAATCATTCAGAGTGGATGCAGCCTGGTACGGGGTTTGCTTTGTATAATATTCTATCAGGGTCCACCAGGTTGGCATTTGTATTAGAGATGATTGGTACAAAGCAGATATTGTGCTTGCGTATATATGTGTGTGTGTGTGTATGTGCCTGTTTATCTTTAACAATAATATCGATTATAGTGCTCTTGCTGAACATATTGGTCCCCTCCGTAGCTAACTACCACCCTGTACTTGACTAATACTATAGTATGTCGTGGAGTTAAATACATATTTGTATTTGCTAACATGGTAAATTTAGTTTAAACACAATTATATAGTGTGGCACAATTTAGAAAGAATAGCTTTCTATATTATGTAGATAATGTTATGTAGATAGTAGATAATGTTATTATTATTATTATGTATCAGGAGAATTTTTGGATTGAAACCAACTGAAAGCTGCAGAGGCTATTTTATGTCGAGAAATATTCTCACCTACTACTCGCTGTATATCATTGAATGTATCAAGTTTATGAAGGAAAATGGTGATCTGTTTGTTCATTATGAACAGCAGCACACTTACCCCTTGCGCAACAGAGATGACCTGATACAACCCCACACACGCCTGACTAGGTTGCAGAGAAATGCAAGGTACAATATTATAAAAATATTTAATCAGCTGCCCGTTGAGGTAAGACAGTTGCCCATGCCAAAGCTGAAAGCAAAGTTACACAAATACTTGTTGCAAAAAGCCGTCTACGATATGGATGAGTATTTCAATGCTAATAATCTGCAGCATATTTTGGTTTAGGCTCCCTCAAAACAAGGCATTCTTTTGATACAGTTTGTGTTTGGCGAGGTTTTTGTCTTTTTAGTTATTATAATTTCTTAATTATACATGCAATTTTAATATGTTTAATGTTTGTATTTTATATTTTACACTTTTTGTATACTTAATTATTATGTCTTTATTTATACATAGTTATTATTTTTACATGCAATTTTAATGTGTTTAATGTTTTTGTGTTTTATATTTTACAATTTTATATACTTATTTATATTTTATCTATACATAGTTTTGAATTATTTTTTCTATACATACAATTTTAATGTGTTTAAAGTTTTGTATTTGATATTTTACACTTTTTGTATGATTGTGTATATATTAGTGAAAACTGGCTCTACGCCCAAGTGGGCATTTGTATCATATTTGAGTCAATAAAGATTATTATTATTATTATTATTATTATTATTATTATTATTATTATTATTATTATTATTATTATTATTATTATTATTATTATTATTATTATTCTTTATTGGCAAAAATTATATATTATGTTAATACAATAAGTCTTATGCGACTTGTGGTGTATCATATAACATAATTTAGAAGGTTGAATCCTAAATAGTTTGACAGTCCGACACCAAATTCAATAAAATTCAAATTTTGACGTACCAAACTTAAATTCTTTATCTCTTCTATTTCGCACCTTCTAACACTTCAACCATCACCTTCATTTACCATAAATCCTGCTATTAATAATGTGTTTCTAACTGCCATTCTTACCAAGCAACCCATATTTCCACCAAAATTTTGAAATTTGTACGAGATTACAATTACTTTACTTTGACAAGTGTCAATATTTGTAATAGATAATAATTCATGTTATCATTAATAACATAAATTATTGTCTTTATTTTTAACGCGACAATCAACGACGAAAATTAGAGCCTAAAAGCTACAAGCGGAGATTATGAGATAGGCTACTACAAGATCACAATGGGATTATAATTAAAAGGCCTTGACGCAGCAACTGCGTTATGGTAGTGAATTTTCATAGAAATGATCTGGCACAAAATATTTTATTATAACTTTTTTTCTTGTAACATAGAAACCTAAATTTTGGTGTATAGTTTACTCTTTATATCGAAAACCTACCTACTAAATTTGGTTATCATAGCTTTTTTATTTTTTGAGATACAAATTTTTTTTGGATAAAGACTCAATTTTCCTTGAAAACCTCGTCCGCTTTTCCTGACTAACAAACTTATCCAAGCCATTTACAAAGGGAAGGTATTATTTTTTGAGTTATCGGTGTGATATATATATATATATATATATATATATATATATATATATATATATATATATATATATATATATATATATATATATATATATATATATATATATATATATATATATATAGTTCGCGCTCATTTGCAATATTTTTTGCAAAATTCAAAAGTCGGGATCTTCCCATTAGGGAATTTTTTCTACGAAAATTCACTAAAACCAAATCCTAAAGACATGCGTTGAAACGACTTAGTGGTTAAAGTCGAATGCATTACAGACAGAGTAGTTAACTGCCATGCGTAGATTGATTCATACACTAATATAAACTATACATAAACGGTATGCACAATCAACCAAGGGTTGCGGTGCTATCGGGGCGGCAAGGCCCCGGACGAGCCCTGAGGGAACAAAAAAAATACATAAACGGTAATCAATCTAAATAAATACCAGGCATAAAACATACTACCCTAACCAACAATCGTGAAATCTCGACCACAATTAAGGCAAATCACAGACAAGACGAATCACCATCTGAAGATTGGAACGTGTGATGAGCACTGATAAGTACACTTGGAGAACCAAAATCACCAGAACACATAATTTTTAAAGATCTTACAATGGTTTCAGATTTTTTCATCCTCTGATGATGCTAACGTTAGTGAAACGACCGTAAGCTCTTTAGAAAATATATGTTGTGGTGATTTGGCTTCTCCAAGTTTACTTAGACGAAACGAAATTAAAAATTTGCCAAGTGATTATTATTTAACTGGGGGATTCAATAAGTTTTTAAAACACTCT
This sequence comes from Tillus elongatus, assembly GCA_964006375.1. Taxonomy (NCBI): domain Eukaryota; kingdom Metazoa; phylum Arthropoda; class Insecta; order Coleoptera; family Cleridae; genus Tillus; species Tillus elongatus. The sequence goes on from OZ023265.1 coordinate 30,280,403, forward strand.
ATATTTGCATCTTTATGAACGGCCCCAAATACAGATTTAGCGCATCATGCTGTGATTTTAGACTAAAAGTTGAAAGTGTCGTATAATATAGAAAAAATGTAAACAAAATCAAGTCAAGTCTAGTATATGTGTATATAGGTAACATAATTCTGTCTTCTAGATTATTAAGGTATTTGTATTATATTTGTGTATATATATAATAGCAAGAGTCTGTGGCTGATGGAATTACTGTTCCAAGGTCATAAATACCTACAGAGAATTTAAAAACGAAAAAAGAAGTGAATTTTTTTCTTACAAACATGCATTATAATTCGTTGGAAAATACAAAAATGCAATAACATAAGGGGATGTTCTATTAAAAAAAGAAAGTCTGTATCACCAACGACCTATGGGCCACCTATACTTTTAAAGATACGTTTATAAAATGCAGCTCAAGATACTCTATAATTAACGTTTTATTATATATATATATATATATATATATATATATATATATATATATATATATATATATATATATATATATATATATATATATATATATATATATATGTGTGTGTGTGTGTGTGTGTGTGTGTGTGTCACCCTGTATATGTGTAAACAGACAAAATCTTAAACTGGGTTCTAGAAGTTCTAGTTCGCGCTCATTTAAAGAAATATTCTTCAAATTCATAAGTCGCCATGTTATTAATAACGAATTTTTTGTGCGAAAATTTACCAAAATATAGACCACTAAACCATAAACTCCATAGCCGAAACTACTGCCGAAGCATCAGAGAGGGGGTTTATTTGAAATGGATTTTTCGAAAACATTTTAATTAAATGGTGGTTGAAGCTGAAGCTTAAGGCTTTGTAAAACACACTTATTACGACATATCTTCTACATAATCCTTATTTGTTTTAAATTCGTTGTCTGAAAATTGCAAATTTTGACGTTTCAAATCGCGACTTTGACGTTTTAAGAAGAAAAATAATAAACATTTCAAAATAGTTTTTCTGCTACTTGTAGACATTTTTGCGTCAAGGAAACTGAACAGTTGTATCACACAAAATATTTTGTTTTTGTGCTTTTCTCTGATCACCAGTGGCACCCAAAATATGTTCCTTAAAAGGCTCATATGTTTTTTTCTTTCAACTAAGAGATCTGAATTTCGGCATGTAGGGTAAATGTGACAGTCTAAACGTTATTTCAAAGTTGGTTGTCATCGCCTTGTTATTTTCGGAGATACCAAAATTTTCGGAAAGGAAACGCAAAATTTTTCTAGGTAAACTGGTCCGATTTTCCTGGCTAACGAACATATCTAAGCCACTTTCAAAAGTAAGGCACCTACCAAATTTTATTAAAATCGGTCTATTACTTCTGAAGTTATCGGTGTGATATATATATATATATATATATATATATATATATATATATATATATATATATATATATATATATATATATATATATATATATATATATATATATATATATATATATATATATATATATATATATATATATATATATATATATATATATATATATATATATATATATATATATATATATATATATAGGGCTTTCATTAATTCTCGAACCCCACGTGATCGGATTCTGTATCACTCTTAGTGGAGTATGATTTTATGTATGAGTTGGCAGTTAAAAAGTAACCAAAACCGAAAGGAAACGCAAAATTTTTCCAAGTAAACTGGTCCGATTTTCCTGGCTAACGAACATATCTAAGCCACTTTCAAAAGTAAGGCACCTACCACATTTTATTAAAATCGGTCTATTACTTCTGAAGTTATCGGTGTGATATATATATATATATATATATATATATATATATATATATATATATATATATATATATATATATATATATATATATATATAGGGCTTTCATTAATTCTCGAACCCCACGTGATCGGATTCTGTATCACTCTTAGTGGAGTATGATTTTATGTATGAGTTGGCAGTCAAAAAGTAACCAAAAAAAAACCACTAGACTAGGGACTCTAAAGTTAATAAATCAATTGACAATTGACAGTTCAGTCCATTGGCGCTCAATTCCCTTTTGACGGTTATTTTGTATGTATTTTATGCATTTTCCAAGTTCGACCAGTGTTTACCTTCTTCAAATATTTTTCTATCTGTTGAATAATAAAAATTAACATTTTTTATCAAAACTTAGCATTTTCATTGCGTTTTTACGTAAGTTAAAAGTGTAGGTATGTTAAGGTTATGTTGTTTACGATATTCGACATCGCATGGAATGAAGCCCTACCAAATCTGTTCGTCGGTAGTCTGCCCAAAGAGGCACATATTTGTTACATGTTACACATTACACATTCCTAACACCGTAAATTAGAACTTTAAATAATAGGACCTCAATTTGTTTACGTACATTACAAAATTTTGATATCTATACAAAATAAAAGTAATATTTTATTATGTTTTTAATTAATTTTTTAACAGTCAATAACAGTAAACCATACATGAACAGACTTGTTGTTAAAAATACTAAATAATAAATACATTTAAGACATTTACTGTTTCAACTTATTATAATTTTTATATTTTTTATAAAACCCCAAAGGAAATATGAGACAACATGGCATCTTAGGGATTTCATTAATTCAGGTTGTACAACCGTGTATGCCGGGTTGCCTAATTTAAGCGGTGACGTGCGATTCTGGAATTAATAAAATCCCTGTATATATATATATATATATATATATATATATATATATATATATATATATATATATATATATATATATATATATATATATATATATATATATATATATGTCTCCTCATTAGTGAATTTTTCGTTTTACAAAAAATTGGCACACACAGACTCCATCTCTCGAGAGTATGACGTGTCAGATTCTCTTGCTGGTAAGACACCAATGAGACGTGATAAAATTGAAACTGGTCTTTGTCGCTGGCGACGGTTGTCAACCATGCCTAGCAGAACGCGTTTGATTCCTTATAACTTAGACTTTTAAAACATTCGTCTTTATCCTATGATTTTCACAGATATTTACAAGTTTAACAGACCTCCAACCAATTACCAAAGCTTATAGTCTAAGAGCCAGAGGTGAAAAAATTCTCTGAGTTTACAAAAGCTGATTTTTTGATAGTTAATTAGGTACGCTGTGCACGTACACATATTCTGGTCAGTCAAGCGAATCTTAGAAGAGGTGCCACAGGTGCGCCAACAAAGATGTCGTTTTTACCGGGCTAATAAAATGAATTTACAAAAGCTGATAATTGTTATACAGATTCTATATTGTATAACAATAAAAGTTATGTCAGTCAGTCAGCTGCATACGGGAACAGAGTTGGTCAGTCAGTTCAAATAATGTGCAATTTATTTAGAAAGCTTGGGTGACATTAAAGGAGAGAGGGCATTTGCCCCACAATCGAAGGCCTTCTACTGGCAAAATTTAACCGCATGCCGCCTGTAACGTCGCCGGCGCGCACGAAATTTTTATATCTTTTTTCGCTGACTGACGGGCGTTGTTCTACAAAACAGTTGACTGACTATTTTTTTAATGTTTAAATATATAGTATCCACAAAAAAAATTCCAAGCTTTGCAAATAAATTGCACATTATTTATTTTTCATACACACATTCGAACTGACTGATCAGCTCTGTTCTCGTATGCAACCGACATAACTTTTATTGTTATAAAATATAGAATCTGTATAACAATTATCAGCTTTTGTAAATTCATTTTATTAGCCCAGTAAAAACGACATCTTTATTGGCGCACCTGTGGCACCTGTTCTAAGATTCGCTTGACTGACCAGAATATGTGTACGTGCACAGTATACCTAATTAACTATCAAAAAATCAGCTTTTGTAAATTCAGAGAATTTTTTCACCTCTGGCTTTCCGTTTTCTCACACCAAAGGCGTTAAATTATTGACTGCCATTTAACTTTTTATTGTTGTCGCATGCGAAAAAGTCAGCTTAGAGCGTATATCAATCATTTAACATTAAACTAAAACTTGACTCTTTCAACTTTGGATTACTACCCTGTGAACGCACAAAGGTAATAATTATTTAACCTTCGCGAAACGTGAATTCCGTTTCTTTCTTGGAGACTTGTGTAACTTCCTTCCTCAAAAGAAATGAGTTTTAGAATAAAAAAAGTCAGACAGACGTGCCAGGAAGACAACTCCGCCGTTTCCTACATACTAATAAAAGACTATAAAGAGGATTATAATTCTAGATTTCAATTTTGTCAACCTAATATGTATTATTGAGCCAATTTCTAGTCAGAAAACGAAGTTATTATGCAATACTGTATCCACAAATCTACAATCATGTCAACTAATAATTAGGATTATATTTAAATAACCACCAATTAAGAAACAGAGAAAATAGGTCGGCTGTAAACTTGTTTAAAAAGAATCAATTTTAATGCTTCAAAAATGTAAAATTCCGTTCGCAGAAAGCGTAGGATTAGCAACATTTCAGGAAAATTTGACCTACGTAAAAAATAAAGTCGTTAACTAAGTGAAGATTGGAACCTATGTTTTCAATTTTACCAAATGACACGGCTAATTCTCATCACCCTGTACACTTAAAAGAAACGCTATCAAACGTGTCGTTTAGGTGCTAATCCGAGAGTAATCTGCACAGAAACTGAGTCTTCTCAGTTGCATTTCCAAAGAGAGAGAGAGAGAGAGAGAGAGAGCGTGCAACGTTCACCTTGGTTTTCGCGAGAATTTTCAAAAAAATCGAAGCATTTCGAAAACGGTTGATTTTTGACATATGGTGTACTAGTAATAATTTATCTCAAATTCAATGTAGAATTCGAAAATATAATAAAAATTACTTGGAGAACCCAATGTATCGGGTGGTAAAAGAAGGGTCTCAAATGATGCGTTTTCATAATTTTGTGAATCGTTCTCGCTGACAAGCGTAATACTTTTCGCAATCCCTGATAGATGCCTTGGGATCAGCAACAAAAAATGCCAATACGTTCACTTCGTTTACCTCGTTATCGACGAGTGGCTTACGCTTCTGCACTTTTGGGAAAAAACTTCCATGCTGTGAACAATTTTGCAGCAACCTCTTTATCATGTCGTGACGGGGTTTCGGTTTATTCGGGTACTTTTCTGCAAATGCATGACATGTTCGGCCCACAATTCGTTGACACTCACCATAAAAAATCCAAAAAATCGTCGTTTGTGTACTGCAAATTTGCCATTTTTGCAACGCGTTGACTGATAGTATCTCGATTTTTATGACAATAAGCTTCGCTTGACGCTCTTTTGACGCTCTTTTGACATGTAGACCTCAACAAGCATAATATCAAGTTCTAAAGCCTGCTTTAAATCTATTGTGACAATTTGAATCAAGTGAATCCGATAAAATTGAAATATATACAGCGGTACACCGGATGTGGGAGCAGTATTCAACGTTTGGCCTTATTTGTGAAGTGTATAAGGTATAGAGATTAGCTGATGAAAAGTATTTGCGAGCCCGGAAGAGGAAACCTAATTTCTTAGCAGCTGCTTCTGCAATTGATGTGACAGGTTGGTTGCCAATTGAGTTTTCGATCCACAGAAATGCCAGCAAGTGAAAAGGACTCATTACTTTGAATAACTTGCTTGTTCATTGTGATGGGTCTAGGGCTGGTGTATTTCTTATGAGATAGAAAGCAAGACTGAGATTTGGTGGAGTTTAATTGTGCAAGATTTCTACTTCCCCAGTCTAATATTTTTTGGAGGTCCACAGAGACAGAACCCTCCATGAGTCTGCGATCCTCATCTAATTGGGCTTAAAAACAGGCTTAGAATATTGTATATTTGAGTGGAGCGTACTGTCGTCCGCGTAGCTGTGAACTGGGTTGGATGTGCTAGAGAGGAGGTCATTGATGTGGAGACGAATCAAATTAGGGGCTAAAGGTGAGCCTTGAGGGACTCCTGCATTATTTGGATACAGTTTAGAGGAATGGCTATCCATGACAACAGAAATGCTGCGGTTGGAGAGGAAATTTGCTGTCCAGGTACAGAGATTTTGTGGTAGGCCATATGCCGGAAATTTATTAAGCAGCGCTGTATGTTAGACCTGTTCGAATGCTTTGTATATGTCTAGTGCGACAATCTGGGATTAACAGTGTAGTTCCATAGACTTCCATAGAGATTAATAGGTAATGGGAAAAATTCTTATCTGTATCTTCTTGCAAAATGATCTCTATGTTAAGGATTACAAAAAGGCATAAACTTAAATATTTTCGCTATAAATTACAAATTAAACAAATGCAAACTTAACGTCTATGTGTCAAATATTTTGCACCTATTTATGTACTTACTTAAATGCGACCAATGGATATGGCTGGTACATACCTGTAACAAAAAAAAGTAAATATAAATTTATATTCAACACCTTAAGTAATATAATGTTATAGCAAACCGGTTACAGAGAAAAATACAAATATTTGTGAAACCAGAGAAATAGTATCAACACCGGTATGTATTATCATTGTATTAATTTTAATTTAATAGTTAATGAAACAGTAACTAATTATATTCTCTTGTATTCAAGTGTAGTTAATATCTATTATGTGATGCTATTGTGTTTGTTCTAAGCAGAAAAGGACTTGACAAATAACTTATGTACGGGGGTTGGACACGATACATGATACAGCCTGTATTTTTCTCGCACTATGCAATTTTTACCGATAAATTTTGAGCAAAATGCACTTGCTGCCTGATAACTTTTTTATATTCTATGGTTTTCTTTTTACTTTACACCTTCAGGATAGTTAAAAAGGTAAAGGTAAGATGTTTACTGACAATTAGGCCATTGCTGACCCTTTTTGCTTATCTAAACTAACCTACCCTCCACCTTAAGCTCGATCTCAACGACGACAGTGATTTGAAAAATCCTCCGCCGCCGGTGAGTCGCGAACCGTCGACCCCTGAGTCCGTATTGGAAAGTCTGAATCGACTTTCCCACACGGCCACGGGGGCGCTTCAGGATAGTTAAAAATGCTATCAAAGCTAATTATAGCCCTATTGTTACAGGTTAATGCTATGACCATCAACCCTGTTCCCTGTAAAATTAAAGCTATAATTAGATTTGATAATCGTGGCATTTTTACCTATCCTGAAGATGTAAAATAAAAAGAATACCATAGAATATATAAAATAAAAATGTTCGGGACACAGCAAGTGCGTTATGGTAGTAAATGTTCATAAGAAAAATATATTATACTGGTTTAGCCTTATACTAAAAGTTATAAAACATGACTTTATTGAATTAGGAACCGTATATTTAATTATCAACAGTAAAACATATGGGAAAGAAGGGCATGCAAAAGCATGATTTCTAGATATTTATACAGTAATTTGGATACAAAATTAAAACAACGAAATTGATAAACAGGAAACATGCTCAACAAAAAATACACCAGAATGCTGAACATAAAAAAAATTCCCGGGGTTCATGCATTGTGGGTGACTGTATGTATGCAGAAGAGGAAGAAGAACCCCCAGGAGGAATAGGGCTTCTGTCTCCCTCGACCAAAAGCACGGGGGTTCTCCTTCCCCTTGTGCATGCATACAACTACCTTCAAAGCATAAAGCAGAAGAAAAATTTCTTGGGAGCAACCCCCAAGAAAGTTACTGGATCTGGACGAATATGGGTGTTGTGTGGGGTAGATAGGTTTTAAAGGAGGTATTGCTGCAAAATGTAAAAAAAGCATCTTTTCAAATTTCAACTAATTGTTTTTTCCGCTCATATTTCCTCCCCGCCCAGCATCTCTATTCATTTTTGGTCCCTTAACTTTCGTGCGGGTTGTTTGCAAAAAAATTTTCTAGAGGTTTTTGCATCCAAGGAGGGTTCTAAGCATGTTTCTGAAAAAAATTAAAAACCATCCGTGCAGTAAACTGCTTATTTACCGAAATTACATTCCACTTCGTCGCCTATAATGTATTTTTCAGATAATATCGAATACAGCACTAAAGTAGATAAATTCACTTGCGGTTTCACTTCTTTTTTATTTTTATATTACATATATATGCACAAGCTAAGTAAGTATAATAAAGGGGGGGCCCTTAATTAACATTGGCGCTACACAAACTTAGAGACTACATTTAGATCGTGTCTGTGCGCACACAAAAATTAGTAAAATACATTTAGTAAAATAGTTACTTGGACTGCTCACACTACAAATTTGGAGGTTTTGTATCGTATGCGCAGAGAACGTGAACTCATCGAAATCATAAAAAACTCTGGACGCAGCAAGTGCGTTATGGTAGTGAATTTTCATAAAAATGTTTTAAATTGCAAATATGTGTGTTTCCTTTTTAAGAAAGCAGGCATCAATTTTGGTTACCAGTATAACCTATATAGTAAAAACAATGTGCCATGTTTCATAAAAATAACTTTATTGTGTGAAAATGTACAAAAATTTCCAAAAGTAAACTTAAAGTGTTCCCGGAAAAACTCGTTTCTTGGTCAACCTTATAGGTTAATAGCAAATTGAGCTATTCAAGTTTGAATCATTTAATGAAAATTCGCTACCATAACGCACTTGCTGCGTCCCGAATTTCTTTTCTTACAAACATGCATCGCTGAAATATTCAAAAATGCAATAACATAAGGCGTGTTTGATTAAAAAAAAAGAAGAAAATTTGTATCACCAACGACTTATGGGCCATCCTGTGATTGTAGAAATATTTTTTAAGATGTAGCTCAAGACACCCTATAATTAATATATAGAAATTTTCCTCATATCTTGTATAATAACGGATATATTAAGCTTTATTGATTTTTTACGAAAATTCGACAAAAATTATATACCATTAAACAATAAACTCTAAAGCTAAGGCTACTGCCAAGCATCAGAAAAAGGGTCTATTTGAAATGAATTTTCTGGAAACATTTTAGTAAAATGAAGGACAATGACGGTTGAAACTAAGACTTCAGAGTTTGTAAAACATCCTTCTTGAGACATTTTATTTCCATATCCCGTATTAGATTCAAATTCTTTGCCTAAATGTTGCCGATTTTGACGTTTTAAATCGCAACTTTGACGTTTTGAGGAAAACCCCAATTTATTTTTCTTTAAATGCCTATAACTTTTTTGTGTTTTGACCTACTTAGCTAAATTTTGGTAAGTAGCTTACCTATAAGGATATTAACGAGTGTACCAAATTTGGTTGCCCTTACTTTGTTAATTCCGGAGATATAAATTTTTTTCGAAAGAAAACACAAAATTTTCCGGGAAAACCTGGGCAGATTTTCCCGGCTAACGAACTTATCCAAGCCATTTGCAAAATGAATTTTTCCACCAAATTTAGTCAAAATCGGCCTATTATTTTTTGAGTTATCGGTGTGATACATATATATATATATATATATATATATATATATATATATATATATATATATATATATATATATATATATATATATATATATATATATATATATATATATATATATATATATATATATATATATATATATATATATATATATATATATATATATATATATATATATATATATAACATATAAAAATTGAAACTGACCCCGGATATGTGTTCTAGGGGGCCTAGTTCGCGGTCATTTGAAGAAATTTTTTCAAAATTCAAAAGTCGGGATCTCCTCATTAGTGAATTTTTTTTAAGAAAATTCACTAAAAAGTTAAATTTCAGTGAGTAATAATATCTCTCCCCAGGCAACATATATAGTAAATTTCATTAAAACAGCTTTGTTAGTTTCGGAGAAAAAAATTTTTTTCGAAAGAAAACTCAAAATTTTCCCGGAAAACCCCGTCCGATTTTTCTATTTTTCTGGCTGACGAACTCATCCAAGCCATTAATAAAAGAAAGCCACTTGCCAAGTTTCATCGAAATCGGTTAATTATTTTTTGAGTTACCAGACGTATACATACATACATACATATATATATATATATATATATATATATATATATATATATATATATATATATATATATATATATATATATATATATATATATATATATATATATATATATATATATATATATATATACTTATGCCTATGCGGAAGTAGCTGGACCATTTCGTACACCAAGTGTATAATAGCTGGACCAACCGTGCAATAGCTGGACGTCCAGCTATTAACATGCTGGTATTAATATGTACATGCGTTATTGGCTGGACCTATTTCATGAGAACATTAAAAGTAAAAATTAATGCGCCTGTGCAGTGTTGCCAAATGCTCAAAATATTAATTCTATTTAAATATTTACATGTTTTTAGTGAATTTTATGTATACTAGGACCACAAAAAGCATGAGGTTACTTAAAACTTTATTTAATAATAATATCGTCAGGATATTTCTTACGAATTTCTGGATTAAAAATGATTATTGCATAAGTTACTATTCATGTAATATAGCAAAAAAATCTAGAGGTGGTTTGTAAAAATATTGTTTTGGAAGAGACAAAATATGAATTATTTTTTTATATTTGCAGTAGATGTGCCAAAAGCATAAAAACACAAAATGATTACCAAGGCCCTAGTGTATAATAAGATTGCAAATTATATTTTGTCACCCTTGGCAAAAGTGAGAATAATGCATATGAAGATCGGGATAGCAATTAAGACGTTTCCGAAATATGAATTATTTTTTGATATTTGCAGTAGATGTGCCAAAGTCATAAAAACAAAAAATGATTACCAAGGCTCTAGTGTATAATAAGATACGCAAATTATTTTTTGTCATCCTTTACAAAAGTGCGAAAAATGCATATGAAGATCGGGACAGCAATTAAGACGTTTCCGAAATATGAATTATTTTTTGATATTTGCAGGAGATGTGCCAAAGTCATAAAAACAAAAAAAGATTACCAAGGCTCTAGTGTATAATAAGATACGCAAATTATTTTTTGTCACCCTTTGCAAAAATGAGAAAAATGCATATGAAGATCGGGATAGCAATTAAGACGTTTTCCAAATATTTATTATTTTATCGCATTTGCAGTTAGTGTGCCAAAATCATAAAAACTGAAAATTATTACTTAAGCCCTTATGTATGAAAAACCATGCAAATTATTTTTTGTCACCTTTTTCAAAAGCGAAAAAAATGCATATGAAGATCGGGATAGCATTAAGACGTTTCCGAAATATGAATTATTTTTTGATATTTGCAGTAGATGTGCCAAAATCATAAAAACAAAAAATGATTGCCAAGGCCCTAGTGTATAATAAGATATTCAAATTATTGTTTGTCACCTTTTGAAAAAGTGAAAAAAATTCATATGAAAATCGGGATAGCAATTAAGACGTTTTCCAAATATGTATTATTTTTTCGCATGTGTCAAAATCATAAAAACCAAAAATGATTTCCAAGGCCCTAGTGTATAATAAGATATGCAAATGATTTTTTGTCACCCTTTGCAAAAGTAAAAAAATGCATAAACAGATCCAGATAGCAATTGAGACGTTTCCGCAATATGCATTATTTTTTGACATTTGCAATTTTTTAAACAGGAATATTTGTTTTAAATTTACATTTAAAATCATAAAATCACAAAACTATTACCAAAACCCTAGTGCATAGCATAATACTACAGCATACACAACTCTCAACTCGGCCAGTTTTAGAATGATACAATGAATTGAATATGATTATATTCCTATTTTTCAAGTTGCAGATTTTTTAACGCGCTAAAATCGAATATACAGTCACAGCATAATAATTGATTTATTATGCTGTGCTACAGTTACTTTTCAATTTTTTCTAAACATATGTTTGACAGGTCCAGTAAAAGCTTAGAAATTTAAAAAAGGAGGGTACAGAAACAGAGCTGTAAAACTTCCTGGGATCAACGTCGTAAAAGCGGTATATCAAAGCCCAAACGTTCTTTATCTATGCGACGCTTTTATATACAAATACATAATATTTGAGAAAAAATGCTAGGTTTAATATTGAATATGACCAGCCACTAACTACTATACTAGAGTGACTAACATTAATTAGATTCTCATAATTTTTATGTTGCATTGTTCAAGTATACACTACAGCATAAGAAACAGTCTTCTTATGCTATGTAACCAAGATTTATGCCACTAAAAATAAGTTGCACTTTAAACCTAATTTATAGCACATTTTTATAATAAACATATTCTTATAACGAGATTGGGGTAGTTTCTTTATATACACAACATGTTTATTAAATTTATTTAAATTTATCATTTTTCCAAAACATAATAAAAATAATAATCTGTATCACTCACTCACTGACTGAAGGCAAAGTCGCTTAGTAGTCGTAACACGATATGTTAAAATAAGGTGGTTTCCCGTTGCCTTTCATGTGGCACCCTGACTGAAAAAAATACATTCTTGGAAAACCTCTTAACTGCTATCCCGATGTTTAAATTCTTTTTTTTTTCTTACTTTTGCAAAGGGTGGCAAAAAATAAATTTGGTGTAGTATTACACAATAGAGCCTTGGTAAAGATTTTTGGTTTTGTAATTTTACCACATTAACAGTAAGTATCACAGAATCATTAATGTTGAAATGAAAAAAACTATCCCGGTGTTCAAATCCATTTTTTTTATATTTCCAAAGTGTGACAGAAAATTATTTGCATGAGCTTTTATGCGTCAGGCCCTTAGTGATATTTTTTGTTTCTATGAATTTGGCACATTAACTGCAAATGCGAAAAAATAATACATATTTGGAAAACGTCGTAATTGCTATCCCGATTTTCATATGCATTTTTCTCACTTTTGCAAAAGGGTGACAAAAAATAATTTGCATATCTTATTATACACTAGGGCCTTGGTAATCATTTTTTGTTTTTATGATTTTGGCACAGCTACTGCAAATATCAAAAAATAATTAATATTTCGGAAACGTCTTAATTGCTATCCCGATCTCCATATGCATTTTTCTCACTTTTTAAAAAGGTGACAAAACATAATTTGCATATCTTATTATACACTAGGGCCTTGGTAATCATTTTTGGTTTTAATGATTTTGGCTCATCTACTGCAAATATCAAAAAATAATTCATATTACGGAAACTTCTTAATAGCTATCCCGATCTTCATATGCATTTTTCTCACTTTTGCAAAGGGTGATAAAATATAATTTGCAATCTTATTATACACTAGGGCCTTGGTAATGATTTTGTGTTTATATGATTTTGGCACATCTACTGCAAATATCAAAAAATAATTTATATTTCGGAAACTTCTTAATTGCTATCCCGATCTTCCTTTTTGTGATTTTGGCACATCTACTGCAAATGCGAAAAAATAAACGTTGTAATAGCTATTTCGATCTTCATATGTATTTTTTTTCACTTTTGCAAAAAGTGACAAAAAATAATTTGCATGAGTTATTATACATTAGGGCCTTGGTAATATTTTTGCGCTTTTATGATTTTGCACATTAACTGTATATCAAAGAATAAGTCATATTTGAAAAAAAACTTAGTAATAAGTATCTCAATGTTCAAATGATTTTCTTTTATTTTCCAGAGTGTGACAAAAAATAATTTGCTTAGGTTGCTATACACTAGGTCTTTGGTAACTTGTTTTTATGTCTATTTTTATATTGGGGCCTTGGCTTTATTGTTCAATATTTGTCATTTGGGTACGTGTAACCAAAATCACAAATAATACATACTCAAATTTAGTTTTCCTCTATGACTATGTTAATAATAAACGAGACTGGTTTAGTGTTATTATGTTATTGCAAAACACTTAAGACAAATTCTTTTTTCTTCGGTAAGGTGTAGTAGCATATAGAAATATATGGCTGGCATCTATGGCTAGCCATAAATTTACTACGTTGAATCCGCTTCACTGATATTGTGATCGCGACGATCCATCCCGCTTTCTGATGACCCTACGTGTAAATCTATGGCTGGGAATTTATGGATAACTTCACGCAAACTTTATCCCAGTTATATTCAGCAAACATGTCTTATCTCTGCTGCATCAAACATTATGCAAATGCAACTATGTGAATCTTAAAATGCAGCGGCTTTCCAGGAAATAAAGCTTTTAAGTTATTTACTTACCAATGCTACTATTTCTACCCCTACGACTTTTTATTTATAATAAAAAATATGTACATTGTTTGCCTAAACCTGCCAGTATAATTTTTTGACAGCTATATACATATAGCGCGAGTTTAAAACATGGAATAAATTCAGTTAATCAGATACAGCTATCTTTTTCCAATAATTCGCAGACATGTCGATAGACATTTTATGTTGCGGTCTTTTCAAAAAATAAAATAAATATCATACAGTGTGTGCCAAATTTAAGGTACGACCTCATCGATATTTTTTTCAAATCCTACCCTAGTTTGTTTTTGGTAAATAGGTTTAACCTACACATTAAGTTGAAAAAACAGCAGATTTTAAATTTTTATTTGTTTCCTATTATAAATCTAAAGGAATTAGTAGCACGAATAAGAAATGAATGTTGACTTATTTTCCCAAGATAACCAGAAATGTGTAAAACGAATTTCAATTCCGTTTATAATACTAATAAATAGTCAATCGACAACAACCTAAGCATTTATTAAAGAAAATTGATTTAGATTATCTATTTTTTATTTTTGTTTTTTAAATAATATAATATTTTTGTGGGAAGGAATATAAACTTGGTGGTTTAGCATAACTTGACATGTACTTTAGAAATAGCCAAGAAAACAGTAGGTCTGTCGGTTAAACAAATTATCGAAGTTATATCTCAAATTCGGAACAACTTCATATTATTAAAGAAAGATCACAGCTTAAAAAATAATAAAAAAATAATAATAATTGTTCGCGCATTTGAAAAAGGTGTATTTTTTTAACTGAATGTATTCTAAGTTACCAACATGCATTGTGTAATATGGCAGTAATAATGCTGATAATTGTTTATATATTTTTTTGTCTTTTCCTCAACGGCGACGTATTTCTGCGACTATGGCCAATCACCGACGACAGGGAGCACTTTCGACTCACTTTCCTTTAAATTTGGCCGAACCCCGTTTTTTCTATAAGGAGGGTAGGGATATTCTGCGTGTCCAACCTCGCACGGTACACGGGACTAACGACTTCACGACTCCTCAGTGAATCGGAACCTGCAGAAATTCATCCTGCTCAAACTAAATGATAATTTTACAGTAGGGGCTGAAAAAATGAATGGGGAATCCTGGAAATCGAACCCAGTACCCTTGGATCCAGCGACATACTTTCCTACCACTGAATCACTTAGGCTTTTTAACAATAATTGTAAAATATCTTTTGCAGTAATTGGATACAATAATCTAAAAAATATAACTCTATAACACTAAAAGTAGATCTCGTAAGTTTATAAAACAACAGTCATTATACACCTTGTCCTATTTTCGAATTAAGTTTTTGTGTTTTCTTCTAAAAAGAGCAGGAGTTGGATTAATTTTAATTCAAAATATCATATTACAAAACAAACAAAAAGGTACGAAAGATGCTCTCTTCTCTTAATACCAGGAAAGCCTCTGGCCTTGACAAGATCCCAGCAATTGTTCTCAAAAGATGCCCGTCCTGTCCTGACCTGTCTGTTTTACACATCTTACAATAGAGGTATATTCCCTAGTAACTGGAAAACTGCTCGAGTACAACCCGTCCCCAAGAAAGGATCCAAAGCGCTTCCTAGCAACTACAGGCCTATTTTTCTCCTTTCAGTCGTCTCTAAAGTGATGGAAAAGTATATAAACACCGAATTACTAAAATTTCTTGAAAAACACAGTCTAATCCACGACAGGCAGTATGGATTCCGTCAGCGCAGATCAACTGCCGACCTCCTCTCCTTTGTCACCCATTCTTGGAACAAGTCTATTTAACTACACGCTGAATGCCAGATTGTCGCTCTAGACATATCCAAAGCATTCGACCAGGTTTGGCACGCAGCGCTGCTTAATAAACCTCCGGCCTATGGCCTACCACCAAAACTCTGCATCTGAACAGCAAATTTCCTCTCCAATCGGTGCATTTCTGTTGTCGTAGATGGCCATTCCCCTAAACTGTATCCAATTAATGTAGAAGTCCCTCAAGGTTCAGCTTGAGCCCCTACTTTGTTTCTTCTCCACATCAATGACCTCCTCTCTAGCACATCCAACCCAGTTCACAGTTACGCGGACGACATCACCCTCCTTTCAAATATACAATATTCTAAGCCTATCTCTTTAGCTCAATTAGATGAGGATCGCAGACTCATGGAGGGTTCTGCCTCTGTGGATCTTCAAAAAATATTATACTGGGGAAGTAGAAATCTTGTACAATTCAACTCCACCAAATCTCAGTCTTGCTTTCTATCTCATAAGAGATGCACCAGCCCTAGACCCATCACAATGAACAACCAAGTTATTCAAAGTAATGAGACTTTTACACTTGTTGGCATATCTGTGGATCGAAATCTCAATTGGCACCAACATGTCACATCAATTGCAGAAGTGGCTGCTAAGAAATTAGGTTTCCTCGTCCGGGCTCGCAAATACTTTTCACCAGATAATCTCTATACCTTATATGCTTTACAAATAAGGCCAAACCTCGAATACTGCTCCCACATCTGGGGTGCCGCTGCCGCTTTTACACTCGCTATTCTGGACTCCATTCAGAAGACAGCTATACGTCTCATCGGTGACACTACCATCACCCAAAGGCTGCCATCTCTTGCTCACCGACGTGCCGTTGGTGACCTCGCTTTCTTTTATAGATATCTGCACGGGCACTGCTCAGATGAGCTTTCTTCCATAGTTCCTCCACCTGCTGCCCCCAACAGATCTACCAAGAACAGAGCGAATGCACCGTTTTACTGTCCAGGTCACCAGACATAGAACATCTTGTTATGCCCGCTATTTTGTCTAGAGGTCGTCCAAGTTGTGGAATTCCTTGCCGGCACATGTTTTTCCTTCTCCTCAGAACCTCCAAACCTTCAAGTCCAGAATTAACAAGTTGCCTCTTTCCTCGTTCTCGACACCCACGGTACGATAGTATTTAGGCTGTAAGCCCTCGTGGTGTGTTGTTGAAATTTAAAAAATAATAATAACTCTTTAAGTACGTTACGCCCCAACATCTACTATAATTACTGAAAATAGTCCAGGATCAGTTTGACTGACTTATTAATTTAGATACCACGTCGATTTATAAATTTCGGTCGGAATATTTTTTGAGAATAAACTTTGGCAGAAAATTTTTAAAACAAGTTTCATTTCTTAGGCAGGCTTAATAGTTGTTTAAAAGTTTTAAATTACCAGTGCTTTCTTTAGACAGAGCCTACAATATGTTTTGTTGGTGTACTCGTTAATTAAATGACCTTGTGGTTAGAAAACATTTTATGGTCGTAAAATACAATTCTATTTTCACTTACCAACAACCGATTTTAAAACATTTTCTTTGGTACAGGTATTTGAATCGTGTATTTTAAAACATTCTCTTTGGTACAGGTATTTGAATGGTGACTTGGGGTACTTTATAAGTAGTCTCATTCTGACGTTCCTAAATCAATAAGAAAATTAAGCAAACAACAATGACCAAAAATGGATTTATTCGAAATAGTTAACTATTTTAATTGACTATGTTTAGCAGGTGGTACCGGTTTTTTTTACAAGTGTTTACTGTACGTTTTGAAATGGCGGAAAATATTAAAAGACCACAGTCAGGCTTGAATAGTGAACGTTGTATAATAATTATGATTTATATAACAGGTTATTCGTTAGGCAAAGGAGAAGCCTTTTGTTTGCTGCATTTTCGTTAACCTGTACGGAAATTTAAATATCAAGTATTTAAAGTTAACAATAAACAATAATTATGAAACACCCGTTAAAATTAGCTTCCGCAGTATACACTCTATCACTGTTGCACTTCTTACTATAAGCTTAGCATAAACAATATGCTACTGTTTTCCTCTAGGTAAAGGAATAATGTCTTCAATTTCTGCGTCTTCCTTAAAGTAATTTTTTAATTTTCAAAATTTGAATAAACTAAGTTTATTCATCCCCTTAATGACTCTAACTTTGTTAGCGAAACGATGGTCGGGTCAAAAAACTGTATTGTGATGAATTGGGTTCTCCAAATTGTACTTATCAGTGCCCATCACAGGTTCCAATCTTCACCCATTGTACAAAGCTAATTTCTATGATTATTGTTTCACAGCAGCACGACCAAGATGGAGCTCTCCTCAAAGAGAAGCAGTTAAGGAGACCATTAGAAGACATTTAAAGGACGGAAGCAACCCCTTGATAGTTGAATGTGAACTTCTGATTGAAAATTGTCCAGTGTTAAACAAACGAACTTCCCAGTCTCTAAAACCTTACATTTCTAGTACGACGAAAAACGAAAAAAGACAGACAATATGACAAATATTTCTTTTTAGCTATATTAAAATGAAATAACATAAAAATACATCAATGACTATTTATATTACATTTTACAAATTTGCCTACTTTGCACAAATTTCCTTCTACTAAATTCCTGAGTTATCCACTTTTACTGCATTTTCTATTTATTTACGACAACTATTTTTACTGATTTCTCACGTTCAATTCAAACCATAACACAAGAATTGTGTTTCATATGTAACTTATGCAAAAGCTTTGGTCATCATAGTTTTTTTAAGAGTTTGAATTATGTTACTTCCATTATGAAAACAGATCACATGCAATGTATTCAGATCCACATAACTAATTACAATAATTTTGTTTTCTAGGAACTCAATGTATTACATTTTGAGATAAAACACGTGTGTTTTTAGACAAGACTGTCATAAATACATTTTTATACACAATTTATTTCATTTAAAATAACTGGCAAAAATTACAACACAAAATTTGTCTCTTATCATTTTTCTGCTTTACCACACCGGTGTGATAATTTATGTAAGCAAATAATCTAAAAATAATTTGTAGTCATTTTTTATAATTTTACTATTATTCACGAAGTACTTCACTGTAAAACTGTCAAGGTAAAGAGAATAAATAATGTATTAATTAAAACATATCATCTTTGTATACTAGCACGCAGACCTTAAAACCGTAATGCTACCTGTTTAAGCGTACAACATAAAACTAACCAGAAAACTTTTATATATCCTACTAAAAAGTGCGGCAACACTGTGAGGTTAGGTCCAGCTACTTCCTTATAAACATATATAAATCCCAAGAGAGAAAGGTCCAGCTACTTCCGCATAGACACAAATATATATATATATATATATATATATATATATATATATATATA
Source organism: Tillus elongatus (assembly GCA_964006375.1). NCBI lineage: Eukaryota > Metazoa > Arthropoda > Insecta > Coleoptera > Cleridae > Tillus > Tillus elongatus. Next base: position 30,299,642 of record OZ023265.1, read on the forward strand.
TATATATATATATATATATATATATATATATATATATATATATATATATATATATATATATATAAACATATAAAAATTGAAACTGACCCCGAATATGGGTTCTAGAGGTCCTAGTTCGCGCTCATTTGCAAAAATTTTTGCAAAGTCTCACCATCGATACCTTTCTATTAGTGAATTTTTTAAAATAAAAATTCACTAAAAAGCGAAAAGCTGCATATCTCGGTCATGTAATGAGACACAATAGATATGAATTTCTACAACTCATGATAGAGGGTAAGATCGAAGGTAGACGTGGACCGGGACGCAGGCAGTGCTCCTGGCTTAAGAACATACGAGATTGGACAGGCTTGGGTTCAAACACTTTGCTGAAAATGGCCCAAGTCAGAGAAGAATTCGCCAAAATTGTTGCCGATCTTTGATAGGAGAAGGCACTCGAAGAAGAAAGAAGAAAATACATTTATAAAATTGGATAAAAAACCAGCAGTTTTACGATATTATTTTTAATAAACCAATAAGAATAAGTTTCTCGGCGATTTCGCAATTTGCGAGTGTATGAATTTAGCTTCTTTTGTCCAAGACTGCACTGAAATCTGGGGGACACCGCAAGTGAGCAGCTTTTAAATTAAGCTCAATAGGCTTGGACGATTAAAAAACGTAGATATGTCTAATTTTAAGCGGGATACTGTACCTGTTCAAAACATACAATATGAGAAATACAGAAATGCGCTTTAAAGTGCTATTTACTAGAAAAATATTAAATAACTAACCTGTAAAATCATCGATAATAAAAATGATGGATCTAGTAACTTATCTATCAGTACCGTTATCATTTTGTGAGCAAAGAGCAGTCTCCCATGCAAAAAGTTAGCGCGCTTTGAAAGCAAACATTGTCCCGGTATAAGAAAAGAAATGAGCCAGGGGTGGCAATTTACAAAATTGTTAGTTGATTGCGCACAGTCACCATCTATAACATTTTGCGTTAACTAGAGCTGTCGTGACGACATACTACCTGGTTCCACGCCGAGATGGCGTCTCTGTCGTACATTTCATAATGTTCTGCATCCTGACATCTTGCAATAATACTTGTCACTTAGATTTTTATCTACCATTTCTTTAAATATCATAGCAGTACAGGTAACGTCATCTGTCTTTGTCCAACATTGTAGATATTGCACTACGTAATCTGAAGTGATGTGAAGGATTATTTTAATTTTAATTTCGAATAACTTTATTTTTATTTGATCAAAAAACTTGAAAATTGATAAGCGACCACGTCTGTCTACGTTCTTTTAGATTGTAGATTTTTGTTTCAATCACCTAAAAAATTTAAGAGGTATTGGGTTCTAATATAAATTTTTTAATTTGTTAAGAAAAATTGGACATTAAGATCGGATGAAGGCACTCATGCAAGCCATTAACAAACCAAGGGTAATATCCAAATTTGGTTCAAATGAGTAAAGTATTTTTGAGTTATCGGTTGGATACATACATACATACATATATATATATATATATATATATATATATATATATATATATATATATATATATATATATATATATATATATATATATATATATATATATATATATATATATATATATATATATATATATATATATATATATATATATATATATATATATATATATATATACATACATTTTTAACTGACCATGGAAATGGGTTCCAGAGCCCCTAATCCGCGCTCATTTGAAGAAATTTTCCGTAAGTCTCACCATCGATACCTCTCTATTAGTGAATTTTCTTAATGTAAATATAAAAATTCCCCTATAAAATCAATTTAATTAACTGGATGCGTCAAAAGCACTCATTTTGTCTAGGACTAACAAACTGTTTCATACGCCCTTACTTTGCATATTCAACTTTTCAATAAAGCGTACTCTTTCTATTACGTTCGCCATTACATTAATTTACAATTACGGGCGCTGCCAAAATAAATTCATTATACACTTTCGTTTTAATTTTCCTCCAAGTTAAAAAACTTCAGCCAACTCTTCCAATTAATAAAACTGAATGGGATCACCCCTGGTTACCGTTGATTCTGTTTTGATGAAAAACGAGAAACACGGAAATAATTTATTTCAGTGTTTTTATGAAATACTGCGAAAATAATTTAATGAAAAGATTACCATTTACAATGCAGCTCGTTAGTCTTAACTTTCGCTAAAGCTTATATCTATCAGAAGGATAAAAAGCTGTTATTCCTGGTCGACTTATATTTATCGAGAAATTCAGTTAATCCCGTCGTTAAATTGGAATAATTATTTTCAATTCTGGAGCAGGCCCTCGTTAAAAAAACCATTAATTGCGAAAACAAAATTGAATAAGATAAGCAATATTTAAATCTGACCAGTAAATACGAAGAAGAACCACAGTTTTTTTGATAGGTTATTTGATAATATATATATATATATATATATATATATATATATATATATATATATATATATATATATATATATATATATATATATATATATATACTACCAAATAACCTATCAAAAAAAAATGTGGATGCAGCAAGTGCCTCAATGACAAATTTGTTTTTTGTGATAAAAAACTTTACATTCGGTAGATAGTCTTCTAAGTGAAGACTGGAGCCTGTGATGAGCACTGATAAGTACACTTGGAGAACCCAAATCACCACAACACATCTTTTTAAAGACCTGAGGATCGTTTCACTAACAAGGTTCGCGTCCTCAGTGGATGAAAGATTCCCCATTCTTCAAGAATTTTTCATCCTCTGATTACGCTAACGTTGATCGTCAAGTCTTTAAAAATATGTGTTGTGGTGATTTCGGTTCTCCAAGTGTACTATTCGGTAGATATTGTTACAAATACAGAGGTAGAGACTTTTTCTCTGGCTTTCCAATTTCTTACTTTCTCCTCTGTAGCCAGTTTAGCCGCGTTTGCGTAGAAGCTATGTATCATATTTTATAAAAATTATAAATTGTTTGAAAAACGACAAATATTTTCCGAATGTAAACCTACAACCCTCCTGAAAAAATGGCCGACTTTTCTGGCCTGCGAACCTACGAGGGAAGTACCAAAATTTTCCCGCCTGATATAGATACAGAGTATAGCAGCGGGTCAAGATTTGGTAAGACATTGGTTTAAGTTGTAACATGTTAGACATTTTACAACGTTTCGCATACTATAAGGTTCCTAAATACATCTTACAATATTTATTCAGTCAAGGAACGTTACCAGCATAAGGACATTGTTATGACATTGACCTGATCCACCAGGCTCGCAGTCAATAATCACACCATCTTGTTAGTCAGTGAAAATTACTGTTCTCCCCAACCTCTTCAGACGTGACAGTTGGTGGGTCAGATTTATTTGTTAGATAAGAAAACCTGAAAATAAGCCAAAACGTTTATCTCATTATCTTCATTTTCAGTTACTGGCTTCGGATCATGTCGTGTAGTTTTGACAATTCCAGTTAATTTAAATCATTCTTCTATTATTAACAATTTTCCTCTAGTCATTGCCGATAGAGTAGGAACCCTCTCGTTAAACATCCTGCATGTTCTGCTTACAATCCGATTGCTTTCACTATGAATATAAAATAAATTTAAAATGATTACTCTTCACTATTATGCATTTTTATTGGATTATTATTTCTATAACGTGAGTAATCCAAACACACTCAGATTAACTTTAAAATATAAATGACGCTTTAGAATTCAGGTGTTGTCAAAATTATGTTTTCTGACAGCCACAGCTGCCTTTATTGTGCAGCGTAATGTATATTCTCTAGAAAAGGAGTTTGTTACCTAAAAACTCTAGTAGAAAGTTACCCATAAGAGGTAGGTAGAGAAAAACTTATATGAAATCGGTGTAGAATTAAATTTAAAACTCGAATTTATAATAATATATAGGGTGAACTATTTGAAAAAATTAACTTTTGCAACATTGAATATGTTTAAGTTGGTCTTTAAATTTAAAACACTCTGTATGATATAGGTGAACTTTAGGTAGACAATATAAAGGCTTCATCCTAGAGGTTATAGTATTCTAAATTTTAGCCTTTTATCTTTAAAAACATGTGAAATACAAAGTGTTATAAATGAGGATAGAAGTTCCGCAAAATGTAAAAAAAAAACACAATATCTTTGGAACAGTTGAAGATAGGGATAGGAAGCCTAATAAAACTCTTTACAAAATTTTATGGAGAATTCGAATATGCAATAAAAAATAGGGCATTTTATTTAAATTAACAAAGTTGATGACTATTTCCGGTGTAACCGGAAGTGATTTGATCTTGATAATATTTTATATTAAAAGACATTTACGAATTGTGACGGCTTCCAAAATTTAAAAAAATATAATATCAGGGAACTTCATAAACTTCTAATGCACGGCTATCGAGAAAAACCTTGTATATTATAAATAATAGTACTAACAGATTGCATGTAGAGCTGGACGCTTTATTCTTTAGGATTGACAAAACTCTTTTCGGTCGTGCTTTGGACTTTATAGTATGCAAATCAATCAGGAAGACGAAAAGCTGTTTCAATCTTCGTTTTATTTGACAACAGTAATTACCTCTTGTTGCTTAACGGTGTCTCGTTTATTGAAAGAAAATTAATTCTGACCATAAAACAAGATGATTACGATGCTAAATGCGTGCTTTTACAAGAGACATAAGAAATAATTAGCCGCCTCTTCACGACAGTCTGAAAAATGCTGGAGTACACTTCCTTGAATACCGATGTTTCTCTTTTGTTGGGCGACAAACTGAATATTGTGTACGTCAGTAAAGGAACAAAGTTCGCGACGTTGTTTTTCTTTTAAAATGAAATGTTTTAGAATGAAGAGAATTCATATTGGATTAAGTGAGCAATTTGCGTCATTTCCTTCCTTCTTTTTGCTCATAAAAACTGTTCTGTATAAATGCTTAAGGACTCTTTGGACGTATTTCAACACGTTTCATAAATAAAGCGGGCTACAAATTAAATGTAAGTAAACGAAATAAAAACAGGAAGACTGTTTACATTGTCACCTCTAAAAATGATTGAATCGTATAATTTTTTGTTAACAGGGAGGATTTATGCTTGAGAGATAAAATTCTTACGTATTCCGTTATACGCTTTGGTGTATTTTTGCTGTATAATTAAGTTAAAATATTTCGTGAACGCCGTAGAAAGAAATGATAATTTAGCTTACATTTTTGCGTCTTCTAAAGCAAGCTTACATTAAAGTACTGTAAATCTGTTAGTTTGCTTAATCGTGTCATTGCTGTTATTTATTGAAAAGAGAATATATCATATCTATCGAGAATGTTTACCAGAAACTAATATGCCACTAATTATTTTTGTACCATATTGCATTAGTTAACTCTTTTTGGTGAGAGGTTACCTGCCGACTTAATGAACATGTAACTATTCGCAGTGTTTATTAAGCGATTTGAAAGATTAAGGGTGGACAGTAAGACACATCACTTGAAATGCGTGAATTAGGCAGTATATACTTTGTGACTCGGGTAGTTTTCAAGAATGCTTTTTTGTGTTTATACCTGCGGACTTAATGTTAGTCAAATTAAGCACAAATCCATGTAACTATTCGCAGTGTTTATTTAGTGATTTTAAAGATTAAGGGTGGGAGAAAACTGGTCTCCTAGCCAATGAACCTTAGGTTAATAGCAAATTGGGTTATTGAAATTTAAAACATTTAATGAAAATTCGCAACCAAAACGCCCTTGCTGCGTTCATACAAAAATTTTCTGAAAATACAGTTAAGTGTTGGTTTCCTAACCAACAAAACTTACGTTAATAGCAAAATGAGTTATTGAAATTTCAAGGATTTAATGAAAATTTGTTACCAAAATGCACTTACTGTGTCCAGATTTTTTTCTTACAAACATGCATCATATTTCGATAAAAAATGCTAAAATGCATTAACGAATTTGTTCTACGAAAATTAGCTAAAAATTATAGACCGTTAAACCATAAACTTCACTAAACCTACAGCGAAATCATCAACTTAACTAAACCGACAGTCAAAGCATCAGAGAAAGGGTCTATTTGAAATATATTTTCTGTAAATATTTTAGTAAAATAGAGGGCAATGGCGGTTCAATCTGAAACTTAAGGGTTCGCGGAACACTCTTCTTGTAACATCTTCTTTTCACAATCCGTATTTGTTTCACGTTCTTTGCCTAAACATTGCCAATTTTGACGTTTTAAATTGCGCGTTTGACGTTTTGAGGAAAACTTCAAAATGTGTTTCTTTAGCTGCCTGTAATTTTTTGTCCGTAAATTTAGAGACCTAAATTTTGGTACATGGTTCACACTTTATAATACAAATACGCGTTCCAAATTTGGTTGCCCTCACTTTGTTAGTTCCGGAGATATGATTTTTTTTAGAAAGAAAACCCAAAATGTTCCGGGAAAACCTGGTCCGATTTTTCTGGCTAAGGAGCCTATCTAAGCCACTTGCAAAAGGGAGGTACTCACCAAATTTGATCAAGATCGGTTTATTATTTTTTGAGTTATCGGTATGATAATATATATATATATATATATATATATATATATATATATATATATATATATATATATATATATATATATATATATATATATATATAAACACGGATCTCCCCATTAGTGAAGTTTTTTAAGAAAATTCACTAAAAATGAAAATTTAAATCACCAACGACTTATGGGCCAGCCTGTAATTGTAGAAATATTTTTAAAGATGTAGCTCAAGACACATAATTAATGTATACAACTTTTTTCGTATCTTAGATTAGATTAGATTAGATTTTATTGTGAGTGGGCTATTTCAGTCACTCCACCGCGACCTTAGGTCTATTGTGGCTCACGTCTAATTTAGATTTCACCCATCAATTCCAGCTCCCTGAGAGAGCCGATCTTTTCTTGAGGGTGACAGTTTGTTTGGCAGGTGTAATGTCATCTGAATGAAGTCCGCTTGTCCGTTTCGAACCTCAAAGAGAGATAGCCTCTCTCCGAGTTCGTCTGGACCCAGTTCGTCTGGACCCAACATCAGTCAGTGTTTGCCTCGAGGCGGTATCATGAAGTCCCGCTCTCGAGCAGCATCTAACCTCCAGTTGTAAGCCACCCCTAGAGATCTCAGCTCCCCTCAGGCTCTTCCAAAACTGACACCTAACAGTGTTAAGACTCAAGGCAACATCCCATCAAGTCCCGCTCCCGAGCATCACCCAGCGAGACCGTCCGTCCGTTTCGTAGCACACAGTGTGGGCTCCAAACTCCGGGTGTTTACCACTCATCAGATATCAGAGCCCCCCAGGACGTCTGGACACACGACACACGCCAGGGCTCAATCCAGGGCGGTATTATCTGGAACCTCGCTCCCGAGTAACAACCAAGCGAGGCCAATTGTCAGTCTCTGAGGCTACAGTGAAACTCCGGGTGCATATCACTCCCTAGTGATGTCTGCCTCCCCCCAGCCTCACCTGCACCAGACCCCCGCCGGTGTTTCATTGACTCAAGGCGGTATCACGAAGTCCCGCCCTCGAGCAGCATGCAGGTAGGGTCGTTAGCCTGTATCGATGCTCACAGAGTAGGCCCAAGTCTCCAGGTGTAATTAACCCCAGCCACCTCCGGGTTCGTCCAGGTCCAACACCTGCCAGCGTTAGCTTAAATTTTACCCAACAAATCGAGCTTCCGATAGGAGACGACACCTGCGAGGTGAAACTGTGTTTTACAGATGTACTGCCATCTGAGCGAAGTCGCTTGCCCGTCTCAAAGCTCGAGATAACCTCTCTCCAAGTTCTTCTGGACCAGACATCTGTCAGTGTTTGACTCGGTGCAGTATCATGAAATCCTGCATCCAGCAGCATCCAAGTGAGGTCGTTTGTCCGTTTCGAAGCTCACAGAAGAGGCCTCAACCCTTAGTTTTATTCCACCCCTAAAGATATCAGCTCTCCTCCGGGTTCGTCTAGACCCGACACCCACCAGTGTTAGACTCAAGGCGACATCCCATCGAGCCCCGCCCCCGAGCATCGCACAAGCGAGGCCGTCCGTCCGTTCCGAAGCACACAGTGGGGGCCCCAAACTCCGGGTGTTTGCCACTCATCAGAGTTGTCAACCCCCTCCGGGTCGTCTAGACACACGACACCCGCCAGCACTCAACCCAAGGCGGCACCCATCCAGAACCCCGCTCCCGAGTAACAACCAAGCGCGGACAACCATCCATTTATAAGCCCCAAGCGGAGGCCTCAAAATCCGGCTGTACATCACTCCCCAGAGATATCCGCCTCCCTCCAGGCTCACACGGGCAAGACCCCCGCCAGTGTTTGATTCCAATTAGTCGCCTTTTACGACAGGCAGGAGTTACCTTGGGCCTGTTCTTTTAGTTAGTCCCCGGACCCACAGAGGATTTTTCGTCTCTTACATGATAACGGATATATTGAGTTTTAAATACTTTAAAGGAAAATTCGACAAAAATGATAAAAATGATATACTATTAACTCATAAACTCTATAGCTAACACTACTGGCAAGTATCAGAGAAAGGGTCTATTTGAAATGAATTTTCTGGGAATATTTTAGTAAAATTAAGGACAATGACGATTGAAACTAAGATTTCAGGCTTTATAAAAGATTCTTCTTGCGGAATTGTCCTTCCATAGCTCATATTAGTTTCGGGTTCATTGCCTAAATATTACCAATTTTGACTTTTAAATAGCGACATTGACGTTTTGAGGAAAACTCAAATTTATTTTTATTTAAATGCCTGTAACTTTTTTATCCTTCATCCTGCAGAGCTAAATTTTGGTAGGTAACTTACTATAATGATGTAAACCGGCGTACCAAATCTGGTTGCCCTTACTTTGTTATTTCAGGAGATAAATTTTTTTTCGAAAGAAAACACTTAATTTTCCCGGGAAAACCTCGGCTGATTTTCCTGGCTAACATACTTATCCAAGCCACTTGCGAAAGGAAGGTACTCGTCAAGTTTTAAAAAAATGGGTCCATTATTTTTTTTAGTTATAGGTGTGACACAAATTATATATATATATATATATATATATATATATATATATATATATATATATATATATATATATATATATATATATATATATATATCCTAAATTGCGCTCATTTGAAGAAATTTTTTTAAAGAAAATTCACTAAAAATCTTAAAGTCAAATGTTTGAGATGCGTGAATTTTTGTTTAGAATTTATACATGTTAGCGCAAGTGTGTATTTAATTTTATTGTGTCGAGACACATTATTTAATTTAAGAAAAAATTATCTTCTCAGACCTAAGCTAATCCTGCTATGTTTCATTGCGCTAACCAGCATTCATAAAGGTGGAATCAAATTAGCACAGTAATTTGAATTCTTGTGTCGCTGCCGCACAAGGATTAATGCAAGATTAATATGCGTTTAGGAATGCCTATTGTTGTCGGAGATCAAATGAAAGAAGCAACGGAGAAGGTATATAAATCAAGTGAGGAATAATTTATGATTTATGATGGCGCCTGGAATCAATATTGGTTCAAAAGTAACAATATAACGGGACGAATCATGTCTTGAAAATACCGCAGTGATAAAGGCGTCATAAATTATTACTAATATTATGGAAATATTTTTTACGGGCTGATAACTGTTAGAATTACAATTTATCATTCACTCTTCTTATTTTGGAACCGTGAAATTTTCTTTTGACAATTGTTAAAAGTTCTTTTACAACAAAATATTTAAAACCGTCTGTAAAAAAAATCATTTAGATTTCTCTTACACAAGGTTAGTAAAACGTATGGAAAGTCCCTTGTGATACCTGAGAAATTCGTTATTAAGAGAAAATGATTTGACAATACTTTTTTAACACATTTTGCTACGAACTAGCGATATTCAAATTTTTTTACTAGCGTTTTTTTTATATATTTTAACAACATACCACGAGGCTCCGAGGGCTTACAGCCTAAATACTATCATACCGTGGGTGTCGACAAGGAGGAAAGAGGCAACTTGTTAATTCTGGACTTGAAGTGTTGGAGGTTTGGAGGAGAAGGAAAAACATGTGCCGGCAAAAAATTGCACAACTTGGAAGTCCTCGGGACAAAAGAGCGGGCAAAACAAGATGTTCTATGCCTGGTGACCTGGACAGTAAAAGGGTGCATTCGCTCTGTTCCCCTGGTAGATCTGTTGGGGGTAGCAGGTGGAGGCACTATCGAAGAAAGCTCCTCTGAGCAGTGCCCGTGCAGTTATCTATAAAAGAGATAGAGGTCACCAACTGCACGTCTGTGGGCAAGGGCTGCCAGCCTCCTATGGGTGAGGGCATAGCTCTCCTCTAAATGGAATCCAGGATAGCGAGTGTAGAAGCGGCAGCGGCACCTCAGATGTGGGAGCAGTATTCGAGGTTTGGCCTTATTTGTTAATTATATAAGGTATAGAGATTTGCTGGTGAAAAGTATTTGCGAGCCCGGAGAAGGAAACCTAATTTCTTAGGAGCCGCTTCTGCAATTGATGTGACATGTTGTTGCCAATTGAGATTTCGATCCACAGAAATGCCAACAAGTGAAAAGGACTTCTTACTTTGAATAACTTCGTTGTTCATTGTGATGGGTCTAGGGCTGCTGTATCTCTTATGAGATAGAAAGCAAGTTTTAGATTTGGTGGGGTTGAATTGTACAAGACACTTCCCCAGTCAAATATTTTTTTGGAGATCCACAGAGACAGAACCTTCCATGAGTCCGCGATCATCATCTGATTGGGCTAGAGAGACAGGCTTAGACTATTCTATATTTGAGTGGAGAGTGCTGTCGTCCGCGTAACTATAAACTGGGTTGGATGTGCTAGAGAGGAGATCATTGATGTGGAGAAGAAACAAAGTAGGGGCTAAAGCTGAACCTTGAGGGACTCCTGCATTATTTGGATTCAGTTTGGAGGAATGGCCATCCACAACAACAGAAATTCTCCGGTTGGAGAGGAAATTTGCTGTCCAGGTACAGAGTTTTGGTGGTAGGCCATAGGCCGAAAGTTTATCAAGCAGCGCTGCGTGCCAGACCTAGTCGAATACTTTGGATATGTCTAGAGCGACAATCTGGGATTCACTGTGTAGTTCCATAGACTTGTTTCAAGAATGGGTGACAAAGGAAAGGAGGTAGGCAGTTGATCTGCGCTAACGGAATCCGTACTGCCTGTCGTGGATCAGACTGTGTTTTTCAAGAAATTTTAGAAATTCGGTGTTTATATACTTTTACATGACTTTAGAGACGACTGAAAGGAGAGCAATAGGCCTGTAGTTACTAGGAAGCGCTTTGTGTCCTTTCTTGGGAACGGTTTGTACTCGAGCAGTTTATTATTTACTAGGGAATATGCCTCTTTTGCAAGATGTCTGAAACAGGCGAGTCGGGGCGGAAGCAAGCTATGGTGTGCATTTTTTGAGAACAATTGCTGGGATCTCGTCAATGCCAGAGGCTTTCCTGGTATTAAAAGAAGAGAGTATATTTCGTACCTTTTTAGTTTTGAAAATGATACCCGTCATTTTATGCGCGACATTGGAGCCTGCGGTTGAACATTCGGGTTGACAGTATACTTGCCGGGAACAACGTGTCAAAAAGTTCAGGCAGTTGCCCAGGCCGGTAGAAACAATTTCTTCCCCTGAAACAAGAGGTGGGAACGTGCTCTTGCAGAAATTATTCCCAATAGATTTAGCAAGAGTCCAGAAGGGTTTGCTGTGGTGGGAGCTTAAGAGGACTTTGTTTTTGATGTGGTTATTAAACGAGTCTTTTGCCTTAGAAAGAATTCGGACATAGCGGTTTCTTGCGTCGTTAAATGCTTGACGGTTTTCTTGACTGGCATTGTGTAGAAGCGTTTTCTAATCTTTGACCTTTTCAACTCTGGCCTTGTCACACGATTTAGGGAACCAGGGTTGTGAGTGGCTGAAGAGGTTCTCTGTGTACGTGGAGTAAATAACTCCATTGGATGATTTTGATGATTTTGATGACGTTTTGTGAGATATCGGAGGGTTCATGATGAGAAAACCAGACAGACGCCCATGGAAATGAGGAAAAGTAATCCCGCATTTCGTCTCAGTTTGCGGAGTTGTAGTGCCAAACGATACGTGGCTGTGATGACTGTGTGACCTCGGGTTGCATTGCGCAGGAAGCAGTGATCATGCCGTGGTCTGAGCAACCAAGGGGGCTGCTATGGCCACTAGATGTTTTTTTACATGGCAAGGTATAATTTTTCCCTACCTACAGACATAAAAGTGTTTCTACACAAATGGAAACCGGATGGACCAATTACTGAAGAAGAGCCAGCTGCAAAGAAGAGGGGGGATATGTACCATGTGGAAGTAAATTTGCTCCATGGAAATGTGATGCCTGTAAAATATTCATTTGAAGAGAACATACTAAAACGACCATCGTTGGCAAACATTTTGAAGATACTAACAATGACTCAGAATAGGATCTTTTTATTTTTATTTTCATTCATCATGTGAACCAGCTAGTTTCCGATATGCCTCCCTTATAAATTTTCCTTTGCGAATTGAAATATTCTTTATATTGAGATTATACGTAGTGTTTCAGTTTTTGCTTTATATATATATATATATATATATATATATATATATATATATATATATATATATATAATGTTATGTTTTATCTGAATCATAAAAACTAGTATGTTGTTACTGTTATTATCATAATTATTATTATTATAACTATTAGCAGTGGTTTTTTTACTGAATCATCGGGTTATTAGAGGGTTCATTCATAACAATAAAAACAAATGTATCAAAATAATTTGTATAGGCATATTGGCTTCGAATGCTTATAATAGCAAATTTGATCCGCGCTGCTGCTGGTGGTATAATTATTGGCGCTGGCGCTGGAGGTTTAAGATAACAGTTTATATATATATATATATATATATATATATATATATATATATATATATATATATATATATATATATATATATATATATATACAGGCTGCTATAGATTCAAGGCTCACCATGGGTATACTCTACAAGATTTAGTGAACATATTCTCAGTGCAACGTTTCGTTTCGAAGAAAACATCATCAACTTTGTTTTTTCATATAGCCGTTAAAATAAGTACAGCCTGTATTAGAAAGCATATTTCATTAAAAGTTAAATGATGTATAGCACGACATGTTCCTTGTTAGTTGGTTAGTAATAGGTTTCCGTTTCTTTATGAAATCCTAAAAATACGGTTCATTAATCTAATCTGCGCTTTATTTAAATTTGATAATTTACAATGTGTGACACGAAACACTAGTATAGGTGTCAAAATTCAAAATTCAGTAGTTTCATCTATAGACCTTTTGGTTTAATAGTCTATATTTTAGTAAATCTTCGTAGAAAAAATTCGTAATTAAGAAGACCGCGACTTATAAAAAGATTTTTCAAATGATTGCAAACTAGAGCCCCTAAAACCCATACACGGGGTCAGTTCCAGTTTTCGCCTGTATACAAATATACAAGGTGATGCTTTTCTACGGTAAGGCTCATTATGTCCGTTATTATACAAGATATGAGAAAAAAGTTAATACGTTAATGATAGGGTGTCTCGAGTTGTATATAGCCATTTTGATAACTACAGGCTGGCCCATAAGTCGTTGGTGATACACGCTTTATTTTTTTTAATAGAACGCCCCCTATGTTATTACATTTTTGTGTTTTCCATCAAATTATAATGCACGTTTTTAAGGGAAAAATGGATATCGTTCCTCGTTTTTGAGTTATTGCAATTGTTTTGCAACTTTTCATGTTTTTGGCACATATTTCAAACAAATAGCACAAATTGTGACACGGCGTTTTTATCAATAGATAGCGGAGCCTCATGGAAATGATGCATTCAGAGAGATTTGTGTTTGTTGTATTACTCGTCGAAAAAATCGAGCTGCCGTATACAAGTACTCCCCAATAGCGACTGAATTTGAAAGTTTCCGCGGAAGTGTTTTTAGTGTTTCCGTAGAAATAATTTTTCGTAAGATTTTTGTGATATGTTGGTAATCAGTAATAAATAGTATGTTATTGTAAAACAAAAGTTGTCGAATTTTTGTGAAAAATATAATTCAGTGTAATTAGCGCTAATTAGGCACCCCAGGACACCTATCCGGGGTCAGTTTCAATTTATATATATATATATATATATATATATATATATATATATATATATATATATATATATATATATATATATATATATATATATATATATATATATATATTATATAGATTTTTGTATACTTTTAGTTTATCTCATATAAATAATCACCCTGTAGATGTGTGTAAACCTTTTTGGTTGTTTTTGTATTCTTTTTGTTTAAATTGGTATAATTTTAGGGATATTACTTTTATTGATTATAATTTTAAATGTAACTAGAAACCTTTTATATTAACAGTTTACACAATGTTTTATGGGTGACTCTGTATATTTTATAATGTATTTTTTAGCTGAATAAAATGTTTATGACTCTGGTGTTTGAATTTTAGTATATCTATATATATATTTGTCATTTACAGCTAGCTTCAGTGTTATATGGGTTGCCTACCCCTCTACTATATATTATAGTATTTATGCCAATTAAATTGTAATCAAATATTTAATGTACTTACTTTGTCTCGGTGGTGGATTCTGCTAAATAGGGGAAAAGAAATAGCCTGCTAATATGCAATTAACCTTATTTTGTATCTTATTATGTTTTTTTTTAATAATTATGTTTTTAGAAAATTTTTCATAACAACTTTTATTGACACATTTTATAAATTTAAATCTAAACGGATCCGTTGTTTTAACTCTCAAACTTACTAATAAATTAAAAATGATTAATATTATTAACAGAATTTCTGCTGATTTTCAAATGTTCGTTACAAACTAATATGGCTTTCTGACCTGCGATCCTGACTCCCTCTAAGTTCTTAACTTTGAACTTTGGTGAAATTTAAACTAAGATTTCTGTTTATGTATAAAATCTTATTTTTCCTATGAATGCTTTTGCTTGACGTATGATCGACAGAATAGACTGTCTTTTAAATAAATTAATTTGCCTCCTTGTGCTGATTTAGATAAAATAAATTAAATCTCAAACCTTGGTTCCTCGCTAGTGGTGGTAGGCATCCTTAAATGTAGTTATTCTTGATATATATATATATATATATATATATATATATATATATATATATATATATATATATATATATATATATATATATATATATATATATATATATATATATATATATATATATACTGTTTATCTTGTAATTTATTACTTCAAAATTTCATGTGACACCTTCTGTTTGTTTAAGTGATACAATGGATTTTCTTTACACAAAATATACTTTGAAAATATTTAAATTCTTTGGGCAGCAAGAATGACGCCATTCTAGCGTCTGAATTTATTAAACAACCAACTAACAATAACTCATAACAAAAGCGGAAATCTCGCCCAAATTCATCCAATGTTATTTCCTGTTTGAAATCAGAGCATCCTTTCTTGAATTTAATTAATACATTTTTGACAGCTATTCAGCCGGTAAGTTTAAACATCATTATTCTTAAAAATGACATTTGGCCTAACCTTACTTCTTAGACATAATCATAACCAACAATAAATTTATAGCTTAATGAAGTTTATATGCTGCAATCTTGATTTGAAAAGTCCCACAACACTAAAAAAACACTGTCCTTGACCAACTCCAGTTCATTGTTCACATAACAAAAACAAACTTATATCTAGGTACATTATACAAAGTGTTTGTTTGTTCATTACCTTTAGGTAATTGATTTAGAACATAATTCTTTGGTATGTATTTCATGCTTAAGAGTTTGATCTATTTGCATAAAGATTTTTGGCTCTTTTAAATTCATTTAAACTGAGATACTTTCCAAATTTGCTAGTTATAAGCTTTAAAAAATTTAATTAATGATCATTTTAACAAATTATGGCTTTATATCTTTCATTGCTTATCCAAATAACACAGACTAACAATAATAGAAAATATGCTTGTATATTAATGTTATTATTTTGTTTTCTGTTTTAGTGTAAAGTAAAATATGTCGAACGATGTGGATATGTATACAATCTACAGAGAACCAATATGCATCACGTGTAAACCGTAAGTATTGTACTTACTACTGACCAGTGGTCCTACTATCACCCCCCATTGCTAAGCTGACCCCCCAATTTTGTAGGTCTGATAACTTACATTATTGAAGCAATAATCGGAACGTAACGTCATCATACTAGTTTCCGTAAGGGTTTTCATTTTTGTTAACAGTTCAACAGTTTATAATGTGCACTTTCCTAGCACAATATATATATATATATATATATATATATATATATATATATATATATATATATATATATATATATATATATATATATATATATATATATCACACCGATAAGTCAAAAATAATGGGCCGATTTTGATTAAATTTTGCAAATGGCTTGGATAAGTTCGCTATCCAGGAAAATCTACCCGGGTTTTACCGGAAAATTTTGTGTTTTCTTTTGAAAAAAAATATATCTCCGAAATTAACCAAGTAAGGGAAACAAAATTTGGTACGCGGGTTTACATCCTTATAGGTAGGTTACCTACCAAAATTTAGCTATGTAGGTCAAAAGGCAAAAAAGTTATATGCATTTAAAGAAATATAAATTGGGGTTTTCCTCAAAACGTTAAAGTTGCGATTTAAAACGTCAAAATCGGCAACATTTAGGCAAATAACTTGAATCTAATACGGGACATGGAAATCAAATGTCTCAAGAAGAATGTTTTACAAACCCCGAAGTCTTAGTTTCAACCGTCATTGTCCTTCATTTTACTAAAATGTTTCCAGAAAATTCATTTCAAATAGACCCTTTTTCTGATGCTTGGCAGTAGTCTTAGCTATAGGGTTTATCATTTAATGGTATATAATTTTTGTCGAATTTTCGTAAAAACTCAATAAAGCTCAATATATCCGTTATTATACAAGATATGAAAAAAATATTTATACATTAATTATAGGGTGTCTTGAGCTACATCTTAAAAAATATTTCTACAATCACAGGTGACCCATAAGTCGTTGGTGATACAAATTTTATTATTTTTTTAATCGAACACGCCTTATGTTATTGAATTTTTGCATTTTCATCGAAATATAATGCATGTTTGTAAGAAAAGAAATTCTGGATGGAGCAAGTGTGTTATGGTAGCGAATTTTAATCAAATGCTTCATATTTGAATAGCCCAATTTGCTATTAACCTATAAGGTTGACCAAGAAACGAGTTTTTCCGGGAATATTTTAAATTTACTTTTGGAAATTTTTGTTCATTTTCACACAATAGAGTTATTTTTATGAAACATGGCACATTGTTCTTACTATATAGGTTATACTGGTAACCAAAATTCACGCCTGCTTTCTTAAATAAAAAGAACACACACATATTTGCATTAAAAACATTTTTATGAAAATTCACTACCATAACGCATTTGCTGCGTTCAGACTTTTTTTTATTTTGCAGACAAGAAAGAGAACCAAAACTAAAAAATGGAGAAAAGAATGCCTGACAGTAATGGTAAAATAATTGGATATATATGTCTGGGGAACGAAAACATTGAAAGACAGATACAAATATGAAGCTTTTGAAATAATATCAGAGTCTGTGTTCACATAAATTCCACTGTCACAAAGATTTCAACGCTGCATTGCATATTTCATGTTCGATCATTCGATCAGTTTTCTAGTCATCTGCAAAAGTCAACTTCCATGAAGTTTTCTCTTCCTACGTTCGTTTCCCGGCTGAATATACAACTCTCTACACAGAATACCTATCTCCGCAACAAATTGAAGGATCTGCAGAAAAACATCTAGAAATTTGTCAGCTAGAAATTTACTAGACTTGCAGCGGAATCTGGGGGTTGCAAGCAAGACGAAATACATCCCATGTTGTCACGTGACACATACAAATTGGGTTGAATAAGCATTTTATTTGTTAGAATGGCATCCGTGTGGCACCAGGCAGGACTTTTATGTTTGTATTTTAAATGCTAAGCGCATAAAACAAAGGGCGCTTCATAAACTGTAACTTTTAATCCATAAATTTTATTTCTGCATTGTTTTCCATTTAATTCAAGCTTAAAAGTATGTCAAAAGTATTAAAAAAAACTCCTTAAAGGCTAAACTTAGGAAGGCATTATAGTGACAAATTTGTATAGCAGTGATTTACATTTCTTACATTATTTTATATATATATATATATATATATATATATATATATATATATATATATATATATATATATATATATATATATATATATATATATGTATATATATATATATATATATATATATATATATATATATATATATATAATTGTGTTGGACTTTGCCCCTGTATTAACATTGCATAAATAACGAACCCCCTACAACGAAGTGAAGTCTCTATATTACGAATTTATCAAACTGTAATAAAGTATCCTTTTCAGGTAACTGATGTGCGGCAAGTGGCAAGTAAAACGTTATAAACGTCACCGGGGTAATTATTCATGACGGGTGATCATTTAAAGATCGCCAGTATACGTGACAAAATGCAGATTTGCTTGTTTAGGTCAGACTTGCTTCTGGAACATGAAACAATCTCCCGTGTTCAAGGTTACGGATGTCCGGCAAGTAAAAAAACATCATAAACGTCCCTGAGGGTGAACACTTTAGGACTGCCGATACATGCCTAAATAGAGCTTTGCTTATTTACGTTTAAATTTGTTCTGAGGCATAAAAAATAAACAAAACGTATGTCTAACAATAAAAGCTATAAAAGCAGATTCTGTATTTTCAGTCTACATTTGAATTTCAAACTGTTTAGTTGCAACAGTCGTTTTCTGTCCGTAAAAATATCTAAACGCAAGTGTCTCAGTTGGAATGATAAATTGAAAATTCTTAATGACGTCGACAGCGGCATTAAGAAGAAAGACATCGCCCAGAAGTATGGAATACCTGCCAGCAGTTTATCTACAATTTTAAAAAATAGGGAGCTTATTTCAAATGCAGTTGAAACTGGTAGGCCATCGGATACAAAACGCGTAAAATTGTGTGTCTATGAAGATATAGACAATGCGGTCCTGAAATGGGTGCAAATGTTGCGTGAAAAACGTATGCCGATATTATGTTCTATCATCAAAGAACAAGCCTTGAAATTTGCTAGATCTCTTGGACACATCGAATTTATTGCTAGCACCGGATGGCTAGACAAATTTAAGAGACGTCACGGGATAGCAGAAAAGGTCATTTGTGGAGAAAGTGCTGATGTGAGTGATACAGACTGTGAAAATTGGAGACAAAATGTGTTAAAGAAACTCATGGAGGAGTATAGTCCCAAGGATGTTTTCAACGCAGATGAACTGGGTCTCTTTTATAAATGTTTGCCGAACAGAACATTAGCTTTCAAAAAAGAAAAGTGCTTCGGATGAAAACAGAGCAAAGAAAGAATCACCGTTCTAGTTGGTTCTAATATGACTGGAAGTGAAAAACTTAAATTGCTGGTGATAGGGAAATCCAAAAATCCGCGTTGTTTTAGAGGAACAAAATCATTAGAAGTGGATTACAATTTCAACAAAAAAGCTTGGATGACTGGTGATATCTTTGCGGAATGGATCAAGAAGATCGATAAACGCATGAGCCGGGAAAATAGAAAATTTTTTCTCATTGTTGACAACTGTCCTGCACATCCTCCCAGTATCGCTGAAAAACTGAAAAACGTGAGGCTTGTATTTCTGCCGCCTAATGTAACAGCAAAATTGCAGCCTATGGATCAAGGAATCATCAAAAATCTGAAATTCCGTTATAGAAAAAGAATATCGATGAAGATTTTCTATGAATTAGAATCAAATCGGAACCCACAAACTGCAATAAATCTTAGGGATTGCATTTCAGGGCTTTCCGAAATTTGTATGAATAACGTAAACGAGGGTACCATTAAAAATTGTTTTCGGCGAGCGGGATTTGAACAAGGTGTAGAGACAAATAAAGAATGGAATGAGGAAGATGATCTGCCACTCTCTCAACTAAATCATGTTTAGGATGTGCTGAAATCATCAGGAAATGTTGATAGTATTACTCTTGCTGAATATGTTGACATAGATTCTAATGTTGTTACCAATGAATATCCTAGTGAGGAAGACATTTTGAATAGTGTGAGATGTGAACAAGAACAGGATAGTGATGATGCCGATAACTTAAGATCAACCGGTTGAAAAATCTTCCCGCGAACAAGCGCTTCAGGCTTTCAAAACATGTCGTGTAGCTCTGCAATATTGTGACAGTGTTCCGGAAAGTGTGTTTAATTCGCTGAATAAATGCGAAGTTTTTTTATGAAAATCACACAATTTTAAGCAGGACTATCCAAAAGAAAATTACGGATTACATACATGTTGCACCCAAGGAATGAATTACTCTATGTAGATGCATTATGTAAAGGTAAATAATAAATTTCTTTTAATATTTATGTCTGCACGTGATTTATCCTAATACCTTGAATAACAATTATACATCCGGTATAAATCTCTAACAAATTAGGGCAAGGAAAATACGATTTAAAAAAATATTACTGTTTGTTCTGCACATGCGCATAATCTCAACCATCTAACCTACAAGATGAACCATTTTCTATATAACGAATTTTTTTTGTGGATTTTGCATATTCGTTAAATAGAAGTTACATATTTCTCCATATATATATATATATATATATATATATATATATATATATATATATATATATATATATATATATATATATATATATATATATATATATATATATATATATATATATATATATATATATATATATATATATATATATATATATATATATATATATATATATATATATATATATATATATATATATATATATATATATGGAGAACCGCAAGAGCTAGCAAATCAAAATTTGGCCACGAAGTTTTTTGTGCTACTCTCTATTGACTCAAAATAATTTCAAAAGGGCGGTGTTTCCGGAGGCACCGGAAACTGATAACAACTTGGTTATTTTAAATAACAATACCACAATACAATTATCACTTCCATACTGTCACAAGGAATGGAAATTTCGCATCGGCGACAAAAATTTAAAAACTTATTTTTCGCTTAAACTTCGTAAAAGGGTCAAAACATATAGAAACGTCATTTGGGAACGAACATTTTTTGTCTGTCGGTTTGTCTTGCTGTCCTTTTGTCGGTCTGTCGGTCTCGCTGTCTGTCGGTCTGTCTGTCTGTCGGTCTGTAGATTTGATAGCCACGATAACTTTAAAACGAATTAAGATATCGTCTTTAAATTTGGTATACAGTTAGCACCCGATAAACTTACGATTCTGCTTGTTTTTGGGTAATATCGCTTTAGCGGGTAGGGGATGAATTGGAGCTTAGCCTGTCAATTTATAATATTATAGCTAGTTTCGAAGAACTTTGTTCTGCAAGACAGACCTAATGGGGTATATTTATTCTATAATAATAATTATTAATCTTGTTTTTAATTTAATATTGATAAGTTGTTTATTAGATACATTGTGTAGTACTAATACAATCCTATATAGGTGTAGTTGATTGCTTTTGTTTTAGTAAATTAAATACGTTTTTAGTAATATATTTTCTTTATTTTATCTCAATATACTCGCAACCCATTTAGTTTTATCTCGCTCCCTGGTGGGGGGGGGGACGCCCACAGTTTCATAATCGCTGCAGTAGATAAAAGTTAGCTAATTACTCTCAATTACTTGTCTTGGAAACACCATTAAAGCTAATTAAAACATAATTGCAGTTATTGTTTTTTCAACAAAACTATTTCATCAGGTTACTCGGCACAAGTTGGACAACATTTTTTTGGTGTTGTAGACAAATCAATTTTTGGCATAGAGCGCAGTTGATCACGAATTTTCGGTCTATACTTCTGAGGCAAAATTTGCATCTACTCGTACTAGGATGTGGCCTTGTTGATACTTCAACCGCACGGCTCATTTTGAGCACATTTCATATAGTTTGCGGAGTCCGCGTCTCAAAATTGGTGTTTCCAACGGCTCTCCCCTTGAAGTTTTATTAAATTAAGTGCCAGTTTTTTATGGTCAGTTCTTATGTTGATGAAATTTTCTTTATCCGCTGCACGCGATGCAAGTTGAAGATAATATTCATTCAGTTTGGAGTACCGCTTTCAGACCCCTTGAATGCCGCGGAGGCGTTTGGCGAGCTTTTCCAGCAATATTATTCCACTGATGCTACCTATAGTAACGAAACAACTCATTTTCCTTCCTACACTTGTCTTTCTAGCATGAGGGGGGTATCAGAGCAGCAGGTGTATAGGGCTGAGAAGATCAAGCCAAGGCATGCTTCTGGTCTGGACCAGACGGCTGCGTTTCTGGTTCGAGATTGTGCACGTTGAGCCTCTTACAGTGACTTATAATGTCTCATTGAAGTAATAACGGTTCCCAGGTGCCAGGAAGATTACAAAATTGACCTCCTTCCCTAAAAAGGCGACTAAACTGAGGTGGAAAATCACAGACAGATAGTTACCATGAACAGTTTTCCGAAGGTGTTTGCGATCATTTTCAAAGATATCATTTCGTCAAAACTCGAGCAATTTAACGTTTTAGGGTTTATTTGTTAGAAAACTTTTCATTTCATCAAACATCTGGTATTCTGTGGTGAAACTAAATTAGGGGTTGAATATATGCGGATGGAATATTGTTGACAAAGATTTCGAATTTGTTCTGATAAAACCGCGGAAAAAGTCTCAAAACACATAGAATAACACGGTCTTGATTGTTTTTTGATAAAATCGCTTTACGGGGCAAGGGATGAATTGGGGGTGATTTGGTGAAAATTGAAATTTTTTCGTTAAAAGTCGAGTAATATAACGTTTTATGATTTATTTATTAGAAAACTTTTAATTTCATCAAACATCTGTTTTCTTTCTCCCTCAGGGCTAATCTGCGGCTTTGCCGCCACGATAGCACTGCAGCCCTTGGCTTATTGTGCATCAAACATCTGGTTTTCTGTGCTAAAATTAAATTAGGGGTTGAATGTGTGGGGGTGGAATAATGTTAACCAAAATTCCGAATTTCCTCTTTTGTTAAAACGGCGTAAAAAATCTCAAAAGACATAAAAAACTTGATTCTGGAACGAAAATTTTTTTGTCTGACGGACTGTCGGTCGGTAGGTCTGTCGGTCTGCCGGCACGTACGTCTGACTGTTAAAAGGCGGCAGAACGTTCGATTTTGATATTTTGAGAATCAATAGTGAGCAGATTTCATACGTTTTGAAAAAGATTCATTTTTGTTTAAAACGCCTGAATAACTTCGTCGCCTTTGAGCCTGAAATTATAATTTTCAGCAGATATTTTAGTATTTTTGATAGTGAAAAAACCAGTTTGACTAGGTTGACCAAAGCGAAATAATTTGCCGATTAATTAGGGAAAACACTTGTAACGTACATATTAGGGCAGATACTTTAGTTTTCTAAATATGAATTAAGTTTCCTTCTGGAGATCTTTTGTAACTTATATGTGCTTATTTCGTGTCAGAACTACCTGCATAAGGACGGTTGAAAATCCTGACAGTCGATACTTCATAACAGGTCTTTTATAAGACGCTACAACAACTCAAAAGCTCTCTTTTTAGTAAGACCGTTTACAAATGTCTAAAGCAATTGTGAGCTAAGAACAAGAACAACATGCCCATATGGGGTAAGTTATAGAAATTAAATGTTAATTGGACGCTGGCTAGGTTGTAACTTAACTGCTTTGATGACTTGCTCTATTTGATGCTTCTTCTGTTTTGTGGTGGCTTGCAGCATTATTCCGATAAATTATCAGTAATAATTGAAAATCATATTTTTATAAAATTAAAGTGCAAATAAACCTTGTACTAAGCGTGAACCCGCCGCAAGCTACCGCATACAAATAAGCTCGAATTCAGCAGCGCACTAAGCTGACATGAATTGTTTCTAGCTACCCTTTTTGAAGGCCCACTTTTTTAAAAGCAGCTGTGTGAAGACACGTTCCTCATCAACAAATGGAACAAGACCAGCAGTGATGAGCCATCCATGACTGGAGCCCACCAACATCACGCTACGCAGAGCCCTACTAAAGTCTCTCGACGATTTAGGCAGCTTTGAGTAGCCCACAAAGCCTTTTTTAGTGGTACTGCTGGCACTGAACAGCTACAAGACTCTGCATCTCTATTCGGACCCCACGAAGCTCCACGTCGGAAGCAAAAGTTAAGTACCTGGTTCATCTGCTTTCGTTGTTTTCACTTTAAATTTTACTAATAACTGCCGCAAGCAATCATTATTAAATACAACAGTTTGTATTATATAAAGCCTTATTTTATCAATAAATAACAATAGCCAAGTCTTGATTCTTATTTGTGTGTTCAAAGTCACCTAGATTATAAGGCCAGTACCCACCTTCTTTAATTATTTGCATTAAATATTAGCTCCCGGCTGACCAGCCACAACATTTCCTTTTATAATTAAAATATAATTAAATTCTTTTGTCATTACATTTTAACCGTCGCCTTCACAAATAAAATTTTAATGCATAATACCCAACAAGGGTACCCGGGTACCTGCAGTAATTATTGTCCTACCATTCTATAAATCATTAGTTTTCTAATTCTTATAAATAGTTATATTTATAGTGTCACATCTGGTGTTCCAAGAAAAGTTTTATAAGCCGTTCCGGCTTACATATTTCCGCTCAGTGTTTTGTTGACAACAACGGATTCTGCATTTCGGAGAATGGTTTTCGTGATCCGATATTTGTGTGGATGCTAGTGCATTTATTTAGTCTGTTGTCTACCGCTGACTAAACAACACTATTTTCGATTGGAAATTGTACTGTGATTGGTGAATTTTCGGAATGGCAGAAAAATTTAGGGAAGTTTCCAGTTCTGAATTCAAACGGTACGTAGATTATAAAAGTAATAAATGATAATAAACTACATTTTTGTTGTAATTTTTGAAATTTCTCCTATGTACTTGATTATTTACAGAATGAGTTATGAACAGCAAGTAAGTTATCTTCAGGAATTAAATGCTATGGAATCTGATTCAGAGAGTGATAAAGACAATGAACCAATTGAAGACTCCGAATCAGAAGACGAATATTTACCGCATTTGCTGTCATTAACAAATAACCCAGCAGAATAATCAGACATATAAGATGTTTTGCTTGACACTGAGAATGAAATTGAAATTGCCGAGGAAGACAATTCTGAAGATGAGCAGCTAGAGGTTGAGGTTGATAATTGTGATAAAATAGTTTTGCGTTCTAAAAACGGAACTATCTGGCAATCCAGTCCCCCAATGCCTGCTCGTCAAACGCTGTCACAAAATATTATGCGAAAAAAATCTGGACCTTTGAAGACAACAAATTTCCTCTCAGCTTGGGAAACTTTTGCATGCATTTTTACTCCAGAAATGTGCAACATTATAATTCGAGAAACAAACCGCAAAGCCAAAACCATCCACGCGGAGTGGAATAAATAGCATTCCAACAAACCACCAAAAATTTGGAAACCTCTCACATAAGAAGAATTTGATGGTTATCTCGGGATACTGATTACTGCTGAAGTGCGACATTCTAAGAAAGAAAAGACAGACTTGTGGAAAGTGATGCTTACCCATTGTACCGTGCGACAATGTGAGTCAACAGATTTTATTCCATCCAAAGACTTGTACGTTTTGACAATATGAATACCAGAACCGATTGAAAACTGATAAACCAGCTGCTATCTCAGAACTTTGGCTTCTATTGATGCAAAATTTGAAATTCCATTATACACCTTTTGAATGCCTAATGGTAGACGAACAACTATTTCCGTTAAGAGGCAGGACCAGGTTCGCGCAGTATATGCCAGCCAGACTTACCGAATATGGTATAAACATTTAATGGGTGTGCGATGAAGCTAATTATTACCCTCTTGTGGGGCAAATTTATACAGGGAAATCATCGCAAGGTCGTGAACAGAATCAAGGTGAGCGTGTGGTAAAAGATTTATGCATTCATTATAAAAATAGTGGGAGAAATGTTGTGATGGATAATTTTTTCACCACACTTCCCTTGTCTCGGTTTCTAATGTCATGGAAACTTTCTGTTGAGGGTACGCTAAAAGAAAAATAAACCTTATATACCTCCATAGATGTTGCCAAATAAAAGTAGGGAAGGACATTTTTCTACGTTTGAATTTTCTGAGGATAATATCACACTGGTTTCATACGTACCAAAACAGGGAAAATCTGTAATACTCTTATCTACAATGCACGACACTGCAAATGTTTCTGATCAAAAGAAAAAACCTTAAATAACCCATTATTACAATTCAGGGAAATGTGGTGTTGATAATATGGATAAGATGGTGTCGCACTACTCTGTCAAACGTCGAACAAACCGTTGGCCTCTTTCAATGTTTATGCTTGACATAGCAGGATTAGCAGCATATATTATTTTTACTGAAAATAACCCTCTTCAGAAGAAAAAAAAATATCGTCGAAAATGTCTTCAAGAACTTGGAAAGCAATCAACTAGACAGAGCATAGAATTGAGAGCCAAATTACCAAATGTGTTACAACATTTTAGTACCAAATCGGGAATTGAGTGCATCTTAGGAGGTCCATTAGCATACCAACTGCCACCGCCGGTTGTAGAATAGAATCATCCCAGATAAAAAACCGGACGCCTTCAACTAACAGGTAAATGCTACGTGTGTCGAGCTGCTACAAAAAGACAGAGAAAAAACAGAAAATCGTGTGACGTTTTTAGCCGCCCAATATGCGACCAACATTGTAAGAAAATAAATAAGTGTTACAATTGCAAACTGTAAAAGAATTATTGTAATAAAAAATATTATAAAATTAATATACTTTTTCAAATAAAGAGTGTTAATTTTTTTATTACTGTGCCCCAAAGTTAAAGATTTGCAACAAAATAATTTTATATTTTAGTAGGTGCCGGGGTACCCCTGATGTGAGGAATAAGTATAAAAAAGTTCAATTTCCATTATATAATTTTCAAAAGTTATAAAAAATACTACATTGGCAGAAAATGGTTTTTATAATGAGTTCTGAGATGTCACAACTCCTTGGGCATAAATATCAACATTAACAAATAAAAACATCACTTTAAAACAGAATGGGTACCCAGGTACCCTGTCATTTTTTTTTTTTTTTTATGTCAACAACACACCACGAGGGCTTACAGCCTAAATACTATCGTACCGTGGGTGTTGACAAGGAGGAAAGAGGCAACTTGTTAATTCTGGACTTGAAGGTTTGGAGGTTCGGAGGAGAAGGAAAAACATGTGCCGGCAAGGAATTCCACAACTTGGAAGTCCTCGGGACAAAAGACCGGGCATAACAAGATGTTCTATGTCTGGTGACCTGGACAGTAAAAGGGTGCATTCGCTCTGTTCCCCTGGTAGATCTGCTGGGGGCAGCAGGTGGGGGAATTATGGAGGAAAGCTCCTCTGAGCAGTGCCCGTGCAGATATCTATAAAAGAGAGAGAGGTCACCAACGGCACGTCGGTGGGCAAGGGATGGAAGCCTTTGGGTGAGGGTAGGGTCACCGATGAGACGTATAGCTCTCTTTTGAATGGAGTCCAGGATAGCGAGTGTAGAAGCGGCTGCTGCACCCCAGATGTGGGAGCAGTATTCGAGGTTTGGCCTTATTTGTGAAGTGTATAAGGTATAGAGATTAGTTGGTGAAAAGTATTTGCGAGCCCGGAAGAGGAAACCCAATTTCTTAGCAGCCGCTTCTGCAATTGATGTAACATGTTGGTGCCAATTAAGATTTCGATCCACAGAAATGCCAACAAGAGAAAAGGACTCATTACTTTGAATAACTTGGTTGTTCATTGTGATGGGTCTAGGGCTGCTGTATCTCTTGTGAGAAAGAAAGCAAGACTTAGTTTTGGTGGGGTTGAATTGTACAAGATTTCTACTTCCCCAGTCTAATATTTTTTGGAGGTCTACGGAGACAGAACCCTCCATGAGTCTGCGATCCTCATCTAATTGGGCTAAAGAGACAGGCTTAGAATATTGTATGTTTGAGTGGAGGGTGCTGTCGTCCGCGTAACTGTGAACTGGGTTGGATGTGCTAGAGAGGAGGTCATTGATGTGGAGAAGAAACAAAGTAGGGGCTAAAGCTGAACCTTGAGGAACTCCTGCATTAATTGGATACAGTTTAGAGGAATGGCCATCCACAACAACAGATATGCTCCTGTTGGAGAGGAAATTTGCTGTCCAGGTACAAAGTTTTGGTGGTAGGCGCCATAGGCCGGAACTTTATTAAGCAGCGCTGCGTGCCAGACCTGGTCGAATGCTTTGGATATGTCTAGAGCAACAATCTGGGATTCACCGTGTTGTTCCATAGACTTGTTCCAAGAATGGGTGACAAAGGAAAGGAGGTCGGCAGTCGATCTGCGCTGACGGAATCCATACTGCCTGTCGTGGATTAGACTGTGTTTTTCAAGGAATTTTAGTAGTTCGGTGTTTATATACTTTTCCATCACTTTAGAGATGACTGAAAGGAGAGAAATAGGCCTGTAGTTGCTAGGAAGCGCTTTGGATCCTTTCTTGGGGATGGGTTGTACTCGAGCAGTTTTCCAGTTACTAGGGAATATGCCTTTATTGTAAGATATCTGAAACAGACGAGTCAGGACAGGAGCAAGTTCTGCTGCGCATTTTTTGAGAACAATTGCTGGGATCTCGTCAAGGCCAGAGGCTTTCCTGGTATTAAGAGAAGAGAGCATCTTTCGTACCTTTTTAGTTTTGAAAATGATATTAGTCATTTTATGCGCGACGTTGGGGACTGTTGGTGGTTGAACATTTGGAGGTGGGTTGAGAGTAGAATTTCCGGCGAACAACGAAGCAAAAAGTTCAGCCTTGCCCAGGGCGGTAGAAACAATTTCATCACCGGAGACGAGAGGTGGGAACGTGCTCTTGCAGAAATTATTCCCAATAGACTTAGCAAGAGTCCAGAAGGGTTTGCCGCCGTTGGAGCTTGAGAGGACTTTGTTTTTGATGTGGTTATTAAACGAGTTTCTTGCCTCAGAAAGAATGCGGACATAGCGGTTTCTTGCGTCGTTGAATGCTTGACGATTTTCTTGACTGGGATTGTGTAGAAGCGTTTTGTGAGCTTTGACCTTTTCAAGTCTGGCCTTGTCACAGGATTTAGAGAACCAGGGCTTTTGAGTGGCTGAAGAGGTTTTCTGTGTACGTGGAATAAATAATTCCATGCCAGCTTGGATAATTTCGGTGACGTTTTCTGAGATATCAGAGGGGTCAGGATGAGAGAAGCAGACAGACGCCCATGGAAATGAGGAAAAGTAATCCCGCATTTCGTCCCAGTTTGCGGAGTTGTAGTGCCAAACGATACGTGGGTGTGATGACTGTGTGACCTCGGGTTGCATTGCACAGGAAGCAGTGACCATGCCGTGGTCTGAGCGACCAAGGGGGGCGGTGACTGATATCTTATAGCATTCAGGATTTGTAGTAAGAAGGAGATCCAAGGGATTTGAGCTGTGTGTTGGGATACGAGGAAAGTAAGTAGGTTGCTGAACCATATTGGCCAAAGAATTGCTGACTGCAAAGGCCTCCGCTGCTCTCCCTTGTGGATCGGTTTTTGAAGATCCTAGCCATTCCTTATTATGAACATTGAAGTCGCCAAGAATAGTGACCTCGGAGGAAGGATATTCAGAAATCAGATAGTCGGTTTTTTCAGAAAGGTAGTCAAAGAGCTGGACAAAGTTGTTGTCAGAAGGTGACCGGTAAATGCAACAGATGAATTTAGTTGCAGCCCTGAGAGAGAGTTTTATCCATAGTATGTCTTTTCTTCCAGCTTTTAAATTGGGAAGTCTGATGCAGGGTAGATTGCTACGGACGTATGCGCACACGCCTCCATGCAATCTAAAGGCAGTAAGGAGCTCATACCCCGGGAAATTAAGGTGATTAGTGGCTGTTTTGGCACTGATTTGGGTTTCGGTGAGGAAGAGGAGTTGGGGCCTGTTAGCCTGGAGGAAATGGTGGACGGAGTTCAGGTTAGAATTTAGGCCACATATATTCGAAAAGGATATGTTTATGCAGTTCATGCAGACGAAGGTTAAATAAAATAACCATTCACTATTAATCTTATCGTCTCCACTGTATATTGTCAAACATACTTGGAAATTTTACATTCACACTTAAACTTGACATCCCACAATGTCAAGTAAGTATATGTGACTATCTGACCTAAAAATGAGAACAAAAATTGGTTTGCTGCCGCTTGAAAAATGATATTCAGAATAACTGCAATATTTCAAAATATTCTCACATGCGTATACGGCATTTAGAACTAGCGCGGCAGAATACCACAGCATAATAATTGTTTCTTATGCTGTGACATTACGTTGAACTAAATAAACACTTATGAAATGCGTTGGAAAAAATGACGACCGTTAGCCGACACGTTGTCTATCAACGCAGAGATCGTTAGTTGAGGTTGGAGCAACGTTGGGATCTACTGAACGCGGACATAGATATGTACTGGAAATCATGATTAGTGATGGGTTGTTATTTAACAGTCTGTTATATTTTAACTGTTGTCGAGCCGCAGCAGTAACAACCTGTTATGGATATATACAAATAACAGGTACAGTGGAGGGGATGCTGTAGCGCAGTGAGTCGTATCTGTTTCTGTTGTCGTATCTGTTTCTGTTGCACTGCTACGATGAAGCAGCTTCTGTTTTCATCCGCAACTGTTATAACAGGATGATTGGACATGAGACTGGGAATGTGGTATAGAGC
The DNA here is from genome assembly GCA_964006375.1 of Tillus elongatus. NCBI lineage: Eukaryota > Metazoa > Arthropoda > Insecta > Coleoptera > Cleridae > Tillus > Tillus elongatus. The sequence continues at coordinate 30,330,482 of OZ023265.1, forward strand.
GGACTTTACTTCATAACATAATACTGTTTTCATCCGCAACTGTTATAACAGGATGAATGGACATGAGACTGGGAATGGGGTATAGAGTATAGATCGGACTTTACTTCATAACATACTACTTTATACTAGTGTGCTCACAGCTTTGGGAACGTAGGGTCGTCGGTACAATGAAACTGTTAAATTTTGACAGGTTGTTGATTCACACAAGACACACACATATATTTACAATTTATAAACAAACACAAAATATGAAAAATGTAAATAAAAAGGCTGTATATGTAGCAAGTGAAAATTATTAAAAATGAACTATATCACTGTAAAAATAAAATCAGGTCACCGCGTATATAAAAAAATAATCACATAGGCGTTGACGTAAACTCAATCTTCATTAGATAACTCGCTATGCTGATGGCATTTTTGTTTTAAGAAAAAAACTGATATGTATACAAATGTACAGTTATGCTTTAACGTGAGTCCTTAGGTATTATAATATATTAGGTAGTTTTTTGCTCATTCTTCTTTGCCTTATGTAACTAATAAATCAATATTCCTTTTTACTTTTCACTTTGGAAATCTAAGAAATAGGTCCGATTTTAAGCATCTTTTTTTATTACTACTGCAAAATAAAAAATCCCTGAAACTTAAAAAATCTCAGAAACAGTACCAATTTTTATGGAATTATAAAAATATTCCCTGTACCCGGTATAGTTGAAACCAGACACAGGTAGAGAGAAAAAAATTAGTTTTAATTTTTTTAAAATTATTTATTTTATTTTTTGCTTACAATAATTCATTTATTTCATATAGCTCTCATTTTCAAGGAAAAGATGGCTATAGAGGTTTTCAAGCTCAATGCTTAACTAATACTTAATTAGTTAAGAAAATTCGAAAGAAATTCTGCATTGTTGAATTTTTTACCAAATTATTATTAGTGATGAATACCCAAAAAAACCTCCATCATTTTTTTAATAAAAAAGTTATTAATTGTTTTAAACATAATACAAGAATATTTTTTTTTTTAAACATTACCCAACTACACCACCGGACCATCGGGGCGGCAAGGCCGCGGACGAGCCCTGAGGGAACACCACCGGACGGGTTCAGCTACTGTTACTACGTCTACGTGGAATTCTTAATAATTCATAGTTCATACTGTTATTTTCAACCTGTTATATTTAACTGTTATTTTTAAATAACAGTAACAGGTGCGACCTGTTAAAGCAATATAACAGTTTTTCCCATCACTAATCATGATACAAATAACAAGAGATATGATAATGAGACTACCTATAGAACTGTCACGAGCATGGCATCATATGGTTAGTCTAATGGAACAATAATATGCTGTCGTACAGTGGAGTTTGACATTTCATCAGAACCTCTTACAAATTAGGTATTTTACTAATATTTAGGTGCATACAGTTGAAAGTCGTTTTTTTAGATTAGAATACTATACTGTGATTATGTGACATGATTATCAAATCAAGTTTATGAATGTTAACGCTCTCTAAATGTCTGCGAACGTCTTCTCTAATTTTTAAGTTGGTGTATCCCCTTGTGTATACCCAATGTTAATTCAGGGCTCCCATTAATTATTATACTCGTCTTGTGCGTATATATGTGTAATATAAAAATGAAAAAGTCTCGGGACGCAGCAAGTGCGTTATGGTAGTGAATTTTCATAAAACTATTTTTTAATAGCAATAATGTGTTTTTTTTAAGAAAGCAGGCATCAAATTTGGTTACCAGTATAATCTATATAGTTAAAACAATGTGCCATGTTTCATCAAAATAACTTTATTGTTTGAAAATGTAAAAAAATTTCCGAAAGTAAACTTAAAGTGTTCCCGAAAAAACTAGTTTTTTGGTCAACCTTATAGGTTAATAGCAAATTGAGCTAATCAAATATTAAGCATTTGATCAAAATTCGCTACCATAACGCACTTACTGCGTCCAGAATTTTTGTTCTTACAAAGATGCATTATATTTCGATGGAAAATGCAAAAATGCAATAACATAAGGCGTGTTTGATTAAAAAAAAAAAAGAAAATTTGTATCACCAACGACTTATGGGCCAGCCTGTGTTTGTAAAAATAATTTTTTAAGATGTAGTTTAAGACACCCCATAATTAATATATACAAGTTTTTTTCATATCTGGTATAATAACAGATATATTGAGCTTTATTGATTTTTTTTACGAAAATTCTCCAAAAATTATATACTATTAACGATAAACTCTATAGCTAAGGCTACTGCCAAGCATCAGAGAAAAGGTCTATTTGAAATGAATTTTCTGGAAACATTTTATTAAAATGAAGGACAATGACGGTTGAAACTAAGACTTCAGGGTTTGTAAAACATTCTTCTTGAGACATTTTATTTCCATAGTCCGTATTAGATTCAAGTTCTTTTCCTAAATGTTGCCAATTTTGACGTTTAAATCGCAACTTTGACGTTTTGTGAAAACCCCCAATTTATTTTTGTTTAAATGCCTATAACTTTTTTGTCTTTTGACCTACAGAGCTAAATTTTTGTAGGTAACTTGCTTATAATGAGATAAACCCGCGTATAAAATTGCCCTTACTTTGTTAATTTTGGAGATATAAATTTTTTTCGAAAGAAAACACAAAATTTTCCGGGAAAACCTCGTCCGATTTTCCTGGGTAACGAACATATCCAAGCCACTTGCAAAAGGAAGGTACTCACCAATTTTGACGTTTAAAATCGCGATTTTGACGTTTTGAGGAGAACCCAAATTTATTTTTCTTTGAATGCCTGTAACTTTTTTGTCATTTAACCTACGGAGCTAAATTTTTGTAAGTAACTTGCCTTTAATGACATAAACCCGCGTATGAAATTTGGTTGCCCTTACTTTGTTAATTTTGGAGATATCTTTTTTTTTCGATTTTTTTCGAAAGAAAACACAAAATTGTCCGGGAAAACCTCGGTGGATTTTCCTGGCTAACGAACTTATCCAAGCGACTTGCGAAAGGAAGGTATGTGCCAAATTTAATCAAAATCGGTCCATTATTTTTTAAGTTATAGGTGTGACACATAAATATATATATATATATATATATATATATATATATATTATATATATATATATATATATATATATATATATATATATATATATATATATATATATGTATATATAAACATATAAAATCTGAAACTGACCTCGGATTTGGGTTCCGGGGGTCCTAAATAGCGCTCATTTGAAGAAATTTTTTCAAAATTCGAAAGTCGAGATCTCCTCAAGAGTGAATTTTTTTTAAGAAAATTCACTAAAAAGATTAAATTCAGTGCTGCGTTCTATATTATCTGAAAAAGACATTATAGGCGACGAACTGGAATGTAACTTCAACCGCATTAAACTGACGTCTGTGACTGACGTACAGAAACTTTTTCATTGCGAATTACTTTGTTTTAAGTGTGTAGTTGAACTTATATAACGTTACTCACCACGTGACGTCATAGGAGGAGGCGGGGCATATGCGCAATATCATATCTCTCGTAAGTCATTATATCATGCTAGAAACTGTCGTAAATTGTCACTGTGACGGCAAACATTAAATGATTTATTAAACTGAAACACTACGAATATTCTACTAAGTTTTATTCTATTAAGTACCTACCGCTTTTAACAAAATAAAACTGTTGTTGCCTATGTATCAATATTTTTTGATCCAGGCTAGAACACATGTTTCACATTTCCAAATTGCGATCGAAAAGGTGGTTTGTAACCTATACAAATTATACGGACAAGAGAAAAATATAATATGATAATCGTATTGTTGATATTGAAATTGAAATACGGTTACAATATATTATTATATTTATCTTTTATACAGAAAAAATACTATTAAGTAGAAAATCATACCTACTAAACGAAAAAAGTCACCTTTACGTTTCTCATTGTATCAAGTTCTCCATACGCCGATTTTATTTTAGTATTGATTTATCACAACAAGCTGTGTAACAAAATTTTCAGTAAGTAACAGTAACGTCAAATTCTAGTGATTATGTCACATTTTAGAACTCTCTCTTAAAATTGTTTGTGTTTTATCTCCAAAAATGTTGAGAACATCAAAGACCGATCAGAAAATGGCTAGTATTGTCCTAGAAGCAGTCAACGCCCTACAAAAAGCCAAACAGAAATCCACACTCAAAGAAATCAAGCTATACCTCTGCAGCAAATATGGCAAGACGGATGAAACATGGAAGAAGGTTGCTTTTTATTTAAAGAAGGCAGAGAATTTGGGCATTGTCAACAAATACAAAGACTGTTACCGAACTTGCAAATATTTACTGAATCTTTCAAGAGGTAGAGTACGTAGATTGTTAATAAAGTTTCCGAAACAAAAAAGAGCACGTAAGGTGACACCCAAAAAACGAAGAAAGACTAGAAGGGGCAAGAAATAGAGATGGTCAGTTGTAACTAGTAAATACGCCATAATGTTTTTCCTTATGTTATTGTAATTGCAGATGTATTATTTGTTTTATCTTGTTTCTGGTGTAATATAAGTTTAACATGACCTTTGTGTAGACTTTTATTTAGCACGAAGCTTTTAACATTAGAGTGTAGTTGGCAAATTTAGAGTAAGTGAATTGTCCGCTTTCTCCAAAGCTTAAAAAATATGCATAGAAACAACCTTTTTCACTATTTCATTAACTCCATATTTTTTTGCTTCTAGAAAAAAATTCGGTACGCAGCAAGTGCGTTATGGTAGTGAATTTTCATAAGAATTGTACACTCTTAGTAAGATATATAATTAAAACGAATTCTCTAAATTTAAATGGACCTTGGAGATCGGTTTTAGAGTCCCAGTTAGCGATTATGAAAAAAAATATTTTATATGGAGCTAAAAAATTATAATTTGGTCTTAGATATATTATATAAGTACTGCAAGTGTCTTTAAAAAAATTGTGTTACAAATTTTATTAAAGTTACAAATGTTTTTCAGAACAAAATTAATTACTTACAAAGGGATGTACCAAAGACTGGCGATCATGGGTATCACAGGCGCTATGAGGACGACACCCTCAGCCGCGTTAGAGGTCCTGTTGATGCTGCCACCGCTTCCCATCTGTATCAGAAGGGAGGCTATGGCGTTGCATCTTAGAATGCGAGACTCAGGAAACTGGTGCGGAGAGGGAGCAGTAATAGGGCATGCAAGAGTCGCCAAGGAGGTGGAAAAGGAAATTCCGATTTCCGCCATAAAGGTGCCGGATGCCGAGGACGATATTAGGTTGACTAGGCCATACACCCTCAGGATCCCCAGTAGGGATCAGAGGGAAAATGAAGTTGCATTCCAGCCCGCAAGCCTGGTCTGTTTCACCGACGGATCACGGCTGGAGGATCAACAATCCTCCGGGGCAGGAATATACATCGAGGGCCAGGGGGTGCGCGAGAGCTATTCTCTTGGCGCATAAACCACGGCATTCGAAACAGAGGTGTATGTTATCCTGTCTGTGGCCAATAGACAGGCGGAGTCCCGAGAAATGTGTGTACATGTGCTCGGATAGCCAGGCGGCCCTCCGGGTAGTTTGCGCGGCCAGAATCAGATCAACACTGGTTCAGGAGTGCGCTGACGCCCTCAGTGGACTAGCCAGGACGAAGCAGGTGCAACTGGTCTGGATTCCGGGATACTGTGGGGTATCTGGGAATGAGGTGGCGAATAATCTCGCAAGACTCGGTTCCCGGCGGCCGTTCTGTGGACCGGAGCCTGCAATAGGCATAAGTAGGAAGACAGTTTCTGTCACCTTAGACAGATGGATCGAGGAAGCAATGGAGAGGCACTGGGGGTCGATTGGTGACTGCAGGCAGGCGAGGGACTTCGTGGAGGGGCCGGACAGAAATAAAGCTGTCTAGCTACTCGGAAGGAGTCGACCTAAGCTTCGCCGCATCCTTGGGGTGCTGACAGGCCACTGCGCCCTTAGAAAACACCTCACATTGATAGGCGTAGAGAGGGATCCCATTTGCCAGGAATGCGGCGAGGATGAAGAAACGTCCTACTACTACCTGTGTGAATGCGAGGCTATTAGAAGTCTGCGACCAGAATTATTCAGATCGAGGACTCTGCAGAGGAATCAGGTAAGTACCGTCCAAATGAAGACCGTCACGGCCTTCATCTCGAGGTCGAGGCGGTTTGGCGACGGAACCGAGGAAGAGTAGAGCATGGTTGCTGGGTTGCTGAGGTTGGCAAGAAAGGCCCATTGTGACCTACTTGCTTGGCGTTGGCGTCCCCACCACTGCTACTACTCTATGTACCTGGCAAATTATAAATATGGCAGGTATTTTTTCTTAGTGATTGCTTGGATGGATTTGCTTAAGTCAACCCATCGAGTTTTTGCAAACAATAAACAACAAAAAGGTTTCTTATGTTATGGTAGAAAGTTTTGGTAAAAATATTTCAAATCCGATAGCTCAATAAATTTACCATTAACCCGTTCACTGCTCACGCGTGTTTGTAGGAACACCCCCCGGGCTAAGGATTGATTTTTTCTCAGGTGTCTTTTCAGAATTACCACATAGCACCACAAAGTGTATTTGGCCAAACAAGTGCAAAATATACTAAAACACGTGATGACGCAAAATTGCGTCACGAGCATTACGCGATGAACTTTTCGTGAAATGCTCATGACTCGATTTCGGGTCATGTGTGTGTTGCTTAAAAAGTAATTATATTGATTACAAAACAAATACAAAATATCACAAGTAAATGAAAAAAATAATTTTATTACTTCAATACACAAAAAACCCAAATAGAATATGCAAAATAAGTAAACAAGAATAATAACTGAATAAAATTGTTTTTCTTATAAATGTGAGAAAACGAACAAAAACATGTGTAAATAGAAATAGCAAACTTTCTTTGGCGCACAAAATAAAATAAAATAAGGTAACTTATTTATTACAGGTCCGCATGCCATTCGTCGAAACAGTTTCCATCCAAACCCAAAGATGGCTTCGAAACGCATGCTGGGCAAAAGTATATTGTGTCTTTACGCACTATATTTTTATAACAATTTTGGCATCTTCTGCGCGGCCGATGTTTGGAACTCGGCGTTATAGGATTTTTTTTCCGCCCTGTGCTGGAATGAGATAGGTCTCTCTGATGGAACTCCTTTGGTGGTACAAGTTCTTCAATCACTCACAGTCGGAAATCATACAACGAAACTCGACTTCTTTCATATTTCTTATACAAAAAGTATGAGTTCAAAAGCAGCAATTGCAGAACGTGAGTGCCAATTTTTTTTTGTACCATCGAAGCAATTTCCTAGAGGAGCATGAGTAATAAGACAACATTTGATCCTGTCTGTCAACGCCACCCACGCTTTTATTATATATATATATATATATATATATATATATATATATATATATATATATATATATATATATATATATATATATATATATATATATATATATATATATATATATATATATATATATATATATATATATATATATATATATATATATATATATATATATATATATATATATATATATATATATATATATATATATATATATATATGGCTTCCGGTTTTTGCTTTTCTTGGTCCCTTTTGTGTCTATATTGGATGAAATGATGAGAAAATTGAGTGAAACTGAACGATACATCGCGCTTTTCACGCCACTTTCCGACCATTACATCATTGGAGTAGCGAACAATATTGTCGCCCACCTTAAGCTTTGTATATTTTACCTCAAGAGGATTATCTTCTCGGTCAAGCCGTAGATTTCCGGTGCAGCAGGTCCTTCTTTCTAATAGTTGGCGAGCCAAAGAATAACTGTTGTGGAAGTTGTCCATGAATAAAGAGTGCCCTGGGTCCAACCTTTATTCCATTAGATGGAGAACTACATTGGCAGCATGGCCTTTGCCACCAAAATCATCTAGCAGACCGGTATAAACGGAGAACCTCAGAATAGTTCCATCTGGCTCGGTCAACATGTACAGCTTCACTCCGTACTAATGGCGCTTATTTTTTATCTACTGTCTAAAAACCAATCTTCCGCGCCATAAGACCATGAATTCATTGAGAGAAAGATTTTGGTTTGGGGAATAGACATCCACCATTTTATTATTAAAATAATCTATCACAGGTCGAATATCGAATATCCTGTCTTGGTTCGTTTTGTTTTGGGTTTTGTGCAAAATGCAAGCATCGCATAATGATCATAAAGCGATCTCTGCTCATGTGGATCGAAAAAAATGGAAGATTGAAAAGTCTGTCCTTCTTCCAAAAGTATTGCGTTCGACTGAGTGGAATTGTCCCCATGTGCAGAGACACTCCAAAAAAAGAGACACATTTCAGGTATAGAAGTTTAGCGCCAACGAGCAATTCTGGAAAATTCGTCCACATTGGGAGACTGGAATACCTCGACTGCATAGCGATTCGTTTCCTGAACAACAAAATTCAAAAAGCTGTTGTCAACCAATAAATTAAAATAATCAACTGGCCTATTTCCTGTAATTAAAAATTATTTATTCGATAAAAATGTTTGAATTATCGTAAAGTAAATAGTCTCACGGTCTGGTAGTATTTTTAGCTCTTGTTTCCCTGTGAAAGCTAGCGTTTTCTTGTTTTCATCATCGGACCTTGGAACAGTAACTTGCTGAAGAGTAGTGCCTAAATCAGTTTCTGTCTCAACAGGAACGTCTTCATTTTCTTCGATATCCGTATCACTTTTTTCAAATTCCGAATCAAGATAATCTGGATCCTCAAAATCATCGTCAAAATGCGTTCTATCTCAGCGTCAGAAAGTGGTTTACGAAGTTTGTACTTATTTTTTGTCATTTTTGGTCGTTTTACTCCCGATGGCCATGCCCCAGTCAAAACCATTGCGAACTCAAACCAGCACAAATTAACGATACCTTGATGCGTGTTGAACAGGCTCACAATACATCACACTCGTACAACGGCGGCTTACATACTGAAAACAGTATGTGAATGTCCGCTGTAATGACTCGAAATCGCGTTATGAGCGTCCGTGGCGCAGCACGCAAGACGTGATTTCGCGTCATGCGCACTGGACGGGATAAGCCAGAATCCTCAATCTTGAACCATAGTAACACCTATGTAAACGCACGTGGGTACTAAATTAAAGAAAGCTAACATAATGAGCTTCGCCGATAACCACAAATTTGTTTTAAAAAACCTTTTTTGCTGTTTATTATTTGCAAAAACTGGATGAATTGACTAAAACAAAACCATCCAAACTATTAATAAGGAAAAATACCTGCCGTATTAGTGAATTTTCTTAAAAAAAATTCACTAATGAGGAGATCCCGACTTTTGAATTTTGAAAAAATTTCTTCGAATGAGCGCTAATTAGGCTCTCCAGAACACATTTCCGGGGTCAGTTAAAATTTTTATATGTTTATATGTTTATATATATATATATATATATATATATATATATATATATATATATATATATATATATATATATACAGTGTGGAACAGCCAAATGGAATAAATTCGATAACGGATAAATGAGGACGTGTTGGGAAAAACGCTTGGACACGTCGATTTGTATTTTTAACTGCGCATCTTTTTCAAGAAAAAAAAATTTTTTAGGGTGCGTCATGTGACAGTGGCCAATACCAACTTTCTTATTTTAAATACAAGCCCCTGTATATTATTAATTTTTTGGATTCTTCAGAAAATTCTAGACATAATTCATGTACAATGTCCTATACCTATCTTCAACTGTTTCGGAAATATTAAGTATTTTCAGATTTATTACAAAAATTAACATTAAAAATAGAAAATTATTTTATTTCACAAATTCTAATAAGAAATACTGATTATTTCTTAATATTTAAAAAAAAAAAAAAAATTAATGTCAATGTAGTAAATGTTCAAAATGCTCGCCACGAACATCTTGGCAACATGCTAATCTGGTATAGAAATGTCTTCTAACATTACTCAACATCTCAGGCGTGACTGATCTAATCGCAAGCGTGATTCGTCTTTTTAAGTCATCTAAGTTGAGGGGCTTAGTTTTGTATACAATACTTTTGACATATCCCCACAAAAAGTAGTCTAATAGCGACAGATCAGGAGATCGTGCTGGCCATTCTATCGATCCGCGCCTCCCTATCCACCGATTTGGAAAAATTTGGTTCAGGTACTGCCGGACATTGATTTGGTAATGGGGCGGTGCTCCATCTTGCTGAAACCATATTTTATTGGCAGGAACTTGTGGGTTTGCTGGATCTGGATATAAGTTTGTCAAAGTTGGCACGACATTATTTTGGAGCAGTTCTAAATATTTATCCCCATTCAAGTTGCCATCAATGAAAAAGGGACCTACGATATGATTTCCAACAATTCCTGCCCAAACATTAACTTTTTCAGGATATTGCGTATGTTCCTCTCTCATCCAATGAGGATTCTCATTAGACCAATAGCGGCAATTTTGACGATTAACATGACCGTGAAGTGTAAATGTGCTCTCATCAGAAAACAAAACATCTTCTAATTGGATCACATTGTTATCTAACATTGCCATCATTTGTTCACAAAAATACGTTCTCCTATCGAAATCGTCCTCCATGAGCTCCTGAGTTGGTATCATTTTATAGGGATGCATTTTACTTTCCTTTAATGTTCGAAAAATTGCTGTGTGGCTAACGTTGAATAGTTGGGCTGCTTGTCGACCAGAAGTATGTGGGTTTTCTTGAAACTCAAGCGTAATATCCAATTTCGTATCATCACTTACTGCATTGGCAGCTACTTTTTTTATCTGTCTCACATGACCAAGCTCGCGAAACTGCTTTTCTATTTTGGTAATTGTTCCTTGGGATACAGGCGGCAAATTTGGAAATTTTTCGTGAAATAAGCGAGACACTTCCATCTGTGTCCGTGTGTTATCTCCATAACCAATCATTTGTAGAATGGTTATTTTGTGCATTTCTGTTAAATGAACCATTTTTCTGATATTATTACGTACAGTTAACGAAATTCAAACGACAGTAGCACTGACACTAATCACTACTGTCATGCAGGCAGACAACAAGTTGCTAAGGCTACGAGTTTTATACGAACAGAAAGAAAACTGTTTTTGTTTTTGTTTCATTTCATATCAGTAAAAAGAAACGCAGGAATGGTTTTTGTTTACTTTCTCATTATCAAGAGCTGAATGGGAAATAAGTATTGAATGCAATGTAGCGAATTTGTGAAATAAAATAATTTTCTATTTTTAATGTTAATTTTTGTAATAAATCTGAAAATACTTAATATTTCCGAAACAGTTGAAGATAGGTATAGAACATTGTACATGAATTATGTCTAGAATTTTCTGAAGAATCCAAAAAATTAATAATATACAGGGGCTTGTATTTAAAATAAGAAAGTTGGTATTGGCCACTGTCACATGACGCACCCTATATAAATTTTTTTTCTTGAAAAAGATGCGCAGTTAAAAACACAAATCGACGTGTCCAAGCGTTTTTCCCAACACGCCCTCATTTATCCGTTATCGAATTTATTCCATTTGGCTGTTCCACACTGTATATATATATATATATATATATATATATATATATATATATATATATATATATATATATATATATATATATATATATATATATATATATATATATATATATATATATATATATATATCACACCGATAACTCAAAAAATAATGAGCCGATTTTGATTAAATTTGGTGAATAAATTCCTTTTGCAAATGGCTTGGATAAGTTCGTTAGCCAGGAAAATCGTACCAGGTTTTCCCGGAAAATTTTGTGTTTTCTTTCAAAAAAAATTATATCTCCGGAATTAATAAAGTAAGGGCAACCAAATTTGGTATGCGGGTTAACATCCTTATAGGTAAGCTACGTACCAAAACTTAGCGCTGTAGATCAAAAGACAAAAAAGTTATAGGCATTTAAAGAAAAAAAATTGGGGTTTTTCACAAAACGTCAAAGTTGCGATTTAAACGTAAAAATTGGCAACATTTAGGAAAAGAACTTGAATCTAATACGGGCTATGGAAATAAAGTGTCTCAAGAAGAATGTTTTACAAACCCTGAAGTCTTAGTTTCAACCGTCATTGTCCTTCATTTTAATAAAATGTTTCCAGAAAATTCATTTCAAATAGACCCTTTCTCTGACGCTTGGCAGTAGTCTTAGCTATAGAGTTTATCGTTTAATGGTATATAATTTTTGTAGAATTTTCGTAAAAAAATCAATAAAGTTCAATATATCTGTTATTATACGAGATATGAAAAAAAATTGTATATATTAATTATAGGGTGTCTTGAGCTACATCTTAAAAAAAATATTTCTACAATCACAGGGTGATACAAATTTTCTTTTTTTTTTAATCAAACACGCCTTATGTTATTGCATTTTTGCATTTTCCATTGAAATATAATGCATGTTTGTAAGAAAAACAATTCTGAACGCAGTAAGTGCGTTATGGTAGCGAATTTTGATCAAATGCTTAATATTTGAATAGCTCAATTTGCTATTAACCTATAAGGTTGACCAAGAAACGAATTTTTTCGGGAACACTTTAAGTTTACTTTCGGAAATTTTTGTACATTTTCAAACAATAAAGTTATTTTGATGGAACATGGCACATTGTTTTTACTATATAGATTATACTGGTAACCAAATTTGATGCCTGCTTTCTTAAAAAAAACACACATTAATGCTATTAAAAAATAGTTTTATGAAAATTCACTACCATAACGCACTTGCTGCGTCCATAATTTTTTGTTTTTTAATGTTTGCAAAAACTGGGTGGGTTGACTAAAACAAAACCATCCAAACAATTAATAAGGAAAAATACCTACCACATTTATAATTTGACAGGTACATTTTCTTTGTAAATAATTAATAAATTTTTTTAAAATTTTTGTAACTTTAATGACATTTATAACGCAATTTTTTTCAATACACTTGCAGTACTTACATATTATAGGTGTCTAAGACCAAATTATAATTTTTTAGCTCCATATAAAACATAAGTAACTACTACAACGCCTTTGCAGCAACCCGAAATTTTATTAATTTTACTAATTTTAATATTATCTTCGGTATATCCTTGTATTCACTGAGATTTATGATGTGTATAAAAACTAATTAAAAAACTAATTGGTAGGTAAGTATACACCCTGTGTCTATTAAGTAACGCCTAAATTCAATTAACTTAAAAGTGACCATTATTGAAGAAAACTCAAAAACGGGTCGATTTTTATTTTAATAAACTTACTTCTTGAAGCTTAAAATAAATAAAAGCCCAGGACCCGACGAAATTTACCCGGAGATATTGAAACGCATAAACGACAACAACCTCGACTTACTTGTCTTCCTGTTTAATAAAATTTACGAGACAGGAAGAAGACCAGACGAATGGATGGAGTCGATCTTCGTACCCTTGCCAAAATAACCACACTCCCACAGATGTGAGGACTTTAGGCTGATAAGTCTTATGAGCCATGCCCTTAAGATACTATTACAAATATTACATAACAGGTTATTTAGAAGATGCGAAGCAGAGATAGGACATGATCAGTTCGGTTTTAGGAGTGGTATGGAGACAAGAGAAGCGCTGTTTAGCCTACAAGTGTTGTGTCAGAAGTGTTATGATCAACACAGGGACATCTTTCTCTGTTTTGTCGACTTTGAGAAGGCCTTCCACCGAGTGAAGCATCCTAAATTGGTAGACGCCCTACGAAATATAGATCTAGATGGCAAGAGCTTAACATTGATCAAAAACTTATACTGGTACCAAGTGGCCAAAATTCGAATAGAGGGCGAAACTTCTAACAGCATAAATATTGGGAAAGAAGTAAGACAGGGATGCGTATTGTCACCCATGTTGTTTAATATATATTCCCAGCTTCTGTTTAAAGAGGCTCTTGAGAAAGTTAATGAAGGTATAAAAGTAAATGGCGTTCGGATAAACACTATTAGATACGACGACGACACCGTATTAAAGGCAGATACGGTGCCGGCTTACAAAATATTCTAGATCAGCTAAATGACACATGTTCGGAATTTGGAATGCGGATCAACGAGAGGAAAACGAAAATAATGGTAATGCATAGGAGACAGAATGTACCTACATCCTTCATTATAAATAATGATATATTACAACAGGTCAACCATTATAAATACTTGAGATGCTGGATAGACAGCCAATTAAACCCAGAAAAATATAAATTCCAGAATTGCACAAGCCAAAAGCAACTTTACAAAAATACGAAGCCTTCTTTGCGATTCGCATCTCGACATAAACCCAAGTTTAAGGTTGGAAAAATGCTACATATGGTCAGTCCTTTTGTATGGAGTAGAGACATGGGCCTTAAAAATAACGAGCATGAATAAACTGGAAACTTTCGAGATGTGGGTCTATCGGCGCATACTAAAAATACCATGGACAGCAAGAGTGCGAAATGAAGAGGTCTTACGCAGAGTGAACAGAGACAGAGAGTTTCTCCAGGTTGTCAAGCGGGGAAGACAGCATATCTGGGCCACTTATTTCGCAATCCCAAATATTATATCCCCCAGCTCATAATTAAAGGTAAGCTAGAGGGGAAAAGAAGTGTAGGCAGAAAGAAACTGTCATGGCTGAGAAACATAAGATATTGGACAGATTGGGGCTTTGAGGACTTGATGAGAGCGACGGAGGATAGGGAGGAGTTTGCTGTTGTAGTCGCTAACCTCCATTAGTAGACATGACAGCCAAATAAGAAGAAGACTTCTTGAAACAAAAATTTCACCCCCATCGCTTTACCACTTCAAGGTGTAGCTACCTCTTCGAAATTTTGGAATTGGATGGTGGGTAGTGTCATACATCTTTTTAAAGCTTACCCAATTCTCTATTCACCAACATCATTTTTTGTAGGAATAAAATAAAGTGAGTAATAACATTTTTATTATCAGTAACACCTAACACAAGTGAAGCCTATAAAGAATTACATAGTTCAGTCTTTATCTAAAGTAATGTTCGAAATGCCCGCCCTCTGGTGCCTGACAATATCCCAAACGGTCGACTCTATTTATAATCTCTAGAGAAATATTAGTACACTCAGTGCTAATTCGTCGATAGTACCTGGTTTACTATTATAATTATTATTTCTATCATAGTCTTTAAGTCTGTGGACAGAAAAACAAAGATCAAAACGCTATAATACATAATTTTGCTAAATAAATACGTTGTAAACAGGCAGATACTAACCTCTGAATTAGCTGTTCTTTAGGTCCGCTTAATTTTGCACCTCCTTTTCCTAAATCTTTTCAAGCACTTACATTCATTGAGCCATGCCGTATGTCTGCCATAATGAATCAGTAATGGCACAATCTTTACAACAATAATGAACAATTTGCAAAAACCTGCGATAAAAGAGACCTAAAACGTAAACGTTGTGACGTATGACTATCTGACATTTCCAGTGACCTTACTTTAGGCTAGCGCCTCTAGCGGCTAATTCACCCGCGATAGCCTTCGTTCTTATGTGATTGTTGAGTATGTACAGAGCTATATCAAATACTATATAATGACAATACGGGACACTTCTATGCTTTAGCATTGGTGATATTTGTGACAAGTACACTAGCGCCACCTCGCGTAAAGTTAAGACAACTGATCCGATAATTGATTTGTATATTTACCTGCATATTATTAATAAAGACAATTGGTTTATTAAAGATGAATATAAAAATTTGTACATGGCAAAACAGTGAACATTTTGTGATTATATAGTTATAAATAGAATTTGTATCAACAATCAGCTTGAAACATAAAGAAATTCAGCATGATTCTGCAAATTTCTCTTACCCATAATCTTATTTCATCTTAATTTAAAATACTACCTTGACACCGTCGTTAAACTACTATTTCAAGGGTAGGTTTAGGAATATACTGAAAGCTGTTTCTGAGGATATTAAGTTACAATCTGTACTTACCTATAAATAATTGTTCTAGGTATAAATGGTAGCACAGTACTAAATTTGCTATATTTCGACATGAAAACTGATTTATTAATCTAATATTTTAAAATATGTAACTGACATACTTAGTACATAATTAAGAAATTGTGCAGATGAAAGGTGAGACTAACTCTTACTTCCGTGAATAAATCTATTATAGGGCTGAATCTGATATTTCTACTTGTATCTTTAAAAACTTGTCTTGGGAAGATAATTAAAAGCCTATACCAAATAAAATAATTTTAAACGTGAACAAATGTGATAATTTATGCCATACTGAAATAAAAAAGGACACAGGAGAATATAGAAAAACAGTTTTCTTATACCATTTATTATTAATGCAAAACTTTTTTGCCTTCATATTTCTTTTTTTTGTTGCACTGGAAGACAAGTTATGATCGAAGCCTTTCAACCATCTGTTTACGAAGTTTATCTATAGATAGGTACATGATGGTAAATATTACACAATAAATTATCTTCTGCAAACTGTACATATTGGCATAAAGGTGATTCTGAATTTGTCTTCTGCTTCAAATCATATTCACGGTTCGCCATCCTTTGGAAACCTATGAAATGTCTTTGATAGATTAAGCACGTTATAATTCGAACAATTATAGATTACACACACCCAACCACTAACATTGATTGTGAAAAATACAGCTCAAACTTAATTATGCACAGTTAAACACCAGCAATTGCTAGTGTTACACGTTCTCGAACGACGTAACATCAGTACTATCCGCTAGGGGCGCTGATATTCTTGAAACACGAAATCAGCCGGAGTGTCCTGTATTGTCATTATATAGTATTTGGCTATATCTATAAAATTGTGTGTAAGCTACCTGGTCCTGCCCCGAGGTGGCGCCCTGTCGTATCTCTCACAACGTTCTCCAGGCTGAACCCTGCGACAACTTCCATTGTTTGGATTTTTATCTACGATTTATTTAAATGGAGTAGCTGTACAGATAACGTCATCAGTCTTTGTCCAACAATGTAGATATTGCATTACAGAATCTGAAGTGGTGTCGAGGATTATTTTATTATTAATTTCGAATAACTTTATTTTCCTTTGATCAAACGACTTGAAAATTGGTTCGCTACCACGCCTGTCTATGTTCTTTTAAGTTGTAAATATTCAGTTTAATCACTTAGACAATTAGAGAGATATTGCGTTTTAAAAAATATTTTTTAAATTTTTTACTAAGAAAAATTGGCCGCTAAGATTTGATGAACGAACTCATCCAAGCGTTTAGCAAAATAAGGGTACTTCCCAAACTTAGTCCAAATCAGTGGAGTATTTTTTGAGTTGTTGGTTGGATACATATATTTACATGGTCAGTTAAAATGTTTATATATATACAGGCTGTTTCAAAAAACATGCACCATCGCTCGTGGGGCAATTCCTTACTAAAAAATAAGAAAAAAAGTTCATGTGCACATGGGCCCGGAAACGCATAGTTTCCAATATACAGGGAGTTGAATTTTAATTATTTTTTTTATTTTTTATAAACAATTTCAAAACCACTGGATTGATTTTAATGAAACTTGGAACTTGAAAGTGTATTATGAAAGTGCATATTTTCAAGTGAAAATCTGCTTACAACTGCGTCAGTGGCGTGCGTACGGGGTAACTGTAAAAATTCATTTGGGGAAAAAATATGTGCGCCACTGTCTTTTTCCAATTTTGATACATCAGTTATGAAGCTTATTACATAAGCCACAAAAGCTGCCTCTTGGTATTTTTTCGTTCAGGGTATCCCCGGAGATATGATTAATTTTATAAAAAGGGCAAAGTACCGATTAGTCGGCCTAATAATAATAATAATAATAATAATAATAATAATAATAATAATAATAATAATAATAATAATAATAATAATAATAATAATAATAATAATAATAATAATAATAATAATAATATATGTTTACTGCAACCATAAGAATATGAAAAACAAAACATACAGTAAACATTACAGCAATAAACGTGCAAATAACTAACCTACGTAAAACTTATTGGTGATAAACATTGAAATGAATATTACAAACATTGATAAAAAATGATAAATAAAAAATAAAAATAAAAAATGAAAAAAGTAATCGTAAAGACACCATGATTTTTCCAAACTCTTGTTTTTTGTACATTACTTAATTGACTTTAATAACAAAGCTAAAGAAAATGTTGAAAGTGACCACCATTAGCGTCGTTACAAGTATTTAACCTTCTGCGCAAAGATCTTCTTACTCTTCTGCAAATATTTTGATCTTCTCTAATGCTGTCAAATGCATATTCTATTCTTTCCAACAATTCTTCTCGTGTATTTACTGGTGTTTTATACACTATTTCTTTTAAATGACCCTACAAATAACAATCGAGAGGATTCAGGTCCGGAGATCGTGGTGGCCATGACACCGGACCTCCACGACCAATCCATCGGTGACCGTCTATGTTGGCTAAATATGTTCTTACAACTGCTGCAAAATGTGCGGGCGCACCATCATGCTGGAACCACATTGTACAATTTCTCATAAAAAGCGGTAGTAACAACGGCAGATCATTTTGTAAAAAGTTTAAATATGATTCATGGTCAAGACGATTCGGTAGAACAACAGGACCAATTATGTGATTTTCAATAATAGCAGCCCAAATATTGATGGAAAATTGATACTGCGAATTTGCAACTCTTAGAGAGTGTGGGTTTTCATCGGCCCATGTATGTAAATTGTGAAAATTTACGATACCTTTTCGCGTAAATGACGCCTCACCAGTAAATAGTACACGTTTAGAAAAATCTTGGTCGTGACTAAGTTTGTTTAAGAACCACTGACAAAACATTACTCTTGGTTGAAAGTCTCTAGGTAGAAGTTCCTGGACACGTGTAAAATGATAGGGATATAAACTTTGATCCTTCAGAGTTCTGTGAACTGATGATGCCGAAATATTACCCAGTTCGGTGGCAATAATTCTCGTACTTGTACTAGGATCACGTTCAACTCTATTTAATATTGCCTCTTCAACTCGTACAGTTCGGCGGTATCTTCTGCGTCCAGAGTCAGCTTTTAAAGGTTTTAAAGAACCAGTTTCTCTCAAATGTCTTACAATACGTGGGAAAATATTTTTGTCAGGAATTCTTCTTTGCGGATAAGTTTCCTGATAAACTCGCACAGCTTGTCTAGCATTTTAATTTGTTTGTCATAAATTAACAACATATCAGTCAAATCCGCTGAAGTGTACTTAATGCAAACCATCTTGAGAGGAGGAAATAATATTAATGAGCAGCTCAGTATCAACAAATAACTAAAAACGAAAATACTGCACCGTATCAAAATTTAAAGAATAGCACAAAAACTCTTTTGACGCTTACAAAGCACTTCAAAATTGTAGAATTTAGAGAACTGTCAAAAATTATAGTTTCATGGCACTTTACGATTACTGTTTTCATTACTCCAACGAATCGGTATTTTGCCCCTTTTTATAAAATTAATCATATCTCCTAAGGGATACTCTGAACGAAAAAATACCAAGAGGCAGCTTTTGTGGCTTATGTAATAGGCTTCATAACTGATGTATCAAAATTGAAAAAAGACAGTGGCGCACATATTTTTTCCCCAAATGAATTTTTACAGTTACCCCGTACGCACGCCACTGACGCAGTTGTAAGCAGATTTTCACTTGTAAATATGCACTTTCATAATACACTTTCAAGTTCCCAGTTTCATTAAAATCAATCCAGTGGTTTTGAAATTATTTATAAAAAATTAAAAAAAATATTAAAATTCAACTCCCTGTATATTGAAAACTATGCGTTTCCGGGCCCATGTGCACAGGAACTTTTTTTCTTATTTTTTAGTAAGGAATTGCCCCACGAGCGATGGTGCATGTTTTTTGAAACAGCCTGTATATATATAAACATTTTAACTGACCATGTAAATATATGTATCCAACCAACAACTCAAAAAATACTCCACTGATTTGGACTAAATTTGGGAAGTACCCTTATTTTGCTAAACGCTTGGATGAGTTCGTTCATCAAATCTTAGCGGCCAATTTTTCTGCCTGTATATATATATATATATATATATATATATATATATATATATATATATATATATATATATATATATATATATATATATATATATGTATATATATATATATATATAAACATTTTAACTGACCATGTAAATGGGTTCCAGTGGCCCTAATTCGCGCTCATTTCAAAAATTTTTCCGAAAATCTCACCATCGATACCTCTCTATTAGTTAATTTTCGTAATGAAAAATCACTAAAAGACCAAAGTATGAGTTTAACGAAACAGTGAAGTTGTTTAGTAACTACTTACATGAAGGAAGATCAACCTTAAAAATATGGGTAAAATGCCTATTGCATCTTAATCATTCTTAACACAAATAAACCTGAAATTTGTTTGTCAAGTTTTTGCAAAGAAAAAGTGTATCATCAGCTTAGTTGGCATTTTTCATGGTGCCGATGTTTTATTTAATATATTTTTGTAATTTTTATTGTTTTTCGGTGTTCTTTTAAAGGAACGGCGGGAATTAGTGGTAAGTGACATGATTTATTTTACTACATACATGTTATACAGAATACATATTATGATAGCTATAAAATCATTCTTTGGGATGCAAAGCAACTTCACACTTTTCACAAACGAAATAAGAATTTTTGTGGCAAACTCCGCAGCGAGTCTGGTTATTCTGATAAATGATCAAGTGGTCCAACCTATTATATCACGAGTGGTTATGTAAATTTTTCGGTTGTTTAGATGGACCTCTTTGTATTTTTTCTATGAGATCTCAATAATCCAGTGTAACGGTATAAATTGGATAGCTAAACACCTAAGCTAGCTTGGACGTATTTGTGGTTCCTCCTCTGCTTGGCACACATAATTATTGGCGACAACTGTGGTTAATTCTTCTGGATATCCCTCGTATGATGAATCGAATTTAGATCTTTCGTTAAATTATTTATATTTGTATTACCCCTGGTATATCGTGCCGGCTTACACGCTTGCGTTGCCGTTGCGGTAGTTCGGAAAGGGTCCGCATGTTGAAGAGGATAGATGGCTGGGGACGTATGTGATGCGAGAGAGAGCGAAGGGTGTGGCAGCACCTGTTTTCAAGTCGGAGATATGAATGCGCTGAAAGTTTCGAGAGAGAGATTTCGTTGGTAATTTGTGGAGTTAACACGTGGTTCCTTCTGAGGAGCAAGTTTTGGATATTAAGTATCCTCCGTTGTGGATTTTGTTGCTCTCAGAATTTAATCTGCAGTCTTTCTGGTGATGTCGTAATGTACGGATTTAGTGCCGAAGGCTGTGGAGATACCCGCTTGAGGGGATTTAAGGACCACATTTATCGTGTCCCGTTGTGGAATTTCGTTTCCCTCTCTGGAGGTAAGAAATCATCCTCTCTCTTAACTATAACACTACTACTATAGCATTCCGTTACTTGTTGTTTTTAGGGACCTTGTACCGGCTAGGGAGATTTCCTGTACCGGATAGCAGTCCTTGTACCGGCTGGAAGAATCCTTGTGTAGGATAGATTCTCCTAGTGCAGGGCAGTCCTTGTGCAGGGCGATTTTTGTGCCGAACAGCGAAAGCTTTGTGTTAGGCAGACATTATTGTATTGGGCAATACCTTTGGCAAATTCACCTATCGTAATTTTGAGTGGAAAAGTCTCGCATGGATGAGCGAATTTTTATGTACCGAACTAAGTATCTGGCTATTGGATTAAATGGAGTTTATGTGCTAGTCGAGAGCAGTGATAATTCCTGTCAGCTGTGAAATCTGGAATTTAGGAATTAGGATCTCAGTGAGAAGGTCTTCCCTTTCGTTGTCGCATTGCCGTACCGTTGTTGCATTATTCCCGTGGTTGCAGTCCCGTACCCCTAAAGGCCTTGGTTGGTTTGGAAATTGGTGGTAATTAGATGGCCTAGAAGTCCAGGAATTTCAAGTAAGAATTTTCCGTTTTGTGATAAAGAATAAAGTGATAAGAGACAATCTTGATAAGTTACATTTTTAAATATTCATCGGTGTTAAATTTGCTACAATCGAACTGCGTTTATTTTATTTAAACTTCACTAAATGTGGTACAATTTTTATAAGACCATTATTAATATAATTGCTTCACTTTTGATAGTACCATTAGTTATCATATATTGTTAGCGTTAGTCAAGCTTATTGATTATTCTTTGGGACTTGATCTTTAATCAGGCCACTTACCGTAATTAACGTGTAATTAAGTAATATTTGGGGAAAATAAGTTGTGAGCTTTGCGTGCACGAAAAGTGGAATTTTCCATAGAACAACTATATTTGTAGGACATTCATACATACCCAGTAAAGATCTTGATTATTTGGTAGTAAGCCATTTTTGTGATATTGTAGAGACTTATTATTATTTTTAGATCAGGATTTTAGAACAACTTTTAATAAATTCTTGTATGCCAAATAAGCTTAATAAAAGCCCTTATTTTATCATATTTTAGATTTGTTTTGGTTTTGTGTTTGTGTTTTGTTTTCAGGGCTGTTGATAGATTGGATCATTACCGTTATCTTTATTTGTGGGTCTATGAGACCATACCGTTCCGAACTTTAGTTTGTGTTATCGTAATTACATCTCCCTTGTAGCTTCCTGTGCTCGATTGTGGTTGGCTATAGTTGCCAGTGTGATCCAAGAATTCTTGGTTGTGTTGGATCTGGGCAAGGAAGCATATTTGTGAACATCTTATTAGAATATCCGGGAGTGGAGGTTAAACAATCAAGTGGCGCCCCTAATTAACATCTTATTTTAACCCACGCCCATCTCCACTGTATAAAAGCTGGCGGCCCTCTAACTTCCCGGTAACTTAGCTTATGCCAATGACAAATTAGAATTGTGGATACGTTAGGAATTATTTGAGCATTTGTCATCTGGTAGTATAAAAGGAAGCGCGGCGGCGTCATACCAGTTGCAATACTTCCCCTAAACGACCACTGATCAGGTTTATTACCATCTTTCCGGCTAAGTTACCAAGCCTTCTGAATTGAACTGGCCTATCGATATAGTTGGCGATTAGTGGGAAGTACCACTGTTTCCCTTGTTTGGATATACGGGCAAGACTTGCTCCTAATCCTAAGTACTAATATGTTTCTTCGATGATTGTGTAATATCTTTGGCATGAATCAAACCAGGTAATATAACCTGATTTAGTTGCGCCTACCCACAGCTTGTATTCACAACGTATCGGCTTGCCACGAATGGACGAATGCCTTTTATTTCGTAAAACGTCAATTCTCATTCAAACGGCACGCGCATTTACCGCATATTTCTAATTCGGATGTTTACTCAGTATTGTTTTTTGCGGTTTAACGAAATTAAATATCTGCTTAAGGTGCTGTTTAATCATAATCCTGCCTGAACTGGCCTTCCTGACCTCCCCTAAGATCAGCTTGACTATTTAAAATGTAAAAGAAGAAATAATATGCTCACATGACCTTAATGTATGGCAGGGTTGATTTTTCCTGGCAGCATGTCCAAGCTCGCAAAATTGGTTTTCAAATTTACTAATTGTCTCTTGGAAAATCGGGAAATTTTTCTATAGAGCGAGCAACTTCGACATGTAATCGTGTTTTATATTCGGAACCAATCATCCGTAAAAGTGTTATTTTATGCAAGTGACAACCACTGTCATGTAGCGCCTCCGTGCCCGTGCGGGAAAGTCGATTCAGACTTTCCAATACGGACTCGGGGGACGACAGTTCGAGACTCACCGGCGGCGGATGATTTCTCAAATCACTGTCGTCGTTGAGATCGAGCTCAAGGTGGAGAGATGGGCAAAAAGTGTCAGGTCAATGGCCTAATTGTCAGTAAGCATCTTACCTTTTTTACCACTGTCATGTGGTTACAATCACACAGCAAGTTGCTAAGGCGTTTTAAAGAAAACTAACATTTCCGACTCTGAAAATGTCTTCTTTGCAACTGATACCGTCCAAAAAGGATAGGGAAATTGTTTTTGCTTGCTTTCTCATCATCAATAATGAAACGCGACCAGTTATTAATTTTTTAGTGTATTGAACGAAGTTCGTCAATCAGATGAATTTTTTTTTGTTAAGTTTTGCAACTAGTTCTAAAACAGTAGCATGCTTACATAGAGAATGGAAAGATCTTTTAAATGAGGAATCACGAGCCTTATCTTACATCTTACAAATTTGGGGTTGCAACCCTCACTCGAAGAAGGTTGGATGTAGGGGTGAAGTTTTCACGTTGCAGACAATTATTTCCAGTTAATTTTCATTAAGAAAATTTACTAATAGAGAGGTGTCAATGGTGAGACTTTCGTAAAAAAAAATTCAAATGAGCGCGAATTAGGTCCCCTGGAACACATTTCCATGGTCAGTTAAAAAATGGATGTATATATATATATATATATATATATATATATATATATATATATATATATATATATATATATATATATATATATATATATATATATATATATATATTGGTGTGTGAGTGTATCCAACCGATAACTCACCAAATTCAACATTAGATCTTAACGACCAATTTTTCTTATAAAAAATTAAAATGTTTTTTAAACGCAATATCTCTCAAATTCTTTAAGTGGTTGAAACTAAAAATCTACAGATTAAAAGAGCTTGGACAGGCGTGGTTGTGTACGAATTTTCAAGTATTTTGGTAAAAGAAAAATAAAGTTATTCGAAATTAAAATGAATATAATCCTCGATATGACTTCAGATTTTATAATGCAATTTCTACAATGTTGGACAGAGACAGATGACGTTACTTGTACTGCTATGCTATTTAGATAAATACTGGATAAAAATCTAAATCATGGAAATTACAAGCATCATTGCAAGATGTCAGAATGTAGAATACTGTGAAATGTACGACAGGGACGCCATCTCGGTGCGGAACTAGGTATTAAAATGAATATAATCCTCGATATGACTTCATATTTTATAATGCAATTTCTACAATGATGGACAGAGACAAATGACGTTACTTGTACTGCTATGCTATTTAGATAGATACTGGATAAAAATCTAAATCATGGAAATTACAAGCATCATTGCAAGATGTCAGAATGTAGAACACTGTGAAATGTACGACAGGGACACCATCTCGGTGCGGAACTAGGTCGTCACGATAGCTCTAGTTAACATAAAATGATATAGATAGAACTGTGTACAATCAACTACCAATTCTGTAAATTGTCAGCCCTAGCATATTTCTTTCCTAATAACGGGACAATATTGCCGTTCGAAAGCGCAAAGTTTTAGCATGCGACTCCAAGCGCCTTGATAGCTGGTTGACATTAGACGACATCGCTAATTTTTGACAGCAGCAAGTTGCTTGCTAGCTAGACAATCTCATTATTTCTACGCTTCGTCGCTTGCTTTGCTGATATTTCACAACTGACTTTTAACTAACCTAACCTAATATTTAAAACATGGATATAAATATTGAAACTAAATGTTGGACGATGGTTATAAATAAACATTGTGGGTTAATGACTTAAAGCAATACAATTTTGCGTAAAATAGAAAATCAGTATCTCAGTAAAACATATTCTTGGGTTTTAATGTTTCTTAATTGAGCCACGAAAACAGGATCACATAGCCATTATTATTTTTGTATAACCGAGGGAAATAACTAATGCAGTATGAGCCGTTTAGTGGATTTGTATTTTTAAAAAAATCACTAATAGAGAAGTATCAATGGTAAGACTGCAATTTTTTTTAAACGAGCGCGAACTAGGACCCCTAGAACCCACACCTGGGATCAGTCATAATTTTTATATGTTATATATATATATATATATATATATATATATATATATATATATATATATATATATATATATATATATATATATATATATATATATATATATATATATATATATATATATATATATATATATATAGTTATCCAAACGATAACAAAAAAAGTAATTAACCCATTTGGATGAAACTCGGTACCTCTCTTTTATTAGTTGCTTGGACGAGTTCTTTAGCCAGGAAAATCGGACAAGGTTTTCCTGAAAAATGTTGTTTTCTTGCGAAAAAATTTTTCTCCGAAAATTGAAAAGCTATACTAATGAAGTTTGGTGGATATGTTTCCTTTGAAGATGCCTTACAACGTACCAAAATTCAACTTTCTAAGTTTATAAAAAATTGATCTATTTAGCATTTAGTATGAAAATTCACTACCATAACGCACTTGATGCGTCCCAAACTTTTTTTAATTTAGAATTGACATCTTTTGCGATTTTTAGTGAATTTTCTTAAAAAAAATTCACTAATGAGGAGATCTCGACTTTTGAATTTTGAAAAAATTTCTTCAAATGAGCGCTAATTAGGCCCCCCAGAAAACATATCCGGGGTCAGTTTCAATTTTTATATGTTTATATATATATATATATATATATATATATATATATATATATATATATATATATATATATATATATTATATATATATATATATTTATATATATATATATGTATCACACCGATAACTCAAAAAATAATGCGCCGATTTTGATTAAATTTGGTGAAAAAATTCCTTTTGCAAATGGCTTGGATAAGTTCGTTAGCCAGGAAAATCTGCCTAGGTTTTCCCGGAAAATTTTGTATTTTCTTTCGAAAAAAATTTATATCTCCGGAATTAACAAAGTAAGGACAACCAAATTTGGTACACAGGTTTACATCCTTATAAGTAAGTTACCTACCAAAATTTAGCTATGTAGCTCAAAAGACAAAAAAGTTATAAGCATTTAAAGAAAAATAAATTGGGGTTTTCCTCAAAACGTCAAAGTGGCGATTTAAAATTTCAAAATTGGCAATATTTAGGCAAGTAACTTGAATCTAATACGGGCTATAGAAATAAAATGTCTCAAGAAGGATGTTTTACAAACCCTAAAGTCTTAGTTTCAACCGTCATTGTCCTTCATTTTACTAAAATATTTGCAGAAAATTCATTTCAAATAGACCCTTTCGCTGATGCTTGGCAGTAGCCTTAGCTATAGAGTTTACCGTTTAATGGTATATAATTTTTGTCGAATTTTCGTAGAAAATCAATAAAGCTCAATATATCCGTTATTATATAAGATATGAAAAAAAATTGTATATATTAATTATAGGGTGTCTTGAGCTACATCTTAAAATAATATTTGTACAATCACAGGGTGGCCCATAAGTCGTTGGTGATACAAATTTCCTTTTTTTTAAATCAAACATGCCTTATGTTATTGCATTTTTGCATTTTCCATCGAAATATAATGCATGTTTGTAAGAAAAGAAATTCTGGACGCAGCAAGTGCGTTATGGTAGCGAATTTTTATCAAATGTTTCATATTTGAACAGCTCAATTTGCTATTAACCTATAAGGTTGACCAAGAAACGTGTTTTTTTAGGAACACTTTTAGTTTACTTTTGGAAATGTTTGTACATTTTCAAACAATAAAGTTATTTTGATGAAACATGCCACATTGTTTTTACTATATAGGTTATACTGGTAACCAAATTTGATGCCTGCTTTCTTAAAAAAACACACATATTTGTTATTAAAAACATTTTAATGAAAATTTTTTTTAATCAAACACGCCTTATGTTATTGCATTTTTGTATTTTCCATCGAAATATAATGCATGTTTGTAAGAACAAAAATTCTGGACGCAGTAAGTGCGTTATGGTAGCCAATTTTGATCAAATGCTTAATATTTGAATTGCTCAATTTGCTATTAACCTATAAGGTTGACCAAAAAACGAGTTTTTTCGGGAACACTTTAAGTTTACTTTCGGAATTTTTTTTACATTTTCAAACAATAAAGTTATTTTGATGAAACATGGCACATTGTTTTTACTATATAGATTATACTGGTAACCAAATTTGATGCCTGCTTTCTTAAAAAAACACACATTATTGCTTTTAAAAAATAGTTTTATGAAAATTCACTACCATAACGCACTTGCTGCGTCCCGAGATTTTTTTATAAATATTCACAATAGTTGAGAAACTAAATTTGTTTTATTTCCACACTATATACATATATATATATATATATATATATATATATATATATATATATATATATATATATATATATATATATATATATATATAAACTTGCTTAAACTGTTACCTACCGCCTCCATCTACGTTTTATCACCAACGCAGTGCAATTACGTCTCTTCGTTAGATTCATTATACAGAAGTAGAAAAACGTGACTTTCCCAAAAGTTCTACAGAGAAAAGAGTTTAAAATTATTAAAAGTTTGCATGATTTGAAATGGCAGTACTTACTATAAATTGATTGTTTTACTGGCTGCAAACAAATAGTAATTACAGCCAGACAAACTAGACTATTTAGGGCCGCTAACAGGCCACTCTGAATATTTATGTAAATTAGTATGCAAGTTACGCTCATTGCTGTAGATAATGGTTTATTAATTGCCATAGCAAATAATGTGCATTCAGTGGATTTAACGAAAATTTGTTATGAAATCTGTCACAAGGTATCTAAAACTGAAACCTGCATCGTGTTTGTATTGTAGTCTGTTTGTGAAAATTAAACCGACTTCAAAATAGGCACAAAAATGCGAAAAATAACTGGATTACAGGTTTAAGCCTTTCAGGACAGCAGCACTTTTTAGGGTTCGTGCCATACAGATGGAAGTTTTAGCAGTGGCAGACAAGCGGCTGTGGACCATAATCGGCACTATGGAAAATAAATCTTGCTAAAAAAATGATTTAAATGTTACAACATTTTCTGCATTTATTTGGCAAAGAGTTATTTCAAAGCAAATATTTTAAAAATGAGAAACGAAAAGACAAAAATGATTTTAATTTTAATAAATTCACATTAAAAGTATAAAAAGTCTGGACGCAGCAAATGCGTTATGGTAGCGAAATTTTAATGTTTTTAATGCCAAATATATCTTGCTTTTACAAGGACATTTGGTTGACAGTATAGCCTACATAGTGCTAACAATGTACTATTTTTCATTAAAATAACTTTGTTGTTTCAAAAAAGACAAATATTTTCCAAAAATAAACTTTAAAATTTCCAGAAAAACGGGTCCAATTTTCCTGGCCAACGAACCTCTTTAAGCTATTTAGACACCTGACAAGATATAATTATTCATAGACAGCATTAAGACCAAAATTAGAAGAAAAAAAAATTTGAAAATTTCCTTTACAAAAATTTATCATTTTTTTTTACATAAATTGCCTTCGGTAATGTTACACTAAATTATATTTTTCGTGAATATTCGACCACTTTTTTTTACAATAACTCACTAAACATCTATGATTCATTACCAACATATTACAAAAATTTTACAAAAAAATATTTCTATGGAAACACTAAAAACAGTTCTGCCAAAAAATTCCAAATTCAGCCACTATTTGAGAGTGCCTGTATACGGCAGCTCGTTTTTTTGACGAGTAATACAAACAAAAAGCTCTCTGAATGCGTCTTTTCCATGAGGCTCCGCTATCAATTTTTAAAAACGCCGTAACACAACTTGTGATATGTGTTTGAAATTTGTGCCAAAAACGTGAAAAGTTGCAAAACAATTTAAATAACTCAAAAACGATCAACGATATCAATTTTTTTCCTTACAAACATGGATTATAATTTGATGGAAAACACAAGCATGCAATAGCATAACGGGTGTTCTATTACAAAAACAAATTGTGTATCACCAACGACTTATGAGCCACCTGTGATTGTGACAATTAGTTTATAAGATACAGCTAGGCACCCTATAATTAACATATATACTTTTTTCTCATATCTTGTATAATAACGGATATATTGAGCTGTACCTGAATATGTGCAAACAGGCAAAAACTGAAACTGACCCCGTATATGGGTTTTAGGGGTTCTAATTCGCGGTCATTTGAAGAAATGTTTTTAAAATTCATAAGTCTCGGTCTTCTTAATAACGAATTTTTTCTACGAAAATTTGCTAAAATATAGACTATTAAACCATAAACTCTATAGCTGAAACTACTGCCGAAGCATCAGAGAGAGGGTCTATTGAAATGGATTTTCCGAAAACATTTTAGTAAAATGCAGGACAATAATGGTTGATGCTGAAACTTAAGGCTCTGTAAAATACACTTGTTACGACATTTTTTTGACATAATCCGTATTTGCTTCAAATTAGTTGTCTAAAAATTGCAAATTTTGTCGTTTCAAGTCACGACTTCTACGTTTCAAGAAAAAATATATATATAATTTTCAAAATATTTTTTCGCCAAAAAAACATAACCATTGTATGTAATATTCAATTGTTTTTGTTAATCACACAAACTATTTTGCTCTTGTGCTTTCCTCTGATCACCAGTGGTACCCAATTTTTTTTTAAATGATGATAACTTTTCGTTCTTTTGACATAGGGATCTAAGTTTATGTGTGTAGGGTAGACTTGAGTGGGAGCGTACATGTCAAAGTTGGGAGTCATAGCTCTGTTATTTTTGAAGATACAAAAAATTTCCACAAGGAAACCCAAAAGTTTCCCGGAAAAACTGCTCCGATTTTCCTGGATAACAAACGTCTCCAACCATGTACAAAATCAAGGCACTTTCCAAATTTCATTAAGATCGGCCTATTATTTTTTGAGCTATTGGTGTGGTATATATATATATATATATATATATATATATATATATATATATATATATATATATATATATATATATATCTTCTCATTAGCGAATTTTTCGTTTTACGAAAAGTTCGCTTAAATAACAGGAAAAGTCAATAGTCAACTCATGATAAATTTTAAAATACGGCGCTATACACAGCGCGACACCACAATTTTCGCATATGTATTTCGAATTTTTCCTGTTCTTTTGTCTCTGTGCGCACACTCAGCATCTTCTCAGTTGTAACTTTCTATCTTCACGATTAACTTCAGAGGAAATGTGTCTTCCTGTTAACCTACAAAGCCCAGTACACTGGTGTGTTGATTTAGCGGCATGCCTCGACGGACATCTGAAAAAATAGACTAAAGAGAAAACATAAATGAAATAGTAGGGAACACATTGAAGGTTCTGACGAATAACTTCAAGATGGAATGCTGAAATGGGACACTGTTGGCATTCTGAGTCATGTACAAAGCATGCGCATTTAGTATACGCACGAGTGTATGAAAAAACAATTTTTTGTACTACTTGTATGTATCCAACCGATCACTAAAAAAATAATTAACCGATTTTGATGAAACTTGACAGGTGCCTTTATTTTATTATTTTATTAATGGCTTGGACGAGTTCGTTACCAAGGAAAATTTGACAAGGTTTTCCGGGAAAAATATGAATTTTCTTTCGAAAAAATATTTTTTCCCAAAAATTACAAAGCTTTTTTAATTAAATTTTCCTAATATGTTGCCTTAAGAAAGAACTTATTACGTATCAAAATTCAACTTTCTAAGTTTATAGAAAATTTAGTTATTCAAATTTTGAAGTTTCTCCCGAAAAAACATGTTTCTCCGAAAACTACAAAGCTATTTTAATAGAATTTGGCTTATATATTTCCTTGTAGAAGACCTTACCACATACCAAAATTGAACTTTCTAAGTTTATGGAAAATTGAGTTATTAAATTTTGAAGCATTTAATAAAAATTCACTACCATAACGCACTTGCTGCGTCCCGAACTTTTTTGAATTCTTATTAAAAACCACTTTGTGATTAACTATATTTTGGCAAGTGTGTAAATTGCTGAAAGAGGTTTGTTCGCCAACAAAATCAGACCGGTTTTTTCCGGAACATCTTCTATTTATTTTTGTAATTTTTTAAACAATACAGTTGACTGAAAGAAAAATTGTACAATGTTTTAGGAACAATTTGGAGAACCCAATTCATCACAATACAGTTTTTATACCTAACGATCCTTTCGCTAGTAAAGTTAGCGTCATCGGTATGGGGGTCGCAAATGGAACGAGTAGTGAGGAAAGGAAGTAGCAACCCTCTGGCAGCTGCTTCGATTGATAGGGAGGACCTGGGTACTTAACCCTCGGATTCTTCATTGTATTTACACTGCGATCGTCAGCCCGAGGATCCCCTATGGGGCGTTGGTCTGGTGGTGTAGTGTGAACCAAACTATTACCAGAAAGCTGGCCAAACTCCAAAGGCTGGCAAGCCTGGGTATCACAGGCGCTATGAGGACGACACACGTCAGCCGTGCTAGAGGTCTTGCTGATGCTGACACCGCTTCCCATCTGTATCAGAAGGGAGGCTATAGCGTCACATCTTAGAATGCGAGACTCTGGAAACTGGTGCGGAGAGTGAGTAGTAATGGGGCATACAAGAGTCGCCAAGGAGGTGGAAAAGGAAACTCCGATTTCCGACACCAAGGTACGAAATGTAGAGGACGACATTAGGTTGACTAGGCCATATACACTCAGGATCCCCTGTAGGGATCAGTGGAGGGAAAATGAGGTTGCATTCGAGCCCGCAAGCCTGGTCTGTTTTACCGACGGATCCCGGCTGGAGGATCAACAATCCAATATACATCCAGAGCCTGGGGGTGCAAGAGAGTTATGCTCTGGGCGCATATACCACGACATTCGAAACGGAGGTGTAGGCTACCCTGTCTGTGGCCCAATAGGTAGGATGTGAGGATGAGCCTCCATAAATGTGTATACATTTGCTCGAATAGCCAGGCGGTGCTCCGGGCAGTCTGCGCGGCCAGAATTAGGTTAGCACTGGTTCAGGAGTACGCTGACGCCCTTAAATGACTAGCCAGGACAAAGGAGGTGCAACTGGTGTGGGTTCCGGGACACTGTGGCGTAGCGGGGATGAGGTGGGAACGATCTCGTGAGGCTTGGTTCCCGGCGTCCGTTCTGTGTCTCGGAGCCTGAGCTGGGCATAAGTAGGAAGACGGTCTCTGTCGCCTTAGACAGATGGACTGAGGAGGCCATGGAGAGACACTCGGGGTCGGCTGGTGGCTGTAGGCAGGCGAGAGACTTCGTGAAAGGGCCGGGGGGCCGGACAGAGATAAAACTGTTTGGCTACTCGGTAGGAGTCTACCTACGCTTCGACGCATCTTTGGGGTGCTGACAGGCCACTGCGTCCTTAGAAAATACCTGACATTGATAGGCATAGAGAGGGATCCCACTTGCCAGGAATGCGGCGAGGATGAAGAAACGTCTTACCACTACTTAAGTGAATACGAGGCTTTTGGGAATCTGCGAGCAGAATTGTTCGGTTCGAGGACTCTACAGAGAAATTAGGTAAGTACCGTCCATTGGAAGACCGTCACGGCCTTTATTTCGAGGTCGAGGCGGTGTGGTGACGGACGCGAGGAAGTGTAGAGCATGGTTTCCTGGATTGCTGGGGTTGGGAAAAAGGACCCATTCTGGCCTACTTGCTTGGTGTTAGCCTCCCCACCACTGGTACTACTAATACTAGCGTCATCAATTGGATGAATAAATTAAGCTTATAACGACTAGAACTAGCAAGTAGGTTACCTTCAGGAATTAATTGCTATGGAATCTGATTCAGAGAGTGATAACAGCAATGTACAAATTTAAGACTCCGAATCAGAAGACGAATATTTACCGCCTTTGTTGTCATCAACAAATAACCAAGCAAAAGAATCAGACATAGAAGATGTTTTGCTTGACACTGAGAATGAAATTAAAATTGCCGATGAAGACAATTCTGAAGATGTGCAGCTAGAGGTTGAAGTTGATAATTGTGATGACCTAGTTTTGCGTTCTTAAAACGAAACTATCTGGGAATCTAGTCCACCAATGCCTGCTCGTCAAACGCTGTCACAAATGCGAAAAAAACTGGACCTTTGAAGACAATAAGTTCCCTCTAAGTTCGGGAAACCTTCGCACCCATTTTTACTCCAGAAATGTGACACATTATAGTTCGAGAAACAAACCGCAAAGCCAAAACCAATAAACAGCATTCCAACAAACCACAAAAAAATTGGAAACCTATCACACAAAAAGAATTTGATGGTTATCTCGGGATACTGATTACTGCTGGAGTGCGACACTCTAAGAAAGAAAATCTGAGAGACTTGTGGAAAAGTGATGCTTACCCATTGTACTGTGCGACCATGCGCCGGTTGTAGAAAAGAATGATCCCAGAGATAAAACCGGACGCCTTAAAGTAACACGTAAATGTTACGTGTGGCGAGCTGCTAACAAAAAGACAGAAAAAAACACAGAAAATCGTGTTACGTTTGTAGCTGCCCAATATGCGACGAGCATTGTGAGAAAACAAATAAGTGTTACAATTGCAAACTGTAAAACACTTATTGTAATAAAAAAATATTATAAAATTAATATACTTTTTCAAATAGAGTGTATTTTTTTTATTACTGTGCCCCAAAGTTAAAGATTTCCAAAAAAAAGTTTTATTTTAGTAGGTACCGGGGTACCCCTGACGTGAGGAATAAGTATAAAACATTTTAATGTCCATTATATAATATTCAAAAGTTATAAAAAACACTACATTGGCAGAAAATGGTTTTTAGTGAATTTTCTTAAAAAAAATTCACTAATGAGGAGATCTCGACTTTTGAATTTTGAAAAAAATTCTTCAAATGAGCGCTATTTAGGACCCCTGGAACCCAAATCCGAGGTCGGTTTCAGACTTTATATGTATATATATATATATATATATATATATATATATATATATATATATATATATATATATATATATATATATATATATATATATATATATATATATATATATATATATATATATATATATATATATATATATATATATATATATATATATATATATATATATATATATATATATATGTATATATATATATATATATATATATATATATATATATATATATATATATATATATATGTTTATATATTTATGTGTCACACCTATAACTA
Organism: Tillus elongatus; assembly: GCA_964006375.1. Classification (NCBI taxonomy): domain Eukaryota; kingdom Metazoa; phylum Arthropoda; class Insecta; order Coleoptera; family Cleridae; genus Tillus; species Tillus elongatus. Next base: position 30,365,378 of record OZ023265.1, read on the forward strand.
AAAAAATAATGGACCGATTTTGATAAAATTTGGTGAGTACCTTCCTTTCCGGAGTGGCTTGGATAAGTTCGTTATAGTACCTTCCTTTCCGGAGTGGCTTGGATAAGTTCGTTATCCAGGAAAATCCGCCGAGGTTTTCCCGGAAAATTTTGTGTTTTTTTTCGAAAAAAATCGAAAAAAAATTATATCTCCGGAATTAACAAAGTAAGGGCAACGAAATTTGGTACACGGGTTTATATAGTTATATGTAAGCTACTCACCAAAATTTAGCGCTGTCGGTTAAAGGACAAAAAAGTTACAGGCATTTAAAGAAAAATAAATTTGGGTTTTCCTCAAAACGTCAAAGTCGCGATTTTAAACGTCAAAATTGTTAATATTTAGGCAATGAACCTGAAATTAATATGATCTATGGAAGGAAAATGTCTCAAGCATAATGTTTTACAAAGCCTGAGCTCTTAGTTTCAATCGTCATTGTCCTTCATTTTACTAAAATATTCCCAGAAAATTCATTTCAAATAGACCCTTTCTCTGATACTTTAGCAGTAGTGTTGGCTATAGAGTTTATCGTTTAATGGTATATCATTTTTTGTCGAATTATCTTAAAAAATCATTAAAGCGCAATATTTCCATTATTATTCAAGTTACGAAAAAAAGTTGTATACATTAATTGTAGGGTGTCTTAAGCTACATCTTAAAAAATATTTCCACAATTACAGGGTGGCCCATAAGTCGTTGGTGATTCAAATTTTCTTTTTTTTTTAGTGAATTTTTTTAATCGAACACGCCCTATGTTATTGCATTTTTGTATTTTCCATCGAAATATAATACATCTTTGTAAGAAAAGAAACTCGGGACGCAGCAAGTGCGTTATGGTAGCGAATTTTCATTAAATGCTTCAAATTATGAATCAATTTGCTATTAACCTATAAGGTTGACCAGAAAACCAGTTTTTTCGGGAAAAATTTAAGTTTACTTTCGGAAATTTTTGTACATTTTCAAACAATAAAGTTATTTTGATGAAATATGGTACATTGTTTCTAATATATAAATTATACTGGTAACCAAATTTGGTGCCTGCTTTCTTAAAAAAACATATTTGCTATTAGAAACATTTTTATGAAAATTCACTACCATAAAGCACTTGCTGCGTCCAGAGTTTTTTTATAATGAATTCTGAGATGTTACAACACCTCAGGCATAAATATCAACATTAACAAATAAAAACATCACTTTTAGAACAGAATGTCACGCAGACGAAGGTAAACTTAAAATGCAAACAACTGTTATCTCTGTTTACTAAGCATCTTTGTTTTGAAGAAGAAAAACTGTTTACTAATTATATATCACCAAATGAAATTTCTTGTTAGTCTATCTCAGCAACCGTGAGTCAAGAACAATTTATCAGAACTTTTAGTTGGAACGAGATTAATCACTTGATGAAAATCTCGCTAAACTTTTCCCGTTGACACTGGGTAAACGATAGAAGCTATAAGATATGAATTAAGTTGAGGGATAAACTGAAACGTTCGACGCTTTATCAATATTAATAAATCTGGCTGTCCTTCGGGTTATTTTATCTCTGGCCTGGTGGTGCATATCCCATAACTCGGAGACCATGATACAAATTGAACTAATCTGAGTTTAATAGAGATCAACCAAAGCAGATTGACAATGTTTTAGATAAGGACGACGGACTTCTAGGGACTTATTCGTGTCCCTCTTATTTGTAACAGAAGCTGCTTGAGAGCAGAAACAGGGAAGAAATTAAGTGGTTTAAACTAACTTTATTTTAATGAAAAATCTTTAAAATAATATATGTTGTAGGTAAGTACAATTGGAGAACTCAAATCACCATAACACATATTTTTAAAGACCAGACGATCGTTTCACTAACAAAGTTCGCATCAGCAGAGGATGAAAAATTCTAAATACTTACTACTAATATCATTTAGGTAAAGAACGATACCGGGACGGAGCCTAAATCCCAGGCAAATTTTTCACGGTATTATGTTTTAACTGCCCGACGCGGGGTTACAAATTCTGTTATTAATTTACCTGACAGGTTTCGGAATGTTTATCTGTATCAAAGCAGAGCGCAAACGGAGGACTAAAAAAGTGGCGGATCTCAGTTTAAGGAACTTTTGTCTTTTATTGCCCTAGAAATATAAATACTTTCCTATGCATCAAGCTTCGCTGGCCGTCTAACATTTCTGATATGCTTCAGATTTTCTTTACCAATGCGCTTGTTATTATCCCAAATATGTTAGACCACACATTTTTTTTTATTTCAACAACACAACACAAGGGCTCACAGCCTAAATACTATCGTACGTGGGTATCGACAAGGAGGAAAGAGGCAACTTGTTAATTCTGGACTTGAAGGTTTGGTGGTCCGGAAGAGAAGGAAAAACATGTGTCGGCAAGGAATTCCACAACATGGAAGAGAAAAAAGAGGGCATAACAAGATGTTCTATGTCCGGTTACCTAGACAGTAAATGGATGCATTCGCTCTGTTCCCCTGGTGGATCTGTTAGGGGCAGCTCGTCTGAGCAGTGCCCGAGCAGATATCTATAAAAGAGAGAGAGAGAGAGAGAGAGAGAGAGACGTCACCAACGGCACGTCGGTGGGCAAGGGATGGCAGCCTTTGAGTAAGGGTAGGGTCACCGATGAGACATATAGCTTTCTTCTGAATGGAGTCCAGGATAGCGAGTTTAGAAGCGGCAGCGGCACCCCAGATCGTGGGAGCAGTATTCGAGGGGCACCCCAGATGTGGGAGCAGTATTCGAGGTTTGACTTTATTTGTGAAGTATATAAGGTCTAGAGATTAGCCGGTTAAAAGTGTTTGCTAGACCGGAAGACGAAACCTAATTTATTAGCAGCCGCTTCTGCAATTGATGTGACATATTGGTGCCAATTGAGATTTAGATCCACAGAAATGCCAACAAGTGAAAAGGACTCATTATTTTGAATAACTTGGTTATTTATTGTGATGGGTCTAGGGCTGGTGTATCTCTTATGAGACAGAAAGCAAGACTAAAATTTGGTGGAGTTGAATTGTACAATTTCTACTTCCCCAGTCGGATATTTTTTGGAGATCCACAGAGACAGAACCCTCCATAATTGGGCTAAAGAGATAGACTTAGAATATTGTATATTTGAGTGAAGGGTTCTGTCATCCTCGTAACTGTGAACTGGGTTGGATGTGCTAGAGAGGAGGTCATTGATGTGGAGAGGAAACAAAGTAGGGGATAAAGCTGAAACTTGAGGGACTCCTGCATTAATTGGGTACAGTTTAGAGGAATGGCCATCCACGACATCATAAATGCTTCGGTTGAAGAGGAAATTTTCTGTCCAGGTGCAGAGTTTTGGCGGTAGGCCATAGGCCGAAAGCTTATTAAGCAGCGCTGCGTGCCAGACCTGTTGACATGCTTTGTTTAGTGCGACATTTTGGGATTCACCGTGTAGTTTAATAGACTTGTTCCAAGAATTGGTGACAAAGGAAAGGAGGTCGGCGGTAGATTTGCGCTGACGGAATCCATACTTCCTGTCTTAGATTAGACTGTGTTTGTCAAGAAATTTTAGTAATTCGGTGTATACTTTTAAAGGAGATAAATAGGCCTGTTGTTACCAAGAAGCGCTTTGGATCCTTTCTTGGGGATTGGCTGTACTCTACCATTTTCCAGTTACTAGGGAATATGCCTCTATTGTAAGATGTCTGAAACAGACAAGTCAGAACAAGAGCAAGTTCTGGTGTTCAGTTTTGATGAACAATTTCTGGGATCTCGTCAAGGCCAGATGCTTTCCTGGTATCAAGAGAAGAAAGCTTCTTTCGCACCTTTTCAGATTTGAAAATTATATCCGCAATTTTATGCACGACATTGGGGACTGTTGATGGTTTAACATTTGGAGGTGGATTGAGAGTAGAATTGCCGGCGAACAACGATGCAAAAAGTTCAGCCTTGCCAACAATTTCATCCCCTATAACAAGAGGTGGGAAGGTGCTTTTACAGAAATTATTCCCAATAGATTTAGCAAGAGTTCAGAAGGGTTTGCTGCCGTTGAAGCTTGAGAGGACTTTGGTTGTGATGTGGTTATTAAACGAGTGTTTTGCCTCAGAATGAATGCGGACATAGAGGTTTCTCGCGTCGATGCTTGACGGTTTCCTTGACTGGGATTGTGTAGAAGCGTTTTATGAGCTTTGACCTTTTCAAGTCTGGCCTTGTCACATCTGTATGTAATTAGGGCCAAATCAGCCCATTAATAATACAAGCAACGCTGCCAAATTTGAAAACAATCGGTAAGGATATATATGAATTATTTTTTAAAAAATCGTTATTTTACAAAAAAAATTAACACCTTGTATATTGGAAACAATGCATTTTAGCACCTACGTTTATGGGAACTTTTTTTCATAATGATCTGGGAAGTCAACCCCTTAAATATTGCCCCATCTTTGTTAAACACACTATATATATATATATATATATATATATATATATATATATATATATATATATATATATATATATATATATATATATATATATTTATTGAAACGGGCTCCGAATGTGTATTTTAGGGTCACTATTTCGAGCTAATTTAAAGAATTTTCCTAAATCGAAATAACTCCATCTCCTCAATAGCAAATTTGTTTAAAAAAAATGCTATTGCCGATATACCTTCAGACTTCAATTTACTTAATTTTATTATTTGTTTTAAGATATAAACTAATCCACCTTTACATTATTTAACTCAAATCAAACTGACTTTTCAGGATAATTGAAAAACATGTAAGTCGATGTAAGAATCTAATTTGTCATATTTTGGAACACCGCTAGCAAACTTTGTTTCACGTAATAAATGTTAGAAAAAGTCTGGACGCAGAAAGTGCGTTATGGAAGTCAATTTTCATTAAATGTTAATAGCAAATATGTCTCTTACGTGCATGCAGGAAACAATTTGGTCTCGTTTCCTATCTGAGGCACCTTAGGTTGATAGTAAATTGCGTTATTGCATTTTGAAGCGTTTAATGAAAATTCGTTACTTAAGCGCACTTACTGCGTCTCCAGTTTTTTACAACCATGCATCATATTTCGATAAAAATGCAGAAATTCAGTAAGCACTGTTGAATAAAAATGTAGGTATCACCAACTACTTTTGGGCCACTCTGTGGTTGTCAAAATAATTTTATAAGATGCAGCTCAAAAACCCTAGAGGTAACGGATACATTTTTTCTCGTGTCTTGCATAATAACAATTATATTGAGCTTTACCGTATAAATGCGTCACCCTGTACATATGTAAACAGAAAGTAAGCCCGGATATGGATTCTAGGGGGCCTAGTTTGCTCACATTTCAAAAAATCTTTTTGGAATTCAAGTCGCGGTCTCCTCATTAAATAATTTTTTCTACGAAAATTAGCTAAAAATTATACACCGTTAAACCATAATTTTAACTAAAACTGCTTCCAAAACATCAGAGAACGTGTCTATTTGAAATATTTTTTTTATAAATATTTTATTAAAATGAAGGCCAATGATGGTTTAAGCTAAAACTTAAGGGTTTGCAGAACACTATTTACATAATCCGTATTTCTTTCAGGTTCTAAATGTTGCCAATTTTGACGTTTCAAATCGCGACCTTTTACGTTTTGAGGAATTGTGACTGACCCTGGATATCGGTTCTAGGGGGCCTAGTTCGCGCTCATTTGAAGAAATTTTTTCTAAATTTAAAAGTCGGGATCTCCTCGTCAGTGAATTTTTTTAAAGAAAATTCACTAACACAAGCACTTGTAAAGCCACGAAAAAAGTCTACGACTGTATTAAATATAAAATAAACTAAGTTAGGGCAAGAACAAACAACCAGATATGCTATTCAAATTGAATTAAGTCTTGAAACTTTCATCTCCTTTTTGTCTAATTATTTGTTATACAAAAACTCGCTAAAAAATTTATCGGAATAACAACAATCTGATTAGATAACGGTAAAGTAAAATGAACCTAAAAAAATATTGAAAAAAGTAAACTCACTAACTAGGATTCGAACTCATCATGCAGGGGTCAATTGAATTTGATTATGCGATGTACAGAGACTTAAGCCACTGAGCTATGCTAGACATGTGTCTACTAGCAGATATATCCCCTAATACAGTTGTTCAATGTTTTAAAATTTACACATGACTGTAAGGATGGATAAGTCGGTATCCAGAAGTTTATGTAAAAAAAGTCCGTGGCCGTATGATTGAATGGTCGAGGCCAAAAATGTAATTTAAAAAAAATTTACACAAAACCATTTCGATTTACAATAGATTTTTTGCTCATATTATAACGAAATCAAGGAAAATAGCGACTTAGACACATATCTAGGAGCTTGTTAGTCATTTCTTGTAGTATTTTTCACTCCCATTAGTACTCAATCAATTTTGACGTTTTAACTTTCTTGAATCAGATTTAATTAATTAAAAATTAATTTCCCTCTAACTTTTTTGTCTTTTAAGGTATACATCTGAATTTAAGGTACACAGAATACACTTTATGACAAAAACCACCTTACTCAATTTGGTTTCCCTTACTTTGTTATTTCCGGAGATATAATTTTTTTTCTAAAGAAAACACAAAATTTTCCAGGAAAACCCAGGCCTATTTTCCTGACTAACGAACTTATCCAAGCCACTTGCCAAAGGAAGGTATGTGCCAAATTTGATTAAAATCTGACCATTATTTTTTGAGTTAAAACAGATAAAAATTAAAACTGACCGTGGACATAGGTTCTGGGGGGCCTAGTTCGCGGTCATTTGAACAAATTTTGTCAAAATCCAAAAGTCGGGTTCTCCTCACTAGTGATTTTTTTTTTTGAAGAAAATTCACTAATAATGAATTTTCTCGAAACTTTTGGGGTATAGTGTATATTTGCAAAACATACTGATTAATATATATTTAGAAAAATATCCTTAATTTGTCAACAGTGTGAAATTTCTTGTCATTAACCACTGATTATAATTTTCCTCTATTTACGTTTCATTAGCAAATTTAGCTTCATTATGTCAAAGCTCTTGATTACTGAATATCACACCTGCTATATTTATTATCGTCATCCCCTATTCTATTTATAAGTATGGGCTTATTGATTGGAAACTCAACAGGTACAATATAGGAAGCAGAACGCATAACGAGCTTTCCTGGAAATTGCGTCGTTAAAACAACAGCTGTCAAGTGATTAGCCATTGTTAAACAAATGACAATACACGGGCGTCTTTTCGCACTGAGGGTGTCGTGAAGATGCTGTGTGTGTAGAAGCGCTGTACCTGGGCAAACATTTATGAATTATTCATGAGCTCTACAGCAATAATGCAAAATTAGAGCTTTAATATTATACAACTTTCTGCTTTTCAAATAAAAGTACCTCAGCGTTGAAAATATTTTGGAATATATTTTGTACGAAAATTATCCTAACTGAATATTGTTATTTTCCACCCAAACTGACTTTATGTTGAAGGAAATCCGTTAATAAGAAATTTTAAAATATGGTATATCACCTGCCTTACTGAATTTTCCTACGTTTTCGTTTTTTCTTTTTACTAAGATTCGTACTACTAAGTTTATATTTCTATATAAAGCCTCCTCTGTCAGTACAGTCATTGCAGGTGACTTGACGTATCACGTATATAAAAATAACCACATGACAAAATATTTATATTTTTCATGAATTTTCTTCAAAAAATTCACTAGTGAGGAGATCGCGACTTTTAAATTTCCAAAAAATTTCTTTAAATAAGCGGAAACTAGGACCCTAGAACCCATATCCGATGTAAGTTTCAATTTTATATGTTTATGCATATATATATATATATATATATATATATATATATATATATATATATATATATATATATATATATATATATATATAGGGTAGCGCATTGAAAACAAAACAGACCGATTTGCGTCAGGAGAAATTTGTTTTTCAAGTAACGCTGAAACACGTCAATTGTAATATTGACGGTGACATGTTTTGACACAAAACTCAACTTTGTCACATCAAACCCTTAAGGGTGGTGATAACAACCCTTATATTTTAAATAAGGAACATGGGTCTAGTGTTACATCATTTGAAAGCTCTTTCTTTTTCTTTTCTGAATTCAGCACACTAATTATTTTGGAAGTTCTATCAACTCGTTTAAAAATTATTCACAGTTGGATTTGCAAGAACGTATTTCATTCATTGTGATAAGAAATCCACTAATTAGTCAATTTTTCGTTAAAAAAACTAAAAAACAAAACCAAACGTTCAAAAATGTTTATTCAGTTAAGTAAGTGTTTAAATTGTTGACCACCAGCTTCCATACAAAAATACAAATTTTGTTCAAAACGAGCTCTGACATTATGGAGCATTTGTGGAGTTATTAGACGGCATTATTCAACAATGCGTCGTCGTAATGCTTCCAGAGACTGTTGCGTAAATTCTACTCTTTAAATGGCCCCATAGAAAGAAGTCTAAAAGAGTTAAATCCGGTTATCTATGGGGCCACTCAATAGCACCCCTACGCCCAATCCATTGTCCTGGAAACTCTCTGTTGAAAAACTCCCTAATGCGGAGGAGCTTTATCTTTTTGAAACATTAATTCATTCTCTTGATAGCGATCATCGTTTGCAACAATGTCAATTAGTAGAGGGTAAACGATATCTTCTAGTAACTCCAAATACGTTTCGCCACTCAAATTGCCATCAAGAAAAATTGGTCCGATTAAACGGTCTCCAAAAATGCCAGTCCAGACATTCAATTTCTGTGGAGTTTGAGTGTCGACTTCGTGAAAATTTCTTGAATTATTATCTGCCCAATAACGACAATTATGACGATTGACTGTAGAGTTTAATAAAGACGTACACTCGTTTGAAAAACAGATATTGAACAGAAAGTTCCCGTTATCAGCTATTCGTGCTGTCATAACTTCACAAAACTCCGGCCGCTGATCAAAATCATCTTCACTCAGTTGTTGTACAAGATGAATTTTATACGGGTGAAATTTATGATGCTTCAATATTGGCTGATTAGTTCTTCTTTTGATGTTTGAAACCGAAAATTCACGTTCAGGATCCCGTTTTTTGTTGGCTACTGAACCACTTTGTCGAAACTTTGAACTAACTCCAAAATATATTATCTGTTAACATGTCTCTTTAGATGTCGTTCATTAAACAAATTTGCAGTACGGTTGGCACAGTAATCGGTTTTGAAAAAAAAGAGTAATTATTTCCAATCTTTCGTCTACAGAATACACCATTGTGAAAATAATTTTCGGTAGTACTATCATGTACTACCAAGTATTTCTCTCATTCCGATAAGAAATGTTCTGATAGTCAATTTTTTGTTTACAATCCAACAAAACATTGACTATCAGCACATTTATTATCGGTATGAGTGAAATGTGGTTTTGCATCTTCAACTGCGAATAATTTTTAAACGAGTTGATAAAACTTGAAAAAAAATAATGCGCTGAATTCAGAAAAGAAAGTGCTTTTAAATTATGTAACACTCGACTCATGTTCCCTATTTAAAATATAAGGGTTGTTATCACCACACTTAAGGGGTTGATGTGCGAAAGTTGAGTTTTATGTCAAAACATGTCCCCCTCAATATTAAAATTGACGTGTTTCAGCGTTTCTCTGGATGTAGATCGATCTGTTTCGTTTTCAATGCGCCACCGTATATATATATATATATATATATATATATATATATATATATATATATATATATATATATATATATATATATATATATATATATATATCACACCGATGATTCACAAAATGATGCACCGATTTCAATCAAATTTGGTGAGTATTTTCATTTTCCAAATGGCTTGGATAATTTCTTTAGCCATGAAAATTGGCCCAGCTTTTCTGGGAATTTTTATGCTTCGTTTATAACAAAATCTATATCTGAAACTTAAAAGGAAAAATACTTATAGCCATTTAAAAACGATGAGTGCCACTGATGACCATAGATAACGCAGTGTGGATAAGAAAATCTAGTGTATATTACAGACAAGGATTAAGTCTGTTTAGCACAAGAAACTTAAGAAATGCCAGAAAAATTACTGACTTCTATTTTGCCCTGCCTCTTTTCGTTTTTGAGTGATTTAAAAAAAAATGTCGATTTTTTTTCTTAAATATATAAGTAGGCGTTGACCTGACATGTCTAAAACTTGCACATTATCAGGACACTTTTTACAGAGTAATCTTTTGTGTTATTCTTAACTTTGGATTGTCATGTGTTTTTGAGCTACAGGTATCCACGTTTGTTTTTATTATGGCAGCCATATTGGATTTTTTGCTCATGTGATAACCTATCAAAAGAGCTTTCCAATTAAGTACAACATGCTTGAAAAATATTGTAATTGCACTGACAATTTTGAGAAAAACCGTTTTGAGGCTAGTAGGCTACGAAATCCAATACCAGAAAACAAATGACAAAGACGAAGTGTTCAAAAAGCAGTAGGCCATGGAGTCTAACAACAGACTTCTACTTTTAACATAATTTTCCGTAATGAGTCACGATAAAAAAATATGAACTTTGAGCACACCCATGAATCGGCCCATTATTACAAATGATATTTTAGATTACAACATTATCCTAAAAAATTGTTATAATTTAATTAAATAGGTAAACCTAGTAAATAACTAACTTTACTAACAGAACTCAATAATAGGCAGATTAATGATTTACAAAGACGCTTTTCAAAATTGTTTGATTTTTAAACGCAAGTCAACTGAAAAACAACAGAAGAAAGGTTGCTATGGATATAACACTATCACGACAATTAAGAATCTTGTCATTCTTAATTATCTGAATAATTTGAGGTGTATTTAACACGTTGCTTAAAATTTTGTACTAAATAGTTTGCGTTCTGTTTATTTTAAATATGATTCAACAATATGTTCCATAATGAAGAATATTTTGAAATGTTGTAATTTTATATTCCTTCTAACCGAAATACTGAGGCAGCTGCAAATTCATATCAAAACAATTACCCAGAAAGACGACAACCAAACACCAAAATATTTCGCAGGATATTGACCAATCTACTGAACGACGGAAGCTTCCACGCAAATAAACTTTCAATGCCTAGAAATGAAGAAAGAAATAATGCCGTCTTACAGGTTTCAAATCAAAACCTTCCGCAATCTGTTCGGTTTTATGGTGAACAAATTGACGTTCCAAAAAGTACGGTATACCGTGTATTAAAACAAAGTCATTACCATCCATACAAACCTACAATCATACAAGGCTTAAATGTTGACGATTACCTAAGCGACTTCAATTCTGCAAATGGTATCAACGACAATGACAGCAAGATGAAAATTTTCATTTCAAAATAATATGGACAGATGAAACCAGGCTTACAAATTGAGATGTGTATAGTTGCCATAATAAGCATTATTGGGCAAATGAAAATCCCCATCTAAAGAAAGGCAGACGATTACAAGACAGATTTGGTATTGATGTTTGGTGCAGCTTATTAGGTAAAAAACTGTTGGTTTTATTTGTAGATTAGACAGTTAATTGAAAAAAAAATCAGGTTACTTCATTGTTGCTCCGTTCTTCTTTGAAAATAATTTAACTGGGGAAAGGAAGAGTTCATGATAATTTAGACAAGACTTGGTACCAATAAGCCAGCTCACAATGCTAGGATCGTCAAAGAATTTTTGTACCAAAATTTTAATAATCGTGTCATTTGTAACAATGGGCCATTTCATTGGTGTGCACGAAGTCCTGATATAATACCAATGGAATTTTATTTGTGGGGTACTTTGAAGAATGATGTGTATAAATTCGTTCCACCACAAAATATCAATGAATTGCGAAACAGAATCACGGAAGCTATAAATCATATTAACCAAAACACCCTCACCAGGGTTTGCAGGCATGTTTCAAAATAGTGTATGAAGTACATTGAGCAAAACGGTGGCCATATTGAAACATTTTCTATGTAGTGTACTTTTAAATTTCTATTCTATTATATGTTGAGTTCCGTTTATATTTGTGTTGTTTAGTGGAGTTTAAATTTCTATTTGTTATTGCTGGGTTTCGTTATTAAACTCTTTCACATAATATTACCTAGCATTATTACCTAACTAAGTATTGTAAATTAAATGACAATATTTTTTTATTGTGAATCATTACAGAAAATTATGTTAGAAGTAGAAGTCTATTGTTAGACTTCATGGCCTACTGCTTTTTGAATACGTTTTTTTGTCATTTGTCTTCTGGTATTGGATTTCATAGCCTACTATCCTAAAAACGGTTTTTCTCAAAATTGTCAGTGTAATTACAAGATTTATCAAGCCTGTTGTACATCGTTGGAAAGCTCTTTTGACAGGCTATCACACGAGCACAAAATCCAATATGACTGCCATAATAAAAACAAACGTTCATACCTGGAGCTCAAAAACAAATGACAATCCAAAGTTGAGAATAGCACAAAAATATTACTCTGTATAAAGTGTCGTAATAATGTGCAAGTCTTAAACATGCCAGATCAACGCCTACTTAAATATTGAAGAAAAAGAAATCGACAAATGTTGGTTTTTGAAAATAACTCGAAAACAAAAAAAGGCAGGGCAAAATACAAGTCATATTTAGAACGAGCATGAATTTCTACAAAACATTGCTAATTTAGCCGTCTCCCTATCTCTAATAATAACGGAGATAGCAATACATTCCCATTCAGTTTGGGACACATTATATATATATATATATATATATATATATATATATATATATATATATATATATATATATATATATATATATATATGAACATTAAAAAATTGAAACTGGCCCGGGATATGGGTGCTAGCGGGCCTAGTTTGCGCTCATTTGAATAATTTTTTTCAAAATTCAAAAGTCGGTTCTCCTCATTAGTAAATTTTGTTTTAAAAATCACTAAAAACACGAGCATAACATTAAAACAAAAGATAGTGCCTATGAAAAGCTTCTAAGCTCATCAAACATGTATACTCAACATGTGTCGCTTTAGAAGCGCCCGGTAAATAAAAGGGCTATTCACTGTGTAAAGACTAAATACGATGCACTCTATAAACGCAGAGATGAATAGTATTACTGCCTTTTGACAGATCTAATTGACACCGTTACCGTCCTTGACACAGACTGAAACAATGTAAGGTGATATTATGATAGCTTGAAAGGCATACGTGAGTACTAAGGAGTCTTAAGAAGACGCAGCGTAATAATGATGAAGAACAGAGTAGATTTCTCGCAGCGCGTGAGTGCACTTAACCTCTTTAAGCTTGGACTGACACATCAAGAATCAAGTCTTATGCTTTTACACCAGCCTACTTAAATTCGGTGCTAAGTAGTGATGCATGTAGTGGTTGAATGCTTTGAATAATTAAGTGACATCAGAAGCGCGACATCTTGACACTAGATGCACTTCAGATGTAGTTGTATCGAAAGCGGGAATGTTGGGTTTAAGATGAGGTTTTCATATCGCTAAGTGCTTGTCAAATGTTCGATATATTATGCTGAAGAAAAATTTTGATACGCATATCGGATATGCCATACGTCATACAAGTCTCTTCATAGTTAACTTAATTTTAGTCGTTGTTAGAGACAAAATAATAGAAAAGTCTGGACGCAGCAAGTGGTAGCAAATATTCGTAGAAAACTTTTTTTATGTTAGTGGGCTTTAGTGGATTTTCTGAAAAACAGAGTCACTAATGTAAAATCCCGACTTTTGAATTTTGAAAAAAATTATTTAAGTGAGCGCGAACTAGCCCCCTAGAACCCATATTCAGGGTCCGTTTAGTGACTTCACTTTTTATTAATTTTTCTTTAGTCTTTCACTTTACGTTATCGTTATCTGATCCTATTGTTCTTATTCTGATGATGAATTTTCTGGCAAGTTTATGTATAAAAAATAATTTAATAAAGAGCAGATGAAAACTATTTAGACCTAATTCAATTTGAATAGCAGATCTGGTTGTTTGTTCTTGCCCTAACTTAGTGAAACTGTCCCATATTTAATACAGTCGTAGACTTTTCCTGTGGCTACAAGTGTTTGCTTTTAGTGAATTTCCTTAAAAAAAATTACTAATGAGGAGATCGCGACAAATGAGCGCGAACTAGGCCTATATATATATATATATATATATATATATATATATATATATATATATATATATATATATATATATATATATATTTGAGTACCTTCATCTTGGATAAGTTCATTAACCAGCAAAATCGACCCAGTTTTTCCCGGAAAATTTTGCGTTTTCCCTTGGGAAAATGTTTATATCTTCGAATATAACAAAGTGAGTGCAAGCAAATTTGGTACAGTGAATTATATCATTAAAAGGTAATTATGTACCAAAATTTAGATCTGTAAGTTAAAAGACAAAAACTTATGGGCATTTAAAAAATAAAAATTGGAGTTGCCCTCAAAATTTCAACCTCGTGATTTGAAACGACAAAATTGGCAACATTTAGGCAAAAAACCTTAAACTATTACGGGTTATGTAATGTAAAGGAAATATCACGAGAAGAATGTATTACAAAACCTGAAGTCTCAGCTTCAACTGTCATCGTCTTTAATTTGACAAAATGTTTCCGAAAAATTGATCTCAAATAGGTCCTTTCTCTTTTGTTTTGGCAGTAGTTTTAGCTATAGAGTTTATCGTTTAATGGTATATAATTTTTAGCGAATTTTCGTAAAAGAATAATAAGGATTAATGTATCCGTTATTATACAAGATAGGAAAAAAAATTTACGCGTTAATTACAGGGTGTCTGGGGCTTTATCACAGGCTGGCCCATAAGTCTTGGTGATACAAATTTTCCTTTTTCATTTAATCGAATATATATATATATATATATATATATATATATATATATATATATATATATATATATATATATATATATATATATATATATATATATATATATATATATATATATATATATATATATTCTTGCATTTTTGCAATTTCGAAATATGATTCATGTTATATATATATATATATATATATATATATATATATATATATATATATATATATATATGGTGAAAACGGCTTATCACAATTTATAATATGTGCAAAAATTATGAAAAGTTGCAAAGGAATGGAAATGATTCTAAAACGATGAACGCTAGCCATTTTTTTTTACAATCATGCATTCGATGGAAAATAGTAAAATGCAATAATATAAGGGTTGTTCTATTTAAAAAAATTCAAACTAGTATCACTAACTACTGAGGGAACACCTTGTGATTGTCAAAACTATTTTGTAAGATGTAACTCGCCCTATAATTGACCTAAATATGCACTATGTAAAAACTGGAACCTGTGATGAGCACTAATAAGTACACTTGGGGAACCCAAATCACCACAACACATATTTCAGAGACCTTACAATCGTTTTGTTGACCACGTCAACATCTTCAGAGGAAGAAAATTTTGCCCAACATCCCGTGGACACGGGACCGACGGCTTTACCCCCCCCCCCCCAAAGGGCGGAATGTGCAGACATTCGACTTCCTCAAATACAACGGCAGAACCTCGGTTGATGTTAATGTTACAGTTTGTACTGAAAAAGTGAAAGGAGAACCCTGGGATCGAACCAAGTACCCATCGGTTCAGAGGCACACGTTATTGCCCCTGAACCACCTAGGCTCTTATTTTGGCTAAATAAGGTACATTGTTTCTACTATACGTAGGTTATACCAAATTTCATGCCTTTTATTTGAAAAAGGCACATTTGCCATTAAAATTATTATTTTTTAATGCACTACCATAACGCACTTGCCGCGTCCAGTCTTATTTTATGATATATTAATTAAATAAAAATTCCTTACCATATTACATTTGCTGCGTCTACTTTTTGCTTCAATAAGCATTAATGTGATTTGTGTTGTTATTTTTATAGTAATTTCGTTTTTCTCCTTTTCAATTTTATTATGTTTTATGATATTAAAATTAGTTTGTCTTCACCATGTAATTGTCTAGTTTTCACTCGATCCGTTTTGTAATAAATTACTTATAACATCACTAATACATTATTAAGAGGTCGGGTCAATTAGTCCGTGACTTTTTTTAATTTCCCGCCTCTTTACAGGAAGGCCAACACTGGTTCTGCCAACACTCCTGTCAAATTTTGAGCAAGCTACCTCAGTTAGTTTGTGTTAGATAGCCATTGAAGGCAGACAACCTCTTGAGTTATAACGAAAATGGAAAAAAATTAATTTCGTGTGTTCATCAAACATTGTTTTTTTGCGAAAAAAACACTACTTAAACCAACGCTAAGCTTGATAAATACTATGGGGACTCTGCAAAATCAATTTACATGGTAAAAAAGTGGTTTACTGAATTTCGTTCCGGCTGTACAAGCACAAATGACGCCGAACGTTCTGGACGCCCAGTCGAGGTCGCTACACCCGAAACAATTGAAAAAATTCACCACATGGTGTTGGCCGATCGGAGATTGAAAGTGCGGGAGATTGTGGCAGCCATAGGCATACCACAGGGCTCAGTGGTTTCGATTTTGCATGATCACTTGAGTATGAGAAAGCTATCAGCAAGATGGGTGCCGCGTTTGCTCACAATCTACAACAAACGCAATCGTGTAACAACTTCCAAGCAGTGTTTGGCGCCATTTCGTAACCGTGGACAAAACATGGATTCACCACAAAACACCAGAGACCAAGCAGCAGTCAGAACAGTGGGTTTCTCCGTACGAATCGGCACCGAAGAAGTCCAAGGTGGGTTTGTCAGCCAATAAAGTCATGGCTACTGTCTTTTGGGATGCGCGCGGTATAATCCACATTGATTACCTTCAAAAGGAAAGAACAATGGATGGCGAATTTTATACTAACTTATGGGACCGATTCACTGACGGTTTGAAGAAAAACGACCACATTTGGCCAAGAGAAAAGTTATTTTCCACCAAGACAATGCAAGGGTACACACATGTGTAGTCTCCATGGCGAAATTGCATAAATCTGGCTACCAGTTGCTCTCTCATCCGCCCTATTCTCCGGAGTTAGCCCGGAGTTACTATTTTTTGTTTCCAAACTTAAAGAAATGTCTCGGCGGAAAGAGATTTGACTCTAATGATGAAATCATCTCACAAACAAATACCTGTTTTGAGGACCTCGACAAATCTTATTTTTTGGAAGAGATAAAAATTGGAGAAACGTTGGAGGAAGTGTATAGAGCTCAAAGGAGACTATGTTGAGAAATAAAATGATTTTTTTTGGTCAAAAAACCTGTGTTTAATTTAAAAAGTCACCGACTTATTGACTCGCCCTCGTATATCATTTTATGTGTATAATTTAGGAATTACAATATTTGTTAGGCATTTCAGAATCATGATCTAATTTAGACGATTTTCTACCAAAACTGGTACTTTAATCAACCCATCTTCGAACTTGTGTGTGAACTTTAGTAACCCACAATCATTCTGCATCATTGGAGCTGAACAATTTACCAAGTACAATTATCGTCGATAAATAGATTATGATAGAGGCCCCTGATTTTAGTAGTTGTTTGTTCTGCAACTGTTGTTATAGTTGGAATTCCAAGTATAAACTTCACACTGTTATCGGTAGCTGTTCAGCATGCCAGCGCTTTATGGTAGGAGATTTGTACTCAGCAGCACCAGAATGTACAACGACATGGATTAGTTCGGCAAATGGAATACCAAGCAAACATATTTTGCATTGACACATTGACAGATAGTTATTGAAAAAAGTCCGGTCACAGCCAGTGCGTTATGGTAGTGAATTTTTATAGAACTGATCTGGCGACAGGCTGTTTTTTAGTTAAATTTTTATAACTGTTCTTTAACCGACTTTAAAAAAAGAGGAGGTTCTTAATTCGATTGTATTTTCTTTATGTGTGTTACCCCAAAACTTTTTCCTAGGTGAACCGATTTTGATAATTCTTTTTTTATTTGAAAGCCGATACTTCTCGTGTGGTCCCATATAACCCAAGAGCTGACGCCAGCGCCACCTACGATCTGCATATGACATATCTACGTTAGCCTGCTAAACGTAGCCACCGGTGGCCGCGCAGTCATTCGTTTTTTAAAAAGTTTAAAAATTCTCTCATCCAATAGAATCCAATTTAGGTATGTAACAAAATTTCTGGACGCAGAAAGTGCGTTATGGTAATGAATTTTCATAAAAATGTTTTTAATGGGAAATATGTGTTTTTTTTTAGAAAACAAGCATCAAATTTGATTACCAGTATAACATATATAGTAAAAACAATGTGCCACGTTTCATCAAAATAACTTTATTGTTTGAAAACGTACAAAAATTTCCGAAAGTTAAAGTGTAACCGAAAAAATCAGTCTCTTGGTCAATCTTATAGGTTAATAGCAACTTGAGCTTTAATCAAAATTCGCTACCATGACGCACTTGCTGCGTCCAGAATTTGTTTACTTACAAACATGCATTACATTTCGATGAAAAATGCAAAAACATAAGGCGTTTTCGACTAAAAAAAGATATTTGTATCACCAACGACTTATGGGCAACCCTGTGGTTGTAGAAATATTTTTTTAAGATGTAGCTCAAGACACCCTATAACTAATGTATACAATTTTTTTCATATCTTGTAGAATAACGGATATATTGAGCTTTATGGATTTTTTACGAAAATTCGACAAAAGTTATATACCATTAAACGATAAACTCTATAGCTAAGACTACTGCCAAGCAAGAATTTTCTGGAAACATTTTAGTAAAATGAATGACAAAGACTTCAGGGTTTGTAAAAAATTCTTCTTGACAAATTTTCTTTTCATAGCCCGTATTAGATTCAAGTTATTTGCCTAAATGTTGCGAATTTTGACGTTTTAAATTGTCACTTTGACGTTTTGAGGAAAACCCTAATTTATTTTTCTTTAAATGCTCATAACTTTTTTGTCTTTTGACCTACAGCGCTAAGTTTTGGTACGTAATTTACCTATAGCGATATAAAACGACGTACCATTTGGCCGCCCTTACTTTGTTCTTTCCGGAGATATGAATTTTTTCTAAAGGAAACACAAAATTTTCCGGGAAAACCTCGGCCGATTTTCCTCGCTAACGAACTTATTCAAGCCACTTACAAAAGGAAGGTAGTCACCAAATTTTGTCAAAATTGGCTTATTATTTTTTGAGTTATCGGTGTGATATATATATATATATATATATATATATATATATATATATATATATATATGTATATATATATATATATATATATATATATATATATATATATATATATATATATATATATATATATATATATATATATATATATATAAAACAACAACAAAATTCAAAAGTCAGGATCTCCTAAATAGTGATTTTTTTTTAAGAAACTTCACTGAAAACTTGATAGAAGAGCAGGGGTACGTAACTTCGTCAAACCAAATTTATTGTTTTGGAGATACATTTTTTTCGAGGATGTTTTTTATTTGAAATAATTTTAATGAAAATTCGCCTCTCTAACGCACTTTCTGCGTCCAGACTTTGTTTAAAAGTCCCCACTATAACGAAATATTACTCCGCCTTTAATTCTTTTTTCAAATCAAATTATGAGTTGAACAACTAAAATATTAGAAAATAAGCGGATGGCCAGAGCAGCATCAGTCAAAAAATGACCTCACACACAAACACACACACAATTTTTTTCTCTAAAAATTACAAGATAAACGCTGCGTTGGGTGTAAGGAAATGTCTGTCTCTTTTATTACATACTATCTTGCAATCAGAGTATTTGACCTAGAAATGCTTTAGAAATTTACAAAAAGGATTATGAACTTTCCTACTTGAGGTAAAGAAAATTAGCTGAACTATTAGCATCCCGATCACGAAATCTCTGAACAAACTACATTTCCAGTTCCTTTTCCCTCGTTTATTTTTGATCCTTTATCAGCTATCAAGATGTAGATTAAAACGTTCACAACAGACGCCGATGGCGTATGTGGGTGGATGAATACAATGTTAGAGCTGCAAGAAAAAAACCTTTAAAGATATCAAAGAGTGCCTGGAATCGGTCAGTAGGTTATATGAAATCTGAAGATAAACTTTATATAAGAATGGTGCGGCTGACATTTGACAACGGATACAGAGCAAAGTTAAGTTTAGTCGATTAAAGTGCATGTCAGCGTCTTACGCCGAATTAAATCAACCAACTGATAAATCCTTTCATTCTCTTGTGTGTTTTATTCTCTTGTATTCGGTTAAAATACAAGCAGATTACGTTTCAGATTTTCGCTGTCTTTTACAATGCTTGACCGTTGTTTATCATCTTGATGAATGATCAATAACAGATACGATCTAGATGATTGAGTCAATAAAGAAAATTATCTGGATGAATGCAACGCATTTTCAACATTACCGGCTGTTGACTAGAAACTTTTCCATTGAAAAAAAATACAATAGACAAATAATAAACCTCCGCCTATGACAGTGGTTTGCTTCCCATACGTATGACCAGGGTAAAAATTATGGGACACAGCAAGTGCGTTATGGTAGTGAATTATCATAAAACTATTTTTTAATAGCAATAATGTGTGTTTTTTTAAGAGAGCAGGCATCAAATTTGGTTACCAGTATAACCTATATAGTAAAAACAATGCGCCATGTTTCATCAAAATAACTTTAGTGTTTGAAAATGTACAAAAATTTCCGAAAGTAAACTTAAAGTGTTTCCGAAAAAATTCTTTTTTTGGTCAACCTTATAGGTTAATAGCAAATTGAGCTATTCAAATATTAAGCATTTGATCAAAATTCGCTACCAGAACGCACTTACTGCGTCCAGAATTTTTGTTCTTACAAACATGCATTATATTTCGATGGAAAATGCAATAACATAAGGCGTGTTTGATTAAAAAAAAAAGAAAATTTGTATCACCAACGACTTATGGGCCACCCTGTGATTGTAGAAATAATTTTTTAAGATGTAGCTCAAGACACCCTATAATTAATATATACATTTTTTTTTCATATCTGGTATAATAACAGATATATTGAGCTGTATTGATTTTTTTTACGAAAATTCTACAAAAATTATATACTATTAACGATAAACTCTATAGCTAAGGCTACTGCCAAGCATCAGAGAAAGGGTCTATTTGAAATGAATTTTCTGGAAACATTTTATTAAAATGAAGGACAATGACGGTTGAAACTAAGACTTCAGGGTTTGTAATACATTCTTCTTGAGACACTTTATTTCCATAGCCCGTATTAGATTCAAGTTCTTTTCCTAAATGTTGCCAATTTTGACGTTTAAATAGCAACTTTGACGTTTTGTGAAAAACCTCAATTTATTTTTGTTTAAATGCCTATAACTTTTTTGTCCTTTGACCTACAGAGCTAAATTTTGGTATGTAACTTGCCTATAATGATAAAAAACCCGCGTATTTGGTTGCCCTTACTTTGTTAATTTTGGAGATATAAATTTTTTTCGAAAGAAAACACAAAATTTTCCGGGAAAACCTCGTCGGATTTTCCTGGATAACGAACTTGTCCAAGCCACTTGCAAAAGGAAGGTACTCACAAATTTTGACGTTTAACATCGCGATTTTGACGTTTTGAGGAGAACCTAAATTTATTTTTTTTGAATGTCGGTAACTTTTTTGTCCTTTAAGCTACAGAGCTAAATTTTGGCAGGTGACTTGCCTCTAATTATATAAACCTGCGTATTAAATTTGGTTGCCCTTGCTTTGTTAATTTTGGAGATATAAATTTTTTTCGATTTTTTTCGAAAGGAAACACAAAATTTTCCGGGAAAACCTTGGCGGATTTTCCTGGCGAACGAACTTATCCAAGCCACTTGCAAATGGAAGGTATGTGCCAAATTTTATCAAAATCGGTTTATTATTTCTAATGTTATAGGTGTGACACATAAATATATATATATATATATATATATATATATATATATATATATATATATATATATATATATATATATATATATATATATATATATATATATCTAAACATATAAAGTCTGAAACTGACCTCGGATTTGGGTTCCGGGGGTCCTAAATAGCGCTCATTTCAAGAAATTTTTTTCAAAATTCGAAAGTCGGGATCTCCTCATTAGTGAATTTTTTTAAGAAAATTCACTAAAATACAATAGACAAAAAATAAACCTCCGCCTATGACAGTGATTTGCTTCCCATACGTATGACCAGGGTAAAAATTATGGGACGCAGCAAGTGCGTTATGGTAGTGAATTTTCATAAAAATATTTTTAATAGCAAATATGTGTGTTTCTTTTTTCAGAAAGCAGGCATCAAATTTGATTACAAGTATAACATATATAGTAAAAACAATCTGGCATGTTTTATCAAAATAACTTTATTGTTTGAAAACGTACAAAAATTTCCGAAAGTAAACTTAAAGTGTAATCGAAAAAATCCGTTTCTTGGTCAACCTTATAGGTTACTACCAAATTAAGCTATTCAAATTTGAAGCATTTAATAAAAATTCGCAACCATAACGCACTAGCTGCGTCTAGAATTTCTTTACTCACAAACATGCATTATATTTCGATGGGAAATGCACAAATGCAATAACATAAGGCGTGTTGTGGAAATATTTTTTAAGATGTTCAAGAGACCCTATAATTAACGTATACAATTTTTTTTCGTATCTTGCATAATAACGGATATATTGAGCTTTAAAGATTTTCGACAAAAATGATATACCATTAACCGATAAATTATATAGTCAACACTATTGCCGAAGCATCAGAGAAAGGGTCTATTTGAAATGAATTTTCTGGAAATACTTTAGTAAAATGAAGGACAATGACGATTGAAGCTAAGACTTCAGGCTTTGTAGAATATCCTTCTTGAGACATTTTCCTTCCACAGCTCATATAAGTTTCAGGTTCATTGCCTAAATATTACCAATTTTGACGTTTTAATTCGAGACTTTGACGTTTTAAAGAAAACCCAATTTTTTTTTAATGCCTGTAACTTTTTTATCCTTCTACCTGTAGAGCTAAAGTTTGGTAGGTAGCTTACCAATAACGATATAAACCGGCGTACTAAATTTGGTTGCCCTTACTTGGTTAATTCCTTAGATATGATTTAAAAGAAAACACAAAATTTTCCGGGAAAACCTCGGCGTATTTTCCTGTGGCTAACAAACTTATCCAAGCTACTTCCAAAAGCAAGGTACTCACCAAGTTTTATCAAAATCGGTCCACTATTTTTTTAGTTATAGGTGTGACACATAAATAAATATTATATATATATATATATATATATATATATATATATATATATATATATATATATATATATATATATATATATATATATATATATATATAAACATATAAAGTCTGAAACCGGCCTCGGATTTGGGTTTCAGCGGTCCTAAATAGCGCTCATTTAAAGACATTTTTGCCAAATTCAACAGTCGGGATCTCTTTATTAGTGAATTTTATTTAAGAAAATTAACTAAAAGACTAGACGCAGCCAATGCGTTATGGTAGTGAATTTAAAAAAAAATGTTTTAATAGCAAATACGTGTATGTTTTTTTAAAAGCAGGCATAAAATGTGGTTACTACCAGTATAACCTATATAGTAGAAACAATGTGCCATGTTTCATAAAAATAACTTTATTGTTTGAAAATGTACAAAAATTTCCGAAAGTGAACTTAAAGTGTTCCCGAAAAAACTCGTTTCTTGGTTAACCTTATAGGTTAATACCAAATTTAGCTATTCAAATTTGAAGCATTTAATAAAAATTAGCTACTATAACGCACTGGCTGCGTCCCAAAATGCTTTTCTTACAAACATGCATTATATTTCGATGGAAAACGTAACAATGCAATAACATAAGGCGTGTTCGATTAAAAAAAAAGGAAAATTTGTATCACGAACGACTTATGGGCCACACTGTGATTGTACAAATATTTTTATTCAGATGTAGCTTAAGACACCCTATAATTAATGTATAAAATTGTTTTTTCGTCTCTTGTATAATAACGGATGTATTGAGCTTTATTAATGTTTTACGAAAATTCGACAAAAATTACTTATACCATTGAGCGGTAAACTCTATAGCTAAGACTAATGCTAGAGCATCAGAGAAAGGGTCTATTTGAAATGAATTTTCTGACAACATTTTAGTAAAATGAATGATAGTGACGATTGAAGCTAAGACTTAGGCTTTGTAAAACATGCTTCTTGAGACATTTTCTTTCCATAGCTCGTATTAGTCTCAGGTTCTTTGCCTAAATGTTGCCAATTTTGACGTTTTAAACCCCGACTTTGACGTTTTTAGGAAAACCGCAATTGATTTATCTTTAAATGCCTGTAATTTTTTTAACCTAGAGAGCTAAATTTTTGTAGGTGATTTACCTATAATGATGTAAACCTATTTAATTTGGTGGCCCCTTTTTTTTTATTTTCGGAGATATGAAACACAAAATTTTCCGGGAAAACCTGGGCCGATTTTATCTATATAAAGATATAAAAATTGAAAGTAAGACTGGATATGTGTTCTAAGGGGCCTAATTAGCACTCATTTAATTTTTTTTCAAAATTCAAAAGTCGGGATCTTTTCATTAGTTATTTTTTTAAAGAAAATTCACAAAAATTCCACATTTTCTTTATGAAAATTCTCTCAAAATTATTTATGAAAATGCCCTTATCTCTAAAAGTATTTATAAAAATGCTCTATCATAACGCACTGGCCACGACCGAACTTTAACCTATTTTTAGTGAATTTTGTTAAAAAAAATTCACTAATGGGGAGATCCCGACTTTTGAATTTTGAAAAAATATCTCCAAATGAGCGCTATTTAGGACCCCTGGAACCCAAATCCGAGGTCTGTTTCAGACTTATATATATATATATATATATATATATATATATATATATATATATATATATATATATATATATATATATATATATATATATATATATATATATATATATATATATATATATATACATATGTCACACCTATAACTAAAAAAAATGGACCGATTTTGATAAAACTTGGTGAGTACCTTCCTTTCGCAAGTGGCTTGGACAAGTTCGTTAGCTACGAAAATCCGCTGGAAAATTTTGTGTTTTCTTTAAAAAAAATCGAAAAAAAATTATATATCCGAAATTAACAAAGTAAGGACAACCAAATTTGACACGCGCGTTTATATCATTATAGGTAAGTCAGCCACCAAAATTTAGCTTTTTAGGTTAAAGAACAAAAAAGTTACAGACATTTAAAGAAACATAAATTTGGGTTTTATCAAAACGTCAAATGTCGCGATTTTAAACGTCAAAATTGGTAATATTTAGGCAATGAACCTGAAACTAATATGAGCTATGGAAGGAAAATGTTACAAGAACAATGTTTTACAAAGCCTGAAGTCTTAGTTTCAATCATCATTGTCCTTCATTTTATTAAAATAGTCCCAGAAAATTCATTTCAAATAGACCCTTTCTCTGATGCTTTGGCAGCAGTCTTAGCTATAGAGTTTATCGTTTAGTGGTGTATATTTTTTGTCGAATTTTCGTGAAAAAAAGTTAAATATATGCGTCATTATGCAAGATACGAAAAAAAATTGTCTACATTAATTATAGGGTGTATTGAGCTACATCTTAAAAAATATTTCTACAATTACAGGATGGCCCATAAGTCGTTGTTGATTTAAATTTCCTTTTTTAGTGAATTTTCTTTAAAAAATTTACTAATGGGGAGATCCGTGTTTATATATATATATATATAATATATATATATATATATATATATATATATATCTATATATACATATATATATATATATATATATATATATATATATATATATATATATATATATATATATATATATATATATATATATATATATATATATATATACAAATTTGTTGAGTACCTTCCCTTTGAAAGTGGCTTGGATAAGTTCGTTAGACAGGAAAATCTAACCAGGTTTTTCCGGAGAATTTTGTGATTTCTTTCTCAAAAAATTCATATTTCCGGAAATAATAAAGTGAGGGCAACCAAATTTGGCAATGTTTAGGCAAAGAACGTGAAACAAATACGGATTGTGAAAAGAAAATGTTGCAAGAAGAGTGTTCTGCGAACCCTTAAGTTTCAGATTGCACGTCATTGCCCTTCATTTTACTAAAATATTTACAGAAAATTCATTTCAAATAGACCCTTTCTCTGATTCTTTGGCTGTCGGTTTAATTAAGTTGATGCTTTCGCTGTATGTTTAGTTAATGTTTATGATTTAACGGTCTATAATTTTTAGTTAAATTTCGTAGAACAAATTCGTTACTGCATTTTAGCATTTTGTATCGAAATATGATGCATGTTTGTAAGAAAAAATCATGAGGCACTAAGTGCGTTTTGGTAGCAAATTTTCATTAAATCCTCCAAATTTCAATAACTCAATTTGCTATTAACGTAAGTTTTGTTGGTTAGGAAACCAACATTTAACTTTATTTTCGGAAAATTTTTGTCTAAACGCAGCAAGGGCATTTTGGTTGCGAATTTTCATTAAATGTTTCAAATTTCAATAAATCAATTTGCTATTAACCTAAGGTTCATTGGCTAGGAGACCAGTTTTCTCAGAAACATTTAAAGTTTATTTTCGTACATTTTCAAATAATTATTTTGATAAAATATGGTACATTGTTCCTACTATATAGGTTATACCGGTAACCACATTGATGCCTGCACGCATTAGAGCGATATATTTGTAATTAAAAACATTTTTATGAAAATTGACTTCCATAACGCACTTGCTGCGCCCAGAGTTTTTTACATATATTGCCCTTCCTACCTGATTTAGAAACATCTGCACATACACCAGTGTGTTCAGATTTTACGTCTTATCTAGGAAACAAACAAACTCAACGATTTACAGCACCAACGTGAGATATAAATCTTTACCGGTAAAAACCGCAATTCAAACATAAGAAATAATTCTGTGTTAGGACTTTATCTACGTCACAGAGTAAAAACTTTATTGTTCTACCGATCAACCACCACTAATGTCTCCATGTGTGTGGGCTTTCAAAGCTTTACAACGGGAATGAAACAATTGCAGCCAATTCTGCAGATTTTACAAGAAAAACAAATAAGAGTTGCATCAGCTATTATAAGGGTATTATCACTGGGAACGAACACAGAAATACTGGTAGAGAAAAATGTAATGTTAGCCATTTTTTGATTAATGATCTCATGAAAAATGATTCGAGAGAACGAAACGCTCTTTAATACCATAGATTGCTAAACCCTTGTGTAAAAGTGAAACACGGTAGGAGCAAGAAAAACTTGTTTGTCAAGAGACCTGTCTATACCGTCTCGATCGATTACAAAATATAGGATGCCACAATTTTACAGAAAAAAAAAGTCCGGACGCAGCAAGTGCGTTATGGTAGTAAATTTTAATAGAAATGATCTAAACTACACACACACCTATATATATATATATATATATATATATATATATATATATATATATATATATATATATATATATATATATATATATATATATATATATATATATATATATATATATATATATATATATATATATATATATATACAGGGTGATTCTATGGAGAAAAATAAGGGGTATCTTTTTTATTATGTTTTTCTTAAAACCCCTTCTCCTCCAAGTTACAGCCCTTTGAAATTTTGACAAAAAAAAGTTTTCATTAAATTTCTCCGTTATGGAATAATTTAAGAAAACAAAATTTTGCAGATGCATAAAGCTAACAAAATGACAGTTTGAAAAGGCTTTTATAACCCTATAATGTTATCACAAGAGGGTGAAAAAACCTACCCTTACAATATTTTTTATCAGTACTTTTTATTGTGTATACCATTTTCTATTAGAAGAAATGATTCAAAAAGAAGGATTCATTTAGCAACTTTTTTATATCTTGACATTTTCTCATAAAATTGTTAGTTTCATCACAAAAACATCAAATAACTCTGTAAATTCATGTGACATCGATCTGAGTAATATTTTATTTTTTTGTGATGAAACTTACAATTTTATGAGAAAATGTCAAGACATAAAAAAGTTTCTAAATGATCCCTTCTTTCTAAATCATTTTTTTTTAATAGAAAACGGTACACAAAAAAAAAGTACTGATAAAAAATAATGTAAGGGTAGTTTTTTTTCACCCTTTTGTGATAACATTATAGGGTTATAAAATCCTTTTTAAACTGTCATTTTGTTAGCCTTATGCATCTGCAAAATTTCGTTTTTAGTGAATTTTCTTAAAAAAAATTCACTAATGATGAGATCCCGACTTTTGAATTTTGAAAAAATTTCTTCAAATGAGCGCTAATTAGGCCCCCTAGAAAACATATCCGGGGTCAGTTTCAATTTTTATATGTTTATATATATATATATATATATATATATATATATATATATATATATATATATATATATATATATATATATATATATATATATATATATATATATATATATATATATATATATATATATATGTATCACACCGATAACTCAAAAAATAATGGGCCGATTTTGATTAAATTTGGTGAATACCTTCCTTTTGCAAATGGCTTGGATAAGTTCGTTAGCCAGGAAAATCGGCCGCGGTTTTCCCGGAAAATTTCCCGGAATTAACAAAGTAAGGGCAACCAAATTTATTACACGGATTTACATCCTTATAGGTAAGCTACCTACTAAAATTTAGCTCTGTAGGTCAAAAGGCAAAAAAGTTATAGGCATTTAAAAAAATGGGATTTTTCTCAAAACATCAAAGTTTCGATTTAAAATGTCAAAATCGGCAACATCTAGGCAAATAACTTGAAATTAATACGGGAAATAAAATGTCTCAAGAAGAATGTTTTACAAACCCTGAAGTCTTGGTTTCAACCGCCATTGTCCTTCATTTTAATAAAATGTTTCCAGAAAATTCATTTAAAATAGACCGCTTCTCTGATGCTTGGCAGTAGCCTTAGCAATAGAGTTTATCGTTTAATGGTATATAATTTTTGTAGAATTTTCGTAAAAAATCAATAAAGCTCAATATATATGTTATTATACAAAATATGAAAAAAAGTTGTATATATTAACTATAGGGTGTCTTAAGCTACATTTTAATAAATTATCTCTACAATCACAGGATGGCCCATAAGTCATTGGTGATACAAATTTTCTTTTTTTTTTTAATCAAACACGCCTTATGTTCTTGCATTTTTGCATTTTCCATCGAAATATAATGCATGTTTGTGAGAAAAGAAATTCTGGACGCAGTAAGTGCGTTATGGTAGCGAATTTTGATCAAATGCTTAATATTTGAATAGCTCAATTTGCTATTAACTATAATGTTGACCAAGAAACGAGTTTCTTCGGGCGCACTTTAAGTTTACTTTCGGAAATTTTTGTACATTTTCAAATAATAAAGTTAATTTGATGAAACATGGCACATTGTTTTTATTTACTATATAGGTTATACTGGTAACCAAATTTGATGCCTGCGTTCTTGAAAAAAAAACACATATTTTCTATAAAAAAATATTTTTATGAAAATTCACTACCATAACGCACTTGCTGCGTCCAGAGTTTTTTAATTTGTTCCATAACGGAGACATTTAATGAAAACTTTTTTTTTGCCAAAATTTCAAAGGGCTGTAACTTAGAGGAGAAGGGGTTTCAAGAAAAACTTTATAGAAAAGACACCCCTTTTTTTTCGCCAAAGAATCACCATGTGACATTTTTCGCATCAATTCAGAAACACCCTGTATATATATATATATATATATATATATATATATATATATATATATATATATATATATATATATATATATATATATATATATATATATATATATATATATATATATATATAGGGTGTTACTAAATATCATGCACAAACGGAGGGTGTTAATTATTTGGCTTATTTCATGACTAAAAGTTCATATGAACATAGGCCCGCAAACGCTTCGTTACTGATCCACAGAGTATTCAAATTTTAAGAGTTTTTTAGCTTTTTCTTTATAGCTCTTACAGTTTTTAAGATATTTAGCTTAAATTTATAACTTAGGTTATGCTGTTAGGTTTATGTCATTGGACATGTCAAATGAATGTGAGAATGTACATGGGTCATTTTCTTCAAGGATCGTGCCCCATTTTCTCCCCCTGATCTTTTTTGCGGTGCCCCTTTGAAATACACAGTGAATTTTCCGGTTCGTTTACAAGCTTTTTGGTCTCTTGTAGTTTTTTCGTAGCTGCCACTGTTATCGTGAAAAACATTAAAAACGATGTTCTTTAATTCGCTGAGATTAATTTTCTTAAGAAAAATAAAGCTGGGATAACAGTTTTTGTAGCATTGATTTTATTACATTAAGAAGAACTTGAATGATAAATATAACAAAACAAAGTTACAAAAGCTGCTAAAAGTGACCTCCTCCAACCCTTACACATGCCTCCGCTCTTCTTCTCATTGATTCCCGTACTCTTTGTAACACTCCCGGAGTATTTCTAACGATTTCAAATGCATCTAATATTCTATTTCGTAACTCTTCAACGGTTTCAGTGGTGTTTTATACACTAGTGACTTGAGATGCCCCCATAGGAAAAAATCTATAATATTTAAATCAGGGAACCTAGGGAGTCATGGCTGAGGTCCTTCCTGTTGCCTGTATGAGTCACCCGTAAGTCGACCAGTTAAAAATAAAGGACCAATTAAATGATCCCCAATTATACCACTCCATACATTTAATGAAAATTGCTCTTGAGAATGTGTTTGCATAATTTCATATTCATTTTCTTCCGCCCATATGCGGTTGTTATGAAAATTAGTAATAGAGTTCCTTGATACATTAGTTTCGTTGGTGCAAAAGATTTTACAAACAAAATTGGGGTTTACTGGTAGCCTATTAAGGTACCAATTACAGAAATTAATCCTTAAAGGGAAATCTCTGGGAAGGAGTGCCTGTACCCTTTTGAATGTGGTAATGGTATAAAAACGAATTACGCAGTATACGCCAAACAACTTGAAGGCTAATATTTAAATGTTCAGAAATTTTTCTGATACTTGGGTCTGGGTGTTCTCCACTTTTATTAAGAACAGCTTCTTTGTTCCTTGGTGTTATAACAGTACGTAGTCTACCTGCACCATTGGCACTCTTCTCAAACGTTCCAGTTTCCAAAAGAGGCCTATAAATATTTGAGAATATTAGATGATCAGGTCTCACTCTATTGGGATAGCCCTCCATGTACAGCCGTCTGGCTCCTCTTGCTTTTTCATTCGCAAGGCTATAGATGAAATGCATCTCAGCCATTTCGGAATCCGGAAAGTTTGCCATTTTTACGATAACGAGTATTTAAAACATTTTTACACCCGACAGTTTACAACTTAAACCAATAATTTCTATACGCGTAAACACAACTTATGGTTTCAAAACAGAACTGTCAAAATTACTACACACAAGGGGCTATGAAAATAAAGCCGGAACCTACAAGATAAGTTAAAAAGTTTAAATTTCGTGTAGCGAATTAAAGAAAATTGTTTTTAATTTGTTTTCTCGATAACGGTGGTAGCTACAAAAAACTACAGGAGACCGAAAACTTTGCAAACGAAATGGAAAATGTATTCTGTATTTTATAATCTACCAGAGCCGCACCTCAAAAAAGATCAGGAAGATAAAATGGGGCACGACCCCTGAAAAAACAGCCCCCTGTACATTCCTACATTCATTTGGCATGTACAATGATAGTTATCCTACAGCATAACCTACGTTTCAAATTTTAGCTGAATATCTTAAAAACTGCAGGAGTTATAAAGAAAAGACTATAAAACCTTGAAATTTCAACACCCCGTAGATGAGTAACGAAGCGTTTACGGGCCTATGTTTATATGAACGTTTAGTCATGAAATAAGCCAAAAAATTACTATTTCCCGTTTGTACATGCTATTTTGGAACACCTGTATATATATTATTACTATTATTATTATTATTATTATTATTATTATTATTATTATTATTATTATTATTATTATTATTATTATTATTATTATTATTATTATTATTATTATTATTATTATTATTATTATTATTATTATTATTATTATTATATAAAAACAGTGAATTATACGAGGCACTTGATGATAAACTGCGATAATGTGGAGTAAAGGATCATTAAGTGTGGAACTGCGAAAGTGAAGTATATCAGTGTAATTAGCATTCGATTTTTAACTGCCGTAATATAAGTTGGCAGGGTAATGAGTAAGAACAATAGCAAAGAGCAGCAATAGATGGATATTAATTAACAATGGCAGTCAAAATAGAAGAAAATTTTCTACACAAAGGGCTATCCAAAATAAAATCGATATTAATTAATTGGCCCAATAAAATGGTGGCAGTAATAAAATCCAAATAAGTTATCCAATGGCGAATAATCGAAATCTCAATAAAGAATCAATTAGAGACATTAAGCAGTAAGTCGATTTTGTGAATATTGTAATTATAAATGTGCAGATTTTTTTATGTTGTGTTTACTTTTAATGTCTTCTGTTACATTGATGACTTTAGAGTATATTTAGAACATTAAGGGGGGTATGCTGATAAAGGCCGAATTAGTATAGTTTATTTAATTCATTGTTAAAATTAGGTTTTAATTTGTGTGATTTATTGAATACGATCAATAATTTATTTTTGATATAGCTATGTTTACCAAAAGAATTTAAATAATCAGAAAAAAAGCATTAGAGATTTTATTTATATAGTTTGATTAATTGGACCCATAAAAAATTATCACTAAATAAGTCTATATATAAACAATTATCAATTAAAAACATAAAATCAATAAAAACTCAATTGAAAATGTTTTAACGAAATTTCTAACACTCTGGATTAATTTGAATGTAAAAAAGAAAAATACAAATAAGTTACATCAAAACAAAAATGCTAACCCAATTTAAGGACTCTACCCATGAGATAAGAGAAAAATTTACAGATACAGCGGTAAGTAAAGAAATATTGGCATAATTTCATTTTCATCAATGTAAATACTTTAAATGGACAATAAAAAGAAGTACTTTACAATAAAGAGGAAAACCCATAATAATTAAAATTCTCATGCTCAACATTTAAAGGTGCTAAATACCATAGCAATATATATATATATATATATATATATATATATATATATATATATATATATATATATATATATATATATATATATATATATATATATATATATATATATATATATATATATATATATATATATATATATATATATATATATATATATATATATATATATATATATATATATATATATATGAGACATGATTGGTTCTCGGGTTGAACCGCGTCCAGAATTTATGAAAACTTGACGTTTCGGCTCCTGCTTTGGAGCCATTTTCAAGAGGTAAAGGAAATATGTAAGGACACTCTAAGGCCTCAATCTGCCTACTCCTTAAAGTGGTGGACAAAGGTAGGTAAAGGAAATATATAGGGACACTCTAAGGCCTTAATCTGCCTACTCCTTAGAGTGGTGGACAAAGGTGGGTAAAGGAAATATGTAGGGACACTCTAAGGCCTCAATCTGCCTACTCCTAAGAGTGGTGTACAAAGGTAGGTAAAGGAAATATGTAAGGACACTCTAAGGCATCAATCTGCCTACTCTTTATAGTGGTGAACAAAGGTGGGTAAAGGAAATATGTAACGACACTCTAAGGCCTCAATCTGCCTACTCCTTAGAGTGGTGGACAAAGGTGGGTAAAGGAAATATGTAAGGACACTCTAAGGCCTCAATCTACCTACTCCTTAGAGCGATGGACAAAGGTGGGTTGGGTTGTTGTATCTCGATTACGGGGCCTCAATCTGCCTCCTCCCCGAATCTCGCCGGGGATCGTCTGTGAGGTCTCAGTGTGTTCAACCCTAGGCCTCAGAGAGATTTGAGAACCAATCATATCTCACGTTAAAGACCGCGGAAATCTTTCTGAACATATATATATATATATATATATATATATATATATATATATATATATATATACATATATATATATATATACATATACATATATATATATATATATATATATATATATATATATATATATATATATATATATGTATATGAACATTGAAACTGACCCCGGATCCTAGGAGTCCTTGTTCGCGCTTGTTTGAAGATATTTTTTCAAAATTGAAAAGTCAGGATCTCCCTCATTAGTTAATTTTTTCTACGAAAATTTAAAACGAGAGAAAAAATACTCCTGAAATATTAGTGAAAGTGTCACGTCCTCTGAGTTTTATTTTGGAGCGTAACTTAAAAGTTCAAGACGAAAACAAAGGTAATCTCCCGCTAATTACAACCAATAAAATTTAATGCCTCCTTTTGAGTGCGTAAAACTTCGCGACGAAAGTGGAGTAATGAGAACATCCTAATTGCACTGAGGGCGTTATAAAAAATGTTCAGGAAATTTCTTGTTATTGTCAGATTAAGTAGTAAAACTTGAATTGTCAGACTAATAACAATAAATTATATTGGGCTTTAAAAAAAGACAAGCTACAATAAAACTTTAATTATGTACTATATTAAATTCTTGATGGAAAAGGCACCCTTTATAAAGTGCGACCGCAAAATTAAAATTTAATTTAACAGTCGTTCCAAGTACTTGTTTTATGCTGACACAAATTATTGGTTACTTACTTTGCATATATACAAGAGGAACGGTGAGTGGACAATAATGATTACTCTTTACAGTTAAATAAGAAAATAAAAAAACAGATCCTGGACGCAGCAAGTGCGTTATAGTAGTGAATTTTCATAAAAATATTTTTAATGGCAGATATGTCTTTTTCAATGAAAGCAAGCATCAAATTTGGTTAAATATTCGTTACACAACATTCTGCTAAAAGCATACATAAAATTCAAATTATATATCTGATCTGTAATCAAAATTGAAAATAAAATAATTTTGCACGAAAATCCATTAAAACCTAATTTTCGTCGAATTTCATTTAAAAGAAGTTCCATCAATTGAATAATTTTTCATACGAAAATTCTCAAATGTTTCTACAAAGAAAATTCACTAAATTCATTTATAAGAAAATTCGCTATTCAAATAACATTTTGTACAAGAAAATTCTCTCATATAAATAAATTAAATAAATAAATTAACCTATATAATAGGAAGAACGTACCATATTTTATCAAAATAACTTGTTCGAAAATGTACAAAAATTTTCCAAAAATAAACTTAAAACCTTTCCGAAAAAACTCGTTTCCTAGCTGACGAACTTTAGGTTAATAGTAAATTGCGTTATTGAATTTTGAAGCATTTAATGAAAATTCGCTACCAAAACGCACTTACTGCGTCTCAATTTTTTTTACAAACATGCACTATATTTAGACGAAAAATGCAAAAATGCAATAAGGAATGTACAAAAAAAAATTGTAGGTATCACCAACGACTTATGGGCCATCCTGTGATTGCCAAAATAATTTTACAAGGTGCAGCTCAAGACACCCTATAGGCAATGTATACAATTTTTTCGCGTATCTTGCATAATAACAATTATGTTGGGCTTTACCATAGAAATGCGTCACTCTGTATAAATGTAAACAAAAAGTAAACCCGGTTATGGATTCTAGAGGGCCTAGTTTGTGCTCATTTGAAGAAATCTTTTTAAAATTCAAAAGCCGCGGTCTCCACATTAACGAATTTTTTCTACGAAAATTGGCTAAAAATTATAGACCGTTAAACCATAAACTTAACTTAAACTTCTGCCAAAGCATCAGAGAAATGGTCTACTTGAAATGAATTTTCTGGAAATATTTTAGTAACATGAAGAACAATGATGGTTGAAGCTGAAACTTAAGGGTTTGCAGAACACTCTTTACACAATCCATATTTCTGTCAGGTTCTTTGCCTAAATGTTGCCAATTTTGACGTTTCAAATCGCGACTTTTTACATTTTCAGAAAAACCCCATTTTTTTTTCTTTAAATGCCTCTAACTTTTTGTCTTTAAACTTACAGACCTAAATTTTGGTAAATTATTCACCCTATATATATATATATATATATATATATATATATATATATATATATATATATATATATATATATATATATATATATATAACTGAAACTGACCCTGGATATGGGTTCGAGGGGGCCTAGTTCACGCTCATTTGAAGAATTTTTTTCTAAATTTAAAAGTGTGGATCTTCTAGTTAGTGATTTTTTTAAAGAAAATTCCCTAAAACAAGCACTTGTAAAGCCACGGGAAAAGTCTACGACTGTATTATATATGGAACTGTTTCACTAAGTTAAGGCAAGAACAAACACCCAGCTATGCTGTTCAAATTGAATTAAAACTTAAAACTTATCCTCTTTATCAAATTATTTTTTATACAAAAACTCGCTAAAAAATTCTACGGAATAACAAAAATCAGATTAGATAACTGTAAAGTGAAATGAGACTGAAAAAAATTGATAAAAAGCAAAGTCACTAACCAGGATTAGAACTCGTCACCTGGGAGTCGATGATATGATGTA
Source organism: Tillus elongatus (assembly GCA_964006375.1). NCBI lineage: Eukaryota > Metazoa > Arthropoda > Insecta > Coleoptera > Cleridae > Tillus > Tillus elongatus. The sequence goes on from OZ023265.1 coordinate 30,401,967, forward strand.
TATTGGACCACAGTACACCTAGCCCACTGAGCTACGCACTATATGCATTTACCAGCAGGAATATCCGATTGTTCAAGGTTTCACAATTTACATAAAACCATTTTGATTTACAATGGATTTTTTGCTTATATTTTAAATAAATCAAAAAAATTACGACTTAGACACATATCCAGGAGCTTGTTAGTCATTTATTGTAGTATTTTTCACTCACATTCTGACCAGTCGAGCTTTACGTTTTTAAATTTCTTGAATCAGATTTAATTAATTAAAAATTAATTTACCTCTAACTTTTTTGTCTTTTAAGATAAAAACAGTGCCTAATTTTGTTACCCTCGCTTTGTTATTTCCAGAGATATATTTTTTTTCCAAAGACCTCGGTGGTATAAGTTGCATTTATATCATCTTGCTTGAGTGTGTGTGCGTTTTATTTATTTAATATCGGTCTATTTCCGCGACTATGGCCAATCACGGACGCCAGGGGGCAGTTTCACCTTACTATTCTAGAAATTTTGCCGAACCCCTGCCTTTGTGTAAGGAGGGAAGGAATCTTTAACGTGCCCAACATCGCATGGACACGGGACCGACGGCTTTACGCCCCCTCCGAAGGGCGGAACGTGCAGATATTCAACTTGCTCAAATACAATGCCAGAACCTCGGTTGATATTAATGTTACAGTTTGTACTGAAAAAGAGTACCTTGGGATCGAACCCACCCTTCGGTTCAGAGGCACCCGTTCTTGCCACTGCACCACGGAGGCTCTATCTTGCTTAAGTAAAAAACGTTTTGCCAAACAATTTCTTCTAAGGTATAGTAGGGGTTCGTCACTCAGGATTTGAACAGCTTCGATTGGTGTTGATTTAATTAGGCCTTGAACTAGTCTTAAGGCTTTGTACTGAACTCTGTCAATTTTCAATTGGGAGGTGTTGGATGCTGAGCCATCTAAAACTGAGCCATAGTTAATTATCGATCGTGTATATGTTTTGTAAATTTCATAGCGATTTTAGGATTACAGCCGATTTTTTTCTAGCGGTGAGCTTTAGAATATTTAAGCTTTTTAGTGAATTTTCTTTAAAAAATTCACTAATGAGGAAATCCCGACTTTTGAATTTTGAAAAAATTTCTTCAAATGAGCGTTAATTAGGCCCCCTAGAACACATATCCGGGGTCACTCAATTTTTATATGTTTATATATATATATATATATATATATATATATATATATATATATATATATATATATATATATATATTGACTTTTGAAAAAATTTCTTCAAATGAGCGTTAATTAGGCCCCCTAGAACACATATCCGGGGTCACTCAATTTTTATATGTTTATATATATATATATATATATATATATATATATATATATATATATATATATATATATATATATATATATATATATATAAACATATAAAAATTGAGTGACCCCGGATATGTGTTCTAGGGGGCCTAATTAACGCTCATTTGAAGAAATTTTTTCAAAATTCAAAAGTCGGGATTTCCTCATTAGTGAATTTTTTAAAGAAAATTCACTAAAAAGCTTAAATATTCTAAAGCTCACCGCTAGAAAAAAATCGGCTGTAATCCTAAAATCGCTATGAAATTTACAAAACATATACACGATCGATAATTAACTATGGCTCAGTTTTAGATGGCTCAGCATCCAACACCTCCCAATTGAAAATTGACAGAGTTCAGTACAAAGCCTTAAGACTAGTTCAAGGCCTAATTAAATCAACACCAATCGAAGCTGTTCAAATCCTGAGTGACGAACCCCTACTATACCTTAGAAGAAATTGTTTGGCAAAACGTTTTTTACTTAAGCAAGATAGAGCCTCCGTGGTGCAGTGGCAAGAACGGGTGCCTCTGAACCGAAGGGTGGGTTCGATCCCAGGGTACTCTTTTTCAGTACAAACTGTAACATTAATATCAACCGAGGTTCTGGCATTGTATTTGAGCAAGTTGAATATCTGCACGTTCCGCCCTTCGGAGGGGGCGTAAAGCCGTCGGTCCCGTGTCCATGCGATGTTGGGCACGTTAAAGATTCCTTCCCTCCTTACACAAAGGCAGGGGTTCGGCAAAATTTCTAGAATAGTAAGGTGAAACTGCCCCCTGGCGTCCGTGATTGGCCATAGTCGCGGAAATAGACCGATATTAAATAAATAAAACGCACACACACTCAAGCAAGATGATATAAATGCAACTTATACCACCGAGGTCTTTGGAAAAAAAATATATCTCTGGAAATAACAAAGCGAGGGTAACAAAATTAGGCACTGTTTTTATCTTAAAAGACAAAAAAGTTAGAGGTAAATTAATTTTTAATTAATTAAATCTGATTCAAGAAATTTAAAAACGTAAAGCTCGACTGGTCAGAATGTGAGTGAAAAATACTACAATAAATGACTAACAAGCTCCTGGATATGTGTCTAAGTCGTAATTTTTCTTGATTTATTTAAAATATAAGCAAAAAATCCATTGTAAATCAAAATGGTTTTATGTAAATTGTGAAACCTTGAACAATCGGATATTCCTGCTGGTAAATGCATATAGTGCGTAGCTCAGTGGGCTAGGTGTACTGTGGTCCAATATACATCATATCATCGACTCCCAGGTGACGAGTTCTAATCCTGGTTAGTGACTTTGCTTTTTATCAATTTTTTTCAGTCTCATTTCACTTTACAGTTATCTAATCTGATTTTTGTTATTCCGTAGAATTTTTTAGCGAGTTTTTGTATAAAAAATAATTTGATAAAGAGGATAAGTTTTAAGTTTTAATTCAATTTGAACAGCATAGCTGGGTGTTTGTTCTTGCCTTAACTTAGTGAAACAGTTCCATATATAATACAGTCGTAGACTTTTCCCGTGGCTTTACAAGTGCTTGTTTTAGGGAATTTTCTTTAAAAAAATCACTAACTAGAAGATCCACACTTTTAAATTTAGAAAAAAATTCTTCAAATGAGCGTGAACTAGGCCCCCTCGAACCCATATCCAGGGTCAGTTTCAGTTATATATATATATATATATATATATATATATATATATATATATATATATATATATAGGGTGAATAATTTACCAAAATTTAGGTCTGTAAGTTTAAAGACAAAAAGTTAGAGGCATTTAAAGAAAAAAAAATGGGGTTTTTCTGAAAATGTAAAAAGTCGCGATTTGAAACGTCAAAATTGGCAACATTTAGGCAAAGAACCTGACAGAAATATGGATTGTGTAAAGAGTGTTCTGCAAACCCTTAAGTTTCAGCTTCAACCATCATTGTTCTTCATGTTACTAAAATATTTCCAGAAAATTCATTTCAAGTAGACCATTTCTCTGATGCTTTGGCAGAAGTTTAAGTTAAGTTTATGGTTTAACGGTCTATAATTTTTAGCCAATTTTCGTAGAAAAAATTCGTTAATGTGGAGACCGCGGCTTTTGAATTTTAAAAAGATTTCTTCAAATGAGCACAAACTAGGCCCTCTAGAATCCATAACCGGGTTTACTTTTTGTTTACATTTATACAGAGTGACGCATTTCTATGGTAAAGCCCAACATAATTGTTATTATGCAAGATACGCGAAAAAATTGTATACATTGCCTATAGGGTGTCTTGAGCTGCACCTTGTAAAATTATTTTGGCAATCACAGGATGGCCCATAAGTCGTTGGTGATACCTACAATTTTTTTTTGTACATTCCTTATTGCATTTTTGCATTTTTCGTCTAAATATAGTGCATGTTTGTAAAAAAAATTGAGACGCAGTAAGTGCGTTTTGGTAGCGAATTTTCATTAAATGCTTCAAAATTCAATAACGCAATTTACTATTAACCTAAAGTTCGTCAGCTAGGAAACGAGTTTTTTCGGAAAGGTTTTAAGTTTATTTTTGGAAAATTTTTGTACATTTTCGAACAAGTTATTTTGATAAAATATGGTACGTTCTTCCTATTATATAGGTTAATTTATTTATTTAATTTATTTATATGAGAGAATTTTCTTGTACAAAATGTTATTTGAATAGCGAATTTTCTTATAAATGAATTTAGTGAATTTTCTTTGTAGAAACATTTGAGAATTTTCGTATGAAAAATTATTCAATTGATGGAACTTCTTTTAAATGAAATTCGACGAAAATTAGGTTTTAATGGATTTTCGTGCAAAATTATTTTATTTTCAATTTTGATTACAGATCAGATATATAATTTGAATTTTATGTATGCTTTTAGCAGAATGTTGTGTAACGAATATTTAACCAAATTTGATGCTTGCTTTCATTGAAAAAGACATATCTGCCATTAAAAATATTTTTATGAAAATTCACTACTATAACGCACTTGCTGCGTCCAGGATCTGTTTTTTTATTTTCTTATTTAACTGTAAAGAGTAATCATTATTGTCCACTCACCGTTCCTCTTGTATATATGCAAAGTAAGTAACCAATAATTTGTGTCAGCATAAAACAAGTACTTGGAACGACTGTTAAATTAAATTTTAATTTTGCGGTCGCACTTTATAAAGGGTGCCTTTTCCATCAAGAATTTAATATAGTACATAATTAAAGTTTTATTGTAGCTTGTCTTTTTTTAAAGCCCAATATAATTTATTGTTATTAGTCTGACAATTCAAGTTTTACTACTTAATCTGACAATAACAAGAAATTTCCTGAACATTTTTTATAACGCCCTCAGTGCAATTAGGATGTTCTCATTACTCCACTTTCGTCGCGAAGTTTTACGCACTCAAAAGGAGGCATTAAATTTTATTGGTTGTAATTAGCGGGAGATTACCTTTGTTTTCGTCTTGAACTTTTAAGTTACGCTCCAAAATAAAACTCAGAGGACGTGACACTTTCACTAATATTTCAGGAGTATTTTTTCTCTCGTTTTAAATTTTCGTAGAAAAAATTAACTAATGAGGGAGATCCTGACTTTTCAATTTTGAAAAAATATCTTCAAACAAGCGCGAACAAGGACTCCTAGGATCCGGGGTCAGTTTCAATGTTCATATACATATATATATATATATATATATATATATATATATATATATATATATATATATATATATATATATATATATATATATATATATATATATATATATATATATATGTATATGTATATATATATATATATATGTATATATATATATATATATATAGTAGGGGTTCGTCACTCAGGATTTGAACAGCTTCGATTGGTGTTGATTTAATTAGGCCTTGAACTAGTCTTAAGGCTTTGTACTGAACTCTGTCAATTTTCAATTGGGAGGTGTTGGATGCTGAGCCATCTAAAACTGAGCCATAGTTAATTATCGATCGTGTATATGTTTTGTAAATTTCATAGCGATTTTAGGATTACAGCCGATTTTTTTCTAGCGGTGAGCTTTAGAATATTTAAGCTTTTTAGTGAATTTTCTTTAAAAAATTCACTAATGAGGAAATCCCGACTTTTGAATTTTGAAAAAATTTCTTCAAATGAGCGTTAATTAGGCCCCCTAGAACACATATCCGGGGTCACTCAATTTTTATATGTTATATATATATATATATATATATATATATATATATATATATATATATATATATATATATATATATATATATTATATCACCGATAACTCAAAAAATAATAAGCCGATTTTGATTAAATTTGGTGAATACTTTCCTTTTGAAAATGGCTGGGATAAGTTTGTTAACCAGGAAAATCGGCCCAGATTTTCCCGGAAAATTTTGTGTTTCCTTTCAACAAAAAAATTATATCTCCGGAATTAACAACGCAATGGCACCTAAATTTGGTACGCTATAGGTGAGTCTCCTACCAAAATTTAGCCCTGTAGGTCGAAAGACAAAAAAGTTATAGGAATTTAAAGAAAAACAAATTGGGGTTTTCCTTAAAAAGGTCAAAGTGGCGATTTAAAACGTCAAAATTGGCAACATTTAGGCAAAGAACTTGGATCTAATACGGACTATGAAAAGAAAATGTCTCAAGAAGAATGTTTTACAAACCCTGAAGTCTTAGTTTCAATCGTGATTGTCCTTCATTTTACTAAAATATTTCCTAAAAATTCATTTCAAATAGACCCTTTCTCTGATGCTTGGCAGTAGCCTTAGCTGTAGAGTTTATTGTTTAATGGTAAATAATTTTTGTCGAATTTTCGTAAAAAATCAATAAAGCTCAATATATCCGTTATTACACAAGATATGAAAAAAATGTATAAATTAATTATAGGATGTCTTGAGCTACATCTTAAAAAATATTTCTACAGTCATAGGCTGGACCATAAGTCGTTAGTGATACAAATTTTCTTTTTTTTTTAATCAAACACGCCTTATGTTATTGCATTTTTGCATTTTCCTTCGAAATATAATGCATGTTTGTAAGAAAAGAAATTCTGGACGCAGCAAGTGCGTCACGGTAGCCAATTTTGATCAAATGCTTCATATTTTAAAAGCTCAATTTGCTACTAACCTATAAGGTTGACCAAAAAACGAGTTTTTTTCGGAACACTTTAAGTTTACTTTCGGAATTTTTGGACATTTTCAAACAATAAAGTTATTTTGATGAAACATGGCACATTGTATTTACTATATAGGTTATACTGGTAACCAAATTTGATGCCTGCTTTCTTTAAAAAACCACACATATTTGCTATTAAAAACATTTTTATGAAAATTCACTGCCATAACGGACTTTTTCAGCTCGATTTACGGATTTAGAAGTGTGTTCAGGACCTCGGTGGTTCAGAGGTAAGAACGTGTGCCTTTTAACCGAAGGGTACTGGGTTCGATCCCGGCGTACTCCTTTCACTTTTTCAGTACAAACTGTAAAATTAACATCAACCGAGGTTCTGGCATTGTATTTGAGCAAGTTGAATGTCTGCACGTTCCGCCCTTCGGAGGGGGCGTAAAGCCGTCGGTCCCGTGTCCATGCGATGTTGGGCACGTTAAAGATCCCTACCCTCCTTACAGAAAGCCAGGGGTTCGGCAAAATTTCCAGGATAGTGAGGTGAAACTGCTCCCTGGCGTCGGTGATTGGCCATAGTCGCGGAAATAGGCCGACGTTAAAGAAACAAAACACACACACAGAAGTGTGTTCGTTCCAATTTAATTGTTATTATTATCTAGCAGAAAATATAAAGAGTTGTTGTGAAAACAAAGAGACAAAATCTGTAGTTAATATGGACTAGTTTTACAAAGTTTGGGCAAACACAACGAATTAAAAAGAGGTTAGCACTGTCGCCATCAACAGATAAAAAAGTAATTCATCAATTTTTCAATGTACCTACGACTTTTTTACGACGTTTTTCACTGACCTTAAAAACTAATTTAGACAAAGAAGCTGGATAACTCTTCTCACTTTCATTACAACATGCTTTGATTAATTTCGGGTGCAGGGCGAACGTCTCAGGAAGAAATTAAAAGCTGAACAGTCGGTGAAACTGAGTCGAGAGCTCATTTCCTGTTACGCTTAGATTAGGGAAAAGCGAATTATTTAATAATTATGAATTCTCGTCTTTGTGTATACATCATTAATCACTTTAATTATTTCTCCGGTTGACACCGAGGAAGCAGCAAAGTTTATGGCTGTTTTTTCCTGCTGACACGTCAACGCAATTTTGTTATCCCAGCTTAGCTGTCATACCCTACACCCATACAAGGTTACATTAAATTGTTGTTGATGCCAAGAGTTTGTTGTTTTATCAGATAAACCAAATTTATTATCCATAATGTGGAAACAAGGTGTCTAGGAAACATTAAAGCAATTTAAAGTTAATATCGGCTATGGGAACCCGTTACCAAAAAGCCATGGCGTGATTTAAAAATTTCCTTGTAAACAAATATCCGAAACTTGTGATATCATGTTCGATACAGACACGTACAATATTACAGCACTCTGTGGATGCACTTTGAAGGCCACCGGCCTTCTCATAAATTGCGTTTCGTTATTTACGATCCCTACCTCGAAAAAACTCTAACAAGTTTCTAATATTAATTGTTCAATTCTCCTTTTAGTGAACTTTCTTAAAAGAATCACTAATGAGGAGATCGCGACTTTTGATTTCGAAACAATTTCTTCAAATAACCGGGACCCCTGGAACCCAAATCCGAGATTAGTTTGAAACTTCATATATATATATATATATATATATATATATATATATATATATATATATATATATATATATATATATATATATATATGTGTGTGCGTGTGTCGCACTAAGAACTCAAAAAATAAAGGGCCGATTTTGATAAAATTTGGTGAGTACCTTCCATCTGCAGGTCGCTTGGATAAAGTAAACCAGCAAAATCGGACAAGTTTTTCCCGGAAACATCTGTGTTTTCTTTCGGAATATTTTTATATCTCCGGAAAGAACAAAGCTATGGCAACCAAATTTGGTACGCGGATTTATGTCATAAAAAACACACCACCCACCAAATTTTGAATTTCTACGTTAAAACGAAAAAACAGTTATAGGCATTAGAGTTTTTCTTCCTAAAACGTCAAACTTGCGATCCGAAACGTCAAATTTTACATGCTACAGATAAAGAGCATGCAGCTAATACGGCTTATATTCAGGTAAAGTCGTAAGCAGTGTGTTCTATAAGGCCTTAGGTTTTAGCTTCAACCGTTATTTTCCTTCATTTAACCTTAATATTTGCAGAAAATAAATTTCAGGTAGACCTTTTCTCTGCCCCTTTGGCAGTAGTTTCACTCATAAGTGTTTAATTACGTTTTGTACTGATGTACCACATTTTATTTGTTATTGTTTCTTGGTTAACTCGAAGAACCTGATTATCTTTTGTTAAATTAAACGGTGATTTTGGTAACACTTAACGTTTAGTAACAACTGTAAACTTATACAAACTTATTTATTTGGTATGCTTTAGAGTCCATAAGAACTCTACAAAATGTGTAGTGATTATGTTAGCACAAGCTTGTTGCTTGTTTCGAGTCTATAGAAGAACTAAGTTAAGTAAATATCGAATTTTCGTACGATATATAATTCTACCTCAGAGAGGTTAGTATACTTATGGTTAATTGTACGCAGAAAATGACCCTTGTTGGGTTATTCATAATCGCCCCTAAAATTGTATTTTACAGATGGTAAATATTATAACAAAGAAGGCTACTAAGAAATATGTAAATTTGAAAAGTGTAATCCTCCAGACGAGACGTCTTAACAAGAAGGTTCTAATAATACATGAAGAAAAAACTTTGTACCCCTTCTTTTGGCATATTGCGCGCACAGAGCAGTGTCAGTTCGGCATAGTTAAAGTTCATATAAAGAGGGAGAGCAGAAAGATAAAATGTATGTATAATATGTATTACAAATAGACTAATCAATCCTTTGTTATTTGAATAATAAATTGACTTCCTGGATATAAATTTAGTTTTTTTCTGATAAGCTTTTGTAACTTCAATGAAATTTGTAATACAAGTCTCTTTCAAACAGACTTACAGTACCTAAATTCACCAAATTTTAATTTTCTATCGTCACAGAAAAGCGAGTTGTGGGCACTCAAGACTTTTTCTTAAAATAAGCTAGAACACAACTTTTGGACATTATTTATGATAGTAAAAACAGAGAAATTCTTCACGTGAGCTTGCATTGAGACCTTTACACCCAATCTTCAAGGTCTGTATAACACTGCTGCGTCGTTCGGGTCCGTTTTGACCCAATTCGTGTTTTGTTTATCTTTTACTGCTACCATTTTTGTTCTAACGTTGAGCTTTTATGGCTTTATTTCTATAATAAATTGCCATCAATGTTTGTGTTTTTTGTTAGATTATAACTTTAATTATTCTGTCAGTAAAATTTTGCACAGTTAAGCTGTTCGGGTCACTTTTGTCCAGAGTCTTTATTTATGAGATTCATATCATTGTTTGTATCGTTTACTGATCTGTTCCTTCCGTTTGCTGACTTGATGTGTGTAATAAAACAAAGTGATACATGTTTGTGGTCTGCCAGTCTGCCCGACACCTGGTCGCCTGTCTACCTGATTCCCTACTCGTCTGCCGGCCTGTCCAACTTCTTAGAACATAACTTGCATGTCTTTACTTGCTCTACAGGGTCGTATATAGGGACAGCATATTTTCATTTCAGATCGTCTTTCGATTTTGTGGAGAATATATATTCGTTTGTTTCTTGAAATGTCCTGTAAAGTTATGCAGTCTCATACCACACCTCTTACACAAAAAGAATTATTAACACTGGAGACTTCTGATATAGAATCTATAGATTTTGACAATCCAGCGGACGGGTGGGACCCATGTGATGAAGAGGAGTTATGTTCCGAAGCGGAGGATTATGTTTCTGATGTAAATAATAGTGTCTCCGAAGAAGACTAATTGGAGGAGCTAGTTGATGTATCTCAAAGTATGTTATCAAAGGACAAACAGATTCAGCGGTCTTCTGAACCTGTAACTCACCGAGGCTGATATGATTCTCAAAATGTAATTTCTGTAACACCTGGACCTACTAGATACGCCGCTTTAAGAGCCAAAGATGAGTTGTCCACTTTTTTATTATTTTTTCCACCGGAAATTGAAACCATAATATTGACACACACTAATATAGAAGGCTGTCGACGTTACAGAGATAACTGGAACAACTTCAATGTTATAGATTTACATTCCTATCTTGGTTTGTTGATCTCAGCCGGCGTTTTCAAATCTCACAATGAATCTACAGAAAGTTTGTGGGATGCTGAAATGGGACGTAATATATTTCGAGCCACTATGTCTTTGGAAAAATTCAAAAAAATTTCAAGAATGAAGAGGTTTGATAATAAAAATACCAGACAAGAAGGACGAGAAGGTGATAAATTTGCAGAGATTAGAGAGCTCTGGGACAAATGGGTGTAAATTCTTCCAAAACTGTTCAATCCTGATGCTTATGTAACGGTTGACGAGCAGTTGATTGGATTAAGAGGCAGATGCCCTTTCAGACAGTACATACCGAGTAAACCGGCAAGGTATGGTGTAAAGTTCTGGGTTTTGTGTGACAATGTTACTGCATATGTCTGGAATGTTCAACCTTATATTGGCAAACCCTCTGGTGAGACCAGGGAAAAGAATCAAGGTATGAGAGTTATTTTAGATTTATCTCAAGGTCTAAAAGGCCATAACGTCACTTGAGACAATTTTTTTACAAGTTACGAGCTTGGACAGATGCTACTAAAACGAAATATTACATTGATTGGCACCGTAAGAAATGACAAGACTTTTATTCCACCAGAATTAATTAGCAAGAAAGTAACGACAATGACTTCTAGATTTGCATTTACTGATAATACAACATTGGTATCATATATTCCTAGGAAATCAAATAAATGTGTGGTGTTGCTAAGTACATTACATTGTGATAAAGTAATATCAGCTGGAAAAAGACGATAAGCCCCTGATTATTTTAGACTACAATACAACTAAGGGATTACTAGATACGATATATAAGGCGATAGCGTGTTACGCGAAACAAATTGCTGATCTTTGACAGTCTTTTATAATATTCTTGACATAAGCGCATACGCATTCGAAAAAATATGTAACACAACAGGCTCAAAAAGTCGGCGAAGGCGCAGACAGTTTTTAGAACGTCTGGGCATGGCGCTGGTAAGACCACACATTGAAAGAAGAACCAACTTGCCTAGAACTAAAGCCGCCTAAGACGTAGTAGAAACTATAAGAGGAGCCAAAGTAAACGTTCAGGAAAATGAAGCTTCAACATCAGTGTTACCAAAAAACAAGGAAAGTGCTACTTGTGCCAAAAAACTGACAAAAAATGTTCAAGTGTGTGTTCTAAATGTAAAAAATAATGTTGCAAAAAACATCTACTACAAGTATGTAATCAGTGCTATGAGTAATCTTTTTTTATTTTTCATTATAATACTGTTGCCAAAATAAATTTTTACTACAATAATTTTTAATTTATTATAAACACTTTTGTCACTTTATATACATGGGTCACTTATGACCCGAGCAGCTAAGGTGTAAGCTAAATGCGAACGGCGCAGCAGTGTTAAATTAAAAGTATCACTTTTAGAATATGCCGTAGTAATGGTATAAGATTTTTGTGGAAATTCACTATTATAACGCACTTGCTGCGTCCCTAATTTTTTATGCACGCCCTATACTCACCCTCCGCTTTCCTAAGTGAGATTGTGTTTTTTCCGAAAACAACAAGTTTCTTTTATAAATTGTATAACGCTCCAAAATATGTTAAAAGAATAAGAAACGATAGCTCCTGGACGCAGCGCTGCTTTCGGCTTTTTCTTAGATCTTTGAGAAGGCATTTATGACTCGGGTCGTTTTGGAGAGATACAATTTACTGTCTCCGTGGCAATTTGGCTTCCGTGGGCAGCTGTCAACTCAGGATGCCGTGCTTAGCACTTACCTGACAGTCTTGGATGAGATAAACAGTGGGTCCAAATCCGTCGGGCTGTTCTTCGACATTTCGAAAGCGTTTGATGCGGTCAACCATTCCCTTTTATTGAAAAAATTGGAGTATTATGGCATAAGAGGAAACGCATATTTACAGCTACCTGCTTGGAGAAGTCAGGCTGTCAGGATACGACAGGCAGGTAAGAACTATATGTCTGGATTTTCAGCTGTGTCGAACGGCGTGCCGCAGGGCAGCATATTAGGCCCCGTTTTGTTTACAATTTTTCTTAACGATATTGTTTATCATCTCCAGCAATACCACTTAACTTTGTACGCAGATGACACCACTGCTGCAATCTCAGGGGAAAGTTTTGAAGCGTTTGGTGCTGCAGCTAATGTGTGTGTGTGTCTCAGGTGTCAGCCTGGTGTTCGCGAAATGGTCTAGTTCTTATCACGCGGAAGACTGAAATGCTTCTTTTTCTCCGGTGGGTGTGCATTCGAATCTGAGCCTATATGTGAGATCTGACAACGGTTCAATAAGACAGGGCACGTCTGTAAAGTTTTTGGGGCTCCATCTGGATTCTAACATCATAGGATGTCCATGTTGACCTTGTAGTGGCCTCTCTTGCATCTAGGAATTAGGCGTTGCTGCAGCTGCGGGATTCCTTGAGTACTCAGGCGTTGTTGACATGCTACTATCGTAGTGTCAACTGTCTCCTGGCATATGGTTTGCTGTGTTGGGGCGGCTATGTGCATCTGGGGAGGATTCTGTTGATGCAGAAGAGAATTGTCTGCACCATGTTTGGCCTGCCGGCTTCCGAATCTTGTAGACAATTATTTATACGGTATGGCTTTTAACAGTGACGTGCCTATATATGGTTGAGGCGCTTTGTTATGTCAGAAAAAATATTGCTACTTTTAGTACCTGCGGTAAAGTTACAGCGTATGAAACAAGACAGGCTTAAGATTTGTATGTTCCCCCTTATAGGATCGAACAGATTAATCGGGCACCTCGCAACACTGCAATAATAATAATAATAATAATAAAATAGCCTTTATTCACACAGTAGATAATACAATACTCAAGTGCACAATTAAAAAGAACAAAAAAATACAACAATACAACGTAGTTTACAAAAACACAGTTCCATGTACATAATTAAAAGAAAAATAATAAGAAACTGTCTGAATTATGCGAAGTTCAGACGGATGAATAATCATCCCCTGCTCTCCCACTTACGCCCATATGCAAAACTGGTAGTCAACAGCCAGCCCGGCAACCTGCTCAAACACCACGCATAATCAGCAAACAGCTCTTAACACTCTCATCAAGACCATTGTATATAGCGTATATCTGATAGGTAAAAGACCGTTTAAACAGTGTTAGCCTGTACTTAGGTGGTGAAATTAAGCCCTTCGACCGTATGTTAATGCTATGAACATCAGTTCTGTGCGTTACCTTTCTATACAAGTATGTTGGGACTCTAGACACAATAATAGAATGGAACAATGTTGCTGCTCTCAGAGTGAAACGATTACGCATATTAAGCCACTTCGCTTCATTTAGTTTATGCGAGATATGTTCGAATTTTCGAATACCATACGCGAACCTCAGACAGGAATTTTGCAGTCTCTGTATCCGATTATAATCGCAACCGTCCAAGCATGGCGAATATAATTCCGAGCAATAGGCAAACTGCGAGAGGACTAAGGTATTCCCAAGCATTAGCTTAACACCAGTCGGAAGATAAGTCCTTTGCGGGTACAGCAGACGCTGGTTGTTGTAGGCCCGCTGAAGGCAGGCACCAACATGCCGCTTATATCTAAACTTGTTATCCATTATCACACCCAAGTTTCGCACCTCATCCAAAAGCTCCAGAGGCTCCCCATTGATCATGACCCTCACATTTACCTTTAAGCGCTCTACAAGAATCTGACTCCCAAACAAAATAGCAGCCGACTTCTTCGCATTTAGACACAGCGATTGGTCTTTGGACACTTTGTACAATGAATCCAGATCGGAATTCACCTTTCCCAGTGCATCAGAAAGCTCCGCGGCATTGAAGGAAATGTATATCTGAATGTCGTCAGCGTACATCTGTACTTTAGAATACTGAATGACCCTAGGGAAATGATTTACGTAAATAGCGAAAAGCAGGGGCCCAAGGACCCAGCCCTGCGGCACACCACACTCCACAAGACGAGCATTCGACTCGCAGCTGCCAACTCTCACAATAAGGTAGCGTTCCCTCAAGTAATTTCTGATCAACGCCAGAGCTTCCGAGCCCATCCCAACCGCTCTCAATATTTTCAGCAATATATTATGATTTATGGTGTCTAACAGCACCAGTGGTGTCAGCATACCCTGGTCCGTGGCCCGCAAAATGTCGTCTGTAACCCTTAGCAGTGCAGTGGCACAGCTATGATTAGCCCAGAATCCATACTGAAAGTCAGATAAGATGTTCTTATCACTCAAGTAAGTCCTAAGCTGCGAGTCCAGCACCCTTTCCAGCAACTTTGATAATATGGGCAATATACTGATTATCCGTAGTTGATTCAGCTCCGTAGGATCCGCCACCTTCGGAAACGGCAGCCCGATAGCATAGTTCCAGATTTTTGGAAAATAGCCTTCCAGAATACACGAGTTGATTATGTGTGTTATGAAGCCAACTATATACCTGCTACAAAGCTTAATCATAGTAATGCTCAATCCATCACGTCCTGTTGCATTGGTCTTGATCGCATTTATGTGCCGGAGCACCGTCGGATCATCGACCAAACAAAACTGAAATCCTTCCCCACCATTAATCGCCCCGAAAAATGCAGACCCATTGATGCTGCTTCCCATAGGATCCTGACTTAAGCTATTGTTCATAAAGTGATCAGCGACTTTATGGGGATCCCTGAGAGCTTCAGGTAATGTTGTCTTTCTCTTGGTGCCTATATTTAGATGTTCCAGTTCTTTGTAAACAGTCTTTATATCCCCAGATTTAAATTTTTCGGATAGGTAGGCTTTCTTCTCCGTTTTGACTGTTACAGTTGCCGCATTCCGCAATCCCTTATAATCGTCCCAGGTCGCTTAACACGGATCTTTTCTAAACCTTGCCTTTGCTCTGTCTCTAAATTTCATCAGTAGGCGGGTGTTATCTGAGATCCAAGGGCTGTAAGGCTTGGTTACTCTGTATGTTCTGATAGGTGCATGTTTGTCGTATAAATCGCACAGCGTATGATTAAAAATAGCGACTTTTTCATCTATATCTGTGATATAATACATACATTCCATATTTGATGCACGCAAATCCTCCACAAACCCATCCACATCAAACGCTCTAAAATCTCTGCAATACGCTTATATAATCATTTACCTGACAGCGTCACAAATTTGAGCAGCCTCAGGCAATTTAAGCTTGCTTTAAAATCGTTTTTTAGAGAGCATTATTTTTATTCTGTGGATAAATATTTTAATTTTAAATTTCAGTGTTGATAAGCTGTTTTTCGTGTTTTGATTATTTCCGATATCTTGTAGAGATCTATAGAGCAGTTTTAATAAATAAAATAAATAAATAAATGCGTTTTTGTAGCGGATTTTCATAGAAGTGGTCAATTATTTTTCACAAAGAGAAAAACAATGTTTGTCTGGTAACGTTTAAAAGATTTTCTTAAGCTCAAAACTATTTCCTCTCCTGTGACCTCCACTAGCAATAAATATTTTTTTATTAAATGCTTATAACTTTTTCTTTTTATTTATTTATTTAAATTACAACAGCATCCTACAGACAAAATCCAATTATCTAATGCTGGAATACACATAATATTATGACAGAATTTAACAATTCTAAAGGTAGTCAGCAGAACTAAGAATGAAATAACAATTTAGCGTAACATCAGTTGCTTGACCTCAGCAGCCGTGCAGTGAAAAATGTCAATACTACCACTCAGCTGATTATATAAACTACACATTGTATACAGTTGTGAGGACTGTACCATATTGAGCGTTGCAGTGGGTAAGTAGAAAGTCAAAGTGTTTCTAGCACTAAACGTCGGCACTAGAAAATTTAACCTACCCAGGATATCAGAGCAGTCAATCTCATTCGAAATTATTTTATATAAAAACATAATGAAAGTGTAATTACGTCTCTGTTGCAAGCTATTGGCAGAAAATCTTGAGAGCAGGCACGAATGAGAGACATGTTGTGCAGGGTAGATGCCATCCTCCTTAAATACAAGAAATATTAGGAATCGCCTCTGTACTCGCTCCAAACAATCAATGTGCACAGAATATTTTGGGCACCATATGACACAAGCGTATTCTAGTTTCGACCGGACAAATGCATTAAATATAATTACCACGGTTTTGATTGACACAAAGTCTTTTGAAGTTCTTATAACAAATCCTAACATTCTATAAGCATCCGATGTTATACTCAAAATATGTGGAGCAAACGACAATTTGGTATCAAAAGTAATCCCCAGATCAGTAATGAGCTCCTTTTTTGGTAGATACGAACTATGCATGCTATAACCAAACCGCACTGGAAGTTTCCTCAGAGTGAACGTCATGAAACAGCACTTGTGAACATTAAGTGATAGCCGGTTTTCATAACTCCACTTTACCACAGCACAAGACCTGCTTGAATTCTATGACAAACAGACAAGTTATTCACTTCAAAAAAATCTTAAGGTCGTCAGCATACAGCAAATAATTGACATCACCGTCCACCACCACATCATTTATGAAGATATTAAATAATAAAGGACCAAAATAGATCCTTGAGGGACTCCAGATGTAGCCATGAACTCTGACGATGTAACACCACCCACCGCCACATACTGACTCATATTACTCAGGTATGGTCTAAACAGTTCGATCAAATGATCAGAGAAACCAAAATATTTAAGCTTATGCAATATGATGCCATGGTCAAGCCGATCGAAAGCTTTAGAAATATCCGTGTATATGACATCCACCTGAGATCTATGCTGAAAAGTTGTCGAAACGTATTGGGTGAAAGAAAATAAATTTGTTACAGTAGATCGACCAGGTATGAAACCGTGTTGGGCAGGATCGATCATCGCCCTTACGTGATTATACATTAAGGGTTGCAGTACCGATTCAAAAAGTTTACCAAAGTTATTCGGGATAATGACCTGCCTGTATTCAAGGACACTTGTCCTACAACCACCCTTACCGATAGGACACGACTTAGATCTCTTCCAAAGAGACGAGTATTCGGCTTTTTGAATGCAGCTATTAAATATCAAAGTAAGAGGGTAGGCAAAAACAGAAGCACAGTCTCGCAAAATAAGGGAGGGGATCTCATTTGTGCCCGCAGTCAAGGCAAGTTTGAATCCTCTCAGAACAGTAAGTCCATCGTCCTCTGAAACAAAGGTAATATTCAAAGTATGATTTGAAATGACTGGGGAATAAGGCATGTTGTCAGCTGCGGAGCTAGCTAAATAGGTCTCCTTGAAAACTCTGGCAAATGCTTCAGTAATATATTTTGCACCTCTAAATTCACTTGTGCTGTTATACATAAGTTTGGAATATTGTTAGAGCCTTTCTTAGAATTAATATAATTCCAAAACTTCCGAGGTTCATTTGAAATGCCAGACTCACACTGGGAAACATACTCTCTAAATCGTGTTCTAATATCAGTCTTGACTGAAGCTCTCACCCTACTGAATTCCACATTTTGATCTCCATGACGCGTAAACTGACTTCAGAGACGATATTTAAGCTTAATCTTACTGATAATATAATTTGTAAACCATGGTGGATAAGAACTGCATCTAGACACGGTTTTCGCGACGTGCATATCCAAGGCATTGTATACCTTGCTGTAGAATAGTTCACAGAGCACATCGGGGTCATCAGGACTATTCACCAGGAAATACCAGTCCACAGGCACGAGCGCGTCATAAAGAAGTCTCAGATCCGATATGCGAAAGTTGTAAGACGGCACAACCCTGGACGGAATACATTTATTATGAGAGAACTCATCAATCAGGTCCAGCGAAATTTTCAAAGACGGATGAATTGCGTCCTCCCTTACAAGAGGATCATCGCAAATCTCAACCGTGCATAGCCTATTACACAAAACGAGATCCAGTACATTGTCATTACAGTTGACAATGTTGTTATACTCACTTAAGTCCAAAAAAGAAATGAGATTTCTAAGAGCCGAGACAGAGCCACTTGAAGAGTACTGAACACTACGCAAATGGTCTAATTCAGGTAGATTGAAATCACCTAGAATTAGTACACAGCAATTATCATCAAATAATTTGAAGGAGCCAATGTATGAGAAAAGAGAGTCGTAATCACCATGACTAATGTTCCATGGAACATAGACAACGAAGACATACTACTTGCACAACAACCCACTGATTTTAACGCAAAGGATATCAATGGCGGGATTTACTACGGCACCCCTGCTAGCGAAGTCAACTTGCAGACTATGAATAAGAATAACTTTCTGGCTAATATCGCTTGTATAAACTGATGATGTAACTGAATAATATATGCAAACAGAAGCTTATAATACTGTTGGAGCAGCTAGCAAGTGAAATCCCTTTTTTGTGTTTCACATACGAGATAATATAAATGCAGAAGACTCGGTAAAAAATTACGTTTATATCTACTGAAATATACAGAAGCCGTGAGGACTTTTTACATTTTAAGTGAGACTGGATAAGGAAAAAACTACCTGCTCCCTCTAAGTCCCAGCCACTTATCAGAATAGCGCACGAGAAAACGAAATAACTTTTAAAATCCTTTCTGGGATTGCCAACTTACAGCATTCCATTCAGTGGAATTGAGGCTAGGAGAACAAATATCCCCAGAAAAAACAATCTATATTTCATCTCCAGTCCGCTTTATTGAATCGACAAAAAGTAAACTGCGAGCAAGAACAAGGAAGATCGAACGCATGCGTCCTATAACATCCTAATGTCATCCGCAAGATACTGGAGTATTAAAGTAAGGATATATTATGTCTCCTCTTATATCCTCGTTCTATATTGTAATTGATTTTTTGCAGGTTGTGCAGGACTAATTTAATCTGTCCGATAAAAGGCGCTAAATCTGATGCGGAAAAAGTTGTTTAGGCAATTACTGTTGACTATCTTATTTTATAAATTTTGTGCATTTCATAATTTTAGTGAATTTTCTGGAAAAAAAATTCACTAATTCTGAGATCGCGATTTTTGAATTTTTTGAAAAAATTTCTTTAGATGAGCGCGAACTAGGCACGCATACCCAGGGCCAGTTACAATTTTGTATGTTTATATATATATATATATATATATATATATATATATATATATATATATATATATATATATATACATATATACATATATATATATATATATATATATATATATATATATATATATATATATATATATATATATATATATATATATATATATATATATATATATATATATATATTACACTGATAACTCAAAAAAGTGACCGATTTTGATCAAATTTTCTTAGTGCCTTCGTTTTGGCTTGGAAAAGTTCGTTAGTCAGGAAAATCGGCAACCATTGTGTGTTAAAAAATCTGAACAAATATGACTTCCTGTCTTGGTCTTTCTCAACTTCCTCCTTAAATTAAGAATACCATTTACTGTTCATAAACCTGCCAGCCCTTTTGGGACTCCTATACAGTCTGGATCCTGCTACTACGGTTAATTGCCACCACAAAATATACTGCAACTACGAATTTGAACTGACATCATACTACTTCAGAGTCTTAGAAGTGACTAATAACCATCTACTGAATCACAAGCCAGTACAAAGACAATCAGGTATCCATAAAATAATACCCATATAATAATTTTTCAAACAACACTGGGATATTGAATTTACAGCCATACACTGGAAAAATTATTACTTTCCAGTCGACACTTGGAATATTCTGACTCCCCTATACTGGGATATTGCTACCCTACACTGGGACATTTATTAGTGAATTTCTAGCCGGCGCTGCGATATGTTCCACCCTATACTGCGATATTAGTGCCCTATACTGAGACCCTAAAAACACACAAAAAATCTCGAATGTAACTAGTGCTAAAGCATCCACATAATTATCTTTTACCTCCTATCTGAGGGAACCTCAATTACTTTCAGCTATGTAATTTATTCACAGGATGACCAGTGTGCGCTCTCTGTTTCCGGCTTCACGGTTCCTGAAGCTATAAAACGTGGTGTACCAAGATGGCGTATTGAATCCCTTACTCACGGGTATTGGTATGTCCTCCTTCACGTCTTCCTAACACACAATCATAAATGAAGTGTGGATAAATCCCCAAACTCCCAGGGTAGATACGACCTATCTGTCTATCTAGCTTCCTACACTTAATTTCCACCAGCTCTCTGGTACGATTACTTGCTTCTCCTCAGGCTTTTCAACCGCACCTTCTCTTAACTCTCTTTTCGGTCTTCCTCGTCCACGATTCTCTCTCGGCAGAGCCTGCGCCGGTGATATCTCGCTTTTTCTGTTCCACCTAGTCTTCCGACATCTGTCCAACGCTGTCCCTCCTTTCGTGATGGTTTCGATACGTGCCACTAGCTGTCGCTATCCAACCTCGCTTTACGTTGGCGCTTCCAATTACATCGCGTGCGGCTATATACAGTCTGTCCCATAAAAAACAACCAACCAACAAGTAAACAATTCAACAAGTCAAGTCGTAAACCATGTCAAGCAATCATGAATGAAGCTATAAAAAATCATTAAAGTGAGAAAGGCTATTTTAAACTGATGAAAATCATGGTAAATATACGAAAAGTTATAGCCAACGATTTTGGAGCGTTACGAATAGACGACATAACTATCTGGATCTCTCGGACCTTATCTGCCCTTAACTGTCTCTTTACTTGCATCTCGTGGTATCTGTACTAAACGATCTTCTCGTTGTACTTTATCTCTAGATTATTGGCATTCGGAATGACCACATTGGTCAGCGCCATTTGTTTGCAGTACTTATTCACCATTATTATATCTAGCATGTTGTGGGCAACTCGTTGATCTGTGAGCATGGTCCGATTCCAGTACAACCTGTATCCTTAGTTCTCTAGAACAGACTCAGGAGTATATCTGTAGTAGGGCACCTTAACATTTCAAAGTCCCAGTTTGGAAGCCAGTTGTTGATGAAGAATTTTGGCAATTGCATCTTGCTCTTTTTATACACTGTTGAAGCAAACTCTTGAGATCCTCCGGTGACGTGCCCGAGAGTCTCTGATGACTGACAACCAAATCTACATTTGTCATCTTGGACCGATTATCTCCAACTATAGACTTCAGGTAGTTTTTTCTTGGAATGAGCTGATCTTATATGGCCAGCAAAAACTTTTTGGAAACATCTCTCCGGACAGCAACCAGTAATTCGACGCTAATTTGTCGACATGTGCCTGGGAGGTCTCATTAAGATGTCGTCCATGTAGAGGCTTCCGCATCCAAGATTGCATCTTGTCCTAAACCGTCCGATGTAGTGACTTTGTATTTAACTTTTGTTTTAATTGTAGCAGTGTTGAATCATCTGCCTCGCATATGGCACGGTGTAGTTCAGAAGTAACCGCCCGCTGGTGGAAATAGGTACACAAGTTCAATATCTGCTGGGCTAACTGTTTACCAGTATTCAACACTCCTGTTTTACCTTGGTTCTAGGGTTTCTCGCTCGATAGCACAACGGGGGTGATGTTTCTTGAATTTTGTTGATGTCGAAGATGTCGAAGATGGTAATACAACACTCGAAGGGCCGCATTATGCCGGTACACGTAATTGACAGACGCCATCACGGGACATGCACTGAAGAGATGCATAAGAGTCTCCGGCGATTGGTGACGGATTCTGCAGCTGTCATCTGCCACATCCACTCGCATCACGCGCTTGCGGTAGACCAGGGTGTTTACAACACCATCTTGACAGGCCACGATGAACCCTTCAGTCTCCGATCGGAGCCCCGCTGATTTAAAAAAAGAAAATGTCAGCCGGAATATATGCCGGAAGAACATTCCGTGCAAAGGCTTGTCAACATGCTGCCCCAGTAGGTGTTTTTGTAGGGCATCTCTAATTGTAACTCTTAAGGACGGAATGTCAAGGTCAGTCACCAACGGGCGATCATCTTGCCTTCTTCCCGACCTGTGATCGAAGCATAATCCGAGCTCATCTGCTGATCTGCCTGCTGCCTTAAACAGAAATTCTCATATTTCTGCGACTTCGTGCGTTTGGACAATTCGCAGAAGAGGATCAGAGCTTTTAAGGATCCTGCAACTCATCCCAAGGACCTCTTTTTCGTGTAACCACTCCATGTTTGGTGTCCTCTACGTCCGAGATGTCTTGGGAGGTATAATCGAGGAACTGACGACCTCGAGTGCAAGCTTCGAGATTCGTGGAGAAGCTTGCGGGTATCCCTATCCAATTGGCGCAACTCTTCCACTGTTCACTTTATCACGTCAAAGGAGTAACGGATGACTGGAGCGGCAAGTATGTTGGTAGCCACTACCTTGTTTGGCCCGGATAGCTCTGAATGCCAGATTTGCCGAAACCGCTCTTTATTACCGCGGAGAACCTCTTTTGTTTTTGCAGCGTTCTGAATGCCTGATTGCTCAACACCCAAGAACGTATAAGTCTCTCCGGCACCTAGATGTTTTATGATGCGTCCGTAGATGCGTAGCTGCGTATCATTTGGGTACCCTTGAAGTCGCCCTCTCTTTATATGGACTTCAGCGCACTTGTCCAAGCCAAGCTCCATCGCAGTGTCAAGCGTAAACTCCTGTACCATCCTAAGAGCTTGTTGGCGCTTCTGTTTAAGCGTTGCCCACAGATATAACTGCGGGTTTTCCGGAGAGCTGCACTCAGCGGTAGGAGCGAGAGGCAAAATAAAAGAGGGCTAAGTAAATATCCCCGAAATACTCCCCTACTATATGATATTGGTTGTGTAAGGGTTGTTCGGCCGCCGGATGTTATGACAAACCGTGTCCTCCACAATGACATAAGATGTTTTATACATTTCGCTAGCGGCTTTGGTATAGCAAGTTTGCCGAACAAGCAGCACAACATATCATGCGACGTCGTGTCGAACGCCTTCCGGTAGTCTATCCTGACCATGGACAGATTTTGGAGATACTGACGTGTATCTTGTGTAACGCAGCAACGGCCAATCAACAAATTCTCCCTACATCCAACAATTTTTTTCCTGGAACCGCGTTGCTCACTGAATTTCCCAAATATTGTCTCCGCTGCCCGCAACAACCTAGTATACAAAATCCTAGTAAAGATCTTGTAGCAGGTGTTCTGGAAAGTTATGGGCCGGTAATTCTTTGGCTGGGACAGGTCACCATTCTTTGGGACCAGCGAGGTTCTCCCTTTGACAAGCCACTGAGGCATTTTCTCACCATGATTCAATCATCGGTTAAATATTGGAGCCAGCTGGCGGTGGACAGCTCGCACACCTCTGGTCGTACGGCATTGCAGTAAGCCGTAAAGTGTGCCATTCCGGGAGCGGCTTCTTCAAACTGGGGCCTAGCCCCATAAATCTCCCTCCAGAAACGCTCGACACGTTGGACATTTTGTTGGCCACTGACTGGTTGCCTAGGTGGTTGAAGTATGCAAGAGGGGTTTCTTTGAAAGGTTGAGTTATCAGTTATCCACTTCACTCGCCTCACCAACAATCTTTGAAGTGTCGCCAATGCCTGTATATTATCTAAGGCGTGCTGCTTGATGTTTTGTAGCACTGCTATGCTCATCGTGTGATGTTTGAGCCTTACAACGATTGCCACTCGTTGCAAACGCCTAGTAAACGGCCTTCCGGCTCTTATATATTATATCACACACTGAATACGGGAGACTTCCTGCCTTGATATTTTTATTTTTGTTTGCAACTGCGCTATGCGTCGCCTCAACTGCACGACACTGCGAGAAGTTTCGGCACGTTGACCTGACGGCACAAGAGTAGAGGCAGCCGCATAGACACCGCAGTTGATGGTCCAAATGTCGGCATCCTCCGGAAGTTCCTCATCGAGACCAGCATCCAGTTGGGCGAGCTGTTCAGGCCTAGGACTAAATTTCACCTTGAGAAAAGCCCTTTGACTCAAGTCATTCTCACTCGTTTCAGCGAGGATCGGCAGCTGTTCTGTGATTAGTCGCGGTGGTGTTGGGATCCGGGAAGATATTCTTGTGTGCCCTCTCCTGGGCAGGTATGACGCAGAATCCAGCAGATGTTGTGCGGAAAGAACAACATGCTCAGGATGCATGGATATCCGCAAAACACGCAACATTCCCATGTATCCCCTCCTTGCAGGCGATCTGTTGCCATAACACTGCAAAAGATCGTTCCGAAGATCTTCAGTCCACTCCATTCTCGTTGCGCAGTCGTTACCAGGCATGCGTCCATTGTCCTGTCTACCTTAGAGAGGACGTTTGCACTTGTCTTAGGTTAGGTTAAGCTAGGTTTGATTGTGAGTGGGCCATACCGGTCACTCCACCGCGGTCTATTGTGGCTCACGCCTAATAGTCTATATTTCGTCCAACAAAGCCAGCCTCCTGCTGAGTTCGATAATCTTTGTGGGCGAAAGTTGATCCAGATCCTCCGGAGCAAGCTTTATCTTGCCAAAGAGCAGGCATCTAGTCCTGTCCGCTGCCGGACAGGAACACAGTACGTGCTCTGCTGTCTCGTCACTCTCCATACACAGCCGGCACTCGGTCTCCTGACCGACTACAATACGGTGTATGTGGTGACGCAAGCGGCAGTATCCTGTATACAGGCCGACTAGAGTACCCAGTTGTTGTCTGTTTAACTCTAGAAGTTTTTTAGCCCTTGACTCAGACAGGCCATTTATGAAGGCCTTAGAGTGAGCTAATCATGGAAGATTTTGTCAATACTGGATTGCCATTCTTTCTGTCCAGGTCTTTAAGGTGCGTTTTGCTGTGCATGATGTTATCCCCAGCACCGGTTCTGGTCCGATAAAGTCTCTCTGGGCACCACTCCTGGCAAGCGCGTCGGCCGCAACATTGCCATCATGGTCAGAGTGACCCGGAATCCAGACCAGCGACACCTCTTTACAGCTGCCCAGTTCATTAAGGGCACTTGTCTTACTGCAAACAAGCACAGTATTAGGTCGACGCAGGATGTTGGCCTGCGTCGACCCCCACAGAATTTCGAATATCCTAAAGGGGGTATTCGTGCACAGTTACAGATTTTTTGTGATTCTGCAGATATGTGGGCAGTTGCGACGCTGGATGTACCGTCCACGTCGTTCCGGATAGCGATAATTACACTACTGGCTGCAGTTCAGCTACCGACCAGATTTTAACGTGAGTCGAGAGGTATTATTAATATTATAATTATTATTTCTATTATTATTATTATTATTATTATTATTATTATTATTATTATGATTATTATTATTATTATAGTATCTCAATTTCCCAACAATCTACTTCATTGCCCGATCTACTATTCAAATATATAAAACTATTTGTGGTGGTAATTTTAATTAGTACGGTATTGACATATTCTGTAAATTTATTTTGGTAGCAAGGGTTCCATACCTTTAACCTTATTATTCGATTAATAGAGATTCCAAAACCTAAATATATTAGGGCGATGATTTGATATTCATATCTGCAGCCTCTCACTTACACTGAATTCTTTATGGCATTCTATCCATATTTTATCAACCCCCGGAGTGTACGTCAGATTGCTTTCATATTAGCGTCGAGAGATATTTATTTTATTCATATCAGCGTCCAGGGGTCCCTGTTTTATTTGAGACGAGTCCAGACTAGAGCAAACAGACCTATCTGACACGGTACAAGGCAAACAACCAAGTTATCTCGGAATTTAATTAGACTTTTTGTTTTGACAAATATTTTAAATTCTCTGTTACTAAAATAGAAGTAAAATTGTCCCAGCCTGAAACCTAGATGTTGGTAAATTTAAACAGGCTATCGCATACATTACTATCTGCTGTAATCTACATAACATTAGAGACTTTTTTTTTCGATAAATTTCACTTGTTAAACGAGTTACCCACGACGGGCGACCACAGCCTTTTTTTACGCTACTCACGCGCGGCGATGTTAGATACCGCTAACTTTTCGACCAAACTTTAAAAAAAAAATTGGAAATTTTGGAAACAATTTTTTCAATAAAATCCACAAATACTTTATTTTTATAATAAGTTATCAAACATTTATCTTTTTTTATTTATAATTTAAGTGCCTTAACAACTAAGGTCATTGACACTAACGATACTTTAAATAATTACACAGCAAAATTATATATATAAAAAGAGGAACTAATAAATAGACTTAAATACTATTATATAAATTAGACTGTCTTAAAATCTAGGTAAACAGTTTACATTCGTAAAATTTAGACCTAAAATTTCAGATAAGTTTCTTTCACCAAAATTTTCAAATCGTGGACAGGCATATAAAGGACATTCTAATAGGATGTGAAGAATTGAAATTGGTCCGTCACAGAGCTCACAATAAGGACGTTGCTGTTGATTTAAAAGATTACCATGTGTATGTATAGAGTGGCCAATTCGAAGTCTTCTGATAATCAATTCTTCCCTGCGAGATAAATCGGGAAGTTTCTTGATTGCCACAGTTGGTTCAATTTCTCGCAGTTTGTTGCTTAGCGAAGACCAATGGATTTGCCATTTCTGTCTATAAAAATTTGTTATCTGTGCAGAAACGTCGGAATAACGTTAAAGAGGAATTACAGTATCGATTGAGACAGCATTCCTGGCACATTCGTCTGCATTTTCATTTCCAGTAATACCACAGTGTGATGGGACAAATATTAGTCTGATAGATTTGCCAGATTGTAAGGCACAATGAATAGATTCTTGTACTTGGATTACAAGATGGTCCTTTGGGTAAAGGTTTGTGAGTGATATAATCGACGAAAGAGAATCGGTGCATATTAAGGCGTTATCGAAATGAGAGTTGGCGAATGTGTTAGTTGCTCTCATTAGGGCGTATAGTTCTGCTGTATAGTTACTACATATTGACGGTAAGTGATATGCTTCTTCCTTTAGTGCAGAAGTGATACTACATTCGACACCAATTTCACTTTTTGATCCATCAGTGTAAAGAATTATATCATATCGATATCTAGAGATAATCTCTTGAAATAATCTATTGACACATTCAGCTGGTAATACATTCGATTTATGCAATAAAAAAGTCGTATCAATAGGTGGAAAAACAATAGTCCATGGAGAAGTAGAACCGTTGTATATATCATTTGTCAGATCTGGATTGAAAATATGATTTAGCTTCTTTATATGTAAAGAAAACGGTAACTGTGCTGAAACGTTCGCATCATAGAATCTGTTGAAGTTGGTCTGTGACAAGAATTTGTAGACTGGATTATTTGGGTTTGCTGATATCTTAGCCGCATATTTTAAGAGTAACTCTTATCTTCTTAACTTAATTGGGGGCTCGTTACATTCTCGGTAAATACTTTCCACTAGACTTGCTCGAAAAGCACCTGTGACTATTCATGTATTCGTGCATGATTTACAATAACTTCAAGTGGTTTTAAAGTTGATTTGCTTGCGGAAATATAAATAGCTGAGCAATAGTCAATTTTTATCAGTGATCTAAAAATACTTAGCAAGACTGATTCATGAGCACCCCACTTAGAGTGTCCAAGCGGTTTCAAAATGTTTAGTCTAATAATACAATCACCTTTGAGTACATTTATGTGAGCTTTCCAGTTAAGCTTTGAATTAAAGGTTATTCCCAGAAAATTATGTTTTGTAACCACTTGTAGAATCATTCCCCGTAGCTTGAGAGTGTGAGTAACTGAATGATTGTTCTTTTTTGAAAAAAATCATAAACTTTGATTTGGAACAGGAAAAGTTCAATCCTTTGTTATCAGACCATTTTTCCAATTTATCGATAGTCTTTTGAATTATATTACATGTCGATAAGTCATTTTTACCTCTGCAGTATATGACTAGATCGTCAGCATACAAAGCACTATTTACAGGACTACTTATTGATTGAAGAATATCACTTATTGCAACGTTAAAGAGAGTTGGACTTAAGACGGATCCCTCGGGAACTCCATTTTTTAGATTATATGAAACAGATAATGTGTTGTTAGTTTTCACTTTAAAAGTTCTTTTACTGAGAAAATTCTTTATAAACATTAATATATTACCTTTAATTCCCGATTTAGTTAATTTTTGTACAACTCCATATCTCCAGACTGAGTCGAATGCATGTTTAATATCAAAGAAAACAGCCACGAGTTGCAGATGATTTGAGCAGGCATCAAGAATTTCAGATTTAAAACACATTAATTACCAACATTTCAACAAAAAGGTGTAACAAAAAGTGATTTCTGCAGAAGCACAAAAGAATTTCTGCGCAAACTGGAAAAATATTCATTTCACAAAATTTTGCTAAAAGAACCCATAAAATTCAAGTTATATACCTAATCTGTAATTAAAATTGAAAATAAAATAGTCTGTTTGCACGAAAATCCATTAAAACTATATTTTCTTTGGGTTTCGTTTTAAACATGTTACATCAATTGAATAATTCTTCATACAAAAATTCGCAACGAACGTTTTTTCAAAGAAGATTCATCAAATTTATTTATAAGAAAATTCGCTATTAAAGAGCATTTTGTACAAGAAAATTCGCTAATAAAAGTAAATAAAATAAATTAAAAGTATTCAAAATCTGAACTTAATACAGAGGTAGATATTTTTTCTCTGGCTTGACAGGAGGAATTCTTATGCCTGTCGATACAGTAATACATTGGGGACGCAGCAAGTGCATTATGGTAGCGAATTTTCTTATAAATGAATTTAATAAACTTTCCTTGAGGAAACGTCAATTTAAAAAAATTATTCAATTGATGGGATATTTTTCAAACGTAATT
Organism: Tillus elongatus; assembly: GCA_964006375.1. Taxonomy (NCBI): domain Eukaryota; kingdom Metazoa; phylum Arthropoda; class Insecta; order Coleoptera; family Cleridae; genus Tillus; species Tillus elongatus. The sequence goes on from OZ023265.1 coordinate 30,431,279, forward strand.
GGACAAGAATGCGGTTTTAATGGATTTTTGTGCAAACAATTATTTTTTTCAATTTTAATTACAGATTAGGTATATAATTTGTGGTTTATGTATTCGTTTAGCAGAATTTTGTGTGGAAAATGTTTAGCCAAATTTGATGCCTGATGTTTTTAATAGCAAATATGTGTGTGTTTTTTTTAAGAAAGCAGGCATCAGATTTGGTTACCAGTATAACCTATATAGTAAAAACAATGTGCTATGTTTCTTGAAAATAACTTTATGGTTTGAAAATGTACAAAAATTTCCGAAAGTAAACTTTGTGTTCCCGAAAAAATTCGTTTCTTGGCCAACCTTATAGGTTAATGGCAAATTGAGCTTTTCAAATATGAAGCATTTGATCCAAATTCACTATCATAACGCAATTTCTGCGTCCAGAATTCCTTTTCTTACAAACATGCATTATATTTCAATGGAAAATGCAAAAATGCAATAACATAAGCCGTGTTTGATTTAAAAAAAAATTGTATCACCAACGACTTATAGCCACCCTGTGATTGTAGAAATAATTTTTTTAAATGTAGCTCAAGACACCTTATAATTAATGTATACAATTTTTTTCATATCTTGTATAATAACGTATATATTGAGCTCTGTTGATTTTTTACGAAATTTCGACAAATATTATTTACCATTAAACGATAAACTTTATAGCTAAGGCTACTGCCAAGCATCAGAGAAAAGGTCTATTTGAAATGAATTTTCTGGAAAGATTTTATTAAAATGTAGGACAATGACGATTAAAACTAAGACTTTAGGGTTTGCAAAACATTCTTCTTGAGACATTTTCGTTTCATAGCCCGTATTAGATTCAAGTTATTTGCCTAAATGTTGCCAATTTTGACGTTTTAAATCGCAACATTTTGAGGAAAACCCCAATTTATTTTTCTTTAAATGCCAAAAACTTTTTTTGTTTTTTGACCTACAGAGCTAAATTTTGGTAGGTGACATATCTATAACAACATAAACTGACGAGCCAAATTTGGTTGCCCTTACTTTGTTAATTACGGAGATACATATTTTTTTTTTCAAAAGAAAACGCAAAATTTCTCGGGAAAACCTGGTCCGATTTTCCTACGAGCTTATCCAAGCCACTTGCAAAAGGAATATATCCACCAGATTTAATCAAAAAAAGGTAAATGTAAGATGCTTACTGGCAATTAGGCCATTGCTGACCCTTTTTGCTCATCTAAACTAACCTACCCTCCACCTTGAGCTCGATCTCAACGACGACAGTGATTTTGAAAAATCATCCGCCGCCGGTGAGGCTCGAACCGTCGACCCTCGAGTCCGTATTGGAAAGTCTGAATCAACTTTACCGCACGGCCACGGAGGCGCTAGATTTAATCAAAATCGGTCTATTATGTTTTGAGTTATCGATGTGATATATATATATATATATATATATATATATATATATATATATATATATATATATATATATATATATATATATATATATATAAACATATAAAAATTGAAACTGTCCCCGGATATGTGTTCTGGGGGCCTAATTAGCGCTCATTTGAAGAATTTTTCTCAAAATTCAAAAGTCGGGATCTCTTCATTAGTGAAGTTTTTTTAAAGAAAATTCACTAAAAAGACATATGTGCCAAAAATGTTTTTATAAAAATTCACCAACATAACGTACTTGCTGCGTTCAGACTTTTTTATTACTAATTTTAATGTATTTTCGTCCATAAATGCATCTTGCCGTTAAACATTACGTTCTGAAACATTATGTTCTTGACACCAATGAAAAATTAATGTTTTCTTATAAGCCAATACGGGAAGATATGTATGGCGTCAGAATTCTTATCTCATAGGGCAATATATATCCTTTACGTTCTCCAGAAATTGTCCACAATCCTACCCTGGTTTAAGGGGATTCTCTTTACTAACAGCATCAATCCCTATCTGATTTATGACGACAGCTGGAGATCTTTTATTTTCATTTCTGCTAAAGACGTCTCTACAATGTACTCCACCATTTTCTCTGGCACCAAATCCTGAGGAAAGTACATTCCATATTGTGGGAAATCGATGAACACCCCCACACACTTGAGTGAATCCACTCTGAATGTTAAAATTAAAACATCCGATTCATTTTACCTCAACTTCGCATCCTATCTGTCCCTGACTTTCTCCGTAACAAAGTCACAAATGGCTAAGATATTTTGAAACCCCTAAATTGAGTTATTGCGTTGAAAGAGAAAGTTACTCTCAAGCATCAAAGAACTTTTGCTCTGTCATGTTTTATTTATCAAGTGGTAACTTTCATGACAAACGTAAAACTGTAACGAACGTAATTGTATCATTCATTTCAGATGAAGCTGGTGTGTTGGTAGCAGTTGAAAAGACGGGTCGGTGTGAGTAGTTTATTCTCTCATTTTATTGGAGCAGGTGTTTCTAATTGCTGTACAAATGGCGACAACACAAGAGCTTTTACACGGTTACCTGTTTTAGCAGCTTACCAAACTGTAACGAAAAAATTAACTGAACCCCACGTTGTGGAGACAGTATCACTAAAAAACTTACTAATGCCCTACAGTATAACAAAAATACTCTTATTAGTACTATACACTGGGCACATGTATTTAAATAAAAAATTAATGATTAGTTCGGCTACTCAGTCGGGGCATAAATATAATATAAATTAACGCAGGGCGTGGGCTTCAGCACTTGCAGTCAGTGGGATTTAAGATGCACAAATAAAAGTCAGGAGTTGGAGGTAAAATTAGTTTATTAATGGATTATTGAAGTTATATAATGCAGCTCGATTTAACTAAGCAAATTTAACCAAAGGAGAAATATAAATTAACTACTTTAAATTGGTATATAACACTGTCAAAAGACATGGGAAGTCAATAATTGACAGACCCAGTTCAAAGAGAGCTGTGGAGCTGCTAAATCTTAGCAGAGGACAGCTCAGAAACACAACAGGTCTCTTGACGGGACACATGGCCGTCAAGAAACACCTGCATAAAATGGGGCGGTTCGAAGGGGACCTCGCATGCAGACTCTGCGGCGAGGGGGAGGAATCAGCCCAGCACATCTTGTGTGAGTGTAAGGCTCTGGACCGCAAAAGACAACTGATCTACGGTCAGTCTAGACCGGAGACAGAGCAATATAAAACTTCACCCTACCAATCGCTGTGCAGACTAGTTCAAGGCACAGTGATTTTGGAATGGGTTGAGTAAGACGAAGGGTATGCACAATCAACCAAAGGTTGCAGTGCTATCTGGGCGCCAAGGCCGCGGACGAGCCCTGAGGGAACAAAAAAACACTGTCAAAATGAGTTGTGGAGCATACACTACTTTAAAAAGAAAATTACAGATAAATGATGTACTTAACTCGAGGGTTCAGACTGCTGCCTCCGGAGTGGTGATCACATTCGTCTAGCATTGGATGCTGGAGGTGCCTCAGAGACTTCGTGGGGAAACGGTTTCGTTCAGCAAGGTGTCATTTAGCAAGATATTATTGATAGGGCTGCTACTCATAGGGCTGCTCCTTAGCGGGTACATTTATAGGGCTGATACTCATAGTGTTGCTCCTTAGCGGTTCCGTTCGGCAAGGTGTTATTGAGGGGCTCCTCCCTAGCGGTTACATTCAGCAAGACGTTATGGATAGGGCTTCTCCCTAGCGGTTCCATTCAGCGCAAGGTGTTGTTGAGGGGGCTCCTCCCTAGCGGTTCCACTCAGCAAGGTATTATTGAGGGGGCTCCTCCCAAGCGGGGTGCTATAAAGATTCAGGTGTATTGGTCTTGGTTCAGGGCTTAATGGTCTACATGAGGCGACAATCCAATATCTGTAAGGCAATTCATGTTTTGATTTCAAAATTATTTTGATGAAAAGTCGCTAAATCTTCAAGTACCGTAAACCCCTTTACTGCATTTCTAAATTGTACGTTAAAATTCAATATATGTTTACCAAGGAAAATTGCGTCGCATTTTGCTGGGAGGATATTTCCAAGAACTAAATATCGTTGCGACTTGATCTGTATTTTTCCGTATCGACGATGTCACCTAAAAACGACCGTTTGAGCCGTTGAACATATATTCCCGGCAAAACCTTGAATTGTAGACACGGGGAGGTGAGGCGTTAGGAAAAAGGGTGAGATCTGAACGCACAGCACGCTGGCTCGAGAGGAGTTGAAGCTGACACGTTACCGAGTGAACACCTTATAGTTGCGGTGGCTAAAAAATATCTTAAAAAGGGTAATAAAATCATTTTCGTTATATATAATATCTTATAACGGTTGTCAGTGATTGTTTAGTCATTTAAGCGGCTTTTGAATTTAAATAAACGACGTGTTTAGCATAAAAACGCGAGTCAACAGTGATCCTTTGTTTACGACCTGGTGCATTTCTTACGTTAATCAGAAAGAGTCTCTGAGCATCACGGAATTTTGAGTCAATTGGCAGTAAATTTCACTTGAGCCAATTTGCGTTTTAATTGCTGTAGAAAAATTTCGGTCAAACTAATTCAGAATATCGACATAGGAGACAAAGCGTCTCACCCAGGATTGTGGCAACAAAATCCACCTGCCTAATAATCGTTAATGGGACGTACCACTCATTCTCTCCAGCCTTCCCTCTCTTTTTGGAGTGTGTGAGCATGTGTCAGGCTCTGATAGTTGACCCCACTTGGAAAGCATCTTCAAACGGTCATCAGGTAACTCCAGATATCAGGACTTGGTGAGTTGTTATAAATCTTATCTCTAAACCAGCAAAATTTCTCAAGCAACAATCTAACATCTGAACCCCTATAACTTTAACTTTCAAAATAACGTAATCAAACTTGAACTTAAATAGTGTCAGGGAGGTGCTGTAAGGATAACTGTAAATTTCCTGTTTAATCTTTAGAATTTACAATTCAATTCAATATTGTGAATTTAAATACATAGTTCTTGAAATTGTAATTAGCCAATTCTGCTTGTAAAATATCTGACCTGTACATCTTTTTTATATCTTTCATTTTCAATCATTAATGTAGAAATTTCACGTGGGAATATTTTTTAAATGGAGCCTCACACAACGAACTGGCCAGATAACTCATTGAAAAATTTACCGGATTGATTGACAAACGTCAAGTGATCTACCTAATAATTTGTGTTTGCTTTTGAGCTGTAAAATACAGCATTTGATTTTTAATATACCTCAAGTAGCCAATATTAATATTTTAGTAACCTACAACCATTTTTATCTTATTATTTTGTCATATGCATGTGAAATGATAATTTCTTTTTCTTGAAGTTCTTGCTATTTATCTGATTTTCATTTATGTATGATTAATGTTTATTTGAGATTTACCAACCATATTTATTTAATTTTGTTTGCAATTCAAAATTAATTTACATGATTAAATTTAATATTATTGTTACATTAACATATCTGTTTAATTGAAAAGTAATTCCTAACCAATATTTGTCACATCTGACGGCGACACAATAAATCATTCTGACTACATTTCTCCGAGATATCTACAACTTAAAAATAACCAGGTTTTGATCAGGGGATCCAACAAATATGGGACGTCTGACAGAATAACTCAGAACTAAGTAAGTAGTGAGCTTTATTTCTTTCAAATCTTGTGACCCGACCAGTGTTTCTTATCTTACACATAATAAAATCTGATAGAGAGATACATTAGGTTAGAGTTCAACAGCTAATGGTGACCTCACTACCGACCGGATTTATATCCACTTGAGGTCAATCGTTAGATAACAGCTTTTCCGCTTACTACATCACACTATATCACACACACACATATATATATATATATATATATATATATATATATATATATATATATATATATAGTACCAACGTTTTATTGGAAGGAGGTGACAAGTGACAATACGACAAAAAAAAAGTAAAAAGTGTATCATTAAGATCTCCTGGAGTCCTGTGCACCTAGAGTTAAAAATACAATCCACATACAGTCCACACCTTCAACATCTTCTTCAAACGCCAATTAACAAAGCAAACTAATTAGCGAGGGTGGTACCAATACACCTGCAAAATATTGGGGAAAGAAAACAATCTCTTCCTCCCCCAACACGTTCCAACCTTTACTTAGATAAATCGTTCATTTTAAATGTGATCAAGTCCGAAAATAATACAAAAATATTAGAGCGTAGTTTATTTAAATGCGTATTGAAGCTAAATACAAAACATACTATAAGGAAGTTTGTTTTCCGACAATTGCCGTCTGTATTTATTTCACAGTCAGATCAAGCTCACGAGCAGGTGACAAGATTAAAATAGAAATAGGGAATAAAAAAGAAGTCAAACTGTGTTAAAATTGACACATGAATTAGCGACCTAATTTAAAATTAGTATTTATTGCGTGAATAAAACAATATATTTCTGGTGGTGACAACTTGAATAAATTGCGATACCGGTTTATTAAAATCGATTGCAATTATAGATTACACAGAGCTTTTTTTAAAAGCAGCATCACTTTTAATTGACTTTTCTTGCTTTTTTTGGTGAAAGTGTTACTGCTTTGGTTATTCAAAATAAACCCGTAAAAGACTTAATTAAGAGCCGATAATCCATTATCTCTACGGCAATTCAAGTTTTTGATTCCAATATTGTTTTATGAAAAGTCGCCAATGTTTAACTATCCTAAGCCCCCTTACCGCATTTTTAATTTGTACGTAAAAATTCAATATATATTTGGCATGGAAAACTACCTCGCATTATTACCTAACAAATATTTCCGGGAACAAAATGAGCATTGAAAATGTACGTTAGGAATGCTCGAGAAGAAAATATTGTTTATCTTGGAAATTTTCTGTAATCGGTGATGTCACCCAACGACGGTTGGAGACGTTAGAGAGAATTGCCGGCAAAGCCGCCGATTGGGGGTCACGCTTTATCTCATTTGTAGAATGGAGGCTAGAAAGAGCTCGCGCACAGCCATCAATCGTCACAGTAATAATTTTTGCGTGCAGCGACCTAGCAGTTCACGAACCCGGCACATTAGCAGGGACTCTCTGCTGAGCCTTCATAGAGTGAACACCGTCAGTTTTCGGTGGCTATTAAATTATCTTAAAACGGGATTGTAATGTTCTTTGTGTTATCTGTACCACCTAGCAATTATTGTCAGTGATTGTTCGGAGTGATTCAGGTAATTTTCGAGTTTGATTAAATATTGTATTCAGCATAAAAATGGAGCTAATTGGTGGTTCTTTGTTCCAAGCTGTTGACTTTTTGCCGCAATTAGAAAGAATATCTGGTTATTATCGAACCTTAAGTAAATTGGCAGTGAATTTTCCTGAAGCAAATTCACGTTTTAATTGCGATTCGCAAAGTTTCCATCAAGCGAATTCAGAACATTGACATAGGTGTCAAATGGTCTAGTAATATTGGAGCAATAACATACACCGGCCCAATAAAATCTGATGAGAAGTCCGAGTCGTTTTCCCCAGTTTTTTCCGCTCTTATTGGAGCCTGGAATCTGTGTCAGGCACTTATGATTGATCCCACCTGGAAAGCATCTTCACAGGATGATTAAGTGACTTAATACCGGAAGACTGGTGAGTCTAAACAAATCGTTTCTTTGATTCAGCAGAATTTTAATGCCGAAATCTAACATCTGAAGTTTCAATAACCTGAACTTTCAAAATTACGTAATCAAGTTTGAGCTTATACAATGTCAGAGAGGTGCTGTCAGCAAAACTATATATTTCCTGTTTAATCTTTAATATTTTCTCAATTTTTGTAAATTTAAACACATAATTTTCATTATTTTCTTTTAAATTGTAATTAGCAAATTTTGTCTGTAAGATACCTAACCTATACATTCTCTTTAATATCTCTTGGTTTTCATAATTGATATAGAAATTTCACGTAGGAATATATTAAATAGAATTTCTGTCTTTCTTTTTTTGGAACCCCACTCAAAAAACTGGCCAGTTAATTCTATAGAATATCTAGCAATTGACTGACAAACGTCAAGTAATTTACCTAATCATTTATGTTTATTTTTATTTTTGAGGGATACCCTAAGTAATTGACGGTAACATTTTACTAATACCCAACTATCTTTATCTTATTGTCTTGGCATATGTATGTACATTAATAATTTCTTGTTCTTGAAATTCTGGCAGTTTATTTGATTTCTATTTGTGTGCAGTTTATATTTATTTGAAATTTATAAATCTTCTATTTCATTATATTCGCTATTCCAAATTTAACTTATATTCAATATTTTCTTACATTAATATAGCTGTTTACTTGAAGAGAAAATCCACCCTAGTATCTACTTTTCTTTTGACGTCGGCGCAAACAATTATTCTTACTAACTATTATCTAGATATCTAAATTTCCATGTAACCAGGCACAAGTCTGGAGAGCCCACAAATATAGGACTCTGGACAGTGGGAAGCAAACAAAGGAAGAGAACGTGAGCATCAAACTACATCCAGATCTGTCAACCTCCTAAATACATTTTATTAAAAAGACGCAGCAAGTGCGTTATGGTAGTGAATTTTCATAAAAATGATCTGGCACAAAATATTTTATTATAACTTTTTTTTCTTGTAACATAGAAATCTAAATTTTGGTGTATAGTTTACTTTTTATATCGTAAACGTACCTACAAAATTTGGTTATCATAGAGTTTTTATTTTTTAAGATAAATTTTTTTTTTAATGAAAACTCAAAATTTTTCCGGAAAACCTCGTCCGATTTTTCTGATTAACGAACTTATCAAAGACATTTACAAAAGGAAGGTACATGCCAAATTTTATCAAAATAGGCCCATTATTATTTGAGAAAAAATTTTTTTTTGAATGAAAACTCAACATTTTTCCGGAAAACCTCGTCCGATTTTCCTGGCTAACAAACTTATCAAGGCCATTTATAAAAGGAAGGTACATGCCAAATTTTATTAAAATCCTCTCATTACTTTTTGAGATAAGAATTTTTTTCGAATGAAAACTCAAAATTTTCCCGGAAAACCTCGTCCGATTTTCCCGACTAACGAACTTATCCAAGCTATTTACAAAAGAAACGTGCATGCCAAATTTTATCAAAATCGGCCCATTATTTTTTGAGTTATCGGTGTGATACATATATATATATATATATATATATATATATATATATATATATATATATATATATATATATATATATATATAATATAATATATATATATATATATATATATATATATATATATATATATATATATAAATATAATATAATATATATATATATATATATATATATATATATATATATATATATATATATATATAAACATATAAAAATTGAAACTAACCCCGGATATGGGTTCTAGGGGTCCTAGTTCGCACTCGTTTGCAAAAATTTTTTCAAAATTCAAAAGTCGGGATCTCCCTATTAGTGAATTTTTTCTACGAAAATTCACTAAAAGTGCTGCTAATCTTAATAAATTTGATAATCTGATAGATAGCTACTTTAGGGTAGGGTGTTATAGGCAGTTGTGACCTCACAATTGAGCTGATCTATATCCACTTGAGGTCAATCACAATATACCACGGTTTTCGTTATCTAAAGCTTTCTTTGAAGGAGGTAGTGTTTTAACAAAATACAAACGAAGGGATTTTACTTCTACCTTATCGACTGCTTATTGTTCTTTGTTCCTGGCTATTGTTGCCGTAACAGCCGACAACGGTCATGGAGAAAAAAACAATAATTGTAAAACCAGATACAAAGTCTCCGCGTCTATATTAATATCACTTTTTGTTAAATTCTGGCATTTTTATAAAATCGGTATAAATCAGAATTTACAAACAATATTATGGTACACATCAGGTGAAGTAAACAATTTAAAAATCATTTTAGATAACATTCCATTGACGGAGTGATGTTTCCCAAACAAAAAATTGTAAAAATAAATAGCATGGTTTTAATTCTTTTGTTACATGTTTTTCAAAGCTCGCCTCCACGCGGAAAATACCGACGTATATAATACATTTTTGAGGAACAAAATCAATACACCAAAAAAAATTAAAGGTGTTTATTTGAATTTGAGATATAGTGGGCTATGAAAATTGTCAACTTATGAAACCACTGAAATTAGACTGGAGTGTTTAAAAGCTGCTTATTTATTATATAACTATAGAATTCAAACTTGGTTGAAGGTAAATATAATGCAAAGGGGTTATAGAAATGCTGTAATTGCTTGGGAGGTGGCACCTGGAAGCCAGGTACTTATAAGAAATACAAAAAATAAATGTTGACTCGGAAAGCTGTCAAAACTACTAGTCCCAGACATTCGTTTTATGAATGTTATTGACAAAGCTTAAGGAAATATCAACTGTATGCATAAGATTATACAAATTCAAGCTCTCTTGGGCATATACTTTAAAACTAACTTAATTAATTATTCAAAAAAAAATCGGGATGCAGCAAGTGCGTTATAGTAGCAAATTTTCAAAAGAATTGTACACTATTATTATGCGGCCTATTAGTAAAGTTAAAACTTACACAGACCTTGAATATCGATTTTAGAGGTCCTAGTACGCGACCATTTAAAGATTTCTTTCGAAAGTGTTACCATCGATATCTCTCTATTATCAAATAAATTTTGCGTTCTAACTACTTTTGAGAAAAATGCCCAAAACTGAATTTTCTATGAAGCTAAATAACAAAATTTTGCTATATCTGTAGGTAATGTAAGTTAAAAGAAATTTGTATTTGTGTGTGTGTGTGTGTGACGTCAGATTGCACTGGCTGCGGTATGGTTACCATTCGCACATTTTAAAAGCCTTTTGTTACAACTAGTATGTGAATTCAACAGTTCATATGCATTCTGTCATGGTGCATTGAAATTTGTTCCAACATGGAGTTTTGGATATTTTTTATTTTATTTATTTGTATAATAATATTAATAATGGTGCTTTTTATGTTAACTTAAGCCTACTTAAGATCTAGATACTATTTAAGGGATTTAGACAGGGACACATATTCTTCATGCCAATGGGGCCTATCATGGCAACTTTTCTCTTTGACATACAGGAGGGCCACTGACGTCATGGGTACATATAAAGGATAGACACAAATGACACATAAACTTAAAGCCTAGTTCTTTTCATATTTTTAGTTGGAGTTTTTTAATTAACTTATATATAAGCAAATATATATTTTTATTACTTTCCATTTGTAGAAGTTGTCCCAAATTAAAGGGTTGCTCAACGTCTTTTAAGTTGTGTATTCTGTTTAGGAATTCATTTCTGTAATCCCATCCAATTGAGCACTCTAGTAAAACATGTTGTGCGCTTCCTTCTTCGCCACATTCGCAATATGGGTCATTTTTAAGGTTGAGTTTGTGTAAATGGGTAGGTATCAAGGAGTGGTTAAATCGCAAACGACATATGCTAGTTACTAATCCTCTAGGATATCCAGCAAACCATAACTGGCAAGGTAACTTTGGTACAATTCTTTTATAAAATATACCTTTATCGTTTCTGTGATATTCAGTTTCCCACAGCTGTCTTTGTTGTCTAAAAAATAAAGTTTTTATGTCTGTCCATGGACAGGGATATTCTAAAAGGTTTTCACAATTTAAAGCTTCTTTAGCCATTCTGTCCACGGTTTCGTTATTTGTAATCCCACAATGAGCTTTGATCCATGCAAATCTAACATCGATCTCCATCTCTTCTAACTCTATTAAAATGCGGATAATCTGAATTATTAAATAATTGTTTTTATAGTTGTAGTAGAAGTACTTTAGTGAATCCGCACAGCTTTTGCTGTCAGTCAAAATTAGAATATTTTTATTTCCAATATTTTTTGTATATTTTAGGGCTTCTATTATAGCTATTGTCTCTGCTGAAAAAATACTCATCTTACAATCTAAACGGTATTTGAAATTTTTATTCAGTTGAGGATCGTAAACAGCACAGGCAGTTCCCTCGTTTGATTTAGAAGCATCTGTAAACAACTGGTAGGATGTTTTATGAAACTCCTCTATATCACTATTAAACATGGCGTTTCTTATTTGTGCCGGGTACTGGGAATAATCTCTCAAAATTGTGACTGTAATATTTGGAAGAACAGATGGAAAAAGCTGATAAACTGGACATATGTTAGATCTGTATATGTTCTCACCGGTTTGTTTAAAATCTTCATAACAGGAGACTAAAGCAGGGGATTTCTTTTTGACCCAATACAAATTTGTCAGATCCAACAAAAACAGCTGGTGGACCTTTTCAATAAGACTACTGTTGTTGGCAAACATTTTTGCTATAAAACGACAACCTAGTATTTTCCTTCTGTAAGCTAACGGCATTTCGTTACATTCGGCCAGCATGTTATTTATAGGAGTACTTCTAAAGGCCCCTAGACATATCCTGATACACCTATTTTGAATTACATCTAATTTACTTAAATGTGTACGTGCCGCTTGTTGGTACAGCATACTCCCATAATCTAAAATGGACCTTATATATGATCTATACATCAACAGTGCTACCTCCACGTCTGCTCCCCATGTAGTGTGTGTAGTTGACCTTAGTATATTGATGCCCTTCTCACTACGCTTTATAAGATATTCTATGTGGTGTCTCCACAATAATTTTCTGTCTAAAAGTATTCCTAAATACTTAACATATGGTTTTATAGGTATTATAGTACCCGCTATATCTATGTATATCGGTTCAATATTTCTTTTCCTAGAAAAAATACACGATTCTGATTTAGCAATAGAGACTGACAAACCATTGCGGAAACACCACAAAGATAGTTTCTTAAATACTATTTTCACTAGATCTATTGCCTTTTCAATGTCATTGTTACTAGAATAAATACATATGTCATCAGCATAATACAGAGTATCTGCACCTGGTATTTTAATATTGTCATCTATATCTAAGGTATATATTATATACAGAATAGGACTAAGTTTCCCGCCTTGTGGTAATCCTCTATTTACTTTACGGGGGCCAATCAAATTATTGTGTACTTTAAAATAGTTAATTCTATTAGTGTACAATTTTATGATTTTTCTTGAGAAAGCACAAGGTAATCCTATGGCTAGCATTTTCTTGTATAAAATATTTAAATTTATGTTATCGTAAGCGCTCTCTATATCAATAAACAGCGCAACCAAAGACTTGTTATGTGAGAAAGCTAGATTAATATCTGAAACCAGATGTGAAATGTTTCCTATGGTTGAATGTTCTTTCCTAAAGCCAAATTGTGATTTCGGAATCTTCTCACACTGCTCCAACCATGCCTCTAATCTATTTTTTATGAGATTTTCATAGATTTTCAGGACACATGAAGCCAAAGATAACGCTCTATAAGACTCTTTTTTTGTGGGATCTTTTCCAGGTTTCAGCATGGAAATAACTATATATATCTTCCAGATTTCTGGAATTTCTTCTGTTATCCAAATGCTGTTATAAAGACGCACCAGCGTCAGTTTTCCTTCTTTAGATAATTCTGATAACATTTTGTAGTGTATGTTATCAATACCTGGAGCAGTATTTTTATTATTTTTTAAACACTTTTCCAATTCTAACAGAGTGAAATCTTTAAGCAAAATGTGTTCCTCTTCCTCGTCCCTAAATGTTATTTGTTCTTGAACCCATGGTGGGGCTAACTTGTGAAAAAATTCCTCCATGCATTCGTTTAGCTGAAGGCTTATTCTTGGAGTCTGAAATGTACAAGAAATTTTTTTAATTTGTTGCCATATATTTGTTATGGAAACATTTCTGTTTAACTGGTTGCAGTAATCTTTCCAGCATTGACTTTTGCTATTTTTTATTGTTCTCTTTGTTATAGCTACTGCCCGATTGTAATTTGTAAAATTGGCAGCACTAGGATTTCTTTTGTACTCTCTCAAGGCTTGCTTTTGGTCGTATATTGCTATTTTACATTGTTCATTCCACCATATTTTTCTGAATTTTTTATTAAATACTTTACTTTTAATGGGGATGGTTTGACTACTAACGTCTAATATAATAGAATATAAATTTTCATAACTTATAGTTTCCCCAATCACCACTACTGCTTGATCAAACAAATGTGAAAAACAACCCCATTCTGCATTGCTTAAATCCCATTTATATTTGTAGTTTTCTAACAAGGATGAATATGCACTGTTTTCGTTAATAATATTACTAGTTTGAATATTGAAATTGTCACTTGAAGTATCTCTATTCAGAATAGTTTTATATGAATATGTTATCGCGTAATGATCTGATCCCAATGTTGTCTCGTGTACATACCAGTTGTCAATTCTTGGCCCTATTTCCGGGGAACTCAATGTCAAATCCACTGCTGATTTATTAGTTGAGTTTGGTTTATTCAGTAAAGTTTCATGCCCCGTATTATGAAAAATTAATCTGCTATTATCGATAGCCTGAAGCAAGTTTCTACCTGCTGTATCACTCCAAGTACTACCAAAGGCAGGACTATGAGCATTGAGGTCCCCGGCTAAAATAAAAGGTGAGTTAAGACTTCTAAGAAATGTTTCCCATCGATTACTCGAGATAATATTATTGGGTGGTGAATATACTGAATATATATCTAATTTCGACATTTCAGTACCCAAATACAATCTGGCGCCCACGCACATTAAGCCCTCAATATGAGGTATGTCTCTTATTTCTAAATGTAGTATTGAATTTTTAACTATAAGTGCTACTCCCCCAAAACCGTCAGCTCTATCTTTTCGCAGTAAGTTATAACCGGAAAATATAATATTATTTGTTATTTTTAACCACGTTTCGCTCACAATAGCAATGTCTATGCTATGATCATACAAAAATTTTTCTAACTGTCCTTTATTAGACACTATTGATCTAGCATTCCATTGCAATATATTTAGATTATACATTGCGACCACCTAAAATTTGTAATATGCTGTCCTTAACGTCTTTATCTATCAACTCAAAGCTATTATTAACATTTATCATTTTATCTTTTATAAATATATAAATTCTGTCTGCCATTGTTTCTATACTAGTCAAGTCTTTTAGGCTAGTAGGGTTGCTGTGACAGGGATTCGATGTCTGAGATATAACGGATGTAGAGGGTAATTTTGGAAAAGATACAATGTCTCTGTGCTGTTGCGACATACCTGACCGATTATAATATATGCCTTCTGTTCTTTTACGTTTTGGTTGTATTTTTGTAAAATAACTATTTTTGTGTGTTTGAGTTGTTGTATTTTGTCCTATTATATTATTTGTTTTAAGAGGATAGGCATAACCTGTGTTATACCTTTCTATGGCAGATTTAAATGAAATATTTTCTAGTCCCATCATATTTTTAACAGCTTTTTGTTTGGCAAATTCCGGACAAACATTCCGGTCTGTAGCAAAATGTTCACCACCACACGATGCACACAGGATTTTTTCGGATTGACATATACTGTGATTGTGTTCTTGAGAGCATTTTTTACATCGTTCTTTTCCCTTACACTGCTGACTTATATGTCCGTATCTCAAACACTTGAGACACTGGATAACTTTTTGTATATATGGCTCGACTGGAAACACAATTTTCTCAATTAAAACTTTTTCCGGTAATATTTGCCCTCTAAATGAAACTAAAACAGACTGTGTGGGTAAGTAATCGACTTTATCATTTTCAACTACTTTGCGTTTTAGTCTACGAACTTCTATTATTTTAAAATTATCAAAGTACATTGGTTTTACTAAATCTCTTAATTCTGTTTCTGAAATATTGCTATCTACTTGTCGGATTACACCTTGTCTTCTAACTAAGTACCTTGGTATGTAAACATTATACCCATTTTCTAACAGTATTTTAGAAGTTACCAGAGCATTAGCACTATTTTTGTTGACAGCTCTATTTTCAACTTGTTTCTACCTATACTATTTATACTTACAATATCATTGTGTGCTTGAGGAACGCTATTACGTATTAGTCTTGAAGTGCCAATAATATGTGATCGGCCTATATTTTTATTTTCATTCTCGATGTAAATATTAAATGGACCGGTATCATTTTCATCGTATAAAATTATCTCTTTAGGTAAAATATTTTTACTTTCTTCTTTTCTGTTATCAATAATAGTTTTATCATGTATCTGCATTCCACTTTTATGTGAATAAATTCCCGTATTGCTTATTTCTGATCTATTTAATAATATTTCTCCTAATTCATTACCCTGATTTCCTTTTGATTGTTGTAAAGAATTTAAAATATGAGTATTACTTACAGTCTTAGTATTATTGATACCTGACAACGTTCGTGATCCGCTAGAATTACCATAGTCATTTGATATATCAGTCTCTAAGTCATCTAAATCCATATCTATTAATTTGGCCCTATCGGGTGGTTCTTTTTCTTTCCTCGATGACATTTTCAAAGGTTCTAAAATAGATATTACTATCCTAAAATCACAATAAATTAATATCACTTTGCACACACACCGAAACAGGTCCGACCGTATCGACGTCGCAGAAGCGAATTGAAATTTGTATTTCAAATTGTATTAAAGTTATACAAAAGATTTCCAGAAGGAAACTTAATTCACATTTAAAAGAGTAAAGTATCTGCCAAATTATGAGCGTAGCAGTTATTTTTCTTTATTAATCGCCAGTATGATTTGTTTTTTAGTCAACTTACTCAAATCAGTTTTTTTTCAATATCAACAATAACAAAATTAAAATTTCAGACTCAAAGGTGACAAATTTATTTAGGCGTTTTAAACAAAAATGAGATCTTGTTTAAAACGTACGAAATCTGTGCACTATTGTTTCTCCAAATGACAAAATAAAACATAAAAAAAACATACATTCATCGAGCTGGATTCGATCGCGTAGCCTTCTGCTTATGTAACCAAAATCAAGCCATGCCTCATAAGCAGAGGCATGGCTTGATTTTGGTTACATTTCTACTAGACTAAGCAACAGCATAATATATCTATGCTAAGCTAAAACTGTATTTGAGGCCGTTCATAGAGCTACACATATAGTGTCTTATAATAATTGATTGAATCCCCCAGTTAAATAACATTCACTTGGCAAATTTTTAATTTGATGTCGTCTGTCATTTTCCATAGTTGCGGCCGAAATTTCACGATTATTGGTTCGGGTGAATCAATCTACGCGTGGCAGTTAACTACACTGTCTGTCAGTCATTGGACTTTTACCACTAAGTAGTTTTAATGCATGTCTTTGGGGTTTTGTTTTTAATTTAGAAAAAACTAAAATTATTGTGTACCATATTAGGTAAAGTTCACAACATTATTTGCACTACTTCTGGCTACATGTAAAGTCCCATTCCAGTTACTCTGATACTTACAAAAATATAGAGTTTCCAAAAACTTATTTTTCAGCGGAAAAATTTGAACATAAAGGTTGATTAACGAACTCGACCTCGGTTTTCGCCCGAACAAGATTTTTGCCAAGTTTGATTGAAATCAGTTTAGTATTTTTGGGTTATCTTTCGAATACATACATACATATATCTATATATATATATATATATATATATATATATATATATATATATATATATATATATATATATATATATATATATATATATATATTCAATTCAATATAAAAAAAGTAACGGTCCTTGGTTTTGGATTCTAGGGGCCCAAATTCGCGCTCATTTGAAGACATTTTTTCAAAAGTTTTTCATCCTGACCACTTTATTAGCGAATATTTCTTAATGAATACTTAGTAATAAAGTAGTTGGTAATCCTGCATTGTAGACACCTCACTAGTAGACAAACAAGTCGGGTGGAATCGGAGCGCAGAAGTGGACGCTGGACGATGTGCACTGTTGCCAGATGAGTATTACCAAGGGTCATTTTAAATATAGAAGGAAATCAAGGGGTAAACAAATGTTTTTATAATGTAAATAAATTATAATATGGCGTCATCTATATAAATAGATATTTGACATATTTTGCGGAAAGCAGTAGGAAAACGGAAATGTAAAAGTTAATTTTCAGCCATGGTGATCCAGGAGAAAAACGTGGGCCTCTGGACCCAAGGGCACTGGGTTCGAGCCCATATTTTCCCTCTCCTATTTTTTTAAGTACATCAGTAACATTAACAGTGGTTGTGCCAGGTAATCTGGACGTTCCTCACTTCCCAGGTGGCGTAAAGCCGTCGGTCCCGTGCCCATGCGATGTTGGGCACGTTAAAGACCCAAATTTCCCGGACAGTGAGGTGAATCAATACAACTTTAGTAAAGTCAATGAAGCAATTTCCGTTGCGAATTGCCAATGATAAATACAACTGTATATGCTAATAGCAATCGGTATCCAGTGTATTATTTTGAAAAGTCGAAATGTTTCATGGTAATGAAGCAATTTCTACTCACAATTGTCGATGATACACATAACGAGGAAAATAGCTCAAAATGATGGGCTTCCCTTCGAAGCGTTTGTTTTTATTTTAGTTTCCGACCTTAAATAAGTGTGAAAAGTGAATGAAGCAATTTCCTTTACGAACTGCTGATGAAAAATACAACTGTATATGCTAATTGCAATCAGTATCCAGTATATTATTTTGAAAAGTGACAATGTTCCATGGTAATAAAGCAGTTGCTACTCACAAGTGTCGATGATACACATGTCGAAGGGAAGTCCATTTTGAGTCATTATTTCGGTTATGTGTATCATCGACAGTTGTCAGTACACAAACATTGCGATTTTGAAATTAATATACTGGATACCGATTGCAATTAGCATATACAGTTGCATTTATCATCGGCAATTCGCAACGTAAATTGCTTCATTCACTTTCCACACTCATTTAAGGTCGAAATCTAAAATAAAAACAAACAGTCAGAAGGGAAGCCCATTTTGAGCCATTTTCTCGGTTATGTTTATCATCGACAGTTGTCAGTAGAAATTGCTTCATTACCATGAAACATTTCGACTTTTCAAAATAATACACTGGATACCGATTGCTATTAGCATATACAGTTGTATTTATCATTGGCAATTCGCAACGGAAATTGCTTTGTTGACTTTACTAAAGTGATTCATTCACCTCACTGTCCGGGAAATTTGGGTCCTTAACGTGCCCCACATTGCATGGGCACCGGAGCGACGACTTTACGCACCCTGGGAAGGGCGAAACGTGCAGATTACCTTGCTCCATCAGAATGGCACAACCTCTGTCGATGGTACTGATGTACTTAAAATGGGAGGAGAGGGGAAATCTGGGCTCGAACCCAGTACCCTTGGGTCCAGAGACCCACGTTTTTCCCCTGGACCACTATGTCTGAAAATTGAGTTTTTACATTTCCGTTTTCCTACTGCTTTCTGCAAAATATGTCAAATATCGATTTATGTAGATGAGGCTATATTATAATTTATTTACATTATAAAAACATTTGTTTACCCCTTGATTTCCTTCTATACTTAAAGGTAATACTCATCTGGCAACAGTGCACTTCGTCCAGCGTCCAGTTCTGCGCTCCGATTCCACCCGAATTGTTTGTTTACTAGTGAGGTGTCTATAATGCAGGATAACACAGGCGTTTCCTAAAATTACTTTTAAGTCTTGTACACCATATTTCAACAATGTTCATGTATTTCCAGCACAGTATATTTTAGTGCATAGTACTTAAATTTTAGTGACTATATATATATATATATATATATATATATATATATATATATATATATATATATATATATATATATATATATATATATATATATATATAGTGATTCGAGTTTTTTAGTTTTTATTAAAACGTTTTGATGTGCCAAGAAATAACAAAATAGATGCTGGACCTTTACATTCTTCAAATTAAGTGTGTCAATATATATTTATATTATATTTTCATTTTTCTTGCACTAACTAGTGCACACATGATACGATACTGATATTATTATTATTATTACAATTGTTATTATTTTATGCAACAATTCTCATCAATATATTATGTGCCATAAACGTGGATACACCTCAAATTTTCAAAGGCGAATATTATTGGGCGTATGTGGATTTGAACAGTTGGGTTACCCGCCACTGATTTTTTAAGTACTATATTTTTTGTCATAAAAAAATATACTTTCACGGTAATAAAAATCAAATGCAATATTTTTTTTTCAAATTCTTAGCTTTTCAATCACTCGCATGACCCGCCACTCATTTCGCATTTTTAAGTGCCCTAAATTTACTTAAAAGTCGCTTTTTACAACGTGAAAACCTGATCCACCTATAATTTTATAAACAAACGGAAGACTAGATGAAGAAAAAAGCTCTGGACGCAGCAAGTGCGTTATGCTAGTGAATTTTTATTAAATGTTTCAAATTTGGATAACTCAATTTTCTATAAGCTTAGAAAGTTTAATTTTGGTAAGTAGTAAGGCTTTTCCTAGGGAAAGACATCCACCAAATTTCATTAAAACAACTTTGTAATTTTCAGAGAAAAAAAAATTTTCGAAAGAAAATTTAAAGTTTGAATAAGTCAATTTTCTATAGACTTTTTGTTTGAAGTTGAATTTTGGTAGGTATTAAGGTCTCTCCCAAGGCAACATACATAGTAAATTTCATTAAAGCAGCTTTGTTATTTTCGGAGAAAAAATTGTTTTGAAATAAAACTCAAAATTTTGCCAGAGAACCTCGTCCGATTTTCCTGGCTAAGGAACTCGTCCAAGCCATTAACAAAAGAAAGGCACATGCCGAGTTTCATTGAAATCGGTTAATTATTTTTTGAGTTATTAGACGGATATATATATATATATATATATATATATATATATATATATATATATATATATATATATATATATATATATATATATATATATATATATATATATATATATATAAATTGAAACTGACCCCTGATATTGGTTCTAGGGGTCCTAGTTCGCGCTCATTTGAAAAATTTTTGCAAAGTGTCACCATCGATACCGACTTTTTTAAATAAAAATTCACTAAAAGCTCCTCACCAGGTGGTCGAATTTTGTTAAATTGACTCCACACTTAAGTGGTTAAACTACATTCCTAACAGATTGGTTTCTTTTTCTTTAACGTTGGTCTATTTCCGCGACTATGGCAAATAACCGACCCCAGGGATTTTTGCCGAACCCCTGCCTTTCTGTAAAAAGGGTAATGATATTTAACGTGCCCAACATCGCACGTACACGGGACCGCCGGCTTTACGCTCCCTCCGAAGGGCGGAACGTACAGACAGCCACCTTGCTTAAATACAATGCTACACACTCGATTGATGTTAATTGTACAGTATGTACTGAAAAAGTGAAGAAGAAACCCTGGAAATCGAACCCGGTACCCCTCGGTTCAGAGGTACACCTTCTTACCACTGAACCACCGAGGCTCTTAGATCACTTTAGAAAGTATTATAGAAACTTGCAATATGCTCAGAACTTACAATCTTATAAGAAAGGAGGGAATGTATTTAGGAAAGGTAAAATTAAGCTGGACTTATTACATTTCCAATTGCTAAAAGTGACAATTAATTAAAGGCAAGATATTAATAAATTCAGCAAAGAATAGTAAGAAAAGAGACGAGGAACAATAAAAAAGTAATAATCTGTAACAGGGATAATTTTGAAAGCACAAAGGTGCAATATTTTCTTTATTACATAGAAAAAATGCTTGACGAGAATTCCAGTCGAGTGGATTAAGTTAAAGCAAAATCAATCATAAAAGCCAGACAACTGTAGGAAGTTCAGCCTAGAGGGCGCTAAATTACATCCGAACCAGCTGTAGACATAATTATTCTGTCATTTGTCTTCTTCACACAGGAATGGGTTGTTTTGTTATTGAAAGTTTCTGAATTTAATCGAGTTCCTGGCTAAAATGTCCCAATTAATCTCTAATCATCAAATTTTGAGTCCAGCAACTCTGATGTTCATTCCGCTTCAGTTGACTAAAAATGATACGTGCCTGTCCCTGACGTCATAACTCATTCTTTCGAGGGAACAAAAGTTATCATTTGTGTACGTATTCAGCCGTTTGTTATATTGTAATGAAATGATTTTATGAATTCAGTTCACAGTTAGCATTCGAATAAAATAAATTATATAGATTTTTTTAATTAACGAATTTATTTTGATCAAAGCTGTGCACCGAACGGTGTAAAAGAACATTGTTAACTATTTTACACTGTGTTAACTAAATATATAAAATAATAAACGGACTGATATATCAAAGCACAGCCCAAATTACTGAGTTTAGAGACTTAAAATTTTGCACGGAGGTTAGGTTATAACGTAGGTGAGCACTAAGAAAGCCTTCTTGAAAATCAGCCCCTTTCGATTTTTTACTTGCGTAGTTGTTTACTGATTTATGCATCTATCTATCTGTTTAACTGTCAGATTATTTTACGGTTCATTTGTATTGTTGGTATTTTCGTAACTAATTCTCTGTAATTTAGGATTTGTGTGTGTGTGTGTGTGACAAAACAGCTTTGGTATGGCTTCAGACGAATCTATTAGCCACAGGTAATAATTTAGGATTTAAGTTGTTTGTTAAGTTAGACTTCTGTCTCCGTGGATCTCCAAAAAATATAAGACTGGGGAAGTAGAAATCTTGTACAACTCAAGCCCACCAAATATCAATCTTGCTTTCTTTCTCATAAGAGATACACCAGCCCTAGACCCATCACAATAAACAACCAAGTTATTCAAAGTAATGAGTCCTTTTCTCTTGTTGGCATTTCTGTGGATCGACATCTCAATTGGCACCAACACGTCACATCAATCGCAGAAGCGGCTGCTATGAAATTATGTTTCCTCTTCCGGGCCCGCAAATACTTTTCGCCAGCTAATCTCTATACCTTATATACTTCACAAATGAGGCCAAACCTCGAATACTGCTCCCACATCTAGGGTGCAGCTGCCGCTTCTACATTCGATATCCTGAACTCCATTCAAAAGAGAGCTATACGTCTCATCGGTGACCCTACCCTCACCCAAAGGCTGCCATCCCTTGCGCACCGACGTACCGCTGGTGACCGCTATCTCTCTTTTATAGATATCTACACGGGCGGGCACTGCTCAGAGGAGCTTTCTTCCATAGTTCCTCCACCTGCTGCCTCCAACAGATTAACCAGGGAAACAGAGCGAATGCACACTTTTACTGTCCAGGTCACCAGACATAGAACATCTTGTCATGCCCGCGCTTTTTTCCCGAGGACTTCCATGTTGTGGAATTCCTTGCCGGCACATGTTTTTCCTTCTCCTCCGAACCTCCAAACCTTCAAGTCCAGAATTAACAAGTTGCCTCTTTCCTCCTTGTCAACACCTACTGTACGATAGTATTTAGGCTGTAAGCCCTCGTGGTGTGTTGTTGAAATAAAAAATAAAAAAATAGATAGGTTTAGCCATTAATACGTAGTTTATATATATATATATATATATATATATATATATATATATATATATATATATATATATATATATATATATATATATATATATATATATATATATATATATATATATATATATATATATATATATATATATATATATATATATGTTCTTCATTATAGTTAAGGCACGGGAAAAATTAAATTTGCATTTTCTTGCATTTTTGCATTTTTTCGTAGGAAAATCAATCAAGCAGCAAGTTTTGCATTTTTCTCACAAATTTGTAAATTATGTCAAACACAAAGGACATGGAGCGATATTGTCTAGTTTGTTACATTTACTTAGACCTCAAAATATAAAGACGGCCACTGCAGTTGGTGGAACTGAACGCTGGGCGAGGCGGCCGATGAAATTCGTAGAATCGTAGACGATGATAAATAGCCCATTATATTATAAAACCGGAATCGAAAAAACCCAGATGGCTGGAATTACCATAATTTGAGGTACAAATAATAAAGATTGTGTTAAATGCCAGAATGACCGACAGTTTAGTAAATATTATTTAGTACCACTTGGTTCATCTTACCCAGAGCGCTAAAAAATCAGTGCGCAACATATTTTTGTAAGTGCTGAACGCGAACAAAAGGGTTGTCAATTAAAATACTTAAAAAAATAATTAATAAGTTGTGTATAAACGAGAATTTACATGGGATGGAGACCAACTTTTGTGTACTGTGTGTTCAAACCTGTAAGTAATTGTTGTTTTTTTTACTACATATTATGTTTTTAATTTATTAGTAGTAAACGTATTCATAAAATTTATATATCAAAAATAAATCTTGATAGTTACACCCACAATAAGACCTTAATTTTCACAAAAAAAGTGTCAAACTAATTTTGGCCCAGAGAAAGCCTATCTTTCTTTTAGAAAAATTTTCAACGAAGAAATTTAAAGGTTTTTTTCTTTTTGTCACTAGATATCGAAAAAAAGTTCATTGTGGATCAGCCTGTCAAAACCGCAAACCATATTCTCAACATGCGGAAAGCTGAAGAAGGTGCAACATTACAGGAAACCTGAAAAAGTTGCCTTCAACAGAAACCAAAAAAAAAACCGACCGGAAGCAGTTCAATGAAGATATATGCAAGGCGATGTTTGGCAGAAATATACCGCTGAGAAAATTAAATAATCCAAACCTAAAGCGATTTCTAGAAAAGTACTGCAATCATAATATTCCTGACGAGTCATCCTTGCGTAAAGGATGCATCGACACCATTTTTAAAGAAACATTACTAGATATAAGAAAACAGAAAGTAGCCGTTGAAATAGAGTTGTGAGTAAAACCGTGCCATTAATTGAAATCAACAACAGAGATAAAGATATTCCCACAATAAAAAATACTGGCCCTACAAAAGAGACAAATAACAAAAACAGATTGCAAAAACAGAAGTCGGCTGACGGTGATAACGTCGGTGCGATGGCTGGAAAGGCGAACTTGGCTGTGCACGGCTGCACAGCGGTGCATTTCAATCGCCAGTATAAAGAAAACATCAACAGGTGATTACGGATAAAGGCGGCCACTCTGCTGCTACCAAAATACGGGGAGCAGATGAGGTTTCCTGGATACTTGTGGGGAGAGTATGGGGCGATGTGGATGTTTCTGTGATGGGGGAGTTTTTTGCGGAAAACTGGCCGACATTAAAGTGTGAGTGCTTTAAACTTGTATCGAAAGGTAACAATAGTTGTTTTAGAGTGAGTGTCCCGCAAGAAAACAAAAGTGATATCTTCGACGAGGAAAAGTGGCCTACTGGTGTAATAGTGAAAGATTACAGATTTTTTCACAAGAGAACTGAGCCGCGACCAACAGAGTAATTGTGACGTCTTACTAGATAATGAAATCACAACAGTAAGGAGCAAGGTTTTTAACTTTTCTGACAGGTGCACTTCCGGTGATCTTATTCTAAATTGTGACATTAGGCAGATAGACTTGCTGCATATAAACATTAAGTGTTTAACAAATAAAATTAATATTTTAGAACTGTTTCTTGAAAGATCGAAATCGCGATTTATTTGTATCTATGAGCATTGGTTAACACAATCAAATTGTAATGCTGTGGCTCTTGATGGTTATGTCAAAGTCGATGCATTTGTACGAACGATCCACCGACACGGTGGGTCAATTATTTTCGCCACTGAAGCATCTGTACAGAAATGTAAACCATTGGCTTATTTAAATAGACTTTCAGTTGAGCTTGATTTTGAATGTGCTGCTACACTATATGATAAACATACATGTATTGATAATAAATATTGTCATATTTATAGGTCGCCTTCAGGCAACTTTGGGGTATTTTGCGACCTATTGTGTAAACTCCTTAAAACTGTTATTCAGAGATACAAATTTGTTTATGTAACATGTGACTTCAACATAAATAAGGATGGATCGCTTAATTATAAAATAATAGACGATCTATTTCATTCTTAGGATTTAACTTCTCTTGTTAATACTCCGACATGGGTCTTTAGATCGGGTGACATCTTGAGTAGTAGTAGCATTTATTATGTATTAACAAATATTGAGGGTGTTGTTGTAAACAATTTTGATCCAGGAATCTCGGACCATTACGCTCAGACAGTTGCGTTTCCCGTAGCCTACAGAATTGGCCACTCTTTCATAGAGGCTAAAAGAGAAATTGTGTTTCGATCTCTAAATGAAATGACAATTAAGGAATTTAAAACTCGTTTTGCGAGCACATACAATTTCAATTTAAGTGAAATTGAGGATGTAGACGTGGCAATTAAAAAATTTTTCAAAGCTTTTGTCTTGTGCTTTGAGGTAGCTTGTCCGAAAAGTTATAAATTCCGGTTTTAACGTAAAATATCGACCCAAGTTTTCACCAAATCTGCAACAAAAACTTAATAACAGAAAGCTTTTAAATTGAATGCGAAAACAATCCGGAGAGAGGGAGATTAACGCTATGTATAAAGTAATGAAATCCGAATTAAATAGCCTAATTAAACAGGAGAAACAAAACTACACAGCATCTTATATTTGTAACGCCCCAAAAAAAAACTAAAGCATTATCTTAAGAAAAACAAACCTAGTGAAGAGCACCGCATTTCGAATTTGCTATACGAAAACAAAAATATAACTAGTAGGGTAGAAATTGCTGAGTACTTGCCGGATATTTTTCATGTGTTGCTGAGAGGAAGCTCATGTTGCATTCCGGGGGCCAGATGTCTGATAGCCACACAGCCGAACAATATAAGCCCAACACACTTTTTATATCACCTGTAACTGAATCTAAAGTTATTGAGATCATCAACAAACTTCCTAATAAAAAATCAAGCGGCTTGATGATGTTCCAATAAAAATTATTAAGCAATGTGCTGCTGAGCTTGCCGCGCCACTTACAAAGATTATAAATTCCTGTATATGGCTGGGAAAATTCCCTGACATATTGAAACTGGCTGTGGTTGTTGCTGTGTTGAAGGCGGGAGACAGACAGTACCAATTTGGAGAACTATCGTCCCATCTCTATATGAAGCATTTTTTCAAAGATTATGGAAAGGGCAGTACATAAAAAGACGGTCAAGTTTTTAAACGCTAATAATATAATATCACCATCACATCACGGATTTAGAACTGATCATTCTACATAAACTACCCTTATCGAATACATTCAATATGTAAACGAAAGAATGGACCTCAATTACATTGTGGTGACCTTATTTTTTGACCTGTCTCGTGCCTTTAGCACAGTAAATCTTTTTTTTTTGTTAAGGAGAAGATGTGGGCGTTGGGGATAAGAGGCACTTGCAACGACCTTCTACTTTAGTATCTCACCAACAGACAGTTACTTGTAAAAGCGAATAATATTAATTCCCAAAGATACAGTGTAAGTATGTGCACACCCCAAGGAAGTGTCATTGGCCTACTTTTGTTTACACTCTATGTAAACGATTTGCCACAATTTATACAAGACGGACAAGTCTTCATGTACGCCGATGACACTTTTATTGTGGATGAATCTGAATTAAAATTAAAATCAGTGGTACAATCTTTTGATGAATGGTGTTATAGAAATCGACTAACTTTAAACTATGACAAGACTTTTTCCCTTGAAATGCATTACTGAATGTCTGTTACGTGGCTGTCTATTCACGTCTGAGTTACGAAATTGTTATCTGGGGCCAATCTTCGGACTGTCATAGAATATTTGTGCTACAGAAACGAATCCTGAGATTAACATACAATTTACCTTATGGGCACTCTTGTCGTGACTTATTCAAGAAAAATAACATTATGACGTTAACATCACTTTATTTGTTCCATCTGTTAACTTAAATTAATAAAAACAAGAGAAAATTTGTTATAAACTCGGATTTTCATGGGTACAACACTCGTGAAAAAGATACTTTACACCTGAGTTTATATCACCATTGTTATGCGGGTTGCTTTTTATACAACCAGCTGCCTTGTTCTCTGAAGGACACAAATTGTACAAAAAAATTTTGAAAGCAACTGAAGGTCGCTTTAATTACTCATAGTTTTTATAGTTTGAGTGAATTTTGTGAAGCTGCACTGTCATCATCATCATCATCATCATCATCATCATCATCATCATCATCATCATCATCATCATCATCATCATCATCATCATCATCATCATCATCATCATCATCATCATCATCATCATCATCATCATCATCATCATCATCATCATCATCATCATCATCATCATTATTATTATTATTATTATTATTATTATTATTATTACCAATCGATAGAGCGTACTTGATTTGTGTATCAAACATATATTATCTTTTCCTTAGAGCATCAAGTAGGCTAATAAACGACTGGTACGAGTGGTCTGATTCACCCTGGTATACTGAGTTTAAAAAACGTGTACACAAATATCTAAATTATGAATTATGTAAAGCGGTGTTAGTACCAAGGCGTGGAGGAGGCTCTATTAATTAGAAAGTCCCGTAACGGAGAGAATCATTAATAGGCAGATCTTACTTTCAAAGCGGCAGTTTTTTTAGTCTATTCTTGAGAGGGTTTTACTCTAAATACAAATAATTTAAATCCTTATTGTATCCTGCGCATCTAAAATTCTAGAACGTTTGACCTTAGTTTGAACTTTGCCTGAAATAAATCTTTCATGAAAAGAGGCAATCATGAGACTTAATGCTGTCCCTTACTTTTATGTTCCGTCAAAATAAAGTGTTTCTCTCTGAATACGTAATATTATTCAAGTTTCCTTACTTGTATAATCCAGAGAAACATAAAAGTTTACGACAAAATCAGAAGGAAGAATTGCGAATATGTTATACCGACTTATTTCGGTTTATTACCCTAGATCGTCTTGGATTAATTTTATTTAGGTTAACTTTACAGTAATGTCAAATTTAGTTTTCCTTTTTACACAGCAAGAGCTAAAACTTTTAACAGTCGAGGCGCAGCAGATGCGTTACAGAAGCAAATTATCATCCAAATACCTTTAATAATATGTAAATATTTCTTTAGCTAAAGGAATCAAGATGTGGTAGATGGTATAATTTCTAAAGTAACAATGTGCTTGCCAAATTTTATCGATATAAGATATTACTTATTTGCAAAGATAGAAAAATTTTCCAAGGTAAAGACTGCGAATTAAAAATTTTCAAGCCTACTTTAAAGTGCTTATTGTCTTCAGATTCTATCTATATATTTTAACGGTGGTAAATTTTTTTTCAACGGAAAAATTAAGCTATGTCTAATACGAATGGGTAGAGTGGAAAAACACTAGAAAGATTAGATTCAGGTTAATTATAATATATCCTATACAGGGTGGGCGATTTTGACCCTCGACAACATTGGTAGCTCGGAAACCTTAAGAGATACAAAGTTGGGTAAATTAGACAAAAGTTTTACAATTACAAGTACAACTCGAGAGTACTCACATATTTCAAAAAGTTTCGTGGCTTCCTAGATTTGAGCAAGATACCAAACACTGTCATTTTGGTCTTCCTTCAATATCTCCAAAACTATGATGCCTATCAACTTGAATTTTTGTACGACGACATAACCTGCTGTTGTGGTTGCCACGGTACGTTAGAATTTGTTTATATTCATTACTCTTTGTGTCGCGTTAGTCAACCTTTTCTTTTAGGGAAGCCATATTGATGTTTCCCACCTATATATTTGATTTTTATTCTGTTTACAATGACGTATCACACGATGTTACTTGTCCAAGCGTGATTAAGGAAAATACTAAGGGTGGACAAAAGAGCGGATGTCCATGAATTTTTAACGCCCCTATTGCAATGCATTGATCGCCCCTATTGCAATGCATTGATATTAGCTTTATGTATCAAGGATTTCTTCATAAGGACGATATGTTTTTAAAATTAAATAAAATCCACAATGTTTGGGATAAAACCCAAACATTTTGTGAATTTTCTTTTAAAAAATCAGTAATGAGGACATTCGGATCTCTGAATATAAATAAATAAATAAATAAATATTTATATATATATATATATATATATATATATATATATATATATATATATATATATATATATATGTGTGTGTGTGTGTGTATATGCATATTCATATATACCCTTTGCAAGTGGCTTGGAAAAGTTCGTTACCCAGGAACATCGACGCAGGTTTTCCCGGAAAATTTTGTGTTTTCTTTGGAAAAAAAACTATATCTCCAGAAATAAGACAGCGAGGGCAACCAAATTTGGTACGCGTATTTGCGTTATAAGGAGTGTACCACGCAGCATAATTTAGGTCTGTAGATTTAAAGAAAAAAAAGTTATCGGCATTAAAAAAAAGGGGGGGGGGTTCCCTCAAAACGTCAAAATCTCGACTTGAAACATCAAAATTGGCAACATTTAGGCAAAGAAGCTAAAACAAATACTGCTTGTGTAAAACAAGTGTCGCGAGAAGAGTGTTCTGCAAACCCTTAGGTTTCAGGTTCAACCGTCATGGCCCTTCATTCCACTAAAATGTCTACAGAAAATTCATTTGAAATAGACCCTTTCTCTGATGCTTTGGCGGTATTTCTAGTTAAGTTTATGGTTTGACGGTCTATAATTTTTAGTAGCGCAAATTAGTTAATGAGGATGCGTGTTTCCAATTTTAATAAGATTTCTTCAAATGAGCGCAAAGTAGGTCCCCTAAAATCCATATCAGAGTTTACATTCAGTTTTTATCTGTTCAAGTATATACATGGTGACGCATTTCTACGGTAAAGCTCAATATAATTGTTATTATTATGCAAGATACGAAAAAAAATTGTATAAGTTACCTATGGGGTGTTTCGAGCTGCACCTTATAAAATTATTTTGACAACGACAGAATGGCCCATAAGTCATTGGTGATACCTACATTTTTTTTTACATTCCTTATTGAATTTTTGCATTTTTCATCGAAATATGATGCATGTTTGTAAAAAAAATCGAGACGCAGTAAGTGTGTTTTAGTAGCGAATTTTCATTAAACGCTTTAAAATTCAATAACGCAATTTGCTATTAACCTAAGGTTGGTCAACTAGGAAACGGGTTTCCTCGGACATGTTATAAGTTTCTCTTCTTCTACAATTTTTGTACATTTTCAAGAAAGTTATGTTGGAGAAATATGGTACATTGTTCCTTCTATAAGAGTTATACCGGTGACCAAATTGATTCCTGCTTGCACTAAAGAGACATATTTGCTATTAAAACATTTTTAAGAAAATTCACTTCCACAACGCACTTGCTGCGTCCAGACTTTTTTTGAAGTCGTCAACTAAGATAAGTATACTTGGCGAAATAATTAAACATCTTATCACAATTCTAAATAATCTTAGCGCAGGGCGATACATAAAAATACTTAACCTACCAACTCAAACGCCCAGCCAGCAAACTTCGTGTCAACATTTAAAGAGTTGGCGCTTATAAATAATGGATTATGAAACTTATTTAACAACTTTTGTAATTATCTGTGGTAAAACTTACCAACAAAATAAAAGCACTAGGATTTTAAAACTTTAAAGGTCCGTACAGTAATAATAACTTCTTTGTGTGCACGGCATAAATTGAGAGACGCTAATTCACGCTGGCTATAAAAGTTTTTAAATTTATTAGTATCAGAGTAAATAACTGTTCTCGTTCTCTGCACGAAGACTTTACTAACGCAAGTCACGAAATTGTAAATTAAAACATGTGGAAGTAATTTACTTGTGTTTGATTATATTGATTGCGTGGGATACACAACAGCTGCTCCATTAAATGTTTATTGAGAGATGTGTTAGCTGTTTATCGATTGAATTTTACATGAGATACACAAAACTAAAAGATATACTAAAAAGTCCAAACGCAGCAAATGCGCTGTGATAGCGAATTAAAATGTCAAATTTCAGTAACTTAATTTTAATCATCAAGAAGCTTTATTTTTGAAACATGGTAAAAGCTTCCATCGCGCCAATATAAGTAGTAAATCTTACAAGCCTTATTTATTGTTCGCTAACTAGTTTTTGGAAATATTTCTTCAAGTGAGCACAAACTATGTGCCAGAATCCGGGGTCAGTTTCAATTTCTAGATATAGGCATACATAAATATATATATATATATATATATATATATATATATATATATATATATATATATATATATATATATATATATATATATATATATATAGGGTGGCGCATTAAAAACGAAATAGACCGATTTGCGTCCAGAGAATATTTTAATCATTCAATTTTAATATTGAGGGGGACATGTTTTGACATAAAACTCAACTTTGTCAAATCAACCCCTTAAGGGTGGCGATAAGAATCCTTATATTTTAAATAGGGAACATGGATCGAGTGTTACATCATTTGAAAGTTCTTTATTTTCTGAATTCAGCACAGTAATTTTTTGGGAAGTTTTATCAACTTGTTTAAAAATTATTCACAGTTCGAGTTGCAAAAACGCATTTCCCTCATTCCGATGAGAACTGTGCTGATAGTCAATGTTTTGTTGGTTTGTAAACAAAAAATTGACTATTAAAACCATTCTTATCAGAATGAGAGAAATGCGGTTTATTATTTCAGTTTATCGGTCGGTTTGATACTTGATAGTACTACCGAAAATTAATTTCACAATGGTGTATTCTGTGGAAGAAAGAGTTGAAATAATTACTCTTTTTTTCAAAAACGATGACTGTGCAAACCGTACCACAAATTTGTTTGATGAACGACATCCGAACAAACTTGTTAACAAAAAATACATTTTGGGGTTAGTTGCAAAGTTTCGACAAAGTGATTCAGTAGCCAGCAAAAAACGGAATCCTGAACGTGAATTTCCGGTTAGAAATGAGAGTACTGAGATTGAAGTTTTAGGACAAATTGCTGCAGACCCAACTTTGAGCACCAGAAAATTGTCCATTGTTTCAAAGATCAAAAGAAGAACTATTTAGCCTATATTGAAGCATCATAAATTTCACCCGTACAAAATTCATCTTGTACAACAACTGAATGAAGATCATTTTGATCGGCGGCTTGATTTTTGTAAAGTAATGACTGCAAGAATAGCTGATAACGAAAACTTTCTGTTCAATATCTGTTTTTCAGACGACTGTGCGTTTTTATAAAACTCTACAGTCAATCGTCATAATTGTTGTTATTGGGCAGATAATAATCCAAGAGATTTTCACGAAGTCCACACTTAAACTCCACAGAAATTGAATGTCTGGACTGGCATATTTGGAGACCGTTTAATCGGACCAATTTTTTTTGATTGCAATTTGAGTGGCGAAACGTATTTGGAGTTACTAGAAGATATCGTTTACCCTATACTAATTGACATTGTTGAAAATGATTATCGCTATCAAGAAGATCAATTAGTGTTTAAACAAGAGATGGAGCTCCTCCGTATTTTGCACAACGTGTTAGGGAGTTTTTGAACAGAGAGTTTCCAGGACCATGGATTGGGCGTAGAGGTGCTATTAAGTGGCCCCCTAGACCACCAGATTTAACTCCTTTAGACTTCTTTCTATGGGGTCGTTTAAAGAGTAGAATTTACGCAACAGAACCGGAGTCCCTGGAAGAATTACGATGACGCATTGTTGAAGAATGCCGTCTAATAACTCCAGAAAAATTCTCCAAAGTATCAGAGCTCGCTTTGAACAAAATTTGTATTTTTGTATGGAAGCTGGTGATCAACAATTTGAACACTTACTTAACTGAATAAACATTTTTGGTTTGGTTTTTTTGTTTTTTTTTTAACTAAAAATTGACTAATCAGTGCATTTCTTATCACAATGAATGAAATACGTTCTTGCAAGTCCAACTGTGAATAATTTTTAAACGAGTTGATAAAACTTCCAAAAAAATTTGTGTGCTGAATTCAGAAAAGAAAAAGCTTTTGAATAATGTTAAACCCGACCCATGTTACCTATGTAAAATATAAGGGTTGTTATCACCACCCTTAAGGGGTTGATATGACAATGTTGAGTTTTATGTCCGCAATATTAAAATTGAGGTGTTTCAGCGTTTCTTAAAAAAAAATATTCTCTGGCCGCAAATCGGTCTGCTTCGTTTTCAATGCGCCACCCTGCATGCATATATATATATATATATATATATATATATATATATATATATATATATATATATATATATAGGAGTTATTAATTGTTTTTATTTATTTGTATCAAAAGTCCCACGGTTAGTGCCATATGTATTATGAACGAAGGTGGTTCTAAATGTTTATAGTCCAAGCCCCCAAACTTTTACTATTTTAAGTGTTAATTGTAAGAATGCATTTATAATGACAAGTGCATATAATATCACAGTGACAACTTGCAATTTTAAATTTTAAAACGTTTGAAACTATTAGTAAACCAAAGTTGACAGAAAACTATTTTGGAACCAAAAATGATTGAGAAGTTCAAAGGATGTAGAGGAAAAGTTTTAGGTGCTAATAACTTAAGATTGGTTGAATAAATTGTAAATTTGAAATACAGAAATTTGATAGTACAGGATTTTGATATGTTTCAGTGTAATATTTTAACCAAATCACAATAATTACAGCACACACAACTGAAAGCATTCTTCACAAGATCAGATCTTGGCTTGGAACTTAAAATTCAACTGGTTAGGTGCTTAGTGTTCTCAGTCCTGCTTATGAGGTTGTGAGAGGTGGACACTTAACCCTCGTCTAGAGAGGAATCTGGAGGCTTTCGAAATGCATTTGTATAGAAGAATGTTCCGCATATCATGGGTGCAAAGAGCAACAGATGAAAAGGTGCTTAGGCGTATGTGAAAAGAAAAAGAACTATTACTGACAGCAAAACAACGAAAAACGAGATATATAATGGATCATGTAACGAGTGGTGACAAATATGAATTTCTGAGATTAATAATCGAGGGCAAAACACAGGAAAATAATCAATCGGCAGACGTCAAAATTTGTATGCTCATAAACAGACCTTTTTATAGCTTTTTTTTAAATTCAACAACACACCCCGAGGGCTTACAGCCTAGATACTATCGTACCGTGGGTGTTGACAAGGAGGAAAGAGGCAACTTGTTAATTCTGGACTTGAAGGTTTGGAGGTTTGGAGGAGAAGGAAGAACATGTTTCGGCAAGGAATTCCACAACTTGAAAGTCCTCGGGACAAAAGAGCGGGCATAACAAGATGTTCTATGTCTGGTGACCTGGACAGTATAAGGGTGCATTCGCTCAGTTCCCCTGGCAGATCTGTTGGTGGCAGCAGCTGGGGGAACTATAGCGGAAAGCTCCTCTGAGCAGTGCCCGTGCAGATATCTATAAAATAGAGAGAGGTCACGAACGGCACGTCGGTGGGCAAGGGATGGCAGCCTTTGGGTGAGGGTAGGGTCACCGATGAGATGTATAGCTCTCTTTTGAATTGAGTCCAGGATAGCTAGTGTAGAAGCGGCAGCTGCACCCCAGATGTGGGAGCAGTATTCGAGGTTTGGCTTTATTTGTGAAGCATATAAGGTATAGAGATTAGCTGGTGAAAAGTATTTGCGAGCCCGGAAGAGGAAAGCTAATTTCTCAGCAGCCGCTTCCGCAATTGATGTGACATGTTGGTGCCAATTAAGATTTCGATCCACAGAAATGCCAACAAGAGAAAATGACTCATTACTTTGAATAACTTGGTTGTTCCTTATGGTGGATCTAAGGCTGGTGTATTTCTTATGAGAAAGAAAGCAAGACTGATATTTGGTGGGGTTGAATTGTACAAGATTTCTACTTCCCGAGTCTAATATTTTTTTGGAGATCCACGGAGACAGAACCCTCCATGAGTCTGCGATCCTCATCTAATTGGGCTAAAGAGAGAGGCTTAGAATATTGTATATGTGAGTGGAGCGTGCTGTCGTCCGCGTAACTGTGAACTGGATTGGATGTGCTAGAGTGGAGGTCATTGATGTGGAGAAGAAACAAAGTAGGGGCTAAAGCTGAACTTTGAGGAACTCCGGCATTAATTAAATACAGTTTAGAGGAATGGCCATCCAACAACAACAGAAATGCTCCTGTTGGAGAGGAAATTTGCTGTCCAGGTATAAAGTTTTGGCGGTAGGCCATAGGCCGGAAGTTTATTAAGCAGCGCTGCGTGCCAGACCTGGTCGAATGCTTTGGATATGTCTAGAGCGACAATCTGGGATTCACCGTGTAGTTCCATAGACTTGTTCCAAGAATGGGTGACAGATAAGAGGAGGTCGGCAGTCGATCTGTGCTGACGGAATCCATACTGCCTGTCGTGTATTAGACTGTGTTTTTCAAGAAATTTTATCAATTCGGTGTTTATATACTTTTCCATCACTTTAGAGACGACTGAAAGAAGAGAAATAGGCCTGTAGTTGCTAGGAAGCGCTTTGGATCCTTTCCTGGGGATGGGTTGTACTCGAGCAGTTTTCCAGTTTTTCCAGTTACTAGCGAATATGCCTTTATTGTAAGATACCTGAAATAGACGAGTCGGAACAGGAGCAAGTTCTGGTGCGCATTTTTTGAGAACAATAGCTGGGATCTCGTCAAGGCCAGAGGCTTTCCTAGTATTAAGAGAAGAAAGCATCGTACCTTTTTAGTTTTGAAAATGATATCTGTCATTTTATGCGCGACATTGGGGACTGTTGGTGGTTGAACATTTGGAGGTGGGTTAAGAGTAGAATTGCTGGCGAACAACGAAGCAAAAAGTTCAGCCTTGCCCAGGGCGGTAGAAACAATTTCATCCCCTGAGACAAGAGGTGGGAACGTACTTTTTCAGAAATTATTCCCAATAGATTTAGCAAGAGTCCAGAAGGGTTTTCCGGTGTTGGAGCTTACGCAGACTTTGTTTTTGATGTGTATTAAACGAGTTTTTTGCCTCAGAAAGCTGCAGTATCCAAGACTGTGTTAGCCATTCAGACCGCCAACCTTCGTAAAGAGGCGGCGGCTCAAAGAGAAGCTAATATTAAACCGTTTTCTCTTTATTTGGCCGTGTATATCTATGTTATTATCTTAAAGAGATTCTATTTAGAAACTAAAGTTAAAGAAGGTGAGGTCAACTAGTAAGAGTGTAACAATACGTAAACGACAGAAGAAAAACTATCGTGAAAATCTGTAATACTCCAAACCTCATACTTCTATTATCCCTATTTTAATGAGGGAGACAGGCCCTGTTTCCAGATGTGACCGTTAGGTTTCTCCACTATAATAACTTAATAGATATTAGGCTTGATAATTGGATACCTAAATCGCATTAGCTTGGGATCGGCGCTAGTACAGCAGTTATGCTGCAACACTCGCAAAATATTATTTCTAACCTTTATTTTATAATACAAATACATAATACGATACTGTAATTGAAATGTCTGCAACAGCTGGTGTGGTCTTAATTATTCCGTAATGGGAAAGCTGACGCAAGTTAAGGATTTTCTTTGTACGGCAAGACAAAATTTCACAGCCAATAGAGCGCGAAGGATTGCTAAATTAAGGTTAAATTTAATGAGATTTCAAGTTATTTTAATATCAAAATCACAAGGTGAGGAAGGGTGGAATAAAATAGGCATACACCTATATTATACTTTTCAATAACAATGAAAGAGTTACGTCTGACAAAAGCATGTGTAATTACACAGAGGTCTGCTAAATGTTGACTGCATTTTATCGGTCACCTCAGCAGATACGACGAAATTGTCATAGAAAATCATCATATATCAATCATGTAGAGCAAAAATAACAACATTTACTGGTTACCCTCTATTGCTTTAGAGATTAACTTACGACGGGACGACCTATTCAAAACTACGCGTTAGGTCGCGCGTTTGGATATGGTTAAAATTTGGTTTAAACAGCTGTACTTCCTTTCTGCTAAAAATTCGGAGCTATTTTCGTAGGTTTTGTATTTTCTCTGGTAAATTCAGTTCTTTTCGTAATTATCTATTAATAAAAATCCTTAAAATTACTATTGTATAACAATATTAGGGTAAATGAATATGTTGCATGGCTACTAATGATGTTTTTTGCCGAATAAATTTGGAACTTCCCACGAACAATAATTAATTATATTATATATTATTTTATCTTTAAATCTCGGTTCGCAATCGAGTACCTATTATTTGCTTAAGCCTACAAAGAATTTCTTCTGTCCAGCTGCTGTATGCGACCTTGTCAAACACCTGTGAGTATGTATAGATGAGGGGTTCTAAGACCACCACCCACCACCCGGCCACTGCGCGTGCGCGCAGTGAAATCACAGTGAAGTCACAATGACGTCACCGGCTGGAGGACCAATAGGGGTCTAACCTGAGATGACGTAATCCAAGATGACCGACAGTTGACATTCCAATATGGCGGCTGACAGTTGACATTCCAAGATGGTGGCTGACATGTAACTCTTGTGACATTTGTGGCATTTATGCCATTTGTGACATTTGTGACAATTGTGAGAATCTCACCAGATTGAGAGTTATTTTTTCTAGGGAAATTTCGATGCTTTTTAAAAACCATTTCGGATCAGACTAGGTTCGAACCTCGGGACTTCAGATGAAAGTCCAACGCGCTAACATCTGAGCTACGTAGGCACTTTTTATTTTACTTTGCGACTAAATGTTCATAGTCTTTGAAAGTATTACAGAAGTGGCTAAGAGGTATCGTAACAATATTGAGGTTGGATAGAGGGCCACTAGGGGTCTAACCTGGGATAACGTCATCCAAAATGGCGTCCAATATGGCGGCCGTCTAGCGCGAAAATTCAAAAATTTAAATTTTGAATCGTGATTTGATCTAACCTGTATAAGTAAGAAGACCTGTTATATGGAGTCCTATTAAAAAATGACGTATGTAAAGATGGCGGTTGGCGCATGTGCCAACCAACTTTTTTTATTAAGCGGTGTAAAGGCATAGTATTTGGTGTCATGGTAATCGCCTCGAAGAGTAAAATCCAAAAATAGGATCGGCTGCCGGTGTAGAATTCAAATATAGTGGCTGGCGCATGCGCAATCCAACTTTCCAAGTGGCGTAGAGGTATAGTGTTTGGTGTCATTTTACTTAGATCAACGAGTAGAATTCAAATATGGCATATGCGCAAACCAACTTTTTTTCTTATTCTTTGGTTCAGAGGGCCAATGTTTGGGGTAGTTTCATCCGAACAACCACATCGTACGCAAAGAATCTGAAACTAATATAAGATATGGAAAGAAAATGTCTAAAGAACAATGTTTTACAAAGCCTGAAGTCTTAGCTTC
Source organism: Tillus elongatus (assembly GCA_964006375.1). Lineage (NCBI taxonomy): Eukaryota > Metazoa > Arthropoda > Insecta > Coleoptera > Cleridae > Tillus > Tillus elongatus. Next base: position 30,470,327 of record OZ023265.1, read on the forward strand.
AACCGTCATTGTCCTTCATTTTACTAAAATATTTCCAGAAAAACTTGTCTATTGAAAAGTGCAACATTTAACGCGTTATAACTTCGAAAATATTGATTTGAGAAAAAAAAAGTTTTAAGTAAAAGTTCTAGAAAATTTGTCGATTGAAAAGTTAAGTGATAAGCATTTTATTTTTATTAACCAAGATATAGGTAAAAAAGTCAATAAACGAATGCTAATACTTGTAAACGGTGAGTGATACAAAAAATATTATTTTACAAAAAAGATGAAAAATGCAATTATCTACAATAAAGGTCATTATCGTTTTTGGCCTAAAGTGCAGGGTTACGGAGATATAGGCCGAAACGGTTTTTCTCAAAACGGCGGCACTTCCGCCCTCTTAATTTGTAAGGATTTTGTGTTTTTACATTCAGTCCGTAATTCTGAACCCATCTGTCAAAAAATAACTCCTGTAGTTTAATGCAGAAACAAATTCTCTATTGCCTGTATTAACACAGTAATAAGTGAAACCACAACATCGGGCCCAATTACGGAATTCAGACTTAAAACAGTTACCTATCAATTTGCCGCAGAACACTACCTTGCCATGAGACGTTCACCAGCTAGATACAAACAAGAAAACTGACCTGCCATTAAAATCAAAGATAGAGAAGGAAGATTTCTATGACAAAGCATCAGAGCGGATTCCGAAGACGGATCAGTAAACTTACCGAAGCAGCTGATCGAAATATTGAAATATGATGACTTCAATCCGCAAAATGGTCCGATAACGAAAAATCATCATCAAAATGGTCACCCAAAGGAATGAGAGACAGGATCCAAGCTACTAAGAAATTACATATCTACAATACCTCACAATAAGAAATACACCAGCTAACCATAGGCATGAGAAATAACTTGTCATTGCAACAAAAGATATAGAAGGAAAATTTCTATCACAAGCAGATTCCAAAGAATTAACAGTTATTTTACAGAAGCAGCTAATCGAAATATTGAAACAAAATTACCTCAATCTGCGAAAATGGTCCAATAACAAAAATCATTTTTAAAATGGTCACCGAAACGAATGAGAGACAGCACCCAATCTACTAAGAATTTAGATATCTGCTCACCAGAATCAATATAATTTCAACTCGAAACACCTAGAAAAATGACTCGCCTGTCGGTCCTTTTTGGTTTCGTAAAACTGGAGGTGGTAAATTTGACTACAGCAAAATCATTAGCGACACTCACCTTTACATTGCTGTTTTGGATAAATGTACCCACCAAGCCAAAAAGGCAAAGAAAAAGAAGGCAAATGTAAATACAGATACAAAGAAGAAAACGACGAAGAAGATAACGAGGAAGCTATCTAAGTGCATAATTTTAATAGTATTTTAATAATTTAATTTGGGTAAAAGTAAAAGCAAATTATTTTGTCATAATTATAACTTAATTCTATATAGCTATTGTAGTATGAGTTATTAATTCAGCCTAATTAATAATCAAAAGTTCTACAAATAGTTCAAAATTAATTTAAAGCGAACAAAGATAACAGGAGTGTCTGAGAAACCAAAAACAGAAATGTGTAAGAAACCAAAAGTAGCCATGAAGCATTCGTTTAAGCGGAGAAGAAATTGGTCGTCGTCAGATGAAGACGATGACGGATACATTTCTTTGAATGACTCCTCAGGTGACTTCACAAAGACTGATGGCTGGGTGAAATGTATGCATTGTTGGCATGAGTTCCACGATTCATGCTCAAAATTTGTTAATTTTTACCATTCCTGTGGTGTTGTTATGTATAAAGCGAACTAATGCTTCAATTATTTAACCCGGCGTCCGACATGTGGGGTGTGACAAACCCAGAGAGAACTAAAATGTCCGACGATTTCAAAAATACCGCGCTCACATGTATATGCCTCTCGTTAGCTTTCGGAAATTGTCGAGTCTCTTAGCATGCGGAGCCATTTTGACAACAGTTTGCTAGAGTTTGTGTTAATGAACGGTTTAGTTTACCTAGGGTTTGTCATACCCCACGTGTCGGATTGTGTTACAACATTCGAACATTTCTCAAATAAATTTCTATCGCAGTTTACGCGCCTTTGCTTCAAATTTTGAGGTATGTTTCCTTATTAAATGTCGATATTATTCACCAGCCCTTGAAATCATTAGGTTAACTATGGAAGACTACGAAAAGGAAATGCGTCGCCTCCAGGATCTGTGGAAGAAGGTGCAAAGCGAAGATGAAGAAGTAATTGAATCAGACGATGAGAGTGAGATAGACAATGTAAGCATAAACAGTGACTATCCAGATGTTGAGCAGAAAGCCAATAATGAAGATGGACAAGGTAACCTTATGGAAGCTGCCGGTGTTACCACTAACGCACACGAAAATGATGTAACCGAAAATGAATCTGAAATAGTGCAAGATCGGGAAAAATACTATTTAGGGAAAAATGGAACTTAATGGAGAAAAATATATTATAACAGGAATGTGAGAACCCGAGGCGAGAACCTGATAACTCAATTGCCTGGTGTCAAAAGATCCGCTAGAGATAAAAAAAGTCCTCTTGAATGTTTTCTTATTTTCATCGATGAAGAAATGATAGACGATATTACGCGGTGGGCAAATCAACGAATTGAGGAAAAAACACGTGAATAGGAAAAATCTTCTTATTATCAACCTACAAATAATGTAGAACTAAAAGCTTTATTCGGACTGCTATATTTAGCAGAAGTTTTTGAAACAACCACCGTTTACTGAAGGATCTATGAAAAACTGACGGAACCGGTTTTGAAATATTTCGAGTAACTATGGGCCAAAGACGGTTTGAATTTTTGCTTACATGTTTGCGATTTGATAATAAAGAAAATCGCTCGCAGATGTCCATTTCGCCAGTACATACCGAATAAACCGGCTAAGCACGGCATTAAGGTTCAAGCTTTGGTAGATTCCCGAACGCATTATTTAGTAAACATGGAGGTCTATGTGGGTAAGCAACCTGATGGGCCCTTTGCTCTTAGTAATACTCAAACTGAAATAGTGTAACGGCTCGTCAGTCCATATGATGGTAGTCACAGAAATATTACGTGTGATAATTGGTACACAAGTTACGATCTATTTGAAAAGCTCCGTACAAATCATCATCTGACTGGAGTCGGTACAATTCGAAAAAATAAAAGGGAAATTCCTCCGACATATTTGAATGTTCAAAATCGACCAATAAAGTCAAGTGTTTTTGGTTTTCAAGAAAATTTTACAATAGTATCGTACGTTCCAAGAAAGGGCAAGGTGGTTCTGCTGATGTCAACCCCTCATCATGACGATTCCGTAGATGAATCCGAAGATAAGCTACCTGAAATAATTTCATTCTACAATCTAACGAAAGGAGGGGTAGATACAGTAGATGAATTGTCTGCGAACTATAATGTATCGCGCAATAGCCGACGATGGTCTCTAACACTATTTTTTTCTATAATGAACACTGCCGGTATCAATTTCCAGGTAATTTATCGTGAAAATAATAATGGATTAATTTTGAAAAGAAAAGATTTTCTCACAATGTTGGGGTTTGAATTGATAAATGATTATCAAAAAGCAAGGATGACCAACTTTAGAATCCCTCGCGAAATAAGGAAGGCTTTGCTCAAAATCAGAGGAGAACTCGAAGAACCTCCTACAGAGAAACAAAGACCTAACAAACCGCGCAGATGTGATTTTTGTCCTCGTAATCGTGATCGCAAAACCAAATATGTATGTGAGGCTTGCGAAAAAATGTTATGTTTAGAACACGCGCTTATGTACTGCGGAAATTGTAGTCATTTTGCAAATGCATTACTTTTTTGAGTTTACATATTTTGATATATTTTTTTATATAGTACACTGCAATGTATTATTTACTTATATTCTATTGTTTCTGTTTATTTGATGGTATAGAACCATTGTAAATAAAAGTTTTTTATAAACGTTTTTTTACTGCCTAAAACAGGATGATGTGAGCTTTTCTTTTTTTATTTTCTTCTTCTAAAGAAGTTTTTGTGTTTCTAATGAAGAAATGTGATATTTGTATTTAGTGTCATGAAAAATATATATCAAAAATTCAGGTTAAGAAAATTAAAAAATAATAATAATTGTGGGGTATGTGATACCCCGCATGTCGGAAGATGTTAAAGATTTTCACGTCAGACGCCGGGTTAAGGACATTTTTGCACATAAAGGCAATTTGCATTTACTTAGATGTTGCGCAATCTCACCTCAACATACGAGAAGATATGGTTTCTAAATTTTTTTTATAGAACACTGTTTAATTTTTTTCAACTTATCTGACTTATTTTGTATTGATTTTAGTGTTTCATAAAATATATATAAATATTTTTGAAATCTATACAAAGTGAACTTTTACTCATCTAAAAAAATTCGACCCATCTATCCTCAAGTTACCTCGATGCTATATCGATGAGATAATTTTTTTCAATATTAAATGAAAAGAATTTTAAACATAGGTTTCTTCAAAATTGGCACTGAAAATGAGAAAAGATTTTTTCAAGAAAATGACTTAAAAAATATATGTTTAGTCATATATAATTAGACAATTACTTAAAAGTGATTTTATTGTGAACAAAATTATTAATGAAGGACAATTTTTTGTCTATAAAAAAATTAAGTACATATATCAATTTTGTCAGTTGCGATTTCTGCTCTGAGCCTTACAAGTCTTATATCTAGAGTATCTTCTCAAAATGTATGAAAAGCAAGATGGCTTTACCTAGATACATATAACAAATTGCGTTGAACTTTAGATCTTCTGCTAGACCATCTAGCGGCAAAAGCAGATACTGCCAGACAAAACAAATTGCCTCACCAGTAATCTGGCTTTTCTCTTACATCATAAGACATAACACGCTTAAGTAAATGAACGTATCTTGCATTATTTACTTGTAAAGAAGGCAATCTTTGTGTCTTTCGTGGCACTATATTTCTTTAGAATTCATATAGGATATCCGAGATAATAAAAATACACTGGAAACTGCAATAAATATCTCTGGCTTGAATGCAACGGAAGATAAAGTGGTGCAGTTCACCATTGTTATTCCAGACGTACCTGTGCTCCACTACGGAACCGACATTGCACGCTGGGGACAACGTAATAATGTGTCAGATTATAAGGTAATTTTTACTTGTCAAAATACAAGTCTGAATTGTCTCTGGGCTCAAACACGTGTGAAATGCTTCCCGTGTTCTAGGATAATGGTCCGTTATGTGCTTCAGGAAAGCTCTGGAAGATTAAAATGTTTTCGAGAGGAGTTTGTGTCCAAAGAAAATTAAATAGGAATTCCCAGCTGATGTTACACCAACAGAAGGACATTCTGTGCCTCGAATATTCGTATAAAATCAAAAAACTTTTAAAAGCTCTCCAAAAAACAAAAGGGATAGTTTTTTTTTTGTCAAAAAGGTGAGGCACTATGTTTTTAAGTAAAATCTAAGCTACTTATCCAATTAGTGCAGATTGGAACTTGTGATGAGCACTGATAAGTACACAATTTGAAGAACCCAATACATTACGATTCATTGCAATTCATTTCAGGTCCTACGATGGTTTCGTTAACAAAGCTGGTGTCACCACAGGGATATATAAACCGGAGTATTAACTGCTTCGTTTGTCCCTCTGATGACGCTAAGTTTCTTAGTAAAACGATCGTCAAAGTTGAAAACTTGTAGTATCCAAGTTGTATTTATCAATGCTTTTTACAGGTGCATCTTCACCCAGTTAATGATGACTGCCAGGTCAACGGAACTGATTATGGTAAACTAAGGAGTTGTAAAGTTTATTAATGAGTGCAGATATCGCTTTTCTAAAATCTTCCAAACAAAAATGAGTTATTCCCAATTTCGTTGACTTCAATGTTTTTTTAATTTTAATTTCACTATTATTTTGGCTGCGGAATCAGTGTCCATTCGCCCAGTTTTCCATCACTGTGAGTGTAGGTCCAAATCAGCGTAAATTCAGTGTTATATCACTTTTGCCAACCATTTTGTTACTTACAAGTTATTATAGATAATCTCATGCACCCTCTCACTCATCTTTTTCTCCCTTTCAATCCACTTTCACTCCTCTCTCATTCCTTAATCCTAAGAGTAATTACATACACTCATCTATATATACCTATATATACACCCACATGTATATATCATTCTGTTATCAGTTGGCACTATTTTTCAGCTACACATTCTTTATTTTATTTATTTATTTATATTGTTCAATATTTTAACTTTCTTCTATTTTTAATTTTTTTTTCCAACAATGTATGGGATATACAGTGGACACATAGCTTCATGCTCTGCGGCCGATCAGAGCAACTTTAAAACGTGCACAGGTGGGCCTTAGGTAAAAGTCAGGTAATACATATAGGTTGGGAAACAATAGGTCAACTTAATCTACGTTGTATACGAGATTTACATCAAATGTTTTTACATATATCTTTCACGTGTTTAAATACATCTAAATAAATGTCAAAGTCTCTAGTGCTAAGGAGTTGCGACAAATTAAAAGGCTTTGGAACACTACTATTCCTATATAATTTATTTACAAATTGACTGATTTTGCTTTGCTTAAGTGTGCATTCTAACAGAACATGTTCCAAGTCCCCGAATTCGCCACAATCACATAAAGGGTTTTCTTTCATACCTATTTTATATAGATGACTCGGGAACAATGCATGATTGAAGCGTAATCTACACATAGTTTTTGTGAACATTTTACTATTATAAGGGCAATCGCAAAACCAAGGTTTTCTTGGAGGTTCTTCTACAATACTCTTATAAGCACGACCCTTGTTGCTATTCTGGTACTCCCCCTTCCAAAGTTCTCTTATTAGAGTTTTATATCTTTGAATCTCATCCCGGTGAGGTATCACGTATTGGGTGTTCTCTCTGTTATCTGACGCCATTCTGGCCATATTATCTGCTGATTCATTACCACTTAATCCACTGTGACCTCTGACCCATAGTAAACAGATTTTTCTATTTGCTTGTTTTGCTTGTACATACAGTATTACGATCTCTACTATTAAATAATTTGGTTGCTTTGTGGTGATACTGAAATTTTCTATAGCCTGTAGAGCGCCTTTACTATCGCTAAGAATAATTACTTTTTCTATGTTACAATCTTCGGCGTACTTCATGGCTTCCAGTATAGCAACACATTCTGCTGAAAATATAGACATTTCTGTCCATAATTTAATTTGTTTCCCCGCTTTTCTCTGTGGATCATAATATGCACAACCAACTGATCCTTGATTTTTGGACCCATCTGTGTATAATAAATACGATCCCGCTTGTATTCTGTTCAGGTCTTCTTTTAACATTTGGTCTCTAAACTGGCTAGGGTACTGGGAGTATTCAATCATATGCTCTACCTTAATTTTATCTAGGATGTGCCATTTAACTTGAAACACTGGATTTACCTGTACCGAATGTATAAATGGTTTTCTTTCAAAAAATTTGACAAATTCATCCACAATAAGAGGTGTTTTCTTTTTCTTTCAATATTCCCCAGTTAGGTCTAGAATGTACAGTTGAAATAAGTTATCATTGAGATAGCTACATTTGTTATGCATTTTAATTATAAATCTGTTTGCCAGAAGCTTTCTTCTCATTTCAATTGGTGTTTCTGATACCTCCGCTAACATCCTAACAATGGGTGTGCTTTTTAGAGCTCCTAAGCATGTTCTTATGCATTTGTTCTGCACTTTATTTATTTTATTTAGATGGTTTTTTCCAGCTTGGTCGTAAAATATTGCGCCGTAGTCCAGTATGGGTCTGATATAATTTTTATAAATTAGCAAACTTGTTTCGAGATCCGCTCCCCAGTTATTATGGCATACCATTCTTAATATATTGATGCGCTTTTCAGATTTGTTTAACGCAAGTTCCAAATGTTCCTTCCACAGCAATTTTCTGTCTAATATGATACCAAGATATTTTACTGAGTTTTCAATGGGGTAGATGTCTTCGTTTATTACTATACTGTCTGGAATTGTTTGCTTTCTATTAAAGAAACAAATTTTAGTTTTGGATTTAGTCATTTCCATTGCGTTCTCATTTGTCCACTTTCGGAAAGAAAAAACAGCTCCTTTTAATTTCTGTGAACCTTGTTTAATGTCCGCGGAGTTAACATATAGACAGATGTCATCGGCAAACTGTAAGACTTTTGCTTCTTTCACGTATTTGTTGATATCTGAAGAGTATATTAGAAAAAGAAGTGGTGTCAATGCACTTCCCTGTGGTATTCCAAAGTTTGTACCTCTTTGTCCAATAAGAGTGTTGCCAACTTTGTACTCTATTGTTCGATCCTGGTATAATTTAATAATTCTCCTGGACATAGTTGATGGTTCAATGTTAGAGGTTATAATAACACAAAAGTAGGCGAAACGTGTCAAATTTTGATAAAGAGAAAAGACATGGATTTACAAATAGAACCGCTCTTCCAAATCGTGGTGCAAATTGTATCATAACTTCCACATAGCTGTGATGATCTACTCTCTTCAGAAAGTCATTTTCATGAAATGAGTTTAGGGTCCATAACTTGACCACAAAGAATATATTCGTATTCGTGTACCCACAAACTTGTAAAACGTTATATTACTCGAGTTTTAACGGAAAAATGTGAATTTTCACCAAATCTCCACTCATTTATTCCCTATTTCATGAGGTGATATTGTCCAAAAACAATTCTAAGGATTCCTTTGGCGGGTGCCAACTGGATACCAAATTTGAAGATGAGATCTCAATGCGTTCGAAAGTTATGACCCTTACTAACAGACAGAGGTACAGATCGACAGACCGACCGACCGACAGATAAAAAAAATCATTCCAGTATGAAATTTTTTATGTGTTTTGAGACATTTTACGCCGTTCTGGCAACAAAAAAAATCAAAATTTCTCTCTCCTACGCACATTCAACACTTAATTTAATGTCAGCACAGAATACCAGATGTTTGATATAATGATTAAGTTTTCTAATAAATAAACCCCCAAGTTGTTATATTTCTCGAGATCTACCGAAAAATGCCAATTTTTACAAAATCGTCTCTCGTTAATCTCCTACGCCTCCGGAGCGGTTTTACCCAAAAACGAAAATACGGGGTGTTGAAGTTTAAAGGAAAATATGGAAATTAATTAATATTTTCGAAGCTGCTAGGGATATTTCAGTGATATTTACTACGGAAGGACACCTAATAAATATGCCTGTTTTTCAATAGAAACGCAAATTTCAGCTTATACAGTGGCGTGGGCATCGACATTGATTTAGATATATTTGAATAAAAAAATAGTATGCCAATGATCTTTCCCAACTAAAAATATTTTTGTATCCTCGCTCCTCAAAGTAAATTTTTAAGATGATTTGTTTTATATCACTTTCATGCCGCGCTGTATATTGAGCGTTCATTCAAATTTGAAGTAGTTAATTTATGTTTCTCCTTTAGTTAAATAGGCTCAATAAAATCGAGCTGCATTATATAAACTTCAATCATCTTTTAATAAACTGATTTTACCTCTAACCCTTGACTTTTATTTGTGCATCTTAAAACCCTCCGACTGTAAGTGCTAAGGCCCACGCCCTGTGTTAATTTATATTATCCTTGTGCCCCGACTGAGTAGCCAAACGAAAGGTAATTCATTAATTTTTTAATAAATACCTAGGGCACTAAGTGAGTGGTGAACGTGTCGCCACCTAGTTCGGAACCAAGTACTATGTTGTCACGCCCGCTCCAAATAACACAGAGTATTAAAAATAGAGACGGTATACAACTAACTAACAATTTAAAAAATTGTTAGCCCTGGCCCATTTCTACCCCAATATAGGGACAAAGTATGTAAGACTAGTTGCATTCTCGCAACAATTAGAACCGTAGACCGGTTTCGCTCTCATTAGAGCTCTTCAGTACGGCATACTAATTGCAGCAAAAATGCACCAAAAATAACACGGCTATCGTATAGCCAGTCTTAAAACACTAAGTGAGTGGTGAACGCGTCGCCACCTAGTTCGGAACCAAGTACTATGTTGTCACTACGGTTCTAATTGTTGCGAGAATGCATCTAGTCTTACATACTTTGTCCCTATATTGGGGTAGAAATGGGCCAGGGCTAACAATTTTTTAAATTGTTAGTTAGTTGTATACCGTCTCTATTTTTAACACTCTGTGTTATTTGGAGCGGGCGTGACAACAAGTACTTGGTTCCGAACTAGGTGGCGACACGTTCACCACTCACTTAGTGTTTTAAGACTGGCTATACGATAGCCGTGTTATTTTTGGTGCATTTTTGCTGCAATTAGTATGCCGTACTGAAGAGCTCTAATGAGAGCGAAACCGGTCTACGGTTCTAATTGTTGCGAGAATGCATCTAGTCTTACATACTTTGTCCCTATATTGGGGTAGAAATGGGCCAGGGCTAACAATTTTTTAAATTGTTAGTTAGTTGTATACCGTCTCTATTTTTAACACTCTGTGTTATTTGGAGCGGGCGTGACAACATAGTACTTGGTTCCGAACTAGGTGGCGACACGTTCACCACTCACTTAGTGTTTTAAGACTGGTCATACGATAGCCGTGTTATTTTTGGTGCATTTTTGCTGCAATTAGTATGCCGTACTGAAGAGCTCTAATGAGAGCGAAACCGGTCTACGGTTCTAATTGTTGCGAGAATGCATCTAGTCTTACATACTTTGTCCCTATATTGGGGTAGAAATGGGCCAGGGCTAACAATTTTTTAAATTGTTAGTTAGTTGTATACCGTCTCTATTTTTAACACTCTGTGTTATTTGGAGCGGGCGTGACAACATAGTACTTGGTTCCGAACTAGGTGGCGACACGTTCACCACTCACTTAGTGTTTTAAGACTGGCTATACGATAGCCGTGTTATTTTTGGTGCATTTTTGCTGCAATTAGTATGCCGTACTGAAGAGCTTTAATGAGAGCGAAACCGGTCTACGGTTCTAATTGTTGCGAGAATGCATCTAGTCTTAAATACCTAGGGCATAATAAAAATTGTGTTATACTTGCGCCCAACGTTCAGGTGTTTTTAAAGTCTGTTATACTGGCGATTTATAGCGGCGATTCCGTTAACTGAGCTTTCCTGCGTGAAATTTTGGTTTTAATGTGAGCCCTTCTTTTTTGAAATCGATCGACGAATAAAAAAGTTATACCCGAAAACAGAAAAAGCTCCTTCATTTTGTGATTATGCTGTACATAAAAAGGATAAACAGAAAATTCAAACACCACCGTGTAGCTTGGGTCATATTTCAAAATTTTTAGTTGAAATTCAAGAAATATTTTTTTTTAAACGGGAGTTGGTTTAGAAAAGATTCAATGATTTATTGAATGCCTTGTGTGTATGTTATGTAAATCACCTGAGGTATTTCAGAACAACGGGCTAATAGAAAAAGAATTGTGTTTGCAAACGCTCTTAACAGAGTTCAATTTGGTTACGACAATCAAATTTTACATCGAATTTAAAAAGGACAGAATATATTTCAACAACACACCACGAGAGCTTACAGCCTAAATACTATCGTACCATGGCTGTCGACAAGGAGGAAAGAGGCAACTTGTTAATTCTGGACTTGAAGGTTTGGAGGTTCGGGGGAGAAGGAAAAACATGTGGCGGCAAGTAATTCCACAACTTGGAAGTCCTCGGGGCAAAAGAACGGGAATAACAAGATGTTCTGTGTCTAGTGACTTGAACAGTAAGGGGGTGCTCTGTTCGCCTAGTAGATCTGTTGAGGGCAGCAAGTGGAGGAACTATGGAAGAAAGCTCCTCTCAGCAGTGCCCGTGCAGATATCTATAAAAGAGAGAGGTCACCAACGCACGTCGGTGGGGATGGAAGCCTTTCGGTGAGGGTAGGGTCACCGATGAGACGTATAGCTCTCTTCTGATGGAGTCCAGGATAACGAGTGTAGAAGCGGCAGCGGCACCCCAGATGTGGGAGCAGTATTCGAGGTGATTAGCTGGTGAAAAGTTTTTGCGATCCCAGAAGAGGAAACCTAATTTATTAGCAGCCGCTTCTGCAATTGATGTGACATGTTGGTGCCAATTGAGATTTCGATCCACGGAAATAATAACAAGTGAAAAAGACTCATTACTTTGAATAACTTGGTTGTTTATTGTGATGGGTCTAGGACTGGTGTATCTCTTATGAGAAAGAAAGCAAGACTGAGATTTGGTGGGGTTAAATTGTACAAGATTTTTACTTCCCCAGTCTAATATGTTTTTTAGAACCACGGAGACACAACCCAAAATTAGTCTGCGATCCTTATCTAACAGGGCTAAAGAGACAGGCTTAGAATATTGTATATTTGAGTGGAGGGTGTTGTCGTCCGCGATACTGTGAACTGAACTGGATGTGCTAGAGAGGAGGTCATTGATGTGGAGAAGAAACAAACTAGCGGCTTAAACTGAACCTTGAGGAACTCCTACATTAATTGGATACAGTTTAGAGGAATGTCCAACCACGAAAACAGAAATGATCCGGTTGGAGAGGAAATTTGCTGTCCAGGTACAGAGTTTTGGTGGTAGGCCATGGGCCGGAAGTTTATTAAGCAGTGCTGCGTGCCAGATCTGGTCGAATGCTTTGGATATGTCTAGAGTGACAATCTGGGATTCACCGTGTAGTTCGATAGACTTGTGCCAAGGATAGGTGACAAAGGAAAGGAGGTCGGCAGTTGATCTGCGGTGACGGAATCCATACTGCCTGTAGTGGATTAGACTGTGTTTTTCAAGAAATTTTAGTGATTCGGTGTTTATATACTTTTCATCGCTTTAGAGATGACTGAAAGAAGAGAAATAGGCATGTGGTTGCTAGGAAGCGCTTTGGCTCATTTCTTGGGAACGGGTTGTACTCGAGCAGTTTTCCAGTTAGTAGGGAATATGCCTCTATTGTAAGATGCCTGAAACAGACGAGTCAAGACAGGAGCAAGCTCTGGTGCGTATTTTTTTATAACAATTGCTGGGATCTTGTCAAGGCCAGAGGCTTTCCTGATATTAAGAAAAGAGAGCACATTTTGTGCCTTTTTAGTTTTCAAATGATATTTGAATTTTCGCGAGCGACGTTTTGAAGCAGTGTATTCGGGTTAAGTAGGTAATGGTAAAGTTGTTTTATAATTTGAATGTTCTGTTGCTATTTTGTGTCTCTTAACAGATATTAAAGTAAGAGATGACATTATTAAAATGGCCGTATTATAATTAGTAATATCTAATACATGTGCTATTTATATTTTCCGTCTGTACCTGTTATTCTCTTTTATATTAAATTGCTTCCTGTCACTTTTAGAGTGACTTAAAGAAACGTTTTATTTTTTTGCTGTTATTTCAGTTGCATTTTCAATTTATAATGTTTACCAGAAACTACTTAAAACCTTTTACAAAACTATTGTATAGTTGTTTTATAAAAATAGTATAACCAATAGTCAAGTATATTTTATAGCAAAGTATGAGAAGTGTAGAAAAACTATTTTATAATGTCAGTGTTGACATTGTTTTTGGAGTCGCAGTAATGTTTAAAAAATTGTTTTGTAATGTTTATAAAATGCTTTATAAATATTCACGGAGACTGAAGTATTTTATAAAATGATGCCAATTTTGGGTTTATAGCTGTTTTATTAACGTGTTGTAAACAATTCAAGAAGTGAGATTATTTTATAAACTGTTTGTCGAAAACAGTTTCACAACTGTAATAAAATATATATAAAAACTGCTAGTTGGGTAAGTTCCTTGTATTTAATACGTTGTAGAGAATGCAATTTGCATCGCTTATTTATTTATTAAAGAACTAAAATATATTTCACATGTGATTTTTTTACTTCACAATCAATGCTTTTTTCTATTTAATATGTTATCAGTTAAATACTTTTTATTGTCAGCTATTAATGTTCCTCTTAAAAATCTCTAACAAGACGCCAGGCGGTGTTTATCAAGTAGTGAATTTTCGTAACTCTCTATGACGATATTTTGTTCGCTCATTTGCAATCGAAATATATAGAGGCCATTAAAAATTTCATACAGTAGGTAAGGCATTTTCTTAAATTATTAAAATGTAAACCGACTTAAAAAGGCCAGCGTAACATTATACAACCTGTTGACGAACTCTAACTAAAATGTATATGAAGCAGCTTGTCGATATTATTTAAATTCATCCCTGGATCGATCACTTTGAAACTATCATATAACTGAACAGATGCTAAATGAGATGTCTTCTTTATGGCACCGAGAAAGTGGAACGCTTCCATAACTGCTTTGTATACTGTTCTCTCACAAGCTCATAATCGTGGCTTGGAACAAGCAAGTCATTGTCGGAATAACAACTTTGTCTAAGATGTTTGAATTCTGCAACTAAAGGTTATCCACTTCCCTTAAACTTGGATTATTCGCATATGTTTATCCAGAGTTATCAGGAAATATCGGAAAACAATATTGATGTAATGTTGTGGTATGCATGTTTAGCGACATTGAAAACAAAACAGATAGTATTTTGAATGTAGCGTAATCAGGAACGTGTTTCACAGATATATCGTGGCAACTTTAAGAGGGGGTTCAATAAAATGTTTAAAATACACTAGATTTTACGGCAATTGTGTCGGTTCACTCCGTCAAGGCAGACACTTGCCTCCTCATATAAAACTATCTTCTCCACCAAATGAGGGTCACTTGACAGTTTTGTCTCAATATTTTCACAAAATCCTATTCTTCGCTCTAGATCATCTTCCGTAAGTTTTTGTGTATATCTAATCATCAATCCCTTAGGTCTGTGGTTAAGCCCGTCGAAAATAAGGGACAATTTTCAGTAAGATATGATAGAATAGTACATTTATCCATAAGGAGTAGTCAGATGAGAGTCCTAAGTAGGTATACTGCCACGTTGGGCAGGCAGCCAGTCCGGGAGTTGGGGGTGGACTCCCCTCCCCCTTATATTTTCCAATATGACGGCTCATAGTTGACAGCCGACAGTTGACAGCTGACATCCCAAGATGGCGGGTGACATCTGACAGTTGACAGCTGACAGTTGACATGTGACACCTGACATTCCAAGATAGCGGCTGCCAGTGGACAGCTGACATGTGACACCTGACATTCCAAGATGCTGGCTGACAGTTGACAGCTGACAGTTGACAGCTGACAGCTGACAGCTGACAGTTGACAGTTGACAGCTGACAGCTGACAGTTGACATGTGACAGTTGTGACATTTGTGACTTTTTCGAGAATCTCACCAGATTTGGTGTTATTTCTGGGGGGTTTTCTAGGTATTCTAGGGAAAATCAATTCGGATCAGACTAGGTTCGAACCTCAGATGAAAGTCTGACGCGCTTACCTCTGAGTTTCATCGGCACTTGTAATTTTACTGCTTAATGTTTGAATAGATGCCGCTATTTAAATAGGTTAAATAACGTGTGTATACTCGTATATAAATCAAATCCAATTATTAATATGTTAAATAAACAAATAATTTTATTTAATGTTAGCCATATACAAACACTTAATAATTAACGTGTTACTTTAAATAAGAGCTCGTACTTTTGTTATTATACAAACTAGTTCATTGGACGGTTTTATTAGATGAATAACTAATCGTTATCTCGCAAATGTTCTGTAGAAGAAAAAGTATCACATTATTTACATGAAATTAGTTACCTGAACGGCTATTCGCAGTTACTATACATGTGTCATATAACAAATAGAGTTAGAGGTGAATTTCGTTTAACATAAAATAACACAGATTACCGACACTAGAGGTCGCTCTAGCTCCTTAACATATTATCAGTATCAAATACGAGGGACATCATATACCAGGGATACTGAACAACTAGACAGTAAGCTCAGGTTAATAAGTAAAAAAAAATAAAAACATGAATTTTAAATCAACACTTGTTACAAATGATAGTTTGAATTTTTTTTATTTGAAAGAGATACAGGTTCTAATCCCGGTATATGCTCCTTAATATGGTAGTGTAAAACAAATACGAGAGACATCATATACGAGGGGGACTGAATAACTAAACAGTAATTTCTGGTTTCTAAATTATATGCATGCGAGGTTCAAATCCCGATGTTTGCTCCCTAATATATAAGTGTTAAACAAATACGATGGTCAACATATACGAGGAGTGCTAATCTATTTTTCATAATAAATTGCATATGTTTTGTTAAATAGTTTTATGTATGGCGAATTAAATATATATTTGTATGGATGCGTAAAAATAAAAAAAATTCTGGACGCAGCAAGTGCGTTATGGTAGTGAATTTTCATAAAAATGTTTTTAATAGCATGTTTTCAGAAAGCAGGCATCAAATTTGGTTACCATTATAACCTATATAGTAAAAACAATGTGCCATGTTTCATCAAAATAACTTTATTGTTTGAAAACGTACAGAAATTTCCGAAAGTAAACTTAAAATGTAACCGAAAAAATCCGTATCTTGGTCAACCTTATAGGTTAATAGCAAATTGAGCTTTTCAAATATGAAGCACTTAATCAAAATTCGTTACCATAACGCACTTGCTGCGTCCAGAATTTCTTAACTTACAAACATGCATTATATTTCGATGGAAAATGCAAAAACATACGGCGGTTTCCACAAAAAAAAAATATATTATTTGTATCACCAACGACTTATGGGCCACTCTGTGATGGTAGCAATAATTTTTTAAGGTGTAGCTCAAGACACCGTATAATTAATGTATACAATATTTTTTCATATCTTGTATAATAACGGATATATTGAGCTTTATTGATTTTTTACGAAAATTCTACCAAAATTATATACCATTAAACGATAAATTCTATAGCTAAGGCTACTGTCAAGCATCAGAGAAAGGGTCTATTTGAAATGAATTTTCTGGAAATATTTTAGTAAAATGAAGGACGATGACGGTTGAAACTAAGACTTTAGGGTTTGTAAAACATTCTTCTTAAGACATTTTCTTTCCATAGCCAGTATTAGATTCAAGTTCTTTGCCTAAATGTTGCGAATTTTGACGTTTTCAATTGTCACTTTGACGTTTTGAGGAAAACCCCAATTTTTTTTTAGATGCCCATAACTTTTTTGTCTTTTGACCTACAGAGGCGCTTCACCTATAATGACATAAATCAGCGTACCAAATTTGGTTGCCCTTACTTTGTTAATTCCGGAGATATAATTTTTTTTTGAAGGAAAACCTAAAATTTTCCGGGAAAACCTTGGCCGATTTTCCTGACTAACGAACTTATCCAAGCCATTTGCAAAAGGAAGGTATTCACGAAATTTAATCAAAATCGGCCTATTATTTTTTGAGTTATCGGTGTGATACATATATATATATATATATATATATATATATATATATATATATATATATATATATATATATAATATATATATATATATATATATATATATATATAAACATATAAAAATTGAAACTGACCCCGGATGTGGGTTCTGGGGGGCCTAATTAGCGCTCATTTGAAGAAATTTTTTCAAAATTCAAAAGTCGGGATCTCCTCATTAGTGAATTTTTTTTAAGAACATTCACTAATAGAACGTTAAGATTAAAAATAAATTATAAATTAAAATTAAATAGATGAAAAGAAAAACTAAGCCTTAATGTTTGTTAATTTAGTTTTTAGTTAAAGTACTTCTTTTGTATGATTGGTTCAACAGATTTCCAGACATACACACACACGCACATTTTAAACCAATAGGAATAATAATATTAATAGCTCGCTAGTATAAAAAGCCGAGAATTCTTGTTTAGTTATTCAGTTTTGTTAGAAATTTGCAGTTATGTCTGTAATAAAATAGAACAAGACAAATATGTGTAGTGTAAACAATTCAACAAAAGAGTGTTGGAAAATATAAATATAAGAAGAAGAAAAAAAACATGTGCAGTTTAAACAATTCAACAAAGGTAAGAGTGTTGGACAATACAGTTGTAAAGCCCGAATTTCCAGAATGTAGTAATTTGCTAAAAATTAATACAACAACGCCGAATGATCCACTTCAGAGCATAATAGATGGATTTTTATTACCAGTGTTACGTACTTCCTAGACTCTTGGCCTATGGTTACGTTGCCAGTTCTTTTGATGTGGTATGCAGTCAGTGAGAGGGTTGTTAAATAAATAAGATAAGGTCAAAATTCAGGGCTCAAATATATAATCATTCGAATTAAATAAATAAATTAAAACTTAATAGCTCTATGATTTCTAATCTATCCTACTCTAAAATCTACCATTTCCCGAACTGTCACTATAAGATAACGTAAAAGTTCAAACTAAAATATAATATAATCATGCGGATTAGATTACCTCCTACCATATGACATATCTCCTAACAAAATCTAATATGTGATTCTTCCTCTATGATTTCTAATCTATACTACTCTACAATCTATACTACTCTACAGTTCCCGAACTGTCACTTTCTAGCATCGAACTAATGAACTAACTAACCTCTTAGCATATGACATATCTCCTAACAACAAAATTTAATGAAACAAATAACTTTTACTTTTCTTAACCCGCACTATTCGGTGATAAAAGGAAATATTAAATTGTTTCCCAAAATTGCAATTGCAGTTTTGTTTACATCAGACTCATATAAAATTAGTACATCCGCAATTAATAGATAATTATGCGAATTCCAGGTAAGCTAATGCTAACACTAATACTGTAAAAATGTGAACTCTGGTTTGAACAATTACTTATTGCCGATCCTCAAAACTATTTACATAAAATTACGACTTAGCTGTTTATTCCAGGTACGGCTCCAAGACCTCACTAATTACACTTGTTCCCATAACTAATAACTGTCCATGAATATAATTTGGTTTTCCAACTCAATCAGCTACTGATGAACGAATGTGATAATCCCATACTAGCCATACTTGGTTTTATGCATGCAGCATAACAACCAGAACCGTTCAAAACACAGAATCCAAGCATAAGAAATCCAGAAATACTGAAATACAGGACCCCCGATACAAAAATTGACCAGGAATCCAAAAAACAGGCCGGAAGAGAAAACCCTAAAATGTTCAAAATATGAAGGCAACCATGGTTATTTAATTTCAATCTCCAATCACTTACCCAGGCACAGGGGTTTTCCTCACTTATACAAATAGCTTCAACTAAATTATTAAAATCATAATTGTGAAAAGTCTCTAACATTTATGTTTTCCATTTAAGTATCTTAAATATTCACTACAAGAACTTGTGAGAGAATAATACTAAGAGTGCATAAATCAACTGAAATTTCACGCCATCCTTATCTCTTGATCGCCTGGTTGATATGAAAATTGATTAAAATAAAATCAACTGGAAGATAATTAAATACAATTTTAAAGGAAATTCAAGTTCCCTTACTCGACTATAGGGGGAGACACCTTCCGGTGGCTGGCTTTCTTATCAGAAGAAAAATAGTAAACAACAGGATAGTAAACAAATGAAGATTTTAACCAAACTATGCATCCACCTAAAGTGAAATAATAGTGTAATAATAGTATTTAGTGTTTTTAAGTGTCCAGTGAATACAGATAGTTTGTTAAATAGGGTTTTGGTATCCTTTTTATATAGAATTTATGTAAAATAGTCATATACACGGCCAGACCGTAACACCAGCTTCTACGAATATACAAGATGAGCTATTTACACAATAAATATAATACGTCAATCACTTTTCCCAATATCAAGAAAAATCGTTATATAATTTTTCATTTTAACACACTGTATCACTTTCAGTTCTGTTCTGACTCTTAGACTGGGGTAAGTTTTGACAAACCCTAATATTTTATACTACGAACCCACTCTTACTCAATGCACCATTACTTTTGGTCCAGCCTGTATTCTACCGATTCTACCGATATTATGGGAATGAGTAACAACAAGGTAACTGCACTCTGTTTCGTTACAAAATAGTTCACGCTACAAAGTACAATGTGAAGAGATGGTGGTATGTGTAATACTGAACTATTGAAAGTTGATATCCTAGCCTGGCACTTATCTATCTGTAGCATGCTTCTCGCTTTAGTGTTGTCGATAATTCCATTCTGACTCTATATATTGTGCCAATTGTACTCAGTTTCTTGCCCTGATTGAATTTTTCCATCTCGCTGGCTTCTCTTCCCATTTTCCTCATAGAGTATCATGCCCTCATTTTTCCATCGTGCCGAGTAGTTTTGTTCGCTCTTCTAAACCGTGTGCGGTTAATGAAACTCTCTGTGCTGCGTTTGCTATGAAGAGCAAAAATAACAAAATTAAAAATAATCAGATGCTTGTTTGTTATTCCATCTAGGTCAAAGGACGAAAAAGTCAAATGGCATATATAAACCAGTATGGATGATTTTGATGCTTTTAGCGAATTTTTATCAGCAAACAAATTTCATTTCAAAAATGTTTGCATGTTTAAATGGTCAATGGTACGATATGTTCTCGGGTTAAAGCGCGTCCAAAGTTGATTGGTGGCCGACGTGGTGGCGTCAGCTTCGGCGCTATTGAAAACAGAGGTTAATAGCGAAACCTATAAATGATTGAAAATTGATATGGACGAGTTTTGAGTCATATGATTTTTATTTGTAGTTGGCGTCTAGCGAATATAGGGCGCTACTTGCGGCACGCTTAAAGTTTTAAAAATATTCGCACCTTCTTGGTGTCGCTGCTAGGAAATTTTATTCACAAAATAAAATGATCTTGTATTTTGTCAACAAGGTATACTTATTGAATTACGTTAAAATTAACTGTTGTCAAACTATTTGCAATTTCAAGAGTGGTGTAATGCTACCAAATACTATATAATGACAATACGGGACACTCCTATGCTTTAGCATTGCTGATTTTTGTGACAAGTACTTAGCCGCCTCCACGCGTGAAGTACTGATAACTGACCGGGTAATTTGAATTGTATATTTACCTGCATGTTCTTAATTTAGACAATTGGTTTATTTTAGATGAATATAAAAACTTGTACATGACAAAACAGTGAAAAATTTCTGATTATATAGTTACAAATAAAATTTGTATTAACATTCAGCTTGAAACCTAAATGAATTCAGCATGAATAATTCTGCAAATTTGTCTTACCTATAAACTTATTTCATTATAATTTAATGTACCAGCTTGAAACGGTCGTTAAACTAATATCTCAAGGGTATGTATAGGAATATACTGAAAGCTGTTTCTGAGGATATTAAGTTAATATCTATACTTACCTATAAATAATTGTTCTAGGTATAAATGGTAGCACAGTACTCAATTTTCTATATCTCTACATGAAAACTGTCTTATTAATCTAATATTTTAAAATATGTAACTGATATACTTAGTACATAATAAAGAAATTGTGCAGATGAAATGTGAGACTAACTCTTACTTTCGTGAATAAATCTATTATAGGACTGAATCTGCTATTTCTAGTTGTCTCTTTAAAACCTTGTCTTGGGAAGATAATTAAAAGCCTTTGTCAAGTAAAATAATTTTAAATGTGAAAAAATGGGACAATTTATGCCATACTGAAATAAAAAAAACTCTGGACGCAGCAAGTGAGTTATGGTAGTGGATTTTCATAAATATGTTTTTATTGCAAATATGTGTTTTCTTTTTATTTGAGAAAGCAGGCATCAATTGTGGTTACCAGTATAACCTATATAGTAAAAACAATGTGCCATGTTTCATAAAAATAACTTTATTGTGTGAAAATGTACAAAAATTTCCAAAAGTGGACTTAAAGTGTTCCCGGAAAAACTCATTTCTAGGTCAACCTTATAGGTTAATAGCAAATTGGGCTATTCAAATATGAAGCATTTGATCAAAATTCGCTACCATAACGCACTTGCTGCATCCAGAATTTCTTTTCTTACAAACATGCATTATATTTCGATGGGAAATGCAAAAATGCAATAACATAAGACATGTTTGATAAAAAAAGAAAATTTGTATCACCAACAACTTATGGGCCACCCTGTGATTGTAGAAATATTTTTTAAGATGTAGCTCAAGACATCCTACAATTAATGTATACATTTTTTTTTCATATCTTGTAAGATAACGGATATATTGAACTTTATTGTTTTTTTACGAAAATTCGACAAACATTATATACCATTAACCGATAAGCTCTATAGCCAACACTACTGCCAAATCATCAGAGAAAGGGTCTACTTGAAATGAATTTTCTGGGAATATTTTAGTAAAATGAAGGACAATGACGATTAAAACTAAGACTTCAGGCTTTGTAAAACATTCTTCGTGAGACATTTTCCTTCCATAGCTTATATTAGTTTCAGGTTCATCGCCTAAATATTACCAATTTTGACGTTTAAAATCGCGAGTTTGACGTTTTGAGGAAAACCCCAATTTATTTTTTTTGAATGCCTGTAACTTTTTTGTCCTTTAACCTACGAAGCTAAATTTTGGTAGATAACTTGCCTATAATGATATAAACCCGTGTATGAAATTCGGTTGCCCTTACTTTGTTATTTTTGAAAATATACATTTTTGTCGATTTTTTTTTGAAAGAAAACACAAAATTTTCCGGGAAAACCTCGGCGGATTTTCCTGGCTAACGAACTTATCCAAGCCACTTTTTAATTTTTTGTCCTTTGACCTAAGGAGCTAAATTTTGGTAGGTAACTTGCCTGTAATGATATAAACCCTCGTATGAAATTTGGTTGTCCTTACTTTGTTAGTTTTGGAGATATAAAAAAAATTCGATTTTTTTCGAAAGAAAACACAAAATTTTCCGGGAAAACCTCGGCGGATTTTCCTGGCTAACGAACTTATCCAAGCCACTTTTTAATTTTTTGTCCTTTGACCTAAGGAGCTAAATTTTGGTAGGTAACTTGCCTGTAATGATATAAACCCTCGTATGAAATTTGGTTGTCCTTACTTTGTTAGTTTTGGAGATATAAAAAAAATTCGATTTTTTTCGAAAGAAAACACAAAATTTTCCGGGAAAACCTCGGCGGATTTTCCTGGCTAACGAACTTATCCAAGCCACTTTTTAATTTTTTGTCCTTTGACCTAAGGAGCTAAATTTTGGTAGGTAACTTGCCTGTAATGATATAAACCCTCGTATGAAATTTGGTTGTCCTTACTTTGTTAGTTTTGGAGATATAAAAAAAAATTCGATTTTTTTCGAAAGAAAACACAAAATTTTCCGGGAAAACCTCAGCGGATTTGCCTGACTAATGAACTTTTCCAAGCCACTTGTGAAAGGAAGGTACTCACCAAGTTTTATCAACATCGGTCTAATATTTTTTAAGTTATAGGTGTGACACATAAATATATATATATATATATATATATATATATATATATATATATATATATATATATATATATATATATATATATATATATATATATATATATATATATATATATATATATATATATATATTTTTTCAAAATTCAAAAGTCGGGATCTCATCATTAGTGATTTTTTTGTTATGAAAATTTACTAAAACGACACAGAAAAATATAGAAAAACAGTTTACTTATACCATTTATTATTAATGCAAAACATTTTTGCCTTAATATTTCTTTTTTTTTTGATGCACTGGAAGACAAATTATGATTAAAGCATTTCAACCATCCGTTTAAGAAATTTATCTATAAATAGGTACATAATGGTAAATATTACACAATAAATTACCTTCTGCGAACTGTACATATTGGCATAAAAGTGATTCTGAATTTGTCTTCTGCTTCAAATCATATTCACGTTTCGCCATCCTTTGGAAACCTATGAAATGTCTTTGATAGATTCAGCACGTTATAGTTCGAACAATTATAGATTGCACACACCCAACCACTAACATTTACTGTAAAAACACAGCTCAAACTTAACTATACACAGTTAAACAACAGCAATTGCTAGTGTTACACGTTCTCGAAAGACGTAACATCAGTACTATCCGCTGGGGGCGCTGAAGCAAGAAATCAGCCAGAGTGTCCTGTATTGTCATTATATAGTATTTGATGCTACTTTAAATTGTCTAACACTGGCTGAGAAATAAAGCTTAAATAGAGCTTAAATATCAACATAAAATAAATATCTAAACTTGGGGTAATAACACATCAACTATAAATGGCAGACATGAAAAACACCTATTTACATTATTTAATTTAAAATTCTATAGAAAACATTTCGGGACGCAGCAAGTGCATTATAGTAGTGAATTTTCATAAGAATTGTACACTATTAGTAAGATATATTATTGTAACCAATTCTTTAAATTTAAATGGATCTTGTAGATTGGTTTTAGAGGTCCCGGTGATTCCCAAGCGATTACTTGAAGAAATTTCTAACGTCTATGGAGGTAGAAAATTAAAATTTACTATGTAACAAAGCTGAAGATTCTATTTGAATGGGAAATTGAGTTATCACTGTTTGAAATATTTTTACAAAAATTCGCTTTCATAACGCACTTACTGCACCTAAGCTCTTTTCGGCACTTATTTAGTATTACTGTATCCGGATATTTTGAAAATGAAATAAATATATACAATACAAAATTTTGAAATTAAAATTTTAAGAAAATATACTGAATATCTGATTATATATGTAATTTAAACTGCTTTAGGATATTATGCAGTTCCATTTACTTTAAATGTTCAATTAAGAGTAAACTATAAGAGTCGAGAAAACCATAAGTACCTACCTAGGTATTATACTTATATTAGTATGCGGTAAAATAATTTTGTTTGACTTTGGTAGTACAGTACCTTCATGCATTGATGAATAATCCGAATCTGATGCACACAACCACTTTCTTATTTGTTTGATTGGATGTTAGAATCATAATATACTACAGCCACAGTCGACAGCCTAAGTCATTTGTTAAAGTTATGTAAGGCTAGATGCATTCTCACAACAATTAGAACCGTAGACCGGTTTCGCTCTAATAAGAGCTCGACATTTATGGTGTACCAATTTCTACGAGCGGTGGCGATACGCTCACAACTTACTTAGTGTTGAAAGGCTGGCCACTATAGCCGTATTACTTTATAGGTGTATTTTCGCAGCAATTAGTATGCCGTACTGACGAGCTCTAATTAAAGTGAAACCGGTATACGGTTCCAATTGTTGTGAGAATACATCTAGCCTTACATACATTGTCCCTGTACTAGGGTATAAATGGTCCAGGGCTGACAATTTATTAACTTGTTAGTTGGTTGTATACAGTCCCTTTTTTTAACACTTTGTGTTATTTGAAGCTGGCCTGACAACATATTACTTGGTTCCGCAACTAGGTGGTGACACGCTCACCACTCACTTAGTGTTAAAGTTATGTTAAAATTAAAAGTTGGGTTATTATTTACCTACTATTTGTATTAACCTTCGAATATAGGTAGTTGTTAGATTCTAGGGTATTGGCGGAGTCGTTTTAGAGCTTGTCTTCTCCTTCTTCTTCTTTGTTAATGGCGTCTGCCAGTTTCGAGGCTATGTTTAGAGCGTATACGTTTCTCTCATGACTCCTGTCGGTTAACAAATGACTAATAGTGGTGTTGTCAGACAAGGAGCGGGAGATAGGTTTTAAATACAGCGCAAATGGGAAGCTTAATATTTATACATAATAAAACGTAATTCTAGATTGTTTTAAAGAAATTTAATCACACTCATTAAATTTTTTATTTAATAACATTTTTCTGATATCTTCAGATTCAGATAAGAGTTGTTGCAAATGCCACGCTGATTGTTTATATTGAGCTTTACCGTAGCCTGGCGTCACCCTGTATATATGCATACAGATAAAAACTGAAAGAAAACGCGATTATGGAATCTAGGGGGCCTACTTTGCGCTCATTTGAAGAAATCTTTTTAAAATTCGAAAGTCATGGTATCCTCATTAACAAATTTTTTCCACGAAAATACACGATTCCAGAACACGTGACATAAAATGAAAGACGATGAAGCGGAAACTCAAAGGTTTACAGAACACTCTTCTTGCCACATTTCATCTACGTAATCCGTATTAGTTTCAGGCTCTTCGCCTAAATGTTGAGACTTTTGAGGTTTAAAATCGCGACTTTGATGTTTTAAGGAAACCCCATTTTTTAAACGCCCATAACTTTTTTGTCTTTTAATCTACAGAGCTAAATTTTCGTGCATGGTTCACTCTGTATAATACAGACTTGCCAAATTTGGTTATCCTTACTTTATTATTTCCGGAGATATACATTTTCGCGTTCTCCTCTTTGGGAGAATGTTTTGTACGACAATTCACTAAAATTAAACTAAAGTTACATTTGAACAAATTAGCGCTAATTTGAAGAAATTTTTTCAAATTTCAAAAGTCGGGATCTCCTAATTAGTAATTTTTTTAACATAATTCACTAAAAACAGTAATATCAAAATTTTACAAAATAGTGTTTGAAGTACAGATACAAATTTGGAGGAACTAAGTATATTGCTGCCACACCACACGTATTTTTTTTGCGAAAAGCATGGGCTTGTGTATAATTGCTATATCGTAGTTTATTATTTATTAGCATACTGATTTTTAAGTGAGCAGTTAGTTAGCAACAAATGCATTGTATTTTATATCTTGTATTTTCTTTTGTTGAAATAAACTCTATTATTATTATTATTATTATTCTCTCAAATAAAACATACATGTTTTGAATCATGCAAAGCTTTTAGTGAATTTTCTTAAAAAAAAAATCATTAATGAGGAGATCCCGACTTTTGAAAAAATTTCTTCAAATGAGCGCTAATTAGGCCCCCTAGAACACATATACAGTTTCGATTTTTATCTGTTATATATATATATATATATATATATATATATATATATATATATATATATATATATATATATATATATATATATATATATATATATATATATATATATATATATATGTATCACACCGATAACTCAAAAAATAATGGGCTGATTTTGACAAAATTTGGTGAATACCTTTCCATTGTAAGTGGCTTGGACAAGTTCGTTAGCCAGGAAAATTGGCCGAGGTTTTCCGGGAACATTTTGTGTTTTATTTAGAAAAAAAAAACATATCTCCTGAAAAAACAAAGTAAGGAGAACCAAATTTAGTACGTCGTTTTATATCGCTATAGGTAAATTACCTACCAAAATTTACCGGTGTAGGTCAAAAGACAAGAAAGTTATGGGCATTAAAAAAATAAATTGGGGTTTTCCTCAAAACGCCAAAGTGACAATTTAAAACGTCAAAATTGGCAACATTTAGGCAAAGAACTTGAAACTAATATGGGGGCTATGGAAAGAAAATGTCTCAAGAAGAATGTTTTACAAAGCCTGAAGTCTTAGCTTCAACCGTCATTGTTCTTCGTTTTAGTAAAATGTTTCCAGAAAATTCATTTCAAATAGACCCTTTCTCTGATGTTTAGCAGTAGTCTTAGCTATAGAGTTTATCGTTTAATGGTATACAACTTTTGTCGAATTTTTGTAAAAAATCAATAAAGCTCAATATATTCGTTATTCTACAAGATATGAAAAAAAATGCATACATTAATTATAGGGTGTCTTGAGCTACATCTTAAAAAAATATTTCTACAATCACAGGGTGGCCCATAAGTCGTTGGTGATACAAATAAATTTTTTTTAGTCGAAGACGCCTTATGTTTTTGTATTTTCCATCGAAATATAATGCATGTTTGGAAGTAAACAAAATCCGGGAGGCAGCAAGTGCCTTCTTGTAGCGAATTTTGATAAGTCATTGGTGAAACAAATATTTTTTTTAGTCGAACACGCCTTATGTTATTGCATTTTTGCATTTTCCATTGAAATATAATGCATGTTTGTAAGTAACGAAATTCTGAACGCAGCAACTGCGTTATGGTAGCGAATTTGACCACTTATTATTATCTTCTTATCTTATTATTATTATTATTATTATTAATTTTGATTAAATGCTTCATATTTGAAAAGCTCAATTTGCTATTAACCTATAAGGTTGACCAAGAAACGGCTTTGATGAAACATGCCACATTGTTTTTAATATATATGTCATACTGGTAATCAAATTTTATGCCTGCTTTCTGAAAAAAAAACACACATATTTGCTATTAAAAACATTTTAATGAAAATTCACTACAATTACGCACTTGCTGCGTCCCGGGCTTTTTTTAGTATAAAATGTGTAACGATAAACGAGAATACAGAACGCCGATACAACTTAAAGTTAACACATCAACTCCTAACATACTTTACGTTTTATCGATCAATTCATAAACTTGGAGACCATCTTAGCCGGAACTCTTGCATTTGCAAATCTATCTAAGCCCGCAGGACACAATATTCCTAACGAAACTCAAACCGCCTTTACAAATTTAACTCTCCGGAGCATTTAGAAACAGCCAGCCCCTAGCCAGACGGAGTATGTGCCTGGAATAGAACTGCGAACATAACAGCTTAACCTAATCCGATTCTGCAGAAATCTTAAATCAGAACTTACGAGCCTCCTTTGTGCTGCCTCGTTCTTCTCATTGTCCGCCATCTTGTTTATTCTTACTGATTTATGATCGCACTAGACTGTGACAGTTGACGTTCCAGCTAATGCATATGTTTGCATCGTTTGTTTCCACAGCGCACTACACGAAACCGCCGCCATTCTAATTCTGCTACATCAGAATCAGTAGACATGTGACGACAAAGGTTCTAGTGTGTTCCTGAAGGGGGAACTCTTGAAGGAGAAATTTGTTTTAATAGGTTTGTGTGTATGATATGAGCCTAATTAATCTAATCCTAAGTTGGTGAGGGTATCTGCGAATACGCAGGTTGTACGCAACCATGTGTGTGCCTGACGAATTACTTGGATCTAATTTAGAAACTTCAGACAAGTTGTGCTTCCTTATTAGAAATATGTGGGTCTACTGTGTTGAGTCACGAATTCTCAAACAACTCATGCTGTGCCTAAATATTAGAGAGTTCCTTTTAAATAAGATATATATTAAAATTAATTTCTGGCACATAACCTTAACATAAAAACTTCGGGACGCAGCAAGTGCGTTATGGTAGTGAATTTTCATAAATATGTTTTTAATAGCAAATATGTGTGGTATTTTTTTCAGGAAGCAGGCATCAAATTTGACTGCCAGTATAACATATATAGTAAAAACAATGTGCAATGTTTCATCAAAATAACTTTATTGTTTGAAAAAGTACAAAAATTTCCGGAAGTAAACTTAAAGTGTAACCGAAAAAATCCGTTTCTTGGTCAACCTTATAGGTTAATAGCAAATTGAGCTTTTTAAATATGAAGCATTTAATCAAAATTCGCGACCAAAACGCACCTGGTGCGTCCAGAATTTGTTTAGTTACAAACATGTATTATATTTCGATGGCAAATGCAAAAACAAAAGGCGTTTTCGACAAAAAAAAAAATTTGTATCACCACCGACTTATGGGCCAGCCTGTGATTGTAGAAATATTTCTTAAGAAGTAGCTCAAGACACCCTATAATTAATGTATACATTTTTTTTTCATATCTTGTACAATAACGGATATATTGAGCTTTATTGATTTTTTACGAACATTCGACAAAAGTTATATACCATTAAACGATAAACTCTATAGCTAAGACTACTGCCAAGCATCAGAGAAAGGGTCTATTTAAAATGAATTTTCTGGAAACATTTTAGTAAAATGAAGGACAATGACGGTTGCAACTAAGACTTCAGCGTTTGTAAAACATTCTTCTTGAGACATTTTCTTTCCATAGCCCGTATTAGATTCAAATTTTTTGCCTAAATGTTGCGAATTTTGACGTTTTAAATTGTCACTTTGACGTTTTGAGGAAAATCCCAATTTATTTTTCTTTAAATGCCTATAACTTTTTCGTCTTCTGACCTACAGCGCTAAGGTAGGTAATTTACCTATAGCGATATAAAACGTTGTACCAAATTTGGTTGCCCTTACTTTGTAATTTCCGGAGATATGAATTTTTTTCTAAAGAAAACACAACATTTTCAGGGAAAACCTCGGCCGATGTTTCTGGCTAACGAATCCAAGCCACTTACAAATGGAAGGTATTCTCCAAGTTTTGTCAAAATCGGCCCATTATTTTTTGAGTTATCGGTGATATATATATATATATATATATATATATATATATATATATATATATATATATATATATATATATATATATATATATATATATATATATATATATATATATATAAATCGAAACTGACCCCGGATATGTGTCCTAGGGGGCCTAATTAGCGCTCATTTGAAGAAATTTTTTCAAAATTCAAAAGTCGGGATCTTCTCAATAGTGAATTTTTTTTAAAGAAAATTCACTAAAAGGTCTGGGCAAAGCAAGGGCGTTTGATAAGAACCTCATAATCCTAAAAGGTTTAATTCAAAAACTGCATTTTAGAAAATACGCTGCTAAGGCGTTTTACACAAACTTTTGAATTATGAGTAATTTAAGTGAGAAAAATTACATCTCCAATAATAATAATAATATTTTTTATTAGCTCAACAGGTGAAACAAATTTACAGAGCATTCTTAATAAGTAAGAATATACAAACATTATAATAAACACAGATGATAGTGCTAAAAGCTTATAAATATACATAAACACAAACACTGATATATAATAAAAAGAAAGAGGTACTTTTTCGGGAATTTTCATTAGGAAAAATTCGGTAATAGAAAGGGCACGATAAAAAGTTTTTGAAAAAAATTCTTTAAGTGCCTGAAACCCAAAACCAAGGTCCGTTAAAATTTTTATATATAAATTTATATATATATATATATATATATATATATATATATATATATATATATATATATATATATATATATATATATATATATATATATATACACACAGGCTGTCCCAATAGTGCGCAAATCCTCCATATAGCTCTTACCCTAAGAGTTAGCCAAAAAAACTTTTAACAAAATTTTCTTGTGATTATCTAAGCTATATCGAGAACATGTACTCAGCTTTGTAGAACTTCCGGTCGCACCGGAAGTAGCTATCAACTCCGGTATTTTAAATGGAATGCTATACTTTTTATTGCATTTTTGGATAGAGATTAAAAAGTAAGTGTGACTTTGTGTAGCATTCCCTATAGCTATCTTTGACATTTGTGAAAATATCATGACTTTCTTTTTTTTAGCTCCGATTTATATGTGGCTTCAAACCTATGCTGTGGCTGAGCTTTGAGTTTCCCTGCCTTAAATTCGAAATATCAATAGAGGACATTCAATTCGTTGAAATAGTTAAAGAATAATTTATTATCATTGTACATGGTGTATTTCTTTTGGGTTACAACATACCTAATTTTAAGTGGCATAACTTGTTATTTACAAATGGAACACCCTATATTTTATGGACTGGTAAGGCAGGCCATTCAATTCTGCATCGATCTAGTATAGGTTTCCCTATATCTATAGTTTACGTTTTTCAAGTTATAGTGGTTTGTTTTACTTTCACTTGTAAAAACTGTATTCTGTCAGATACAGGAGGCACAGAGAACGTAACAAGTGATATTTATTATGAGATGACAGATAAACGTCACTAAAATTTCGAATAGTTCTAATGTATCGTCTTTTTAGATTATTTTGTTATGCTAATGACTGTGGTTTATTATTATTATAGGTATGTAATATAGAACAACAACAATAATAATAATAATAATAAACTACAGTCATTATCATAAAAAATAATCTAAAGAAGACGATACATTAGAAATATTCGAAATTTTACTGACGCTTATCTGTCATCTCACAATAAATATCAGTTGTTACGTTCTCTGTGCCTCCTGTATCTGACAGAATACAGTTTTTACAAGCGAAAGTAAAACAAACCACTATGACTCAGGAACTATCAACTATAGATATAGGGAAACCTATACTAGATCGATGCAGAATTGAATGGCCTACCTGACCAATCCATAAAATATAGGCTGTTCTATTTGAAAAAACAAATTATGCCACTTTAAAGTTAGGTATGTTGTAACCCAAAAAAATACACCCTGTACAATGATAATAAATTATTCTCTTATTATTTCAAATAATTGAATGTCGTCTGTTGATATTTTGAATTTAGGGCAGGGAAACTCAAAGCTCAGCCCACAGCATACGTTTGAAGTAACATATAATTTGGAGCTAACAAAAAGAAAGTCGTGATATTTTCACAAATATTAAAGATAGCTATAGGAAATGCTACACAAAGTCACAGCTATTTTTTAATCTCCATGGAAAAATGCAATTAAAAGTATAGCATTCGATTTAAAATAACGAAGTTGATAGTTATTTCCGGTGCAACCGGAGGTTCCACAAAGCTGAATAAAGTTTTTCGATATAGCTTACATAATGAAAAGGAAACTTTGTTAAAAGTTTTTTCCGCTAATTCTAAGGGTAAGGGATATATAGAGGAATTACACATTATTGGGACCACCTATATATATATATATATATATATATATATATATATATATATATATATATATATATATATATATATATATATATATATATATATATATATATATATATATATATATATATATATATATATATATATATTGTGTGTGTGTGTGTGTGTGTGTGTTTGTGTATGTATCCGACCGATAACTCAAAAAGTACTAAACTGGTTTCAATCAAACTTGGCAAAAATCTTGTCTGTGCAAAAAACGAGGTCAATTTGTTTAGTCAGCCTTTATGCTCAAGTTTTTCCGGCGGAAAATCGGGGAAAACTTGTTGAAAGCGCTATATGTTTGTATCAGAGTAACTGGCATGAGACTTCACATGTGGCTAGAAATGGTGCAAATATGTTGTGAATTTTAGGTAATTTGGTACACAGTATTTAGTGTTTTTTCCAAATTAAAAATCAAATACCAGAGATATGCGTTGAAACGACTTAGTGGTTAAAGTCCAATGCCTAGCAGACAGGTAATTTATAGAACAGGTATAAACCATACATCAACGGTAACCAAACTAAATATATACCAGGCAGAAAACATACTACCCGAACCAACAATCATGAAATCTCGGCCGCAATTGGGAAAATGACAGACGACATGAAATAAAAAATTTGACAAGTGATTGTTACTTAACTGGGGGTTGCAATCAATTATTAAAATACACTATATTTGTAGCTTTATCAACGGCCCCAAACACAGTTTTGGCGCAGCATATATCGTGCTCACTTAAAGAAATTTTTTAAAAAGCTTTTCATCGTGACCTCTCTATTAGTGAATTTTTCCAAACGAAAATTTGCTAAAATACAATGCCTAGCAACAAGAACTTTAAATCCTGTCAACAATCTGTGTAAGCAATGACAACTGCAACATCAAATATAATTCTTAGCATTTTTTGAACAGGCCAGATAAATATTTTAAAGTAACATTTCATTTCACCATTGTGTACAAATGTAAAATTCAAGTTGCGCAACTAGGTAAGTACACAATCTTATGGATTATACGACCAGATCATCAAATGAATTCTTTTACCAACTTTACAATCACTGAACTTTCCAAAGCTTTCTCTTGATACACTTCGAGGCGAGATATTCTCTTGGCAAATCGAACACTTACGATCTAAAACAACTCTTAATGTAACACTGTTATCTGTAGTAACAGTCTGTTGTCCTCGGGGATATTGGACCCCAGCCTGAATGCTTCAAATTCACCCGTCATGTACACATTATTCGTTATAGCCGTCCCTAAATCTGAGTTAGAACTTAAGAGCACTAAACTCGAACGCAAGGTTTAAATTTCAAGAGAGTGTCGTATCCGCATCCTTTGCCTTTGGCAATAAAACATCTATAAACCTTGTCTAATCTAAAGCTTTTGCCTCGATACAGCGTCCTTAAGATCGCGCAAAACTATGGTGGTCGTATCTATTCCAAGGACGGGGGACGGGATCAAATAAGCTTTAAAACATAATTTAGAATTTTATTCTGGTTCAAATATGTAGAGATAACCAACTTTTGTTACATTATATACAGTGTGCTAGTAAATAAGGATAGCGACGGCATCTTGCAAACAATAATAGTAACTGTAAGAAATGCTTTTTCTAGCCCTAGTCACAGCGTCATTTTATTATAACACGGCAATATGTGAACAAGTTTTACGTTAATTTTCACACATGTGGTCCCATTAGATCTAAAGTGTCAAGCGATGAGCGTTTAAAAATTGTTTACTTAAAGATAGACGTGCGGGGTGTGTGTGGTTATAATGTATCCCTCTTAGGCTCAAGGGTTTTGCACTATTCATTTTATATTCCCATTAGCATCGGTTGAAGTAAAGCATACCTCCACATTTGTGAGTGAACCATGCCCTGAGCTGCGTTAAAATATGCTCGATATTAATGAAATTTACAGTGCACGTTATATACCTTCATCAAAGGCGAGTCCTCACACAGAATGCATATTCGTTTGTTTATTTTACAGATATTCTTTGCCTAATTATAAATTGAGAAATAATTTCAATAAGTATATGATTAATGGTGATTTTAGGTAATCATTTAATAAATAGCTCTTATGAAATAATTTGAGAATTAGCTAAGTTCGAATTAGGTCAGCTTTAATACGAGGCTAAGTTATAAATTGAGAAGTAATTATCTGATTTAAATAAAGGGACTTTATGAAATAATTTGATAATTAGCTAATTTCAAAATGAGTCTGTTATTTATCCTAGGTTAGGCCAATATTAATAAATTAATAAATTGTTGAGTAGGTTAGTTTGCAGTAAGCAAATAAAGTAAAGTCTGTTTGTAAGTAAATTGATGGCAGTTTGTAAGGGGTGCGGGAGACTTTCGCTATTTGTTCACCCAGTAGGGCATCATGCTGGTGGGCGAGGGCTTAGACCGGGGTTACGTAACAGCACCACGGTTGTTGCATTGATGGCCGAAATTGTAGCTAGACCGAGATCGTTGCCTCATTGCACAGTCAGGACCAGTGTAGGCGTTGTATTTGCCGAAATGGTAGCTAGGCGGAGGTCATTGCCTCATAGCACATCCAGCACCAGTGTAGGCGTGGATATTGGAAAGGGACATAGCCTAGCTTCACCGTTGTGTCCATTGCGGTTCTCAGTATTCACGGAGTCAACGAAGTGGTTGCGATTGAGAGCCGATCTGGTGGCTAGACCGAGGCATCGTTGTCTCATTGCTTAGTCAGGAGCAGTGTAGGAGTGGATATTGGGGAGGGCACATTCTTTGGCCGGGCACTTTGTGTCCATTGCACTCCTCAGTATTCGACTCTGGCTGTAGGCGAGCACTCTAGGTGAGGCAATTGCTGCCTCATTGCACTCCTGGAAGCCGGCGTGGACCCAGTGCCGGGTACATCACCCAACTAAACACACAGGTTAAAGTATTGTCTGAGAAACTATTGTTTGAGTAACTATCTTGTGAGTAACTATTATCTCAAGAACTATTGTCTAAATATTATCTGAGTAACTATTGTTTAAGTAACTAATTGAGTAATTATTGTTTCAAAGGCTATGATTTGAGCACTTAGAGACATTGTTGAGAAGTAGTTCTGAGGCCCTGATATGCGTTGTTAAGAGTTTCTAATGGTGCTCAATGGAGCATTGGGTAGGAACTTCTGTTAAAGTGGAAGTTGCTCAGTGGAGAGTTATATCGAAATTGCTCTTAAAGTTAGCTTGCTCAAAGGAGCTTTGAGTGTAAATAGTCATTGATGTTGAGTCGCTCAGTGGAGCGTGTAATTGGGAAATGACTGATGAACTAATGATTGAATGTCCCTTGTATATATTAGTTTGTGCTTTAGATTAACGATGGCGTGTTAGTGATGTTGTTACTGGACACTTTTGGCACCTGCTCGCCCGACTCATTACGCCCGTAAATTAAGGCTTCGCCATCATTCTGACAAGTAATAAACCTTTTGCCTTTTGCATGATTACTCTTAAGTAGATAACACAACTGCCAAGTAATATACCGACTGGTGATTGATTCTTGAGCTATGTAATTATATTATGTGACCGTTAGTCGATTGTTATTATTATAATAGGTTACTACTATTGTTTACTAAGAGGGTTGTAACCTTGTGTCATCGAAGTGTTGCGTTCGATATAATTATAAATTTTTCAAAATATATGAAAAAAAAAACGTTCCCCTTACATAACACTGATGGAAAATCATTTTCAGAAATAACAGGCCAAAATGATCCAACGAAAATATTGCAAAGATTTGCAAGGCTCCCCTTTTTTGACTGCCCGGTATATTAAAATATTTTATAAACTAATTCAAGGTTATATAAAATATCTAGATGATTTCACAATTAAGTAAATACTATGTATAACTATTTCCTAAGTCTCTAGATACCCTTAGTAGATGTTTCCTTAAATGATAGAATACAAAGTCATTGGCAGAAGAATTAAATTTAATATTTTAGATATGATATCTATTATTTAAGATAATATTTTGCCACAGACACATTTAAAGTATAATAGTGCGTAAGAGCTTGTTAAATCAAATCAATAATACCAAAAGCACATTGAGAACTGAGCCCTGGGAAGTTTCCTTTGTATAAAAATGTTTTTATGACAGCACATACAAACGGCTATATACTTTTAAGAATAGAATTAGTGGTTGCAGATGTGAAAAGTGTGAAAGCCACTTTTAGCCCTCTACCAATTCATGCTTGAATAACAGGCCGCTTAATGCATTTAGACCAATCAGGATGGTGGGGGTGGGGGTGGAGGTGTTCTTTGGGCTAGTGGCAGAGCGGTGGATATCAAACTAACAGCTGTTTGAATTTAAAAGTCAACACATAAGAAGGCAATAATAGATCTGAAACTCCACGATCATAAATTTGACTATATAATTAGTTAATATTTTCTGGAGTTTCTTTATGTTAGTATCTTTTCGTTTTAGTCAGCCTAATCCAACCGGTTTTTTTACCATCAACAATAACAAAATTATAATTTCAGATTCAAAGGTGACAAACACTTTCAGGCGTTTTAAAGAAAAATGAGATATTTATTTATTTATTTATTTATTGAATACATGCCCAACAGGATAATCCCATTAATAGGGCACCATACAAAAAGAACAATATG
Source organism: Tillus elongatus (assembly GCA_964006375.1). Classification (NCBI taxonomy): domain Eukaryota; kingdom Metazoa; phylum Arthropoda; class Insecta; order Coleoptera; family Cleridae; genus Tillus; species Tillus elongatus. The sequence continues at coordinate 30,507,364 of OZ023265.1, forward strand.
TAATAATATGAACAAAAAATACTTCAAAAAAAAAAACTAAAAACTAAATTAAACTAAACTACAAAACTAAAATACTGTGCAAAACATCACAAGGCAGAAATTCTACAAAACAGTACATATAATGGTTCTAATAACCGACAAAGTAAGATATAGCCACCCTACGAATAACCGCAGCATTATCCGAATAGAAGTCGCACAAGTTTGCAATGTTATTAAAGTCAGAGCTCATTTTATAAACAGGTGATTTCATATACAAGTTAGTCCTTGGTATTGGAGGCTTAAACACTCTCACCACTCTTGATGCAGCCCGTGGAACTGAGAAATTTAATTGCATCAATAAGTCTGGGCAATCAACTTTACCATGAAACAAGTTATGCAGGAACATCACAGATGCAACTTTTCTACGAGAATACAAACTGGGTATGCCAGCTTGCATCAGCAATTGGCCATGATCACATCCTCTCTGTGGGTAGGTACCAGATGCCCTATATACAAGGTGTTTTAAAAACTTACGCTGAACATCTTCCAGAGCACCAATCTGAACACTATAAAAGGGATCAAAAACCAAGCTACAATATTCAAGTCTCGATCGAATATAGGCAAAATAGAGAATTTTCAAGATATCCAAATTGGAAAATGATCTGCTATTCCTCACAATGAAACCCATCAACTTCAAACAGGATGCTGTAATTGTTTGAATATGTCCAGTGAAACTTAAATGTTAATCATATACAATGCCAAGATCCCTGTGCGTTTCAGTCCTAACCAATGGTATACCACCCACTTTGTATGGAAAAGTTATACGGCTGGTTTTTCTAGTGTATGTCATCACTTTGCACTTCGAGACATTTAATTCAAGTCTGTTCTCAACACACCACAGCTGCAAGTTGTCAAGGTCCACCTGGAGTCTTGAACAGTCACCAATATCGTGAACACTGGAGTATAACTTGAGATCATCAGCAAATAATAGATGATTACCAGAAATTACAGAGCTTATGTCGTTGATAAATAACAAAAAGAGGAGTGGGCCAAGATTGGAACCCTGTGGAACGCCGGAGCTAGCAGTGAAGGGTTCAGACTTAAATCCATTATAAAAAACATATTGCACACGGTTAGTCAAGTAGGATCCAAAGAATGCCATCAGTCGTCCATCAAGCCCCGCCAAATGCAGCTTGTACAGAACTGTTGAGTGGTCAACTCGATCGAACGCTTTGGAAAAGTCTGTATAAATAACATCCACCTGACCCCGTCCATCCAAAGCTTCACTTACATACTGTGTGAACAGGGATAAATTCGTCAGTGTTGAGCGCCCCTCCATAAACCCATGCTGTTATTGTGACAAGCGACACTTCACGGCAGGATAAATACGACACAACTGCCTCAAAAATTTTAGCAAAATTACATAGGATAGCTATAGGCCTGTAGTTGCTGACCCTCGAACGGTTCCCAGACTTAAAAACAGGACAGATCCGAGCAACCTTCCAAACCACAGGGAAGCAATGTGTGCGCAGCGACAAGTTAAACAGGGTTCTAAGGGGTCTGAGAAGAGCATGCGCACAGTCCTTAATCAACAAGGATGGCACCAAATCTGGTCCAGCAGTAAACTTGTTCTTGAGCTTCTTGATGGCTTTAAGAAATTCCTTATCACCAATCACTGTCACACTGACTGCCATATGCGATGGTCCAGAGGCATCTACCGGTTCAGTGATGTATTGAAGACGGTACACACTTTTAAAATAGTTTCCAAAACAGTTAACAATTGTTTGGGGTTCCTTATAAACCATGCCATTTTCGTCAGACACAGTACTTGGAATGTTACTTGCTCGCCTCCTTTCCTGCATGTGAGACCAAAATCTAGAGGGATCAATATTGTTCAAAACGTATGAAATCTGTGTACTGTTGATTCGCCAAGTGTCAAAATGAAACACAGAAAAGACACATTCATCGAGCTGGATTCGACCGCGTAACTTTCTGCTTAGAAGACAACGACGCTGTCTCTACGCCATATAGCATGTAGGCTTCATGCCTGGGATATTATATTCAAAGTATACGTAACAATTATTTGCAGAATTTGTAGAATTGCCATTGAAACACATTCCACGACTTTTTCGGTCTTATATCACGTCTTATGTTTAAGTTTAAAGATCATCTAAAGAGATTTTTTCAAAAGATTTTCATCGTGACCTCTCTAATATCGAATTTTTCTTAATGAAAATTCGCTAAAATTGAATAAGCATTAGCAGCTTACAGCAATTAAAGCCTGCCTCTGACAAATTATTTATGTTACCAATAACATACATATACTCATGTAGCTCGTTCTCTGTTTTGATGTCGTCGTTAATAGTTTTCCGTTATGTTTATATGAAACAAGGTTTCTATTAGTGAGGGGCGCCTGTTCGTGGAAGAGCTTTTGCGGTGCTTCTGTGACAACTGAAGCATCTCATCTATTAATTTGCTCGCATGTTGCCGTATCGTAATCTAATTGCGAGATACATGTATTTCGTCTCCTCTAAATCATGTTCCTAATCAAGATATCCGAGAGTCCTTTGTTTATTGTCATTTGAATACATTCGGAAGCGGCTTGATTGTCTGGAATGGTAGCGTTTCTCTGCCTCCTGCTTAAATGTACACAGTGGTCTACATTGGCATCGTTCTAGCAACCAGATGAATATTTTGTTGTATTCGTGATACAAAAAATATTTGCTTTTCTATTGGCGAAATTTCGTATAAATTAATTTGGAAAATGTATAAAATAAATCTGCTGCAGTTTTAAACTTTACAAATAACAAATTTATTAGGCAAAAGTGTTATTATCTGTACTAGTTAAGCTTTTACGAAAAATTATTGGTAATGTTTTTCTTTCCGTAACATTTCTCACTCGTATAAAATTTTGATCAGCCACTGACCTATAAAATAAAATCTCTGGACGCAGCAAGTGCGTTATGGAAGTGAATTGTCATAAAAAAATTTTTAATTACAAATATATCGCTCTAATGCGAGCAGGCATCAATTTGGTCACCGGTATACCCTATATAGTAGGAACGATGTACCATATTTTATCAAATTAATTATTTGAAAATGTATAAAAATTCTCCGAAAATAAACTTTAAATGTTTCCCAGAAAACTGGTCTCCTAGCCAATGAACCTTGGGTTAATAGCAAATTGAGTTATTAAAATTTAAAACATTTAATGCAAATTCGCAACCAAAACGCCCTTGCTGCGTTCATACAAAAATTTTCCGAAAATAAAGTTACATGTTGGTTTCCTAACCAACAAAACTTACGTTAATAGCAAATTGAGTTATTGAAAATTGAAGGATTTAACGAAAATTTGCTACCAAAACGCACTCACTGTGACCAGATTTTTTTCTTACAAACATGCATCATATTTCGATAAAAAATGTTAATATGCAGTAACGAATTTGTTCTACGAAAAGTAGCTAAAAATTATAAACTGTTAAACCATAAACTTCACTAAACCTACAGCGAAAGCATCAAATTAACTAAACAGACAGCCAAAGCATCAGAGAAAGGGTCTATTAGAAATGAATTTTCTGTAAATATTTTAGTAAAATGAAGAGCAATGACGGTTGAATCTGAAACATAAGGGTTCGAAGAACACTCTTCTTGCAACATTTTCTTTTCACAATCCGTATTTGTTTCACGTTCTTTGCCTAAACATGTCAAATTTTGACGTTTTAAATTGCGAGTTTGACGTTTTGAGGAAAACTCCAAAATGTGTTTTTTAGCTTCCCGTAACGTTTTTGTCTTGAAACTTAGAGACCTAAATTTTGGGACGTGGTTCACGCTTTATAATACAAATACGCGTACTAAATTTGCTTGCCCTCACTTTGTTATTTCCGGAGATATTTAGAAAGAAAACACAAAATTTTCCGGGGAAACCTGGTCCGATTTTCCTGGATAACGAAATTATTCAAGCCACTTGCAAAAGGAAGGTACTTTTTGAGTTATCGGTAAGATATATATATATATATATATATATATATATATATATATATATATATATATATATATATATATATATATATATATATATATATATAAACAAACACGGATCTCCCCGTTAGTAAATTTTTTTAAGAAAATTCCCTAAAAAAAAAATTTTATTTAGCAACGACTTATGGGCCAGCCTGTAATTGTACAAATATTTTTTATGATGTTGCTTAAGACACCCTATAATTAATGTATACAATTTTTTTCCGTATCTTGCATAATAACGGATAAATTGAGTTTTAAATTTTTTTACGAAAATTCGACAAATATTGTATACCATTAAACAATAAACTCTATAGCCAACACTATGGCCAAAGTATCTGAGAAAGGGTATATTTGAAATGAATTTTCTGGGAATATTTTAATAAAATTAAGGACAATGACGATTGAAACTCAGATTTCAGGCTTTGTAAAACATTTTTCTTGAGACATTTTCCTTCCATAGCTTATATTAGTTTCACGTTCATTGCCTAAATATTACCAATTTTGACGTTTTAAATGGCCACTTTGACGCTTTGACGAAAACCGCAATCTATTTTTCTTTAAATGCATGTAACTTTTTTTCCCTTTAACCTGTAGAGCTAGATTTTGGAATGTAACTTACCAATAATAATATAAACTTGTGTACCAAATTTGGTTGCCCCTGGTTTGTCAATTCCGGAGATATACATTTTTTTCGAAAGGAAACACAAAATTTTCCGGGAAAACCCTGGCGGATTTTCCTGGTTAACGAACCTGTCCAAGCCACTTGCAAAAGAAAGGTTCTCACTAAATTGTATCAAAATCGGTCCGTTAATTTTTTTTAGTTATAGGTGTGAATCATAAATATATAAGCATATAATTTTTTTCAAAATTCAAAGTCGGGATCTCCTCATTGTTTAATTTTTTTAAGAAAATTTACTAAAAGGCAGATCAACTGTTCTGAATAAAATAAAAATCGCAGACGAGGCTACCTTTACTCACCGGTGGGTATGCAACTTCATAAACAAACAAGTGTGAGAATCAAAGTTACCATCTATGAGCAGACGTTCATGCCATTCTGCTTGAATAAAAATTAATTAGGGCAGTTTGATTTTTGATAAATTCAGCTACTACTTAAGAGCGCCTTTATACAGCATCGTGAATTTTCCGTCAAATAATTGAAACGAAAATTTCCATAAATGCTTCGTTTTCATGCAACTCCGCCATCTGTTGATAAAAACACCTTATCATAATTTTCTATATATGCCAAAAACGTGAAAAGTTTGAAAACAATTCAAATAGCTAGAAAACGTTAAACAATATTAATTTTTTTACGAACATTCATTAGAATTCAACGAAAAATGTAAAAATGAATAAAGGGTGTCCTGTATGAGAAAGACAATTTTGTATTACCAACGGCTTATGGGCTATCCTGTGATTATAAAAATAATTATATAAGATGCAGCTCAAGACACCCTATAATTAACTTATATAATTTATATTTTACAAATTTTAAATTTAATATTCTCTATCTGACAACTTCAGAAAGTATCTTTTCAAAGCAGGAATATAAGATCAGATTATAAAACTGGATCAAGTCCTTTTTCATCCGTTAGTTATTTTAAATTACTATAGTCGGGCACAAAAGACTTTCTTAGGAGCGTGCCCTATATGCTCCTACCACTTATCAGCCAGCCTACTTAGTATACGCCCAGATCTGCGAACCGCCTACATTATATATCAGTTAAGTATAGAAGGTGGTAGCGCCACTGTGATTAATAAATTAATAAAAAAGTCGAAGACGCAGCAAGTGCGTTATGGTAGTGAATTTTCATAAAAATGATCTGGCACAAAATATTTTATTATAACTTTTTTTTCTTGTAACATAGAAATCTAAATTTTGGTGTATAGTTTACTTTTTATATCGTAAACGTACCTACAAAATTTGGTTATCATAGAGTTTTTATTTTTTAAGATAAAATTTTTTTTTTAATGAAAACTCAAACTTTTTCCGGAAAAACTTCTGATTAACGAACTTATCAAAGACATTTACAAAAGAAAGGTACGTGCCAAATTTTATCAAAATAGGCCCATTATTCTTTGAGAGAAAAATTTTTTTTGAATGAAAACTCAACATTTTCCCGAAAAACCTCGTCCGATTTACCTGGCTAACAAACTTATCAAGGCCATTTATAAAAGGAAGGTACATGCCAAATTTTATTAAAATCGTCTTATTACTTTTTGAGATAAGAATTTTTTTCGAATGAAAACTCAAAATTTTCCCGGAAAACCTCGTCCGATTTTCCCGACTAACTAACTTATCCAAGCTATTTACAAAAGAAACGTACATGCCAAATTTTATCAAAATCGGCCCATTATTTTTTGAGTTATCGGTGTGATACATATATATATATATATATATATATATATATATATATATATATATATATATATATATATATATATATATATATATATATATATATATATATATATATATATATATATATATATATATATATATATATATATATATATATATATATAAATATATATATAAAAAACTCGGGACGCAGCAGGTGCGTTATGGTAGTGAATTTTCTTATATATGTTTTTATTGCAAATATGTCTGTTTTCTTTTTATTTAAGAAAGCAGGCATCAATTTTGGTTACCAGTATAACCTATATAGTAAAAACAATGTGCCATTTTTCATAAAAATAACTTTATTGTGTGAAAATGTACAAAAATTTCCAAAAGTAAACTTAAAGTGTTCCCACAAAAACTCGTTTCTTGGTCAACCTTATAGGTTAATAGCAAATTGGGCTATTCGAATATGAAGCATTTGATCAAAATTCGCTACCATAACGCACTTGCTGCATCCAGAATTTCTTTTCTTACAAAAATGCATTATATTTCGATGGAAAATGCAAAAATGCAATAACATAAGGCGTGTTTGATTAAAAAAAATTTGTATCACCAACGACTTATGGGCCACCCTATGATGGTAGAAATATTTTTTTAAGTTGTAGCTCAAGACACCCTATAATTAATATAAAATTATTTTTTTCATATCTTGTATAATAACGGATATATTGAGCTTTATTGATTTTTTACGAAAATTCGACAAAAATGTTATACCATTAAACGATAAACTCTATAGCCTAGGCTACTGCCAAACATCAGAGAAAGGGTCTATTTTAAATTAATTTTCTGGAAATATTTTAGTAAAATGAAGGACAATGACGGTTGAAGCTAAGACTTCTGGGTTTGTAAAACATTCTTCTTGAGACATTTTCTTTCCATAGACCGTACTAGATTCAAGTTCTTTGCCTAAATGTTGCCAATTTTTGACGTTTTAAATCGCAATTTTGACATTTTGAGGAAAATCACAATAAATTTTTATTTAAATGCCTATAACTTTTTTGTCTTTTGATCTACAGAGCTAAATTTTGGTAGGTGGCTTACGTATAATGATATAAACCCGCGTACCAAAATTGGTTGCCCTTACTTTGTTAATTTTCGAGATATAATTTTTTTACAATTTTTTTCGAAAGAAAACTCAAAATTTTCCGGGAAAACCAGGGCCGATTTTCCTGGCTAACGAACTTATCCAAGCCATTTGTAAAAGGAAGGTACTCACCAAATTTAATCAAAATCGGCCTGTAATTTTTTGAGTTATCGGTGTGATACATATATATATATATATATATATATATATATATATATATATATATATATATATATATATATATATATATAAACATATAAAAATTGAAACTGACCCCGGATATATGGGGGGCCTAATATATATATATATATATATATATATATATATATATATATATATATATATATATATATATATATATAAACATATAAAAATTGAAACTGACCCCGGATATATGGGGGGCCTAATTAGCGGTCATTTGAAGAAATTTTTTCAAAATTCAAAAGTCGGGATCTCCTCATTAGTGAATTTTTTTTAAGAAAATTCACTAATATATATATATATATATATATATATATATATATATATATATATATATATATATATATATATATATATATATATATATATATATATATATATATATATATATATATATATATATATATATATATATATATATATATATATATATATATATATATATATATATATATATATATATATATATATATATAAACATATAAAAATCAAAACTAACCCCGGATATGGGTTCTAGGGGTCCTAGTTCGCACTCGTTTGCAAAAATTTTTTCAAAATTCAAAAGTCGGGATCTCCCCATTAGTGAATTTTTTCTACGAAAATTCACTAAAACAATATGTAGTTAACGTAATCACATACGTCTAGTTGCAGTGTGTTCATAATTAGTTCAAAAAGCAGAAACCGGTTTTGTTTTCCTTGGAATGGCTGCTACAGGCTGTACATACACTAGTTCCGCTAACTCTTTGTAGATAGCAAAGTTATAGAGAACATGTTTCTTCATTTTAGAAAGCGTACATATTTGTTTTTCAAGTAAATTGTCTAATAGTTTATTTTTGCCAGACATGTATTCATATTTTCCTCCAAGTTGGTGTAATTTAAATAGTCTCGTCAACGACAAAATTTACAAATGCTCTGAAATCCAGAATGATGTACATATGATATTTTTAAATATTTATCGTCAATATAATGAATCGATATAATTAAATTAATAGAACATTTTCACAACCAAAATTAAACCCCAGATGTTTTGTTTCTTAAAACAAATCCAAGGAGTATATCTTTCGAAACCATGTTCATAATCTGTTATGGATTTATTCATTTTGCTCGTTTATAATTGTAGGTTATCTGCTGCTCTGAGGTTAGCGTCTTTGCTTTCATAGCATTTCCGTTTCCGCTTCTGAGCTTTCGAAAGCACACCGCAAACTCGATTCTTGTAAAGTTCCGCAAAGTGCATTCGTAACCTCTAATTACCTTTATGACATTTAATTTATCAGACAGAAACAGCAAGGCGTTCCGAAGTGTTGATTTATGAAGATGTAATGAATAATATTTGCTTTGCTGCAACTAGACTGTTTATGAAGCAGTGAGAAAACCGTCACCAGGAAACAATGGTATGCTTGATTGATTGTTAAATGGAAAGCAATAATTTAGCTGTTAATGAATTATAAGAATACACGACAATTCCCTACTGTCACAAGTATTTCTAGGTATGGTAATATTAAGGTAGTATAATGAGGTATAATGTTGAGGCATTAACTGACTGCAGTTTCCCTGGTCCCATTTTATTTTGAAATGGCCTTAATCCTAGAATATAGTATAATATATAAACAAAAAAATATAAAAATAAATTTAAAAAAACAAAAACAATGCACAATACAACAAAGAACGGTTTTATATCAGAGGAAAAAGCAAAGAATTAAAAAGAACAATGATTGAAAAAAACACGACAGTTTTGTGAAACATACATACATGCATACATACATATTTATTACCTTCAAAGCTTACAAGGCATGTCTACATCTGAAATATAAGTATAAACAACACATAAAGACTACGACGATGCAATAAAACCTACAAGTAATAAACCATTACAACACAGCTGTAAGACACTTTGACAAACATGATCAAAAGTGACAGGATAAATATTCATCCACAGAATAAAAAGCGTTTTTTAATAAAAAGTTCTCTATAATTTTTTTAAAGATCTTACTCTGTAGTTCCTTGAAAGCTAACGGCAGTCTGTTATACAATATAACGCCAGTGAACGCACAGGAAGACTGGAACCTTGCCAAGCGATGTCTTGGTGTGATGAATTAGTCCCAATTTCTTGTGTTGTGGCAGTGAAGGTCTGAGTGCCTAACAAATTCACTTTGGTGACTGTGGAGATAACACAGACAGCAAAGAATGTGCACGCACGGGATGGTAAGTATTCTGTACTTCACAAACAAATCCCGACAACTTGTCGTTTGAGGCACACCAGCCAACACCCTCACCACTTTTTTCTGCTTCAGGAAGACTCTTGATGCACCACCTACAGCACCCCAAAGGATGATGCCATACGTCGCCACACTATGAAAATGCGTATGGTATGTTAACAATGCTGCACTCTCTCCGACCATCATTTTTATTCTTCTTACGGAAAATATGGCAGTTGATAGCTTAAGGCAAAGCGCATCAATGTGCGGAATCCACGAAAGTGTGTCGTCAACTACAAAACCCAGCAGTAAAATAGTAGCATGTTCAGGGAACTTTTTGCTGGTAAGGATTAGTTTTTGGGTTTTGCAAGAGTTAACAACCAAACTGTTTGCCTCAAACCAAGCTTCAGCAACATCCAGGCCATCCAATGCTTTCTTGTTCAACACGTCCCTTTTTGCAGCTCTTTCTATGAGGGTAGTGTCATCTGCAAAAGCTATTATGTTCTTGCGATGGAATTGGTTCATTAGGTCGTTAATATATATAGAGAATAACAGAGGGCCCAATACAGACCCCTGATGAACACCTTGTTTTATTAGTCTTAGAGACGATTTGTTTCCATTTAGGTCCACTTATTGATATCTGTTCTCAAGGTACGACCTAAGCAACTTCCACACAATGCCTCTTATTTCGTAATGAAGCAGCTTCATCAAAAGCCTCTCGTGATCCACACAATCGAACGCCTTACTCAGGTCTATACTGGAAAGCATTGTTTCCTTCATGTCCACAAATGACGCCAAAATAATTTCAATTATCTCGATCATTGCCGTAACTCTTGACCCTTCCTGCACGAAACCCATTTTGATTTTCACTCAGAATCGACCTTGATTCTATAAAATTCACCAGCCTCGACTTAAGCAGAGCCTCAAAATTTTTTCCCAATACCGGCAACACTGATATAGGTCTATAATTTCCACAAAAATTGACATCCCCCTTTTTGTACAAAGCAATCACCCTAGCCAACTTAAGCTGATCAGGAAATATTCCCTCCCTGAAACAAATATTTATTAAGAAGCAAAGTGGGACAGCGATGTACACTATATATTTCTTTAGCAGGTTGACTGAAAATCCATATATGTCTTTTGAATTTTTATCTTTCATATTTGCCAATGTCTGTATAATTTCTTCAGGGGTTGTTTCAAACAAGAACAGGGAGCTTGGCGAGCTCGCCACCTTCTCTTTTAGCATTTGTTCACTTTGATCTACTACTGATCTAGATGAGTCAATAAAAAATTAATATTAGTAAGTAAATAAAAGTAATACTGCTGATGTAATGTGCGTCAAAGAAAGCGCGAATGGCATACTGCTCTAGCTATGTAACTTAGATGACAAAAAAACCTAGAATGCTGGACTTCTTAGGCGCAGAGATTTTGACTACCATCCTCTAAACACGTATCTATTTAACAAACACTTGTTTTAAAAACAATCAAGTGCACTTAGAAATCGAAAAAAATATTTTCATTATCATCCAGTAATTACATATATTGAGCCCTGTCTGTTAATAGTTCCTATAGAAAACTCTTAGTAAAACGAAAAATTCACTAATGGGTAGTTTGTTTTATGGGTACACTAGAAAACAATGACGCCATTATCGCCTTTTATTGCAGATTTGTATATGAGTAGATTTGAGAAGGAATTAAAAAATAAAAATGGGTATTTCCCTAGAGTTTGGTTTCGTTATGTCCACGATATTTTTGCAGTGTTTGACACAAATATATGTAAGGTTGAAGAATTTACTGAAAAACTAAATAGTCAATTTGATTCAATAAAATTTACCCACGAAAAACGATAAACTTTCGTTCCTAGATGAACTAGTTATTAAAAATAAAAATAATGGCTCGCTTGAATTCGATGTCTATAGGAGGGAAACGGCTACTATTAGTTATATTCCTAACGACTCACATCATACGTTTGCACAAAAAACGGCTAGTTTAAATTTCTTAGTAAATAGATTGAATAAATTTCCGCTAAGTAAAAATAGATTTAATACAGAATTAAAATACATAGAAATGTGGCGAGATATAACGGGTTTAATATAAAAATTAGTTAACAAACACAGAACAAAGAAAATGATATCTGAATGTACGACATTTAAGAAATATAAAATAGAGAAAAAATTTGTGTGTTTATCTTTTGAACCACGAATCACAAAGGGCTTGGAAAGTATTTTTAAAAAAGTCGATTTACATTTGACGTTTTCGACGAAAAGTAATTTAAAAAATTTGTTGGGTAATACGAAAGACAAAGACAAAGTCACGGAAATGTCCGACATTTATGATATTAGTTGCAAAGTTGCACCATATTATAGGTGGCACACCTTCTTACTATAGGCGAGTTCAGTCTTACATTAGTCCTAGGAGCAGAGATGTAAAAGAAGTCATGAGATCTGCAGGTAAACCTCAGCACCATAAAAGATAGAGCCTGCAGTATCTGCGGGCAGTCGATATCATGATTGAGCAGACTCGATAAGAATGCTAAAATGGAGACTGTTCGTGTGACCTGTAGAAATTCAATGCAAAATCGTTCCAACATATGTGCCTGCGGCGTGCCCACCGCAGGATATACACCGTCGGTTCTGTAGGTCATAGTGGGGAGACCTAACTACGGACGAATTTTTTAGATGAGGTCGTACGTACGCCCTATATAGTATTGTGTATTATCCAAATTAAACTGTAACTAAGCCAGTGTTGTTAATAATCTCTACCAAATCATCAGTGGAGACTCGAGAGAGAATAGGTGATTATGTCAGCTGACATTCTTGCCAGTTGATTAGATCATGATATTTCTTTGCATCGAAATATAGGGAAGGTATTTTGGAAGGGGCTAGTGAAGAAAAAAGTTTTGCATCTAGGATACGGCGGAGCCCAAGTTCACAGACAGGGATGCCATCATCTGATATTGTACTAAGAAGTATGCTTTCGTGGTGGCCGAAATATCTATTTCGTTGTATTGCAAGGTCAACAATATCTCTTAATTATTTATCTACGTACCGAGGTAACTGAGTGGTGTGCAAAGGATGTTTGGTACTATCTTTACAAGTGTTTGGGCTTTATATAAAACCACATTAGACATACATTATGTATTCTGTCAGCGGGTTAAACTTGACGACGGTTTTCTATTTGAAACATAGAGGCAAAGAATTCGATTGGTGTTCCTGGATTTCTGTTTGAAACACTTGTAGTACACTGGGCACGAGCACCTGCTTGGAACATTACAAGTAGATATTTTTGGTCCCTATTAAGCTGATTTAAAATATTTTTGGGTGATGTAGTCAAGTTGCCTTTAATGGCCTTAACCGTAGACGCTGGCAGTTAACCAAAATTCTCCAGGTTGTTGCCAATAGGAACTTCAAATCCGCGAGGTCTGCTAGTGTCCCCGTCGAGATTTTGAAACAGGTGCCAAAGTGGTAGATCATTTGCATGTAGCATACACAGAAACCACGGAAGAGATTTTCAAAACTGTTATTTAGCATACACAGAAACCACGGAAGAGATTTTCAAAACTGTTATTCTAGTAGTCGTATTACATCGCCCTTAACACTTGTATTTACGACGGTTCTGTCACAAGCAATGGCTTCAACGTCTCCAACAATATTGACATTTTATTCTAAAAAATTTACGATACTTTTTTTTGATACTTGGGGATGTATCAGAGGACGGAGAAACTTGTCTTATGTAGTTCCATTCTGCCCTTGCACCAAAGTTTTATATTTTTCCACAACGAAACTTGTTTTCTTTTTATTTGGGCTAAGGTTTTAGCTTTGCGCCCATCACAGTAGCAACCATATAAGGTTATCTTAGAACGTTCTTGCTGCTGACGATGACAACAGTTTTTTGCCTTTCTCTTCTAACTTCACTTCTATCAATAATTTTAGAAGGATCTTTAGTTGTTACTACACCTGTATCATTTAAAATAGCCAGTGCAATGGCAGCTGCAAATATATCAGATATGCCATTTCTGTCGTATGTTTTTGCACAAGTGGTTATCTGACTTCGCATTTGCTGATCTTTTTTGAGAGGTCGAAGGCGTGGAAACGGTTTCCGAAAAGTTAATCTCACCAGCAGAAAATTTGTTTTACTCTAAGCTTTAAGATGAGTCAGAATCATATAATATTTCCAACCGACGCCGATGGTTCTTGTTTCAATACTGATTAAATGAAGCTTTCGAGATACTTCCTTTTTTGCCTTTGTTTTTTCTTTATTAGTTGTTTTGTTTTTTCTATGTGGACGGTGGTGTAACCATTTTCAAGCCCCTCTTTGATCTAGTAGGAATTCTTGCTCATCGAGAAGTAATTCAAGAGGATTACGACAGTTGGAAGTGGGAAATTTTTCATATATGCAGGATGCGATATTAATAAGAGTGATTTAACTATTCGCTTTCAAACAGTTAATCTTGGTCTGGTAATTTTTACTCTTGTGTTTGCTTTTAAAATGATTCATGAGTTTTTTATTTGTCATGGTATGCTTACAGCAGCTGTAATATCCTGGTACGTGAAACTATAGGAATAGACGCTAAGTGCCAAATTCCTTCCAGCTTGACCGCTACTTCTTTAGATACCTCATGGCTGTGATAACTTCTGGAAACTATTTTTTGACGTGTTAAAACGAAGCCAATGTAAATTTGTGTGAACATTTTTCGATGTGAAATATACTGTTTTTGTTAGCTTTTAACGCTGTCGGGGAAGGAGAAGCAGTTTTTTATCAATATATTTTATAAGCGTAATAAATAATATTTTAAATTAATTTTATGTAGTACTAATTAACGTTACAAAATTTAAAATTAGAAAATAATCAGATTCTCGTGAAAAGCTAAGGCCGTTGAGGAGGCAGAAAAAAACTTTCAATAAGAAAAAGTAAAAAAGTAGAATTTTAACAAATAACAGGCGCAAACTTTGTGCGCTATTGGATTGAACATTTTTTATTTTCATTTTTTCGCTACACCCTAATGCGCAATGATTAAGATACTGAATTTATTCCACTTGGATCTTACACTCTGTATAATATAACTATATGTTGAACAAGATATTATTATTCTAACTTGTCTGCTAGTGCGAGACATATATAGCATGATCTAATTAATGGGTAATCTAATAATGTGGCTTCTAGATGACATTTAAATGTCACTAATTGGCGTCTTTATTATTCGATCATTACAATTATAACACAGTTGACCTGACATCTCACTGACAAGCGTTGTTAATAGTACAGGCAATAGAGAATTTTTTTCTGCATTAAACTACAGGAGTTATTTTTTTTTAATGATAGGTTCAGAATTACGTACTGAATGTAAAAACACAAAATTCTTACAAATTAGGAGGGCGGAAGTGCCGCCATTTTGAGAAAAATCGTTTCGACCTATATCTCCGTAACCGTGCACTTTAAACCAAAAATGGTAATGACCTTTATTGTAGATAATTGCATTTTTCATCTTTTTTGTTAAATATTTTTTTTGTATCACTTACCATTTACAACTTATACGACTATTAGCATTCATTTATTGACTTTTTTACCTATATTATTGTTTTTATTGTTTAAAAAATAAAATGCTTAAAACTTAACTTTTCAATCGGAAAATTTTCTAGAACATTTACTTAAAACTTTTTTTTCTATAATTATTATTAGTGAATTTTCTTTGAAAAAATTCAGTAATGAGGAGACCTCGACCTTTTGAATTTAAAAAAAAAATGAAATAGGCGCTAATTATGCCCCATAGAACACATATCCGGGGTCAGTTTCAATTTTTATATGTATATATATATATATATATATATATATATATATATATATATATATATATATATATATATATATATATATATATCACACCGATAACTCGAAAACTAATTGGCCGATTTCAATTAAATTTGGTGAATACCTTTCGCTTGTAAGTAACTTGGATAAGTTCGTTATCCAAGAACATCGGCTCAGGTTTTCCCGGAAAATTTTGTGTTTTCTTTCGAAAAAAAATCATATCTCCGGAAATAACAAAGTAAGAGCAACTAAATTTAGTGCACCGTTTTATGTCATTATAGGTAAATTACCTACCAAAGTTCATAGGTCTGTAAGTTCAAAAACAAAAAGTTATAGGCATTTTAAAAAAAAATTGGGGTTTTCCTCAAAACGTCAAAGTCGCGAATTAAACCGTCAAAATTGGCAACATTTACGCAAAGAACCTGAAACTAATATAAGCTATGGAAAGAAAATGTCTCAAGAAGAATGTTTTACAAAGCCAGAAGTCTTAGCTTCAACCGTCATTGTCCCTCATTTTACTAAAATATTTCCAGAAAAATTTGTCGATTGAAAAGTGCAACATTTAACTCGTTATAACTTTGAAAGTATTGATTTAAAAAAAATAGTGTTCAGTAAAAATTGTAGGAAATTTGTCTACTGAAAAGTTAAGTTATAAACATTTTATTTTTTAAACAATTATTATCAAAGATATAGGTAAAAAAGTCAATAAATGAATGTTAATAGTCGTATAAGTAGTCAACGGTGAGTGATACAAAAAAAAATTATTTAACAAAAAAGATGAGAAATGCAATTATCTACAATAAAGGTCATTACCATTTTTGGCGTAAAGTGCACGGTTTTGGAGATATAGGCCGAAACGGTTTTTCTCAAAATGGCGGCACTTCCGCCCTCCTAATTTGTAAGCATTTTGTTTTTACATTCAGTACGTAATTATGAACCTATCTATATAAAAAAAATACTCTTGTAGTTTAGTGCATTATGGACAAGAGTATAGGGCTCCTCTATTGCCTGTACTATAAACAAGAAGGTGTGTTTAGTTACGTAATAGAAAATCTGATAAAAGCTTAGAAACAGTTGTATTCAACTTTAAACTTATTGTGTCTAGTTAACACTAATATTTAATATTAAACTCACCTTCAATTAATAAAGCTGGAGTTGTAGTCATCCGCCGACGCAGAATTATTTATTCACATACATATAAGGTTACATTGTTTTCGCTCCAGCTGTGTGAATAGAAGTTTGATGAAAGATGAAACAGTGTTCTCGACATTGCTCTCTGCTATAATTTACGCAGTTCATTTCGCCGGTAAATTTTCATGCTCATTATGCGTTATATATGATCTGTAGGAAATTCCGCGGCTTGATGTGAGTAATTCATGTTTTCGTCCCTGGTGTAGTGTCATGAAAGGATAATTATCAAGTTAACAAATTTACGAGGAAATATGACGACGTAATAAGAATATGGAGAAAGTGTTTCGAGAGTGTTGCACGAAGCTGATGTAAATGGCATAACGGCGACGTTAATATACAAATATTAAGTAGGCATGGTTGGGAAAATGGCTGTTTCGTTTGATTTAATAGGTACTTCATTGCTGTCTGTTGTTTCTCATATACTTGTACTATATCGCAATCGAGAAATATGCTGTTTATTGCTAGTAGAAATAAAAAATGTTCTATAGTTCTAAGTAAAAGGCATTTCATTGATTGTGGTTGTCCCCTACTTGGTGAAATTGGTCCATACTACATACAGACTTGGAGACTACTTCTCTGGATTCACTATTGCAGTTTGTTTACGAAGAAACGTTGAAGAACATCCTAGAACATCTATATTTTAGAAGTGTAAGAAATATATTTTCTAGCCCTGGTCATAATGTCATTATTATGAAAATTCTGTGTAGGTATTAAATAAACACGGCATTATGTGAACAAGTTTCATGTGAAATTTCACATATTGTAAGGGTTACTTTTTTTTCATAAATATATTGAATAATTATATATTGAACGCAACCCTTCGATGACACAAGTTTAAAACCCTCTTAGTAAGTAACCTATTATATTAATAACAATCGACTAACGGTCACATAATATAGTTAAATAGCTCAACAGTAAATCACCAGACGATATATTACTTAGCAGTTGTGTTAAGAGTAATAATGTAAAAGGTTTATAACTTGTCAGAATGATGGCGAAGCCTTAATGTACGGGCGTAATGAGTCGGGCGAGCGGGTGCCAAAAGTGTCCAGTAACAACATCCCTAACCTGTAATTAAAAATATACCTGAACACACCATAGTTCATCTAAAGTACAACCTAACATATACGATGGGCATCAAATTATTAGTTCATCAGACAATTACCAATTACACGCTCCACTGAGCGACTCAACATCAATGACTATTTACACTTAAAGCTCCTTTGAGCAAGCTCACTTTAAGAGCAGTTTCGATATAACGCTCCACTGAGCAACTTCAACATAAACAGCAGTTTCAACCCAATGCTCCGCTGAGCAACATTATAAACTCTTAACAACGCACATCAGTGCCTCAGAACTGCTTCTCAACAATGCCTCTAAGTGCTCAAATCATAGCTTCTCAAACAATAATTACTCAGACAATAATTACTCAAGTAGTTACTCACACGATAGTTACTCAATTAATAATTACTCAGACAGTTATCTAAACAATAGTCAGTCAGACAGTGATCCAAGCAAAAGTCACTCAGTTAATATTTAGACAATAGTTCAACCTGTGTGTTTAGTTGAGTGCTGTTGGGTCTGCGCCGGCTTCCAGGAGTGCAATGAGGCAGCAATTGCCTCACCTAGAGTGCTCGCCTACAGCCAGAGTCAAATACTGAGAGGTGCAATGGACACAAAGGGCCCGGCCAAACAATGTGCCCCTCCCCAATATCTACTCCTACACTGGTCCTGACTGTGCAATGAGACTACTATGCCTCGGTCTAGCCACCAGATCGGCTCTCAAATGCAACCACTGTGTCACCTCCGTGAATACTGAAAACTGCAATGGACACAACGTTGAAGCTACGCTATGTCCCTCTCCAATATTCACGCCTACACTGGTCCTGGTTGTGCAATGAGGCAACGACGTCGGCCTAGTTACCATTTCGACAAATAAAAGGCCTACACTGGTCCTGACTGTGCAATGAGGCAACGACCTCAGTCTAGCTACCATTTCGGCTATCAATGCAACAACCGTGGTGCTGTTACGTAACCCGGGTCTAAGCCCAACGCTCACCAGCATGATACTCTACTGGGTGAACAAACAGCGAAAGTGTTCCGCACACCTTTCAAACTATCATCACTTTACTTACAAAGAGACTTTACTTTATTTGCCTACTGCAAACTGACATACTCAACAATTTATTAATTTATTAATATTTACCTAACCTCGTATAAATAACAAACTCAATTTCAACTTAGCTAATTATAAAATTATTTCCTAAAGCCCCTTTATTTGAATATGATAATTACTTCTCAATTTATAACTTAGCCTCGTATAAATAATAAACGTAATCTAAACTTAGCTATGTCTCAAATTGTTTCATAAAGGCTATTTTTTAAATGATTACCTAAAACCACCCATACATCATATACTTATTGAAATTACTTTTTAATTTATAATTAAGCAAAGACTAGCTGTGCAATAACAACGAATATGCATTCTGTAAAAGGACTCACCTGAACAAAGGTATATATATATATAACGTGCACTGTAAACTTCACTAATATCGAGCATATTTTAATGCAGCTCAGGTCATGGCTAACGTACAAATGTGGAGGTATGCTTTACTTCAACCGATGCTAAGTGGAATATAAAATAAATAGTACGAGGCGCTTGAGCCTAAGAGCAATAGATTATCACCACACAAATCCCGCACGTCTATCTTTCAGTAAACATTTCTTAAACGCTCATCCCTTGACACTTTGTTTCTAATACTCAGACTAGTGAAACGTATTCACCCAAGAACGTGTCCGTTAAATACGTACAGATTATTCTCATAATAAAATGACATTATGACGAGGGCTGGAAAATACATTCCTTACAATATATGGTCCCATTAAAACTAAAGTGTTAGTTGAGCCAGACGCGCTAAAAAATTGTTTACTTAACGAAACACATGCTGTGGGGTTACAATGTAGTTCAAATAGCGTCTTAATACTATATCTGTTAGATTCAAGCGCCTCACACTATTCAAGCCGTCTTTATCTATAAACTTGAGAACTAGTTTGAAGAAACGTTCTTGGGAATCCATTGGCATTGCCTCGTGAACCGCGGTAGTTGTGAGTCCAGTGTTGTGTCCAGTGTTTTCTGGAATAAAGGGTGAGTAAATTCTCATTGAATGCAGCTTGTTTGTTTATTGTACATGTTCTTTTTTGTTTAAGTTATATATTGAGGAGTATTTTCAATGCGTATATAATTAGGGGTAGTTTTATGTAATCATTTCATAAATAGCTCCTATAAAAGTAAGTTGTAGCTAGAGTTCAAAGTCAGATTATTATTTATACGAGGCTGAGTTATAAATTGAGAAGTAATTATCATATTCAAATAAAGAGTCTTTATGAAATAATTTGAGAAATAGCTAAGTTTAAATTACGTTTATTATTTATACGAGGCTAAGTTATAAATTGAGAAGTAAGTATCATATTCAAATACAGGGGCTTTATGATATAATTTGAGAAATAGCTAAGTTTAAATTGCGTTCATTATTTATACGAGGCTAAGTTATAAATTGAGGAGTGATTATCATATTCAAATAAAGGGGCTTTATAAAATAATTTAGGGATTAGCCAAGTTTAAAATAGGCTTGTTATTAATACGAGGTTAAGCCAATATTCATAAATTAAGTAAGAGTTGAATTACGTCAGTTTGTTTAGAGTAAATAAAGTAGAGTCTGTTTGAAAGCAAATTGATGATAGTTTGAAAGGTGTGGGGAGCACCTTCGCTGGTTGCTCACCCAGTAGGACGTCATGCTGGTAGAGGCAAGCTTTTGAGTTGGGTTACGTAACCACAACACGGTGGCTTTTAGTGGCATCGTCAAACTAAGGTAGGGTTACAAGGTAAACATTGCACCTATCCCTGTTCGATGCGTAGATACCAGAGAGGGCACATTGTTGGGTTCGTCCTTTGTGTCTGTTGCCCTGTTAAGTATTCATGTTGCCGGGACCTTTGTTGTATTTGGGGGCCGATCTGGTAGCTTGTCCGAAACACTGTGGCCAGTTCACCCGTTGGTCTCATTGCACGGTCAGTTCCAGTGTAGGAGTTGGGGTGCTTGGCGAAGGGCACAGCGTTGACGAGACCATTGTGTTCATTGCACTTCTCGGTATGCAACTCTGGCTGTAGCGAGCACTCTAGGTGAGGTATTGAACTGTGTCTCATTGCACACCTGGAAGCCGGCACGAACCTAGTGTTCGGGTACAGCGCCCAACAAAACACACAGGCTAAACTATAGTTTTAGAAACTAATATTTGAGCAACTAATGTTTGAATAATTATCAAACTTGAGCAAGCTTTCAAAGACTAAGCAAAACGTCACATATTAGACGGCGTTGAACTAAAAGGTCTGTTTAGGTTTCGCTGGTAAGAAGTCTGTGGTAGCTACCTGCATTTTCAACACATAAAACGGGAACGGTTTAGAGCTTCTGGACGACTACCGGATGGTTTAAGTGCATTGAATTGAAAATATCAAAATCATTACTTACAATTGAAGGGAACCTGCTACATCTAGACTCACCTGAAAGAAAGAAATTTATATTAATAAAAAATGCTTTCAATGTTAGTTAATTTTTATAAAAAAAATATTTCAAAGTAATTCGTTTCTAGTTTTTTCCAAATAAAAATATGGTCTGAAAGGTATGATTTAAAGTGATTTAAATGGTCAAAGCGAAATGCTTGACAATGACAAAGCAGTCAGATTATATGCGTAGATTGATACATACTACAGGAATAAATCATAATTCAACGATGATCAATCAATACAAATAATATGTGCAAAACATACTATCCGAAATAGCGATCGGTAAATCTCGACGACTAAAATACCCAATATCTTTTACAAAAATTCACAATTTTTTGGCAAAATTGCGTTCAGTAATCTCACACTAAATTATTGGTTTCACAAAAAATCGCTCTTTTTTTACAATTACTAACTAAACATTTATTATTAATTACCAACAGTTCATCAGAATCTTATAAAACATGATTTCTACGGAAACACTAAAAAATTTCTACGACAAATTTTCAAATTGAGCCACTGTTTGAGAGCGCCTGTATACGGCAGCACGATTTTCCGACGAGTAATACAAACAAAAAGCTGCGTCATTTCCATGGGGGTAAAAACGTCGTATCATAATTTGTGATATGTACCAAAAACGTAAAAAGTTGCAAAACAAATGAAATAACTAAAAAACTATTGACGATATCATCTTTTTTTCTTACAAACATGCCTTTTAATTCGACAGAAAATGCAAAAATGCAATAACATAAGGGGTGTTCTATTAAAAAAGGAAATGTGTATCACCAACGACTTATGGGCCTGCCATCCTGAGATTGTCAAAAATTAGTTTATATGGTGAAGATAGGGTGTTTCTATATAATTAGCGTATATAATTTTTTCTCATATCTTGTTTAATAACGAATATATTCAGCTTTGCCGTAGAAATGCGCCAGCCTGTTTATGTGTAAACTGACAAAAACTGAAAGTGGTCCCGTATATGGGTTTTAGAGGTTCTAGTCGGCGCTCGTTTGAAGAAATCTTTTCAAAATTCATAAGTCGTGTTCTTCTTACAAATTTTTTCTTCGAAAATATGTTAAAATTATATAATATTAGACGATAAACTCTATAGCTATACAACTGCCAAAGCATCAGAAAGGTGGTTCATTTGAAATGAATTTTCAGAAAACATTTTAGTCAAATGAAGGACAATGACGGCTGAAGCTGAAAGTTAAGGCTTTGTAAAACACACTTATTATGACATTTCTTCTACATAACCCGTATCTGTTTCAGATTATTTGTCTGAAAGTTGCATATTTTGACGTATTAAAATTTGAAAATAGCTTTCCTGCTATTTCTTGGCCTTTTTGCGCCAAGAAAGCTTACCCGTTGTATGTAATATATTCAATTGGTTTTGTTAATCACACAAAATATTTTGTTCCTATGCTTTCCTCTGATCACCAGTGGCACCCAAAATTTGTCTCTTCAAGTGCCTATGATTGGTTGTTGAGTCGATCCAAAATTCTTCTCGGCTCACTGGCGTTTTATTGGCCAAGTTTTGGTAATCTTATTTATGGAGTCTGGAGATTTTCCCACTATAATTTTTATATCTTTAAGTTGTTCGGAGTATGTATTTAATTATAAGAAAGCCAAGCTTCCTGGTAGTTCTTACTATATGTACAAGTTCCACGAAATCATTTGTTTCTAATGCTATGTCTTTATTTCTCTTAGAGGCTGACTTGCATACCTCTGCCAAATGATTAAAGTTATAAATGTTCTTTTTCTTTGTTATGCATTGCTCTATTTTACCATGTATGAAGTCAGCATTATGTTCAGGCATAATAGATTAATATCGACATATACTTGCATGTTTCATTGCCATATCCAATATTCTTTTAGCCCTTGTTGTCATGTTCTTATCACTTTTCTAACACAATACTTTCACGGAGAATTAATTACATACTATTGCAGAATTTTAGTCGCTGCCACAAAAAGTTTAAAATTCCATGGATAAAAGACCTAAGCGAATATAAGTTGCTTTACGGTTAAAGATAGCAGAAAAAATTGGAATGTATTTAGCTGGCGAAATAACTTGTGATACATACGTCGAATCTGCCCTGGAAAAAACTCTGGAGGCAGAAACTGCGTTATGGTAGTAAATTTTCATAAAAATGTTTTTAAAAGCAAATATTTTTTTAATAAAGTAGGCATCAAATTTGGTTACCAGTATAACCTATATAGTAGAAACAATGTGCCATGTTTCATCAAAATAACTTTATTGTTTGAAAATGTACAAAAATTTCCGAAAGCAAACTTAAATTGTTCCAGAAGAAACCGGTTTCCTGGTCAACCTTATAGGTTAATAGCAAATTCACCTATTCAAATTTGAAGTATTTAATGAAAATTTGCTACCATAACGCACCTGCTGCGTTCAGAATTTCTTTTCTTACAAAGACGTATTATATTTCGATGGAAAATGGAAAAATGCAATAACATAGGGCGTGTTCGATTAAAAAAAAAAGAAAGCAGGCATTCAATTTGGTTACCAGTATAACCTATATAGTAAAATCAATGTGCCATGTTTCATCAAAATAACTTTATTATTTGAAAATGTACAAAAATTTCCGAAAGTAAACTTAAAGTGTTCCCGAAACAACTCGTTTCTTGGTCAACCTTATAGCTTAATAGCAAATTGAGCTATTCAAATATGAAGCATTTAATCAAAATTCGCTACCATAACGCACTTGCTGCGTCCAGAATTACTTTTCTTACAAGCGTGAATTATATTTCGATGGAAAATGCAAAAATGCAATAACATAAGGCGTGTTTAATAAAAAAAAAAAAATGTATCACCAACGACTTATGGGCCACCCTGTGATTTTAGAAATAATTTTTAAGATGTAGCTCCAAGACACCCTATAATTAATGTATACATTTTTTTTCATATTTTGTATAATAATAGATATAATGAACTTTATTGATTTTTTTACGAAAATTAGACAAAAATTATATGCTATTAAACGATAAACTCTATAGGTAAGGCTACTGCCAAGCATGAGAGAAAGGGTCTATTTGAAATGAATTTTCTGGAAACATTTTAGTAAAATGAAGGACAATGACCGTCGAAACTAAGACTTCAGTGTTTGTAAAACATTCTTCTTGAGACATTTTAGTGAATTTTCTTAGAAAAAATTCACTAATGAGGAGATCTTGACTTTTGAATTTTGAAAAAATTTCTTCAAATGAGCGCGATCTAGGACCCCTAGAACCCATATCCGGGGTCAGTTTCAATTTTTATATGTTTATATATATATATATATATATATATATATATATATATATATATATATATATATATATATATATATATATATATATATATATATATATATATATATATATATATATATATATATATATATATATATATGTATCACACCGATAACTCAAAAAATAATGGGCCGATTTTGATAAAATTTGGCATGTACTTTTCTTTTGTAAATATCTTGGATAAGTTCGTTAGTCAGGAAAATCGGACGAGGTTTTCCGGGAAAATTTTGAGTTTTCATTCGAAAAAAATTATTATCTCAAAAAGTAATTAGCCGATTTTAATAAAATTTGGCATGTACCTTTCTTTTGTAAATAGCTTTGACCAGTTTGTTAGTCAGGAAAATCGGACGAGGTTTTCCGGGAAAATTTTGAGTTTTCGTTCAAAAAAAATTTTTATCTCAAAGAATAATACGACGATTTTAATAAAATTCGTCACGTACCTTCCTTTTGTAAAAGACTTTGACAAGTTTGTTAATCAAAAAAATCGGACGAGGTTTTCCGGAAAAATTTGGAGTTTTCATTTGAAAATTTTTTTTATCTTAACAAATAAGAAATCTATGATAACCAAATTTAATAGGTAGGTTTACGATATAAAAACAAACTATATACCAAAATTTAGATTTCTATGTTACAAGAAAAAAAAGTTATAAAATATTTTGTGCCAGATCATTTCTATGAAAATTCACTACCATAACGCACTTGCTGCGTCCAGGCTTCTATTATTTCCATATCCCGTATTAGATTCAAGTTCCTTGCCTAAGTGTAGCCAATTTTGACGTTTTAAATCGCAACTTTGACGTTTTGAGGAAAACCCCAATTTATTTTTCTTTAAATGCCCATAACTTTTTTGTTTTTTGACCAACAAATTTTAGTATGCGACTTACCCATAAAGATATAAACCCGCGTGCCAAATTTTGTTGCCCTTACTTTGTTAATTCCGGAGATATAATTTTTTTCGAAAGGAAACAAAAAAAATTCCGGGAAAACCTGGGCCGCTTTTCTGGGTTAACGAACTTATCGAAGCCATTTTCAAAAGGAAGGTATTTACCAAATTTTATCAAAATCTGCCTTTTATTTTTTGAGTTATCGGTGTGATACATATATATATATATATATATATATATATATATATATATATATATATATATATATATATATATATATATATATATATATATATATATATATATATATATATATATAAACATATATAAATTGAAACTGACCCCGGATATGTGTTCTGGGGGGCCTAATTAGCGCTCATTTGAAGAAATATCCTCGTAAGTGAATTTTTTTAAGAAAATTCATTAAAAATAGAATACCATGGGTAAACCACATTAACGAGTTTATATCAATTATCCACTGTATATCACTAAATAAATTTTCAGGATTACTTAGGTCATTTTTCCTTTTCAGGACAGGTTAGTACTAAAATCTAATTAATCTAATTCTGTAAGAAATGTTACCCTGTGCCGTATAAATGTTTACAAAATACATCAGGGAAGTGGGTTTTATCCTATGTATGCTCCAGAAAATAAAAATACCCTACTGAAATGGATTTAATCAAACTTTTGGACTGAACAAACTAGTCTAATTTCACGGTTCGTTGAAGCTGTAATAAACTTTTTCACTTTCCTTTAACACATTTCCGTCTTTCCCATAACAATTACCATATGCGAATACAGGATACAGAACTTTTTCCAGTAAGAGATAATTTTCCATATGCTTCTTATATTGCACAAGCTGAGATTATAAATTTTTCTGGCGTTTACATATTACTTTTAGTGAATTTTCTTTAAAAAAAAATCACTAATGAGGAGATCCCGACTTTTGAATTTTAAAAAAATTTCTTCAAATGAGCACTAATTAGGCCCCTTAGAACACATATCCGGGGTCAGTTTCAATATATATATATATATATATATATATATATATATATATATATATATATATATATATATATATATATATATATATATATATATCACACCGATAACTCAAAAATAATGGACTTTTTTTGATTAAATTTGGTAAGTACCTTCCCTCTGAAAGTGGCTTGGACAAGTTTGTTAGCCAGGCAAATCGGCAGGTTTTCCCGGAAAATTTTATGTTTTCTTTCGAAAAAATAATTATATCTACAGAATTGACAAAGTAAGGGCAACTAAATTTGGCGCACGGGTTTATATCATTATGGGTAAGTTACCTACCAGAACTTAGCTCTATAGGTCAAAAGACAAAAAAGTTATGGGCATTTAAAGAAAAATAAATTGGGGTTTTTCTCAAAACGTCAAAGTTGCGATTTAAAACGTCAAAATTAACACGGGCTATGGAAAGAAAATGGCTCAAGGAGAATATTTTATAAACCTTGAGGTCTAAGTTTCAACCGTTATTTCACTTCATTTTACTACAATGTTTCCAGAAAATTCATTTTAAATAAACCCTTGCTCTGATGCTTGGCAGTAGCCTTACCTATAGAGTTTATCGTTTGATGGTATATAATTTTTGTCGAATTTTCGTAAAAAATCAATAAAGCTCAATATATCCGTTCTTATACAAGATATGAAAAAAATGTATACATTAATTATACGGTGTCTTGAGCTACATCTTAAAAAATATTTCTACAATCACGAGGTGGCCCATATTTTTATTTTATTGCATTTTCCATCGAAATGTAATGCATGTTTGTAAGAAAAGAAATTCTGGACGCAGCAAGTACGTTATGGTAGCAAATTTTGATCAAATGAATAGCTCAATTTGCTATTAAGCTATAAGGTTGACCAAGAAACGAGTTGTTTCGGGAACACTTTAAGTTTACTTTCGGAAATTTTTATACATTTTCAAACAATAAAGTTATTTTGATGAAACACGGCACATTGTTCTTATTAAATATGTTATATTGGTAACCAAATCTGATGCCATCTTTCTTAAAAAAACACACATATTTGCTATTAAAAACATTTTTATGAAAATTCACTACCATAACGCACTTGCTGCGTCCAGACTTTTTAAATAGTAAACAGAAGGCATTAAAATTTTACAGCGTCGCATCTTCGCTCGTGACTATTTTTAATGTCTCAGAAATTGATTTCAAATAAAAGAAAATTGGAACAAAAAAAGCCCATATCCAACATGTTTCAATTATATAACTTTACAGAATGCGTAAGCCTACTGATGAACCCATACTATAGCTTCAGCACGTAAGAGCCCAAGCAACATATAAAGTCTGGTTGACGTTATATCTTCCAAACAAAAGGTCATCAACCAAATCAATTCAAGTAAAATAACGTGTATGTTACCAAGGTGGGAAATTAACTCAGAGTAATATGGAACTTGATAATAGGCCCAGCAGGGCATTTAGACCAACCCGTTTCATTTATATTTAGGAATTTTCATTTAACATTTGTCAAAAAGACGTAACTTATTGGTAAATACGTGCAACACTTTACTAGAATGCGCCATCCAGGCACTGTATGTCGTGCTGAGCTCTTCTTCTTAACAACGAACTACGCATATACAAAAATGTCTGTAAGATCTGGAATTATGTTGGTATGAACAAACAGTAGATATAAACAAATAGGTATGTCTATCTGTATTAAATAAGTCTGGATGTATCAAGTGCGTTATGGAAGTGAATTTTCATAAAATGGTTTTTAGTAGCAAATATGTGTTTTTTTAAAGAAAGCAGGCATTAAATTTGGTTACCGGTGTTACCTTTATAGTACACACAATGTACCATATTTTATCAAAATTACTTATTGTTTAAAAAGGTACAAAAATTTTCCAAAAAGAGACTTAAAATATTTCCGAGAGAACTGATTTCCTAGCCAACAAACTTTAGGTTACTAGCTAATTGGGTTATTTTAATTTGGCGCATTTAATGAAAATTCTCTACCAAAATGCACTTACTGCGTCTCGATTTTATCTTACAAACTTGCATCATATTACGATGAAACATGCAAAAATGCAATAATAGAAGGGATGTTCGAAAAAAAAATATTCTAGGTGTCACCAACGACTCATGGGCCAGCACGTGATTGTCAAAATAATTTTATAAGATGTAACTCAAGGCACCCTATAATTAGCGTTTACAATTTTTTTCCTAAACCCGGATATGGATTCTAGGGGGCCTAGTTTGCACTCATTTGAAAAAATCTTTTTAAGATTCTAAAGTCGCAGTCTCCTCATTAACGATTTTTTTCTACGAAAATTAGTTAAAAATTATACAGTTCAACCACAAACTTAATCAAAGCATCAAAGAAAGGATCTACCTGAAATGAATTTCCTGGAAACATTTTAGTAAAATAAAGGACAATGACGGTTGAATCTGAAACTTAATGGTTCGCAGAATACTCTTCTTGTGACATTTCCTTTACATATCACGTTATCGTTTCAGTTTCTTTGCCTAATTATTGCCAATTTTGACGTTACAAATCGCGACTTTGACGTTTTGTGGAAAACCTCATTTCCTTAAATGTCTATAACTTTTTTGTTCTTGAAGTTACAGATCTAAGTTTTGGTACATAGTTTGCATTTTATAATACAAACCCGCGTATTCGATTTGGTTGCTTTTACTATGTTATTTCCTAAAACATAAGAAAATTTCAAAAAAAACACAACATTTTCCGGGGAAAAACTGTGCAGATTTTCTTGGCTAACGAAGTTGTACCCGCCACTTGCAGAAAGAAGGCACTCACCAAATTACACATTATTTTTCAGGTTATCCGCGTGATACATAATACACACACACATAATAGTATATATATATATATATATATATATATATATATATATATATATATATATATATATACGGTGGCGCATTGAAAACGAATTTGCGTCCAGAGAAATTTTTTTTAAGAAACGCTGAAACACGTCAAATTTAATATTGAGGGGAACATGTTTTGACATAAAACTCAACAACTTTGTTATATAAACCCCTCAAGGTTGGTGATAAAAACCCTTATATTTTAAATAGGGAACATGGGTCGAGTGTTACATCATTTGAAAGATCTTTTACTCTCAATTCAGCACATTAATTTTTGTGGAAGTTTTATTGACTCGTTTAAAAATTATTCACAGTTGAAGATGCGAAAACGCATTTTACTCATTCCGTTAAGAAACGTGCTGATAGTCACGGTTTTGTTGGTTTGTAAACAAAAAAATTGACTATGAGAACATTTCTTATCGGAATGAGAGAAATGCGGTTTATTATTTCAGTTTATTGGTCGGTTTGATACTTGATAGTACTACCGAAAATTAATTTCACAATGGTGTATTCTGTAGAAGAAAGAGTTGAAATAATTACCCTTTTTTTTCAAAACTGTACCGCAAATTTGTTTAATGAACGACATCCGAACAGACATGTTAACAGAAAATACATTTTGGAGTTAGTTGCAAAGTTTCGACAATGTGGTTCAGTAGCCAACAAAAAACGGGATCCTGAACGTGAATTTCCGGTTAGCAATGAGACTACTGAGATTGAAGATATAGGACGAATTGCTGCAGATCCAACTTTGAGCACGAGAAAATTGGCCACTGTTTTAAAAATTAAAAGAAGAACTATTCAGCGAATATTGAAGCATCATAAATTTCACCCGTATAAAATACATCTGAATTCATCAACTGAATGAAGATGATTTTGATCGGCGGCTGGAGTTTTGTGAAGTTATGACTGCATGAATAGCTGATAACGGGAACTTTCTGTTCAATATCTGTTTTTCAGACGAGTGTACGTTTTTTTCAAACTCTACAGTCAATCGTCATAATTGTCGTCATTGGGCAGATAATAATCCAAGAAATTTTCACGAAGTCCACACTCAAACTCCACAGAAATTGAATGTCTGGACTGGCATTTTTGGAGACCGTTTAATCGGACCAATTTTTCTTGATGGCAATTTGAGTGGCGAAACGTATTTAAAGCTACTAGAAGATATCGTTTACCCTCTACTAATTCACATTGTTGAAAATGATGATCGCTATCAAGATAATCAATTAGTGTTTCAACAAGATGGAGCTCCTCCACTTTTTTCACAACGTGTTAGGGAGTTTTTGAACAGAGAGTTTTCAGAGCAATGGATCGTGCGTAGAGTTGCTATAGAGTGGCCCCCTAGATCACCGGATTTAATTTTTTTAGACTTATTTCTACGAGGCCATTTAAAGAGTAGAATTTTAGCAACAGAACCTAAGTCTCTGGAAGAATTACGACGGCGCATTGTTGAAGAATGCCGTATAATAACTCCACAAATGCTCCAGAATGTCACAGCTCCTCGTTTTGAACAAAATTTGTACTTATGTGTGGAAGCTGGTGGTCAACAATTTTAACACTTACTTAACTGAATAAACATTTTTAAACATTTGGTTTTGTTTTTTATTTTCTTTAACGAAAAATTGACTAATTAGTGCATTTCTTATCACAATGAATGAAATACGTTCTTGCAACTCCAACTGTGAATAATTTTTAAACGAGTTGATAAAACTTCAAAAAAAATAATTTGCTGATTTCAGAAAAGAAAAAGCTTTCAAATGATGTAACACTCGACCCATGTTTCCTATTTACAAGATAAGGGTTGTTATCACCACCCTTAAAGGGTTGATGTGACAAAGTTCAGTTTTATGTCAAAACATGTCCCCCTCAATATTAAAATTGACGTGTTTCAGCGTTTCTTAAAAAAACATTTCTCTCAATGCAAATCGGTTCGTTTTCAATGCGCCACCCTATATATATATATATATATATATATATATATATATATATATATATATATATATATATATATATATATATATTTTTTTTTTCAAAATTCAAAATCGCCAACTCCTCATTTGTGAATTTTTTAAACAAAATTCTCTAAAAATTACAAGAAATTGACTGATCACGTACTATGTTATAAATATTGAGAACAATAATGTTAGGTGACTCGCACCGTACAAAGGAAAAGAATATTGTGTCTATGTATTACTCTGCTTCAACTTTTCTGCTCCTGAATTGGGGACGTTCTAAGGAGGTTAGGTTTGAATTTCTCCACTTCTTAGAGCGGTGAACAAGAGGAGCTTGGGTGGTTATTGTCCGGGTATGGGACCTCAGATTGCCCGAGTTTGGATAGTGCCCTTTTGGCACTTCAAAACAAAAAAAAAACTTTATTTCGAAATTACAAGTTTAATTATAATTCTAAAACAAAGGATCTAAAACAAAGGAGAAATACACGAGGTTTAATGTTGAAACATTCGTAATAGATTCTAACATAATATTGTATCTTACTTGTATATATAAAGTCGAATATGCTTAGCTAACATTATAAAATAAAACCACTTAAACTAAATAATTATGTTGACTATGATTAATCAGCGGTTTTGTTATTTCCGCGTTGAACGACTGCTTCCATCCTATTACTATACTAACACGAGTTATCAGTACAGCATTATACAGGGTGCTGTAACTCCCGCTCTTCAAATCTCATTGGAAATATTCTCTAAGGTCTTAGTCTATTTAACAATGGACCTGTAAAAGATCTGATTTCAGCATAGCGGCGTTTTGTTATTTAATTGGGGCCTTAAACCGGCTCATGACTCACATAACGAACCAGGTAGACACTTCACTATAAAAAACACAAGACTGTTAAGCGGCTGTTCAGTTTTCATCAGCGCTTCTATTCATGTGTGTATATTGTTCAGAGATCTAATAAACATAATTTAGCTTAAAATATGTTTGTGAAATAAGTTTTAGCAAAACGAAATTTTTTTTGGTTGTGTTTTACTAACTTTAAATAATAATGCCTTTAAACTAAAACTCAACCGCAACAGTTTTAATCACGTTATTAAAACTTATCTCTAGCACCAGCCCATACATGCATGTAAATTTAAACCTTATAATCCAGTGCGTTTTGCACTTACAACTCATCGAAAAAGCACCTAACTCATACAGAATTGTGTGTG
The DNA here is from genome assembly GCA_964006375.1 of Tillus elongatus. Taxonomy (NCBI): domain Eukaryota; kingdom Metazoa; phylum Arthropoda; class Insecta; order Coleoptera; family Cleridae; genus Tillus; species Tillus elongatus. The sequence goes on from OZ023265.1 coordinate 30,540,039, forward strand.
AATTTCCATTTTGATGTCATCCCAAACACATATAAACTTTCTAACTGCATTTCCAGTGTTGATGTTACAATGTCAACATTTGAGTATCCACGTTTTGGATTACGTATTCCACACATACTGCGGTCCTCTCGTAAACTATCAAAAGTGTACACCACAGGGAGAATAATAACTTTCTCGCTATAAATCTGTCCAACACAGAGGAAATAAAGAAGGAAATGTCATAGAAACTTTCGGCGGCAACACCACTGTTTTGAGCTACATACTATACATACAGAGTGGCCCCTTAATCATAAAATGTGAGACAGACTATTGGCTTGTACGTTAAAAAATTTATTAATACAAATGTTAAAATTGCAAAAACTTTAGCTTAGAACGCTGATATTAGAAAAAATTTAATAATAATGTGACTTTTGGAATTTATGTCCCCTTTTTTAGAACTTCGAACTACAAATTATCATTTTAACCCTCTGTCACTCGTACGGCGTCTCACAGACGACTAGGTACCTACTAGGCATGGTAAATCTCAACGCGGGGTAGGTAGAAAGTTTACCCAGACAGGTGCCTTCCTCAGCTAGGTAGAAGATTAGTCACACCTACCCGCCTCATTTCATGTTTACACATTGAGACGTTATCAGTAATATTATTTGTCACGAGCCTCTCAGACGCCACGCAAGCACTATCATTCTGATACTGTACATGAGTATTTGTACGAAACCTGAGATTCAGCGAATTTTGGTGTGATTTTTGCAAGTAATAAAGGTGAGTGTCATTAGGAACTTGTATATAAGTATAACTTACACTTAATATCATTTATACAGATGGAGCGAAGACAGTGGTAACCTCCTTGAGAAAAAAGACGATGAGATGTTGCGTATCATGGCAATGGAATCTGATAGTGAGGAATTGTCAGAGGCGATTGAATGCAGTGAAGGTGAAGAAGACAAGTTGGAGGATTAACTAGAAAACACAGATACCGAACAGGAAATAACAAGTTGTGATGAAGATCCAAGTTTTGTTTATTTTTATTTTTATTTTAACAACACACCACAAGGGCCTACAACCTAAATACTATCGTACCGTGGGTGTCGACAAGGAGAAAAGAGGAAACTTCTTAATTCTGGACTTGAAGGTTTGGAGGTTCGAGAGAGAAGGAAAAACATGTGCTGGCAAGGTCCTCGGGACAAAAGAGTGGGCATAACAAGATGTTCTATGTCTGGCGACCTCGACAGTAAAGGGGCGCATTCGCTCTGTTCCCCTGGTAGATATGTTCGGGGCAGCAGGTGGAGGTCCTATGGAAGAAAGCTCCTCTGAGCAGTGCCCATGCAGATATATATAAAAGAGAGAGAGAGAGAGGTCACCAACGGCACGTCGGTGGGAAAGAGATGGCAGCCTTTGGGTGAGGGTAGGGTCACCGATGAGACGTATAGCTCTCTTCTGAATAGAGTCCAAGATAGCGAGTGTAGAAGCAGCAGCAGCACCACAGATGTGGGAGCAGTATTCCAGGTTTGGTCTTATTTGTGAAGTATATAAGGTATATAGATTAGCTGGTAAAAAGTATTTGCAAGCCCAGAATAGAAAACCTGATTTCTTAGCTGCCGCTTCTGTAATTGTTGTGACATGTTGGTGCCAATTCAGATTTCGATTCACAGAAATGCCAACAAGTGAAAATGACTCATTACTTTAAATAACTTGGTTGTTTACTGTGATGGGTCTAGGGCTGGTGTATCTGTTATGAAAAAGAAAGCAAGACTGTGATTTGGTGGGGTTGAATTGTAAAAGACTTCTACTTCCCCAGTCTAATATTTTTTGGAGATCCACGGAGACAGAACGCTCCATGAGTCTGCGATCCTCATCTAATTGGGCTAAAGAGACAGGCTTAGAATATTGTATATTTGAGTGGAGGGTACTGTCGTCCGCGTAACTGTGAACTGGGTTGGATGTGCTAGAGAGGATGTCATTGATGTGGAGAAGAAACAAAGTAGGGGCTAAAGCTGAACCTTGAGGAAATCCTGTATTAATTGGATACAGTTTAGAGAAATGACCATCCACGACAACAGAAATGCTCCGGTTGGAGAAAAAATTTGCTGTCCACGTACAGAGTTTTAGTGGTAGGCCATAGGCCGGTAGTTTATTAAGCAGCGCTGGGTGCCAGACCTGGTCGAATGCTTTGGATATGTCTACAGCGACAATCTGGGATTCACCGTGTAGTTCCATAGACTTGTTCCAAGAATGGGTGACAAAGGAAAGGAGGTCGGCAGTTGTTCTGCGCTGACGGAATCCATACTGCCTGTCGTGGACTATACTCCGTTCTTCAAGAAATTTTAATAATTCGGTGTTTATATACTTTTCCATCACTTTAAAGACGACTGAAAGGAGAGAAATAGGCTTGTTGTTGCTCGGAAGCGGTTTGGATTCTTTCTTGGGGACGGGTTGTACTCGAGAAGTTTTCCAGTTACTAGGGAATATGTCTATTGTAAGATATCTGAAACAGACGAGTCAGGACAGGAGCAATTTCTGGTGCGCACTTTGTGAGAACAATTGCTGGGATCTCGTCAAGGCCAGAGGCTTTCCTAGTATTAAGAGAAGAGAGCATCCTTCGTACCTTTTAGTTTTGAAAGTGACATCCGTCATTTTATGTGCGACATTGGGAACTGTTGGAGGTTGAACATTTGGAGGTAAGTTGAGAGCAGAATTGCCGGCGAACAACGAGGCAAAAACATCAGCCTTGCTCAGGGTGGTAGAAACAATTTCATCCCCTGAGACAAGAGGTGGGAACGTGCTCTTGCAGAAATTATTTCCAATAGATTTAGCAAGAGTCCAGGAGGGTTTGCTGCCGCTGGAGCTTAAGAGGGCTTGGTTTTTGATGTGTTTATATAACGAGTTTTCTGCCTCAGAAAGAATGCGGACATAGCGGTTTCTTACGTCGTTAAATGCTTGACGGTTTTCTTGACTGGGATTGTGTAGAAGCTTGTTGTGAGCTTTGACCTTTTAAAGTCTGGCCTTGTCACATGATTTAGAGAACCAGGGCTTCTGAGTGGCTGCAGAGGTTTTCTGTGTACGTGGAATAAATAATTCCATGCCAGCTTGGATAATTTCGGTGACGTTTTGTGAGATACCAGAGGGGTAAGAAATATATAAGCAGACAGACGCCCATGGAAATGAGGATAAGTAATCTCGCATTTCGTCCCAGTTCGCGGAGTTGTGGTGCCAAACGATACGCGGGTGTAGTGACTGTGTGACCTCGGGTTGCATTGCACAGGAATCAGTGTCCATGCCGTGGTCTGAGTGACCCAGAGGACGGTGACTGCTATCTTATAGCAGTCAGGATTTGTAGTAAAGGGGAGATCCAAGGGATTTGAGTGTGTTGGGATGCGAGGAAAGTAAGTAGGTTACTGAACCACATTGGCTAAAGAATTGCTGACTGCAAAGGTCTCCGCTGCTTTTCATTTTGGATCGGTTTTTGAAGATTCTAACCATTCCTTATTCTGGACATTGAAGTCAGCAAGAATAGTGACCTCAGAGAAAGGATATTCAGAAATCAGACGGTTTTTTCCGAAAGGTAGTCAAAGAGCTGGACAAGGTTGTTGTTAGGTGACCGGTTAATGCAACAGATGAATTTAGTTGCAGCCCTGAGAGAGAGTTTTATCCATAGTGTCTTTTCTTCCAGCTTCTAAATTAGGGGAGTTTGGTGCAGGGTAGATTGCTACGGACGTACGCGCACACGCCTCCATGCAATCTAAAGGAAGTAAGGAGCTCATGCCCCAGGAAATTATGGCGATTAGTGGCTGTTTTGGCATCGATTTGAGTTTCGGTGAGGAAGAGGAGTTGGGGCCTATTAGCCTGGGGAAAATGGTGGACGGAATTCAGGTTAGAAATTAAGCCACATATATTCGAGAAGGATATGTTAAATCTTAATGCTGGCGCCCCCTGTACACCCCTCTCCCGGAGATCCGAATGGAGGGGTATTTTACCTCCGGAATCTTTTGTACAAGGAGGAGCCATCATCATTTTTGTTTATAGGGGAAACCAACTCATACACCAGAACCGGAAACGTCCGGTGGGACTTCACCGGCCCCCCCTTGATGTCAGGGGTGGTACCTCCTCGGGCGTGAAAAAAATCATTTACTATAACGTAAAGGAAAATTCCACTACGACCTACCATATTGCAAGTATACCACACCAGCCAACTATTAAAGAGCTGAAGCAGCTCTAGAACTTGACCTGTAGAAGAAAATTAAAATTAAAAACTCAATGGAGGCTAGAATTACCTACAAAAAATGTGAGAACATATTCGCATAACATCATAATTAATTTTCTTGGTGTGAAGGGTGCAGAGAAAGACAGCTTCGGATTGCAGGATTGCATTCTTAATGAAGTCCTGAATATAAGCGTCAGTAATACTAATAAGTATATTGATAGTAGAAAGGAAATGTACAGCAGTGAAAAGGATTACAAAATTACGGATCTGGTTGAAATGAAAACTTTTTTAGGTCTTTTGTATGTGACAGGCTTTCATACGAATAGCAGAATAAACACCAACGTACCACTGTTGTTTTGACATAGAACTTTTTCGATTGACTATCCCACGATAGCAGAGTAAATACCAACTTCGTCTAGGCCATTCTTGGTTCTGGCATAGGACTCTTTCGATTGACTGTGTCACGAAACAGAATGAATTTTTTCCACGGAATTTGCTTTTTCGTTACAAGCAAATCCTAAATAAAAGGATGGCTGTGGATAAACTGCACCTATCAGGGAAATTGGCGAGATGTCTGTCACGCATTCCCGAAATAATTATTGTGCTGCAGAGTGTCACAATTGGGGAAATGCTGCCAGTGTTCAGTAGACAGTTTTGCAAGTATATACAAAGCAAAATATGGCATGAAAATCATATCAGTCGTGCGTATAAGAATGTATTATACAATAATGAAATAAACGTAGGAAAACAACCCGACGGTCCTTACGAATCTTCAAGTAGTGCAAACTCTGTAGTAAAAAAGGTCTCTGCGCCGCTCTTTGGCTCGGGAAGAAACATTACAAGAGATAGCTGGTTCGACAGTAATGAGCTGAGGACTGACCCTCTGAAAAAACACAACTTATGTTGGAACTCTAAGGAAAAAATTACACGAATCTTCGTATCAGTACGTGGTCGAGATAAATTCGCGTCAAAACTCGCTTTCCAAGCAGACTTGACAATAGTTTCTTATATTCCAACAACAGAAAAAAACGTTATTCCTTTGTCTAACATGTATCACGACACGGCTATAGGTTCCACAACTAATATAAAAATGAAACGGGATAGTGAGCTTTTATAGTGAGACGAAAGCTGGTGTCGACCGTGTCGAAAATTATGTGCCACCTATTCCGATTCTAGAAATACAAGTCGGTTTTTTATACACAATGTTTAACTTAGCGGGTATAAACGTTCATGTCATCTATAAGGGAACCGAAACGAGTGATTACAAAAAGGGAGAGACTTTATAAAAGCTTTGGTCTTGTCGATAACAAAAGACCACATTCAGAGAAGGTCATACACAATAGTATTTTTACCAAGAAATCTGAAAAAAGAACTGCTGAAATGATGGAAGAAAACGAATCTGTTACAGCGAGTGCTAGCACAAGTAGCCCTCGGACTGAACAGAAAAGATATCTTGCCACAGAAGATATTGGAAAGGTTAAAAGAAGGTGTTTGATCTGCTAGAGAAATAAGAAAACTCGTATGACCAAACACAAATGTATAGTTTTGTAATTTCATTTGCTCAGAGCATGAACAGAATATTTGTTTTATTTGTCCCAAAAAGAATCAATCATTTTGACCAGTTCTGTTCTACCAATAATGCAAGGTTTTACGTTATTTTATGTTCACTTTGAGTTCATGATATATATGATTGAAAGAGACAGTGTTATTTTATAAATTGAAAACCAAAACAACATTTAGAAAATTATTAATTGATGTATGTGAGACGGAGTCTGTCAGACACCACGCGAGTACTGAGTTTACAACTCGCGTGAGTTATGAAGGGTTACAAATGTTTTTTGAAGTCTACTTTTAAACTATTGCGACTCTAAGTGAGTGGTGAGACACGAAGCAACGTGCCGCCACCTAGTTGCGGAACCAAGTAGTATGTTGTCACGCCAGCTCCAAATAACAAAAAGTGTTTAAAAATAGAGACTGTATACAACCAACTAACAATTTGGTAAATTGTCAGCCTTGGCCCAGTTATACCCTTATATAAAGACAAAATATGTAAGGCTAGATGTATTATTGTCACAATTAGAACCGTAGACCGGTTTCGCTCTAATTAGAGCTCTTCAGTACGGCATACCAATTGTAGCGAAAATTAACATATAAAGTAATACGGCTATGCCAGCCTTCTAATACTAAGTGAGTGGTGAGACACGAAGCAACGTACCGCCGCGTCTCTATTTTTTAACACTTTGTGTTATTTGGAGCTGACGTATATATATATATATATATATATATATATATATATATATATATATATATATATATATATATATATATATATATTACCACTAATTCCTTCATTCATAACTGAGAAAGGCTTAGAGACAATGCTGACAAAGAGGAAGGAGGAACTAGAGGTATATTTAGTGGACATTTTGCCTTTCCCTGTCAGATACGGACAGTAGAACGCTTTGTGAAAATGGTTACAGAAGCTGCCCCATCGGTGGCCGATAAAGCCTCAAGGGATCGTGTAGTACGGAATAAAATGAATGCGAGGTCAGAAATGCCCTCTATCGAGAAAAACAACACTACACAGTAATATAAATTCCTTTAAAATGTTTAGTCATTTTAACAATTAGTTTTTATATTGCTTGGGCTAAAATCTTTTGGTTTATTTTTGAAAATAGACCACGTTGTGCTACGTACTATTTGATTTTTATTAAAAAGAACTCATCCTACAATGATTGCAACATTAGTTGGCATAAAAAAGTAACTTCATGGTATAACTACCATATATGTATTTACAAAACATAGATTCTGAGTAAAGGGCTAAAGTTTTATCAGAAATTTTTTAAACTATTTTCCATTATCAGCTTGTCAATGCGAAACTTTTAACTCTTATTACAGCCAAATTATATTTAATTATTTTTTTTCATATACGAACGGCCCGCCCTAATGAATATCCCTGTGTCACTTGGATGACATGGGCCGGTATAATTGTAATATATATATATATATATATATATATATATATATATATATATATATATATATATATATATATATATATATATATATATATATATATATATATATATACAGGGTGGTTCTAAATTACTGCGAAAAATGTTACAGGGTGATTCTTTGGCGAAAAATAAGGGGTGTCTTTTTTATAAAGTTTTTTTTGAAACCCCTTCTCCTCCAAGTTACAGCCCTTTGAAATTTTGGCAAATAAAAAGTTTTCATTAAATTTCTCCCTTACGAAATAATTTTAAAAAACGAAATTTTGCTGATGCATAAAACTAACAAAATGACAGTTTTAAATGGATTTTGTAACCCTATAATAGTATCACAAGAGGGTGAAAAACCTACCTTTACATTATTTTTTATCAGTACTTTTTATTATGTGTACCGTTTTCTATTAAAAAAAGATTTAGAAAGAACAATCGATTTAGCAACTTTTTTATATCTTGACATTTTCTTATAAGATTGTTAGTTTCATCACAAAAAAATAAAATATTACTCAGATCGATGTCACATGAATTTACAGAGTGGTTGTTATTTGCTGAAAAGTCAAGTACGTGGTAGGCTGTCAAATAACGTCATAATTACACTAATATGTTAATATGTATTGTTCTGGCTTTTACTAATTTCCAAAAATTCATAATAAGAAACAACAACTATTGTACTACTATTTTATAATTAATAATTAACAAACTAAGAAACAAAAAGAAATATTAACAAAATGTCAGTACGTATCATCATAATAAATGTTGAAAATGCCCCCTTCGGAGAGAACGCATGACTCTAGTCTGTTTCTCATTGAACTTCGTATTCTATGAAAAATACCGGGTTTGTTTCTTATATCACATGCTGCGATACTACGATTTCTGAGGTCATCGATGTTTTCTACAGGACTTGAACAAACTAAGGTTTTTAGAAAACCCCCACAGGCAAAAATCCAACGGATTCAGTTCAGGAGATCGGGCAGGCCAATTCTGTAGGCCTCCTCGACCTATCCAACGATTTGGGAAAACTTCGTTCAAGTAGTTACGAGCGTTAATACTAAAATGAGCCGGAGCCCCGTCGTGCATGTACCACATTTGTTGTCTAATTTGTAAAGGAATATTTTCAAGAAGTAGGGGCAACTCTTTTTTGAGTAGATAACAGTACACTTACCCACATAGTCTTGTCGGAGGGAAATATGGTCCAATGACAGCAAGCCATACATTTAATGAAAACTGGTGTTGAAAATGAGATTTCGTAATTTCGTGTGGGTTTTCTTCAGGTTATTATAAAAATTTCTAATAGATTCTGGTGAAAAGTTGGCCTCATCAGTAAATAAAATACGAGATAAAAACTGTGGAATTTGCGTGATCATTTGAAGCATCCATTGACAAAAATTAAACGAGGTAAAAAATCACGAGTTAAGAGCGCTTCAACTCGTTGGATATGGTAGGGATGCAGTAGTTGTTCTTTTAAAATTCTAAATACCGTGGACTAGCTGACATTTAAGACTTGAGCGATTCTTCTTGTACTTGTACCAGGAGATTCTTCAATTAAATTGAGGACAGCCTCTTCAACTGCTACAGTTCTTACTTCTAGAACGTCCGCAATCGGCGGCACTTCTTGAAAATTTTCCTTCTTCTTCCAGACGTTGATGAATGCGTGCGAATATGCTGTGATAGCGTACAGTTCTGTTTGTATATAACTCAGCCATATTCAAAATGCATATCCGCTAATTCGGAATTGGTATAATTTACCATTTTTTTCACTTATTCACCAAGTGTAAAAAAAATTCTCGATAGGTTGACAACAACCAGAAAAATTTATATTAGTGTAGTTATGACGTTATTTGACAGCTTACCACGTACTTGATTTTTCAGCAAATAACAACCACCCTGTAAATTCATGTGACATCGATTTGAGTAATATTATTATTTTTTTGTGATGAAACTATTTTATGAGAAAATGTCAAGACATAAAAAAGTTTCTAAATAAATTTTTCTTTTCAAACCATTTTTTAAATAGACAACGGACACACAATAAAAAGTACAGATAAAAAATGATGTAAGAGTAGGTCTTTTCACCCTCTTGTGATAACATTATAGGGTTACAAAATCCTTTTAAAACTGTCATTTTGTTAGCCTTATGCATCTGAAAAATTTCGTTTTATTAACCCTTTGAAGCACGACTTTCAATGTTATTTCCAATTCTATAGACATTTGGTATATATCATCTTAATGTGTAGAAAAATGTTGCAGTACACTTCTTTGTTGCAAAAAACAACATTTATTTTAACTTTTGCAAGTGGTTTCGATATGAAACCACAATGCAAGTAAACACATACAAAATCGAAAGATTACATATATTTTATATTATTGATAATAAGTTAGAAAACAGTTTCTTTCTGCCAGTAAACACAACCCGACTTTACACTGTATGCAGCTCCATCTGGTTCGATGAGGTTTTTCGGCCGTACTACACTGATCACAGCGTCTTGATGTTCCGTGCACAGGTAGATGTTTTGCTTGATCACGCCGTTGATCTATTGGTACATAAGGCTTGAATCTGGATACAACTTTTTTAGTAGAAGATGGCCTTCTACAAGAGCCTCTTGAAACGTAAGCCCCAATCAAACTTAGTATTACTTCACATCGGAAAATTTTGAGGTTCATAGCACTTTTGGTCCTCCGTTTGAATATTATATATGAGTTGACTACTGATGTATCGAGAAAATGCTAAAATAGATGGTGGTACCATTTTCGGGATTTCTGATCGATGGCGTAGTAAGATTTCATCATATCAGCTTTGTCAACTCCACCCATATACCTTCGGTAGTCTACAACTGCTTTAGGGCAATTGACTTCAGTCATACTTCCATCTTTCTCCCTTTTATTTATTTTGGTTTGATCTGTAGGAGAATGTATAGTAGAGAGCATCTGAATAGTTCTTTTGTCCTTCCACTTGATACAAGATACTTTGTCTCTATAAACTGCCCAATCAAAACCACCTCGATTCATTTCCTTATTGCCTTTCAATCCAGTAAGAAGATTTTTTCTGTTTGCGCGTACAGTTCCACACGCGTAGATTTTATTTTCTTATAAAGAAAGTAAAAGGTCAGTTGTTGTGAAATAGTTATCAAAGTAAGCGTGGTGTCCTTTTCCTTCGAGACCCTTAGTCATGTCAAGCACTACCCGTTCACCTAAACCTTTCTCAGATTTATCTTGTTGATTTCCTGTATATAATTCAAAATTACTTAGATAACCTTCTTTATCGGCGCACGCCCAGATTTTAAACCCCATTTTTACAGATTTCGTTGGCATATATTGCTTGAAAGCTATTCGGTCTTTGAACTTCACCATGCTTTCATCAGCTGACACTTCTTTTGATGGGCAATAATGTTTCTGGAAGTTTTTCTTTCATGTATGGTCTGATTTTAAACAATTGATCAAAATCGGGATCCCCTTTTTTTGCCATTGTGGCATTGTGATTGCAAAAGTTAGCAGAGAGTCAAAACAGTTTATGCCTATTTTTGATGCTATGAAATCATCACGTAGTTCTGGACGCGAAGACCAGTAATCGCGAAAGGGAGACTTTTTTATTCCCATGAGCAAATTTACCGCTATAAAAATTTTCATTTCCTCCTCAGTTGTCGGAATAAAGTTTTTTTTTCCTTGGTGGCATACAAGCTTGTTTGTTCTGTAGCCAGACGAATAGCATCGCCAAAAATAAGCAAGAAGAAATCTATAGGTTTTGTGACATCAGGTGGTACTTCAGAACTGAGACCAGTTAGTTGCTGAAAATGATTTAGATTCGGAGAAATTTCTTGTTTTCTCCAGTTAGCAAAGTGGATAAGTGGTATATCATCTTTTAAATCGCCTGGATCGTCATCTATGTCGCTCCGAATTGCCAAATCGTCGTCACTTAAAATAGTGTCCTGAGCAATCGCTTCGGTAGTTTCATTATTTTCAATGATGTCTTCAATCATTTCTTTCTCTTCTTCCTCATATTCGCTTATTACTGACTCTCCATCAGAAGGAATTTCATCAAGCAGAGCGTAAGCTTCATTCGAGGTTAGTTTTGACAAATCGATTTAATTGACTTGCGACAAATCAATTTGATTTTCCATCCTAACCTAAACAAATTTACTTTAGTGCATTGCACGCACACTCGTTTCGCCGCGAAACCATATCCGGTCAATAAAAACAAATTTACTGCAAGCACACTGGTTTCGCCGCAAAACCATATCCGATTGACAAAGTAAAAACAATAAACTATGTAAAACAAGTATACTTACCTTTCTATGAGTACCTCAGTAACACAATCGTCCAAAAAAAAAGGAGTAGTTATAACACTTTTTACGAAAATGTAGATAAAAAACGAAATAATTCATAAAACGTGGTTTCTTTGACAAATTATAACGAATAATAGCAATACAGTGTTCGCCAATTGCAAACTTGCGATGGAGATCAATAGATGGCGCACTAATACCCAAGTAGGAAGTGTGGTTTCACAGTAAAACCAGTCTATATATAGAAAAAAAAAACATTAGGTAAGTGGTTTCTGTGTGAAACCACTTTGCTTCAAAGGGTTAAATTATTTCATAACGAAGAAATTTGTTGAAAACTTTTTTTGCCAAAGTTTCAAAGGGCTGTAACTTGGAGGAGAAGGGGTTTCAAGAAAAACTTTATTAAAAAGACACGCCTTATTTTTCGCCAAAGAATTAGTCTGTATATATATATTATTGCATGCACAGACATGGCTATATATTAAAAAAGCCTTTTATCCTACTGAACCTACAAATTAAAAACAGTTAAATATAAATATATTATATTTAATATATAGAAAATAAGTAAAAATTTGTTAATTATCAATTAGGGAAACTATGTGTTAGTAATTATTCTAGAAAAATAAGGTTTAATGTGTTTATGAATGATAGGTTATAAATTTTAAAACAAACACAATTTGACTTACATGTATAAAATCGGAATATTGAATTATATGCAGGAAATGACTTTCTTTTGACTAATGTAGTTAAATCATGTTATTGGCTTATCTGAAAACAGAAAATGGTGATTGGTAGATAAACAAGTTTAAATAGCAATTAACAACTGTGATTCGAAGTTACAAAACAAAAGATAAAAATTAAAACTTCCGGGAGGAAGAACGAGGGATTGAGAAGAAGACGCTGGTAGAAAGAAGAAGCTAGTAGATTGCAGCAAGAGAAAATGTTTAAAAATGTTAATGTACATGATTAAAAACTATAGTAAAAGTATTTTATAGGTTATACCTACCAGTAAACAGCTATACAACAACTCCAATCAAGAATACTCGTACATAAATTGAGTAAGAACAGTGAACAAGCTAGAAGGCGCCAAGTAAACAAAAGGTAATGCATCAATAATTGTTAAAAAGTATATTATATATTCAAAACAAGAAATGAACCTGAAAGTTTTATAAAGGAATAATATGTCAACGTCAATCCAAGAAGTTAAATGTCATTTGCAAAGGCAATCATACCAAAAGAAGAACTAAATATAAAATATTTATGAAGTACTTGTAAGAGTCACCAGAGGGCGATAAGTAAACGTAAGAAATTCAACCTTATTTCCTCCATTTTAATATTTCTGTTGCCAAGCAACAAAATTCACCTGAAACGACGTTACCATGGTGATAAATAAATGCCAATGAAACTATTCAGATCCGTCATAGCAAGTCATAACCTTGTTTTTAAACAAAGCATTGGAAATAAAATTCTCGATAATAAGTCATAATTGCATTAATAAAGCTGGCATATTTGTATGTTAAAATTAGTAATATACGGGATCCCAAGTAAGAATTTAGATTTATAAAATTAAGTCAATAACCAAACAAAAAGCTTTTTGATAAAAATAATAATGATAATAAATATTTCAAATTTCAAATTATATATTGCTCATTATTTTATTTTCTGTAAATGTCACACATATCTGTCCATTGACCAATTAATCCTCTAGCAGTATATAAAAAGTTCAGCAAATATAATTTATATGCACCAAGAGTAAGAATTTTCGACATTGGTGGACCCAACTATTAAACATTCCCTGTAGGTAAGAAGAGTATCAACAAAATAGCTGTGGCATAGTAAGTAGATCAAAAACCAGGTAGATATTTAATTTGATAAAATTATATATATGTATATATTTTTTTCTTAATAAACTCATAACTTAATTCAGTATAATAAAATAAAACAAAAGGCGCCCAACAAAAACATAATAAAACAAATAACACAAATATCAACACCTATATATTGAAATAAAAATACAGTAAAAATAATAAAACCAACAAAAACTTTAATAACACATTTATTTCAATATTACAATAATCAATTTCAAAATTGCAAAAAAACACAATACACTATAAACAAAAATACAATATATATTACACACCCTTACATTACGCATCCCCCCCGAAACACTATATATATATATATATATATATATATATATATATATATATATATATATATATATATATATATATATATATATATAATACATTATTGCCAATTGCTAACTTATTTGTAATAACATATTATTTGTTTCTCCAGAAAAAACAAGCAATAAATGTATTACCTGGCATTTATGTAGCAGAACTCAACAAAGCTAATGACTATATATCCATTCGTGGATATAGAACCGGCTGTGAATGCACAAAATGAAATATGACCCAGTAATTTAGATACGATTGTAGCAAACAAAGCACATTTTCTTAATTACACTCAGCTGAAACAGAAAACGTGAAAAAACAATTATCCGAATTAGCCTACCTCAATTTGCATAATAACAGCGTGTTACAAGGCACGCAATCGCAGGTAAAAGAAAGTAGAGTTTAAAGTAGAAGGGACATTAACTCCGCTTCCCCAAGTTAGCAGTTTACATTGATGTCGGGTCTAGAAGAGCCAACAGAAGCCAACAGCCACATTCTGGCGGTTTGGCAAGGACAAAGGCTGCATTTTGGTAGCTGCTTGTCCCTCCAGACCAGCTGAATCCCCTCGTTGGTCGTACGTGATGTGGGTCGCCTGAGGTTAGGAGTCATTTCTCCCACCAGGTGAGGCCTAATTAAGATATAACCATATCAGAACTAAGATTTATCATGCAAGTCCCTAAGCCAGATACATCAAGGACACCTAATTATAATTTAGAAGGGTGAATTGCGGGAAAATTATACAAGGTGTTTCAGCTTGTACGCAACATACTTTAATGGACAATTGGTAACGTCAATATGATTTTGAAAGTGCACATAAAAATGTTCTTTGGCTTCTCGTATTCAATATACAGGCTGTTACAAATTAACTGCGCGCCATTTACAGCTTCCTTATTATTAGAGCTACGAAGTTGCTCAAACGCTCAAGTTAGTAGCATTTTTGACGGAGATTAAGATGGTGACAACGGAAAAACCATTGTGCATAGCTTCTTTGAGAGAGTATAAAGAATGCAATTTTCTTCAATGGAACGCCATGTGTATATGTTTATATATATATATATATATATATATATATATATATATATATATATATATATATATATATATATATATATATATATATACAGGGTGGTCCTCCGGGAGGTCCCACGATCGATTGCGGGAAAACTATCAATAGGAAAAACCTTAAAATTGGATATTACACTAAAGTCGTTGGGGGCCACAGGTTAAAAATATTTTCAAGATGGCGGCACTTCCGGTTATACCGAAAGTAGATGTCAATTCGCTTATTTTAAATGGAACACCCTATATTTTATTGCAGTTTCGGATTTTATAATACACTCTGAACACTTTTTGTAAATAATGTTCTATACCTATCTTCAACCGTCCAGAAGATATTTAGACTTTAAGATAAAATTTGACATTTATGGCCAGTCATAAAGATACCGATATTTTTATAATAAGAACATATTTCGTTATGATTTTTAGAATTTTTCTGAAAGATATTTCACTTCATCTATTTCCACATCGAGACTAACGATAGAGTATACAGAGTGTCCAAAAAAAATTCTTGAATTTTGCAATGTGAAATTGCAAAAATCTCGCGATTTTCAAATTGGAACCCCCTTTTTTTATAACACTATCGTGTTAAGCTCAAAAAATCACTGATACTTTGTATGTAATTACCTATACCTAAATCAAACGGTTTTCATTTAATTTTGAAAAAACTCATTTCAAAGCATGATATTTTGATAAATTTCCTACCATAGTCGTTAGCCATGGAAAATAAATTGCCGAGTGTGTTTCTATGGAAACTTCAACAGTTTGTTGATTAACTAGCTAATAATGGCACGGTTAAATTACACACAGGAAGATTATTTAAATTTATTTGCTATTTAAGGAGAATGTAATAAAGTAATTTCGCGAACGTGTGATACATTTGCTGATAGATCTCCAGATAAAGAGAAACCGTCACGTAAAACCGTCAAACGAATAGTAGACAATTTCAAAACTGCGGATCTGTCAAGAAAATGTTGCAGAGGGCTAAACCCGTTATTGACAACGAACAAATTGAGACAGCAAGCAGATATTTTGCCGCATACCCTACAAAGTCAACGAGGCAAGTAGCACTGGAGTTAGGATTGTCAAAAACATCCGTTCTGCGAAGTTTACGAAAAGATAAGTTCCATCCTTATGCTTGTTCAGTTGTGCAACATTTAAAGGAAACTGATTTTTCGAGAAAGGTTGAATTCTGTGAATATATTTTAATGCGATTCCAAGAAAAAGAGCTGTTTTTAGATAACATCATATGGACGAATTCAGCAACATTTTCAAAGAATGGACTTTTAAATCGTCGTAATTCTCACTATTGGAGTGACACCAATGTTCATCCTTCTAGGGAAGGACATTTTGAAGAAAGCTGGCAGTTTAATGTTTATTGTGCTATAAGGAATGACGTCGTTGTTGCCCTAGAAATGTACGACGATAATTTGAATGGTGACAATTAATCCGAAATTCATAAAATACTTTATTTATTTACTTGTAGGTGAGCGTTAGTTAGAAATTTTGCAAAATTTGGAAGTAACTTATTTGGGCAACCTTTCATTGAATGAATATAGGCGAATATTTTACCAACATGATGGGGCCCCTCCTCATAATAGTCAACTGGTTAACAATATTTTACAATCTCTATTTGCTGACCAATGGATTGCCAACAATGGGCCACACCTTTGGCCGCCTCAATCGCCTGACTTATCAGTTCTCGATTTTTTTATATGGGGTACTATAAAAAATAAAATCTACAAAACTGAAATTTCTACTAAAGAAGATTGCATGCAGCGGGTTCGAGAATCATTTCGTGAATTGGATCCGGATTAAATAAGAAGGGCCACACCTGAGGGATTGACACGTAAGTGTGAAAAATGTCTTCACGCCAGAGGTCGTCAATTTGAACACTTAGGACGTTAATTTTTGTTTCATTTATTCAGTCCATGTTGTGTGTGAATTGTTTTTTTAATTTTCTATTATTCTGTTTGATGGGTTTATATAAGGTTATATGGCAAGATACCTAAAAATTGCTGTCTCGATTTGTTCGTTGTCAACAACGGGTTTAGCCCCCTGCACCTTTTTCTTGACAGATCCGCAGTTTTTGAAATTGTCTACTATTCGTTTGACGGTTTCTGTTTATCTGGATATCTATCAGCAAATGTATCACATGTTCGCGAAATTACTTTATTACATTGTCCATAAATAGTAAATAAAATTTAAATAATCTTCGTGTGTGTCGTTTAACCGTGCCATTATTAGCTAGTTAATCAACAAACTGTCAAAGTTTCCATAGAAACACACTCGGCAATTTATTTTCCATGTCTAACGCTTATGGTAGGAAATTTATCAAAT
Organism: Tillus elongatus; assembly: GCA_964006375.1. Classification (NCBI taxonomy): domain Eukaryota; kingdom Metazoa; phylum Arthropoda; class Insecta; order Coleoptera; family Cleridae; genus Tillus; species Tillus elongatus. Next base: position 30,557,095 of record OZ023265.1, read on the forward strand.
TATCAGGCTTTGAAATGAGTTTTTTCAAAATTAAATGAAAACCGTTTGATTCAGGTATAGGTAATTACATACAAAGTATCAGTGATTTTTTGAGATTAACACGATAGTGTTATAAAAAAAGGGGGTTCCAATTTGAAAATCGCGAGATTTTTGCAATTTCTCAGTGCAAAATTCAAGAATTTTTTTGGACACTCTGTATACTCTATCGTTAGTCTCGATGTGGAAATAGATGAAGTGAAATATCTTTCAGAAGAATTCTAAAAATCATAACGAAATATGTTCTTATTATAAAAATATCGGTATCTTTATGACTGACCATAAATGTCAAATTTTATCTTAAAGTCTAAATATCTTCTGGACGGTTGAAGATAGGTACAGAACATTATTTACAAAAAGTGTTCAGAGTGTATTATAAAATCAGAAACTGCAATAAAATATAGGGTGTTCCATTTAAAATAAGCGAATTGACATCTACTTCCGGTATAACCGGAAGTGCCGCCATCTTGAAAATATTTTTAGCCTCTGGCCCCCAACGACTTTAGTGTAATATCCAATTTTCAGGTTTTTCCTATTGATAGTTTTCCCGCAATCGATCGTGGGACCTCCCGGAGGACCACCCTGTATATATCCGTTCATTTTCCCTCAAAAGACACGCTAAATGGAATGGTGAGGTTTGTTTCGCAGTGTCATTGTGTTACTTCTTTTAAACAAAAGCTTTACGGCACAAGAATCGTGGTATATGGTGATTGACCTCAGGTGGATATAGATCTGCTAAATGGTGAGGTCACAATGGCCTATAACACCCTAACCTAGAGTAGCTATCTATCAGATTATCAAGTTTATTAAGATTAGCAGCACTTTTTAGGAGGATGACAGATCTGGTTATAGTTTGATACGCACGTTCTCTTCCTTTCTTTGCTTTGCACTGCCCACAGTCCTATATTTATGGGCTCTCCAGACTAGTGCCAGGTTACATAGAAATTTCGATATCTAGATAATAGTTAGTAAGAAATAATTATTTGCGCTGACGCCAAAAGAAAGGAGAAGTTGTGGAGGAGTTTCTCTTCAATTAAACATATATTTTAATATAACAAAATATATAAGTTTATTCGTATAGATTAAATTTGGAATAGCAAATAAAATGAAATAAAAATGGTTGGTAAATCTCAGATAAACATTAATTGCACACAATTGACAATCAGATAGGTAGCATGAATCTTAAAAGTAAGAAATTATTACTTTACATACTTATACCAAAACAATAGGATAAAGATAGTTGCATATTACAAAAATGTTACTGTAAATCACTTAGGGTATCGCTGAAAAACAAACACAAATGATTATGTAAGTTACTTGACGTCTGTCAATCAATTACTAGGTTTTCTGGTGAACCAGCTGGCCAGTTCTTGAGTGAGGCTCCAAAGAAAAAAATCTATTAGTATTTCCATACGTGAAATTCTATATTAATTATGAAAACTAAGAGATAATAAAAAGAATGTATAGGTTAGGTATTTTACAGACAAAATTTGCTAATTACAAAATAAAAACTATGTATTTAAATTTATAAAATTGACAAAATATTAGAGGTTAAACAGGAAATATATAGTTGTGCTGACAGCACCTCTCTGACATTATTTCAGCTCAAACGTGATTAGGTGATTTTGATTTCAGGTTATTAAAACTTCAGATGTTAAGTTTGGGCATGAAAATTCTGCTGATTCGGAGAAAATATTTGTTTAGACTCACCAGTCTTCCGGTATTAACTTACCTGATGACCCTGTGAAGATGCTCTCCAGATGGGATCAATTATGAGTGCCTGACATAGATTACAGTCTCCAATAAGAGCGGAAAAACTGGGGAAAACGACTGGGACTTCCTATCAGAGATTATTGGGTGGATGTTATTGCTCCAATATTACAAGACCATTTGACACCTATGTCGATGTTCTGAGTTCGCTTGATTGCGCAATTAAAACGTAAATTTGCTTCAGAAAAATTCACCACCAATTGACTTCGATAATAACCAGGAATTCTTTCTGATTACGGCAAGAAGTCAAAGCTCGGAACAAAGTACCACGAGTTAGCTCGCGTTTTTGTGCTGAATGCGATGTTTAATCAAACTCGAAAATCACTTGAATCACTACGAACAATCACTGACAATAATTACTAGGTGGTACAGATAAAGAACATTACAACCATGTTATAAGATAATTTAATAGCCACCGAGGCTGACGGTGTTACTCTATGAAGGCTCAGCAGAAAGTCCCTGCTAATGTCTTGGTTCGGCAATTGCTTAGTCGCTGCACGCAAAAATTCTTACTGTGACGGTTGGTGGCTGTGCGCGAGCTCTTCCTAGCATCTATTCTACGAATGAGATAAAACGAGACCTCCAATCGGTGCTGAAATCACGCCGACTCACCTCCCGTGCCGGCATTTCTCTGCAACGTTTTCAAACGGTCGTTGGGTGACATCAAGATAGTTTTCCATGGCAAACATATATTGAATTTTAACGTACAAATTAGAAATGTAGTAAAGGAGTTTACGGCACTTGAAGATTTAGCGACTTTACATAAAACATAATTTTGAAATCAGAACATGAATTGCCTCACAGATACAGTGGCGATTTCTCCTAGTGAGCTAGGTGTGACTATTTATATAACAATAAACTCTAAACTATATATATATATATATATATATATATATATATATATATATATATATATATATATATATATATATATATATATATATATATATATATATATATATATATATATATATATATATATATATATATATATACAAATACATAGGTATCACACCGATAACTCAAAATATAATCGGCCGATTTTAATAAAATTTGGCATGTACCTTCCTTCTATAAATGTATTGAATAATTTCGTTAGTCAGGAAAATCGCACGAGGTTTTCCGGGAAAATTTTGAGTTTTTATTCGAAAAAAATTTGTATCTCAAAAAATAAAAAAGATAAGATAACCAAATTTGGTAGGTAGGTTAACGATATAAAAATTAAACTACACCAAAAGTTAGATTTCTATGTTGCAAGATAATAAAATATTTTGTGCCAGATCATTTCTATGAAAATTCACTACCATAACGCACTTGCTGCATCCAGGATTTTTACACATTTTATTATTTAGTACCATATTAACATTGAACTACTTTTAATGTTTACAGTTTTCACCCCATTCCGGACAGTGCTAACGCTAACACAAATTTGTGTGAAGAGAAGAGCTTGATAATAATTCCATGTTCATTTCGTGTTTTAAAGTTTTAAGTGACTTTTTAATTTGTTAGTGTTGCAGTGGGAAATTAATTTATTTATCTACGTATCATTCCCATATAGGTCGATATATATATATATATATATATATATATATATATATATATATATATATATATATATATATGTGTACATTTAGTGTTAATAATTTTTAAAACCACCACTAACAGCAACTCGTTACCGCACACCCGAACATTTTGGTCAGGAGACGCCACTGCACAGATATTGGATTGTCGGCTATTAATTAAGTATCTTACGGGTTTATTTTGAATAATTAAAGCAGTAACGAAAGGTAATCGTTACAAGTGTCAGTTACGCCCAGGCGATTGTCAACTTTTTTATGAACAAGATTTTGAATTTTCACGATTTTAAAAAGAGGGGAAATTCTGCACATGGTAATACATCATTTTTCGTTATTCTTGATAAATTGCGTACTTATCTCAATTTCTAATATTAGCCGATTTTATGAAGTAGCAATTGCTTACCATGGCTAACATTGTTGTGATCATCAGAGTTATTGTCAGTCTCAGTTTATAATAAGATAGCTATTGTAAGTAATAATACCAGCGCTGAACTCGTTGCATGAACACGAAGCTGCAGAAGTTTGGTATCAACAAGATGGAGCTCTACCACACAACTCACAGATAGTAAGCAACCTACTACAGGAAACATTTGAAGACAGATTGGTAGCTAACGGTGGTCCTCATCGTTGGCCGGCCAGCTCACCAGACTTTCCTCCACTAGATGTTGGTATCTGGGCGTGCATTAAGAACAAAGTTTACCAGGAACCACCTACTCCAAAACAATATATGATAGCTAGAGTATTAGAGGCCTCCAACGCAGTGGAGCAAGATTACCTTTCTCGAGTCACGGGTACCATCATTAAAAGAGCCATCAAATGTCTCGAAGTGAACGGTGCAAATTTCGAACATTTATTGTGAAGTGATAACACACAAATTTCGTTGTTCGTTAATAATGCTTTTTGAAATTTTGGACGAAATACTTCATTCTTATAATTTTTTTAGTAGTATTCTCATCATGTAACGAGTTGATCTGTGTTTATGTGGAAATCTCTTTGCAACCACGGGACATTTTTTGTTAATAATTCGATTATACTCCTCGTAAATAAAAGTTATATTTAAAAATTGTCTCATATTTTACTAATGTCGGAAGATGACGTTTAAAATTTTCATCTCCTAGGCAACCTGATAAACTGACTAATATCTTCAAATCTGTGGGACTTAGGTATAGGGAATGCTGATACCAATCGAAAGAACAATAGGAAGTACATGAACTAACGTTATAAAATATAGGCTGCTCCATTTCAAATAAGAGAGTTATTAGGTTTTCAAACTGTCACGATTGACCGGTCTATTTCGGACATTATGTCTAACTTGTACTAGCTTTAGTAAATTCCAAATATTTTGTGGCATTCTAGAATTTGCAGTTTAAAATTTCAACTCTTCAGGTTGAAAAGTAAAAGAGATACGGGTGTGTAAATGTGACAATGTTTTTTAAGATATCTCGAAAATTGTTGAGAAAAATGACATAACATGTTAGTGAAACCTACTATAAAATTTGACCAGCAATCCAGATCCGTAATAAAAAACACCATCTTCTTTTTAAATAAGAAAGTTGATGTCTCCTTCCGGTCAACCGGAAGTCCCATCCTAACGTCAATATTTTTAATGAACTGGAAATTATGAGAAACCCACGTGCGTGAATTTAAAAACTCAATTGGGAGCCATACTCCAGAAATGGCTAATGGAAGGTCTATGTGGGACAGCCTGTATATCTACGTTACAAAATGCACACGGATGCGTTAGTTTGTGATATTGTATAATAAATTTTACATATGGTGATATAAACGCCACCGTCCCTCAGCTGCGTACATTTATATAGCAAATGAGCGGCATTGTAATATAACACGTAAATGTTTTGAATAAATTTGTCATATTTCAACATTCAAAAGTGTAGTAGTAGTAGTAGCAGTGGTGGGGAGGTCAACGCCAAGTAAGTAGGCCACAATGAGCCCTTTTTTCCAACCCCAGCAACCCAGCAACCATGCTCTCCTCTTCCTCGGTGCCGTCGCCAAACCGCCTCGACATCGAGATGAAGGCCGTGACGGTATTCAATTGGACGGTACTTACCTGATTCCTCTGCAGAGTCCTCGATCCGAACAATTCTTCTCGAAGACTCCCAAAAGCCTCGCATTCACACAGGTAGTGGTAGGACGTTTCTTCATCCTCGCCGCATTCCTGGAAAATGGATCCCTCTCTACGCCTATCAATGTGGGGTGTCTTCTAAGGGCGCAGTGGCCTGTCAGCACCCCAAGGATGCGGCGAGGAGTGGGTCGACTCCTTACGAGTAGCCGGACAGCTTTATCTCTGTCCGGCCCCTCAACGAAGTCCCTCGCCTGCCTGCAGCCACCAACCGACCCCCAGTGCCTCTCCATTGCTTCCTCGGTGTCTTCCTACTTATGCCTATCGCAGGCTCCGGGCCACAGAACGGCCGCCGGGAACCGAGTCTTGCGACATCATTCGCCACCTCATTACCCGCTACGCCACAGTGTCTCGGAACCCACACCAGTTGCACCTCCTTCATCCTGGATAGTCTTTTGAGGGCGTCAACGCACTCCTGAATCAGTGTTGACCTGACTCTGGCCGCACAGACTGCCCGGAGGACCGCCTGGCTATCCGAGCAGATGTACACACATTTCTCGGGACTCCTCTTCACATCCTGTCTATTGACCACAGACAGGATAGCATACACCTCTGTTTCGAATGCCGTGGTATGTGCGCCATACCTCTCGCGTACCCCCAGGCCCACAATGTATATTCCTGTCCCGGAGGATTGTTGGTCCTCCAGCCGCGATCCGTCGGTGAAACAGACCAGGCTTGCGGGCCAGAATGCAACCTCATTTTCCCTCCACTGATCCCTACTGGGGATCATAAGGGTGTATGGCCTAGTCAACCTAATATCGTCCTCGGCATCCCGCGCCTTTATGGCGGAAATCGGAATTTCCTTTTCCACCTCCTTGGCGACTCTTGCATGCCCTATTACTGCTCCCTCTCCGCACCAGTTTCCTGAGTCTCGCATTCTAAGATGCGACGCCATAGCCTCCCTTCTGATACAGATGGAAGCGGTGGCATCATCAACAGGACCTCCTATCGAACTGGAAATTTTGAGAAACCCACGTGCGTGAATTTAAAAATTCAATTGGGAGCCATACTCCAAAAATGGCTAATGGAAGGTCTATGTGGGACAGCCTGTATACCTACGTTACAAAATGCACACGGATGCGTTAGTTTGTGATATTATATAATAAATTTGTACATATGTTGATATAAACGCCACCGTCCGTCAGCTGCGTACATTTATATAGCAAATGAGCGGCATTGTAATATAACACGTAAATGTTTTGAATAAATTTGTCATATTTCAACGATCAAAAGTGTAACTCAGGTCTCGCTGTTAGTGTGGCAGAATTAATAAACAAAAGCTAGAGGCTGCTGTCAGCAGAGATCCATTAATAGTTCCAAAGGGCACTTATTAAAGAGAATTGGCTAGTCCTGTGTGTGCTCTTGCCGGACCGCATTGATGATGCGTTCTGGAATTATGGATGTGCAGAGGAAGCTGATAAAATTACCCTGAAACTAGGGTAGGGTTCCTTGATCAACAGTTCCGGTGCGTCCCTCCTCTAGGCCACATCATTAAATATTTGTCAGCGTAGTAGTATTCTGGTATCTTCTTCTAAACAATATTATCATAACAAAAGCAATAGAAGCATCGCTACTACTAGTGAATTTTCTTAAGAAAATCGATAATGAGGAAATCCCGACTTTTGAATTTTAAAAAAATTTCTTCAAATGAGCGCAAACTAGGCCCCCTAGAACCCATATCCAGGGTCAGTTTCAATTTATATATATATATATATATATATATATATATATATATATATATATATATATATATATATATATATATATATATATATATATGTGCGTGTGTATGTCACACCGATAACTCAAAAAATAATGGGCCGATTTCGATCACGTTTTTTACATATCTTCCTTTTGCAAGTGGCTTGGATAACTCAGATTTATCTTAAAAGACAAAAAAGTTGGAGGTAAATTAATTTTTAATTAACTAAATCTGATTTAAGAAAGTTAAAACGTCGAAATTGATTGATCAGAATCTGAGCAAAAAATACTACAAGAAATGACTAACAAGCCCCTAGATATGTGTCTAAGTCGTTATTTTCCTTGATTTCGTTAAAATATGAGCAAAACATCCCTTGTTAATCAAAATGGTTTTACAACTAATAAAACATATCAAAGACTACAGAAAATGGAAATCTGGGAACAATACTACATTCAACAAACAAACAATAAGCAACAATTAAGCCCAGAACAAATCCAAATACAAACATTTAAACAAAACTTAATGAAAGCCAAACAAATAGACAAATTATTAAACCACAATAATCAAAACGCGAAACCGATACACTCGACAAAAACACAACCAACCAGAGAACAGTAAACCGACCAATAGAAGCTCAACGCGCAGAAATCACGTACAATTTCAGACATAAACCACATTCATTTTGTAAATAAAAATTTAATTTTCGGTGAATCTGCAGTTTAGCGCAAGGGGGACTTTTAGAAAAAAAATTCAAAAACTTGTTGAGAACCCTTTCTAGATGCACATACCACAAGAAACATTTTTACACAGCCCCGAGGAAAGTTACGGGACTATATACAATAGGGGTGCTGGGTGGGAAAGAAGATAAAAAGCAAATTCGAGCGGAAAGTGCGAAAAAACAGCTTAGTGGGACCTCTATAAGCTGCCTTTATCCCATTTTACAGCTATACTTTCTTAAAATCCTGTTTACTCTACGCAGAACCCCTATTCACCGCAGGTACATTGTTCTTTTATGCATTAAGAGTGGTTGTAGGCATGCACAAGGTTGTGGAGAACCCCGCGATGAAGCAGCGAACCAAGATTTTCAAATTACGTTTCAATTGTTACCTCATTTCATTTGTTTAAAATATTTTTTCAATAACTAATTTTAGGTTGCCTTGTTTGTCAGTCTCACATAAAGAACTGAGAAATTTTATCATTAAAAAAAAACATGGATACAGCAACAGAAAATAAGTGCTGAAAATGGTCTGGGTGCAGCAAGTACGTTATTCGGTAGAGAATCTTCGTAAAAATATTTCAAATTTGATAACTCAATTTCCCATTAAGCTAGAATCTTCAATCTTGAGCCATAGTAAAACGTAGCGTGGGTACTAAACTAACGAAAAATAACATAATGAGTTTCGCGAATAAGTAATAATTAGTTTTGAAGAACCCTGTTTGTTGTTTTGTTTGCAAAAACTGGTTTGAGTTGGTTGGCTAAAACAAAACAAGCAATTAATAAGGAAAAATACCTACTATATTTATAATTTGCCAGCCTTGTAAATAATAAAAAAAAATTATCTGGAAAACTTTTGTAACTTTAATGAAATTTGTAACACAACTTTTTTAAAGGGACTTGCAGTAAATCTATACCTATCCATTTTTCTCTGTAAGTTTTATTTAAATATTGGTGGACAATTCTTGCTGTATGCGGTGGAGCTCCGTCATGTTGTGTAACCTCCCTTAAATGGAATTAATTTATTACTCGGTAATAGGCAAGCAGTAATAGTAATAGTATATGAGGGACCTCAAGTAAACCCAAATCTGGTCAGTAGTAAGGTCACTATTTCCTATAAGTCCTACCCTTAAATGTTTCTATCCATCAGATTTATAATTAGCAGGATTAGAAATGCTTTATAAGGTTAGAAGATCTTATTATTGTTTACTACTTACGCTGTTGTCGTGTTGTTGTGTTGTTGCACTGCGTGAAGTCTCATATTTATTAGCGCTCCAAACTAGTGCCTGGTTACGATGATTTTTGTAAAAGTTTCTTTTCGATATCTAGGAAATCGAGATCAAGAGTTCTTATAAGTGTCGTCACGGAAGGTCAAAAGGGTTTAAAGAGGCATTAACTTTCCAATTAGACAGACATGTTAATGTAACAGAATATTAAATTTATTAAGATGATTTGAGTTTGAAATGGTGAACAAAAAAAATTAAATTAAATTGCTGGTAGCTCTCAAAACGAACATTAATTGTACACAAATAGAAATCAAATGAATAGCAAGAATTTCAATAACAAGAAATTATCAATTTACATGCATATGACAGAATAATGAGGCAAATGTGGTTTGTTTATTACTAAAGAAATCTGAGCACTTATATTGATATATGTTAAAAATCAGATGCTGTGTGTTGCAGCTCAAAAGTAAACAAACTAATATGCAAATTATTTGACGTTTGTCAATCAATTCTGTTAATCTTTTACTCAAATCCTGGCCAGTTTCTCGAGTGAAGCTCAATTTAAAAAAATATTATGTATACATGTAAAGCTCTATGAAAACTTTATACTAATTATTGAAAAACAGGTGACATTAAAGACAGTGTACAGGTTAGATATTTTTACAGACAAGATTTACTGATTACAATTTCAAAAACTACGTGTTTAAATTCACAAACAAAACTAACTTTTGAGATTTCAGAGATTGAAATAGGAAATTCAATTATTATAATAGCAATTCCCTGACATTGCTCAAAAATCTAAACTTGATTGAGTATCTTTGAAAGTTGAGATTATAACAGTTCAATTGCCAGATGAGTGCATAAGACAAAGTTTGCTAGTTCAGAGAAAAGTTCTATTGACTCACCGAATCTTCTACCTTGAATTCCCTGGTTACATTATGGGGACGACCTCCAAAATGAATCAAATATTGGTAGCTGACACATGTCTTAGTGACTCCAACAAGAGAAAAGAAGCTGGGAAAAATAGTGATGGTTCGCATTGGTGGTTGCTAGGCCGGTGGATTTAATGTCATGCGTGCAAAACCCTTTGACAAATAGGTTAATATCCTGAAGTCGCTTGGTGAAAACTTTGCGATTTATAATTAAAACGTTGAATTTGTCTTAGCGGAATTCACTGCCAATTGACTTAAACTTCGGCGATAACCCGGAATTATTTTTAAGGTAGCAAATCAACAGGTTGAAACAAAGAGCCACCACTTAAGTTCCGCCTTTATGTTAACTGCGGTGTTTATTTAAACTCGGAAATCACTAAAACACTCCAAATAACCACTGAGTATTGTTAGAAGGTAGGTAACAGAAAGACTATTAAAACCCCGTTTATAAGACAATTCTAGAGCCACCTTAAGTAAACGATGTTCACGCTTGGAGAGTCAGTGCCTGACTCCCTACAGGTAGAGAGCGTGCTGCTGCGCCTAACACCTGCACGAAAATTTTCAATTCCTGAGCGTTGGCGGCTATGTGCGAGCTCTTTCTCGCTTTCATTCCTTGAATGAGATAAAACGAGAGCCCTAATCTCTGGCGAACTCACCGACGTCTTGTATACACCCCTCCATAATAATGGACTCGTCCGTTCACATTTACTAACCGATTTTCTAGATTTCATCATAATTACGTTAGCTTTTACCTAGAATTTCGGGACAATAGAGATGTTTATTTTACCCAACAAAATGCGACGCTTTTCAATATTTTGATTTCGACGTATATTATAGAGAGTTCAGTACGCTTCTTACGATACAGAATTTTTTAGCGAATTTTCATCAACATTATTTTGAAACCAAAACTTGAAATATTTAATATAGATAGGGTTTTTGGTATTATTTATTATTCTTAGCGGTTTTCTAAGTGTTTTTAAACCAGTAATGATTCCACGTAAAAACTGAATCGTTACAGTTGGAAACGCATGTTTGCTCGCAGCTGTAATGGCACGTTTTCAAGCAGCACATGAAGTTGTTCTTGGATAAATTGCAAATATCACTATGTAAAATTTTTTCGTAAAAATATGGACCAATCAAATGCCCGATGTCTCCAAAACTGTTTACCACCGTCCTGAAGTATGTGTTCAAGAAGCTAGATTGGGACCAAAAAGGTCTAAGAATAGAATGCCAAAGTCTGTCAAACTTACCGAGTGATGCTACAGTTTAACACCAAACATGCGAGATAAACAGAAGAGTTATACTCACCTGGGCGGCTCACGGCAGACTTAGAGACGTTTTCAGAAGCGACCTTCCGATATGCTTGAAAAGAAACACTAACCCTTACCAACGCTTCTGCTAAGAAACTGAAAGTAACACAGCGCAAAATGGAGAGGTCGATGCTTGGCGTTTCGTTACGTGACCACATTAGAAATGAAAAATTGCGCGGAAGAACAGGAGTGACTGATGTGGTCGTACATGTGGCAAAAATCAAGTGGGAGTGGACGGGACATGTGGCTCGCATGCAAGATGACAGGTGGACAAAACGATTACTTGAATGGAGACCCAGATCCGATAAAAGAAGCAGAGGAAGACCACCAACTCGCTGGACCGACGACATTACAAAAATTACAAAAAACTGGATTCGTAGCGCTCAAGATAGAAAAGAATGGACCCAACTAGGGGAGGCATATGTCCAGCACTGGACGCAGAGGGCTAATTGATGATAATGATTATAGAAAATAGAAATTTTCTCAAGTAATTGCTTACTGCGACCTCAAAAACCGATCCCGGGGTTCATTTAATTTAAGGAATTAGTTTTAATAATATACGTTACTAATAGTGAACCATTATTATGGAAATTCACTACTATAATGCACTTTCTGCGTCTCGAACTTGTTTTACATTAGTTTGTATATCCACTTATATCTCAAAACGCAAAGGACACAATTCAAGATCTGCAGTATATCTAGACAAGTAATAAATTCCCAGTGCTAAATCTAGAGACAATAAAATATGGAATAGAGAACGACTCGCTTTTAACATTTCATAAAAATTCACCGAGACCTCTAAAGATGAATACAAGAATCGTAAACAACATTATAGCTGCGGGCGAGCTTTTAAACTCGGAAATATGACACTTTATCCAGCAGAATTTCTCAAATGAGAAAACTATTTAATGGCTTCTGTTAGGATTGCCCTGTTTCATAATGCAAAAGGAAAGAAACCACCCGCTTTGTCTGTATTCTATCCCCAGCTTTGTAGACAGGATTGAAATAAGATTTTTAGTTGCTTATAGCAGTGACGAAGTGCGAAGCAAATATTTTTCATCGAGAAAGTATAATCTCGAGTTGTGAATCTACAGCAATAAGCCACATCATTTTTCAAGTTTGAAGAATCCATTGTTGGATTTAGGTCCCGTTTAACGTGGCAAAATGAACGCAAGGTGGTCTTATGCTCCGCCGGTTGAGTAGACATATTTCTGTGTCCATACAGAAGCATCTGGCAATATGAATATTCCGGAGACATTAATAAAACTTTTGCCTCAGCCATTTATCCCTGTTAGCAATCGACTTTCAGTTCTGGGAACATATTGAAAGGTAATCAATCAACCGCCGGGATTCTCCAAACTTTTAGAATATTGAAAATAAAGTCAATAAAACGCAATAAAACTACTGAGAAACACAATGGAATCCTGGAGAAAGTTTAAACTTCTCGAAACGAGGGTGTGCCTAATGGCACAAACTACACTCTTGCTTATTTATTTGTTTGTTTTTGATTTAGAAACAGAGAGCGTTTCCTTATTGAGTTGTGAACTGTTTCTCAAGGTTTTAGAGACAATTTAATTATGGGCGCTTTTTGCGAAATTGTCCCTTGTGTTATTAAAAGTAAATTGACGTAGAAGCTTCGAAGCGGAGGTATTTTAATTTTTGATTGAATCAATATCAATATGACAGGAATGTTAGGAAGCGAGTTAAATTCGCATATTTTTTATTAGAAATGGCTGTCAAAATGTTGACAAATTAGTACCTTTGAAAAGAAATCTATAATTCAATTATTTGAGCAAGTCTCCGTTTTATTTTAGCAAATTTTCACAGAGAAGGTCTGTGCTTTTAGATATAACTATATACTATATTTATGTGATCATACTGACAACGCAAAAATAATTGGCCATAAGTACACTTAGAGAATCCAAATTACCACAAGACATATTTTAAAGACTTTACGATCGTTTTACTGACAAGGTCAGCATCATCAGAGGCTGAAAAATTCTAAAATTAACAGCTACAGTGTAATTATATCGCACCTAGGTAGACGAACTAATCCTGTCACGGTTAAAAACTGCATTTAAAAAGGGGGAATGTAAATGTTTCCGTCCTGTAGTGTATATATAACACACACCAGGTGATGATGGGAACACTCTGGATAAAGAAGCAAAAATACACGGAGTCACAACAGGCAACCAGTGCACATTGACAGCCCTCGAATTGAGGGTCTTCCGAATGATGCTGTATATGTGCACTGGTTGCCTGTTGTGACTCCGTGTATTTTTGCTTCTTCATTCAGAGTGTTCCCATCATCACCTGGCTATACCGTACTGATAATAGCTATTAAGCTTGAAACACCTGTATGCGGTTGTTCCCTTGCGGCTTTGCTCTTAACCTTTTTCCTTGTATAGTATATATATATATATATATATATATATATATATATATATATATATATATATATATATATATATATATATATATATATATATATATATATAATAAGATTTTAAATGAACTTACAGTTCTGCATTTCCAAACTTTTTTCTTAAATAAATTTCTAATTTTGACTTCATAAAATATATTCCACCAACACAAAATCACTCTACATCATGCAAACACATTTTGAATAAGTTTAGCCTATATTTTCTGTTGTTTACATTTTTGAAAATCCGACAGTGACATACTTGTCATACCTAATTTCATGCCACACTTTAGGGGGTATTTTCCATCTTTTTCAATGTTCATGTCTTTTCCATTCATTAAAAATTTTGAAAATTTTAGATGTTTAAATCATGTAAAATTCAGAACATTTTTATTTCACCTATCCACTTATCACTGTATAAAAAAAATTAATTAAATTCTGTTTTCTTACAACTTAACATTTAATTCCATTTCATTCTTTTCACTGATGATTTCTTCTGTAACAGTGCAAGTGCTTTGTTAGGCAATTTTTATGGTCTCGATTTAGATCGGATTACGCTCTTGTCTATTTAGTTATATTCCAAACTGGTTTTTGGTTGTTTGGTTGGAATATCCTTTGTTGGGATTAAGCGAAGAAACACTTGAAAATACAGAGCCTGGTAAGCTACGGGGCTCTTTCATTACCTCATTCATTCTCTCCGTCCTTCTTTTAATTTTATACACTTTATGTAAACTACCCGAATGATCTGTTATTGAGTTTGGTATGTCTTCATGGTTGCAAATTGTACTACAAACTGCCGTAGAGCACTAACACAGTGTCCAAGTGACCAACTCCATCTGAAGTAATCTGTCTACAAGAGCCATCCTTCACAGTTTACATTCATAAAATTCAATCCAATGTTCTGTGCACCCAGGTGACATCATTTCAGTAATTCGTTTACCTTGTATTTAATAACCTGTTGATTTTAAAACATTTTAACATATTATACTTATTTTGCATGAATCCAATAATAATATAACGAATTATTCTGGTTATCTTGAATGTAAACCGTCGCAGTCTGCTAACGGGTAACACTTATTTACTTTGGATATATGCTATTTAATACTTAATTTGAAACTGAATAAAAAAAAGCGACCAGAAAATTTTAATACCTTACTATGGTATTTACAAGCGCCTCCGTGGCCGTGCGGGAAAGTCGATTCAGACTTTCCAATACGGACTCGGGGGACGACGGTTCGAGCCTCACCGGCGGCGGATGATTTTTCAAAATCACTGTCGTCGTTGAGATCGAGCTCAAGGTGGAGGGTAGGTTAGTTTAGATGAGCAAAAAGGGTCAGCAATGGCCTAATTGCCAGTAAGCATCTTACCTTTACCCTTATGGTATTTACAAGTTATTATTCATCAGTTATCAGATTATACGTTTTAAAAATCACGTTGTCTTTGTAATATTTTAATTAACACCTTTTTCTTTTGATAAAATTCCCCTTGAGTAATAGTTGGCTGCAAAAGCCAATCAAAGTGTTTAATCATTTTCGTAACTAACTGTCTTAGACCTTTATTTGTTAAACATTAATTAATAGATAACCTATGATATATCCTCGCTGTCACTGTCACCTGACGTGTTCGACATTCGAACAGTAATAATAGCAATAATTATAATAGAAATATTATGACGGACGAAGAGCCATAGAGCGTCTCTCGTCGATGGATGGTTGTTCGTTTCTCTGCGGTTGATTTGTTGACTATTCTCGCTTATTTGTCTACGTTTTAAACAAAAAAACGTAGCAATCCAAAGTAACAAGTCGGGACGCAGCAAGTGCGTTATGGTAGTGAATTTTCATTAAAATGTTTTTATTGCAAATATGTGTGTTCTCTTTTTAAGAAAGCAGGCATCAATTTTGGTTACCAGTATAACCTTTATAGTAAAAACAATGTGCCATGTTTCATAAAAATAACTTTATTGTGTGAAAATGTACAAAAATTTCCAAAAGTAAACCTAAAGTGTTCCCGGAAAAACTCGTTTCTTGGTCAACCTTATAGGTTAATAGCAAATTGAGCTATTCAAATATTAAGCATTTGATCAAAATTCGCTAGTATAACGCACTTGCTGCATCCAAAATTTCTTTTTTTTTACAAACATGCATTATATTTCGATTAAAAATGCAATAACATAAGGCGTGTTTGATTAAAAAAAAAGAAAATTTGTATCACCAACGACTTATGGGCCAACCTGAGATGTAGAAATATTTTTTTAAGATGTAGCTCAAGACACCCTATAATTAATATACATACATATATATATATATATATATATATATATATATATATATATATATATATATATATATATATATATATATATATATATATATATATTCATATCTTGTATAATAACGGATAAATTGAGCTTTATTGATTTTGTACAAAAATTCGACAAAAATTATATACCAATAAACGATAAACTATATAGCTAAGACTACTGCCAAGCATCAGAGAAAGGGTCTATTTGAAATGAATTTTCTGGAAATATTTTAGTAAAATGAAAGACAATGGCGGTTGAAACTAAGACATTAGGGTTTGTAAAACATCCTTCTTGAGATATTTAATTTTCATAGTCAGTAGTAGATTCAAGTTATTTGCCTAAATGTTGCCGATTTTGACGTTTTAAATCGCAACTTTGACGTTTTGAGGAAAACCCCAATTTATGTTTCTTTAAATGACTATAACTTTTTTGTCTTTTGACCTACATAGCTAAATTTTGGTAGGTAACTTACGAATAAGGATATAAACCCGCGTACCAAATTTGGTTGCCCTTTCCTTTTTAATTCCGGAGACATAAATTTTTGTCGAAAGAAAACACAAAATTTTCTGGAAAAACCTGAGCAGATTTTTCTTGAAGCGAACTTATCCAAGCCATTTGCAAAAGGAATTTAATAACCAAATTAAATACAAATCGGCCCCTTATTTTTTGAGTTATCGGTGTGATACATATATATATATATATATATATATATATATATATATATATATATATATATATATATATATATATATATATATATATATATATATATATATATATATATATAAACATATAAAAATTGAAACTGACCCCGGATATGTGTTCTGGGGGGCCTAATTAGCGCTCATTTGAATTTTTTTTTCAAATTTCAAAAGTCGGGATCTCCTCGTTAGTTAATTTTTTAAAGAAAATTCACTAAAAATCGTAGTCGGCGACCCATCCTTGTCTATTGTGTCAATATTGAACGCACGAGGTCTAAGAACTACTTTAAACTTCTGCTTAACGAATTTATGAGCTTTTATCTAATTTAAGGATAATGGGCTTAAAATGAGAGGCACCGAGATATTTAAGAATGCTAAACGTTCTTTTTGATCTAAAAATTTCACTATGTGAATATTGGACCCCGTGAAGAGCGCCGACAAGCACATCTAGCGAACAGACCAATAAAGCCGCCCATGTTTTTTTAAAAAACAAAACGGCTCTTTCCCTCATAATATAACAAAGGATGAATAATTCAACTAAAAATCTACATAAAAACAAGTATTTTTATTGATTTCTTATTCTACGTAAAAACAAGTATTTATATTGACTTTTTAGATACAAATAAAACGAAAGGGGATTTTTAAGTCGAGAACTAAATGTAGAGCCTGGTATTTGTATAGACCGGCCGAGTTATTGACACAATAAGTAATAAGTCCACAAAAAAAAAGATAATCAAACGAAAATAATTAAACGATTGCGAGAAATGGATTGTTTTTATATAAAGGTGGATAAAGGCAATAAAGTTGTGATAATGGAAAAAAGTGATGCAATAGAGACAGGGTAGTATAGAAAATTAAATAAAAATCCGCTACCAAAAATCGTTAACGAAGTGAACAATAGTTTTAACGAGTGTTCAAATCCCATAACAAATGATATAGGAAGACGTTTACAAGTTTCTAATCCTAAAGTCCCCAAAAAATATTGTCTCCCAAAAATTTATGAACCAGGAATTGGGATTCTCATCTGACCAGAAGTGACTATTGTGGCGATCGTGCATGCCATTTTTGGAGAACTTCGCTTCATCGCACCAAATAATTATCTTGCAGAAATTCTCATCTTCTTGTGTTTTTAATAGGAACCATTCACAGAACTCAACACGTCTAGGAAGATCGTTTGGTTGCAATCCATGTATCGGGTGGTAAGAGGAGGGTCTCCAATGATGCTTTTTTAAAATTCTGTAAATCGTTCTTGCTGACAAGCGTAATTCTTTTTTGCAATCCCTGATGGATGCCTTGGGATCAGCAACAACAAATGCCAATAAGTTTACTTCGTTTACCTCGTTATCGACGAGTGGCTTAAGCTTCTGTACTTTTGGGCGAAAACTTCCATGCTGTGAACAATTTTTCAGCAACCTCTTTATCATGTCGTGGCTGGGTTTCGGTTTATTAGGGTATTTTTCTGCAAACGCACGACATGTTCGGCCCACAATTTGTTGGCACACACCATAAATAATTAGAAGTTCCAAAATTGTCGTTTCTGTACAGCATATTTGTCATTTTTGCACCGCGTTGAGTGATAGTATCTCGATTTTTATGGCAATAAGCTTCGCTTGACGCTTTTTTGACATGAAGACGTCAACAAGCATATTATCAAGTTCCAAAGCCTACTTTAAATCTATTGTGACCATTTGAATTAGGTGAATCCCATAAAAATGAAATTTTCCGGAAACGGTGGACTTGGTGTATAGGGACTGCTAACACAGGTTGAAAGAGAAACCGGATTCGAACCGAAATAGCTCATAAAATATAGGGTGTTCCATTTGAAATAAGCGAGTAATTGTGATTTGAATTTTACTAAATGGCACGGATAATTCTTATCACCCTGTATATTTAAAAAAACGCTATCAAACGTGTCATGTAGATGCCAACCTGTGGGTTATTTATGCAAAAACTGAGTCTTCTCAGTTGTATTTCCACAGAGAGGTAGCATGCAACGTCCACCTTGGTTTTCGCGAGAATATGGAAAAATCTCGAAAACGGTTGATTTTTCACATATGGTATATAAGTATTAATTTATCTCTAATTTAATGTAGAATTTAAAAATATAATGAAAATTTTCATGTTGTATTTAAAATAAGCAAGTCGATGGTCACTTCCGGTTAAACCGGAAGTCTGATATAAAGTAGGCTATTTTCACTGAACTGAAATTTGTCTCGTTCGTATGTGTGTAAATTCTAAAATTTTAAATCGAAGTAGTTATTAAGAAACGGCTAACTAAACGTCTTGGCGCTACACCCTGTATTATATATACCGAGTGACAACTTTCGAAGCGGAACATAGGCGAATAACATGGGAAATCAAATATTTGCAAAATTGAAAGTGTGAGCAGTCATGACATGCCAAATTCGAATAATTTTGTTACTGTCAAATCAGACATTTCTGATTATCAATACACATTTTTCTGAAAAGCTTGACAATGAATAATAATATTAATAGTAGCTACAGTAATGAGGAACAAGTGTTTATTGTAAAAACATATTACAGTGCTGGCAGTTTGCGAAAAGTTTGAGATTTGTCCTCAGTTAAGTACGATGATATGATAATTGGGCATAATACTGATTGCACATTATTAAAAAATTACCTCGTTTACCATGATTTTGTTTTAACATAAGACACTTTGAAGAAAAAACAATTATAACAGTAGTGCCTGCAGTTCCGGAACAATAATAAAATTAACTATTAACAAAAAATAAGTAACAATAATTTAACTGAAACAATTACAACAAATATTCAAATAGTCCCCCATTTTGATATAAACAATATCCCAACCTATTATAAAATGCCTTTCGAACTTGTGCGAGTTGTTGGTTATTAACAGGTGCACATTCAGCAAAGATAGCCCCCCTCAAATAATTAATATTTGGGTGACGAGGTTTATAAATTTTATTTTTAAGGTGACCCCACAAGAAGAATTCACAAGGCATCGGGAGATCTGGCCGGCCACTTAATATTATTACCGCGACCAATCCAATGATTAGGAAAAAAATTATCTAAACAGGTTCTTACATCTACAAGAAAATGAGCTGGAGACCCATCCTGCTGAAACCAGACTTCCCGATTTTCATTTGCAACTTCGTCTAATGCAGGACATACCTTATTTATCAAGAGCTCCAAATAATTTTCTGAATTTAAATTACCAATTAATTCAAAGGGTCCAATGATATGATTATTAAAAATGCCTGCACAAATATTAATTTTCTGAAGGTATTGGATCTCGTCGAAAGTTGTAACCTTGGGTTTTGTTGCCCCCAGTACCTTGTATTCTGTACGTTAGGTTCATTATTTAGCGTAAACGTGCACTCGTCAGTAAAGCAAATCGATGAAAGAAAATGGCGTTTCCGATTGACGCGTTCCATAACATCCTCACAAAATACACGCCTGCTCTCTTCATCTAGTGCCAACAACTCTTGATGGCAATGCGGCTTGTACGGGTGGTAGTTGTGTTTTTTAAGGATTTTTGGCACACGCTCCCGAGAAACACCACACTCTTCTGCTGCAACTCTAGTACTTGTAGTTGGATTGACATTGAATAACGCTAGCACCCTTTCCTCTAGTTCTGCATTAACTTTTTTTCTAACGCTTGTTTCATTATAAAAATACATTGATATTGCAATAATACAAATTCAGCTGCAAGCTTACCACCCCTATTTTCTACTGCTACACTTTCTTCAAATTTTCTTAAAATACGTTGGATTGTGCTCACGGATGGAATGGGTCGATCATCGTATTTAACTGAGAACAAATCTCAAACTCTTCGCAAACTTCCGGCACTGTAATATGTTTTTACAATAAACACTCGTTCCTCATTACTATAGCTATTATGATTATTCATTTTAAAGCTTTTCAGGAAAATATGTATTGGTAATCAAAAATGTTTCATTTGACAGTAACAAACTTATTAGAATTTAGCATGTCAAAAATTGATTTGATACTAACAAAATTATTCGAATTTAGCATGTCATGGCTGCTCATTTTGAAAATATTTAAATTATCATCTCATGATAAAAAGAGCTTTTAATTTGTAGGTATTTGGTGTCAGCAGGCTTAGAAAATTAATTCTCTTTTGATAGACACCACTACCGTTCTTATTGATAAAACAGGTGAGTAGAAAACTGCAAATATGTGATTTCCCATGTTATTCGCCTATGTTCCGCTTTGAAAGTTGTCACTCGGTATATATATATATATATATATATATATATATATATATATATATATATATATATATATATATATATATATATGTTGTGCTGAGAATTGCAAAGGCCATATAAAGTTATAAAAACAAAAATGAAAACCCTGACGGAAACTAGTATGACAAAGCTAAGTTTCGATTATTATTTCAATAAAGTAGATGGTCAGGTCTACAAAATTGGGGAACCAGATTAGTAATGGGGGGTAGTAGTAGTACCACTGGTCAGTAGTAAGTAAAGTACTTACGGTTTACACTTAATGCATATGGGTTATCTGTATATTGTATACATATCCACATCGTTCGACATATTTTACTGTACACTAAAACAGAAAACAAAATAATAACATTAATATACAAGCACATTCACTATTATTGTTAGTCAGTGTTATTTGGATAAGAAATGAAAGATATAATGCCATAATTTGTTGAAATGATCATTAATTATAATTCTTAAAATTTATAACTAGCAAATTTGGAAAGCATTTCGGTTTAAATGAAATTAAAAGAGCCAAAAACCTATCTGCAAATAGATTAAACTCTTAAGCATGAAATAAATACCAAAGAATTATGTTATAAAATCAATTACCTAAAGGTAATGAAACAAAACCCTTTGTATGATGTATTTAGATGTAAGTTTATTATTTTATTTATGTGAACAATGAACTGAAGTTTACCAAAGACAGTGTTTGTGTTGTGGAACTTTTAAATCAAGATTGCAGCATATGAACTTAATGAATTTATGAATTTGTTATTGATTATAATTAGATTAAAAAAGTAAGGTTAGGCCAAATGTCATTTTTAAGAATATTATTTTCAACTTACCGGAAGCATAGATGTCAAAATATGTATTAATTAATGTCAAGAAAGGATGCCTTGATATCAAATATTGGATGAATTTGGGCAACATTTCCGCTTTTGTTATGATTTATTGTGGGTTGTTAATGAGATTCAGATGCCAGAGAGCGTCATTATTGCTTCCCAGTTTAAATATAAATATTTTAAAGTATATATTTTGTAAAGAAGATCTATTGTTCAACTAAAATAAATAACAAAAGATTATATCAAGTTTTAACGTAACAAATTACAAGATAAACAGTAAATATATCAAGAATACCAATATTAAAGGATACCCACCACCAGCAGCGAGGAACCAAGGTTTGATATTTAATTATTTTATCAAAATCAACTCAAGGAGGCAATCAATTTAGTTTAAAAGACAGTATATTTTCTGTCGATTAAACGTCAATCAAAAGCGTTTATGGGAAAATAAGATTTAATGCATAAAAAGAAATCTTATTTTATATTACCATAATTCAAATTTACGAATGTAGAGGGAGTTAGGAGTGCAGGTCAGGATCCATATTTATTATTACAAACAATTGAAAAGCAGTCGAAAACTCGGTTTATTAATATTAATCATTGTAATCTAATAGTAAGATTGAAAATTTATAACAACGGATCCGTTTAGCTTTAAAATTTATAAAACTCTGTCAATAAAAGTTGTTATAAAAATTTGCTAAAAACATAATTCTTTGAAACAAAAACCCATAATAAGATAAAATTACGATAAATATAAATATTTGCAGGCTATTTTCTTTTCCCCTATTATAGCAGAACCTACCACTGAGATCAAGTAAGTAAATAAGATATTTTGATTATAATTTATTTGACGTAAATATATAGTAGAAGGGTAGGCAACCCATATAACAACTGAGCTAGCTGGAATCGATAAATACGTACACATATCCCAAATTTCAAACACCAAGAGTCATAAACACTTTATTCAGATACAATTTTACATTACAAAATATACAGGGTCACCCATAACACATGGTGTAATATCATTATCTTTTTAAATATCATTTCCATATAAATAAAATAAAAATTAATATATTATCTAATAAATATAATTAAATATTAAAGCCAATCAAAATTCGATTAAGTAAAGCCAATTAGTATAATTGGCGCACAACAGTGTGGCAATTAACATAAAATTAATATACAAAATATAATAATAAAAATTCAAAGCCAATTAGTATAATATATATATATATATATATATATATATATATATATATATATATATATATATATATATCAAAAAATTATGGGAAAGCCGTCCGTTGTAGAATAAAACTCTTTATTATAGGCCGAGCTTTCGGAAAAAATTATTCCTTTATCAAGGATATAACATGAGTTCTACTAAACTAATTATGAATTAAATAACTCCTATTAAAGTGGTATATGGTACAACCCCAAATTACATAAGGGTGAATAAGGTCTTTTAAATTGTACTTACCCCTCATGGTAAACCACCTTATTCACATGGCAATAATAGTAGAAGTACATCACTAGCAATTTTCTTTAATATTTAGGGCGGGAGTTGGTTATTGATCAGCTGTGGATACGTATAGATGATGAATCGGACATAGTCGGAGGAAACACGCGGGTCGAAGTTTTCAGGTGTGTAATCAGAAAAATCACAAAACTTATTATAAAATAGCCTTCTACGTCCAGCGCGGATATTACACTTGAGGGATATAAATAAAAGCTTTGGCAATTTCCGCTTGAAAATAATAAATCCTATATTTCGCCGTTGAAATATATTGCAAAGCTGACAAATAAAGTACATTCCACATCGATTCAAACCTACTTCGAAACTAATTGTCCGAGTTGAATAAAAAAACTCTCGAGAGACTGGCAAAAAATCATGACATAAAACCATTCATAACATATATCAAAAAGCACTCGTCCTGCAAACTGCCCCAGTGACAGACAAAAAACGTTATCGCTTCCGGACGACTAGGGGAAAACTGGAGAGATGCAACCACATTATTAATTGTCCGGCTAAACAAAGAATAAATTAATTGGTGTCAAAATAATGGATATTAATCTGCATTCAGGGGTGACGCGGCGAAACAAAAACTCCAAGGGAGAACATGTGTTGAACAACGTGATATTTCTCGTTTTTTGAATAAAACTACAAGTGTCAAAAACAATGGATTAAACGGCGATATCGATAATTCATGTTTGTCGGTTAATTTAGAGCGGAGAAAGCAATTACTCTTCATTCAAAAACTATGCAATAAGCTGCAGTCTGTTGGCTGGTTGTGATAAATACCGCCAGTTAATAGACGTTACTTCCGGCAGCCTGTACATTCCTTTGATACAGTCTGTAAGTAAACGCCGCAGAATTGCTTTTGATGTCAATTTAATTAAAAGTCTCTGACGCTATAGATCGGACAAAATAAATCAACCTCCCAATATGCAATCGATTCACAATCGGTGGACGTTTGACTATACGTTCAGTCGTGCCTGCTAAGAAAGAAAACTAACTTGTACAAAAAAAGTTATGGGAGTGAATTTTTATAAAAATGTTTTTAGTAGCAAATATGTCTTTAATGCAAGCAGGCGTCAATTTGGTCACCGTTTTAACCTATATAGTACAAATAATGCACCATATTTTATGAAAATAACTTGCTTGAAAATGTACAAACATTTTCCGAAAATAAAGTTAAATTATTTCCGAGAAAACTCGTTTCCTAGCCTACGAACCTTAGGTTAATAGCAATTGCGTTATTGAATTTTGAAGCATTTAATAAAATGTCGCTACCAGAACGCACTTACTGTGTCTCGATTTCTCGAATTTTTTTACAAACATGCATCATACTTCTATGAAATATGCAAAAATCCAATAAGGAATGTTAGAAAAAATTGTAGGTATCACCAACGACTTATGGGCCATCCTGCGATGGTCAAAATAATTTTATAAGATGCAGTTCAAGACACTATATAAGTAACGGATCCAATTTTTTCTTGTATCTTGCATAATAATAATTAAATTAGGCTTTACCGTAGAAATGCGTCACCCTGTATATCTGTAAACAGAAAGTTAACCCGCATATGGATTTTAGGGGGCCTACTTTGCGCCAGCTTGAAGAAATCTTTTTGGAATTCAAGAGTCGCAGTCTCCTGATAAACGAATTGTATTATGAATAAAGGGTCTATTTAAAATGAATTTTCTGGAAATATTTTAGTAAAATGAAGAAAAATGATGGTTGAAGCTGAACCTTAAAGATTTGCAGAGCACTCTTTACATAATCCGTATTTCTTTCAGGCTCTTTGCCTACATGTTGCCAATTGTGACGTTTCAAATCGCGATTTTTTACGTTTTGAGGAAAACCCCATTTTTTTTAAATGCCTATAACTTTTTTGTCTTTAAACTTACAAACCTAAATTTTGGTAAATTGTTCACTTTATATATATATATATATATATATATATATATATATATATATATATATATATATATATATATATATAACTCAAACGGACCCTCGATATGGGTTCAAAGAGGCTTAGTTCGTGCTCATTTGAAGAAATCTCTTCTAAATTCAAAAGTCGGGATCTCCTTATTAGTGAATTTTTTTAAGAAAATATACTAGAACAAGCACTTGTGAAGTCACGGGAAGAGTCGACGAATGTATTAAATATGGCACGGTCTCACTAAGTTAGGGCAAGAACAAAAAACCACATATGCTATCCAAATTGAATTAAGTCTTAAAACTTTCATCTGCTTTTCATCAAATTATTTTTTATGCAAAAATTCGCTAACAAAATTCATCAGAATCACAACAATTTAATTAGATAACGGTAAAGTGAAATGAGATTTTATAAAAAATATAATAAGTAAAGTCACTAAATAGGATTAGAACTCGTCATGTAGGAGTCGATTAGCCGATGTACAGAGCTTAGCCCAATTGGCTACGCTCGACATGTATGTACTAGCAGGTATATCTTGTAGTACACGTTAATTGTCTAACGTCTTTACGCTATTTACACAAAACAATTTTGATACACAATGCATTTTTTGCTCATATTTTAACAAAATGAAGGAAAATAACGACTTAGACACAGATATAAGAGCTTGTTAGTCATTTAGTGACGTATTTTTCACTCATATTCGTATTGCTACCATAATTATCAATTTTGACGTTTTAACTTTCTTGGATCAGATTTAATTAAATTAAATTAAATTAATAAAAATTAATTTAGCTCTCACTTTTTTACCTTTTAACATATAAATCTGGATTTTGGTACATGGGATACTCTTAACGACAGAAATCAAAGCATCAAAGTTGGTTGCCAGTACTTTGTTATTTTCGGAGATATCAAATTTTTGTTGAAAGAAAACACAATATTTTCCGGGAAGACCTATGCTGATTTTTCTGACTAACTGCTAAGAAATTGGGTTTCCTCTTCCGGGCTCGCAAATACTTTTCACCAACTAATCTCTATACCTTATACACTTCACAAATAAGGCCAAACCTCGAATACTGCTCCCACATCTGGGGTGCAGCAGCCGCTTCTACACTCGCTATCCTGGACTCCATTCAAAAGAGAGCTATACGTCTCATCGGTGACCCTACCCTCACCCAAAGGCTTCCATCCCTTGCCCACCGACGTGCCGTTGGTGACCTCTCTCTCTTTTATAGATATCTGCACGGGCACTGCTCAGAGGAGCTTTCCTCCATAATTCCCCCACCTGCTGCCCCCAGCAGATCTACCAGGGGAACAGAGCGAATGCACCCTTTTACTGTCCAGGTCACCAGACATAGAACATCTTGTTATGCCCGCTCTTTTGTCCCGAGGACTTCCAAGTTGTGGAATTCCTTGCCGGCACATGTTTTTCCTTCTCCTCCGAACCTCCAAACCTTCAAGTCCAGAATTAACAAGTTGCCTCTTTCCTCCTTGTCAACACCCACGGTACGATAGTATTTAGGCTGTAAGCCCTCGTGGTGTGTTGTTGACATAAAAAAAAAACTAAACCATCCAAGCCACTTGCAAGAGGAAGGTACGTACCAAATTTTATCAAAATCGGCCCATTATTTATTGAATTATCGGTGTGATATATACATATATATATATATATATATATATATATATATATATATATATATATATATATATATATATATATATATATATATATATATATATTGATAATAAAAGGTTTATTTTAAGTTTTATATTATTATAAGTATATTGAATTACTTGATATGGTAGCTAATTTAAATATGTTAGTGCTTTTTGTGTGATATAAATTTCTACGTATTTTAGCTTTTTAATTAGATCTTATCTGTAAAATACTCTCTTAAATGTATTGTAAATATGTGTATATTAAATATATGTATGTAAATTTTGTGTTAGTATTTTTGTTTTGGATTTTAATTTGGTCTTACCTGTAAAAATGTGTTTATTAGACTTATGTGTGTGAAATTTTGCACCTTGGTGTACTCACTATCTTTTTATTTCTGCACACGACAAACATATTAATAGCATGAATGATTTGGACTCTCAAATCAGGCAGCTTCTTTAAGCTAGTAGGTTCAAGTCCTATCACTTTATTATAATTCCAAATATATCTATCTAGAAATTTCAATATTGTTGTTCTTTACATTATGTTTGCAAATCTGTTATTTTTTTTAAAGTTTGAAGATGTTACCCCTTTTAATAATATTTGTTTCCCCAGATATTTAGATGTATAAATCAAAAGTAAAGCAAGGATTTCAATTTAATACAAAACTAGAATCTTTATTAAATTTAGCTGAAACAAATGACAAATGAGAACCTCGGTGGTTCAGGGGTAAGAACGTGTACCTCTGAACCGAAGGGTACTGGGTTCGATCCCAAGGTACTCCTTTCACTTTTTCAGTACAAACTGTAAAATTAACATCAACCGAGGTTCTGGCATTGTATTTGAGCAAGTCGAATGTCTGCACGTTCCGGCCTTCGGAGGGGGCGTAAAGCCGTAGGTCCCGTGTCCATGCGATGTTGGGCACGTTAAAGATCCCTACCCTCCTCACAGAAAGGCCGGGGTTCGGCAAAATTTCCAGGATAGTGAGGTGAAACTGGTCCCTGGCGTCGGTGATTGGCCATAGTCGCGGAAATAGGCCGACGTAAAAGAAACAAAAACACACAACACAAATGACAAATGCCTGATACTATTGAACCTTTATGTTACCCTCTTTTAATGAATCTGAACAGTATTTATCTAATTAAATTTATGACTTTAAGAAATAATTTTGTGTTCTTAGGTCAATGAAATTGTTTGTTCTATATAGAACTGCTCTTACGCTATCTACAAAGATTCAGATGGTAAAACTAACTTATACTATACACTCTCACGCGTAGTCGATGGTGTCTCTTGGAAATGAGGTGCGTATTGATGTCTGCTGTTAACAGATGGCTGGACAAGCACCTTATAATTTAAAGATGGTTGTTTTCAAATATGTGGTGGCACTTATGTTCGCTTTTTGTCACAATTTTAATGCCTCAAATTATAATTTTCTGATGCAGTACTTGGACTACATAAAAAACGTAAGTATTTGAGTTGATTAAACTCACTGTTTTTTACCGGTGGTTTTTTCCCTTAAGTGGTTTCTGCTGCTTCAAACTGACCTATTAACCTGCTATTGATGTTGATCGAACCTTTACTTCATTTCTTGCTTTTACATTTTATTTCTTGTTTTTAACTTACTCTTAAAATTTCTGCTGCTTAAAAAAAATTTAATAAAAATCTCCTTGTTCATTATTTTTCATCAGTCACCAGCGTAACTAATTAAAAACTGCTTTTGGCCTTCTTCCAAATCTTTTCATCGTAACAAATTTTTATACAATACTAATCCTCTTCATTATTACCACGGATACATAATTTTCATTGTTGTTGGTCCCTGACAGATTAGTTAACCTAAATTTTACATTTTCTGTCAGTTTGACATGTGATCTTATATCGAGGTTATGACATGACAAACCATATTGTGACATCCTAATATTCTTAAAACTATCAAACAATATTCTTAAAGCTAGTAAACAATAACACTTTAAACTACCGAAAAACTAGTGATATATTTTTATTTACCCGCACTACGTTATATCATTTTTATGCAGTCTTTTTCTGACCTTGATATAACTTTCACTCCTTATAAACTAATTTCACCATTGCCATGCCTTTGCCTCATTTTCTCTGACACATATATACCTCTGTAAAATTTAGTTTCTTCCTACCATATATTGCATAAACATTGCATACACCAAAAAAGTAAGCGAAATATGTTTGTTTTAGGCTTTGTATGGGTTGTTTTAAAGTGTATTTATATGTGGATGCTTACCTTTCCATTATAAGATACCATATCAATATATATATATATATATATATATATATATATATATATATATATATATATATATATATATATATATATATATATATATATATGTGTGTGTGTGTGTGTGTGTGTGTGGACTGGATGATTTCGTTAGCAAGGAAATTGGAAAATGTTTTTCCCGGAAGGTGTTGTTTCCTTTCTGAGAATTTATGTATCGAGGCAAATAACAAAGTTACGTGGTGTCACTGTACGTTACAGGGGGGTTGAAGAACAAAGTTTTGTGTATTAAACAACCGTTATTAAATAGTACAGGTAAATATAATTTTTTGCGGATATATAATTTTTGTAAATAACAAGATGATTCCTACGAAAATTCGTTATGGATCTTGTTCGTAGATGCAAAATTGTAAATGCATCTTGCATTTTAATTTAGCTATAGCAATACCCAAAATGCATCACCGGTATTGCTTTTATTATAATTATCCCAGCTGCCTGACTATCCACGAAAACAGATGCTAACACATCCAAATGAATAACCCAGATCCTGAAGGGTCACAAAATCTGTCCTTAAATCCCCAATAAATCCTGGAATTGATAGTGTTGGTGTTATGCATGGAGCGCTGAAAGCAAAGACAATAACACTTGGCCACAAAGACAAAATATGGGCTAGCTTATGCAATCCCTTGACCAATATTCAATGGCAGGGCGTGTCTAACTCGGTGCTGCGCTACCGATTATTTAGGGGATAATTCCCTAAGCCAACACTAAGGGCTGCAGACAAATGGAAATTACGCTGCCGCGCCACGTGTTTCAATGGATGTCCGAATCTATTTTGTAGACACATCAATTTATCTGTCCTCGGCCCGGGACCCGGGGCACACTCTTCATTAAACCATTGTCTCTAATGGTACCTCGTTCTCCTGATTTTACGATAGCCTCGCAATCGTTTATACGTTGCTCTATATCATAACAATACGCGGTGTGGCCCCCTTTATGACCTGCTGAGAGTCTCGTCTTCATGCATGCAAATTAACTGAACATTATCTGGCTGATACTCTAGGTAGACGAGTTATCAGCGGGATACGGTAATGTTTATCGGTTAATTACCTGGCATAATTAATAACAATGACGCTTAAGTGGTTGGTTTGATAAATAGCTGATGAGCATATATACCTTTTAGCCTTAAATTTTAAGATGTTCTTGTAAATAGATATAAAAAAAAAGGCTCGACGCAGCAAGTGGGTTATGGAAGTGAATTTACTTAAAATGTTTTTAATAGTAAATATGTCTCTTTAATGCAAGCAGACATCAATTTGGTCACCGGCATTTTTTTTAATTTTTTTTTTTAATTTCAACAACACACCACGAGTGCTTACAGCCTAAATACTATCGTACCGTGGGTGTTGACAAGGAGGAAAGAGGCAGCTTGTTAATTCTGGACTTGAAGGTTTGGAGGTTCGGAGGAGAAGGAAAAACATGTGCCGGCAAGGAATTCCACAACTTGGAATCCTCGGGACAAAAGAGCTGGCATAACAAGATGTTCTATGTCTGGTGACCTGGACAGTAAAATAATGCATGCACCCTGTTCCCCTGGTAGATCTGTTGGGGGCAGCAAATGGAGGAACTATGGAAGAAAGCTCCTCTGAGCAGTGCCCGTGCAGATATATATATATATATATATATATATATATATATATATATATATATATATATATATATATATATATATATATATATATATATATATATATATATAAGAGAGAGAGGTAACCAACGGCACGTCGGTGGGCAAGAGATGGCAGCCTTTGGGTAAAAGTAGGGTCAGCGATGAGACGTATAGCTCTCTTTTGAATGGAGTCCAGGATAGCGAGTGTAGAAGCGGCAGCTGCACCCCAGATGTGGGAGCAGTATTCGAGGTTTGGCCTTACTTGTGAAGTATATAAGGTATAGAGATTAGCTGGTGAAAAGTATTTGCGAGCCCGGAAGAGGAAACCTAATTTCTTAGCAGCCGCTTCTGCAATTGATGTGACATGTTGGTGTCAAATAAGATTTCGATCCACAGAAATGCCAACAAGAGAAAAGGACTCATTACTATGAATAACTTGGTTGTTCATTTTGATGGGTCTAGGGCTGGTGTATCTCTTGTGAGAAAGAAAGCCAGACTTAGTTTCGGTGGGGTTGAATTGTGCAAGATTTCTACTTCCCCAGTCTAATATTTTTTGGAGATCCACGGAGACAGAACCCTCCATGAGTCTGCGATCCTCATCTAATTGGGCTGAAGTGACGGGCTTAGAATATTGTATATTTGAATGGAGCGTGCTGTCGTCCGCGTAGCTGTGAACTGGGTTGGATGTGCTAGAGGCGAGGTCATTGATGTGGAGAAGAAACAAAGTAGGGGCTAAAGCTGAACCTTGAGGAACTCCTGCATTAATTGGATACAGTTTAGAGGAATGGCCATCCACAACAACATATATGCTCCTGTTGGAGAGGAAGTTTGCTGTCCAGGTACAAAGTTTTGGTGGTAGGCCATAGGCCGGAAGTTTATTAAGCAGCGCTGCATGCCAGACCTGGTCGAATGCTTTTGATATGTCTAGAGCAACAATCTGGGATTCACAGTGTTGTTCTATAGACTTGTTCCAAGAATGGGTGACAAAGGAAAGGAGGTCGGCAGTCGATCTGCGCTGACGGAATCCTGTCGTGGATTAGACTGTGTTTTTCAAGAAATTTTAGTAATTCGGTGTTTATATACTTTTCGATCACTTTAGAGACGACTGAAAGGAGAGAAATAGGCCTGTAGTTGCTAAGAAGCGCTTTGGATCCTATAACCTATATAGTGGAAACAATGTACCATATTTTACCAACATAACTTGTTTGAAAATGTACAAAAATTTACGGAAAATAATTTAAACATTTCCGCGAAAACTCGCTTCCTAACTGACAAACCTTAGGTTAATAGCAAATTGCGTTATTGAATTTTGAAGTGTTTAATGAAAATTCGCTACTGAAACGCACTTACTGCGTCTCGATTTTTTTTTACAAACAGGCATCATATTTCAATGAAAAATGCAAAAATTCAATAAGGAATCTTTAAACAAAATGTAGATATCACCAACGACTTATGGGCCATCCTGTGGTTGTCAAAATAATTTTATAACATGCAGCTCAAAACACCCTATAGGTAGCGTATAAAAAATTTTCTCGTATCTTGCATAATAACAATGATACTGAGCTTTACCGTAAAAATGCCTCACACTGTATATATGTAAACAGAAAGCAAACCCGGATATGGATTCTACGGGGGCTAGTTTGCGCACATTTGAATAAATCTTTTTAGAATTCAAAAGCCGCGGTCCCCTGAATAAATAATTTATTCTATGAAACTTAGCTAAAAATTGTAGACCTTTAAACCATAAATTTGACTAAAACTATTTCCAAAGCATCAGAGAAAGTGTGTATTTGAAATGAATTTTCTGGAAATATATAATTAAAATGAAGAGCAATGATGGTTGAAGCTGAAACTTAAGGATTTACAGAACACTCTTTACATAATCCGTATTTTTTTCAGGTACTTTGCGCCTAAATGTAGCGAATTTTGACTTTTCAAATTGCGACTTTTTACGTTTTGAGGAAAGCCAAATTTTTTTTCTTCAAATGCCTCAAACTTTTTTGTCTTTAAACTTACAGACCTAAATTTTGGTAAATTATTCACCCTTTATATATATATATATATATATATATATATATATATATATATATATATATATATATATATATATATATATATATATATAATTTAAACTGACCCTGGATATGAGTTTTAGGGGGCCTAGTTCGCGCTCATTTGAAGAATATTTTTCTAAATTCAAAAGTCGGGATCTCCTCGTTCGTGATTTTTTAAAAGAAAATTCCCTAAAATAAGCACTTGTGAAGCACGGGAAATGTCTTGGACTGTATTAAATATGGAATGGTTTTACTAAGTTAGGGCAAGAATAAACAACCAGATATGCTATTTAAATTGAATTAAATCTTAAAACTTTCATCTCCTCTTTATCAAATTATTTCTTATACAAAAACTAGCTAAAAATTCACCGGAATAACAACAATCAGATGAGATAACTGTAAAGAGAAATGAGACTAAAAAAAATTGATAAAAAGCAAAGTCACTAACCAGGATTAGAACTAGCCATCTGGGAGTCGATTATATGATTTACAAATTCAATCAATTTCAAAAATATTTATTCATAATTCATAGGTTAAAGATATTACAATATGTTAGGTAGAAAGTTTTAGTCTATAAACAGAGAAAACTAGACATATAACAATACTATTTTACAATTTCCTTAGTATAAACATGGCTCCTATCTTAAGATTTATCCATGGTTTATGTTTACATATTTTGAATATAAAAAAAAACATATATGTATTCTTAAGAAACATGCTATCTATGGTTTTTATGTTGTTCCTACTGTGTTTTTAAGTTTGTTAATTTTAATTAGCAGGAAAATCAGGAAAAACCTGCCTTAACATTATTTTGTTTTTGATTTTAAAATGACCAAATTAACTTATAATTATTTACACTACATACATATTTAGATTATTTACATTTATACTATATCTTAGATACCTAGGTTTGTTTGGGCTGCGGTATTGCCTGTTGATTGTTGGGGTTCTTTAAGTTTCGATTTTTGTTCTTGAAAATGAGAGTTTATGCTTAAATGTTATATGGGGATTGTCTGTTCTGGTTGTAAGAATTCGTCTGGTTGGTTGGCTATTTTTTGTTTGCCTCTCGTAGAAGTTTTCTGATAAAGACAGTACATATTCCTTGATTGGTGTGATGTTCGTTGTTCTTATCATGTCAGATATTTTTGAGTATCTGTTGCGCCCGGTAATTAGTCTTAAACACTTGTTTTCAAAGACGGTAAGTTTTCTGTATTTGGTATTTGATATGCTGCACCAAACAGGGGCCCCATATGTGATGATGGGTCTAATAATCATCTTGTAAATTAGTAATTTGTTAGTAGTGTTCAGTGATGCACTTTTCAGTAGGGGATAGACTGTTTTTAGGGCAGCGTGTCCTTTTTTGATCAGTTGGTTAATCTCGCTGTGAAAATTAAGCCTTCGGTCGAGGGTTATACCTAAGTATTTTACGTTATCTCTATTTGGGTCTATTTCGGCATTTTCTACCTTTAATTTCTTGAATATTTTGTTGTTTGTGAATTTTCTTGAAAAAATAATAGTTTCAGTTTTGTCTGCGTTTAAGGTTGTTCTCCAGGTGTTATAATATTTTTCTAACATATTTACGTGAATTTGGTTTTGGGTGTTAGCCACCGGTGCCCAGAATGAGTGGCTGTAGATTGCTGTGTCGTCAGCAAAGAGTGCCAAGTTTGTTTTCGGAAATTGTGGAATGTCGTTTATGTAGAAGCTGAAAAGTTTGGGTCCTAGGATTGAGCCTTGTGGGACGCCGGCATTTATGTTCTTGGTTCCTGATATGGCATTTTCTACCTTTACTGTCATGCTTCTGTTTTTGAGGTACGAATATATGGTCTTAATTAGCGCATTGGGTATTTTGAGTTTGATAAGTTTATAGATAAGCCCATCGATCCATACAGTATCAAAAGCTTTTTTGATATCCAGTAGGGTCATGACTGTACATTTGTTTTTATTAAAATTTATGGTAATGTCGTTAACAATTCTGGCCACCTGCAAAACGGTGCTGTGTTTATTTCTGAATCCAAATTGTTGGTCGATAGTGATGCGCTTTTTTCGGTCAATGGTTTCAAGTCTTGCTAGGATGACTTTTTCTACTATTTTTCCAAGAGTGTTGATTTACATCGGACCGCTGTACACCTAGCCCACTGAGCTATGCACTATATGCATTTACCAGCAGGAATATTCGCGTGTTCAATGTTTTACAATTTACATAAAACCATTTTGATTTACAAGGGATTTTTTGCTTATATTTTAACAAAATCAAGAAAAATAACGACTTAGATATTTTAATATTTTGGGTGCCACTGGTGACCAGAGAAATGCACAAAACCAAAAAAAAAATATGTTGATAGCAAGATCTATTGTATAATACAGACAAAGGTTAGGTTTTATTGACGCAAAAAGGTCAAGAAATAAGAGAAAAATTACTTTTTAATTTTTATAGTTTTTCTTCCTTAAATGTCAGGGTCGCGATTTGAAACGTCAAAATTTGCAATTTATAGACGGAGAACCTGAAACAAATACGGTATATCTAAAGCAAATTTCATAATAAATGCGTTTTACAAAGCCTTAAGTTACAGGTTCCACCATTCTTGTCCTTTGTTTTACTAAAATGTTTGCCGAAAATTCATTTTAATTTTTTTTTAGTAAATGCAATAAATAATGTCAAAGAGGCAAAAGCAATACGACGTGGAGTACATCACGTCGATCACTGAAGTTAAGCAACTACGGGCACGGTCAGTAATTGGTTGGATGACCTGCTGAGAACAAGTTACCTTTTTGTTTAAATAATCATTCTACTACGTTTTTCTTCTTTTAGGTAAATTTCAGTAACTTTTTAGTGAATTTTCGTAAAAAAAATTCACTAATGGGGAGATCTGGACTTTTGAAGTTTGAAAAATTTTTTGCAAATGCAAATGAGCGCGAACTAGGACCCCTAGAACCCATATCCGGGGCCAGTTTCAATTTGTATATGTTTATATATAAATATATATATATATATATATATATATATATATATATATATATATATATATATATATATATATATATATATATATATATATATATATATTTAGATTTTTATGTTACAAGAAAAAGAAGTTTTAATAAAATATTTTGTGCCAGACCATTTCTACGAAAATTCATATATATATATATATATATATATATATATATATATATATATATATATATATATATATATATATATATATATATATATATATATATATATATATATATATATATATATCACACTGATAACTCAAAAAATAATAAGCCGATTTCGATAAAATTTGGCATGTACCTTCCCTTTCTAAATGGCTGGGACAAGTTCAATAGTCAGGAAAATCGGATGAGGTTTTCCGGGAACATTTTGAGTTTTCATTCAAAAAAAATTTTATCTCAAAAAATAATGGGCTGATTTTGATAAAATTTGGCATGTACCTTCCTTTTATAAATAGCTTGGATTAGTTTATTAATCAGGAAAATAAGACGAGGTTTTCCGGAAAAATTTTCTGTTTTCTTTCGAAAAAATTTTTTTTTCAAAAAATAAACAAGCTATAATAACCAAATTTGATAGGTAGGTTTATGATATAAAAAGTAAACTATACACCAAAATTTAGATTTTTATGTTACAAGAAAAAGAAGTTTTAATAAAATATTTTGTTCCAGACCATTTCTACGAAAATTCACTACCATAACGCACTTGCTGCGTCCAGGCTTTTTCCATAATACAAAACTTTTAATATATACAAATACCTATTTAACAAAAACACTATTTATTAGGTGTGTGGTATTGGGGCATTTTAGCACGTTAAGGCAGGCTTTACTCTACGTAATACATAACATTAACGAAAGAAAAAAGAAAAATTCGGGACGCAGCAAGTGCGTTATTGTAGAGAATTTTTAGGAAAATCGGCTCATTTCAAATAGAGTAAACAATGCTTTGTTTTAATTAGATAGTCGGATTCCCCCGGTCCATGCCAGTTCTGAGCTGACCTTTAGTGTATTGAATTTCGACCACAAAATTATAATGCATGTTTGTAAGAAGAGAAATTCGGGACGCAACAAGTGAGTTATGGTAGCGAATTTTCATTAAATGTTTCAAATTTGAATAGTTTAATTTGCTATTAACCTAAAAGGTTCGTTGGCCGGGAAACTAGTTTTTTTTCGGGACCATTTTAAGTTTGTTTTCAAAAAAATTTTTACACTTACAAACAATCAAGTTATTTTGATGAAATATTGTACATTGTTTCTACTATATAGGTTATATTGGTAACCAAATTTGATCCCTGCTTTCTTTAAAAAAAAACACATATTTGGTATCTAAAATGTTTTTATGCAAATTCACTACCATAAAGCACTTGATGCGACCAGACTATTTTTTTTTTGTTTCATCTAGTGATATCAGAATTAAGTAACATTTTCATTTGTGTATAAAATAAAAGAACAAGGAAAATGTAAACAGAAACTAATTTTATTAAAAAAAAACACAATAATATTCTTATTTACTGAAGTGAAAATACGGCCGCTTTTATTTTATAACAATCCTCTTATACGAAATTCAGATACAATTTACTGATATTTATGTTTCAAATCTTGAGGAATCTCCAGCATTTCTGGTTGACGACAATCTAATTACCTCTTTTAAAGGGGAAAAATACCCCTTAGCAATCAAATTATGCTCAAACCAAAAGAATTCTCGTTTCCTTCCCTAATTCACTGCCTCAAATCATCTAGGACGGAAAAGCAAGACACATTGCTGTTTCGTCTTATCACGTCTTCGTGTCCCTCGACCAAGCTTTCTTGTTTACTTTAGAAATGCCTGGGCTAAACGTTAGGCAAATAACATCCATGGAGATAACTCAATTGGTACATCCTGTGACAAGTTTACTGCCAGTTTGTCTCTACTACCATGTTTGATACATGCTTCCTGGTGAACTTTATATAACAATCAGTTTATCCGTCACCAGGTGCACTGGCGTATTTGATTTAGGTATATTTTCTGGACTATATAGGATAGTGTAAATAAAACACTTTCATAGTCTCTGGCTCTATTTGGTCCTTGTTATTGTGTAGAATGATGAAATAGAGTTGGGGCATTGTTGGAACCTATTCACAGTCTGTTTACTGGAAATATTAAATGCAAGCATTTCCTCATTGATTTCCCCGGAGCAATATGCGCTGACAGAGGAATAATAACGATTAGAATTTACGGAAAGGTAAATTTAATTCAATGCAAACAAAATTAATTTATCCGCACAAAATAAAGGCGTTCACAGAATAATATGATGGTGGTATAATATTCTGTTATTTATATTTACAGCACTTTAAAGATATATTAATGTTTATATCTCTGAATTGTAACTCTTACCATTAAAAAGTAATTATATTTATAGACCATTTATCTGGCCTTACAAATGAGTAGTGTCTTTGTAACGATTATGTTTTTATCTATTATCGTTACCACGATTAAACAACTAAAGAAACCCCCAAGAAGTTTAAATAATACCAGCTGACTTTCTTTCTGTAAAACAATGCAAATTTTAGTTTCAAAATTTTTTATTGAAAAGTCGCTAAAAAGTTTCATATCGTAAAAGCCGTACTGCGTTCCTTTAATATACGTTGAAACCCAAACATAAAGGACGGAATATTTTGTTTGAGGAAAAAGAATATATTAATTGTTCTGGAACTCTCGGAATAACAGAGGCCGACGTCATGCAATAGTAACCATAAAATAACTGACGGACGAGTCCATTGTTGTTTTAAGGTGGGTTTCTTCTATCTGTCTCCTTTTGAGCAACAAGGAAGAACAAAAATAATACGCAATAAGATCAGAAGGAAGGGATTTTCATTTACCCGCGAACGAGAGTCGGTCCGGAGCAAGCAACGAGTAAACACCTTAAACAATTCGCTTTTACCTTTTTACTCCATAAAGGGGTGACAGCATCTATCTTTTACCGCAAATATCGTTCTATATAGTTATCGTGACCGGAATCAATCGACCCTGTTGAGAGCGGACCTCTGCTGGTACTCTGACGGCCCCAAAACCAATTTGGGAGTAGGAGCCGGCGCATATGGGGGCAGCACCGATGCTAGACTTTCAGCTAGCCTCGGCAAGTACGCAACCATACACCAGGCAAAAGTGTATACCATCGAGATGTGTGCAAGGAAAAAGACCTGTGCACAAACAAATCGATAAAGATATATGCAGATAGCCAAGCTGCAATAAAGGCTCTTGGTTCCTACCGGTGCAATTCAAAGACGGTATGGAGTTGTAAATCTGCCCTTAACGAATTGGGCAGCTGTAATGAGGTGTCGCTGGTCTGGATACCGGGTCACTCGGACCATGACGGCAATGTTGCGGCCGACGCGCTTGCCAAGAGTGGGGCCCAGAGTGACTTTGTTGGACCAGAACCGGTGCTGGGGATAACATCTTGCACAGCAAAACGCACCTTAAAGACCTGGACAGAAAGAATGACAATCCAATATTGGCAAAATCTTTCAGGATTAGCCCACTCTAAGGCCTTCATAAATGGCCTGTCTGAGTCAAGGGCTAAAAAGCTTCTAGAGTTGAACAGACAACAACTGAGAACTCTAGTCGGCCTGTATACAGGACACTGCCGCTTGCGGCACCACATGCACCGTATTGGGGTCGGTCAGGAGACCGAGTGCCGGCTGTGCATGGAGAATGAAGAAACAGCAGAGCATGTGCTGTGTTACTGTCCGGCAGCGGACAGGACTAGATACCTGCTCTTTGGCAATGTAAAGCTTGCTCCAGAAGACCTGGATCAACTTTCGCCCACAAAGATTATCGACCTCTGCAGGAGGCTGGATTTGTTGGGCGAAATATAGACTTTAGGCGTGAGCCACAATAGACCTTAAGGTCGCGGTGGAGGGCCAATATGGCCCACTCACATACAAACCTAACCTAACCTAGTTATCGTGGGTGCAAAAAAGTGTTTGATCTAATTTTCAGCCGAATCTAATGTTTGGTTTTCGAGAAAACGTTTTTCCTCAGTATTGACACGGTGAAATTTATCACGCCATTTCAAGTACACCTTAAAGTTTTCGTTCTCATTAATTAATTGATCTTCAACGCTGGTAAATTTTGATAGTTTCCGATAGAGATTAACAGTGAAAGTCATAGTTTGAAATCATCCTGTCGATGACGGCATACCGGGTGCTGTCGCTTAAAAGCAGGAGCTAGCCACACTTCGCCAACATTACAATGGTATGTAATACTATTTGCTCCTCACCCACTGAG
Source organism: Tillus elongatus (assembly GCA_964006375.1). Classification (NCBI taxonomy): domain Eukaryota; kingdom Metazoa; phylum Arthropoda; class Insecta; order Coleoptera; family Cleridae; genus Tillus; species Tillus elongatus. The sequence continues at coordinate 30,597,332 of OZ023265.1, forward strand.
AGGTTTTCCCTATTTTCTGACGTTTCTATGGAGAGAAACTAAGAGTTTGTGTTGGGCTCTCATGCTCAAACATCTACCTGTCTGACATCTGTAAAGAACCAACAGGTGTTTAGGATTCCCAACCCTCAGATAGAAGCCGCCTTAATGAGTCGTTTTAAAACCTTAATTTGTGCGTGAACATTTAAACTTTCATGTGACAACCAGAACCCCTTAATTAATTAACACTTCAAAGTTCAATAACCAACGTGAACTTTTTACTGTCAGTGAGATTTCCTTTTTTAAAGATAATTATATGCTGTGTTCTTTCTTCAATTCATATCAGTAATGTAGATCATAACTTCACTGATTTCATTATTAGTCAAATTTTAAGTTAAAATATTTGAAAATTTCTTAATGTATAAACAGTAAACTGCATTTAACTCTGGAAATTTGTCGAACTTCTCTTAAGCAATTTTAAATGAACAGTGAAAATCAACCTGAGCAGGCAGATGTCTATAAATCACTTAAAGCTTGTTAAAATTTTGACATCTAGGTTTTTGACAGAAAAATAATAATATCAATAGATAGCATTTATTTCTTGTATATTTGATAAGTAAACTTTGTTTTCATATACATAGCAAATAAGATTTAATTTCTTTCATGCAATCAAACAAAATTTTCCTCATTTATTGTTAAAATATCGATTCTTCTTGTCATGTGTAATATTTAATTTCCTTCTGGTGATACTGAATGACTTGGCCTATTATTTTATGAAATGTATATTTATTTTAAATCACCAGAAGTATTTATTAGATTTATTTGCCTAATAAGCTTTATCAATAAATTTAAGTTTATATATTTTTTTAACAACTGTTTCATTGAACAATAATCCCTCCCTGAAATTTCACATGTCTTTTTGGCAGCGCATATTAGAATTCTTTGTATCTAATATCTCCTTTTAACATTCGTAACACTGTTCTGACTTAGATATCTCATAAATCTAAGGCAGAACAACATAGGTCCAAATATACCTTAATACATCTTGATCAATTACCTAATCATTCTCTTACAATTACCGTTTAATTTATTTTTTTCGTACCGCGTACCGTTATGCATTGACAGATTCTTTTAGGACCGTTATATCTTCTCTGTAAACATTAGTCTTCTTATTACACTTGACAATCACAGAAAATGCCTGGGAGCAGCAAGAGCGTTATGGTATGGAAGTTTCACACAAAAATTGAATTGCAAATAATTCTAGCCTAAAGACTATTGTATTCGCAAAAATAAAGAAGGTGGCTGAACGAAATTTGCTATATGCTTTCTCTATAAAGGCCCTATTACACACCCAGATTTAGTTTTAACGGTTAATATAAAATTTATAAGTTCATAAGTTATAAATTGAAAAAAAGTTCGTTATGGTAGTGAACTTTTATTAAATGCTACAAACGTGGATAACTCAATTTTCTATAAACTTAGAAAGTTGAATTTTGGCAAGTAGCAAGTCCTTTTCAAAGGAAACATATCCACCAATTATAATTAAAATAACTATGTGATTTTCGGAGAAAAAAAAATTTTTCGAAAGAAAATTAAATTTTGCATAACGAAATTTTCTATAAAATTAGCAAGTTGGGTTTTGGACTGAAGGAAGGTCTTTCCCATGGGAACATACCAATCAAATTTAATTGTTAAATATCTTTGCAATTTCCGAAGAAAATTTTTTTTTGAAAGAAACCTCAAAATTTTTCCGGAAAACCATGTCCGATTTTCCTGGCTAACAAACTCATCCAAGCCATTCATAAAAGGAAGGCACTTGGCGAGTTTCATCGAAATCGTATAATTATTTTTTGAGTTATCGGTTGGGTACATACATATATATATATATATATATATATATATATATATATATATATATATATATATATATATATATATATATATATATATATATATATATATATATATATATATATATATATATATGCATATAAGAATTGAAACTGATCTCGGATATTGGTTCTAGGTAGTCTAGTTCGCGCTCATTTGAAAAAAATTTTGCAAAGTCTCACCATCGATACCTCTCTATTAGTGATTTTTTAAAATAAAAATTCACTAAAAATGAAAATGTGCACCTATAATGCACGTGATTCATCCGCGTTTTACTATTAGTTATATAAGGTGCTTTGTTTAAACTTCAAACATTTTGACGTGCCAAATCGTCTCTTCAACGTTTTTAAAGGAAACAACATTAAAACTTTAAGGAGAGCTTTTGTCAACTTGTGACCTTCTGTATCAAAGAAACATCATATTTGTCTGGAATAGTTGATAGATTTATGTAGCCACACAACATATTTTGGTGTTGTCCCCTCTTTAAGCATCGACTATGGCCTACTTTTTTCCCTATAAATGCCTATAACTATTTTCTTTTAAAATATAGATCTGAAGCTTGGCATGCAGTATACGTTAGATAGAAGCTGGCGTGCCAAATTTCTTTACAAATACTTTTCCCCCAAAAAAGCCGAAAAACCTGGGCTAAATATTCTGATCAACAAAGATGTTCCAGCCATTTACTAAAGTAACACTTGTCCAGTTTCATGAAAATCGGTCAGTTAGCTTCTTGTTAATGGTGGCTCTATATATATATATATATATATATATATATATATATATATATATATATATATATATATATATATATATATATGGTAGCGCATTGAAAAGGCAACAGACCGATTTGCGTCCAGAGAAATTTTTTTAATATTGAGGGGGACATGTTTTGACATAAAACTCAACTTTGTCACATCAACCCGCTAAGGGTGGTGACAACAACCCTTATATTTTAGATAGTGGACATGGGTCGAGTGTTACATTTGAAACCTATTTCTTTTCTGAATTCAGCACACTAATTTTTTGGAAGTTTTATCAACTCGTTTAAAAATTATTCACAGTTGGAGTTACAAGAACGTATTTTATTCATTGTGATAAAAAATGCACTAATTAGTCAATTTTTCGTTAAAAAAACAAAAAAGAAAACCAAACGTGCAAAAATGTTTATTCAGTTAAGTAAGTGTTCAAATTGTTGACCACCAGCTTCCATACAAAAGTATAAATTTTGTTCAAAACGAGCTCTGACATTCTGGAGCCTCTGTGGAGTTATTAGACGGCATTCTTCAACAATGCGTCGTCGTAATTCTGCCAGAGACTCCGGTTTTGTTGCAAAAATTCTACTCTCTAAATGGCCCCATAGAAATAAGTCTAAAGAAGTTAAATCCGGTGATGTGCGGATAACTTTTTTGTCAAAAAACCTAAAAACAATGTTTGGTAATGCGAAAGATAAAGAAAGATAAAGAAATGTCGGCTATCTGTGAGATAATTAATAAAGATTCGAATCTTTCGGTGCCCCGTTTTGTTATTTCAGCAGACTCTTGTTTCCAATTTTTAATTGTTTTTGGATGTTAATCAATTTATTTTTTATGACATTACGTAAATCACCTATAGGTTGTAAATTAATTATAGCGTTGGAAATGTCATAAATCTCATCTCTTTTAAGGACCACTCGGAACTCAACGAAGGCACTAACTGTACGCCAGATTCTAAATAATATGATTACAGAATAACAAGCCTGCTAGAATACACTGCAGGGACCGCTGCAAGATGATCCATGTGCTGAATATGTTCGTTAGCTTGTAACTTGGCAAGTCCTAGAGTAATCACAGCCAGTATGTCCGAGCTCTGCCTTGCTCTAGTTCTGTACAAGATATTTCGTTGTTATGTCGCCAGTAACTTGCCACTAATTGGTAACTGAATACACAGAACATAGATAATTACAGCCGACGTTATCCTGCAGGATATTGATAATGTGTTTGTATTACGTTATCTGATATTGGAAGCTCATTTTAAATTATTTATGGACGTGGGAAGCATGGCAATTTAGGGCTGTTGGTTCAAGATGAAATAATTAGAACTTTATTAAGAATTTTAGAGTTTATTGCTGGTAAGTTACTAAGGCTATAAAACAATACACCCATGCGTTGCGCTCTGCCTAAAATAACATTATTGCAGACTATTACAAACGATTACGTTTTTGAACTCAACTGACTAGACAGTCAAAAATATCTGTTATCAAACATATTCTCTTCTTTAGGGAATTTTCATTTCCATGGTCAGTTAAAATGTTTATATATATATATATATATATATATATATATATATATATATATATATATATATATATATATATATATATATATATATATATATATATATATATATATATATACAACCGATAAGTCAAAAAATACTTCATTGACTTGGACAAAATTTGGTTCTTACCCTTATTTTGCTAATGGCTGGGATGACTTCATTCATCAAATCTTAACGGACAATTTTTCTTAATAAAAAGTTAAAAAATATTTTTTTAAACGCAATAACTCTTAAATTGTCTAAGTCGAAGGGAGAGCAGCGGAGGCCTTTGCAGTCAGCAATTCTTTAGCTAATATGGTTCAGCAACATCCTATATTCCTCGCATTCCAACAAACACATAGCTCAAATCCCTTGGATCTCTTTCTCACTACAAATCCTGAATGCTATAAGATATCAGTCCCCCCCCCCTCCTTGGTCGCTCAGACCACGGCATGGTCACTGCTTCCTGCGCAATGCAACCCGATGTCACACAGTCATCACACCCAGGAATCGTTAGACACTACAACTCCGCGAACTGGGACGAAATGCTAGATCACTTTTCCTGATTTCTATGGGCGTCTGTATGCTTCTCTCATTCTGACCCCTCTGATATCTCACAAAACGTCACCGGAATTATCCAAACTGGCATGGAATTATTGATTCCACGTACATAGAAAACCTTTTCAGCCATTTAAAAGCTCTGGTTCTCTAAATCCTGTGACAAGGCCAGACTTGAAAAGGTCAAAGCTTACAAAACGCTTCTACACAATCCGAGTCAAGAAAACCGTGTAGCATTTAACGAGGCAAGAAACCGCTATGTTCGCATTCTTTCTGAGGCAAAAAACTCGTTTAAAAAACACATCAAAATAAAGTCCTCTTAAGCTCCAGCGGCAGCAAACCCTTCTGGACTCTTGCTAAATCTATTGGAAATAATTTCTGCAAGCGCACGTTCCCACCTATTGTCTCAGGGGATGAAATTGTTTCCACCGCTCTGGGAAAGGCTGAAATTTTTCCCTCGTTGTTCGCCGGCAATTCTACTCTCAACCCACCTCCAAATGTTCAATCACCAACAGTCCCCAATGTCAGGCATAAAATGATGGATATCATTTTCAAAACTAAAAAGGTACGAAAGATGCTCTCTTCTCTTAATACCAATGTTCTCCAGTCTGATATTTTGCAATAACTTCCATTGTTTAGATTTTTATCAACGATTTATTTAAATAGCATAGCAGTACAGATAACGTCATCTGCATTTGTCCAATATTGTAGATATTGCATTACAGAATCTAAAGTTATGTCGAGGATTATTTTAATATTAATTTCGAATAACTTTATTTTTCTTCAATCAAACGACTTGAAAATTGATACACAACCACGCCAGTCTATGTTCTTTTAAGTTGTAGATTTTCATTTTAATCACTTTTTTTTAGTTCAACAACACACCACTAGTGCTTACAGCCTAGATAATATCGTCCCGTGGGAGTCGACAAGGAGGTAAGAGGCAATTTGTTGATTCTGCACTTGAAGGTTTGGTGGTTCGGGGGAGAAGGAAAAACATGTGCCGGCAAGGAATTCCACAACTTGGAAGTCCTCGGGAGAAAAGAGCGGGCATAACAAGATGTTCTATGTCTGGTGACCTGGACAGTAAAAGGGTGCATTCGCTCGATATTGGAGTGGAGGGTGCTGTCGTCCGCGTAACTGTGAACTGGGTTGGATGTGCTAGATAAGAGGTCATTGATGTGGAGAAGAAACAAAGTAGCTGAACCTTGAGGAACTGCTGCATTAATTTGATACAGTTAAGAGGAATGGTCACCCACGACAACAGAAATCCTCCGGTTGAAGACGAAATTTGCTGTCCAGATACAGAGTTTTGGTGGCAGGCCATAGGCCGGAAGTTTATTAAGCAACGCTGCGTGTCAGACCTGGTCGAATGCTTTGGATATGTCTAGAGCGACAATCTTGGATTCACCGTGTAGTTCCATAGATTTGTTCCAAGAATGAGCGACAAAGGAAAGGAGGTCGGCAGTTGATCTGTGCTGACAAAATCGATACTGCCTATTGTGGATTAGACTGTGCTTTTCAAGAAATTTTAGTAATTCGGTGTTTATATACTTTTCCATCACTTTAGAGAAGACTGAAAGGAGAGAGATAGGCCTGTAGTTGCTAGGAAGCGCTTTGGATCCTTTATTGGGGACGGGTTGTACTCGAGCAGTTTTCCAGTTACTAGGGAATATGCCTTTATTATAAGATGTCTGAAACAGACGAGTCAGGACAGGAGCAAGTTCTAGTGTGCATTTTTTGAGAGCAATTGCTGTGATCTCGTCAAAACCACAGGCTTTTCTGAATTACGAAACAGAATCACGGAAGATATAAATCATATTAACCAAAACATCCTCACCAGAATATGCAGGCATGTTTCAAAAACATGTATAAAGTGCATTGAACAAAACGGTGGCCATATTGAACAATTTTCTATCTAGTGTATTTTTAAGTTTCTATTTTAGTGAATTTTCTTAAAAAAAATTCACTAATGAGGAGATCCCGACTTTTGAATTTTGAAAAAATTTCTTCAAATGAGCGCTAATTAGGCCCCCCAGAACACATTTCCGGGGTCAGTTAAAATTTTTATATGTTTATATATATATATATATATATATATATATATATATATATATATATATATATATATATATATATATATATATATATATATATATATATATATATATATATATATATATATATGTATCACACCGATAACTCAAAAAATAATGGGCCGATTTTGATCAAATTTGGTGAATACCTTCCTTTTGCAAATGGCTTGGATAAGTTCGTTAGCCAGGAAAATCAGTCAAGGTTTTCCCGGAAAATTTTGTGTTTTCTTTCAAAAAAAAATTATATCTCCGGAATTAACAAAGTAAGGGCAACCAAATTTGATACGCAGGTTTACATCCTTATAGGTAATCTACATACCAAAATTTAGCTTTGTATGTCAAAAGATAAAAAAGTTATAGGCATTTGAAGAAACATAAATTGAGGTTTTTCACAAAACATCAAAGTTGGGATTTAAACGTCAAAATTAGCAACATTTAGGAAAATAACTTGAATCTAATACGGGCTATGGAAATAAAGTGTCTCAAGAAGAATGTTTTACAAACCCTGAAGTCTTAGTTTCAACCGTCATTGTCCTTCATTTTAATAAAATGTTTCCAGAAAATTCATTTCAATTAGACGCTTTCTCTGACGCTTGGCAGTAGCCTTAGCTATAGAGTTTATCGTTTAATAGTATATAATTGTACAATTTTCGTAAAAAAATCAATAAAGTTCAATATATCTGTTATTATACAACATATGAAAAAAAATTGTATATATTAATTATAGGGTGTCTTGAGCTACATCTTAAAAAATTATTTCTACAATCACAGGCTGGCCCACAAGTCGTTGGTGATACAAATTTTCTTTTTTTTTTAATCAAACACGCCTTATGTTATTGCATTTTTGCATTTTCCATCGAAATATAATGCATGTTTGTAAGAAAAAAAATTCTGGACGTAGTAAGTGCGTTATGGTAGCGAATTTTGATCAAATGCTTAATATTTGAATAGCTCAATTTGCTATTAACCTATAAGGTTGACCAAGAAACGAATTTTTTCGGGAACACCTTAAGTTTACTTTTGGAAATTTTTGTACATTTTCAAACAATAAAGTTATTTTGATGAATCATGGCACATTGTTTTTACTATATAGATTATACTGGTAACCAAACTTGATGCCTGCTTTCTTAAAAAACACACATTATTGCTATTAAAAAATAGTTTTATGAAAATTCACTACCATAACGCACTTGCTGCGTCCAGATTTTTTATTATTTGTTGAGTTCCGTTTCTAAGTGTGTTGTTTTGTGGAGTTTAGTTTCTATTTGTTATTGCCGGGTTTCGTTATTAAACTGTTTCGCATAATATTACCTAGCATTATTACCGAATTAAGTATTGCAAATTAAACCACAATATTTTTTTATCGTGTATCATTACGGAAAATTATGTTAAAAGTAGAAGTCTATTCTTAGACTCCATGGCCTTCGGCTTTTTGAAGACTTTTTTTGTCATTTGTTTTCTGGTATTAGATTTGATAGCCTACTATCCCAAAAACGGCTTTTCTCAAAATTGTGAGTACAATTACAAGATTTCTCGAGCATGTGCCACATCATTGGAAAGCTCTTTTCACAGGCTATCACACGAGTAAAAAGTCCAATATGGCTGCCATAATAAAAACAAACGTTGATACCTGTAGCTCAAAAACAAATAACAATCCAAGGTTGAGAATAAGAGAAAAAGATTATTCTATAAAAAGTGTCCTGATAATCTGCAAGTCTTAGACATGTCAGATCAACGCCTACTTAGATATTGAAGAAAACATAAATCCACAAATGTTGTTTTTTTTTCAAAATAATTGGAAAACGAAAAGAGGCAGTGCAAAATACAAGTCATATTTGGAACGAGCATCAAATTATACAAAACACTGCTAATTTAGCCTTCTCCTATCTCTAATAATAACGGAGAAAGCAATACATTCCCATCCAGTTTGGGACACACTGTATATAATTTTCGTAAAAAGTTGGTGAATCATTTTCACGAAAATCTGATGTCATAACGCACTTGCTGTGTCTAAACTTTTTTACATTTCAAAAACACAACGCGCTGTTTTCTTTGACATTAAACTGAAGAGACCTATACTCAAAAACCACAAAAAGCTTTGGTCTGAATTTATGTAATCTTAACTCATAACAAACAACAAGCAATTAGAAGCAACTAGACAGGGTGCGAGAGACATTGGGTAGTGGGTAGAAGAAAGAGGGATGTAAGATTCTTAAGCAGCACACAAGGCTAAGCGCAGTTATCAGAACAATTGTTGTAGCGAAGTACAATTGTAATAAATTCTGGTGATGTTGTGGTTATAATATACGATATAATAATTCGAGATAAGTGTCTGACGCCAGGAGAGCATCATCTAGGTTGTAGTTTGAAGTTTCTGGGTGAGTCGTAAATGGAGAACCATCGCTGGTTGCCGCCTCATCCACCTAATAATAAATAGAACACTCAAGAGCCATCCTCGGTTATTAGAAGCAGGTGTAGACGCTCCCAGCAGAGGCGTCGGTGTGCCGTAATGGCAAATGAGGAAGTAAAACCCTTTTTCCATCTTGATTTCCTTAATGTTTCCTGACTTGCACAAATTAATATACCCTTCCGGCTTGTTATCTGTTCAGATTAAGTGTCGACATCCTTAGTGATGTTCGTTGTAGAAGAATTTGTCGCGGAATTGGGTTCTGTTGCCTTTGGGAGGCTTGTCGCGCAAGTGAACAACAGGCAGAACTGGAAGCAATGTTAATTTGACAATCGCTTGTAAAACGTGTTCTTGATTAGATTAACGATACAGGCGAAAGTGAATGTAGGGCGGCAGTAATTCATTGATTTATTTCGGAGGCAGAGGTGTAAGGAAACTATTCTTACCTGTTTCCTTATTTTAGCTATGTTAAATACAGGCTTCTGCCAATAGTAAGTGCAGCAAGTGCGATATGGTAGCGAACTTTCACTAAATGCTTCCAATTTTTATAACTGATTTTTCTTTAAACCTAGAAAGTTGAATTTTGGTATGTAGTAGGGTTTTTACGAGGGCAACATATCAGCCACCTTTAATATAATTATCTATATATATATATATATATATATATATATATATATATATATATATATATATATATATATATATATATATATATAGGCTGGCGCATTGAAAACGAAACAGACCGATTTGAGTCCAGATAATTTTTTTTTATTTAACATAAAACTCAACTGTGTCAGATCAACCCCTTAAGGGTGGTGATAACAACCCTTATATTTTAAATAGGGAACATGAGTCGACTGTTACATCATTTGAAAGCTCTTTATTTTCTGAATTCAGCACACTAAATTTTTTGCAAGTTTTAACAACTACTTTAAAAATTATTCACACTTGAAGATGCAAAAACGCATTTCACTCATTCCGATAAGAAATGTGCTGATAGTCAACGTTTTGTTGGTTTGTAAAGAAAAAAATGACTATCAGAACATTTCCTATCGGAATGAGAGAAATGCGGTTTATTATTTCAGTTTATCGGTTGGTTTGATACTTGATAGTACTACAGAAAATTAGTTTCACAGTGATGTATTCTGTAGAAGAAAGAGTTGAAATAATTACTCTTTTTTTCAAAAACGATGACTATGCCAACCGTACCGCAAATTTGTGTAATAACAGACATGTTAACAGAAAATACATTTTGGAGTTAGTTGGAAAGTTTCGACAAAGTGGTTCAGTATCCAATAAAAAACGTGATCCTGAACGTGAATTTCCGGTTAGAAATGAGACTACTGAGATTGAAGTTTTAGGACGAATTGCTGCAGACCCAACTTTGAGCACGAGAAAATTGGCCACTGTTTCAAACATCAAAAGAATAACTATTCAGAGAATATTGAAGCATCATAAATTTGACCCGTATAAAATTCATCTTGTACAATAACCGAATGAAGATGATTTTGATTGGCGGCTTTAGTTTTGTGAAGTTATGACTGCACGAATAGCTGATAACGGGAACTTTCTGTTCAATATCTGTTTTTTAGACGAGTGTACGTTTTTATTAAACTCTACAGTCAATCGTCATAATTGTCGTTGTTGGGCAGATAATAATCCAAGAAATTTTCATGAAGTCCACACTCAAACTCCACAGAAATTGAGCGTATGGACAGGCATTTTTGGAGATCGTTTATTTGGACCAATTTTTCTTGATGGCAATTGGAATGGCGAAACGTATTTGGAGTTACTAGAAGATATCGTTTACCCTCTACTAATTGACATTGTTGAAAATGATGATCGCTATCAAGAAAATCAATTAGTGTTTCAACAAGATGGAGCTCCTCCGCATTTTTCGCAATGTGTTAGGGAATTTTTGAACAGAGAGTTTCCAGAGCAATGGATTGAACGTAGAGGTGCTATTGAGTGGCCCCGTAGATCACCGGATTTAAGTCATTTGGACTCCTTTCTATGGGGCCATTTAAAGAGTAGAATTTTCGCAACAGAACAGGAGTCTCTAAAAGTATTACGACAACGTATTGTTAAAGAATGCCGTATTGTTAAAGAATGCCGTCTAATAACTCCACAATTGCTCCAGAATGTCAGAGCTCGTTTTGAACAAAATTTGTACTTTTGTGCTGGTGGTCAACAATTTGAACACTTGCTTAACTGAAAAAACATTTTTGAACGTTTGGTTTTGTTTTTAGTTTTTTTTTAACAAAAAATTGACTAATTAGTGCATTTCTTATCACAATGAATGAAATACGTTCTTGCAACTCCAACTGTGAACAATTTTTAAACGAGTTGATAAAACTTCCAAAGATTAGTGTGCTGAATTCTGAAAAGAGATAACTTTTAAATGATGTAACACTCGACCCATGTTACCTATTTAAAATGTAAGGGTTGTTATCACCACCCTTAAGGGGTTGATGTGACGAGTTGAGTTTTATGTCAAAACATGTCCCCCTCAATATTAAAATTGACGTGTTTCAGCGTTTCTTAAAAAAAAATTCTCTGCGCGCAAATCGGTGTGTTTCGTTTTCAATGCGCCACTCTATATATAAAGGGTATATTGATGGTCAATGGTAGGTTAGACGTTTATGGAGAACGGGACATAGGATTAATCTGAAAATTTTGACGCTGCCATAAATAGACACGACCTGTCTTTCTAAAATATTTTCATTTTGGCGGTGTTGCCGCTTCTACTCAAAAGTAGTAACAACTTTTTTATTTTTAATTGGACACCCTGTATATTATTTTATTTTTAGAACTAAAAATAATTTTTGATTATTTTTTTCTTAATAGCTTTTTATACCCATCTACACCGGTTTTCGGGATAATATATTTTTTTCATGTCCTTGTGGCAGTTTCTCTGTTTTGATGCTTTTAGCTTTGCTTTTCAATCAGTTACAGTGCTGTAAGTGTTCATTGTTGCATAATCTACATGTTTATGTTAACATTTATTCAATTTTTAGTACTCCTGAAGATGCTTGGGAACTCAAGCGAAATATATCGATTATTTAGTACAGAGTGACTTTCTTTAAAATATAGCCCTGAAATTTGGTCGTAACTGCCCTCAAATGTATACGTATATATAAATTTTAACGGACCTTGGTTTTAGGTTCTAGGCACCCAAATTCACGCTCATCTGAAGAATTTTTTCTCAAAAGCTTTTCATCGTGACCTCTCTATTAGCGAATTTTTCTTCATGGCAAATCCGCTACTACTAAAATGTAAAGATTGTAATTCTAAGTACGTTGGGAAGCTTAGAGAGTCATTTAAACCAGATTTAAGAAACATCTGGCACAGCTCAGATATGGTACTGTAGACAGGTCATGCGTGGACCGGTATATTTGGAATAATAACCACATAGACAAAGAAAACTTAAAGATTATTGAAAATGTAAGACAACTGGCGAAATTAGACGCATACAGAAGTATTTATATCTCAAAGTCCATCAACACCAAAGTTTGCCTAGACAAGGCTTTGCCCCCTACTGTTCGCAAAATGACTCTTTGGTAAAGAAAAGCCAAAATCCGGTGGGAATAATTACAACGGTATTTTTGAAGCAATTGGGGTAAAACAAACGTAGAAAGTTTGTTCGTGAGTCTTCCCTCTATGATGCGGTAATTTACTAGGCTCATACAATTTTGGTAGTTAAAAGATTACAATCTAGAGTCAATGGATGGGGTCGTAAAGAAAAATCACCGCCAAGAACATTCAAGGTCTATCAGTCGACAAAAAAGTGATGGCTATGAATTTTTGAGATTGCGAGGGTATTCTTGTCATACATTTTGAAGCACACAACACCACGGTCAACGAGGCATATTATGCAGCAGTCCTGCATAAATAACGACAAAATATTCTGGCCGTGCAATTTTTGTGTTTACCTTGTACCTTTTGTACTCGTAGATAAAAATGTGTACTGTTATGACCAATAATTTGCAGCAGTATCCCCTTATTACGTCTCACGGTATACAGCTAATATCTTCTAAGGAAGTTACGTTTATTGCGTAGTTTACCAATTCACTTGTTTGCTATTTTGGATTTATTTACTAAAATTCCATTGAAAGAGCGCCATCATTACGTACCCCTTGTTTCAGAACATTTAGGAATACTGTGCCAAAAATGATGATTGTATTTGATTAGGCTCAATCAGGCAAATTTATTTAAAGCTACTAATAAGAACGAGCCCTTGAATATTTGAACGTCTTGTCGTGATTAAATCGATCAAGTGTAAATATTTAATGATTCACTAATTGGAAACACAAAAGAAAGTTTGCCTTTAATTACACCGCTGTCGTCTTCAGACGGTTTAGTTGGGATAATTGTAATTAATATTACTGGTCTGTTCTAATTAAAAATCGTCTTATTTGAAGAGGAGTTTAAAAAAGGTTCAAACGTAATTCGGAATTAATAAAAAAATCTAAATTAGTTATAGCCGATAAAACTGTATAATTATAGTTTTTGCTGTGATGGATACAGAACTCGCACACGAACATGGGTTACGGAGACCAAATGCCATCCCAGAAAACTTGCTCTTCTATTTCAAATAAATAATCCCGATTTGTCGCCTATATCCATCCCAAAGGGGCGATTGGTAAAATTCAAAAGGAATTTTGCAAGCTTGGACATGTAAGGCAATACAAAACAAAAATCCAAAGCACTAAACAATAATAAGAAATTGGATGTAATGCTTTGAGTATGAGGAAAACCTACATACTTCGAGTTGACAAGCTGCCACAACATTGGATCTCAGTCATTTATCGATTATTCGAATATAAAAGGAAAATAAAATGCATTGCTGTAAATTAATCGTCGCTTTCACGAATAAAATTTTAACGCATAATACACGACAAGGGTACCTGGGTACCTGCAATAATTATTGTCCTATCATTATATAAATCATTGGTTTTCTAATTCTTATCAATAGTTATAGTTATAATGTCACATCTGGTTTTATGAGCCGTTTCCGATTACATACTTCCGATCAGTGTTTTGTTGACAACAACGGATTCCGCATCTCGGAGAATGGTTTTCGTGATCCGATATTAGTGTGGATGCTAGAGCATCCACGATACTACGGTGCGTAGATTATAAAAGTGATAAGTGATAATAAACCACATTTTGTTTGGAATTTTTGACATTTTTCCTATGTACCTGATTATTTACACAATGAGTTATGAACATCAAGTAGTTACCTTCAGGAATTAAATGCTATGGAATCTGATTCAGAGTGTGATAACGACAATGAACAAATTGAAGACTCCGAATCAGAAGACAAATATTTACCGCCTTTGTTGTCATCAACAAATAACCAAGCAGAAGAGTCAGACATATAAGATGTTTTGCTTGACACTGAGAATGAAATTGAAATTGCCGAGGAAGACAATTCTGAAGATGAGCAGCTAGAGGTTAAGGTTGATAATTGTGAAGACCTAGTTTTGCGTTCTAAAAAACGGAACTATCTGGCAATCCAGTGCCCCAATGCCTGCTCGTCCAACGCTGTCACAAAATGTTTTGCGAAAAAAATCTGGATCTTTGAAGACAACAAATTCCCTCTCAGTACGGGAAACTTTCGCACGCATTTTTACTCCAGAAATGTGCAACATTATAATTCGAAAAACGGCCAAAACCATCCACGCGGAGTGGAATAAAGAGCATTCCAACAAACCACCAAAAATTTGGAAACCTCTCACACAAGAAGAATTTGATGGTTATCTCAGGATACTGATTACTGCTGGAGTGCGATACTCTAAGAAAGAAAATTTGAGAGACTTGTGGAAAAGTGATGCTTACCCATTGTACCGTGAGAGAATGTCAGTCAACAAATTTTATTACATCCAAAAATTTGTACGTTTTGACAATATCAATACCAGAACCGATAGATTGCAAAGTGATAAAGCAGCTGCCATCTCAGAACTTTGGCTTCTATTGATGCAAAATTTGAAATTGAATTATACACCGTCTGAATGCCTAACGGTAGAAGAACAACTATTTCCGTATAGAGGCAGGATCAGGTTCACACAGTATATGCGAGCCAAACCTGCCAAATATGGTATAAAAATTTGGTGGGTGTGCGATGCAGCTAATTCTTACCCGCTTGTGGTGCAAATTTATACAGGGAAATCATCGCAAGGTCGTGAACAAAGTCAAGGTGAGCGTGTGGTAAAAGATTTATGCATTCATTATAAAAATAGTGGGAGAAATGTTGCGATGGATAATTTTTTCACCACACTTCCCTTAGCTTGGTTTCTAATGTCATGGAAACTTTCTGTTGTGGGTACGCTAAAAAAAATAAACCTTGTATACCGCCAGAGATGTTGCCAAGTAAAAGTAGGGAAGAACATTCTTCTACGTTTGGATTTTTTGAGGATAATATCACAATGGTTTCACACGTACCAAAACAGGGAAAAGCTGTAATACTCTTATCCACAATTCACGACACTGCAGATGTATCTGGTCCAAAGAAAAAACCTGAAATAATCCATTATTACAATTCAGGAAAGGTGGTGTTAATAAGATGGTGTCGCACTACTCTGTCAAACGTCGAACAAACCGTTGGCCTCTTGCAATGTTTTATAACATGCTTGATATAGCAGGATTAGCAGCATATATTATTTATACTGAAAATAACCCTCTTCAGAAGGAAAAAAAAATATCGTCGAAAATTTCTTCAACAACTTGGAAAGCAATTATCTAGACCGAGCATAGAATTGAGGGCCAAATAACCAAAGGTGTTACAACACTTTAGTACCAAATCGGGAATTAAGTACATGTTAGGAGGTCCATTAGCATACCAACTGCCACCCCCGGTTGTAGAAAAAAATCATGCCAGAGATAAAACCGGACGCCTTCAAGTAACAGGTAAATGTTACGTGTGTCGAGCTGCTACAAAAAGACAGAGAAAAACGGTAAAATCGCGTGACGTTTGTAGCCTCCCAATATGCGACGAACATTGTAGGAAAATAAATAAGTGTTACAATTGCGATCTGTAAAAGAATCATTGTAATAAAAAAATATTATAAAATAAATATACTTTTTCAAATAAAGAGCGAATTTTTTTATTACTGTGCCCCGAAGTTAAAGATTTGCAACAAAATAAATTTTATTTTAGTAGGTACCGGGGTACCCCTGATGTGAGGAATAAGTATAAAAAATTTCAATGTCCATTATATAATTTTCAAAAGTTATAAAAAATACTACATTGGCAGAAAATTGTTTTTTATAATGAATTCTGAGATGACACAACACCTTAGGCATAAACATCAACATTAACAAATGAAAAAATCACTTTTAAAACAGATTTGGTACCCAGGTACCCTGTCATGCAGACGAAGGTTGATACAAACTCAGGAGTTCATGAAAAACCATTTTGATAGAAGTTCGTCTTTTTGTGAGCAAATAATGGAACCGTTAGATAACAATGTTATACAACTAGCATATGTTTTCTTTTCGGATGAGTCGTTTCGCACTTGGTCATGCTAATCATTACCAATGTCGCTACTCATCAAAATAAAATTCACACTGGATGAGAGAAGAACGTACGCAATACCCTGAAAAATTTCGGGACGCAGCAAGTGTGTTATAGTAGTGAATTTTCATAAGAATTGTACACTATTAGTAAGATATACTATTAAAACTAATTCTTTAAATTTAAGCGGACCTTGGAGATTGGTTTTAGAGTCCCAGTTGGCAATTATTTGAAAAAATGGATGTTCTATCAAAAAAATTAAATTTGTTCTTAGATATAATTATGTAAGTACTGCAAATGTCTTTAAAAAAATTGTGTTACAAGTTTCACTAAAGTTACAAAAGTTTTTTCGAAAAAAGTTAATTATTTACAAAGGGAATGTACCTGCCAAATTATAAATATGGCAGGTACTTTTCCAAATTAATTTTTATATTTTTCAACAACACACCACGAATGCTCACAGCCTAAATACTATCGGACCGTGGGTGTCGACAAGGAGGAAAGAGGCAACTTGTTAGTTCTGGACTTGAAGGTTTGGAGGTTCGGAGGAGAAGGAAAAACATGTTCCGGCAAGGAATTCCACAATTTGGAAGTCCTCGGGACAAAAAAGCGGGCATAACAAGATGTCTGGTGACCTGGAGTGTAAAAGGGTCATTCGCTCTGTTCCCCTGGTAGATCTGTTCGGGGCAGCAGGTGAAGGAATTATGGAAGAAAGCTCCTCTGAGCAGTACCCTCGCAGATATCTATAAAAGAGAGAGAGAGAGAGAGAGAGCGAGAGAGAGGTCACCAATGGCACGTCGGTGGGCAAGGGTTCGCAGCCTTTGGGTGAGGGTAGGGTCACCGGTGAGACGTATAATAGCTCTCTTCTCAATGGAGTCCAGGAGAGCAAGTGTAGAAACGGCAGCGGCACCCCCAATGTGGGAGCAGTATTCGAGGTTTGGCCTTATTTGTTAAGTATATAAGGTATAGAGATTAGCTGGTGAAGATCGGAAGAGGACACCTAATTTCTTACCAGCCGCTTTTGAAATTAGTGAGACATGTTGGTGCCAATTGAGATTTCGATTCACAAAAATTCCAACAAGTGAAAAGGCCTCATTACTTTAAATAACTTGGTTGTTCATTGTGATGGGTCTAGGGCTGGTGTCTCTTATGAGAAAAAATGAAGGACAGAGATTTGGTGAGGGTGAATTATGCAAGATTTCTACCTCCCCAGTCTAATATTTTTTGGAGATCCACAGAGACAGAACCCTCCATGAGTCTGCGATCCTGATCTAATTAGGCTGAAGAGACAGGCTTAGAATATTGTATATTTGAGTGGAGGGTAACTGTGAACTGGGTTGGATGTGCTAGAGAGGAGCTAACTGATTATTAGCGAATTTCTATTAAAAAATAGCGTTTTATATTTCCCAAAATTCGCTAATAAACAGGTATCGCTGAAAAGACTGCAAAAATTAAAAACAAAATTCCGAAAAAAAAATAACCAAACTATTTTGATGATATTTGGTTGGTATGTTGCCTTCGTAAATACCTTTTTTTTTTTTTGTTCCCTCAGGGCTCGTCCGCGGCCTTGCCGCCCCGATAGCACCGCTCGTAAATACCTTACTCCACCAAAACTCAACTTTCTAGGTTTATAGAGAATTGAGTTGTATAAATTTGAAGCATGTAACGAAAATTCGCTACCATAACGCACTTGCTGCATCCCGATTTTTTTATCTCTATGAACTACCAAGTTGTACCCTATGCTTAAAGAATGCTTCAGACTGGTCAGTGACCGCACATTATTTAACACGTGACTACATTTTGGGATCGTTTAATTTAATAAAACGTAATATATGGTTAAAGTCACTTACGAATAATTTACATACGAATTGCTGCTTAGGGCTCCTATAATAGTTTCTGCCAAATTGCCCGCACATAATTCATTTTATAAGGCGCTGAGTGAGCAACACTTAAATTCCATATATAACCGTGAAAGTACATGAATCTACAAGATTACAATAAATTTATTATTTACGACAAATAATTTGAAACATGACTTTAATGGAAGTTAATGCAAATATATGGACCCTAATAAAACAATAAATTACGAGAGGCGGGAGCTTTATACTCTCCAAGCAGTAACTGTAACTTCTCTTTCATCTCTTGAAGTTTGTGTAGTACATGTTTATGAAGGACAGCAAACGGAAACTTGGAAGTTGTTAGATATTGCTGTTATTTTTACATGTTTATGAAGGACAGCAAACGGAAACTTGGAAGTTGTTAGATATTGCTGTTATTTTTACAATATATTAGTATTCTAGGTCATTGTTAACCTGCGTAACTGTACTTAGAGGTTTATACACGTCTGGAAATTTATTACTTAATTTACATTGTACAGTTTTTTGTAGGGAAAATTCTTCTTAACAATAATCAGCAAATTTAAGTGGCAAGTAAATTTTACTTCTGTATATGTCAAGCTAGATTTATTATTGTGAGATTCAGACTTTCTCATGTTTTTAGTGAATTTTCTTAGAAAAAATTCACTAATGAGGAGATCTCGACTTTTGAAAAAATTTCTTCAAATGAGCGCGATCTAGGACCCCTAGAACCCATATCCGGGGTCAGTTTCAATTTATATATATATATATATATATATATATATATATATATATATATATATATATATATATATATATATATATATATATATATATATATATATATGTATCACACCGATAACTCAAAAAATAATGGGCGGATTTTGATAAAATTTGGCATGTACTTTTCTTTTGTAAATAGCTTGGATAAGTTCGTTAGTCAGAAAAATCGGGCGAGGTTTTCCGGGAAAATTTTGAGTTTCCATTCGAAAAAAATTATTATCTCAAAAAGTAATTAGCCGATTTTAATAAAATTTGGCATGTACCTTTCTTTTGTAAATAGCTTTGAAAAATTTGTTAGTCAGGAAAATCGGACGAGGTTTTCTTGGAAAATTTTGAGTTTTCATTCGAAAAAAATTTGTATCTCAAAGAATAATACGCCGATTTTGATAAAATTTGGCACGTACCTTCCTTTTGTAAAAGGCTTTGACAAGTTCGTTAATCCAAAAAATCGGACGAGGTTTTCCGTAAAAATTTTGAGTTATCATTTGAAAAAAATTTTTATCTTAAAAAATAAAAAATCTATGATAACCAAATTTGGTAGGTAGTTTACGATATAAAAAGCAAACTATATACCAAAATTTAGATTGCTATGTTATAAGAAAAAAAAGAGAAAATATTTTGTGCCAGATCATTTCTATGAAAATTCACTACCATAACGCACTTGCTGCGTCCAGGCTTTTATTAATATATTAATTATAATTATTCATTGACTAAATTAGGCGGAAAATAAAACAAGTTAATCGATTGCGATGGGATTTAGACGCTGCCGAAAATACTGGTGTTTGTTCGAACTGCACCCCTTCTCTCGTTTGATTTTAGTGATTTTCTTTGAAAAAAATTCACCAATGAGGAGATCGCGACTTTTGAATTTTGAGAAAATTTCTTCAAATGAGCGCTATTTGGGACCCCTGGAACCGAAATCCAAGGTCGGTTTCAGATTTTATAAGTTTATATATATATATATATATATATATATATATATATATATATATATATATATATATCTATATATATATATATATATATATATATATATATATATATATATATATATATATATATATATATATATATATATATATATATATATATATTTAAAGGTACGCATATTTGTTTGTAAAGATAACATATCTTTGTATGATGTCTGAAACACTTTTGACCAGTTTCACAAACCTCGATTATATATTTACCGGCCGGTTGGTTAATCAAGACTTTAGACGACCAATCACAGCTTTTAAATATTTGGCTATCATGGCAAAAACCCGAATCAAAGTCTGTGATTGGTCGTCTGAAGCGTTGATTAACTAACCACCCGCTAAATATTTAATAAAGTGAAACTGAGCACATATCGGCGTATTATTTGCAGTCAAACGAACGATTTATTCTGTAAAATAAAAAAAATTCACTAATTCTTTTGTAGTTCTGCAAACAGGAAATTGAAGGCCGCTCCTGTATTTTGTACCGAACGGTTTGTTTTAAGTTGACAATTAATAAGTAATCAATCGTATCGGATTACAGAGTTATAATTTTAAATATGGTGCTTAATTGATCCCCTGGTGTGTCAGCTTCACAGTTCAGTGGGAGTACAATATAATTCTATACAGTTATATAGATATATTAGTTAGAATATTATACTGCATCAATTAACAGACGTCTTGTCTTTGAGAAGGTTATCAATTATTATCTTCACGGTATGGTCCGAGATAGACAGGGTTGTACCTCAAATTTATTAAGATGTCTGAAACTGCTTCTGGGGCTTCTGACTACAGGAGCTCCCAGCTGAAAACCTCTACAAACAATACCTATTCTACGATACTAACAGAACAAAAATATCCATAAAAAAATCAAGCAATTATATTTTCTGCAATAGACGGAGCAAGACTAGAAGATTATCTCATACCATTGGCAAACATAATACAACCAACAAATATAATATTTACATCCAAAGCTTCGAGTAATAGAATATGCGTGTATCGTACGTTACAAAAACTTGTAGACAAATTTATGAACGAGCATGATGGTAAAATCAAAGTAAATAATGAAATAATTAAAGTTCGTCGATATAACTACTGGATATATATATATATATATATATATATATATATATATATATATATATATATATATATATATATATATATATATATATATGTGTGTGTGTGTCACACCGATAACTCAAAAAATAATGCGCCGATTTTGATAAAATTTTGTGAGTATCTTTCTTTCGCAAGTGGCTTGGATAAGTTCGTTAGCCAGGAAAATCAAACTAGTTTTCCCAGAAAATTTTGCGTTTCCTTTTGGAAAATTTTAATATCTACGGAAATAACAAAGTGAGGGCAACCATATTGGGTGCGAGGGTTTACACCATAAAAATAAAACCATGCACCAAAATTTGAATCTCTACGTTAAAATTAAAAAAGTTATAAGCTTTTAAGTTTTTATTCTTAAAAGGTCATGGAGGTCGTGATTCAAAACGTCAAAATTTACATGTTCTAGATAGAGAACCTACAATAACGGCTATGCAGCATAACTGTCGCACGAAGTTAAAAAGCCTTAAGTTTCAGCTACAATCTTCATTGTTCTTTATTTTATTAAATCATTTGCAGAAAACTAATTTAAAATAGACCCTTTACGTGATGCTTTGGTAGCAGTTTCAGTTATTTATTTAATTTGAAGGAATCAGATTACCCTTATTATTTTCAGCGTTTTTTTCAATTAAGCAAAGTGGAAGTTTTTTATGAAGAAACGGTGTTGGTAAGTAGTTTCTCCTTTCTATGGACTTCTGTAAGGTGAGTTTTTACAGTTTGCATTTCTGTCTCCGTTGTAGCATGTTTACCTTGCACAGAACCTCAAATTTGCTTTAGGTCTCTTAAATGTATTGTGTAATTGATATTACAGCATTTTTCCGATGGTAAATGCATAAATGGGTTGCCCTAAGCATGTTTCTGAATTTTTTTCTCAAAAAACGAACAATACACTAATCTGTTAATTTATGTATAAATGTTATTAGTATTTAAAAAAATGGAAACAGCGGTTGTGCATCGAATAAAGTTCTCTTCGTCATTTTAAGTTTAAATGAAATTTCCTTCTCCCGTTTCACATCCGTTCAACACATTGGGCGCAGAAAATATAGGCATTTACTTAAAATTGTCATTTATAATTGAAGGAAAATAAAACTTGTTCTAGGTATACAACGAAAGATTCACATAAAATAGAATAATTTCTAGATTATAAAACCTACTGTGACGTTATAATGAAACAACGTTAAATGAGACGAAAACCATTTGAGGTTAAGGGATCGAAAAATGTTTAAACAGTAAAATGAGCTTTCGTACTCCAAAAAACAATTCTTATAAGGCGTAATACAATAGTACATAATAGTTCATGATAAGAGTACATGTCATATTCAACTGACAAATTATTTTGACAAATATCAGATATACTTTCAAAGTGACATGTAAATAAGTATTTTGTTTTCTGACATTTGTAATACAAATGTAGGCATGCTGCTCTTACAGTCATATTTATTTTTGGATCATAGAGTTGGATACAATTTTAGTGACTTTTGAAAAGATTTCTTCAAGTGAGCGCGAACTAGGCTTCATAGAACCCATATACGGATTGTTTCAGTTTTATCTGTTTTCATATATACAGGGTGACGTATTTTTAGGGTAAATTTCAATATCTCCATTATTATATATAGATATGAGAAAATTTTTTATATGTTAATTATACGATGTCTGGAGCTGCATCTTATAAAATTATTTTTACAATCAGAGGTGTCCCAAAAGTCGCTGGTGATGCAATTTTTTTCCCTAATCGAAAAGGCCTTAGATTATTGCAATTTTTGCATTTTCCATCGAAAGATAATGCATGTTTGTAAAAAAATAAATTCGGGACTCAGCAAGTGCGTTATGGGGGCGATTTTTCATGAAATGTTTTTTTCGATAGAATATACTTTGAACCTAAGGTTCGTTGGCCAGGAAACCAGTTTTTTGGGCACATTTTAAGTATATTTTTGGAAGATTTTTGTATAATGTCAAACAATAAATATTTTGACGATACGGTACCTCACAATAGCCCTAAAACTTGAATCATTCTCAAGAAGCTGCTTCTTTAGGCAATATTATTCCCCCAAACTAACGAAGTGTAGCTTGAGAATTTTGCACTTGTTGACATTAAACATTCTATGTGATCAACTAAAAGTGCACGTCGGTTCTTAGCTTGAAGGTTCGTTTTAAGTAAGTAACAGACTGCTTGACCTAGTTCTCCGTCTTATATGTAAATGGTATCCAAACGCTTTTCACTGGTCACAATTTTTCCTGAATCGATACAAGACAAGAGTAAACAGTCTGGACGCAGCTAGTGCGTTATGGAAGTGAGTTTTCATTAAAATGTTTTAAATAACAAATATGCCTCTTTAATGCACGAAGGCATGAATCTGATTACCGGTATAACCTATGTAGAAGAAACAATGCCCCATGTTTTATCAAGCTAACTTGTTGTTTGAAAATGTACATAATGTTCCGCAAAAAAAACTGTAAACGTTTTCGAGAAAACTCGTTTCATAGCCAACGAACCTTAGGTTAATAGCAAATTGAGTTATTGAAATTTGAAGCATTTAATGAAAATTCGCTACCAAAACGCACTTACTGAGTCTAGATTTTTTTTCTTACAAACGCATCATATTTCCATAAAAAATGCAAAACTGCAAAAACATAAGGAATGTTCGAAAAAAAAATTGTAGTTTTTACCAGCGACATATAGCACATCGTGTGATTGTCTAAATAATTTTGTAAGATGTAGCTCAAGACACCCTATAATTAATTAGGGGGCCTAGTTTTAACTCATTTAAAGAAATATTCAAAAAATTTAAAAGTCGCGGTTTGCTCATTAGCGAATTTTTTCTACGAAAATTAGCTAAAAATTATAGACGATTAAACTATAAACACAACTAAAACCAATGCCAAAACATCAAAGAATCTATTAGAAATGAGGCGGTGGAAAAAAAATCAAACCTTATTTTTCCTAGAGGAAATTAAAATGGTTCACGGTAGACGCCTTTTTAATTTGCAAGTTCAATACCGTAATATATTAGTTTCTTACAAAGACAACGCATTCGTTTGCATTTAATTACATTTTTTAATCACTTTGGATATTAGATTAGTTTTCCTGGTGTAACTCGAAAATAAGAAATAAGAGATTATGAAACGCCTTGCTACTATTGTGGGACAGAAATCATTTATTAATCACTTTCCTGGAATAATATTCCGTGAGAGAGCAATCGGATTTTATGCAGGCTGGAGCTCGAAATTAATATTAAACCCAAAGGGAATTTTCACAACCTTGATAAGATATGGTGTTTATTTTAGAACTTTTGCCAAATCTGTTAAATTAGTTGTCACAAGCTTCTGATTGCTTTAAAACTGCTAATGATGATTTAAAAATATACTGTAACTACGATACCAAAACTTCTGATGCACTTGGCGCGTCATGGTAGCGAATAGGAGCAGAGTCGATAGAAATTATGATATAGATTATGAAGACAAAACATATGTTTCTCTAAAAGATCAAGAACTTGGTTGTTGTGCCACAAGATGGGTGTTTATTTGTTGGTTGAATGGGTAAAAATTATATATCTTTGAAAATATATCTGCCTGGACGGCACTCCAAAGCTTGGATGCTCTAGAAAAAGCAAAGATTCATAGAAGGCCCTTTAAGGAGGGGGTACTTTAAAAATAGAAGCGTGTGCTTTCTGACAGGTCGGTCGATGAAAGGCCGCAAGCAGAATTTTCAACGAGCAACGTCAATGGTCATACTGATATAGGCGGCAGAGATCCCTCACTTTCCGTCTATTGTCCAGAGAAGTAAGATTAAATGTGATATATCAATTCCCTATAAGTTAAAAAGCTCGTTTCTGAGTAAAATCCAGGAGGGACAAGGTAGTCTTTAGGCCAGCGCCCTAGACGTGACAACAATATTCCAACTGTGGAGGTAACTGTGCTTTATACAGAGTCAAAAAGCAGCTGTTACGGAAACAAACTTTAGCCCAAAATGGAAACAAGAACTTCTTCGGTGCTGCTTTAGAAACATTGTAAAGATATATATAAGATCATCTGCTGTATCAAAACTTTATATAACGAAAAATGAAAAAACTCGGGACGTAGCGATTGCGTTATGGTTACGAATTTTTATTAGATGTTTCAAATTTGAATAACTCAGTTTTCTATAAACGTAGAAGATCGACTTTTGGTGTGTATGAAAACTTTAAACAAGAAATGAAAAAATTCAGGACGCGGCAAATGTGTTATGGTTACGAAATTTTATTAAATGTTGAATGAATATCATAACTCAATTTTCCTTGAACCTAGAAGTTTGACTTTTGGTGTGTGGTAAGGTCTTTACTGGAGTAACATAACTGCCAAATTTCATCAAAATAACTTAGTTCCTTTCATTTTCTAAGATACAAATTTTTCCCCAGAAAAAATCTTTTTCACTAGAAAAACTGATCTGATAGGGCGGGCTAACGAACTTGTACGCTATATATATATATATATATATATATATATATATATATATATATATATATATATATATATATATATATATATATATATATATATATATATATATATATTTGGCTTGGTTAGTCTAGTAGCGATGCACACGGGATGCTTTATAAAAACAAATAACCTTACGCTATTGTTCGACGTGTGGATGTACATAAGAATAAATTGTAGAGATATAGCCTTGTATTAAAAGTTATGAAACATCATTTTATTTAATCCGGAACAATAAGAAAAACTGAAGGACGCAGCAAGTGCGTTATGGTAGTGAATTTTCGTAATAATGATCTGACACCAAATATTTTATTATAACATTTTTTTCTTGTAACATAGAAATCTGAATTTTTGTGTATAGTTTACCTTTTATATCGTAAACCTACCCACCAAATTTGGTTATCATAGCTTTTCAATTTTTTGAGATAAAATTTTTTTTGAATGAAACGGGAAACCTCATCTGATTTTCCTGAATAACGAACTTGTCCAAGCCACTTACAAAAGGAAGGCATATGCCAAATTTTACCAAAATCGGGGTATCATTTTTTGAGTTATCGGTGTGATACATACATATATATATATATATATATATATATATATATATATATATATATATATATATATATATATATATATATATATATATATATATATATATATATAAACATAAAAAAATTGAAACTGATACCGGATATGGGTTCTAGGGGTTCTAGTTCGCGCTCATTTGCAAAAAATTTTTCAAAATTGAAAAGTCGGGATCTCTCCATTAGTGAATTTTTTCTACTAAAATTCACTAAAAGGGTAAAGAAGGGCAAGCAAAAACATGATCTCGAGCATAAATATTTATACAGTCATTTGGATACAAAATTCAAACAAAACAATTAATAAACAGGAAACATACTCAACAAAAAATACACCAGAAAGCTGCATACAAAAAAATTCCCATGGTTCATCCATTCAGGGTGATTATATGCATACAGAAGGGGAAGAATAACCCCCAGCACGAAAAGGGTTTCTGTCCCACACCCAAAAACATGGAGGGTTCTCCTTCACCTTGTGCATGCATACAACTATCTTCAAAGCATAAAGCACAAGAAAAATTTCTTGGCAGCAACCCCCAAAAAGTTACTGGACCTGGGCGAATATGGGGCTGTGCACGGTAGACAGAGTTTAAAGAGGTATTGTTAATATTTCCTCCCCGCCAAGCACCCATATTCATTATTGGTCCCTTAATTTTCTTAGGTGTTGTTTGCACCAAGTTTAAATAATTTACCGAAATTACATTCCACTTCGTCGCCTATAATGTCGTTTCCAGATTATATCAAATATAGCACAAAATTATATAAATTCACTTGCTGCTTTACTTCTTCTTTATTTTTATATTACATATATAAGCAAAAGCTAAGTAAGTTTAATAAAGGCTGGCCCTTAAGTAACATTGGGGCTACACAAACTGAGAACTAAAGAAGCCATTTAGATCTTGTCTAACTGTATGCACACAAAGATCAGTAAAATACGTTTATAAGACCTAATAAAGAACAACAGATTTAAGATATTATTTTAGATAAACTAATCGGCATACGTTTCGCGGCGGTTTCTGATTTCGCGAGTGTCTGAATGTAGCTTTTGTCCAAGACTCTAAATACGGTCAAACGCAAGCAAGCAGCTTGTAAATTAAGCTCGATAGACTTGAACGGTTAACAAACGTAGGTATGTCTAATCTTAAGTAGGAGATTGTATCTGTTTGAAACGTACAATATGAGAAATACAGAAATGTGATTTAAAGCGCTATTTATAAAAAAAAATGACCAACTAACCTGCGAAATCATCGATAATAAAAATAATGGATCTAGTAACTTATTTATCTGTATCGTTTTCCCTTTATAAATAGGTTTTAATACTTACAAAGAATATTGACGCCCGTGCTACTAAATTTAGCATAACGAACCTAGCGCGCAGAAAAATATAAAAATGCCGATAATGTTACTATTACTAAATAATGCATTGGTTATTTACCCCCGATTATAAAATAATAATAATGTCTATGGGTCCCGTTTTCATGGCTCAATTAAGAAACTTAAAAAATCTAGTGTTAACACTGCTCTCAGAATATGATTTACTGACATCCTGATTTTATATTTTACGCAAAATTGTATTGTTTTAAGTCGTTAACCCACAATTTGCATTTATACAATATTTATTTTCAATATTTGTATCCATGTTTTAAATGTGTTAGGTTAGTTAAAAGTCAGTTGTAAAATGTCAACAACGTTACATAACAAGTGCAAGCGACTAGGCGCAGAAATAATGCGCTTGTTATGCTTGCAGTTAAGAATCAGCGGTGTCGTCTAACGCCAACCAGCTCTCAAGCCACTTGCAGTGGCATGCTAAAATTTTGCGCTCTTGGACGCAAACCTTGTCCAGGTATTAGGAAAGAAACGGGCCAGGACTGACAATTTACAAAACTGTTAGTTGATTGTACATAGTCTCTATCTATCACATTTTGTGTTAACTAGAGCTATCGTCACGACATACCACCTGGTTCCGCACCAAGATGGCGTGGGGTGTTTAAAGCGGCAAGGTTCAGCGGGCATGCAGCATACAGGGTGTGTCAGACACTACATCAAGTTAAGCTAGCTGCGTACTAAAATATAGTTCGGTGCGGAAGATGCCCACCCCTGTTTCCGGATTTACACCCCCTCCGAACGGGGCCGCGGACAGCTCGGGACGCCAGACGTCGCCTGGCTGCTTCAATCCGGACCGGCGCAGTCGTTGCAATACGAATCTACCACAGCGCAGGACTGGTTACGATCCTCCCACAGGAACACGGGGGGCGACCACCCGAAGTGTTGTTTTTGACTGTCCCAGATAATGCAATCACTACGACAGAGACGACTTTCAACACCTTTGTGCGGCCGAATGACCCCGCCATCATAGGAGAACCTCAACCTCGAAATGCCGCCGAGCAGCGCGCCAACGGAGACAGGGAACGGCAACATTTCTACCCGGGGGTTCGCTAAATAGTATGTATTAGGCTTTCACCTACCTGAGGTATTCTCCGGTGACGATGTTCACTAAACAACCGCTGCGGCGTGGCCTCGTGAATCGGCGGCCTCGCTCTGCTTACCGGTCTTCTCTTAAACCCCCCGATTAATTTTACAATTTCACTCCTTTGCGACGGAGGTACTAGCTTGCTCGTGGTGACTCTATAACTGAGAGCTCTCCGTCGGCGTCTTTTCCAAAATCGCCGCCGCCTAATTGCCCCCCCCCCCCCTACTAATTATTCGGTTCGACATGCCAGATATACGAATATTACTCCACGGAAAATGTTGGAAAATATTCCAACCGTCGCAAATGATAATTTCAGTTTATGGTGTATCATAATGCAGTGGCTATGATGGTAAATTAGGCCGGGTAATCTCTCCCGGATTAGTCATTTCGTGACAGTACATATATATATATATATATATATATATATATATATATATATATATATATATATATATATATATATATATATATATATATATATGTATGTATATATATATATATATATATATATATATATATATATATATATATATATATATATATATATATATATATATATATATAAGCTTTTTGACCTTAGAAATGGGTTCCAGGGACCCTAAAATTGCCGAAAGTCTCACTATCCATATCTCTCTATTAGTGAATTTTCGTAATGAAAATTCACTAAAAAGTTTAACTAACAAAAATGCGAAGGTACCTTGACGTTTCTCTATGAAAACTATATAAATTAATATGACTTTGTTGGGATGGCTAGAATACTTTGATGTCAACATTTCAAACAGAAATGCAGATAAGTTATATTATTTTAAAATTCTAGTTATACATTTACAGGTAGGTGAAGTCTTTGCCGTCTAAAAGCGTTAACAGAAATATTAATATACATCATATTCTAGGTAAAAGCGTAAATACATGAAACATTTATGAGATAACTCTAGGCAAAGCACAGATATAACCTCATCGTCTAGTGAATGTAATGAAATATTTCACTAAAATGTATATTAAAAGCTTGGAGATTCCTAAAATGAGTTACCCAAGCAAAAGGAGCTACTGGAAACCTTCTCTCTTGCGACAATATCAGTGTAAAAGCGTCCTTATTTACACGGAATCGCCATTTCATATTGCATTACTCAATCTTCTGGTGTTAGTGAAGAATACATTAATAATTGCTAGTTGCGCTGAGATGCAATAAGCCCGGATTAGAGCTGGTGCAACATCTTGCATAATACCTTCTCATTGACGTCGAAGAGGATTCCGCGATCGCAAATGATTAATCACCGCGTCTACTAGAAAGGAACTTTGCATTATTCTTGAGCACGTAAGCTTTAAAGTAGCATGAAGGACGTTGCATAGTCTCCAGTCTTCTGGAAGATGGAAACTTTCACAATGAATATATTCGATTTATTTTTCCGCTTATTTATTATTACAGTATAAAATTGATGTCGCTGCGTCTTCACAACCACTTCCCCAAGTCGTTCACGATTTCGCAGTATGTCAGCCTTGCCAATTATCTACAAGATTTGCTCCTCTGTTTTCACCTACCTTTAATCATTTTTCATAGAGAGTGGATCGCAACTTCTGAATTTTAAAATTATTTCTTCAAATGATCGTATATTACATCTAACACCCACATGTGAGGTCAGTTCTGATTTTGATACACACACGCACGCCGATATGTATATATATATATATATATATATATATATATATATATATATATATATATATATATATATATATATATATATATATATATTGATATAGAAAGTTAATTTAAGCTAGGGTTGTTTTAGTCCCACTATTGGGTATTTAAATTTAAATATATAAGTTAGTTTTAATTATAGGATATATATTATTATTATTGTTTTTAGTTTTTGATTAGATCTTATCTGTAAAATACTCTCTGTGTATTAGATATTTGACTTACACCTTGGTGATGAACTTACTCTCAAATCAGGGAGCTTCTTAAGCTGGTGGGTTCAAGTCCTATCAAAATTTTTATTATTATTTCCAAAAGTATGATTAAATTTTAAATTTTGAAATGTATTCCCCCTCTGATTTTTACTCAAAATGCTTATAAATATATGTTAAAGAAAACAAAGCAAAGGTCCTTATACGCTCACAGAACTTATATATTTATTAAATCAAACACAACCGACAAATGCCTAATACTTACTATTCACAATCTATCTTGTTTTATCTCTAAATTTAGAGCTCTTTCTTACTTCTATCTTACTTTTAACAATGAAAATCCCCCAGAAAATGAACTAATCAGTATTACTTGCTTAATTTTAAGATCCCTATATGTACACGATCGTTGCTGCTTATAAACCAATATGTACCGACACCTATTGGTGTTCTTATGGTTTATATTATTCTTTATTTCGACGTGCAGTCAATGGACAAGTTATTTTACTGGTAGGCCACGGCTACTGACCTTTAAGGTCAAAAGATGATGCTGCAGGCACTTGGTGTTATAAATGGAAGTCTGAAGATGATTATTTACCAATGGCCCCCTTTTATTTTCGGTTGATATATATAATAGTTTTGTTACTTTTTTTGGAGCGATGGATGTTTCACACAACAAAAGGTAAGTTATTGCTTTACTGTACTTACTCAGACTTTATTGCCTTAGCTGACTTTCCTGTGTTGGATTATCAGGCCAGCGATCCCTGTCGATTTTCTCTCTTACTACAAAAATTCCCCTCTAATAATTTAATCCAAATTTTCCCATCTATCAAATTTTTTTTACAATTTTCAATCTTATGATTTTATTCAAACTTTTCCCTTCTTGTTTTTTATTTTTCCTCCGTAACCAGCGTAACTAATCAAAAAACTGCTTTATGCCTGTTTCAAATAAAATATCCCATCAAATTTTTAACACAATAATTATTTCCCATCATCTCCTCGGATACATACTTCTCATTGTTGTTAGTCAATGAGAGAATAATTAACCTAACTATAATTTTAGTGTCAGTTTGACGTCTGCCCTAAATAAAAACAGCTGACTTAAATATAGGTTATGAAATGACATTTCTTACAATTTAACACTCAAATTTTGACATCTTACTATTCTTAAAGCTAACAATATCCTTAATTCTAACAAACAATAACATCTTAAATTACATAACAGCTATCAAACAATAATACCTTAAACTATCTAATTAAACTTGTCATACATTTACACCTGCCTTGCCTCCTTTTAACACATATATATCTGTAAAATTTAGTTCCTCCCTGCCTTACAGTGCAAAAACATTGCATACACCAAAGGTAAGTTGTTGTTTGTGTTTAGTATAATTTGTGGTAAAATGTGTTTATGTATGTGTATATATGTATATGTGGCCCCCTTTAGTAACCATATCAATATATATATATATATATATATATATATATATATATATATATATATATATATATATATATATATATTGTGCTGGAAAATTGCAGATTATAAACTATTTGTACATCAGAGGGTACATAATACAAGTTCCATATAAATTTCACTATAAAACAAAAAAGGAAAACACTTACGGAAAGCTAGTTTGATGACGTTAAACTCCGATTATTTGCTAAAATATGTAAATGTTCAGATATAAGTATATTGGGGGGTTATCTTAGCAACATTTGTTTCAATAATTTGACCACAGGTCAGTAGTAAGTACAATACTTACAATTTACACGTGATGTATATAAGCTCTCTGTAAATTGTCTATATATCCATATCGTTCGACATTTTTCTTTAGACTAAAACATAAAAATAAAATAAAAACATTAATATACAAGCATATTCTCTATTATTGTGAGTCAGTGTTAGTTAGGTGAGCAATGACTGGTATAAAAAGCCATGGTTTAATAAAATAATCATTAATGAAAATTTTGAGATTTATAACTTTAACAATTTTGGATATTATATCAGTGAGAGGGGTTTAAATGGGTTTAAGTGAGCCAAATATCTATATGCAAATAGTTTGAACTCTTAATCATGTCAGTCAAACCAAAGAATTATGCTCTAAAATAATATTTAACAGTGGCAGAGATATAACAGTCTGAAGATAGTATGTTTTTGACTACATTTTTAAAGAAAAATTAATACCTCGGCAACACTGAATTTGACAATCTTTCAAATTTTTAGTTAAATATAGAACCTACAGAGGCTTCATCTACCACATAAAAAACTATAGTATTCCATTTAAGAAAAATATAATTTCTGGTATTACACTTTTTTTGTACAATCTGTATACTTAAAAATAATTTTTGGTTGCAGCAAACATCACACGTTATAAGTTTCATTGAGAATTTTTTTTGCAAGTACAACGGTTTAGTAACTATGGAGCGACGCGCTTATTGGACAACCCTGTACATGTATGTATCCAATGTATATATATATATATATATATATATATATATATATATATATATATATATATATATATATATATATATATATATATATATATATATATATATATATATATATATATATATATATATATATATAATAAGTGTCCAATCGATAACTCAAAAAATAATTAACTGATTTCAATGAAACTAGGCAAGTGCCTTCCTTTTATTAATGGCTTGGATTAGTTTGTTAGCCAGGAAAATTCGACAAGGTTTTCCTGGAAAATTTTGAGTTTTCTTTCGAAAAAAAAATTTTTCTGCGAAAATTACAAAGTTATTTTATTAAAGTTTAATGGATAGGTTTCCTTGCAAAGGACCTTACCACACACCGAAATTCAACTTTCTAAGTAAATAAAAAATTGACTTATTAAAATTTTAAGTTTTCTCTAGAAAAAAAAAATTCTAAAAAAATTACAAAGTCATTTTAATAAAATTTGGTGAATACGTTGCTTTAGAAAAGGCCTTACTACATACAAATATTCAACTTTCTAAGTTTATAAAAAATTGAGTTATTCAAATTTGAAACATTTAATAAAAATCCACTACCATAATGCATTTGCTGCGTCCCGAACTTTTTTTTAAATATTAACGTTATCTGGCCAGATTGAGTAATTGCAATATATTTTTAAGCCAATTTAATACAAACAATTACTCGACGTCACTTGCTGTCTAAAGAGAAGGATTTTTACTCCCCTTAGGAAGATGACACTCGTTCAAAAATATCTCCCACTCAATAACAAAATCAATCTCTCCAGGAGTTTTTTCAAACAGATAACTTCAAATACTGGAAAACCTGCCCGTGTACTTTTGTTTTGGACATCCTGTATGTAGTTATAGCCAACTTCAAGCATATCAGGTTAAAGTTAGTTAGCATACAACAAACAAGCTCAGAATTTTATCCTACAACAAAAACATTTTACTCCCAATATGTTATGTTTTTAAGCAAAAAATACAAATATACTCTTGTGTAAAAAGTGGCGGACTCTACATAAACATTTAAATAATTAAGGCAATTTACAGGGACGCTATTTTGTGAGCTGGGATTAGCTGTTATAAAAAATAACACTTATTTTTCACAGGTATATATGAGGCGGCTTATGATAGAGTGGCGTCGGAGGAAGATAGAGGAAATGCGCGGAGGACGATTTTAGACATTCCTTAGCCCTATTTTCTCTAGAGACCGATAGCTGTGTCACTGGCAGAATCCTAAACAAGTCTGTTAATCACATTTGCGGACCTGGGCTCGTAATTTTGTTGAAATGAAAACCGTTTGATGTAGATAAAAAGCGGTCATCAATTACTGTCCTAGGACGGGACTGCACTTCAATTTTCTATCTGTTCTTGACCTTTTACTTGCCACTGCAATCGTGCCCCGGCTTATAACGTCACGGGTGTTGATAATTTCAAAAGTTAGCTTCTCTTTTTGCTATCAAAATCTGTAGAGTTTATTAAATTACACTGGTCCAAGGTTCGTGGATCGTGTTTTGAATAAATTTGATCTCGAATGTCTGATTAGAATTTATATTTAATCTTGTTGGCAGGAAAATATGATGTGAGCAATTTGAACCTACATTTGTAATATTCTGAGTTGTGAGCAAAAATCTTTACGGGTTCTTTAGAACAAGCAATTCAAAACTTACAAAAAATAAATTGTGGACGCAGTAAGTGAATTAAAGTAGTACATTCAAGGAGTTTTACACTATTGGTGAGATATATTATTAGAACTAATTATTTACTTTTAAATCGACCTTAGAGATGGGTTCTGGAGATCTCTGTTAGATCTTAGTTGAATATCTTTCTATTTTCTATGGACCTAGAAAATAAAAATGTGGTATATATACGTAAGTACTGCAAGTCTCTTAAAAAATTGTACAAATGTTATTAAAGTTACCAAAGTTTTCCTAATAAAAAATTATTTATAAAGGGAATGTACCTGCCAAGTTATAAATATGGCGGGATTTTTTAAAATATAATTTAGTACCCACTCTGCGTTTACATAGATTTAACTATGGTTCAAGATTGAGGACGATGCTTAATAGGAAATTGATCTTCAAATCGGTGAGACTTAGAAATAGGAAATGCTGATACTAGTCGAAAGAACAATAAAAAGTACATGCAGTAACGTTAAAAATATAGAGTTTTCTACTTAAAAGAGAGTTATTAGGTTTTAAAGTTGTCACGATTGACCGGTCTATTTCGGACACTCTGTCTAACTTGTACTAGCTTTAGTATATTCCAAATATTTTGTGGAATTTTAGAATTTGCATTTTAAAATTTCAACTCTTCAAGTTTAAAAACTCTAGACGCAGCAAGTACGTTATGGTAGTGAATTTTCATAAGAATTGTACACTATTAGTAAGATATATTAATAAAACTAATTCTTTAAATTTAAATGAACCTTTGAGATCGGGTTTAGAGTCCCAGTAAGCGTTTATTAAAAAAAATTATGTTTTATATGGAGCTACTAAATTCAAATTTGGTCTTAGATATAATATGTAAATATTGCAAGTGTCTTTAAAAAAATTGTGTTACAAATTTCATTAAAGTTACAAAAGTTTTTCAGAAAACAAGTAACTATTTACAGAGGCAAAGTACCTGTCAAATTATAAATATGACAGCTTTTCCTTATTAATTATTTGGGTGGTTTTGTTTTAGTCAACCCATCCAGTTTTTGCAATAAGCAACAAAAAAGGTTTTTTTAAAACAAAACGAAGCTCACTATGTTATTTTTCTTTAATTTATTACCCACGTGCGTTTACATAGGCGTTACTAAGGTTCAAGATTTAAAATTCTGGCTTAATGTGAAATATATTGAGCTATCGGATTTGAAATATTTTTAAGAAAATTTTCTACCATAACATAAAAAACCTTTTTTGTTGTTAATTGTTTGCAAAAACTGGATGAGTTGACTAAAACAAAACCTTCCAAGCAATTAATAAGGAAAAATACCTGCCATGTTTATAATTCGACAGGTACATTCCCTTTGTAAATAATTATTTTTTCTGAAAAACGTTTGTAACTGTAATGAACTTTGTAACACAATTATATTTAAGACACTTACAGTACTTACATATTTTTTAATTCGACAGGTCCATTCCCTTTCTAAATAATTTATTTTTTCTGCAAAACGTTTGTAACTTTAATGAAATTTGTAACACATTTTTTTAACACACTTGCAGTACTTACATATTTTTATAATTCGACAGGTACATTCCCTTTGTAAATCATTTATTTTTTCTGCAAAATGTTTTTAACTTTAATGAAATTTGTAACACAATTTTTTTAAAGGCACTTGCAGTACTTACATATTTTTATAATTCGACAGGTACATTCCCTTTGTAAATCATCTATTTTTTCTGCAAAACGTTTTTAACTTTAATGAAATTTGTAACACAATTTTTTTTAAAGGCACTTGCAGTACTTACATATTATATCTAAGACCAAATTTTAATTTAGTAGCTCCATATAAAAAATATTTTTTTTTAAATAATCGCTAACTGGGGATCTAAAACCGATCTCCAAGGTCCATTTAAATTTAAAGATATAGTTTTAATAATATATCTTACAAATAGTGTACAATTCTTATGAAAATTCACTACCATAATGTACTTTCTGCGACTAGACTTTTATAAAACGGGTGCATTGCGTTTTTACAAAACAGCACTAACTTAAAGATAAGAAGATTATTACTATACAATATTCTACAGTTTCAACTTTAAGTTCATAATATAACCTATAAGCAAACAACAAAAACAAATACCTACTTTGGTTTACGCGAAAGTTATTCAAGTAATACTTTACTTACCATTTATACCATATAATTATTTTAGCCTCCCACATTATCTATTTAAATAATAATAAAAACTCGGGACGCAGCAAGTGCGTTATGGTAGTGAATTTTCTTAAATATGTTTTTATTGCAAATATGACTGTTTTCTTTTTATTTAAGAAAGCAGGCCACAATTTTGGTTACCAGTATAACCTTATAGTAAAAACAATGTGCCATGTTTCATAAAAATAACTTTATTGTGTGAAAATGTACAAAAATTTCCA
Organism: Tillus elongatus; assembly: GCA_964006375.1. NCBI lineage: Eukaryota > Metazoa > Arthropoda > Insecta > Coleoptera > Cleridae > Tillus > Tillus elongatus. Next base: position 30,634,774 of record OZ023265.1, read on the forward strand.
AAAGTAAACTTAAAGTGTTCCCGAAAAAACTCGTTTCTTGGTCAACCTTATAGATTAATAGCAAACTGAGCTGTTCAAATATGAAGCATTTGATCAAAATTCGCTACCATAACGCACTTGCTGCATCCAGAATTTCTTTTCTTACAAACATGCATTATACTTCGATGGTAAATGCAAAAATGCAATAACATAAGGCGTGTTTGATTAAAAAAATAAGAAAATTTGTATCACCAACGACTTATGGACCATCCTATGATTGTAGAAATATTTTTTTAAGATGTAGCTCAAGACACCCTATAAGTAATATATAAAAAAATTTCATATCTTGTATAATAACGGATATATTGAGCTTTATTGATTTTTTTAAGAAAATTCGACAAAAATTATATACCATTAAACGATAACCTCTATAGCTTAGGCTACTGCCAAGCATCAGAGAAAGGGTCTATTTTAAATGAATTCTCTGGAAATATTTTAGTAAAATGAAGGACAATGACGGTTGAAACTAAGACTTCAGGGTTTGTGAAACATTCTTCTTGATACATTTTCTTTCCACAGCCCGTACTAGATTCAAGTTATTCGCCTAAATGTTGCCAAGTTTTGACGTTTTAAATCGCAACTTTGACATTTTAAGGAAAATCCCAAAAAAATTTTATTTAAATGCCTATAACTTTTTTGTCTTTTGATCTACAGAGCTAAGTTTTGGTAGGTAGCTTACTTATAATGATATAAACCGGCGCACCAAATTTGGTTGCCCTTACTTTGTTAAGTTTGGAGATATAAATTTTTTTCGAAAGAAAACTCAAAATTTTCCGGGAAAACCTGGGCCGATTTTCCTGGATAACGAACTTATCCAAGCCATTTGTAAAAGGAAGGTACTCACCAAATTTAATATATATATATATATATATATATATATATATATATATATATATATATATATATATATATATATATATATATAAACATATAAAAATTGAAACTGACCCCGGATATGTGTTCTGGGGGGCCTAATTAGCGCTCATTTGAAGAAATTTTTTCAAAATTCAAAAGTCGAGATCTCCTCATTAGTGAATTTTTTTAAAGAAAATTCACTAAAAATGTAAAATAATATTTCTGTTTTAATAAGAATATAAATAAGACATCATGTTGATAATTATTAACGTTAACGTTAGGCCTCGAGTGTCTCGACACAGCTCGCACTGTGTTGAGTTGTCATCGCATGCAACGATGTCATATTGTACAAATTAGATTGTAATTATTTTTTGAAAAGAAGACGAGGAATTGGTCACTCAACATTTATGAATATTAAGCGACATTTACTGGATGGAATAATTTATTGTGAACTTTTATTTGTCATAATTAGGTAGTTCCGGTATGTGTTATGACCATGTGTTACATTTTATTATTCAAATGAAATTTTATTATATCTGGCAACCCGGCTCATCTATATCTAATTGTCAGGTCACTTGGTCGATTTTGAATTATCTACTTAGAAATCATATTCACAGTCTAACCACGCTTAAAAACATTCACCGTGTGAAATGCCTCATGTAATTCGAAGTGATATCTTAGACTGTTTATTACTTTAACATCTTTATTTTCGAATATCTCCCTTTCTTGTGGGCCTTTTAATTTGAATTTTGGTTAACAGGTATATCATCGCGGCTCCTATATATGTGCAAATTTTCATTCGAATCAATCCAATATTTCATAAAAATATTGTGTTTTCAAAATTTTCTTTACATTTTTTTCAAAGATAAATTAGACGCACGGTGCCCATCTACGAATTCATCCAAACCATTAACATTAACACAGTCAAGGTAATTCTCAAATTTGGTCCAAATCGGTCAAGTATTTTTTGAATTATCAGATGGATACGTATATATATATATATATATATATATATATATATATATATATATATATATATATATATATATATATACATATAAAAATCAAAACCGACCTTGGATATGGGTTCTAAGGCCCAAATTCGCGTTCATTTGAAGAAATTTTCCAAAAGTCTTACCATCGTTACCTCTTTACTATTGAATTTTATTAATGAAAATTCACTAAAATAAAAGAGATACAGGTGTGTAAATATGACAATGTTTTTTTTGAAAAACGTCAAATGTATCCAAAATGGTTGAGAAGAATGACATAACATGATAGTAAAACATACTATAAAATTTGACTAACAATCTAGGTCTGCAATAAAAAACGCCATATTCCATTTTAAATAAGCAAGTTGAGGTCTACTTCCAGTATAACCGGAAGTGCCATACTAACGTCAATATCTTCAGTGAACTGGAAATTTCAGGAAACGCACGTGTGTGAATTTTGAGAATTCAATTATGAGTCGTACTCCAGAAACGGCTAATGGAAATTCTACGTGGGACACCTGTGGTATGTATGTATATATCCGAGAGATAACTCAAAAAATACTACACTGATTTGAACTAAATGTGGCATATATGTTTATTTTGTTAAGATTTCAGACAAATTCGTTAGTTAGCCCGGTCAGACCAGTTTTCTAAAAAAAATTGTTTTTTATTTTAAAAAAAATTGTGTCTCAAAAAATAACAAAGCTATTTGGTGAAAGTTTGGTAGGTGTGTTGCCGTCGTAAAGACCTTACCATATAACGAAATTCAACTTTCGAGGCTTATAGCAAATTGAGTTATTCAAATTTGAAACATCTGTCGAAAATTCGCCAGCATAATGAACTTGATACATCCCGAATTTTTTTATAATTAGTTTTATATCGTTTTCTCCCAAAGAACTATTAGAGAAGTATCGATGGTGAGACTTTGCAAAAGTTTTTTCAGATGAGCGCGAACTAGGACCCCTAGAACCCATATCCAGGGCCAGTTTCAACCAATAACTCAAAAGATAATTAACCGATTTAGATGAAACTCGGCAATTGCCTTTCTTTTCTTAATAGCTTGGATAAGTTCGTTATCTAGAAAAATTGGACTAGGTTTTCCCGGAAAATTTTGGGTTTGCTTTCAAAACAAATTTTTTCTCCAAAAATTACAGAGCTATTTAAATGAGATTTTGTGTATATGTTGTCCTTCGTAAGACCTTACTACGTACTAAAATTCAACTTTTTAAGTTTATAGAAAATTGAGTTATTTTAGTTTTGTTTTTTTTTTTGAAAAAAAAAATTATCCTAAAATTACAAAGTTATTTTAATCAAATTTCGTGGGTATGCTTCCCTGTAAAAGGTATTATTACGTACGAAAATTCAACTTTCTAAGTTTATAGAAAGTTGAGTTATTCAAATTTGAAGCATTTATTAAAAATTCACTACCATTACGCACTTGCTGCGTCCCGAACTTTTTGAAGCCATCTGTATTAAAGAGTGCTTGTTTATTTCATGGTTTTTCATGGCATCATCGCCGTAAAATGCAAAATTAATTTCAGAGCAATAATCTTCACATGTGTATTTGGTATCGAATGGTTTCACAAAGTCAGGGCAGCAGCTATAAATGAATGTTGTTACGGTTATGCAAATTCATATATATGAATTTTTAAATACTTTTCTAGATGTCAACAAAAAACTAAAATTAATTTTACAAGTTGTATCTCTTCTAATTAGTGAATTTTTATTTAAAAAAATTCACTAATAGAGAGGATCGATGATGAGACTGCAAAAAAAATTTCAAACGAGCGCGAACTAAGTTCCCTAGAACCGATATCCGGGATCGGGCCTTTCTTTTATTAATGGCTTGGATGAGTTCGTTAGCCAGGAAAATCGGGCAAGGTTTTCCGGGAAAATGTTGAGTTTTCTTTCGAAAAAATTTTTTTTATGCCGAAAATTACGAATCTATGTTTATGAAATTTGATTGATATGTTTCCTTGTGAAAGTCCTTACTATATACCAAAATTTAATCTTATAAGTTTACAGAAAATTCAATTATTCAAATTGTGAATTTTCTTTAAAAAAAAAATTGGTCTCCAAAAATTACTAAGTTGTTTTATTAAAATTTAGTGGATCTATTGCTTTGGGACAGACCTTACTACGTACCAGAATTCAACTTTTTAAGTGCATAGAAAATTGAGTTATTTAACTTTGATGCATTTAATAAAACTTCACTACCATAACGCACTTTATGCCAAATCGTAATATTTTTATACAAAGATTCTATTCCTACCCTGTGTATCGTTATTTTTAGACAGACCTGTAATACGAATCATAGATTTGTTTGTTTTATTAAATATTTGCAAATGGAGTTACATCAAGGATCGAGTACATCCGGCTCAAAAACGCCTCCACGCCTTTTTTTTAAATTTAAAACTTCAAACTTTTATCTCAAGTAGGACCATTCCAGGTCGTTTTGAAGTGTTCAGCGCTCATAATATCTTTACGTATTTAATTACAATCTGGTGAAGTACTTGTGATTCCGCAAGAATGACTCTAAAAGACAGGAGATGTCAGAACATAAGATTCAAGTCATCATTATAACATATCACTACTTATGGCCCGTTTTACTACGCTTTCGTGTTAGGACGTCTAAAGCCGTTACACGTTTAAAGAGGGAAATTTTACTCGATGAGGCTGGTGCTTGTGCATTTTACCAACTACAATTGTATAGCTCCGATTTTAGTATTCCTTGGAACGTCAAATGTATCTCCCGCCCGTCTTTATGTTGTGCTTTTACTGCTCCTGGCATGTCTGAAAGCTCTTTACAGGCGATTATAACAGGTGATGGTTGCACTGAATGTACTCTTCTTTCATTGATGTTCAAATTCGATAAGTGAGAGACACTTCAAACGAATACGAAAACTCGTGAAACATCATATTGTAAATTAAGCTCATTTATAAGTTTTACAACTTTAAAGTTTATGAAGGTGGAGAGCTTTTGTAGCGTTTTGTTATAGCTATGGAAGATTTTCATTGTCTCGACAATAAAACTCAAAATACAAGGAATTTAAAATATGACGTAATGTTTTTTTTTATAAAACAGTTTATGAAAGAGGCAACTTTTCTGTTTTTAAGAGGTAAAGTGTAATTTTTTTTTTTAAAACAAACACAAAATTTTCCCGGAAGACCCTGTCCGATTTCCCTGGCTAACGAACTCGTCGAAGCCATTAATAGAAGAAAGGCACTTGCCGAGTTTCATCGAAATCGGTTAATTATCTTTTGAGTTATCGGATATATATATATATATATATATATATATATATATATATATATATATATATATATATATATATATATATATATATATAATTCTGATTAATATAATTCTGATTAATAGAATTCGCTTTTAATGCTTTACCTTTTTTATATTATATTTATAATATAATTTTTAAATATATATTTTATTTATATTTTATTTTAATGGGTACAATTTAAGATGATTCTACTTTTATTTGTTGTATTTAAAAATGTAAATAGAAACCTTTATATTGACAGTCTACACACAATGTTTATGTATGACCCTGTAGATTTTATCAATGTATTTGTTTGTTGAATAAATATTTATGACTGTGGAGTTTGATTATTTGCATTCATACCTGTATATGTCATATTGAAATTAACTACAGTGTACTATTGGTTGCATATCTCCCTCAATCCTCAGTCAAATGTAATAATTATGATAATTTGTTGAAATCAATTAACCTTTTTAATGTACTTGCTTCTGTGCTAGTCCTCTCTTCTCAGTGGTAGGTTCTGCTAATTAGGAGAAAAATAGCCCGCTAATATGCAATTAAGCTAACTTTATGTTTTTATCATTTACGCAAAGAATTATGTTTTCAATTTTTTTAACTAATTTTATTTCACAGAATTTTAAATTGAAACTTAAATTGGATCCTCTATAAAAAAATCTTAAATCTTATTAACAAAATAGATGGTTAAAATTACTGACAGAATTTTGATTGGTTTAAAATATGAACAATATTTAAAATGAGCTTTCGAATTTTTATACTGCGGTCTTTACGCCCTCTAAGTTTGTAACTTTGAACTATTGTAAAATTGCAAATAAGATTTCTGTTTATTTATGTAGAAATTTTACTTTTCCACAAATGCTTTTGTTGATTGATGCTTGACAGTATTGACTGTCTTTATTTGAAGTAATGGCTCCTTTGTTCTGATTTAAACACAATAAAATGGATTTCAAACCTTGATTCCTGGATAGTTGTGGTAGGTAGGTCTGGATGTGGTTATTCTATATATATATATATATATATATATATATATATATATATATATATATATATATATATATATATATATTTAACTGTTTTCTAGTGTAGTTATTACGGCAAAACTTTCATTCAACACATTCGGTTCATATACTTTAAAATATTCAAATTCTTTTTGAAGCTTGACAGTATTGACTGTCTTTATTTGAAGTAACGGCCGGCCCCTTTGTTCTGATTTAAACACAATAAAATGTATTTCAAACCTTGATTCCTGGCTAGTTGTGGTAGGTAGGTCTGGATGTGGTTATTCTATATATATATATATATATATATATATATATATATATATATATATATAGATATATATATATATATATATATATATATATATATATATATATATATATATATATATATATATATATATATATATATATATATAACTGTTTTCTAGTGTAGTTATTACGGCAAAACTTTCATTCAACACATTCGGTTCATATACTTTAAAATATTCAAATTCTTTTTGAAGCAAGATATGACGCTGCCTATCGCATCTTAATTCATTAACAACCAACCATTAACTTCCCAAATGCGTAAATCTCGTCCAATTTCATCTCAAATGTTGTTTCCTGTTTTGTCGCAAGGCATTATTTCTTGAAAATTAATTAGAACCTTTATGACAGCTGTTCATCTTTGAAAAGCCCGGTAAGTTTGAATCTTACTACTCTACATCGTTATTATTAAACTGACATGTGGCATAACCTTACTTCTATACCGTAACAAATAATACTAATTTTAAAACAAAACAATTTTACATGCTGCGATTCTAGATAAAGAGTTTCACAACAAAAAACACTTCGTCTTTGATAAACTTTAGTCCATTGCTTTCATAAAAAACACTCTTACATATACATTATACAAAGTGTTTGTTTTTTTATTACATTTATGTAATTGTTTTGGAGCACAATTCTTCGGTTTGAATGTCACGACTAATAGTTTAAGCTATTTGCATATAGATTTTTGGCTCTTTTAAACCCATTTAAACTGAGATACTATCCAAATTAGCTAGTTATGAATCTCAAAAGTTTCATTAATGATTATTTTAATAAACTATGGCTTTATACCTGTCATTGCCTACTCAAACAACACTGACTAATAATAATAGAGAATATGCTTGTATATTAATGTTTTTATTTTGTTTTTATGTTTTAGTGTTTTAGAAAAAATGTCGAATGATGTGGATATATATGTACACACAATTTACAAAGAGTCCATATACATCACGTGTAAACCGTCAGTATTGTACTTACTACTGACCAGTGGTCCAATGATTGCACCAATGTTGCTAAGATAACCCCCAAATATACGTAGGTCTGAAGATTTATATAATTTAACCAATAATCGGAGCTTAACGTCATCAAACTAGCTTTCCGTAAGGGTTTTCCTTTTTATTTTTGTTTTATAGTGAAATTTATATGGAACTTGTATTATGTACACTCTGATGTACTAATAGTTTATAATGTGCAATTTCCCAGCACAATATATATATATATATATATATATATATATATATATATATATATATATATATATATATATATATATATATATATATATATATATATATATAAATTGAAACTTACCCCGGATATGGGTTCTAAGGGTCCTAATTCGCGCTCATTTGAAAAATGTTTCGCAAAGTCTCACCATCGATACCTCTCTATTAGTGAATTTTTTTAAATAAAAATTCACTAAAAAACTCAAGGTTGTAGAAAATTTACATACAAATTTACGTAATAAGGCCTATATAGGTGATTTTCAATCGACTCTAGTATCGACGAAGTTAATAAGTGGCAGATATCGCATAAAATGTCTTTGTAGTCATGACATGACTAGTATTTCAGCTAACAGTCGGCTTCTAACGCGAGTTCAAATCTTAGTGGTGAGATAATTGTCTTTTATCTTTGGTTAGTGTTTAATCCAATTTCAATGGCATATGATTAGTTCGTGTAAACCAATTAATATTGTTGCCAATTTTGGTAAAAAATAACTAATGGAGAGATGAGAACTGGAAAAATATAATATGACTTAATAATGACTTTTTGCGTCACCTAGTATTTAAATAAATAGATCTGTATCAATCAGCTAATGAACATATTATGTGGTTCCATATAAAGTAACTTCGAAAAGCTAAACATGGCATTTTAAAATCTCCAAATAGGCTAGATGTTACTTTGATGGGGGAAGCTAATTCCCGCATGGTTATCGGTCGAATATAATTTCATTATACGCCTTTTCCTGCTGGCGTAGAGAGCGTGGATAGTCTTTCATGCAAGCACTCTGTTGATATCGGTTTAAGGCACTAATGATCTTAATTTTCATCGCATTATATTGGGTATCATTAATTTTAATGAGCGCACCATGCAGCGATCCGACCTGCAAGGTTCCGGTGGTTTTATTTTAAACCAAAGATCGTAGTGCTTTTATTTGTTGTGTATTTCAGCACTGTAATTACTAGCAAGCTTAAGAAAACGCATAGGTTTCGTGAGGAGTATAGATCTTTCATAAATTTACTAACTTTTAGTACACAAATATAAAAATATAGAAAAGTTATTTGGCCACTACAGAAAGAAACAAACTTTAACAGTCAAAATACTATATTATTTAACACAATCATGTTTCAATCAGATACACTTTTTTCAACAATCCGCTTCTAGATCTTTCAATTAGATGGGCCCAGGCACTGAAAAAAATACAGGTTATTTCATCCCAATGTTGTAAAAAATCAGAATCCTTAACATTTCTGATAAGATAAAGCAACAGTTAATAGTCAGACAGGCCCAGACCTGGATGATAAGAAGCATGTTTTAGAGACGAAAATTGCATCTTTTTCATTTTCTTTCCACGTTAGGTCGTTAGCTTGTATTCGACTGGATACCTATTACTTCTGACGCTAACGAACAAATATTTTTCTACATTTTGGTGGTTCTGTGGCCCTGACGATTTCAAACTCACTCAGGTTTTACCAATCATTTTACTGAATTCTTGAGATATGTTGGCTCAATCTCTTTTCCTTACTCGTCCGTCACCTTACATCTTAAAACCACCCGGGATGCGTTAAAATGTCCGTTGTTTGATGACATTAATGAATCAAAAGAAAACATCCTGCTTACTTATGAAGAAGTTATATGGTTTTACGAATGGACGAGACATCAGTTAAAATGTCAAATGAAATATCTCAGAGAGCCCTGTTTTCCAGAAATAACTGATTTAACCTCATCAAAAGTAGAAAAAATTGCCAAACGGCGTCAAACCGACAGTAAGTTATACTAGAGTTATAAAAATGTTAAAGGCATATCATTTAAAATGTAAAAAAAAAATCTCTGGACGCAGCAAGTGCGTTATGGTAGCGAATTTTCTTTTAAATATTTTCAATAGCAAATGTCTTTCTTTGATGAAAGCAGGAATCAAACTTGGTTGCCTATATAGTAGAAATAATGTCCCATATTTCATCAAAATAAATTTTTTGTTTGAAAATATATAAACATTTTTCAAAAGTCTAGATGCAGCAAATGTGTTATGGAAGTGAATTTCCATAAAAATGTTTTTAATATCAAATTCGAGCAGGCCTCAATCTGATTACCGGTATAGCCTATGTGATAGACACAATGTACTGTATTTTATCAAAATTACTTATGGTTTGAAAATATACAAAAATTTTCCGAAAATTAACTTAAATGTTGGTTTTCTAACCAACAAAGCTTACGTTAATAGCAAATTGAGTTATTGAAATTTGAAGGATTTACTGAAAATTCGGTAAATTTGCAGATTAGCTCCCGAACGCTTTTCAACAAATTGTTTTCAGAAACATTAGTAGGACTCCACCTAGATGCACAAACCACAAGAAAAATTTCTTGTTTACACTTCCCAAGGAAGTTATGGGACTGGAAGTGAATAGGGGTAGGCAGGGTTTAAGGGGGATATGGCTCCAAGATGTGAAAAAGACAGCTATCAAGCCCGCTTTATTCGAATTCTCTGCTCATATGTCCTTTTTACTACCTACCCCGCTCAGCACCCCTACTCACTCCTGGTCCCGCAACTTCCTTGGGGGGTGTGAACAAGACATGTTTTTTGGGGTTTATAGATCCATGGGGGAGGGTGGTGTGGGGGGCTAGTCGGGTTTCTGAAAACAGTTTTTTGGAAAACCTTCGGGAACTAAACTGCAAATTTACCGAAAATTCGCTACCAAAACGCATTTACTGCGTCCAGATTTTTTTCTTACAAACGCATCATATTTCGATAAAAATGCAAAAATGCATTAACGAATTTGTTCTACTCACTCCTGGTCCCGTAACTTCCTTGGGGAGTGTGAACAAGAAATTTTAAAACAGTTTTTTGAAAAGCGTTTGCCTTTTGCCACATTTATTATATGGTATTATATGGTAGCCCTCAAGGTTCCTTATAAACCTAAAGTTAAGCAACGTTTTGAATGGTCTATGCCTAAATGGACGGGGTTGCAACAAAGGTGGATATCATGTTACATGATTTTCAAACGAATATACGCACTATATGTGGAAAATAAATATATTTCAAGACCTTTCTCAAACACATTCTAATCCACGACAGGCAGTATGGATTCCGTCAGCGCAGACCAACTGCCGACCTCCTTTCCTTCGTCGCCCATTCTTGAAACAAGTATATGGAACTATACGGTGAATTCCAGATTGTCGCTCTAGACATATCCAACGCGTTCGACCATATCTGGCACGCAGCGCTATTTCATAAACTTCTTGCCTATGGCCTACCACTAAAACTCTGTCCCTGGACACAAAAATTCCTCGCCAACCAGAGCATTTCTGTTGTCGTGGATGGCCATTCCTCTAAACTGTATCCAATTAATGCTGGACCCCCTCAAGATTCAGCTTTAGCCCTTACTTTGTTTCTTCTTCTCTAAAGCAATGACCTCCACTCTAGCACATCCCACCCAGTTCACAGTTACACGGACGACAACACCCTCCACTAAAATATTCAATATTTTAAGCCTGTCTCTTTAGTCCAATTAGATGAGGATCGCAGACTAATGGAGGGTTCTGTTTCTGTGGATCTCCAAAAAATATTAGACTGCGGAAATAGAAATCTTGTACAATTCAACTCCGCCAAATCTCACTCTTGCTTTCTATCTCATAAGAGATACACCAGCCTTAGACCCATCACAATTAAGAACCAAGTTATTCAAAGTAATGGGTCCTTTTCGCTGGTTGGCAGTTCTGTGGATCCAAATCTCAATTGACACCAACATGTCAACGGAATTGTAGAAGCGGCTGCTAAGAAATTAGGTATCCTCTTCCGGGCTCGCAAATACTTTTCACCAGCTAATCTCTATACCTTATATACTTTAAAAATAAGGCCAAAACTCGAATATTGCTCCTACCTCTGGGGTGCCGCTACCGCTTCTACACTCGCTATCCTAGACTCCATTCAGAAGAGAGCTATACGTCTCATCGGTGACCCCACCCTCACCCAAAGGCTGACATCCCCTGCCCACCGACGTGCCGTTGGTGACCTCTCTCTATTTTATAGCCATCTGCACGGGCACTGCTCAGAGGAGCTTTCTTCCATAGTTCCTCCACCTGCTCCCCCAACACATCTACCAGGGAAACAGAGCGAATGCACCGTTTCATTGTCCAGGTCACCCGAGGACTTCCAAGTTGTGGAATTCCTTGCCGGCATATGTTTTTCCTTCTCCTCCGAACCTCCAAACCTTCAAGTCCAGAATTCACAAGTTTCATCTTTCCTCCTTTACGACATCCACGGTACGATAGTATTTAGGCTGTAAGCCCTCGTGGTGTGTTGCTGAAATATAAACAAAACCTTTTGTTGAAAATTTCTTGAATTTATGTTTCAATAACTGCCACCTTCTTTTATTTTTTATTTGCCGAAAGTGCAAAAAACAAACTACAAAAACAATTTGTTTGTCCGTCTCATGGGAAAGATAGATTTCAAAAAGTCTGTACGGAGCCAGTGCGTTTTGGGAGCGAATTTTCATAAACATCTTTTAAATACAAATTACCCAATTTCTCATTAAGCTAAGATCTTCAGCGCTAATGCATAGCATACAAATTTATGTAATGTGATAAACTCTAAATATTTAAGATATCTTCTTGAGGGAATACTAAATTTTTTGTTCTAAAAATAGTTCGGTTCGATTGGCTAACACAATCACCCAAGCGACCAAAAAAAGAAAATACCTTCCACGTCTATGAACTTACAGGTACTATTTCCTTGTGTATTACAGGTTGGATAGGTTCGTTAAGAAACTCGATTAGATCAGTTTTCCGCGGAAAAAATAAAACTATTCTACAAGATTGTTGAAATTTTTATGGAATTTTTCTGTCTCTAAACACACCATAGCACATATACCAAATCTATTATTTTCGATTCACAGAAAATCTAGATTTAAGAATTTTAATTTTTTTTTGCAACTTCAGAGAGCAGCATTTATAATAGGAGCATCTGAAATTTGTTTTATCAAGGCAAAAAATTCTCTCTGTGTTGAGTGTTGAGGGATCGATAGATATGGAAACATTTAAATTAAGTTTTGTAACCAAAAAGAAGCCGACAAGCCAAGACGGAATATACTAAATCCATAGTTAAATTGCTAATTATCTAATTGACAGAAACCAATACCTCTGCTTTATGCCGATCGTTGCGAAAGCAGAGGTATTGGTTTGTGACTTGAGCAAGGCATTTGACTGTGTCCACTTCAACATACTACTAGAGAACTTAAGTTATGGAATAAGAGATAACGCTCTGAAGATAACAAAGTCATTTCTTAATGGCAGAGTTCAGTCAGTGCTGTGGAAGGACCAACTGTCGAAGAGTTGACATGTGAAATGTAAAGTGCCACAGGGCTCGATTATGGAGTCCTTGATTTTCCTTGTGTACATCAGTGACCTGCCGTCCAATGTTCCTACGGATTTTACGCTGATGACACGACATTCCTAAACGCTGCACCAGATGCAGAACGGAAAGACCTTGGCGGTGACACATTCGGGAGGGCACAGGCTTGGTTTAACACCAACAGACTTAAGCCCAACTTTGAAAAACCTACAGATTCCCATTAATATAAGTGGAAAGAAATCAAACTTCTTGGGATGACTTTAAAGGGCTCCATTGACTGGGGGGGCTGATTCGATGAAGATGATGAAACTACAGCGATTCGGGACCTCCTCTGTTAAAACAAAAGCAAGTTATACGGGTGCCATGTGGGGAGTCTAGAGGGGCTAGCCGTCGATATCTCCCATCTCCCCAGAGAGATGCCGCTTCTTATAGTGGTTTCGGCATTTATTATCAGCTGTTCAAAGTACTTATGCGAACACAAAAATAGATTCACTATCAACAGTCGGTTTCCCTCCTACGGTACAAGAAACAACAGAGACTTTGCCATACAGTACCACAAGATAAATAGCAGTAAACCAGCCAATAACAATGTATGTGAGAAGCTGTATAACAAGCTACCAGGGTGTGTAAGGCTACTGCCGATTCGGTTGTTCATCGGATCGGTAAAAAACACACTTTAAGACATTCTTTTATTAGCACGGGCGAATACCTGTGACTCCTAGGCTCTGGAAGTATAGTTCCCCCTTGTGTGGCGTGTTGCCTGTGCTTTGATCTCTGTGTTTCTTTTTGGTAGCCACGGACGTTTTGACTGTATAAACTTTCTTGTATGTGTTTCGCCTGTCTGCGTTGCCGTGGATGCATTGGGTGTTTTTGTTTTTAAATTTTTGTGTTCCTATATTAAGTATTATTTGACACGCTGTGAAGTTTTTGATGGCATTGTAACGTGTTAGAGATTCTATAATTTATATATTTACACTTAACGTTCGTTGGTACAAAATTATCTTATCTTCTCAGTCAATGATTACATTATTTTCTGAGTCAATGAAATTTATCAGTTACTTAGGGAATGAAATTGACGACATTCCTACTCAATGAACTTTATAACGCAACTCTTAAAATCATGCCCATAGAAACACACATATCCTCTGGTATCGACAGAAATTCGGCAGTTGGTAACGGTCTCAATCTCATTTGTGTTTGCGTTCATCAACATAGATAAGCGAAGTATTTATAACGCGCTGCAATGATTCTAAAGATCTCTTTTTGAACAAACTTTAACAATGGTAAAAATGTTGAGAACCACCATCCAAATAAGAGAAAAAGCAGGGCGCTCGTATGTGGTGAGATTAAACTAATATTTTGCTATTTTAAACGCTTGCTTGCTTTGTAACCTAACTACTTTTGTAATCGCTCTGTTTAGTGCTTCTTTTATTATTTTGTGATAGCTTGTGGCGGTATTATAGTACAGTCTTATATAAAGAATTTTATTTTTATATTTATCATGCAGGTTAACTTTGTTCTTACCGTAAAGACCGTACAAGCGTGTCGCCCATGGATAACCCCAAATTTAACAATGTACTTAAACGAACCTAATTATTTTTAGCTATCTCGTCTTTTAAGGAACGTTTTTAATGGAACATCATTTTTGTTATGGAACACCACCATGAATGATGAAATCTAGAAAAACGGTTATCAAATGAACGGACGAGTCCCTTATTGTGGAGGTGTGTATAGAAGACGTTGTGACTTCGGCAGCGATTGGTGGTCTCGTTTTATCTCATTCGAAGAATGAAGGCGAGAAAGAGCTTGCACATATCCACTAAGGCTTATGACTCTGAAACTTTCGTGCAGGGGTCAGGAGCGGCAGAACGCTCTCTACCTCTGGGAGTCTGGCACTGACACTGTCTTATAAAATGAGTTTTTAATAGTCTTTCTGTTACCTTTACTGCCTTCTAAGAATACTCAGTGGTTATTTGAAGTGTTCTAGTGATTTTCGAGTTTAAATTAACATCGTAGTTAGCATAAAACCGGACTTAAGTTGTGGTACTTTAAAAATACTTTTGGGTTATCGCGAAAGTTTACGTCAATTGGCGGTGAATTTCGCTAGGGCAAATTAAACGTTTTAATTGTAAATCGCGAAGTTTCCACCAAGCGACTTCAGAATATCAACCTGGTTGTCAAAGGGTTTTGTACACGTGACACAATAAATCCACCGGCCTAGTAACCATCAATGGGAACCATCACTGTTTTCCCAGCTTCTTTCCTCTTGTTGGAGTCACTGAGACTTGTATCAGCTACCAGTATTTAATTAAATTTAGAGGTCGTCTTCATGGAGTAACCAGGTAATTCAAGGCAGAAGATTCGGTTAGTCAATAGAATTTTTCTCTAAACTAGCAAACTTGGTCGTATGCACTGATCTGGCAGCTGAGCTTTTATAATCTGAACTTTCAAAGATACTCAATCAAGTTTAAATTTTGAGCAATGTCAGGGAGTTGCTATTAGAATAGTTGTGAATTTCCTGTTTTAATCTCTGGAATCTCATCATTTTTTTTTTCGTAAATTTAAACAAGTAGTTTTTGAAATTGTAATCAGTGAATCTTGTCTGTAAAAATATCTAACCTGTACATTGTCTTTAATGTCACCTGTTTGTCAATAATTAGTATAAAGTTTTTACGGAGATATACATGTATACATACATATTTTTTTCAAAATTGAGCTTCACTTGAGAAACTGACCAGGATTTGAGTAAAAGATTAACAAAATTGGTTGACAAACGTCAGATAATTTTAATATTAATTTGTTTTCTTTTGAGCTGCAACACATAGCATCTGGTTTTTAACATAAATTAATATATAAGTGCTAAGATTTCTTTAGTAATGAACAAACCGCATTTGTCTCATCAATCTGTCACATGTATGTAAATTAATAATTTCTTGTTATTGAAATTCTTGCTGTTCATTTGATTTCTATTTGTGTACAATTAATGTTTATTTTGAGACTTACCAACCATATAATTTTATTTTATTCACCATTTCAAGTTCAATCCATATGAATAAATTTAATAATCTGTTACATTAACATGTCTGTCTGACAAAAAATTAATTCCTCTTTAAACCCTTTTAATCTTCCGTGACGACGCTTATAAGAACTCTTGATCTCGATTTCCTAGATATTTAAAATAAACTTTTAGAAAAATCATCGTAACCAGGCACTAGTTTGGAGCGCTGATAAATATAAGACTTCAGGCAGTGCAACAACACAACAAGAGCGTAAGTAGTAAACAATATTAAGGTCTTCCAACTTCATAAAGTATTTCTAATCTTGCTAGTCATAAATCTGATAGATAGAAACCTTTTAGGGTAGGATTTATAGTAAACAGTGAACTCACTACGGACCAGATTTGGGTCCATTTGAGGTCCCTTATATATTACTACTACTGTTTGACTTTTATCGAATTATCTAAGATAGAAGTTTTATTGGGAGCTCACAATTTACGGGCAACATTTTGTCATCATCTTCCTTTAATTTTAATAAATATCTAATCTTTTTTTTTTGGAAACCCATTGTAGTAAAAATTGGCTACCATAACATATTTTCGAATTAACAAAAGTTTATTATGATTAGTGTATTGATACGAAAACCACATAGACAAAGCAATTTCAAAAGTGATCGTATATGTAGCGGTAGTAAATGAAAATTATTTTTCATTTACATTGAAAATTGATACAATCTTGCAACAATCTTACAACTCCACAATTGTTACATTGTAACACCCAAGCTTCCCAGAAATAAGTTGAAGCTTTTAAATTGATTTAGCTTATAAAAAACCAGTAGGGAGCTGGAGAAAACACCGAGAAGCTGTAGAGAAATTTTTAAAGCGGATGATTCATTTCAGATACAACGTTTTACCTCATGTCATGAACTACATGGTGTAGTTGTTTTATTGCATTTAGAGTAGACAAAGTGAAGCGTTATGGAATTTGCTGCTAACAGAAGAGAAGATAGTTCATAATACATCAGGTAACAATGCAAGGTTATTATTTGCTCATGTTTTGATTGTCATGTTATAGGAGAGCTTAGCAACGCGTTAGAGCAAATTTAGTTGTAACAGGTAAAACATTATGTAGATATTAGAGCACTTATTTATGAAAGTAAATTTACGCTTACAAAGGGTTTTGGCATGTGCCTAGAGGTATCAACTTGTTAACAGGAAATGTCGTGGAACCGAGAGAAAAAAACTGTACTTTTATTAGCATGGTAGCGGCAGACGTCACGTAATAGTTTCGACACATTTTATCATGGTCATAACTATCTCTCCCCACTACTTTTTAGTGATCGATGCTAAAAGTTTCGAAAAATTTCGTCAAGTAGCGCGAATTAGGGCTCCTGGAACCCATATCCAGGGTCAGTTAAAATGCTTATATATATATATATATATATATATATATATATATATATATATATATATATATATATATATTTATAATAATAATAAAGTTTATTTTCCTCAATACAACATTTTGAACAATTTAACAAGAGTAAAGACAAAACTATAAATAAATAGTAAAATAAACATATATAACCCACGAAAGTAAAGTACTTGTGTGTGGGTCCATACAGAAGCATATCTCTTAACTCATAAAAATAGTGTGTTAACAACCTATATAACTAAAAAAACTAAACTAAAAGATATCCCAGTAATATATATTTTCTCATGTAATATCCTACTATATATGTATACGATCAGCTCAATGCTCATTTCCGCAGAAAGCCGTGAATGATATCCCTAGAATTTGAAATCCATATCTTTAGCATCTTTGTGTAAGAACGCGAAGTCGTAGCAGTCTTAATATTAACTGGAAGAAGATTGTATAATCTCGGAGCGATGTATGAATAATTACGCTGGCCCACCGTCTTATTCGGCGTGCATGTCTTAACGGCCGCGGCTGTATTCAGTCTTGTCTGATATGGATGTTCTATACCAGGAGCACTATCGAATTTTTTTGCAAAATTTAATGCAGCTAACGAATAAAGTTGCCTCATATCGTTTACTTTGGCCTCGTTGTACAATGCTGCTGACGGGTAAGTATAATTTATATTGTGTATCAATTTTAGGAACCGTCGTTGGATTATATCCAATGTTTTCAGATGGCAATCTGCAGCAGCTCCCCAGGCTACAATTCCGTAAGTCAGAAGCGGCTCAATTAGCGGAGAGTGTAGCATTCTCAAGTTTGTCACATTTAGTATTGTTTTCATGTATCTAAACCTAAACAAAACAACTCTCAACCTCTTAACAACTATACCTATATACTCACTCCATCTCATGTGTTGGTCAATCGAGATGCCCAAATATTTAATCGTCTGTGCTGCCTCAATTTGCAAATTCTGTTGGTTGTGTTTTATTTCCAATTTTTCAAAATTAGGTAAGTGTGACTTGTAAGACACGAATGACATATATTTGGTTTTTTTCATATTAACTGTCAAGCCATTAAGATCATACCATTGTTTTATGTTGACAAAATCCGCCTCAATTTTTTCCTTTAGCCGCCGCAAAGAACAATCCTTATAAAAAATGGCAGTGTCATCTGCAAAGCCTATGTCATTTCCCGCAGTGTGTACTTTAAATAAATCATTTACGTAAAGTTTGAACAGCAGTGGCCCCAGGACCGTACCCTGAGTAATTCCAAACTCAACTAGCTTAAAGTCACTACATTTGTCGCCAACCTGTGTGCACTGTTTCCTAAAATGCAGATAATCTCGAATCAAGAGCAAAGAAACACCTCGAAAACCAATTTCCTCCAACTTACTGAGAGGTTTTCCATGGTCCACTGTATCAAACGCCTTTTCAACGTCCAGAAATATGCAGATGCTTTGTTCCCGTTTATCCAGAGCTGAATATATTTGTGCAGTCAGGGCGTTTAAAGCATTCTGCGTAGACAATCCCTCTCTAAATCTAAACTGAGACTCGGCAATAAGTTTATACCTGTCAATATAATCGGCCATTCTTTTATAAATAATTTTTTCAAATATTTTAGCAATGTTTGATATCAAAGATACAGGCCTATAAATAGATATTTCATTTTTTTCTCCCCGCTTGAATAATGGTTTAATAACTGATTCTTTTAGTACATCTGGAAACACACCAGTTTCTAGGGATCTATTTATTAAATTTGTGAGAGGGCTTGCAATGACGTGTGCAACCTCCTTTAAATTTTCTACAGTAACTGAATCTATCCCAGGAGCCTCTTTCACCTTCATACCCATTATATAACCGATTACCTCTCTTTCATCTGTGGGCACCAAAAAAAGTGAATGCAGTTTCGTGTCTCTTTTATTCCTATGATCAGTTGGAGGTATCTTTTGTGCCAATATTTTTCCTACGGTCGAATAATAGTCATTAAAAGCGTCCGCCATTTCCTTAGAGTCTGTCAATGTGGTGTCACCGTATCGTATGCTCTTCACAGGATCTTCTCTGTCTTGCTTAGTAAACCTGTTCACTGTTTCCCAAAGTTTTTTCTAAGAGTTTTTACAAAGACGAATTTCCTTTTCAATATAGCTTGCCTTTTTAAATCTAACTAATTCGTTCAATTTGTTTCTGTAACTTGTGAACTGTACTTTCCTTCCCGCATCATTTGGGTTTTGCCTCATAGCTCGGTAAAGGCGGTTTTTTGTTTCTATTGATTTAATTATTCCCTGTGTTATCCAAGACTTTCTGGGCACCTGGCTGCCCTTAACTTTGACTCTAACCGTAAAGGCGGTTTTTTGTTTCTATTGATTTAATTATTCCCTGTGTTATCCAAGACTTTCTGGGCACCTGGCTGCCCTTAACTTTGACTCTAACCGTACAGCTACTTAATGTTGATTTTAGAAACTTCAAAAAATTATCTACGGTTATGTTTAAATTATCCATTCCACACAATTCCCCCCATTCCGTACCTTTCAATTTCGTACGTCCTTCGCTATAATTTATATACGATTTATATTTATATCTCTGGCTTTTTATCTGTTCTCCAAGGGGAGATCCAATAATATCGAAAAGTGGTCTGTAATAGAAGTGTATATATATATATATATATATATATATATATATATATATATATATATATATATATATATATATATATATATATATATATAAGTTATGTGTTATTTTTAATTGTTTTCTATGTATTTTTGTAATTTTAGTTTATGTGTTATTATTTGTTAATTTTAAATTCAAATATTTGTATACTTGGTTGTATAAAACCTATATTATATCCTAAAATTCGTCGAAAATAAGGTTTTAATGGATTTTCGTGCAAACAAATCATTTTATTTTCAATTTTAATTACGAATTGGGTATATAATTTGAATTTTATGTATGCTTTTAGCAAAATTTTTTATAAAAAATATTTATCTAGTTATAGCACAAATTTTTTTGCTTCCGTAGAAATCATTTTTTGTAAGCAACTTCTGTTAAATTTTGGTAATTGATGATAAATGTTTAATAAGTTATAAAAAAATGTTTACGGATTGTCTTGAAACACTTGCTTGCAAATTTTTATGATATATTTGTTGTCTCGTCGAAAAAGTTTTTGGGAAAAATTTTGTTTTGGTAGGTGGGTAAATAACTTGGCCAGGAAAATCGGACCAGTTTTTTTTAAATTTGTTTAATTAATTTTTATTAGCGAATTTTCTTGTACAAAATGTTGCTTTAATAGCGAGTTTTCTTATAAATAAACTTAAGGCATTTTCTTTGAAGAAACATCTGTTGCGAGTGGAATATTTTTTAAAGGTAAATCGTCGAAAATAATGTTTTGATGGCTTTTCGTGCAAACAAATTACTTTATTTTCAATTTTAATTACAGATTATGTATGTAGTTTCAATTTGATGTGTTCTTTTAGCAAAATTATATGTAAAAAACTATTTTGCCAGTTTTTGCAGACATTTTTTTCTACTTCGGTAGAAATCATTTTTTATAAGTTTTTTTTTTTGATAAATTTTGGTAATTAATGATAAATGTTGAATAAGCTATTATAAAAAGAGAGTTTTGGGATATTATTCAGAAAATTAATTGCGAATGTTCATGAAATTTTTTGAAAGTTTCGTCGAAAATGTTTTTGTGAAGAATTATACTTTGGTAGGTGGGTGAATAACTTGAAGAGGTTAGTTAGCCAGAAAATTCGAACCAGTTTTTTTCGAAAACGTTTTAAGTTCATTTCCGGAAAGATTTTGCACTTTTTCAAACAATAAGGTTATTTTGTTGAAATATGGTACACTGTTTCTACTATATTGGTAGCCAAATTTGATGGCTGCTTTCATTAAAGGGAGACACATTTGCTATAAAAAACTTTTTTTTTAATCGAACACACCTTATATTATTACATTTCTGCATTTTCCATATTTTTTTATATAGATATTTTGAATAAATATTTACCTTTTATTTGTTTAACTTGTTTCCTATTTATTCACGGCTACAGTTTGACTCCG
Organism: Tillus elongatus; assembly: GCA_964006375.1. Taxonomy (NCBI): domain Eukaryota; kingdom Metazoa; phylum Arthropoda; class Insecta; order Coleoptera; family Cleridae; genus Tillus; species Tillus elongatus. Next base: position 30,656,298 of record OZ023265.1, read on the forward strand.
TTCTGCAGGTCTGTAGTGAGTTGCAATTGAAAACTCTTACCTTTAATTCTGTAGAAAATATATTAAAGGCAAAGAGCGTGCACCTACAAAACGAAATAATAATCTTTATATGGTGCCGAGATTATTTACAAATTATTTTAAAACCTTAATATTTTACGTTTAAATTTTGTTCTGTAATGAACCCGTTTTACCAAATTATGTATCTTGTTAGACAACGAAAGATGCAATGTACAAAATTTTAAACCTTTATAACTTTTCCCATAGATACAAATATTTTCTTTATAATGACAAATTTATTTTTTTTGGATATAAATTTACTTACTTGGCCATTGAAAGAATTTACAAACTTTGTGTTCAATTTAGTCTACGTAGCAACTAAATATTGTTTGAATTTCTCGCGATATTTATCCTATAAATCTTAAACCATTTTATTTTCATGTTTCTAGACAACTGTTTTTAGGCAAATGGATGATATTATAGAATATTAATATTCTGCGAAGTACAAAATAACGACATCTACTGAGATTTGCAAGAGACTCCTTGTTTTACAATTCTATAATCTACTTCTGAATTTTAGCTACGTAAATGACATTTCACTCTTTATTTGTGCTTCCAACATATAATGTGTTTTAGCTTTTAGGTTATTTCAACGGGCAGTCACCATAATTAATGATAAAACTTGATTATATTGATAAATGCTTGACATGCACAAGTAGCGTCATTTTGTCCCTACTTAGTTTATGCTTCAGTTTACTATCTGGAATCATATCTTGGTTACACAACCAAGCACACAGGAAACAGTGTGTATACCCTATTGTTTGCATAACCTTTCTGTTTTGTTTCTCAAGTTATATCAATATTTCTTACATTATAACACTAACGATGATTGTAAAATCTGGTGTTGGCTCTCGTACATGCCTTTGCTGAAGTCTCCTCTCATCTCGACCAATTATATTTCTGTTTGTCTCAAACTAGCAATCTGTTTTTATTTGTGTCAATGGTTGCTCCTCAATTACAAAATAGTAAAAAACAATCACTTTTTTATGTTCATCAATTATTACCAATGTAATTATTTCGGTAAGTTAAAAACAATGTTCATATTACCCACTAAAAGTTCAAATTTTTACTGTCTGTTTTCATTGTATTTAAGCTTACATTTGAATTTCCTTAAACTAATTGGTAGTCACTTACATATAATTATTCACATGTCTTACCTAGTTCCTAATCTGTGTGTTTTGTTTCTTTAACATCGGCCTGTTTCCGCGACTATGGTCAATCCCCGACGCCAGGGAGCAGTTTCTTCTTGCTATCCTGGAAATTTTGCCGAACCCCTGGATTGGAAAGACCATGTATTTTTTTATTTTTTATTTGAACAACACACCACGAGGGCTTACAGCCTAAATACTATCGTACCGTGGGTGTCGACAAGGAGGAAAAAGGCAACTTGTTAATTCTGGACTTGAAGGTTTGGAGGTTCGGGGGAGAAGGAAAAACATATGCCGGCAAGGAATTCCACAACTTGGAAGTCCTCGGGACAAAAGAGCAAGCACAACAAGATGTTCGATGTCTGGTGACCTGGACAGTCATAGGCTGCATTCGCTTTGTTCCCCTGGTAGATCTGTTGGGGGCAGCAGCTGGAGGAACTATCGAAGAAAGCTCCTCTGAGCAGTGCCCGTGCAGATATCTATAAAAGAGAGAGAGGTCACCAACGGCACGTCGGTGGGCAAGCGATGGCAGCCTTTGGGTGAGGGTAGGGTCACCGATGAGACGTATAGATCTCTTCTGAATGGAGTCCAAGAGATCGAGTGTAGAAGCGGCAGAAGCACCCCATATGTGGGAGCACTATTCGAGGTTTGGTCTTATGTGTGAAGTATATAAAGTTTAGAGATTAGCTGGTGAAAAGTATCTGCGAGCCCGGAAGAGGAAACTTAATTTCTTAGCAGCCGCTTGTGCAATTGATGTGACATGTTGGTGTCAATTGAGATTTCGATCCACAGAGATGCCAACAAGTGAAAAGGACTCATTACTTTGAATAATTTGGTTGTTTATTGTGATGGGTCTAGTGCTGGTGTAACTCTTATGAGGAAGAAAGCAAGACTGTGATTTGGTGGGGTGGAATTGTACAAGATTTCTACTTCCCAAGTCTAATATTTTTTGGAGATTCACAGAGATAGAACCCTCCATGAGTCTGCGATCCACATATAATTGGGCTAAAGAGACAGGTTTAGAATATTGTATATTTGAGTGGAGGGTGCTGTCGTCCGCGTAACTGTGAACTGGGTTGGATGTGCTAGAGAGGAGGTCATTGATGTGGAGAAGAAACAAAGTAGGGGCTAAAGCTGAACCTTGAGGAACTCTTGCATTAATTGAATACAGTTTAGAGCAATGGCCAGCCACGACAACAGAAATTCTCCGGTTGGAGAGGAAATTTGCTGTCCACGTACAGAGTTTTGGTGGTAGGCCATAGGCCGGTAGTTTATTAATCAGTGCTGCGTGCCAGACCTGGTCGAATGCTTTGGATATGTCTAGAGCGACAATCTGGGACTTTAGATTATGTTTGTGGGAAATGTGCTGGAGCATGTTTTGCTATCAAGAGCTTGTCAGGTTTCCAATTTAAAGACTGTAAAGATGTATTATCACTCAAACTGTGAATCATTATTTGTATGGTGTTGTTTGCTGGGGTAATTATCTATTTTCAGATCGTGTTTTTGTCTTGCAAAAGAGAGAAATTCGCTTTATGTGTAGTCTTAAATATCGAGAATCTTTCAAAAGTACTTTTTTAGCAGAATTTTTTTAACTTTTCCTTGTTTGTTTATTTTTCGTGTCTCGGATCTTGTGAAAGAGAATATATTACCTTTTGCGCTTTTAAATTTTCACCATAATTTTATGACACGTCATGGCCTGGACCTGCAGTATGATATCCATAGCCTTGAATTGTGTAAACAAAGTCCTTACTATATAGGCGCTGTACTTTATAATAATAAATAAATAAATTAGATACTAATTTTATGAATATTGAAAGCCTTAAGAAATTTAAATCAGCTATTTGGAATTTTCTTGTATCAAATCCCTTTTATTATGTTGAAACTATTTAAAGTTTAGTTTAGTTAGTACCTTTTCTTGTTTGACATATTCTACATCATTTGTATGATCTATTGGATTAATAAAGGTATTATTATTATTATTATTATTATTATTATTATTATTATTATTATTATTATTATTATTATTATTATTATTATTATTATTATTATTATTATTATTATTATTATTATTATTATTATTATTATTATTATTATTATTATTATTATTATTATTATTATTATTATTATTATTATTATTATTATTATTATTATTACTATTATTATTATCATATAATTTTAATAAAAAAGTATAAAGGGTGATTCATAAGTGGTGACCAAAAATAAAACCCCATGTTCTTCGAACAATTTTACAGAGGGTATGTTCTATTAAAATTTTTCCTATAATGCTTCGTTAAAAAGATACAGGGTGTTAAAGTTGAATTTCAAAAAATAAAATTTCCCAATTTTTTTAAAAGTAGTACATATATTTTGCTGAAACTTCGCATGTGTAGGCTGTTATGGAAGACGCGTATTCAACCATAACAATTTAATCGGCTAATCCAGCAGTGTCGCGCGTACCAACATGTCATTGGTTATCCCTCAACAAAAAAACGGGTATGCCAATGATGTTTTATTTTTATTTTTTATTTTTTGAATCTTGCTTTCATTCGTGAACAAAATGACTCTCTTGATAATTTTCTGTACGACCCTTATTTGTCAGGAAAGCAATGAATCAGGTAAGTGTTTTAGAGCACAGTTCATGACTTTTAACCAGTCGTTGTTTGGTAGAAAATCGCAATGATACACTTTTATGCCTACATTGGCCTCAATACACGAACGACATCTTTTTGATATGGAAAATTTAATGTCTTGATAATTTTTTGTACGACGATTATCTTTTTTGTATTTTAGTAAGTAGTAGTCTGGTTTGCGAAAGTTATCAATAAGTGTCACTTGACGTTTAGGTTAGCAAGTTATTATTTTGAATAGATGTAATGGTAAACTTTATAAAATTGCAAAATTTTCTACTCTTTTACTTCTTATAATGGAGTGCAGCTCAGAAGAGTATGCAGGTATAATTTTTGTCTACGGATATGCTGATGGAAATGCTCTAGCTGCTTGTCGTGAATATCAACGTAGGTTTCAACCTACACCAAGGGTTTTTTCTCGATCGTTTTCAAGACTTCGGCAGTGCGGTATTGGACAACGTCCTGACGCTAGAACTAATGGTAGAAGGCAACATCAACTTGAAGACGAAGAGAGAGTGGTGGATGCAGTGATGGATCAACCTTATACAAGTACTTGCAGGATTGACACGCAGTTACAATATTCTCAAAGCTTTGTTTGGAGAACTTTACATCGAGAAGCCTTACATCCATATCATCGACAGAATGTTCATTGCCTTCTACCTGGAGATAATGTGCATTGACGAGTCTTTTGTGAATAGGTGTTGGAAATGAACAATCAGAATATCTTATTCCGTAATCTAATATCCTGGTCTGACGAATCAACATTTACAAGAAATGGTCTTTATAATTCTCATGATGAGCATGTCTGGTCATTGGAAAATCCACATGCAACAAGGACTTGCACATTTCAACATAAATTTTCCATTAATTTATGGTGTGGTATTTTTAACGGCTCAGTGTTCATGGAAGTCATGCCACAACGTTTAAATGGATCTTCGTACTGACAGCTCCTAGCAAACCGTGTAGAAAACATTCTAGATGACATTCCACTAGCAACAAGAGGTATAATGTGGTACCAGCATGACGGTGCACCAGCGCACCATAGTCAGAACGTTGTTACATGGCTACATGAACATTATAAAGAAAGATGGATTGGCAGAACTGGACCAATACATTGGCCTGGAAGATCACCAGACTTAAACCCACTTGACGTCTATCTTTGGGGTGATACACCAGAGCAGCTACAACAACTGATAAATAATGCTTTTCGTCATATTCAAGCAACATTAAATTTTCCATATTAAAAAGATGTCGTGAGAGTATTCAGGCCAATGGAGGCATTTTTGAACATTTATTGTAATAAATAAATTACTATAAGCCTGATAAAAGTTTTGCGATTTTCTACCAAACAACGACTGGTTAAAAATCATAAACTGTGCCCTAATCTAGTCTAGTCATTTTGTTCACGAATGAAAGTAAGATTCAGAAAAAAAAAATCATTGGCGTACCCGTTTTTTTTTTCTTGAGGGATAACCAATGACATGTGGGTAGGAGCGCGACTGCTGGATTAGCCGATTCAATTGTTATAATAGAATATGCACCTTCCATAACAGCCTACACATGCGAAGTTTCAGCAAAATATATGTACTACTTATTAAAAAATTGGTAAATTTTATTTTTTGAAATTCAACTTCAACACCCTGTATCTTTTTAATGAAGCATTATAGGAAACATTTTATAGGACATACCCTCTCTAAAATTGTTCAAAGAACATGGGGTTTCATTTCTGGTCACCATTTATGAATCACCCTGTATATCATTTCTCTAAAAACTGGCTACCATAACGCACGTGCTGCGTCCAGACTTTAATTTGAATAACCAACTTAAAAGTCTCATAGAGCGACAATTTTATTACTTAAATCGCTTGTCGAAGACAAATCGAAAACTGAACGATGATTTTAAATAGCGTGTAAAGACAGAATCCAGAAAGAGCTTCTGAACAGTTCCTATACACAAATAATGCACGAAGTCTCGTAACTGGTGACTTTAAATACATCTTTTGTAAATAATGTAATAATAGCCTTGGGATCCTCTTAAAGCTTCTGATCATAAACAGCCGGAAAACGTTACGTACATGCTTCAAAAATTTGGTTTTTATTCTTTTACCTATGGTTCGTAATGAAAGATAAGATATCAGAAGCGCCCAGGCAGGTGTATATATCTTTAGATAATTAATTTTGCAGCATCTAGGGGTGTTTTTTGTTAATGACCATACTAAAAAATGTTTGTGTTAAGAAGAAAGGCTTTGCGATTGTTTTGTTTTTAGTTATTTCTTTTAGGATCAGCTCAATATATTTGCTTATCGCTAGATGTCATTTTTATGGGAACACTTGTATAGAAGTTTGTAAAATTAAAAATCTTATAATGATAGACCTAGCTTATCACTTGTAATTTTTATTATATTATATTATAGAATGGATCCTGCCTAGTAAGCTAGATATCACAATGGTTTTGTCCAATTTTATAAAAGTAGTTTTATGTATTTTTTTAAGTCCTATCATTTTAGCGATTTGTCGTTAACAAAATAAAATCGTTTATAAGGAGACTGCAACTTGTGAAACCTTGAGTGAATTTTGGAACCTGTGATGAGCATTGATATGTACAATTTGGAGAACCCAATTCATCACAATACAGTTTTTAGATTTGACGACCGTTTCGCTAACAAAAACACCAGAGGAATTAATAAACTAAATTAAGTTTATCATCCCTCTGATGACGCTAACTTTGTTCGTGCAACGATCGTCAGGTCTAAAAACCGTATTTTGATTAATTGGGTTCTCCAAATTGTACTCATTTTGAAACCTTCAAATAAGCGCAAACTATGCTTCCTCAAACCCACAACCAGTATTAAGTAGTTTGTACTATATATATATATATATATATATATATATATATATATATATATATATATATATATATATATATATATATATATATATATATATATATATATATATACTCTTTGTGATTTTTTATTGGTTTACGTGAACTGCAGTTTCGAACCGTCCCGGTTCTTCATCAGCACGCTACGGACTGTTATCGCACCTGTGTGGTCTACGCGATTGTACGTTGCGCCTGCGCGTTGAGCTTCTACTTGTTAGTTTACTGTTCTCTGATTTGTTGTGCCTTCGGACTGCGTCGTGTGTATCGGTCTTCTGCCTTGATCACTGTGGTTTCATAATTTGTCTATTTGTATCGCCTTTATTAACTTTTGTTTAAATGTTTGTACTTGGATTTGTTTCGGCATTAACTGTTTTTTATTGTTTGTTTGTTGAATGTAGTATTGTTCCCAGATTTCCATTTTTTTGTGGTCTTTAATAGGTTTCGTTAGTTGTAATTGGGTGATATCTGGTTTTTGGTGTTTTGTGTTGTGAATGTGTGTAGCTACGTTTGATTTGTAGCTAGGTATGTGGATTTTATCTAATGCTGTTATATGTCCTTTGAATCTTGTTACTATTGATTTTTTTTTTGTAATTCCTGTATATTTTTTATTGCATGTGTTATATTCCATTTGATATATTCCGTTTAATTCCTGTGGGTTGCGTTCCTGTTTTTTCTTTATTTTTTTAATTATTTTGTTATGGTTTTGTGGCTCATTTTTAAGTCATATTGTTTCAGTGTTTGTGTTATTTTTTTGATGTGGTGGTTATAAGTGAATGTTGTGTATTTTGTGTTTGTTTCTGGTGTTTTGTTTTCGGTTTTGTTGTTTTTGATTTGTTTAACTAGCTTTTCTATTGTTTTCTTGTTGTATCCATTTCTTTGCGCTATTTGTATTATGATGTTGTATCACTTTTCTCGTTCGTCATAATGGAGTGGTATATTTAGCATCCTTTTTATTAAGTATGCGGCCATTTTGTGTGTGTGTGTGGGTGTATTGAGTGTTTAGGTATAGTGATCTCTCTTTGTGTAGGTTTCTTGTAAATTTTGTATTTAATCTGGTTTTCTTTTCTGATTAGTGTTAGGTCTAGGAGGTTTATGGTGCTGTTTGATTCTCTTTCTATTGTAAATTTTATTTTGTAAAATAAACAACATTTACAATAGGAAAAGAATTAAAACTGCAGTCCGCTAAACCAATAAAGAATCACAAAGAGTACAGCAGACAAATAAAGTATATATATATATATATATATATATATATATATATATATATATATATATATATATATATATATATATATATATATACACTGAGTTAAGAAAAAATAGAAGCACCCAGTAAAAGTCGACGTACAATGAAATTTTCTATACTACTCTCTTTTGTCTCTAATAAGAGAATTTCATATCCATTAATATATGTAACGATACTTTGATACGTCCTACCGTCGATGAGTTATAGGCAGTGTTTAATTTATAGTCTTGTTCCACGGTGGGCAATAATTTAATGATCTTTAGAATGTAGCTCGAAAAGCGTTTCTCTGGTTTCTTTTGACTATCTATCAATCAGGTAATTTCTAAACTCCAGCACTTTTAATTACACTGTTTGACGCAACGTTGGTGATCAGCAGTAATTCGGACAGGGGCTTTATTCCGGTTTCAGCTATTCAGATTTCTGATACCCGTTGAACAATCACGATGATAAATTCTAGTGCTTTCACATCGGCAAACCGCGGAAGCTGCAATGTCACAAGTGAGGAAGACATTCATTGCATTGCAACTTAATGATGGGAACTGTAATGGACAAATGATTATTAATCTTTATTCTTGTAACATCTATGTGTGGTTTATCTTGACGCGAATATATACCGTTAAAAGTTCGCGACGCAGCTACTGCATTATATTAGTGAATTTTCATAAGAATTGTACACTATTAGTAAGGTATATCGTTAAAACTAATTCTTTAAATTTAAATGCACCTTATAGATTAGTTTTAGAGGTCCCAGTGAGCAACTTCTTGAGGAAATTTCTATTTTCTTTCAAGATAGAAAATAAAAATTTGGTACATATATTTTAAGTACTGCAAGTTTCTTTAAAAAAGATGTGTTACAAATTTCATTAAAGTTACAAAAGCTTTCCAGCAAAAAAATGTATTGTTTACAATGCACCTGCCAAATTATAAATATCGCAGGTATTTTTCCTTATTAATTGCTTGGACGGTTTTGCTTCAGTCAACCCAATAAAACTGATTTTTGCAAACAAATCAAGAAAAAGGATATTTCAGAAAAAATATTCGTTATTCGTAAAGCTCATTATCTTATTTTTCTTTAATTTATTACCCACGTTGAGCTTTACTATGGCTCAAGCTTGATGATTCTAACTTAATGGGAAATTAAGTTAACAAATTTGAAATACCTTTACGAAAATTCGCTACCAAATAGCGTACTTGCTGCACCCAAACCCATTTCCACACATATTTACTGTTGCCGTATCCATCCTTTTTTAATGATAAAATATTGTAGCTCTCTATGTGAGACTGATACACAAGGCAACTTAAAATTTATTTTTGGAAAAATATTTTATACAAATGAAATGAGGTAACAATTTAAATATTATTTGAAAATCTTGGTTCACTGCTTGATCGCGGGGTTCTCCTCCACTTTTGGCATGCGTACAAACACCCAACCCCCAAGAAAGTTTCAGGGCCTGCGGTGAATAGGGGTTCTGCGCAAAGTAAACCGGATTTAAAGGATGTATAGCAACAAAATGGGATAAAAGCAGCTTATAAAGGTTCAAATTAAATGTTTTTTTTTAACTTTCTACGCACATTTTCATTTTATCCTTTCCCCGCCCAACACCTCTATTCACTTCTGGTCCCGTACCTTTCTTGGGCGCTGTTTGCAAGAAATCTTTCTTACGGTTTTTGCATCCAGAAGGAGATCTAATCATGTTTCTAGTCCCCGTGAGATAATCTGCAAATTTACCGAAAACGTAATTTTTATTTACAAAACGAATGCAACGTGTTAAATTGTTCAGATAATTAAGAATGACAGTATTCTTAATTGTCGTGACAGTGTTATATTCATAGCACACTTTCTTTTGTTGTTTTTTAGTTGACTTATGTTTCAAAATCAAACAATTTTCAAAGACGTCTTCGTAAATAATTAATCTGCTTTTTATTGAGTTCTGTTAGTTAATGTAGTTATTTACTAGGTTTACCTATTTAATTAAATTATAACAATTTTTTGGGGATAATGTTGTAATGTAAAATATCATTTGTAATAAGGGGTCGATTCATTGGTGTGCTCAAAGTTCCTATTTTTTTTAATCGTGAATCGTTACAGAAAATTATGTTAAAAGTAGAAGTCTTTTGTTAGACTCTATGGCCTACTGCTTTTTGAATCCTTTTTTGGCATTTGTTTTCTGGTATTGGATTTCATAGCCTACTATCCTCAAAACGGTTTTTTCTAAAATTGTCAGTGCAATTACAAGATTTCTCAAGCATGTTGTACTTAATTCAAAAGCTCTTTTCACAGGCTATGACCTGAGCAAGAAATCCAATAATAAAAACAAACGTTGTTACCTGTAGCTCAAAAACAAATGACAATCCAAAGTTGAGAATATCATAAAATGATTACTCTCTAAAAGGTGTCCTGATAATCTGCACGTCTTAGACATGTTAGATCAACGCCTACTTAGATATCGAAGAAAAAAGAGATCAACCAATTTTGGTTTTCTCAAAATAATTTGAAAACGAAAAAAGGCAAGGCAAAATACGAGTCATATTTGGAACGAACATGAAATTCTACAAAACATTGATAATTTAAGCGTCTCCCTATCTCTAATAATAACGGGAATAGCAATAGATTCCCATCCAGTTTGGGACATATTGTAGAGTTATAGTATAGTATAGTATAGTATAGTATAGTATAGTATAGTATAATATAGTATAGTATAATATAGTATAGTATAGTATAGTATAGTATAGTATAGTATAGTATAGTATAGTATAGTATAGTATAGTATAGTATAGTATAGTATAGTATAGTATAGTATAGTATAGTATAGTATAGTATAGTATAGTATAGTATAGTATAGTATAGTATAGTATAGTATAGTATAGTATAGTATAGTATAGTATAGTATAGTATAGTATAGTATAGTATAGTATAGTATAGTATAGTATAGTATAGTATAGTATAGTATAGTATGGTATGGTATGGTATAGTATAGTATAGTATAGTATAGTATGGTATGGTATAGTATGGTATAGTATAGTATAGTATGGTATGGTATAGTATGGTATAGTATAGTATAGTATAGTATAGTATAGTATAGTATAGTATAGTATAGTATAGTATAGTATGGTATGGTATGGTATGGTATGGTATGGTATGGTATGGTATGGTATGGTATGGTATGGTATGGTATGGTATGGTATGGTATGGTATGGTATGGTATGGTATGGTATGGTATGGTATGGTATGGTATGGTATGGTATGGTATGGTATGGTATGGTATGGTATGGTATGGTATGGTATGGTATGGTATGGTATGGTATGGTATGGTATGGTATGGTATGGTATGGTATGGTATGGTATGGTATGGTATGGTATGGTATGGTATGGTATGGTATGGTATGGTATGGTATGGTATGGTATGGTATGGTATGGTATGTTATGGTATGGTATAGTATAGTATAGTATAGTATAGTAAAGTATAGTATAGTATAGTATAGTATATTTTGTCTACAATGGTACAATGTGTCGTACAAACAAGCTCTTGCTTGTATATACAAGAAACACAATTTTGTTACAGATATGCCTAATTAATTGCATCTTAAAATTTCAGCTTGCTAAGAATATCCTTTTTTCACCATCTCACCACTAACTCTTCGTCTTTCAACCTCTATTTTGGTATTTTCTTCTTCATCTACGGTCTGATTATGACATAAGATTCAATCTTAAATTACTACAGCAAATTTTGACATTTTTACTTGACAACTATAAATTCAGTATCTCAGTTACATATAAAGATGTCATGTGTTCTCAATCATTAGCAAAGTGATCAGAGGGGTGTTCGCTTTTTCCTGAGCAAATTTTATATTGGAGTTACAAATACAAATTTTAGTAACAGTGGAAAGATAGGCTGATGCCTTACTGTAAACAACAAGAAGAAGAGCAAATTTTTAACCTTTAATGTTGATAAAAAAGACAAGTTAGCTTACTGCAATTGATACAAACTTTAAAACACATTTTAATCCTGATGTTAAAAGGTTGTAATTTCTCATAGAGCAACCTCTGCATATTGTCCTTTTAATGGGACTTCATTAAAGAGACTCTTCACATTTTATAGTCTCTCGACCACTTTCGTCGCGCACCCTGTTTAAGAGCGCACTGAACTTTTATTACAATTGTAATCATTCCCATACACACAGCGAAATGGGAACTGTTTCCACAAAATGAAGTATGTATAAGTTACAAATTAGTATTATTAGCAAACACTCGCTCACACTAAATGACTATTCGACCACATGCAGGAGAACGGGCGGCTCATTTCAAAGTCATTAAAACTGCTATGCGGAGACTACAAAGCTCCACTGAATGTTTGAGTTCTAGACGCTTTATTGTGCTCCTCGCCGTTCAAAGTATACACTTTTTATATCTTTTGTGACAAATGCACATTAATTAAAAGGGCGCTGGGAGTGATAGTCAAGTTTACAGACTGATAGTCGGAGAATAGAATCACAGAGAGATAAAAAAAGAACTGGCGTGTTGCTCGGAAAAATTTATGGTGCGGGACTATATGCAAGAGGCTAGTCGGGACATCTGATTAAAAACAATGTTACAAAAAATGAGAAGGGTGCATTTGTTTGAAGAGCGGATTTAAAGCTGAATTTTAAGGACTTTTTAATGTGTTTCACGTATAATCCGTTTTTGTGGTGTGACATATTGTGTGGGGTTTTTGCATGAGTCTAAGAGCATACGTAACTGGTGATTTCAAACCCAGCCATGCCAGCCAAAAGTGACGATCAGTGTTGTAAATTGGTTGCAAGACTACAGACAAACGGAACTGGAAGCATTATTATCTAGTAGTTCATGGGTGTAGTTGCAACAGTTATCCCCGATTTAAAAGTAATTTTCCGATTTTATTAAGTCTGAGCAAAATCCTACTAATTATTAGAAGTTAAAAATCTTAAATTTGATGTTACACTCCTAATAATCTAGTATGTGATTATAAGTTGTTTTCTAATGTATGATATTAAATCTGATGATCAAAGGTGTTATAATCAAATTAGTAAAATAAAAATTAACAATTGTATTTACTTTGTTTAGGGAGCAATCTTGCCTATAAGGTCGCATTTTAAAGATTTCTAGTGCAATATATTTGCTGCTTCGGTATTCTTTAAGTTAGATATCTAGATAAAAAGATATAACTCTATTGTGTTGTAAATATAATGAGGAAAGAAAGGGTCCGTTATATTTTTTAATAATAAAACTCAATAATCATCTTTGCTAAGCACATAAAGTTTTAACAGTAATAAAAAGAGGTTTCTCAAGTAAAAATAAATATAAGATGGTAATAACTTTCAAATAGTAGATTGTGTGTATTAAAAAAATCTTAAGGTAACCTAAATATTAATTCTTTGTCTGGCCAGATAGTTTTCATTTATTTTTCGGAAGCATGTCCAATTATATAAAACAAAATACGGGGCTGAAAGCCCGCTAATCGAATTTTATTTCTTTTACTTAACCTTGTGGATAAAAATGAATAAAAAACTTGAACTTGAACCTTAACAAACTATACCTTTGTATGGCAGCTAAATTTGGAGAAAATTTTACGTAATAACAAAGATAATGACTTACAAAAAAAAATGATGACCTTTATACATACACGGGCAGCTTTTATTATCAAATGAGTGACTTTAAATGATTAGTAAAGCAATCACATACGCAATTTCCTATGAATATTAAACAAAGTTAAAAAAAATCCAGTTTAAAATCATTCTCTTAATGCTAAAAAAAATGTTACAGCGTCACATGAAATGTTGTGATACAAAGAAAATGAGTGCAGTTGAGTAAAATTAGTACAGTAGTAATGCAAAAACATATCGTGTAGTTTCTTATCTGCCGTCTTCTAATCCAAAATAATTCTCTAACCGGGAAGATAATTACCGATGTTTGGATGAAAATAGAAGCTCACTTGTATTCGTTGACTTGAATCATCACCAAAATTGTAGTGAAACGGCACTTTTCCAGAGAATTTACGCCACCCTGTATTCAGGCAGAGTACTTACACCAACCAGGAGAATACTCAATGCGAGCTAATATATCCCGCAGCCAGGAGTCAGAGGATAATTACATGAAGCTAGATATTGCCCCGCAGCCCGGAAGATTATTCATGAAAGGTCGTCTGTACCCGAGAGTCAGGATTAGAAGATAATTACGTCATCAGGTAGTGTCCTACATCCAAAACCTCTGCATTTTAAAGAGAAAAATGCCCTTTAAAATCGTCTAACCTAATTAAAAAAATTGAGCTGCTTACCAAAATTTTCGACATGAGGCCACACACACACAATGGTAATGTAGAAGACCACTAATCTTAGCTATTCAATTAGCAGTTATTCAATTATAAAAGTTGATAATGTCGAAGTACTTTTTAATCTAGAGATAATGTTGTTTCAAAGCTCTGTAGATGAAACCCCGTCTTTTGCTTTGCCATCACCCATATTTATAGACTTTTCCACTTCGCTACACTACTAGGAGCGAATCGGTGCGTTCCTCACGCTCGTGCCACTAGAAACTTCTGTAATTCAAATTAACATGCGCGTTTTAACGGAAAATTCTGCGTTTTCTTACCCTCAAGGGACTCATCTAACTAAAAAAAAATACAAAGACAAGGAACTAGATGCCAGCTTTGCTAGTTAATAATTGATTTTTCTTCTATCAATACATAAAAAACTATAACGTCGCTATTGAAAGAAGTGCATTTGACATATTAAATCGACGTTACATTCTACTCTATCTAGGTCTAGAATTTCTTAACTACGCCGTTGAATATTATTTCCGAGAATAAAAAGTCCCATAGATACATCCTTCACTGTATTCCACATTTCATCGGTTAAATCTTTCAATGCTCATCAGACAACATTTTCTTTAAAAGAGTATTCCAGAAAGGTCAGAAGTGGTATTACGACAGAAAGATATAGCGAATTTTCGTATAATTTTATTTCGATAGTTTATTAGCTATTCAATATAAAAACATCTAATGACCATTAAAAATTTTTACAGACATTTTGTAGAATTATACTAAATGGTACGGTAGCTGAAAATTCGACGGTAACATAGTGTGTTATGTGCCGCGAATGGGCACAGGAAGCATGTATGGATGTCGAAGGGGATGATAATCTTTTCGTTTGTGATTTACGCAAATAATATTAATATTGTCTGGTTATTAAAACGTTGATAGAAATGTATTAGAAAACGTATTTTGCACATTTTTATTAAGGTTTTACTTCATATAACCTGACTTGGGTAATCCATATTTCCCGAAATTACTTTAATAATTGCCATATTACTGAGTTGCTGCCTGTTGGGCTGTATCTTTGCAATAAATAAAGAAACAAATATATAACTGAATAATGAAATAGATAAGTAAATAAATAAATAAAATAAATAAATACCAAGTTGGGTGCAAATTTACTCCATATTACGTGTATACCAAATTTGAAAACGATATCTCGATTTGTTATAAACTTATAGTGGCTACAAGCAGATAGATATACAGACCGACAAACAAACAAAAATTCGTTCCCCAATCATGTTTTTTATATGTTTTAATCCTTTTAATGACGTTTAAGCGGAACAAAAAACTAAAATTTGTGTCGTCGACGCGATACTTCCACACGTTGCGACGATGTGGAAGTAACTATTAAGAGAAAAAAAAAGACTAACAAACTGTGGCATTTTAAATGTAAATTCAATAATTATCACACTTATTACAGACGGTTATAATATTTCTTGAATGCTCTGCACATACGTAGTGATTGCACCGTATACAAAACTTTCGAGATTTCCTATCTTTACTTCTGTCGCATCTGAAACATCAATGTTGTCTAACAATAACGGAATGAGGTTGTTCTTTGATGCATCATCATATTTTGCAAAAATTTCAGTAAAATGAAGGGCAATGACGGTTGAATATGAAACTTAAGGGTTGCAGAACAATAACATTTTCTTTTCACAATCGGTATTTGTTTCACGTTCTTTGCCTAAACATAGCCAATTTTGACGTTTAAAATTGCAAGTTTGACGTTTTTAGGCAAACTCCAAAATTGGTCTCTTTAAGTGCCCATAACTTAGTTGTTTTTAAACCTAGAGAGCTAAGTTTGGTACAGAAGAGTTCACTCTTTGTTCGTACCAAATTTGGTTGCCCTGACTTTGTTATTTAAGGAGAAATTAATTTTTTTAGAAAGAAGACGCAAAATTTTCCGGGAAAACCTGTTTCGATTTTCCTGGCTAACGAACCTATCCAAGCCACTTGCAAAAGGAAGGTACTCACCAAATCTTCATTAGCGAATTTTTTTTAAATTCGCTAATATACATGATGTTTAACCGAGTTCAAAAAAAGGAGGAGGTTCTCAATTCAACTCTATGTTTTTTTTATTTGTGTTACCTCAGAACTTTTTCTAGGTGAACCGATTTTATTTAATTTAAAAGCTGGTGTTTCTCGTGTTGGCCCACATAAATTTGATCAAGATCTGACCAGTAGTTTTTGAGTTATCCTTAATTTACCTCCGATAATACATTGACAAATGGTGGCAGCGTGGATATAAATTTTTCAGTTATCTCTTATGAAGTCGGTTTTCTAGTATAAATTTGATCAAGATTTGACCAGTAGTTTTTGAGTTATCCTTAAATTACCTCCAATAACACGCCAACAAATGGTGTCAGCGCTGATATGAATTTTTCAGTTATCTCTTATGAAGTCGGTTTTCTATTATAAATTTGATCAAGATCTGACTAGTAGTTTTTGAGTTATCCTTAAATTACCTCCAATAACACGCCAACCAATGGTGGCAGCGCTGATATAAATTTTTCAGTTATCTCTTATGAAGTCGGTTTTCTATTATAAATTTAATAAAGATCTGACGAGTAGTTTTTGAGTTATCCTTAATTTACCTCCGATAATACGTTAACAAATGGTGGCAGCGTGGATATAAATTTTTCAGTTATCTCTTATGAAGTCGGTTTTCTAGTATAAATTTGATCAAGATTTGACCAGTAGTTTTTGAGTTATCCTTAAATTACCTCCAATAACACGCCAACAAATGGTGTCAGCGCTGATATGAATTTTTCAGTTATCTCTTATGAAGTCGGTTTTCTATTATAAATTTGATCAAGATCTGACTAGTAGTTTTTGAGTTATCCTTAAATTACCTCCAATAACACGCCAACCAATGGTGGCAGCGCTGATATAAATTTTTCAGTTATCTCTTATGAAGTCGGTTTTCTATTATAAATTTGATCAAGATCTGACCAGTAGTTTTTGAGTTATCTTTAAATTACCTCCAATAACACGCCAACAAATGGCGGCAGCGCTGATATGTATTTTTCAGTTATCTCTCATGAAGTCGGTTTTCTATTATAAATTTAATCAAGATCTGACGAGTAGTGTTTGAGTTATCCTTCATTTACCTCCGATAATACGTTAACAAATGGTGGCAGCGCTGATATAAATTTTTCAGTTATCTCTTATGAAGTCGGTTTTCTAGTATAAAGTTGTAGTAGTTTTTGAGTTATCCTTAATTTACCTCCGATAACACGTTAACAAATGGTGGCAGCGCTAGTATGAATTTTTAAGTTATCCGTTATGAAGTCCGTTTAATAAATTTGATCAAGATCTGACCAGTAGTTTTTGCGTTCTGCTTCATTTAGCTTCGATAACACGTTTAACAAATGGTGGCAGCGGCGAGTATTCCCGGATGAAGTCGGTTTTCTATTATTTTTTTTAATTTTTACTTGTTCACAAACATTTACACGTTGTAAAACACAGAGACCTGCAGCTAGAGAACGTTAAAAATAAAACTAAAAACTTGTATGTCTGTAATGGATCACTTGGCGAATTGTTAATAGTTGTCAAAGCTAGTTGTTCAGGAATAATATCTTAAGATTAGATATATCATAATATTATTTAGAAAAAAAAAAATTTATTTTAAAATTGATAGAATTGACCTAGGTAAGATATTAATTGTCTGTGTCAACCTTCTAAAACGTCACTCGTCGCAATGTATTATAACTACTAGCTTGCAGTTTTAATTACACAAGTACCGGGTGGCCAATTAAGCGAGGTAAGCGTCTGTATCTCGGAAATCGTTTGCTATAGAGCTTTGGGAAAACATATTTTTAGTAAATATGGCCAAGGGAAAGCGTTGGTAATTATCTTTATGTTCGCCAGATGCCCGATAGGGGGCGTAACACCAAGAGGAAATGGAAAAAATAGGATATCTCAGTAATATGTCCAGACAAACTGTGTTGAAAATACCTGAAAATAAATATCGTGTGTATCACGAACAATTACTATTTTTCTCTAACTCTTTAGATAAAGTGGTGGGGGTAAAGCAAACATTGATTAGGAAAAAATCTCGGGATCGCCTCATTGAAAAATATTGAGCTTAGTGTCATTTAAAGCAGTATTTCTTGCTCTATCAACTGCATTGCAAGCCATGTCTTTGTTATTGTTACTGTAATCACTAGATGGCGCTTTTTAAAAATTTAACACATTTTATGATTTTTCTCATGAAACCAAAATACAATGATATAAATATTACTAGATAGATATAAATAGGACTAAAGGCCAAAGCATGTGGTGAAGATCCCAAGTCTCTACCTTTTGCTTAACTGGAGATATTAATGAAAAACTAATAAACTGAAATTTAAACAAAAACACTTTCAGCATTGACTGATTTAAAGATTAAGAACAGAAATTTATTAGTTTGCAAATTAAGTTTTATAGTTTTTTGTTAAAAATAAGTCTTATTTACGCATTCCTAACGCAACTATAACTTATTCGTTCGGTCCAATAATTATACTTTAAAACTCTAATAGGTAGGCTTTGGAAAAATGACAAAATACAATATTTTAAAGAAACGTCAAATTAGTTACTCGGAATTCTTTGGTGTAGAACTTAAATATTAAAAATATTTTTAACAAATGGTAAAGCCGTTGATATAATTGGTGTTTACTTTGACTGCTTTCAAAATGCGGCAGTTGCTGAAAGAGTGTATGCAATGCGGTATTCGAATGGCCACCATTACAATAGAAGAGTTTTTCTCGCTTGGTGCAAAACTTACGTGAAACTGAAAGCTTAACTGGAGATATTAATGAAAAACTAATAAACTGAAATTTAAACAAAAACACTTTCAGCATTGAATGATTTGAAGATTGAGAACAGAAATTTATTAATTTGCAAATTAAGTTTTATAGTTTTTTGTTAAAAATAAGTCTTATTTACGCATTCCTAACGCAACTATAACTTATTTGTTCGGTCCAATAATTATACTTTAAAACTCGAATAGGTAGGCTTTGGAAAAATGACAAAATACAATATTTTAAAGAAACGTCAAATTAGTTACTCGGAATTCTTTGGTGTAGAACTTAAATATTAAAAATATTTTTAACAAATGGTAAAGCCGTTGATATAATTGGTGTTTACTTTGACTGCTTTCAAAATGCGGCAGTTGCTGAAAGAGTGTATGCAATGCGGTATCCGAATGGCCACCATTACAATAGAAGAGTTTTTCTCGCTTGGTGCAAAACTTACGTGAAACTGACCGGTGCTGCGAAGACGCCGTTTTGACAGAACTGAAGAAAATATTATCAATGTTTTGGCATATATAGAATTTAATCCTCATGTTTGTACAAGAGCAATGCATCTTGACTTGGGAATATCACGGACCACCATCCAAACTATTTTGAAAGAGTATAGGTAAGCTTATTATATCGTGAAATTCAAAATAGTTATTGTTATTTATCTCACAGGGCTCATAATGACGATTGTGAAAATGATCAGACGACAGTCGCAAAAATTATGATATGATAAGACGACATGTTAGCATAATGATCGTTTAGAATCCGAGTAAGATACAAAACTTTAACTGCTGGTATTCATTAAAACTCAAGGATCTTAAAAGATTTGAATTTTATTTGCAATACGATGAAATTGACATTTTTTACCTAAGTTCATTGATGTGAATGTAGCGTTTGTTTGTCATTTATTATTGAATTAGTTAGCCAAAGATTCGTGTTTTGTTTCTCGTTGTAGTAGCAGTAGTGCTATAGTGAATCTCATTATCGCACTATAGGCTGTTCACCCAAGCCAGACAGTTACATCATCAACCACCAAAATCTTCGTATATCAATAACAAGTGCGTTTTCTCGAATTTAGTTGATTTTTTGTATATGAGTACTATTTTACTCAAAGTCTATCGATAACATTGTAATTACCACAACTGTTCAACTTTCAACGTAGTAACAGTTAAGCTTTATGAATTGTTGATCACGTAACTGTCTAGCTTGAGCGAACACCTCTTGTGGTATAATGAACAGCTTCATGTTACTTAAATCCGATAACATAATGCGTCTATTATGTCAGCAGATAAATATATTTTTATTACATTGTCCTTTTGCATATATAATGATAATTATTTTGATTTTTAGACTACACACTTATCATACTGTTTTGAATCAAGCGCTGAATAAGTAGGATTATGATCGGAGCTGGATTATTGCCATCGGCTTTTAGGCATGATCAATGAAAATGCTAATTTTTAACGCAAGTTCCTTGGACGGACGAGGCTAGTTTTTATAGCGACGGTAATGTGAGTTTGAATAATATGCATTATTTGTCTACCGAGAACCCCCACTGTATGCGACAAGTTCAACATCAAGGACGTTGGAGTCTTAATGTATGGCGTGGCGTAATATGAGGTACAATTATTGTACCCTATTTATTCGACAAGTCTCTTACTGGTAACCTCTTCTTGGAGTTTCTAAGAAATGAATTGCCAGTTTTATTGGAAGATATGCCCCCTGAAACCAGGAAAAATGTGTCTCTGCAGCTCGATGGTTGTCCAGCACATTTTTCAATTAATGCGTGAGAGCCTCTCGATGAGCCGTATCCAGGCCGATGGATAGGAAGAGGAAGCATATTTCCCTGGCCAGCGAGGTCACCTGACTTAACATGCTTAGACATTTATTTGTGGGTACAAATAAGGGACCTTGCTTCCAAACAAAGCCTACGAGCAAGGAAGATATGAAGA
Organism: Tillus elongatus; assembly: GCA_964006375.1. NCBI lineage: Eukaryota > Metazoa > Arthropoda > Insecta > Coleoptera > Cleridae > Tillus > Tillus elongatus. The sequence goes on from OZ023265.1 coordinate 30,677,324, forward strand.
ATAGAATCCGAAATGCAGTTCGTGGTATGTCAACAGCGGAAGTGGAAGCTGCTTTTTTTGTACTCAAAATAGGCTCGAGCAGTGTGTAGAACGTGACAGCAGACACTTCGAGCATTTAAGGAGACACAGGGGTGCTTATCTTGTAGAAGACATGGATTGCAATGCAGTTGATATAACAAGAAATACCCTTTTAAATGACACTAAGTTCAATATTTTCCAATAAGGCGATCCCGAGATATTGCGTTTTCTCCTGATCAATGTTTGCCTTACCCCCACCACTTTATCTGAAGAGTTAGATAAAAATAGTCAAAACAAAATTGTTCGTGATACACACGACATTTAGCTGTAGGTATTTTCAATACAGTTTATCTGGACATATTACTGAGATATCCTATTTTTTCATTTCCTCTTGGTGTTACGCCCCCTCGTGGGCATCTGACGAACTTGAAAATAACTTCCAACGATTTTTCTTGGTGACATATACTTAAGATATTTTTTTCTCAAAGCTCTATGGTGAACGGTTTCCGAGATACAGCCGCTTACTTCGCTTAATTGGCCACCCTGTACATTCATACGTATTAGATTACAATGAAACTTTTGTTTATCTTGATGTTTGGAAACCTAGGAAATACCACAATCACTGTGTTTTCAAGTGCGTAATTATTGACCTACATAGCTTCTGTATATATTGTATAGTTGTAAAATTTATCGAGTTTTTTTTTCTTTTCATTAAAATAAGTTGTTACTAAACATAACCTCTACTAATTGATACACAGTGTGTTTACCATATCCAAATCAGATTTACTTCATTCAGACTTCCTTATTTCTTAGAGAATGGTGTCTGATTGTCTGTGTTTTGTATGAGTTAGACGACGGCGAGTTCAATTTGTACTAGCAATATCTCATCAACTATCTTGAGCAACATAAGACTTATATAGAGTGGATTGTTAGGGCTAATGTTAGCTATAAATCAAGAGCAGAGAAGCTATATTATTATTGATTGGTAGTTCTCTACCCCTAGAAGCTCGTTGATTACATAGCGATTTGTAGATCTAATTAATTGAGATTATTTTTAATTGCCGACACCAGTGTTTGCCCTTAGGCTTTACTCCTATAATACGGATCACGTATTCTGACAGCAAATTGCGACTATGATATTAATGACGTTTGCTATCTATATATACATGGTTCTCTTCCTTAGTTGTGTTATGTTTTGTTTAACGTCGGCCTATTTCCGCGACTATGGTCAATCACTGACGCCTGGGAGCAGTTTTACCACACTGTCCTGGAAATTTTACCGAACCACTGCCTTTCTGTAAGGAGGGTAGTGATCTTTGACATGCCCAACATCGCATGCACATGGGACCGACTGCTTTACGCCCCCTCCGAAGGGCGAAACCTGCAGACATTCAGCTTGCTCAAATACAATGCCAGAACCTCGGTTAATGTTAATGTTACAATTTGTACTAAAAAAGTGAAAGGAGAACCCTGAGATCAAACCCAGTACCCTTTGTTTCAGAGGCACACGTTCTTATCCCTTCCCTAGTTAAAATGGTGGATGCTTAAATAGGTAGATAAAATCAAACGAAATATGGAAAACTACTCGTTCGCTGAGCGTAAGAACCTTACATTTAAATTATTATTCAAATTTACTCAAAGTTTTTACCAATATTCAAATAAATTTGTTAAATAAAACTGAACTTAGGTCAAAAATTTTATTTACATTCCGGTAAATTGAACCGTATATTTTAAGCAAGTCATGGTGCAAAGATGAGACAAGTATAATTTAGGGCAGAAACAAGACCGAAAATTTTAGAATGTGTGATAAATGCCCAGTTGCAGAGGAGAACAGAAGCATTTGTGAAGCCAGAGAAGAAGTGACTACATCTGAATTTATGATAATTATGGTTATGTCTCCTTCAAAACTTCCTTAAAAATGGTGAAACTTCACTTCTAACCGAGGTAGTCCATTCCAAAGGGATGGAGTTCTGTCAGTCATAATTGGTCTTAATTTCCTCGAATCCCACGTACTAGTTTACATACTGCCAACAATGTTGGTTTCTTAAGCAGCACATATAAGGTTAAATCTATTTTAAGAGTGTGTATGCTTTGGTGCAGTTTTTGGGTATTCCCTTGTTCCATCTATGGGAATAGGTACGAAACGTCTTCCATATTGTTACATAACCCTGATTAAATCGGTCAACACCAGGTACTTGCTAATTTTTTGACCATGTCTTTTCACGACTTGCTGGCAGTGGAGCTGAGATGTCAATTATGTCGGTCATATTTTTTTTCTGGTCAACTTGATGCCAGTCATGTTGGTTGGGACAGCTTTGTCAAAGATTATTATTATTGCTTTGATATAAGCGTGACACTTTCTTAGTATTACTACTGGAAAACTTTTAACCGACCTCCATCGCGCGACGTTGGGTCTCGGGTCGGTGGATGGGGATGAAATTCATCAAAACCGCCCTCTGTCGCACTTTGAGGATATTATTTGGTAATCCGAGTTCCTTTAGATTTCTCATGAATTTTTGACGACTATTCCTTCCGCCGACAATACGAAACGATATATAGCCATCTTTTGGTGTTTCCATACGCTTTTTATTTCATATGCCAAATTTTCATACTTGGTGATTTTTTCAATTTCGGTTTTCTGAAGGCTATGCGACAGTGGAACAGAAATATCTATGATGGCAGCGAGCTTCACCTGTTTGTTTATCAGGACATTGTCTGGCCGTAATAATTCTTGACATTATATCTGGTGAGTCTGCACCGGTAAATCTGCCTGTGTGGATACTTCGGATGTATAAAATGGTCTCTCTCACTGTCGACTACTATTTGTACCGCGTCAGCTTGTATCACTTGTCTTCTACACTTATTAACTAATATTTACTTAATCCATACTTCGCCAACTTTCAGAGTTTGTCGTGTCTGTCTACATACTTTTTTATGTGTCTACCGCAGCTCGGCACTATAATATGATGAATTGTCTCCCGGTTCTCCTTGAAAATTTTGGACTTTACATCACCGTCTACTCCCAAGATCCCTTTCTTCTGTGCGTTCTCAAAGCACGATCCTGAAAGGCAATAATAAAAGTTCCTATTTAATGCGGCTATAGGTTAGTCATTTAAGGGTCCCGAGTTTATTACTGTTGTCGCTTGATCTTTTATCCAGATATTTCTCATGTAAGTGCTTCTTCCTCTGCTCACGCTTCAGCCCGTCCTGTAACCTCGTCTTTGTATGTCTTTTTCGATACGTTCTCTAATTTTGATCAGTTATCTCTTGGTTAACGTTCACGTTCATTTCCTGTTGTATTCCTGCTGCAGTTTTGTAGAGAGTTTCTGTCATTCTCTCAGTTGCTAGACACTATATTACTTTAGGGATGAGTTTTTTTAGGTGTTGTTATAGGTAGTACGCCATGGCAGCTATTGCTATCTTAATTGCTAAGTATATCTGTCTCAGTCTGCAACCCCCATCTTTCCTGCTACACACAACCATCTACGCTTGCTTTAGAATGCAACACTCAGCTTCGCTTCATCATTTTTCTACTTTTCTCTCCGTTCATTTCAGTTACTATTTTTATTATTATTTACAATAATGACATTATTCATTTGTTATAGTGTATATTTATGTTGGTCTGTAACCCCCAGGTCAACAATTTACAATGTCAGCAACGTAAAGTTTTCCGTAAAAGCAACACGTGAAGACCATGTAGTTGTTGACGATCACAAAGCTAATGATATATAATTTACACCCAAAACAAATATTTTCCAAAAACGCACAAAATATAAAGTAATAAATAGTTCCAATAATAGCAGGCTTGATTTTATAAAACAGTTGTAGACTGAATGGTGCCTAAAATTGTAGCAGATCTTTAAATGAAGGTTAAATAATGTTTTCACCAAAGCGTAATAATTCTGACTTATTTAATATACTCACACATTATTTTATGCCAAAACTTGAACACAAACTCACCTGCAACAAAAAATATATAGAATTAATATCACATAGTAGGATGTGTTTGCACTGCCAACAAAAATAATGAACTTTATACTTGCTACAAACCTTATATTACTTTGTTGCTTTCATTGGTTGCAATTTATGGCTTTGAAATTCTGAAAATACACAATCGGTTTTCCACCTATCTGTTTTCGTCTAAAGACAAAATTAAAAAGTCTGGACGCAGCAAGTGTGTTATGGTAGCGAATCATTTTAAAACTATTTTTAATAGCAAATATCTTTCTTTGGTGAAAGCAGGCATCAAACTTGGTTGCCTATATAGTAGAAACAATGTACCATGTGTCATCGAAATAACCTTATTGTGTGAAAATATATAAACATTTTTCAAAAGTCTGGATGTAGCAAGTGTGTTATGGAAGTGAATTTCCATGAAAATGTTTCTAATAGAAAATGCGAGCAGGCATCAATCTGATTACCGGTATAGCCTATGTAGTAGAAACCATGTACTATATTTTATCAAAATTACTTATGGTTTGAAAATATACAAAAATTTTCCGAAAATAAACTTAAACGTTGGTTTTCTAACCAACAAAGCTTATGTTAATAGCAAATTGAGTTAAAGGATTTAATGAAAATGAAAATTCGGTACATTTGCAGATTAGCTCCCGAACGATTTTCAAAAAATTGCTTTCAGAAACATTACTGGGACCCCACCTGGATGCACAAACCACAAGAAAAATTTCTTGTTCACCCCCCCATCCCCCCCCCCCAAGGAAGTTACGGGACTGGGAGTGAATATGGGTGGTGGGCGGGGTAGGTAGTAAAAAGGAAATATGAGCATAAAATGCGAAATCTATCTATTTGAAGCCATATCCCCATTAAACCCTGCCTACCCCGCACAGCACCCGTTTGCCTTAGGTCACGTAACTTCCTTGGGGGGTACGAACAAGAAGTTTTTCTTGTGGTTTATGCAACGAGGGTGGTTCTATGTACACAAAGAGGAAAGGAAAATGCCTACGACAAAGCTCCCTCCCGTTCGACTTGTGGCAGGGGTGGGGGGTGGTTGCTTTGTCGTGGGGATTTTCATTCCCCTCACGTGCATACAAGCACCCTCACTGCATAAACCACAAGAAAATTTTCTTGTTCCTACCCGCCAAGGAAGTTACAGCACCTGGGGGGATAGGGGTGCTGTGCGAGGTAGGCAGGGTTTAAGGGGGATATGGCTTCAAGATGTGAAAAAGACAGCTTTTAATTTTCTTTTCATATTTCCTTTTTACTACCTACCCCGCCCAGCACCCCTACTCACTCCTTGTCCCGTAACTTTGTGAACAATAATTTTTTCTGGGGGTTTGTGGATCCAGTGGGGCCCTAGACAGGTTTTTGGAAACAATTTTTGAAAAGAGTTCGGGAGCTAAACTGCAAATTTACCGAAAATTCGCTACCAAGACGCACTTACTGCGTCCAGATTTTTTTCTTACAAACGCATCATATGTCGATAAAAAATAAAAAATGCATTAACGAATTTGTTCTACGAAAATTATCTGAAAAAAAATTATACACCTCTACTCACTTCCGGTCCCGTAGCTTCCTTGGGGGTGTTAGGGGGTATGAACAAGAAATTTTTTCTTGGGGTTTGTGGATCCAGGGGGGGGGGGTGCTAGGCAGGTTTCTGAAAACAGTTTTTTTAAAGGCGTTCGGGAGCTAAACTGCAAATTGACCGAACATTAGCTACCAATACGCACTTACTGCGTCCAGATTTTTTCTTACGCACGCATCATATTTTGATACAAAATGCAAAAATGCATTAAAGAATTTGTTCTATGCAAATTAGCTAAAAAAATTATAGACCGTTAAACCATAAACTTCACTAAACCTACAGCGAAAGCATCAACCTAACTAAATCGACAGCCAAAGCATCAGATAAAGGGTCTATTTCAAATGACTTTCTGTAAATATTTTAGTAAAATGAAGGGCAACGTAGGTTGAATCTGAAATTTAGGGGTTTGCAGAACACTATTCTTCCAACATTTTTTTTTCACAATCCGTATTTGTTTCACGTTCTTTGCCTAAACATTTCCAATTTTGACGTTTAAAATTGCGAGTTTGACGTTTTGATGAAAACTCCAAAATTTGTTTCTTTAACTGCCCATAACTTCTTTGTGTTTAAAGCTAGAGACCTAAATTTTGGTACAGAGTTCACCCTTTATAATACAAACAAACGTAAAAAATTTGGTTGGTTTTTCCGGAGAAATTAATTTTTTTAGAAAGAAAATACAACATTTTCAGGAAAACCTAGTCCGATTTTCCTGGCTAACGAACATGTCCAACCCACTTACAAAAGGAAGGCACTCACCAAATTTGATCAAGATTCGTCCATTATTTATTTTTTGAGTTATCGGTCGTATATGGTCGTATATATATATATATAATTCCCTAAAATGCTGCAAAATAAATAAGTCGATACGTAACAATGAACCATTATGCAACATTGCAACAGACGCAATAGCTGTCGATGCACAACGGGTGCTAGGTCCACAGAAATGGACGTGGATCCCGAAAGTCACCTAAAACATTTTCAACAAGCCAACGGACAGTACAGCTTATAAGTACGCTTTTATCGCCTAGAGAGTCGTTTGTTCTTTGTCATCACAAGTCAGCCAACAAGTCTAGTGCAATGTATTACATTATCTCACTTATGTTGATAATTAAGTTTTGTAATTAGATTGTTTTGTATTAAAAGTCTCTTGTTCAGTTTCATAAATCTCGATTAAATATATGACGGCCGCATAGTTAATCCAGGCTTCAAACGACCAATCACATCCCCATATTATTTGTCTGTCATGCTAAAAACTCAAATGATAGTCTGTGATTAGTCGCGTGAAGCTCTGATTAACTAATCGACCGTTGAATGTTTAATCAGCCTTTGTGAAACTGGGCACAAATGTAATTTTTATAATAATAATTTAATTAAATTGTTTAAAAAACTCATGACTGCTAACGTTGAAGTTAACTCCCATTAATTGTGACAGTAGTCACAGAAATCTGAATTTTTGATATCTGAATGATTAAGTTACTAAACTTTTTTGTGGTTGTGGTTCTACCCGGTTAGAGCACTGACCTATGATCTGCCAGCTGTCAGCTGTCAACTGCCAATCATATTTATATGTTAGTTGGCAAGCAGTTGCGAACAGCGTCCTCTAGGAAGGGATACAGAGAGACCTCCCACTGTTGAGTCTTAAATCCCTGTAATTATTAAACTGCGCACCTGCCTTTGTCATACTTTGTGTCGTGAACCACTTTCAAGCGGTATTAGTAAGCTTTACATTGCAACTTCGATTTTTCAAAAGGAAGAGAGAGTCAGATTACTTAGTATAAGCTTTCAACTTTAAAACTTTGCTCAATAATCAGCCTAACAGAGACGAGACAAATTTATTTTAATAATTTCGCAAACTTAGGAGTAATTAAAATAATTCAGCAGATAAGATTAGCATGTTACCACGTTTGGTTATAGAAATAATTAAAGTAAATGGTTACTATTTGGTTAGTCTTGACCAAAATCTCGTATTCATTAGGCCGCAGTTCAAAGATCTGCTTCCTTATATTTAAGAAAGTAATTGTGGCACTTGGTAAAACTAGCGTAGGAAATTATCATCAAATTAAAGAGTAAAAGTAAAACACATGTATAAACTTTTATTAAGCTTTAATATATATATATATATATATATATATATATATATATATATATATATATATATATATATATATATATATATATATATATATATATATATATATATATATATATATATATATATATATATTGTATTTTTATTTAAACTATATATAGTATGATTGAGCTTTAAAATTTATAAATAGTTAATTTAAAAAAAATATCCAAATAGAACCCAAACTAGAGACATGTAAAATGATATAAGAAAAGAGATTTATAAAACTTAATTAATTATTGAAGAATGTATATCAAAAAAGCCTGGACGCAAAGTGCGTTATGGTAGTGAATTTTCATAGAAATGATCTGGCACAAAATATTTTATTTCCTGTAACATACAAATATAAGTTTTGGTGTATAGTTTACTTTTTATATCTTTACCCTACTTTTTTTTTCGTATCTTGTATAATAACGAATATATTGAGTTTTATTGATTTTTTACGAAAATTCGACAAAAATTATATACCATTAAACGATAAATTCTATAGCTAGGGCCAAGCATAAGAGAAATGGTCTATTTGAAATGACTTTTCTGGAAATATTTTAGTAAAATGAAGGACAATGACGGTTGAAACTGAGGCTTCAGCGTTTACAAAACATTCCTCTTCAAACATTTTCTTTCCATTGCCCGTATTAGATTCAAGTTCTGTGCCTGAATGTTGCCAATTTTAAGGTTTTAAATCGCAACTTTGATGTTTTGAGGAAAACCCCAATTTATTTTTCTTTAAATGCCTGTAACTTTTTTGTTTTTTGACATACTAACATATAAATAGTAGCTCTAGCCTTTATTCACTTAGTGTAGTCATTACTCTGATGACGCAAACTTTGTTAGTGAAACGATTGTCAGATCTAAAAACTGTATTCTGATAAATTGTGTTCTCCAAATTGTGCTTGAAATAAGTTTTCTTTGGAAAACTATTACACTGAGTCTGCGCTGGAATATTCACTCAACTAATACCGATAACGAACAAATTAATACTTGTAATACCTAATCAATGGCTTTCAAACTTGTCTTATTGAAAAATCTCCCTTTTGTGTTATCTAAAAACATTAACCCTAAGAGCAAATCACTTAATGATTTAGTTTTATTTTTCTCTCTGGACTATTGCGCGCAGTTAAATACTCGTAAATAAAAACAAAACCCACTTAGTATTTCCAGCAATTGAGATCTAAATTATAAAAACCAAGAAGCAGTTCTCCGACCAAGATAAATAAATTGCTTCAACCGTTTTACAGAACGTACTTGTAGTCGTTGCAATGAGTTAGCGCAAGCTGACCAATTACTCAGAAGTGTCGATGTTGGATGGAACATGCAACGGATAAATATATCCGTGTGCGGAAGTTGTATATCTTCCTGTGAGGCAAGTACTCTTTTATCCCTGAGAGATCTGGGTTCTTTAACCCTATGCTTCTTCAATACCCTAGTAATCAATCACGCAAAGACAACTAGCGTTACTCACAATTGCTGTTCTCTTCGTGGTAGATCTCCCGTATAAATCCAATCTTACATTTCTTTATATATAGTCAGGCTTTCTCTTTACCTCTTCACTACAAAGCGCTGTTCTGGAATAGCGTAGAGCAGATTTAAATTGTCAAACCACGTATCCCCGTTGTTATTGTCTCTGAGATAAGTTATCTAGGTTCAGCACATAACAAAGGTTGTAATGGATTGTTTAAGCATTTCTGTTTTACTTTCAGAAAATGATGTCAATTACAAGACACAGATTTGTTTAAACGAACGCGAACTTGGCCCCTTAGAACACATATCCGCGGTCAGTTTCAATATATATATATATATATATATATATATATATATATATATATATATATATATATATATATATATATATATATATATATATATATATATATATATATATATATATATATATATATATATATATATATATATATATATATATATGTAGAGTTGGCTCGTAACACAAACACTGGGTGATTTCAACTTAACACAAACTTTATTCGCCTACTTATATACACCTATTTATTTACACTGTTGACTAAACTATTATTACAATTATATACAAGAAACTTTAACTAAACAATGCATTTGCTAGCGCTATTGATGCCGACAGATAATATTTGCGTCTTTCGTCTTACGGCTCTCTTGGCCTTCTCCCTTGATGCTACCCTCGAGCTTTCATATTTACCACCTCAAGTAATTCGTGAGCGCTGTTGCCATACGTCATAAACTAATGATAGACTAAATAAAAAAATAAAACTAATTGCTGGCCAATGGTAAATCCCACAACTCGGTCATCCTACATTTCATCCGACCCGGATGAATCAGAATCATATCTCCATGGCTTCATATAGTCTGCGCTGGTTGACGTAATTCTAGGACCTTCTCCTTTGCCTATCTTTTCCACATCGTAGCGGTCGTTACGCTTGACTTTTATTATTTTGTAAGGTCCTAAAAATTTTGGGTATAGTTTGGCCTGAGTGCCAAACTGGGTTCTTTTAATAGCGACAATTTGGTTAAGACTATACGTGGTCGCTTTTCTTCGCTTCTTGTTAAATGTATTGGCGTTCTCTCTTTGCACGGTCTGAATTTGGGATTTTGCCCTCTCTCTGCATTCTTCCCTCTCTTTGTCAAACAACTCTCGGTCAGCTTCTTCAAGTGCATGCAGAATATCCAAGTTTTCCCTCTTTCGCATCTGGGTTCCAAACATCAGTCGGAAAGGTGCATAGTTCGTGCTTCTGTTGACCGTCGAATTTATAGCCAGCTGTACACGACTGGTATGTTTGTACCAATTAGCAGGATCGTCACATGATAATCTGCGAAGGGTACTCGTGACTATCTGGACCATATTTTCTACCTGTCCATTACCTCTTGGAACTCCTGTTGTTGTCTCAATATGTTGGATATTCTCGTTCTGGCAGTAATCTTTAAATTCCTGAGCACGGAAAGCTCCACCTTTGTCGGTGATCACTCTTCTTGGATTTCCAAAAGTTGCCTGCATCGTAGATAACCGCTCCAATACTTCTGCGGTGCCTAATGTTTTAGTGGGAAATACCCAGACAAATTTGGTAAACGAACAGATCACCAATAAAATATACTTGTATTTCTTCTTAGTTGTCTCAAAAGGTCCGCAATGATCTATATGGTACGTGTCTAGTGGAACGCATTCCTTGGGAATGGAGTTCAGAAAACCTTCTTGCTTTCCATATTTTCTGTTACTTAAGATACAAGGCACACAGGTGACAATGTACTTTTCAATCTTGGTAGCCAATTTGGGTATGTAATAATTTTGATTGATAAGGCTTTCTGTTTTCCTTACACCAAAGTGTCCTTGTTCATGAGCCGTTCGAATAATCTCATTCTGCATACTCCTGGGAATAACCAGAAGCTTATCCCCACTCTTCTGTTTATATAGGATACCATTTATCAACACGTAGTCGTCATAGCTATCACACATCTGCAAAATCTGCTTTACATGCTTTAACGTCGGTTCTTGCATCTGTGCGGCACACACTTTCCTGAGTAACACGTCTTCGATTACCATGATGATTGGATAACGACTTAAAGCGTCTACGTGTTTCATTCTATCAGAATTTCTATGTTCGATTGTATAGTCGAACTCTTCGAGCAGAAGGGCCCATCTAGCCACTTTTGCTGTAATATCTCGTTTGTCCATAGTTTTCTGAAAAGCTTGACAGTCGGTTACTATTTTAAACTTTATTCCCAGTAGGTAAACTCTAAATTTTCTAAGCGCTTCTATTACTGCTAAGACTTCCAACTGGTAACTATTGTAGTTTTCTTCGGCAGGCGTAGTCTTTTTGGACATGTAATAGATTGGGTGAAATCTTTTATCATCTTCGGATTTTTGGAGCAAAATTGCACCGTATCCAAATTTACTGGCGTCAGTATGCAACTCCGTTTCTGAGTCATGTTTATAAATGTGCAAAACTGGTTCGCTCGACAGCATTTCCTTAAGTTTGGTAAAGGCTTGTCTCTCAACATCACCGAATTTAAAACTGATACCTTTTCTTATTAAAGGAAAAACGCTCAACGAACACAAAGGTGTAACTTTTTGATAAAACCTAATTAAATGTGTTACTTCTAAGCTGTAAATAAATACAAATCAGTTTATTCACTACTTCTTTCGTCTCAAAATTCGTCTAAATAAATTAAAATTCAATTGATTTTAATTAATTTCGTCTTAATAAAAATAAAATTATCAAGCTAAAACTCGTCTAGTACCCTATAAAATAGTTACTCATATCTTTCGTCGTATTATCCGTCCGCGTCAATTTACAAAATAAAATAAACATGAAAAACTGAAATAAAACGTTCTACATCCACAAAATAATTATTTAAATGCACACAATAAAATATCCAATCAACTACTTCTACAATAAAAATAAATAAAAGATCACTTGAAATAAAAAAAACATAAAAAGTATCAAAACATTTCTTAAAAACACGTCTGCAATTATAGTGTTCAGAGAAAAGTCAGCTTTCTAAATTTATAGAACATAAAGATTGTCTCAAACTGGCAACGCTGGGCCTCTTAACACTTGATGTAACAGGAAGTACGGTGCTGGTAGATCGGCTGAAATTCTTAGCAATTTAAGGCCTGAACGACCCTCTGCTAGTTGGATACAGATATTACAAATACAGAAATGCAGAAAACATCTGTTTAAGCTTCAGGCTGCCAAACAAAAGAGTGTGCGTACTAATGTTTTTATTATCTTGAAGGTTCAATAGATGCACCACCAAACGTAAGCTCACGTACGCTGAATTTCTTGTTCGAGAATCGTCTAAAATATTAAAGCGTACTTACAGTCTTTGTCGGCTTGGCTTTGTTTGTCTAGGTCATACCCCGGCAGAGCTCCCAAAAAATATGTAGAGTTGGCTCGTAACACAAACACTGGGTGATTTCAACTTAACACAAACTTTATTCGCCTACTTATATACACCTATTTATTTACACTGTTGACTAAACTATATTACAATTATATACAAGAAACTTTAACTAAACAATGCATTTGCTAGCGCTATTGATGCCGACAGATAATATTTGCGTCTTTCGTCTTACGGCTCTCTTGGCCTTCTCCCTTGATGCTACCCTCGAGCTCTCATATTTACCACCTCAAGTAATTCGTGAGCGCTGTTGCCATACGTCATAAACTAATGATAGACTAAATAAAAAAATAAAACTAATTGCTGGCCAATGGTAAATCCCACATATATATATATATATATATATATATATATATATATATATATATATATATATATATATATATATATATATATATATAGGGTGGCGCATTGAAAACGAAACAGACCGAATTGCGCCCAGAGAAATTTTTTTAAGAAACGCTGAAACACGTCAATTTTAATATTGAGGGGGACATGTTTTGACACAAAACTCAACTTTGTAACATCAACCCCTTAAGGGTGGTGATAACAAACCTTATATTTTTAATAGGGAACATCGGTCGAGTGTTACATCATCTGAAAGTTCTTTCTTTTATGAATTAAGCACGCTAATTTTTTTGGAAGTTTTATCAACTCGTTTAAAAATTATTCACAGTTGAAGATGCGAAAACGCATTTTTTTTTAATTTCAACAACACACCACGAGGGCTTACAGCCTAAATACTATCGTACCGTGGGTGTTGACAAGGATGAAAGAGGCAACTTGTTAATTCTGGGCTTGAAGGTTTGGAGGTTTGGAGGAGAAGGAAAAACATGTGCCGGCAAGGAATTCCACAACTTGAAAGTCCTCGGGACAAAAGAGCGGGCATAACAAGATGTTCTATGTCTGGTGACCTCCACAGTAAAAGGGTGCATTTTCTCTGTTCTCCTGGTAGATCTGTTGGGGGCAGCAGGTGGGGGAACTATGGAGGAAAGCTCCTCTGAGCAGTGCCCATGCAGATATCCATAAAATAGAGAGAGGTCACCAACGGCACGTCGGTGGGCAAGGGATGGCAGCCTTTGGGTGAGGATAGGGCCACCGATGTATAGCTCTCTTTTGACTGGAGTCCAGGATAGCGAGTGTATAAGCGGCAGCTGCACCCCAGATGTGGGAGCAGTATTCGAGGTTTGGCTTTATTTGTGAAGTATATAAGGTATAGAGATTAGCTGGTGAAAAGTATTTGCGAGCCCGGAAGAGGAAACCTAATGTCTTAGCAGCCGCTTCTGCAATTGATGTGACATGTTGGTGCCAATTAAGATTTCGATCAACAGAAATGCCAACAAGAGAAAAAGACCCATTACTTTGAATAACTTGGTTGTTCATTGTGATGGGTCTATGGCTGGTGTATCTCTTATGAGAAAAAAAGCAAGACAGAGATTTGGTGAGGTTGAATTGTACAATATTTCTGCTTCCCCAGTCTAATATTTTTGGAGATCCGCGGAGACAGAACCCTCCATGAGTCTGCGATGCTCTTCTAATTGGGCTAAAGAGACAGGCTTAGAATATTGTATATTTGAGTGGAGGGTGCTGTCGTCCGCGTAACTGTGAACTGGTTTGGATGTGCTAGAGAGGAGGTCATTGATGTGGAGAAGAAACAAAGTAGGGGCTAAAGCTCATTCCGATAAAAAATGTGTTGATAGTCAATGTTTTGTTGGTTTGTAAAGAAATAATTGCCTATCAGAACATTTATTATCGGAATGAGAGAAATGCGGTTTATTATTTCAGTTTATCGGTTGGTTTGATACTTGATAGTACTACCGAAAATTAACTTCACAATGGCGTATTCTGTAGAAGAAAGAGTTTAAATAATTACTATTTTTTTCAAAAAGGTTGACTGTGCCAACCGTATCGCAAATTTGTTTAATGAACGACATCCGAACAGACATGTTAACAGAAAATACATTTTGGAGTTATTTGCAAAGTTTCGACAAAGTGGTTTAGTGGCCAACAAAAATCGGGATCCTCAACGTGAATTTCCGGTTAGAAATGAGACTGCTGAGATTGAAGTTTTAGGACAAATTGCTGCAGACCCAACTTTGAGCACCGGAAAATTGGCCACTGTTTCAAACATCAAAAGAAGAACTATTCAGCGAATATTGAAGCATCATAAATTTCACCCATATAAAATTTATCTTGTACAACAACTGAATGAAGTTGATTTTGATCGGAGGCTGGAGTTTTGTAAAGTTATGTCTACACGAATAGCTGATAACGGAAGCTTTCCGTTCAATATATGTTTTTTAGACGAGTGTACCTTTTTACTAAACTCTACAGTCAATCGTCATAATTGTCGTTATTGGGCAGATAATAATCCAAGAAATTTTCACGAAGTCCACACTCAAACTCCACAGAAATTGAATGTCTGAACTGGCACTTTTGGAGACCGTTTAATCGGACCAATTTTTCTTGATGGCAATTTGAGTAGCGAAGCATTCTTAGAGTTACTAGAAGATATCGTTTACCCTATCCTAATTGACATTGTTGAAAATGATGATCGCTATCAAGAAAACCAATTAGTGTTTCAACAAGCTGGAGCTCCTCCGCATTTTTCACAAGGTGTTAGGGAGTTTTTGAACAGAGAGTTTTTAGAGCAATGGATTGGGCTTAAAGGTGCTATTAAGTGGCCCCCTAGATCACCGTATTTAACTCCTTTAGACTTCTTTCCAAGGGGCCGTTTAAAGAGTAGAATTTACGCAACAGAACCGGAGTCTCTGGGAGAATTACGACGACGCTGAATAAATTTAATGTATTTTCTTTGCGGAGCGTTTGTTGCGAATTTCTGTGTGAAAAATTATTTGATTGATGGAGCATTTTTTAATCGAAGTTCATAAAAATAAGGTTTTAATGGATTTTCGTGCAAACAAATTATTTCAATCACCGAGGCCAGGGAGCAATTTCGCCTCAGCATTATAGAAATTTTGCCGAATCCCCTCCTTTCTGTAAGGAGGGTAGGGATCTTTAACGTGCCTAATATCGCATGTACACGGGAGTGAAAGATTATCGTTCCCCCCGAACCGCGAATTCTACAGACATTCAACTTGCTCAAACACAATGCCTCGGTTGATGCTAATTTGTAGCAGATACTGGAAAATAACTTAACGCTTCTACTTTGTTGGAAGAGGGGTTGCATGACAGATGTTTTATTATTTTGTTATTTCTTATAAATATAATCCCGGTGTTTCAGCGATAAGAACGTGTGCCTCTGAAACGAAGGGCACTGTGTCCGATCCCAGGGTTCTCCTTTCAGTTTTTCAGTTCACACTGTCACATTAACATCAACCGAAGTTGTTTCATTGTATACGAGCAAATTGAATGTCTGCACCTTCCGCCCTTCCGATGGGGCGTAAAGCCGTCTGTCTCGTATACATGCGATGTTGGGCACGTTAAAGATCCCTACCCTCCTCAGAGAAAGGTGGATGTTTGGAATTATTTCCCGGATAGTGAGGTGAAACTAGCGTCGCTGATTGGCCTTAGTAGCGGAAAGAGACCGAGGTTAAAGAAAAAAATACTTATACATCAGAGTGTTGCGCTATATTGTTATTATATGTCTATTAACAAAGAAGACTTTATTATAAACCTAGAATCGGTTACATGTCACATAGTCGTAAATATATTATTAGCTAATTTTTATACACTAAATCTTTAAAATCTTACCAAATTCTTTTAATGCCCCACAAGAAAAAATATTTTGATGAGTTTTACTTTGGCGGTGTGTGTAAGATAAACCCTAACAAGGAAACAGGGAGACAAGTTTTTCGTCAGTGTACGTTGGAGACTCTGAGATGGCTCTAAACTTTTCTTTTGCTTTTTCTGTGCGTATGTAAAAAGTTTTTATGAGAGGAACTGTTGAGTGACGACCTAAATAACTCGAATCTTTAGAAGTTGTCTGAACTTAATAAAGACTTGCCCAATTGCGGAAGGGAGATAAAATAAATTGATGTGGAATTTATTTATTTTATCTGTCTCACCTTAACCTTCTTCCTGGATATCTCAGTTATTTGGTAAGTGATTTTTCATTCAGTTCTTAGCAAAATTGTCATGAAGAAAATTTCGCTATTAGAGGGTAGCGACTTTCGATTTATATATATTTTTTTCAAATAGGCACGAACTAGAGCACTTAGTCCCCACATTCTAGGTCAATTTCAAACTTAATATTATGATATATATATATATATATATATATATATATATATATATATATATATATATATATATATATATATATATATATATAGGATGGCGCATTGAAAATGAAACAGACCGATTTGCGTCCTGATAATTTTTTTTAAGAAACGCTGAAACACGTCAATTCTAATATTGAGGGTGACATGTTTCGACATAAAACTCAACTTTGTCACATCAACCCCTTAAGGGTGGTGATAACAACCCTTATATTTTTAATTGGGAACATGGGTGGAGAGCTACATCATTTCAAAGCTATTTCTTTTCTGAATTCAGCACACAAATTTTTTTGGAAGTTTTATCAACTCGTTTAAAAATTATTCACAGTTAAAGATGAAAAAACGCATTTCACTCATTCCGATAAGAAATGTGCTGATAGTCAATGTTTTGTTGGTTTGTAAACAAAAAATTGACTATCTGAACATTTCTTATCGGAATGAGAGAAATGCGGTTTATTATGTCAGTTTATCGGTCGGTTTAATACGTAATTGTACTACCGAAAATTAATTTCACAATGGTGTATTCTGTAGAAGAAAAAGTTGAAATAATTACTCTTTTTTCAAAAACGATGACTGTGCCAACCACCGTACGGCAAATTTGTTTATTGAGCGACATCCGAACAGACATGTTAACAGAAAATACATTTTGGAGTTAGTTGCAAAGTATCGACAAAGTGGTACAGTAGCCAACAAAAAACGGGATCCTGAACGTGAATTTCCGGTTAGAAATGAGACTACTGAGAATGAAGTCTTAGAACAGATTGCTGCAGACCCAACTTTGAGCACGAAAAAATTGGCCACTGCTTCAAACATCAAAAGAAGAACTATTCAGCGAATATTGAAGCATTATAAATTTCACCCGTATAAAATTCATCTTGTACAACAACTGAATGAAGACGATTTTGATCGACGACTGGAGTTTTGTGAAGTTATGACTGCACGAATAGCTGATAACGGGAACTTTCTGTTCAATATCTGTTTTTCCGACGAGTGTACGTTTTATTAAAGTCTACAGTCAATCGTCATAATTTTCGTTATTGGCGGATAATAGTCCAAGAAATTTTCACGAATTCCACACTGAAACTCCACAGAAATTGAATGTCTGGACTGGCATTTTTTGGAGACCGTTTAAGCGGACCAGTTTTTTTTTTTGACAATTTGAGTGGCGAAACATATCTGGAGTTACTAGAAGATATATTTTACCCTCTACTAATTGACATTGTTGGAAATGATGATCGCTATGAAGAAAATCAATTAATGTTTAACAAGATGGAGCTCCTCCGCATTTTTCACAACGTGTTGGAGAGTTTTTAAACAGAGCATTTCCAGAGCAAAGGATTGGGCGTAAAGGTGCTATTGAGTGGCCCCCTAGATCACCGGATTTAACTCCTTTAGACTTATTTCTATGAGGAAATTTAAAGAGTAGAATTTACGCAACAGAACCGGAGACTCTGGAAGAATTACGACGATGCGTTGTTAAATAATGCCGTCTAATAACTCCACAAATACTCCAGAATGTCAGAGCTCGTTTTGAACAAAATTTGTACTTTTGTATGGAAGCTGGTGGTCAACAATTTGAACACTTACTTAACTGAATAAACATTTTATTTTTAAACGTTTGGTTTTGTTTTTTAGTTTTTTTTACGAAAAATTGTCTAATTAGTGCATTTCTTATTACAATGAATGAAATACGTTCTTGCAAATCCAACTGCAAATAATTTTTAAACGAGTTGATAAAACTTCCAAAAAAAATAGTGCGCTGAATTCAGAAAAAAAAGAGATTTCAAAGATGTAACACTGGACGCATGTTCCCTGTTTTAAATATAAGGGTTGTTATTACCACCCTTAAGGGGTTGATGTGACAAAGTTGAGTTTTATGTCAAAGCCTGTCCCCCTCAATATTAAAATTGAAGTGTTTCAGCATTTCTTTAAAACAAAAATTCTCCGGGCGCAAATCGGTCTGTTTCGTTTTCAATGGGCCACCCTGTGTGTTATATATATATATATATATATATATATATATATATATATATATATATATATATATATATATATATATATATATATATATACATATACAGTGTGTCCGCTGATAAACTCATGAGTAGGTGAAAAGGACTGTAATATTTTTTTGAGTTAAAACTTAATTTTCAGGGACATAAGCCCTGCTTGAATAGAAAATAATTTGTGTAATAATTGTAAATTTCAAAAATCAAGTATGTTTTGGAAATTTCCAGAAAACTAATTTCTTACAGCAGTAAAAGTAGCCTTTTGTCTAGAAGATGCGGAAAAATTTTATACAAAAAAGATGATGAGAAAGGAAAACTCAGTAGGAATGCAAAATTTATAATCCTAAGCCTACTTTGATATTTCGCATAATTTTCATTCCACCCTTCTTATTAAACGTATTAAAAAATTCCGTTAACAAAAGTTGTTTAAATTTATAAATTGAACACGATCGCTTTCTTTTTATCCCTCTGTTAGACACTTAAATAACTAAAAAAATGAGAACAATAAAATAAGAAAAAGTCTGGACGCAGCAAGTGGGTTTTGGTAGTGAATTTTCATAGAAATAATCTGGCACCAAACATTTTTTATTAAATGCTTATAACTTTTTTTATTGTCAGAGAGAGATCTAGATTTTGGTATGTAGTTTACATTGTATTCAGTAAACATACTTACCAAATTTGGTCCCCGCAGCTCTTTTACTTTTGAAGATAAAAATAGTTTTCGAAAGAAAATACAAAATTTGCCCGGAAAACCTAGTTCAATTTTCCTGGGTAACGAACTTATCCAAGCCATTTACAAAAGCAAGGTAGCGACCAAAGTTTATCAAAGTCGGTCCATTATTAGATAGAGTTATCGGTGTGATACACACATGCATACATATATGTATATATTTATATATAATAACAATAATAAATGACAACCTCCCGTCAAGAAGCTCTGAGCAGCTTGTGCGGGGGCAGGTTACACAAGTCAACGGACACACATTGGCAGAAACTTCCAACACCGGGAATCGAACCCGGACGTCAAACACTCGTTCCACCGCCCCACGGAGGTGTGTAAAGACTTAACTTTTTTTTCTCTCCCTCAGGGCTCGTCTGCAGCTTTGCCGCCCCGGTAGCTGCAACCTTTGGCTTATTGTGTATAAGACTTGTGATATGGCGTTTTTATTTAGATAGCGGAGCCCCATGGAAATGATGCATTCAGAGAGATTTTTCTTTGTACTACTCGTCAAAAAAAATCGAGCTGCCGTATACAGTATAGTGGCTAAATTTGTTGGTTAAGTTTTTGCAGAAATGTTTTTAGTGTTTGTGTAGAAATGACATGGTGGTAATTAATAATAAACGTTTAGTAAATTATTGTAAAAATAGTTGTGGAATTTTTGTGAAAATTATGATGTAGTGTAACATTACTGAAGGCAATTTATGTAAAAGAAATTATCAAATCTTTTTGTTCAATCTTGGTACTGAAGCTTTTTGTGAATAATTATCTCGTGTCAGATGTGTAAATAGCTTAAGAGGTTCGTTGGCTAGGAAAATCGGATCAGCTTTTCTGGAAATTTTAAAGTCTATTTTCGGAAAATGTTGGTACCGTTTGAAACAACAAAGCTATTTTAATGAAATATGGTACATTGTTAGTGTTATTTAGGTTATACTATCAGCCGAATCTCCTTCTTGAAAAAACAAGACATATTTTGCATTAAAAACCTTTTTACGAAAATCCGTTACCATAACGCATTTGCTGCATCCTCAGAACTTTTTTCTACGTGAACCTATTTTGATGAAGTCGGTTTTATATATATTTTTTTTTAATTTTAACTTGTTCTTCCTTGCGTGAGTTATTATCAGCTTTAGATAAATTAGAGTTGAAGACCTTGCTGCAAAAAGGGGGTAGCTCCATGACCTTTCTATGCTAAATTGTGTACAAAAAAATTCTGCATCGTTTGGTGCAAAAACGACGTGAATCCGTGATATACACCATTAGACCGTTTTATCTACTTATCCCCTAGTATTGCTTGGAGCAAGAATGAGACTTCTTCGGATTTATCTCCTTTTTGCACCAAGCAATTTTAGTATTCGGTTGACAAGACCATACATATTGCATTGTTGCGCTATTTTACGCAGGCATACAACACGTGTTTCTATGAAGTGGTGACAGAATGGCATCATAGAAAAGCGCAATCATTTTTTAGGATCTGTCCCAGAAAACTGCACTTGCTAAGGAAAATAGCAACATTGAGGTACTATCGTTTGATTGTCAGCAAAATATCCCCTTGCCAAGAGTTCCATCAGAGGATGCATTGTATTTAAGACAGTTATGGCTTTTCAACTTCCGCATTCACTCTGGGAAAAATGGAATTGCTCACTTTTACGTGTACGATGAAACTGAGCGCAGAAAAACTCCCATTGGGGTATTTGAGAAATCAATAAGAAAAGTTGAAAGAGTATACGTTCCTCAGGAGTATATGCAAATAATGGCCAAGTCTTCACGCTCATTTTCTATTATAAGGGTCACTCAAGATCAAATTAAATTTTTTGTTGAACTCCTAAAGCTTCATTTTAAACGAGTCACAGTAGATAGTAATAGAGAACGATTCAACATAAACCAGTACAAGGTATTTGTTTACTGTTATGACGTCTCTACAATCCAGTGCAGTAAGTCTACTAATATCATGATGTTCGTAAGTTTCGCAATCCAAAAGTCAGCTGTACTGCCCGCATTAGCCGAAACTTTACCAGCTTATTGTAACAAACTACCTGTCAAGAACGCAAAATATGGAAATGTTATAAAGTTAGCTAATCAATATGTACCTCAGGATGATATTTGGTATTACCAACAGCTAAAGTCAGATTCCAACAACACCCAGGATAGTGAGACAGAAATCACAGATGATGATGATGCTAATGAATAGCAAGATATTTTTGATGTATTCTGCATTTCTTTATTTTATCGGTATACATTATTTTAGTTGTATTCTCTACTACTTTAGTTTTTGCTTAGGAAATTCATTAATTTTATGTTACCGCCAAATTTATTTAATAAATTTTATTCAGAACATAAACCATTTTTTGTTTTTTGATGTCCTCTATCAAAAAATAAATAATAATTTTGGGGCAAAAAATGAATAACTCCAACGGTTTCTATTTTTTTGAGTTAAAATTGATGAATATATTGAAATGAACTAGGGAAATAAAAAAAGGGAAAATGATATTTATCAAATTATAGGAAATAAACGTTTTTCTCAAATTACTCGATAACTACTTTTGTGGAGTTGTCCCCTTTTTGCAACAGGGTCTTGAAATATTATATGTTCTCAGACTATGGCTATCTTGTGGTATTGAAACATTCTTTTCGAATTGTAAAATCGATGTATGGGTTATGTGAAAGAAGTAAACAATTTATTAGTGTCGAATAACGAAAAGGAAAATATATACGTATATATCTAGGACCAGGGGATAGACATAAATTCAATGTTTTTAGAAAGCGGCGATCGGTGTTTGGCATTTGAGAAATAAAGTTTTGGAAAAGTGAGATGCGAATGTAAATATACGGTCTCCATTGGAGTTTTATACAGGTTTAGATATATGGATGCCACAAAAGATGTACATCTGTTTGCCATTGGGTCAAAAATATAGGATATCTGCATTTGAGGTCTGAATTTACTGGTGATATATATACGTGCGGAGTTCAAATGGAAAGTGCACAAAATATAATGTATGTTGTATGAGCGAATGTATGTGTGCCGAAGCATTTTTATTTTATTAGATCGCTATAGAACAATGAAAATGGTTGGCGTCAGCTACAGTATGATGTGTGGATAAAGCGATGCGAGGAATAGGAAAATGGGTTTTGTTGTTATGAATGAAATGTGAGTTTTACGATTTGTATTGGTTCGCAAATTTGCTAAAAAATTAAAAACTCTGTAACCGGAACAGGACATATTATTTTCTTGCATTTTCGTTATTATATATACAGTTTGTAATTTGGTAGGTTGTGATTTCTTCGCATAATTCTAATTTGTACCGGACCGTTACGTCATCAGTATTCGTGCAGTGACGACTAATCCATGGCGTTTTGTTGTTTTACGACATAAAATACCTGGCTGATGTGCTCTTTAATAATAATCCTGACTGAACTGACCTTTCTGACCTGCTCTGACATCAGTTGGCCCAAATACAAGCTACAAGAAGGAAAAGCGGAAGGAAAATCATGAGGTTATGTACACATTATGCTCAGGTGACCTTGATGTATGGCAAAATTCATTTCCCTTCTTTTAGACTATAATTAGGCAAACTGATATCAGGGCAGGTCAGTTCAGGCAGGTTTACTATTAAAAAGTCCAATTATAAGCTAAAAGAAGGCAAAGGGGAAGAAAAACCATAAGGTTAAGTACACAGTATGCTCAGATGACCTTGATGTATGGCGAAATTCATTTTCCTTGTTTTACCTTTTAATTAGGCAAACTGATATCAGGGCAGGTCAGTTCAGGCGGGATTACTATTAAAAAGTCCAATTATAAGCTAAAAGAAGGCAAAAGGGAAGAGAAACCATGATATTATGTACGCATTATGTTCAGATGACCTTGATGTATGGCAAAATCTATTTTTCTTCTTTAGGCTTTTAATTAGGCAAACTGATATCAGGGCAGGTCAAAAAGAAGGCAAAGGGGAAGAAAACCCGTGAGGTTGTGTACACATTCTGCTCATATGACCTTGATGTATGGCAAAATTCGTTTCCTTTCTTTTAGCATTTAATTAGGCAAACTGATGTCAGGCCAGGTCAGTTCAGGCAGGATTACTATTAAAAAGTCCAATTATAAGCTAAAAGAAGGCAAAAGGGAAGAGAAACCATGAGGTTATGGACACATTATGCTCAAATGACTTTGGTGTATGGCAAGATCCAATTATAAGCTAAAAGAAGGCAAAGGGGAAGAAAAACTATGAAGCTATGTACACATTATGCTCAGATGACCTTGATGTATGGCAAAATCCATTTTCCTTGTTTTAGCTTTTAATTAGGCAAACTGATATCAGGGCAGGTCAGTTCAGGCAGGATTTCTATTAAAAAGTCCAATTATAAGCGAAAACAAGGAAAAGGGGAAGAAAAACCATGAAGCTAGATACACATTATGCTCAGATGACCTTGATTTATAGCAAAATTCATTTTTCTTTTTTTAGCTTTTAATTAGGCAAACTGGGCAGGTCAGTTCAGGCAGGATTACTATTGAAAAGTCTGGACGCAGCAAGTGCGTTATGGCAGTGAATGTTCATAAAAATGTTGAGGAAAATTCAGTTATTGAAATTTAAAGCATTTAATGAGAATTCGCTACCAAAACGCACTTACTGCGTCTCGATTTTTCTCACAAACATTCATCATATTTCGATGAAAAATGTAAATATGCAATAACATAAGGAATGTTAGAAAAAAAAAAGTAGGTATCATCAGCAACGACTAATGGGCCACCCTGTGATTGTCAAAATAGTTTTATAAGATGCCGCATATGACACCCTATAATTAACGTATAGCATATTTCTCGTATCTTGCATAATATCAACTATATTGAGCTGTACTGTAGAAATGCGTCACCATGTATATATATATATATATATATATATATATATATATATATATATATATATATATATATATATATATATATATATATATATATATAATATATATATACTATATATTATATAAGCGGATCAAAACTGGAACTAAACCCGTATATGGATTCAAGGGGGCCTAGTTTTCACTCATTTAAAAAAAAACTTTTTAAAATTCAAAAGTCGCAGTAATCAACGAGTTTTTTCCATTAAAATTAGCTAAAAACTAAAGACTATTAAACCATAAACTTAACTAAAACTACACATACTTTGTCCCTATGTTGGGGTACAAATGGGCCCTGGCTGACAAATTACTAAATTGTTAGTTGGTTGTATACAGTCTCTATTTTTAAACATTGTTCCTCATTTGGAGCTGCCGTGACAACTTACTACTTGGTTTCGCAACGAGATGGCGGCACGTATTTCGTGTCTTACATCTCGCTTAGATTTGAAAGGCTGGCTACCATAGCCGTGTTACTTTATACGTGTATTTTAGCTGCAATTAGTATGCCGTACTGACGAGCTCTGATTGGAGCGAAACCGGTCTACGGTCTACCTGTGGTGAGAATGCATCTAGACTTAAATACTTTGTCCCTATATTGGGGTATAAATGGGCCAGGGCTGACAATTTACTAAATTGTTAGTTGGTTGTATACAGTCTCTATTTTTTAATATTCTGTGTTATTTGGAGTTGCCGTGCTTGGTTACGCAACGAGATGGCGGCACGTGTTTCGTATCTTACACCTCACTTGGTTTTGGAAGGCTAGCTACCATAGTCGTATTACTTTATATGTGTATTTTCGCTGCAATTAATATGCCGTACTGACGAGCTCTAATTAGCGTGAAACCGGTCTACGTCTCTAATTTTGGTGAGGATCCACCTTGCTTTAAAGCTATTGCCAAAGCATTAGAGAGAGGGTCTATTCTAAATGAATTTTCTGGAAATATTTCAGTAAATAGAAGGACAGTGACAGCTGAAGCTGGAACTTAAGGGTTTGTAAACCACTCTTCTTGCGAAATTTTCTCTACAAAAGCCGTATTCGTTTTACGCTCATTGACTAAATATTGCCAATTTTGAGGTTTCAAATCGCGACTTTGACGTTTTGAGGAAACCCCTCTTTTTAAATGCCTATATATTTTTTGTCTTTTAACTTACAGGTCTATGTTTTGGTACGTAGCTTACTTTTTATGAATCAGAGACGCGTACTGCAGTTTGGTTGCCCCAGCTTTGTTGTTTCCGGAGATATAAAAAAATGTTCGAAAGGAAACGCTATATATATATATATATATATATATATATATATATATATATATATATATATATATATATATATATATATGTATATATATATATATATATATATATATATATATATATATATATATATATATATATATATATATATATATATATATATAGATATATGTATATATAGACTTATTATTTCTTAATAATACGTAAACATAATTAGTCAGCATTACTCAATACGGTAAATTAAGTCATATAGTATTGCAAGCTGCCATCAGCAAACCTGCGTAATGTTTATATAAACATGTGAAGTGATGATGATTTCAATGTCAACGATTACAATATCTATGTGACATACTTAACTACATAAAAATTACTCTAGTTTATGGTATCGAATTTTCATAGAAATGTTTTAAGCAATATTAAAATATATTTCCACGCCTAGGGATGCCCTCCTGGATAGCTTTCTGTTCCATGAACACTTTTCAAGATTGAAAAGTCGCGATATTCTCATTAGTGATTTTTTTTAGGAAAGTTCACTAAAAATTATGGACACAGGAAGTGCTTTAAAGAAGCGAGTTCTAAAAGAACCCATGCTAACAGATACAGCTGAGTATACTATTTCAGTGCGTCAACACGCGTTGAAGTATCTGCTGAGAAAATGAATATGCTTATATACTTGTCCATCACTTTAGAGGCGACTGAAAGGAGAGAAATAGGCGTGTAGTTGCTAGGAAGCGCTTTGAATCCTTTTTTTGGGGACGGGTTGTACTGAAGCATTTTTCCAATTATTAGGGACTATGCCTCTACTGTAATATGTCTAAGACAAACGAGTCAGGACCGTAGCAAGTTCTGGTGCGCATTTTTTGAGAACAATTGCTGGGATCTCGTCCAGGCCAGAGGCTTTCCAGGTCTTAAGAAAAGAGTGCATATTTCGCACCTTTTTAGTTTTGAAAATGATGTCCGTCATTTTATGCGCGACATTGGGGACTGCTGGGGGTTGAACATTTGGAAGTGGGTTGAGAATAGAATTGCCGGCGAAAAACGAGGCAAACAGTTTAGCCTTGCCCAGGGCGGTAGAAACAATTTCATCCCCTGAGACAAGATGTGAGAACGTGCTCATGCAGAAATTATTCCCAATAGATTTAGCAAGAGTCCAGAAGTGTTTGCTGCCGTTGGAGCATTAGAGGACTTTGTTTTTGATGTGGTTATTAAACGAGTTTTTTGCCGCAGAAAGAATGAGGACATAGCGGTTTCTTGCGTCGTTAAATGCTTGACGGTTATATTGACTACGATTGTGTAGAAGCGTTTTGTGAGCTTTGACCTTTTCAAGCCTAGCCTTGTCACATGATTCAGAGAACCAGGGCTTTTGAGTGGCTGAAGAGGTTTTCTGTGTACGTGGAATAAATAATTCCATGCCAGCTTGGATAATTTCAGTGACGTTTTGTGAGATATCAGAGGGGTCAGGATGAGAGAAGCAGACAGATGCCCATGGAAATGAGGAAAAGTAATCCCCCACTTCGTCCCAGTTCGCGGAGTTGTAGTGTCAAACGATACATCGGTGCAATGACCTCGGGTTGCATTTTGCAGGAAGCAGTGACCATTCCGTGGTCTGAGCGACGAATGGGGGCGGTCACTCATGTCTTATAAAATTGGGTTTTGTACTAGGAAGGAGATCCAAGGGATCTGAGCTGTGTGTTAGAATGCGAGGAAATTAAGTAGGTTGCTGAACCATATTGGCTAAAGAATTTCTGACTGCAAAGGTCTCTGCTGCTGTTCCTTGTGGATCGGTTTGAAGATCCTAGCCATTCCTTATTATGAACATTGAAATCACCAAGAATAGTGCCCTCGGAGGAAGGATTATAAATATCCTCCTTAAATCAGATTGTCGGTTTTTTCAGAAAGGATCCGAAGAATGGAGGGGTATACTATCTCCAGAATCTTTTGTAGAAGGAGGGGCCATCATAATTTTTATTTATAAGGGAAACCGACTCATACACCAGAAGCGGAAATCTCCGTTGGGACTTCACCGGCCCCTTAATGTAAGGGGTGGTACCTCCTCGGGCGTGAAAAAATCATTTGCTATCGTAAAGGAAAAGTCAACTACCACCTGCCAATTACCGAATTTTCATTAAATCCTTTAAATTTCAATAACTCAATTTGCTATTAACATAAGGTTTGGTGGCTAGGAAACCAAGATTTCAGTATATTTTCGGAAAATTTCTGTAAATTTTAAAACAAAAAGTAATTTTGTAAAATATAGTACATTGTTTCTACTACATAGGCTATACCGGTAATCTGATTGATGGCTGCTCGCATTTGCTATTAAAAACATTTTTATTAAAATTCATTTTCATAACGCAATTACTGCGTCCAGACTTTTCTATTAATCAATTAATTAAATATAGGGTAATAATTTAAAAAAAGTATGAACACAATATTGTCAAATCAGAAAGAGTGTCGTTAAAAGACATACTTTTGTAAGCTTTCCTTACAGGAAGCGTTGTAAAATGCGGGAAATTTGATATCTGAAACTGCGGACATTGCCAAACACATGCTTTGTTCCTTGCATTATGGAAGCAAATCGATTTAAGAGCTTTATTGTGAAATATCAGTGTATTTATAGTGACAAGGATGATGGAAGACGTTATAAAGGAGAAGACAGGAAAAAGGAGAATAGTCGTTTTTTCTATAATCTTTCTCTTCCAGTAGAATTATCTGACATCACAAAATGCCATACAGTACTGAAATGAATAGATAATTTTTTTAAAGTGTTACGGAATGAGAATAAGGAAAGGACAATCAATATTCGCGAAAGAATTCTCAGTCAGCTTGACTAAGTCGTTTATCTCCTGTAAACTTTGCCACATAAAAAATTTAATCTAGACAAAAATATGTATATGATTTACTTTTTGGGTATTACATAATATATTGTAGTTTAGTTTTACTCCGTTTTCATGCTTATGCTTTTACGCCTAAATTTAAGATCTGTATGCCTAGAGTCATGAATCTTACATTTTGTTAAGACATTTATAGCGCCAAAAAAAACGCTTAGTAGTATCGATTTTAAATGTACCTCACATCAAGTGTATATTGTAAGGTGCCCAATTAGCAAGACTCGATAAGAACGACAGTGAAAGAATATTGATAATAGTGGATAAGTTAATTCTGGCAGTTGTAAATTTTTGGTTAAGGTGATTTGATGTTCCATAGAATAAGAGAATGTAAACATATGATTAGTTGGGAACTGTCAAACCGAGAGTGCTTTTAGTTTAAGAGAATATGTCAAAAATTAAATCTTGGACAACAATGCTTTTCACGTATCCCAAGCGATAAATAATGAAAAGGCATTGTTAGGATAAAAGAAGAAATCAAAGAAATTTTAAGAGAAGGCTAAAGAGGAAACTCTGGCAACAGCTTTTGTTCAGGAAAAATAATAAAAAAACAACAATTTTTGGAGATTTTGAAGAAGCGGCAGCATAAAAAATTTCATTAAAAAATTTAATATAAAAGTGGAATTTTGTAATATAACAACTAACAAGAATAAAGTCAACCAGTTCACGAGACCTTCAAGCAGTAACAGTAAGTGTTATATTAAATATAAAACTCATACTTACTTTGGAAAGTTATACAATCCAGTCTGCAATAATTAACAGAGAAACTAAAAAACAAAATCCATTCCAGCAAACAAAAACTTAATAGAATATTTTTTTAACGAACGCATAAATTCAACCAGCAAAGACGTTCTGCAATTTTTAAAAGAAGTTCCATATAAACAAGCAATCAGCGGGGCAGATGACCCACTGTACATCATAGCAGCAGCAATTACATTTAGTTTAGCTATATATATATATATATATATATATATATATATATATATATATATATATATATATATATATATATATATATCGTAAAATATATATATATATATATATATATATATATATATATATATATATATATATATATATATATATATATCGTAAATTCAGAAGATTAAAGGTGCTGCAGACCTTTTAAATTTATATTTCATATTTCAAAAAAAGATCCAAATTTGGAATAATCATTGGCCTTAAAAAGAAAAATTGTGGGGATTAATAAAGATTAATCCCCACAATTTTTGTTTGAGTACCAAGTTTGTAAATAATTAGGATGGTATAGGAATAGTTTTGTTTAAATTTAAATAAAGTTATATGTTGTGTTGTGAGAAAAAATTAGGCTTTTATTTGGTTATTTAGGATACATACGAAGGCAGGGTATAAAAAGGGAAAAGGAGGAAAGTAAAACAAGGTGTAGTAAGTTGAATTTCAATATTAAAAGGTTTAATATTATTTTGGAAACGTCATTTTTTTCTAGGGTATCAAAAATTTTGTGTTGTAATTAATATCAGTATTTTGGAAGAATTTTCTGGTTTAAGAGGGGGAGTTATTGTAAAATGAGTGAACATTTGGAGTGGTAGTCCAACTGTTAGTGGCATAAAGGAAGTTTAAAATTATTGAATATTTAACAAAGTTGTAAATGTGACAGTAGCAAGATTTGACAGTTCCCTTTAGGCAAGTCAGTATTCAAAATTGTGTTTATTGCTAACACAGGCATTAGGCTTATTTGTGAAACACATTGTAAAATGATGAACTAATAAATATACTACTATAAATATACATATAAAAGAAGGGGATCTGAATCTGCTAAAAATCCTTTACATAGGTCTCATTTTGCTCAATTTTATTATTTAATAGCTAGCCGTGGCAAGGAAGAAGAAGAAACGGAACAGGTAGAAATACCAATGTAAATAAGTAGTAAGCTTTCCTTGGTGTATTAAACACTAGAAATAATACGAACATCACAAATTTTCAGAAATTTATTTATAAGACACAAAATTACACATTGCAAAACATTTATTAACACATAAACCATATTATTACCTTTCTATTTCAATTTATACCCAATCTTGGGGCTAAAGACTATTAACAAACTCATCAAATAAATGCAAATAATTATTTTCTACAGTAAAAAATTAAATATATTTAAAATTAAAATAAATAAAACTTTATACTGTTTCAATTAGCGCGCTAAACGTGAGTTTACTCGTTACTATTCGTTATTAAAACCATATGGTTTTAATAACGAGTGTTTTATATATATATATATATATATATATATATATATATATATATATATATATATATATATATATATA
The DNA here is from genome assembly GCA_964006375.1 of Tillus elongatus. Lineage (NCBI taxonomy): Eukaryota > Metazoa > Arthropoda > Insecta > Coleoptera > Cleridae > Tillus > Tillus elongatus. Next base: position 30,708,202 of record OZ023265.1, read on the forward strand.
TATATATATATATATATATATGTGTGTGTGTGTGTGTGTGTGTGTGTGTGTGTGTGTGTGTGTGTGTGTGTGTGTGTGTAAATTGCCAGGTGGGTTATCAGTCTTTTTAAAAGCACTTGTAATATTTCGAAAACAAATAGGTTATGTTAGACCTTACCAGGGTTGCCACAGCCTATAAACTGAAATGCGCAATTAAACGACAAAGATAACAACTCGAGTTGAGAACTGGTGGAAGTGTCACATTGTGGAACTAGAATACATCCTCCAGCGTTTATATTCTCTAAGCCAAACTGCGGATGCATTTAGTTATAACATTTCAAACTTTGCCTTTCACTGTGAAGAAGTCTTACAATGATGCATTTGTTATTCAAATCATTTTCCAAGTTACCAATGCGGTTTTTACTGAAAGAGTTTTAGATACCTAATTAGGTTCTGGGAAATGTTTTGCATATTCTAGTGTGCGGGAACATCATGTATTTTAACCGTGTTCTATTTGATACATATGATGCAATTTAAAGCAATGGAACAACACAAAGGGACACGGTTTTTCAGTACCAACTTGAGGCGCCTACATTAGAAATTTTGGGACTTGCTTTTATCATAGATCTGGACCTTGGTTATGCAATAAAATTTATAATTCGAAGACAAATGTCTGATGAAAAACGCTTAGACACGTAGCTTCACAAGTGCTTGTTTTAATGAATTTTCTGAAAAAAAATTCACAATGAGGAGACTTATACTTTTGAATTTAGAAAAATTTTCTACAAATGTGCACGAAATGGGCGCCCTAGAACCTATATCCAGGGTCAGTTTTATTTGATATATATATATATATATATATATATATATATATATATATATATATATATATATATATATATATATACCGATAACTCAAAAATAATGGGCCAATTTTGATCAAATTTACTAAGTACCTTCCTCCCGGAAAATTTTGTGTTTTCTTTCGGTAAACATTTATATCTTCGGAAATAAATCACAATGTGAGGGCAACCAGATTTGGTACGCTTGTTTGCATTATAGAGGCTGAACCGTTTAGACCTGTAAGCTTAAAGAAACAAAAGTGATACCCATTGAAATAAAAAATATTGGGATTTTCCTCAAAACGCCAAAGTTGTGATTTGAAACGTCAAAATTGCCAAAATTTAGGCAAAGAGGCTAAAAGAAATACGGATTACGTAAAAAATGTTCTCCAACCCTTTAAGTTTCAGCTTCAACCATCATAGCCCTTCATTTTACTAAAATATTTCCAGAAAATTAACTTCAAATAGACGCTTTCTCTGATACTTTGACAATAGTTTTAGTTAAGTTTATGGTTTAGGGGTCTATAATTTTTAGCTACTTTGCGTAGAAAAAACTCGTTAATGAGGAGACCATGACTTTTGAATTCTAAAAAGATTTTTCTAAATGAGCGCAAAATAGGCCTCCTAGAATACATATTCGGGTTTACTTTCTATTTAGATATATACAGGGTGACGAATTTCTACGGTAAAGCTCGATATAACTGTTATTATTTCATATGTCAGGTACAAATGTTAAAATTGTTGTGCTGGAGAATTATAGTTTTTGAGGAGAGTATAAGTATAAGTATAAGTATAAGTATAAGTATAAGTATAAGTATAAGTATAAGTATAAGTATAAGTATAAGTATAAGTATAAGTATAAGTATAAGTATAAGTATAAGTATAAGTATAAGTATAAGTATAAGTATAAGTATAAGTATAAGTATAAGTATAAGTATAAGTATAAGTATAAGTATAAGTATAAGTATAAGTATAAGTATAAGTATAAGTATAAGTATAAGTATAAGTATAAGTATAAGTATAAGTATAAGTATAAGTATAAGTATAAGTATAAGTATAAGTATAAGTATAAGTATAAGTATAAGTATAAGTATAAGTATAAGTATAAGTATAAGTATAAGTATAAGTATAAGTATAAGTATAAGTATAAGTATAAGTATAAGTATAAGTATAAGTATAAGTATAAGTATACGAGATTGCATACGTTACTTATCTTGTGCTGCATCTTATAAAATTATTTTGACAATCACAGGATGGCCCATAAGTCGGTGGTGATAGCTACATTTTCTTTAACATTCCTTATTGCATTTTTGCATGTTTCAACGAAATATGATGCATGTTTGTAAAAAAAAATCGAGATGCAGTAAGTGCGTTTTGGTAGCGAATTTGCATCAAATGCTTCAAAATGCAATAACTCAATTTGCTATTAACCTAAGGTTCCTCGGTTAGGAAACATCTTAAGTTTATTTTCCGACAATGTTTTTACTTTTTCAAACAATAAGTTATTTTGATAAAATATGGCACATCGTATCTACTATATACGTTATACCGGAGACCAAATTGACGCCTGCTTGTATTAAAGAGACATGTTTGGTATTGGAAATATTTTTATGAAAATTCACTTCCATAACGCACTTGCTGCGTCTAGCCTTTTTTTTTCTTTTTTTATTAAAAAAAGGCGAAAGTAAAAAACATCTTGCTTGTTTTTGTGATTAGAATCGATTTCATTTCGTTCCAGTAATATCGATTAGAGATGTTCAATGTGTATAAATCATTCGGTAGGGTTGAGTGCTTATTTATTCTCACTTGATACGCATTTTGCTAGTTAACTAGTTTGAAAGTAAAGGCAAGGAACTCCATAAAAGATGCAGAGCGATATTAGCTTACATTATTTAATTCGTATCGGCATTTTCGTGTGAGCTACATTTTGGCAGAATAGAGCAAAAAAAATTTATCAACTGAGCGAACAAACTTATTGATTATCTACCCTCACAGTAATAATATAGCACACACATTTTTTTCTGGCAGAATATAAATCTACCAGGGGCTCGTGTGATTTAGTGTTATTATGTATTTTGCATTATATATTCTGACAAGAACGGCTGATAAATAATACATAACGTATATACACATAGCTGGGGCTCTTTAAGATCTAAATAGAATATGTAAAACTCTAGTTTGTAGTTTGCGCGGCCAAATTATGAGCAAGTAAATATTGGTAGTAATTGTTAAGGAAATGCAAACGGTGTGCAAATGCAGTAAGCTTCTGTCTTGTTTGCACAGACTTCCGGTTACACTAGAAAAGTTCGCTTAGACGATTAGCTACCTAATATTTGGGCAGACATAATCTGCTAAACGTCAAGCCTACCTTAAACACAAAGCATATTTAGCGATTTTTCAAAGAAATATTCGTTATTTGGGAGATCGCGACTTTTGAATGAAAATAAAAAAATTATAAATGAGCGCGAACTAGGACCGCCAGAATGCATATTCGTGGTGATTTTTAATTTCTATAGCTGGTCAAATAGATCAGCTTGCGAGGTGACTAACCTCTAGAATTATCGGGAAATAGAGGGGGCCTGCTGCAGGTGGATCGGTTTCATGCTCAGAGACAGGGGGGTGTTCACCTCAATCGCGGGAGGGACTCTGCTGGCGGGGGTCTCGGCGGGTGTCCGCAGGGGATCGTTCTGTGTCCCCTGCTCTGGTGCCTTGCCGTGGACGGACTGCTAGGGAGGCTCTCGGGTACAAGGTACAGGGTAATGCGGACGATATTGTCATCATAGACCGAGGTAGAGTAACACAGTCAGTGTGGGAGAGCATGCAGACAGCACTGAAAATGGTGTAAAGGTGGACGGTTGGTTAAGGGCTCGGAGTCAGCCTCGAGAAAGCAACCGAGTTTACGAGGAGGAGGAAGTGGAGGTAAAATGTCTTGGGGTCTTATTGGGCTCTAAGCTAACATGGAATGGTCATGTGAAAAAAATACTACGTGAGGCAGTTATGACCCTAACCGTCACTAGGCGGCTATATGAAAAAACGTGGAGACTGAAACCTAGTATGACCCACTGGCTGTACACAAGGGTGGTCAGACAACTGCTAACGTACGCGACACTGATCTGGTGGCCTAAGGTGGCACAATCCAGTACCAAACAAAAACTAGGTTTTTGCCTCAGCATCACAGGGGCTATGACTTTAACCCCAACAGCCGCCATGGAGGTGTTGCTGGATCTGCCCTCCTACACTTAGTTATTATGGTGGAGGCCAGGCTAGGACTATACAGACGAGCCTGTAATGATCAACCCAGGCTGCAGGGGCCAGTGCAAAATTCAGGAAATCGTGAAGGAAACAAGTTTACATTGGAAATCCCCGACTGCGAGGCATTGCAGGGGGAGACGCCGGGCCTACAGCAGGACGCGCTCGTCTGGTTCAAGAAGGGATCCGGCGGGGAGCGTGGGACGGGAGCAGGCGTTTATTGGGCAGGACCGAAGGTAAGTCACGATATTTCCCTCGGAGCTAATGCAACGGTCATGCAGGCCGACACGTACACCATCTTGCACTGCGTGCGAGAGAATAAGAGGAGGGACTACACCAACAGGCGAATCCTCATAGCCACAGACAGCCAGGCAGCCCTTAAGGACTTCAGTAGCCCACGGGTAAATTCCAGGCTGGTAAGTGAATGCCAAGACGAGACGAGCGACCTGACTTGGCAGAATAATGTCACCCTCATCTGGGTGCCTGGTCACTCGGGGGTCAAAGGCAATGAAGAAGCTGACAGTCTCGCGAAGATAGGGTCGGCAGAAGCATTTATGGGATCAGAACCGGTCTTGGGCGTGACGAGGAGCACTGCCAGGGGATCAATTAAGTCCTGGGTCAAAAACGAACACAAGGTGTACTGAGCAGACTGTCCAGTAAATTTTTACGTTTTAAGAAGAAAAATTATTAATTTATAAAAAATTTTTGTCTGCTCCTTCTTGATCTCTTTTTAAACGGCCTATAATTATTTTTTCTTTTAACTTAGATACCTTAAGTTCGGTGAGTATGGTAAGTTTGATAGTAGAAACGTAGCTGCCAAGTTTGGTTGTGTGTTTGTGTGTTATTCTCGTTTATCCAAAAATTAAAAAAAAAAACCAAAAGTTTCCCGGAAAAACTGGTCCGAATTTCCTGGCTAACGAATGTACCTACGCCACTTACAAAAGGAAGGTACGTATCAAATTTCATCATAATCGGCCCATAATATATATATATATATATATATATATATATATATATATATATATATATATATATATATATATATATATATATATATATATATATAGTGAATTTTTCGCTTTACGAAAAATTCGCTAAAAATTAAATTCAATTCAGAGTAAAAATTTGGAGCGTCGACCGGTTGACCTTGAATAAAGTAAAATGTTATAATACGCAGGCTAAAAATAACTCAGATAAGACACCTACTTGCCCATTTAAGTTTCTGAGGGTTTGCAATTTCTCATGTTGTGTAACTAGTATTATAGATTTAAAAATTACGTATTCGTGGCTTCGTATAAAGCCCACACAAACAAATAAAACCAGAAGAAAATATTAAAAAGAAATAACTCGTATTTACATACATCGCTGTTTCATTCTAAGCTCTACTCAGCAAACGCCTTTGATAAGTGAACCTGAAAAAAGCAGCATCATAATTTTAATAGTATATTCTTTCCACAGCCTCCATATAACCGACACACCCACACAACATCTCTACAAAGACACTGCCAAAGGTGATGTAGCAAATAAGTTTATATTCAGCCAAGTTTGCGGGAAGGTAACAAATTCCACTAACTGTCTTTTTGTTTTCACTTTATCACAACTTTCCTAGAGACACTCCATCTTCTTTTGCCGGGATCGCTTTATGTCTCACTGGAGATGATAATGGAAGTTTTTGTTCTCATCTTGGTATATTGTTGAATATATACAATAAAAGGTGGCAAACATTGATCGCGGCTGACACATGTCGCTAAGGAAAATGTCGGATTGGTATCAAGTCATCTAGACTGTACCGTTCTAGAAGCCATATCTTTATTGGCAGAACGACTAACTGTCAGGGAAGAAGAAAACACTATATTGCAAAAGTGATTTATGGACAACAGAGTCGATTTGTAGAACAAGTTTCGTGATATTTCTCAACACGTTATGTCAATACTACATAGATTGCTATAGCAGCCTCCACAAATCTACGGCTTTCTTGATCAAACTACTAAACTAAACTACCTAAACTTTACAGAAAGCAATGAAATGTTGTGTTGCATTGCTCTTATTTTATAGTTACAGCGACGGAAATTCTACCAATCTTGCTTGAGATCGCAACATGAAAGTGTTTGTGAAAAGCGAAGCCTACTCTTAAATTATGTCCTAAATACATCATGAACTTGTTGATTGCTGTGTAAGAAAATTGAATTGGTTTTTGAATATCTTAGTGAATTTTTCAGACGTGTGCTTTTTGGTTGGCTGCTAATTAACTGCCATCGTTAAAAATGTCCGGACGCAACAAGGGAGATAAGGTGGTGAATTTTCATATAAAGGAATTGAGCAATTTTTCTCGAAAATTATGCGTCAAAAACTTTAAAAAGGTGCACGTAGCTAATATTTGATACACTTTATTCACCACAGAGAATATTTTTGCTGTTGTACAGTACTCTGACCATCAATGGCAAAGAATTTTTGTTAAGTAAATGTCTACAGCTGTTTTTGCTTTTAGCTTAGAGATCTAAATTATTGCTTGTGGGTTACTTTGTGATGTAAATTATTGTACCAAATTTGGTTGCCATAATTTTATTATTTTCGGAGATACGAAAATTTTGCGAAGGGAAATTCAACAATTTCCCAGAAAAAAATTATATATATATATATATATATATATATATATATGGATATATATATATATATATATATATATATATATATATATATATATATATATATATATATATATATATATATATATATATATATATATTATTTCAACAACACACCACGAGGGCTTACAGCCTAAATACTATCGTACCGTGGGTGTCGACAAGGAGAAAAGAGGCAACTTGTTAATTAACAAGTTGCCTCTTTTCTCCTTGTCGACACCCACGGTACGATAGTATTTAGGCTGTAAGCCCTCGTGGTGTTGTTAAAATAAAAAATATATAAAATAAAAATATATCTATATATATATATATATATATATATATATATATATATATATATATATATATATATATATATATATATATATATATATATATATATATATATATATATATATATATATATATATATATATATATATATATTATTTCAACAATACTATCGTACCGTGGGTGTCGACAAGGAGAAAAGAGGCAACTTGTTAATTCTGGACTTGAAGGTTTGGAGGTTCGGGAGAAAAGGAAAAACATGTGCCGGCAAGGAATTCCACAATTTGGAAGTACTCGGGAAAAAAGAGCGGGCATAACAAGACGTTCTATGTGTGGTGACCTGGACAGTAAAAGAGTGCATTCGCTCTGTTCCCCTGGTAGATCTGTTGGGGGCAGCAGGTGGAGGAACTATGGAAGAAAGCTCCTCTGAGCAGTGCCCGTGAAGATATCTATAAAAGAGAGAGAAGTCACCAACGGCACGTCGATGGGCAAGGGATGGCAGCTTTTGGGTGAGGGTAGGGTCACCGATGAGACGTATAGCTCTCTTCTGAATGGAGTTCAAGATATCGAGTGTTGAAACGGCAGCAGCACCCCAGATGTGGGAGCAGTATTCGAGGTATGGTCTTATTTGTGAAGTATATAAAGTATAGAGATTAGCTGGTGAAAAGTATTTGCGAGCCCGGAAGAGGAAACCTCATTTCTTAGCAGCTGCTTCTGCAATTGATGTAACATGTTCGTGGCAATTGAGATTTCGATCCACAGAGATGCCAACAAGTGAAAAGGACTCATTACTTTGAATAACTTGGTTGTTTATTGTGATGGGTCTAGGGCCGGTGTATCTCTTATGAGTCTGCGATTCTCATGTAATTGGGTTAAAGAGACAGGCTTAGAATATTGTATATTTGAGTGGAGGGTGCTGTCGTCCGCGTAACTGTGAACTGGGTTGGATGTGCTAGAGAGGAGGTCATTGATGTGGAGAAGAAACAAAGTATGGGCTAAAGCTGGAGCTAGAGGAACTCCTGCATTAATTGGATATAGTTTAGAGGAATGGCCATCCACGACAACAGAAATGCTCCGGTTGGAGAGAAAATTTGCCGTCCACGTACAGAGTTTTGGTGGTAAGCCATAGGCCGGTAGTTTATTAAGCAGCGCTGAGTGCCAGACCTGGTCGAATGCTTTGGATATGTCTAGAGCGACAATCTGGGATTCGCCGTGTAGTTCCATAGACTTGCTCCAAGAATGGATGACAAAGGAAAGGAGGTCGGCAGTTGATCTGCGCTGACGGAATCCATACTGCCTGTCGTGGTTTAGACAGTGTTTTTCAAGAAATTTTAGTAATTCGGTGTTTATATACTTTTCCATCACATTAGAGATGACTGAAAGGAGAGAAATAGGCCTGTAGTTTTCGATCCTTTCTTGGGGACGGGTTGTACTCGAGCAGTTTTCCAGTTACTAGGGAATATGTCTCTATTGTAAGATGTCTGAAACAGACGAGTCAGGACAGGGGCAAGCTTTGGTGCGCATTTTTTGATAACAATAGCTGGGATCTAGTCAAGGCCAAAGGCTTTCCTGGTATTAAGAGAAGAGAGCATCTTTGGTACCTTTTTGGTTTTAAAAATGATATCCGTCATTTTATGCGCGACATTGGGGACTGTTGGTTGAACATATGGAGGTGGGTTGAGAGTAGAATTGCCGGCGAACAACGAGGCAAAATGATCAGCCTTGCCCAGGGCGGGTAGAAACAATTTCATCCCCTGAGACAAGAGGTGGGAACGTACTCTTGCAGAAATTATTCCCAATAGATTTAGCAAGTGTCCAGAAGGGTTTGCTGCCACTGAAGCTTAAGAGGACTTTGTTTTTGATGTGGTTATTAAACGAGTTTTGTGCCTCAGAGAGTACGCGGACATAGCGGTTTCTTCCGTCGTTAAATGCTTGACGGTTTTCTTGACTGGGATTGTGTAGAAGCTTTTTGTGAGTTTTGACCTCTTCAAGTCAGGGCTTGTCTTAGGATTTAAAGAACCAGGGCTTTTGAGTGGCTAGAGGTTTTCTGTGTACGTGGAATTAATAATTCCATGCCGGCTTGGATAATTTCGGTGACGTTTTGTGAGATATCAGAGGGGTCAGGATGAGAGAATATATATATATATATATATATATATATATATATATATATATATATATATATATATATATATATATATATATATATATATATATATAGCCCGAAAGAGGAAACCTAATTTCAACCGCTTCTGCAATTGATGTGACATGTTGGTGCCAAATGAGATTTTGATCCACAGAAATGCCAACAAGTGAAAAGGACTCATTACTTTAAATAACTTGGTTGTTCATTGTGATAGGTCTAGGGCTGGTGTATTTCTTATGAGATAGAAAGGAAGACTGAGATAGATATGGTGGACTTAAATTGTACAAGATTTCTACTTCCCCAGTCTAATATTTTTTGGAGATCCACAGAGACAGAACCCTCCATGAGTCTGCGATCCTCATCTAATTGGGCTAAAGAGACAGGCTTAGAATATTGTATATTTGAGTGGAGGGTGCTGTCATCCGCCCAACTGTGAACTGGGTTGGATGTGCTAGAGAGGAGGTCAGGAGGTCATTGATGTGGAGAAGAAACAAAATAGGGGCTCATGCTGAACCTCAAGGGACTCCTGCAGTAATTGGATACAGTTTAGAAAAAGGGCCATCCACGACAAGAGAAATGCTCCGGTTGGAGAGGAAATTTGCTGCCTAAGTAAAGAGTTTTGGTGGTAGGCCATAGGCCGGAAGTTTATTAAGCAGCGCTGCATGCCAGACCTGGTCGAATGCTTTGGATATGTCTAGAGCGACAATCTGGGATTCACCGTGTAGTTCCATAGACTTGTTCCAAGAATGGGTGACAAAGGAAAGGAGGTCTGCAGTTGATCTGCGCTCACGGAATCCAATCCATACTGCCTGTCGTGCATTACACTGTGTTTTTCAAGAAAATAATTTTAGTAAATCGGTGTTTATATACTTTTCCATCACTTTAGAGACGACTGAAAGGAGGGAAATAGGCCTGTATAAAGTATGAACCGGTTTCACGAAATGAGGAAAATAGCAATATGATCTGATATCAAAATTGAATTAAAAGTCTTAAAAGCTCTTGTTTCCTCGTTGAGCACTTTTTCTACAAAAATTTGGTAAAAAAAATAAAATTAAAAGTTTACGTGAATTGTTAACGTAAGCTAACGTTAAAATTGAAAAAAAAAAGGAAGATAATTAAAAAAACAAAAAAAAGAACATTTGTAGTGTCTTGACTTTTTTGCGCAAAGAGAATTAAATTTGTGTCTGTAATGTTTTCTAAGTGACGATTGGAACCTGTGATGAAAACTGATAAGTACACTTGGAGAACCAAAATCACCACAACACATTTTAATAATTCTGGACGCAGCAAGTGCGTTATGGTAGTGAATTTTCATAAAAATGTTTTTAATAACAAATATGTTTGTTTTTTAAGAAAGCAGGCATCAAATTTGGTTACCAGTATAACCTATATAGTAAAAACAATGTGCCATGTTTCATCAATATAACTTTATTGTTTGAAAACGTAAAAAAAATTCCGAAAGTGTAACCGAGTGTCCGTTTCTTGGTCAACATTATAGGTTAATAGGAAATTGAGCTGTTTAAATATGAAACATTTGATCAAAATTCGCTACCATAACGCACTTGTTGCATCCAGATTTTTTTTTCTTACAAACATACATTATATTTCGATGGAAAATGCAAAAGTGCAATAACACAAGGCGTGTTTGATAATAAAAAAAAGGAAATTTGTATCACCAACGACTTATGGGCCAGCCTGTGATGTAGAAACATTATTTTAAGATGTAGCTCAAGACACCCTATAATTAATATATACAAATTGTTTTCATATCTTATATAATAACGGATATATTGAGCTTTATTGATGTTTACGAAAATTCGACAAAAATTATATACCATTAAACGATAAACTCTATAGCTAAGGCTACTGCCAAGCATCAGAGAAAGGGTCTATTTGAAATGAATTTTCCGGAAACATTTTAGTAAAATGAAGGACAATGACGGTTGAAACTAAGACTTTGGGGTTTGTAAAACATCCTTCTTGAGTCATTTTATTTCTATAGCCCGTATTAGATTCAAGCTATTTGCCTAAATATTGCCAATTTTGACATTTTAAATCGCCGCCTTGACGTTTTGAGGAAAACCACAATTTATTTTTCTTTAAATGCCTATAAATTTTTTGTCTTTTGACCTACATAGCTAAATTTTGGTAGGTAACTTACCTATAAAGATATAAAACGGTGTGATACACACACACAGATATATATATATATATATATATATATATATATATATATATATATATATATATATATATATATATATATATATATATATATATGAGGTGTCTTCTACGAGCGGAGTGGCCTGTCAGCATCCCAAGGATGCAGCGAGGCGTAGGTCGACTCCTACCGAGTAACCAGACTGTTTAAGCAGACTGTTTTAGCTCTGTCCGGCTCCTCCACGAAGTCCCTCGCCTACCTACAACCACCAGCACACCCCCAGTGCCTCTTCATGGCCTCCTAAGTCCACATGTCTAAGGCGACTTCCTACTTATGCCTATCGCAGGCTCCGTGCCACAGAACGTCTGCCGGGAACCAAGCCTTGCGAGATCATTCCCCGTTGCGCCACAGTCTTCCGGACCCACACCAGTTGCACCTCCTTTATCCTGGCTAGTCGTTTGAGGGCGTCAGCGCACTCCTGAACTAGTGTGGACCTAATTCTGGCCGCGCAGACTGCCCGAAGGACCGCCTGGCTATCCGAGCAAATGCATACCAATTTCTCGGGGCTCATCCGCACATCCTGTCTATTTGCTACAGACAGAATAGTGTACACCTCCGTTTCGAATGCCGTCGTATATGCGCCCAGAGCATAACTCTCCTGAACCCCCAGGCTCTCGATGTATATTCCTGTCCTGGAGGATTGTTGATCCTCCAGCCGCGACCCGTCGGTAAAACAGACCAGGCTTGCCGGCTGGAATGCAACGTTGTTTTACCTCCACTGATCCCTACTGAGGATTCTGAAGGTATATGGCCTAGTCAAGCTAATATCGTCCCCTGGATTCTGTACCTTGATGGCGGAAATCGGAATTTTCTATTTCACCTCCTTGGCGACTCTTGCATGCTCTATTACTGCTCCCTCTCCGCACCAGTTTCCAGAGTCTCGCATTCTAGGATGCGACGCCTTAGCCTCCCTTCTGATACAGATGGGAAGCGGTTGCAGCATCAGCAAGACCTCTAGCGCGGCTGAGGGTGTCGTCCTCATAGCGCCTGCGATACCCAGGATTGCCAGCCTTTGGAGTTTGGCCAGCTTCCCGGTAGTAGTTTGGTTTACACCACACCACCAGACTAACGATCCATAGAGGATTCTCGGCCTGAAGATGGCAGTGTAAATCCATTAAAGGAGCCGCGGTTTAAGTCCCCAGGTCCTACCTATCACTCGACGCAGCTGCAGAGGGTCGCTACTCCCTTCCTCACTACTCGTTACATTTGCGACCCCCATGTTACTTTGGAGTCCAGGACCACCCCCAGATATTTGAACTCCCGCGCTAAAGATAAAGTTTTTCCAAACATCACGGGCCCCCTGATGTCCTCTATATCCCTCTTCTTGGTGAATAGATCATCTTCGTCTTCGCCATGTTTACGGAGAGTCTAAGCTCACCACACCACCTTTCAATTATGCTATAGACAGCTTGCATGCACTCACATAGGACGTCGAGGAATTTGCCGGTGACTAAGACCAGCCCACCATTAGCGTACGCCTGGGCATAGAAGTCATTCTCGGAGAGCCGCTCCAAGAGGCCGTTCATGACCAGACACTATATATGAAGCAAAAGGCAGCTGCCATGAGGACAGCCGCCCATCACCCTAACGTCCAGCCCCCGGCCCCTCAACGTCAGCGAGACTCTCCTTTCTTGCTCGCCGCCCAGCTTATTAGGGACCTCGGCGATCCCTTGTCATGTAGGGCGGCATAGACCGTATCCGTCCTGGCCCTATCAATGGCCCCCTCCACATCGAAGAAGACAGCTAATATGCTTTGGTATACGCTCGAGAAGAAATTGTCTCACTTTAATCTTCTTTTATTTCTAAATATATTGAGAATGTCTTTATTTATTGGCCATTGCTTCTCGCGGCTGTTAATTCTTCCACTATAGACAACTGATTCCTGGTAACCACAAATATAAAAATATAGTGAGTTAAATTCTGGGCGAAGCACTGTCGAAGCGAGTGTGGTACCACGTCCTATCCATCTTCGCGGATACCCTCCAAGTTACCAGTGGAGTAGATATGTGTTTCCGTGCACTATCTTACGTAAAATTAAAATTCTGTCATAAACTTAGGGGTAAATCATCAATAAGAACACATTACTTGTTAAATATGTTAAGCAGACGTCAAAATGTATTGTGTGATCTCATGTTTACATTTTTGGAAAAATATACTATAAGCAATACAAAGTTTTATCCAAAATGAAAACAAAATATTATGAGTAGAGTAAAAATCCTAGGATAGATAATAAAATACATGCGTTTCTTGCTTTATTTTCGATACTTGTTTAACAACATTTCTGTTTAAAACTGTGTTAAAACCTTTATTTGTGGGAGAAGTGTTGAAGAGATGCAGTTCTAAAAATGGGACCAGAAATAAAACATTTAGTGTGACGTTTGAAAATATTTTTTTTTACATTAGAACAGTTTGAAAGCAACGTTCAGCAAATTATGCTTTATACTTATTCAAGTAGTAGCTTCTTTGTACGAGAATTATAGGAGACCATGAGATTTATATTATTATTTATTAATATAAGCGTTTATTCAGGTACTTATTGTGCCTTATTGTCTTTATTTGTGGTTACCAGGTGATTAAAAAAATCTGTGAAAGTTAGCAAAATGTGCCCTTTCTACCAACTTTTTATACACTTTTTTAGATCGGGTGTGAAAAACTCATCCGAATAACGCTATTTTTAACTTAAACTACAGCCAGTTGTTAATTTATACTCCACCGTTATATTTGCTAACCCGTATATTCTCTCCAACCTTATGAATATGGTTGGATTAGTTTCATCAAGACATAACTAAAACGTCTCCTAGAAATCAGTCCCAAGCTGAAATTTAATAAAGGATTCTCCGGGATTCAATTTGATCCTATGCTATTTCCAGAAGCATTCGCATATTCAGAGTCGCAGCAGGGTAACTTTATTTTTTTGTACAGAACATTATTTTTAGTCATATTTGGAATTCCCCTGACTACATTCAACGCACATTTCCCACCCAATAGAGTTCCGTTTGATGTCGTATTTGCTCAGTCGCCTAAGTATACATGAATATATCATAATCTGGAATCGACAAGGCATCACTGAGAGAAAGAGCGGGAGAGAGAAAGAGGGAGAGAGAGATCCTGTAAAACACAGACGGTCTGAGAGCTGGTTGTTCCTGGCAGATATGGCTCGATACGCACCCACTAACACAAGATGTGTGTGCCACTTACGTATGCATTTGCTAATGGATCGAATAATGGGAACGGATCTTTGGAAGCAGGTGATAAACGAAACAATATTTTATTGCAAGTGTATATGTAGAATGTTTTATTATTGGAAAAAAAACAGTAAATGTTGTAATACATCTTATTTGTCTACATGGTAAATAATTGTCAGAGTTATAATATACATAATATTATTTGTATTATGCGCTCATCAGAAACGCTGGTCACTGCGATTTCTTTGAACGTAAATTTAAAGTGCAACCTTTAGTCGAAACAGCAGATACAAAGTTTGTCCGTGCTGGGAACTGGTGAACTAGAATAAAGTTCAGGACGCAGTAAAAGCGTTGTGGTAGCGAATTTTCTTAAAATGTTTTTAATGGCAAATATGTCTTGTTTTTACAAGAAGTACATTTGGTTAATAGTATAACATATATACTACTTGCAATGTACCATATTTCATTAAAATAGCTTTGTTGTTTTAAAAAGTACAAACATTTTCCGAAAATAAACTTTAAAAATTCCAGAAAAACTGGCCCGATTTTCTCGGCCAACGAACCTCTTTATGCTATTTACACACCTAACAAGATATAATTATTTACAAACAGCTTTAGGACCAAAATTCAAAAAAAAATATGATAATTTCTTTTACATAAATTGCCTTCAGTAACGTTACACTAAATTTTATTTTTCACAAAAAGTCGACAACTTTTTTTTACAATAACTTACTAAACATTTATTATTAATTACCAACATATCACACAAATCTTACAAAAATTTATTTCTACGGAAACACTAAAAATATTTGTGGGAAAACTTTTCGAATTCAGCCACTATTTGAGAGTAACTGTATACGGCAGCTCGATTTTTTCGTCGATTAATACAAAGGAAAAGCTCTCTGAATGCGTCCTTTCCATGGCGCTCCGCTACCTATTGATAAAAACGTCAAATCACAATGCGTTTGAAATATGTGCCAAAAAAGTGAAAAGTTGCAAAGCAATTGAAATAACTCAAAAACGATGAACGATATCAATTTCTTTTCTTTACAAACATGCATTATAATTTGATGGAAAACACGAAAATGCAATAACATGAGGGATGTTTAATGAAAAAAATAAAGCAAGTATCACCAACGACTTATGGGCCATCCTGTAATTGTCAAAATAGGTTTATAAAATACAGCTCGAGGTACCCTATAATTAACGTATACCCTTTTTCCTCTTGTATAATAACCGATATATTGAGCTTTACCATATATGTGTCACCCTGTATATGTGTAAACAGGCAAAAACTGAAACTGACCACGTATTTGGGTTTTAGGGGTTCTAGTTTGCGCTCATTTGAAGACATTTTTTTACAATTCATATCTCACGGTCTTCTTAATAACGAATTTTTTCTACGAAAATTTGCTAAAATATAAACTATTAAAGCATAAACTCTATAGCGGAAACTACTGCCGAAGCATCAGAAAGAGGGTCTATTGAAATGGATTTTCCGAAAATATTTTGGTAAAATGAACGACAGGCTTTGTAAAACACACATATTAGGAGATTTTTTCGACACAATCGGTATCTGCTTCAAACTTGTTGTCTGAAAATTGTAAATTTTGACGTTTCAAATCGCGACTTTGGCGTTTCAAAAAGAAAAATTATAAAATTTTCAAAATATTTTTTCTGCTACTTCATGACACTTTTGCGCCAAGAAAACTTAACCGTTGTATGTAATATTTTGGTTTTGTTATCACACAGAATATTTTGTTTGTGCTTTCCTCTGATCACCAGTGGCACTCAAATTTTTTTCTTTAAATGCATATAACTTTTTTTTAACTTAGAAATCTGAATTTTGGTGTGATTTTGCGAAAGAAAACCCAAAATTTTCCCGAGACAACTGGTCCAATTTTCCTGGATAACGAACTTATCCAAGCCACTTACAAAAGAAAGCTACGTACCAAATTTTATCAAATTCAGCCCATTATTTTTTGAGTTATCGGTTGTACATATATATATATATATATATATATATATATATATATATATATATATATATATATATATATATATATATATATATATATATATATGTATGTATGTATGTATGTATATAAACACAGATGATCTCCTCATTAGTGAATTTTTCGTTTTACGAAAAATTCGCAAAAAAGTCTCGACGCAGGAAGTACGTTATGGTAGTGAATTTGCATTAAAATGTTTTTAATAACTACATAAGTCTTTTTAATGAATTTCCTTTAAAAAGTTCACTAACGATGAGACCGTCACTTGAATTTTGAAAATATTTCTTCAAGTGAGCGCAAACCTGGCCCATTAGTACGTATGCCCAAGGTCAGTCAATAATTTTATATATATATATATATATATATATATATATATATATATATATATATATATATATATATATATATATATATATATATATATATATATGTCGTACTGATGACTTAAAAACTATGGGGTCAATTTTGATGAAATCGGGTACGTACCTTCCTTTCGTAAGTGTATTGGATAAGTTCGTTAGCCAGGAAAATCGGACGAGCTTTTCCGAAAAAATTTGGGTTTTCTTTCGGAAAATTTCTCCGAAAATAACAGATGATAAACCTATGAGAACCAAATTTGGCATGTATATTTCTACTACTTAACTTACCCCACTAAACGAATCTCAGATCTTTTAGTTAAAATAAACAAAATATAGAGGCATTTAACGATACAATTTTGGGTACCGCTGCTGATCAGAGGAAAGCACGCGCAAAAAACATTTTGTTTGATTAACAAGACTACATACAACGCTTAAGTTTTCTTGACGCAAAAAGATCAAAATAGCAGAACAAAAAAAATTCAAAATTTTATGTTTTTTTTTTCTTTTCTTAAAAGATCAAAGTTGCGATTCGATATGTCAAAATTTGCAATTTTCAGACAACGAATCTAAAACTAACGGATTATGTAGAATAAACATTGTAATAAGTGTGTTTTACAAAGCCTTAAGTTTCATCGTCAACCATCACTGTCCTTCATTTTACTAAAATATTTTCGGAAGATCCATTTCAAACAGACCCTCTTTCTGATGCTTTGGCAGTAGTTTATGGTTTAGAGCTTATGGTTTAATAGTCTCTATTTTAACAAATTTTCGTAGAAAAAAATCGTTATTGAGAAAAGCTTATGAATTTAAAAATGTTTCTTCAAATGAGCGCTAACTAGACCCCCTAAAACACATATAGGGGGTCAGATTCGGTTTTTGTCTGTTTACAAATATACAGGGTGACGGATTTCTACGGTAGAGCTCAATGTATCCGTTATTATACAAGATAAACAATTATATACGCTAATTATAGAGTGTCTCCAGCTGCATCTTATAAACCTACTTTGACAATCACAGGCCCATAAGTCGTTGGTGATACACATTTTATTTTTTATAAAACACTCCTTATGTTATTTAATTTTTCTATTTTCTATTTAATTATAATGCATGTTTGTAAGGAAAAAAACACATAGCATAAATTGTAACACGGCCCTTTTACCTTTAGATAGCGAAGCCCTATTGAAATGACGCATTCAGACAGCTTTTTAGCGAATTTTTTTTTAATTCGCTAATGAGGAGATCTATGTTCATATATATATATATATATATATATATATATATATATATATATATATATATATATATATATATATATATATATATTGCTATGGTATTCTACTTTATTTTTATGGGTAGCATATACCTGCAAAAATTTATTATAGAGCTGAGAACATACGTCCTAATCATCAGGTTGGGTTCCTTATAATTACAGCTAGCTTCTACTAATTAAAATTCACTAATATGTGTTATTTAAATTCATTTATTGATTTTCCCTTGATCAAAATTACTATCGCTTTGCACAGATGGCTATATAACAATTTTGCTGATTAAATATCAACCAAAAACAATACTTCCGTTAATTACAATCTGTTATACATTCCATTTAATTTATTACACAAATTTTACGGTGTCTATTTGACACACATTAAACACAAACAGAAACGTTTAAAGCATTCAATACATAAACATAAATTGAAAAAATCCTATTAAAACATTTAACTGTGCCGATATGACACTTGTTAAATACAAAGAGATATTTTAAAACATTCTTTACATAAATATGACTTGAAAAATCCTATTAAAAAAACATTCTGGTAACATTATAACTAATTACACAATTAATTAAACATGGATACTACATAATCAATATACATCGATAATTCTACAGAACGGTCTCTTTCCGTTTATTTCAAACAAAATTTTTGTTTTTGAAATTTATTAGCACAAAAATATTTGATTGTTGTTGTAAAAATGGTGAAATTCCACCCGCACTGGTCAATTTAAGAAAAGGTAACACTTACTGACATATTTTCCATTGGAATATTTATTGTTCTTCCATTAATACGGACCTTGATTAATTATTATTATCTTTCTCATTTGTCCATGCCATTGATTATTAACGGATTTACTTCGTTAACATATTGATATATATTTATTCCATAGTCGTAGCACTCTGGAGGTGTTTTATACCCTCACTTCGATGCACTCTGGAATCTTAGTTATGACGATGATCACCTGGTCTGGTAAAGTGATACAGATGATTTCACTGGATGGAAAAGACAAGACAAGCCCGGACTCTCTCGGACCGTTGCTTTTATTAACTCTCCTACAGGTGAAAAAACGCTATTGTTCGTCACACACCTGTGTTTAAGTTTTCCGTCAAACCTTTAACGTCTTTTTACGTTTTTTTCTGACGCGCACATCACCTTAATATTCTACAAACCTTTGTTTTTTATAAATGACCTCCGCTCTTTCACTATGGTGAGTCTTTAGCTAGCTTGGTCATATCTAATTTTTTTTATACAATAAAATCAACAAGACTACAATTATATTATCTACAATTTCATTCTCCCTACACAACTGAAGCATTGTTCTTGGTTTCTTTGTGGATATTTCTAGAATATATAATTTTTTTATTACTCGAATGTAACTTAACATCGAGGGTTGCTACATGGGTCACTGACATTCATGTCGGGCGTTGACATCTCCTGCCAAAACTCTTTCATTGCTACATTAGGATGTATACACTTATTTTATATATACTAGTATGCATAAATTTCCCGTTTTCCTATTAAAATTTCGTAATATTTCCTATCATTTGCTATCTATAGCAATTCCCCCTTTCTAAAAGTGAGTCTGGATACTGTTTGCTAGTCAGATCATCTTTATTCATTGACTAAAATATTTTGTTCAAAATCGCCTTTTTTGACATTCCAAAATTTTATTTTATTCTAAATCGACTTTTATGACATTTCAATCATTACAACCCTTTATTTAATTTAAAATTGCCTTTCATGACATTCTAATATTAAAACTCTTAAATTTAATTCATAATCGACTTGTATGACACTTTAATAACTAAAACATTTTATTTTATTCAACACCGCTTTTTATGGCTCACCAATTGGTTTTATATATTTCTCTCTTTTGGCAAATCAATTGATTGTTCTATATGATCTAAATTTATGCCATCCCTTGGTTATTTCGACTTATTTAACGTTCCCTCAGATTTCATTTCAATAAATGACAGTTATTGGTATTTTTATTTGTCATATTTTTATGGGGTATCTTTCCTTTCAATCTTATTTCATTATGCTAAATTATTATATCTTTATACTACCATGGAATAGGACTATGTAATACTTCTATTATTTATCAACTTCTAATAATTTATCTTTTCTACATAACATATACGGTCTCCCTACTTCTGACTTTTCACATACCCCCTATACATATTTCACTATTACTTGCATCATATTATATTTTCATTATTCATTCTATATACTTTCAATATTCTTTTCAATATTCTATTCACATATATACTTCAATAATTCGGGACCGACCTCTTTGGGATCGCCCTTATACTATACTTCATTTTAAATGACCGATATCTTTGTATCGTTAATCATTTTACTTCAACTTTTTCATATTTCAATCTTATCGCTACACCATCTATACAAATTCTTTCCTATCAATCCGACCCTTAAATGTTCTATCTTTTTGCTAATTATAATTATTTCTCGGTACTTAACCGGTTTCTGTCTTTTAGACCTTTTACATATTTTTCTCGTCTACTGATTCCATGTTTCCTATTACTCAATAATAATACTAATAATTTTCTATTTTATTTTAACTTATTTCCCCCTTTCTACCGTTGAATTATGATTATATTAATTGACTTATCCAATAACTGCATCTAATTCGAGCATTGCTCCTTATTTATTATCATTTAAATTTTCTTATGAAATTTCGCTTTTCTGATTCGTATTTTTTTGGGTCATTATTTAAATGCCTACTTGTTTTATTTTCTATACTCAGGGTATAAATTCTTCGGGTTTTTTAAATGCCTACTTGTTATATTTTCTGTACTCAGGGTATAAATTTAGCTAGAGGTACTTATACACGTGTTCTATATTAAAAATGCCCCTTATCTTATCATTACCTATTTCTTTTAATTCGTAACTGTTTTGTGGCAACTCATTATTTACAATATATGGGCCTTCATTTCTAAATAAAAGTTTGGGACATATGTCCTTTCCCCCTTCTACCTTTTTAAATGATTTCAGGACTACTAAATCTCCCTTTTTAAATCTCACCCTTTTTCTAATTCTATGTTGTTATAATATAGTTTTTTATGCTTTTCGTCATATAGTTCTATCTAATCAATTTTATTTATTTTAGGAGAAAATCCTTTGTCTGGTAATTTTACTATTTATTTTGTACATTATAATTCGTCTATTCGGCATGCGATTGTCCTTTTCATTGCTTAGGTCCTATTGGATTCGTTCAAAATTCAAGCAGATTAATTTTTATTTATTTTAAATTTTTGCTTTTTGCTTTCGAAATTAAAATTGCTATAGTTGCAATGACGTGTCTTATTATTTACATTGCTTAGTTTATTTCCATGCCAAATATGTCTGTTCTGGTCCTTAACCTTCGGCTTATAAGTTTTAAATTTATTATACTTTCCAGAATCTTTGTTTTTATAAAATTTTTGACTATGATTGTATTTGTATTTATTGTGAAAATTATTGTTTTTAACGAAAAGGTTTCTAAATTTATAATTGCGGCTATTGCTATTATTCTCTACATAATTTTTATTACATTGAAGCATAGTTTCTTGTTTCTGATCACTTTCAATTTTGATATCGTAAAAATAATGTGTTGCCGTTATTAATTTTTCTTCGGCAGTATTTATGAATTTTTCCGGACTCATTTCTAGTATATTTTCATCCGGTAGTAATTCCTCTTCTATGTATTTTTCTGGGCTTGTTTCTGGTATATTCTCTTCGATTTTAATTAGTTGTTCATCAGTTTCCTGCTCGACTCGGGCTTCATTTCCGTCAATTGGCTCCACACGCGTTTCGACCTTTTTAATGTCGTACCTCATCATTTCCGTTTCTTCCTGTATTTCGTCACGGCACGACTGTATTACCGTGTCCAGTTCCGTCTTGATTATTTCATGGGTTTCTTGGCATTTTTCTAGCGTTACTGTTACCTCAGTATCCAGTTGATAAATTTTATTCACTTCTGTTAAAATCTCCGTTTTGTTTTGTTGTTGTTCCAACTTGTCAATATCTTGTTTAATTTCGTTTTTATTTTCTTCGAATTTATTATTTATTTCTTTTCCCCATTTGGAAAATATGTTGTTGGTTTCTTTCAATTTATTAATTATGTTTTTTTGGTTTTCCTCCAATTTGTTGTTGTTTTCTTCGATTTTCTTGTTGTTTTCTTCCAATTTGTTGTTGTTTTCTTCCATTTTCTTGAACAAAACGGCGAATAACTTCTCCATTTTTGATTCTTGCCCTTTTGGTTTATCACTTTCTAATTGTTTTTCCCCGGACATGTTCAAGCTTGATTTATTTAATTTCCTTGTGAATTTAAAATTTAATTGTCCCCCTTTCTAAGCTTTGACCCTTTCAAATACACCACCTATATTTATTTTTCATAAAACCATTGGTTATGTGTGCAACTTACTGTTTCATATTAAAATATCATACGGTATTAGAATTTTTGCTAATTTTCAATAAATCGGTTGAATTGATTTATTTAAGATTACTGTATTTAAATGAGTCGTGCTAATTTATTTAAAATTGGTTTACTTCTAAATCCCTTGTATTTAAAATACTATTACGTTTTCATGAAAATTTGATTTATTCTAACGTAATTAAAATTTTATTAAAATTTAACAGAAACCTTGTATTTGTGCCAATCATGTGCTATATTGCGAACAAATGTTTATTTTCTTAAAATTTTCTATGAAAATAACTTTATTTTTACACACAAAAAATTTTTTTTTTAATCATGTTCTTTTTAGGTCAATTTTTTCTAAAAGCCCCACGACTTGGGCGCCATTTTGCTATGGTATTCTACTTTACTTTATGGGTAGCATATACCTGCAAAAATTTATTATAGAGCTGAGAACATACGTCCTAATCATCAGGTTGGGTTCCTTATAATTACAGCTAGCTTCTACTAATTAAAATTCACTAATATGTGTTATTTAAATTCATTTATTGATTTTCACTTGATCAAAATTACTATCGCTTTGCACAGATGGCTATATAACAATTTTGCTGATTAAATATCAACCAAAAACAATACTTCCGTTAATTACAATCTGTTATACATTCCATTTAATTTATTACACAAATTTCACGGTGTCTATTTGACACACATTAAACACAAACAGAAACGTTTAAAGCATTCAATACATAAACATAACTTGAGAAATCCTATTAAAACATTTAACTGTGCCGATATGACACTTGTTAAATACAAAGAGATATTTTAAAACATTCTTTACACAAATATAACTTGAAAAATCCTATTAAAAAAACATTCTGGTAACATTATAACTAATTACACAATTAATTAAACATGGATACTACATAATCAATATACATCGATAATTCTACAGAACGGTCTCTTTCCGTTTATTTCAAACAAAATTTTTGTTTTTGAAATTTATTAGCACAAAAATATTTGATTGTTGTTGTAAAAATGGTGAAATTCCACCCGCACTGGTCAATTTAAGAAAAGGTAACACTTACTGACATATTTTCCATTGGAATATTTATTGTTCTTCCATTAATACGGACCTTGATTAATTATTATTATCTTTCTCATTTGTCCATGCCATTGATTATTAACGGATTTACTTCGTTAACATATTGATATATTTATTCCATAGTCGTAGCACTCTGGAGGTGTTTTATACCCTCACTTCGATGCACTCTGGAATCTTAGTTATGACGATGTTCACCTGGTCTGGTAAAGTGATACAGATGATTTCACTGGATGGAAAAGACAAGACAAGCCCGGACTCTCTCGGACCGTTGCTTTTATTAACTCTCCTACAGGTGAAAAAACGCTATTGTTCGTCACACACCTGTGTTTAAGTTTTCCGTCAAACCTTTAACGTCTTTTTACGTTTTTTTCTGACGCGCACATCACCTTAATATTCTACAAAACTTTGTTTTTTATAAATGACCTCCGCTCTTTCACTATGGTGAGTCTTTAGCTAGCTTGGTCATATCTAATTTTTTTTATACAATAAAATCAACAAGACTACAATTATATTATCTACAATCTCATTCTCCCTACAAAACTGAAGCATTGTTCTTGGTTTCTTTGTGGATATTTCTAGAATATATAATTTTTTTATTACTCGAATGTAACTTAACATCGAGGGTTGCTACATGGGTCACTGACATTCATGTCGGGCGTTGACATCTCCTGCCAAAACTCTTTCATTGCTACATTAGGGTGTATACACTTATTTTATATATACTAGTATGCATAAATTTCCCGTTTTCCTATTAAAATTTCGTAATATTTCCTATCATTTGCTATCTATAGCAATATATATATATATATATATATATATATATATATATATATATATATATATATATATATATATATATATATATATATATATATATATATATATATCCGACCGATAACTCAAAAAATAATGGACCAATCTTGATCAAATTTGGTGAGTACCTTCCATTTGCAATTGGCTTGGACAAGTTCGTTAGATAGGAAAATCTGACCAGGTTTTTCCGGAAAATTTTTTGTGTTCTTTCTAAAAAAAATTCATATCTCCGGAAATAACAAACTAAAGGCAACCAAGTTTGTTACGTGTGTTTGCATTATAAAGAGTGAACTCTGTACCAAAATTTAGGTCTCTAGCTTTAAAGACAAACAAGTTATGGGCAGTTAAAGAAACAGATTTAGGAGTTTTTTCAAAACGTCAAACTCGCAATTTTAAACGTCAACACTGGCAATGTTTAAGCCAAGAACGTGAAACAAATACGGATTGTGAAAAGAAAATGTTGCAAGAAGAGTGTTCTGCAAACCCTTAAGTTTCAGATTCAACCGTCATTGCCCTTCATTTCACTAAAATGTTTACAGAAAATTCATTTCAAATAGACTCTTTCTCTGATCCTTTGGCTGCCGGTTTAGTTAAGTTGATGCTTTCGCTGTAGGTTTAGTGAAGTTTATGGTTTAACGGTTTATATTTTTTTAAGCTAATTTTCGTAGAACAAATTCGTTAATGCGTTTTTGCATTTTTTATCAAAATATGATGCGTTTGTAAGAAAAAACCTGGACGCAGTAAGTGCGTTTTGGTAGCGAATTTTCGGTAATTTTGCAGTTTAGCTCCTGAAAGCTTTTCAAAAAACTGTTTTCAGAAACCTGCCTAGCGCTCCGTCTGGATCCACAGAACCCAAGAAAATTTCTTGTACACACGCCCCAAGGAAGTTACGGGATCAGGAGTGAGTATGAGTGTAAAATTTTTTTTTAGCTAATTTTCGTAGAACAAATTCGTTAATGCGTTTTTGCATTTTTTTATCAAATTTGATGCGTTTGTAAGAAAAAAATCTGGATTAAGTAACTGCGAACGCTTTTCAAAAAACTGTTTTCAGAAACCTGCCTAGGCCCCCCTGGATCCATAAACCCCAAGAAAAATTTCTTTTTCACACCCCCTCAAGGAAGTTACGGGACCAGGAGTGAGTAAGAGTGCTGGGCGGGGCAGGTAGTAAAATTGAAATATGAGCAGAAAATTCGAATAAAACGGGCTTGAAAGCTGTGTTTTCACATCTTAAAGCCATATCCCACTCAAACCCTGCCTCCCCGCACAGCACCACTATCCCCCTAGGTGCCGTAACTTCTTTGGCGGGTAGGAACAAGACGACATTTTTCTTGTGGTTGATGCGGCGCGAGTGGTTGTATGCACGCGACGGGGAAGGAAAATCCGCACGACGAAGCACAAACCTACACCCCACCACCCCTCACCCCCCGCGCCTAGCAAGTCGAACCGGGGAGGGGTCTGCTTCGTCGTAGGCATTTTATCCCCCCCCCCTGTGTGCATACAACCACCCTCGTTGCATAAACCATTAGAAGAACTTCTTGTTCATACCCACAAGAAAGTTACGTGACCTAAGGCAAATAGGGGTGCTATGCGGGATAGGCAGCGTTTAATGGGGATATGGCTACAAATAGACAGCTTTCAAGCAGTTTTCTTCGCATTTTCTGCTCATATTTTCTTTTTAATACCTACCCCGCTCAGCACCCGTATTCACTCCCAGTCCCGTAACTTCATTGGGGGGCGTAAACAAGAAATTTTACTTGCGGTTTGTGCATCTAGGTGGGGCATTAGTAATGTTTCTGAAAACAATTTTTTGAAAAGCGTTCCGGAGCTAATTTGCAAATTTACCGAATTTTCATTAAATCCTTCAAATTTCAATAACTCAGTTTGCTATTAACGTAAGCCCTGTTGGTTAGGAAACCAACATTTAAGTTTATTTTCGGAAAATTTTTGTATATTTTCCATAAGTAATTTTGATAAAATATAGTACATTTGTTTCTACTACATAGGCTATACCGGTGATCAGATTGATGCCTGCTCGCATTTGCTATTAAAAACATTTTTATGGAAATTCACTTCCATAACACACTTGCTGCATACAGACTTTTGAAAAATGTTTATATATTTTCAAACAATAAAGTTATTTCGATGGAATATGGTACATTGTTTCTACTATATAGGCAACCAAGTTTGATGCCTGCTTTCATCAAAGAAAGACATTTGCTATTAAAAATATTTTAAAAAAAATTCGATACCATAACGCAATTGTTGTTTGTATTACTCGTCGAAAAAATCCAGCTGCAGTATATAGGCACTTTCAAATAGTGGCTGAATTTGAAAAGTTTTCGCATAAATGTTTTTAGTGTTTCCTTAGAAATCGGTTTTTGTAAGATTTCAAATATCCAAACGAAAAACTCTAGAAGAAAGCAATAGCCATAGATGAAAACCCAATGCGGTTTCATTTCCTTTCTCTCTCAAATACGAACTAATAATAAAATAAATTGGAGAGTGGTTTTACTCTGTCAAATGCCTGTTACAGTTTGGTACCTTCTTAATAAGGGAAGTTGATAAATTGTTCAATTTCAATTAAATACTTTTAATTACTTTCCGGGCTTCCCTTTGAAATCCAAAGTTAAGTTGATGAATTTGTTTACATGGTGTTCTGCTTTGAAACAAGTAAAGTTGGTTGTTTTTATTACGATGACAATCAGTTAAACAACTTTAGAGCAAATATTAAATTCACAAGGTACGATTTGTTACGGGTCCACTTTAGCACTCGGTAAAACGTCACGCAATTAACAGGGAGGTAGGGTCAGCATACAGTGTGTCCCAAACTGGATGGGAATGTATTGCTATCTCCATTATTATTAGAGATAGGGAGACGGTTAAATTAGTAATGTTTTGTAGAATGCTCGTTTCAAGTATGACTTGTATTTTTCCCTGCCTCTTTTCGTTTTTGAGTTCATTTTGAAAAAACAAAATTTGTCGATTTTTTTTCTTCAATATCTAAGTAGGCGTTGATCTGAGATGTCTAAGACTTGCACATTATCAGGACACTTTTTACAGAGTAATTTTTTTGTGCTATTCTCAACTTTGGATTGTCATTTGTTTTTGAGCTACAAGTATCAACGTTTGTTTTTATTATGGCAGCCATATTGGATTTTTTGATAGCGAGATAGCCTGTGAAAAGAGCTTTCTAATGAGGTACAACGTGCTTGAGAAATCTTGTAATTGCACTGACAATTTTGAGAAAACCCGTTTTAAGGATAGTAGGCTATGAAATCCTATACCAAAAAACAAATGCCAAAAAAAAGTGTTCAAAAAGCAGTAGGCCATGGAGTCTAACAATAGAGTTCTACTTTCAAGATAATTTTCCGTAATGATTCACGATGAAAAAATAGGAACTTTAAGCACACCAATGAATCGGACCATTATTACAAATGATATTTTACATTACAACATTATACTAAAAAAAAAAATATAATTTAATTAAATAGGTAAACCTAGTAAATAACTGAATTTACCAACAGAACTCAATAAAGAGCAGAATAATGCTTTACGAAGACGCCTTTGAAAATTGTTTGATTTTTAAACGTAAGTCAACTGAAACAACAGAAGAAAAGTTGCTATCGGGTCAATTAAGAATACTATCACTCTGAACTATCTGAACGATTTAAGGTGTAATTAACACGTTGCTTAAAATTTTGTACTAAATAGTTTGTTTCCTCTTTCTTTTAAATATTATTGAACAATATGTTCAGTAATGAAAAATATTTTAACCTGTTGGAATGTTATATTCGTTCTAACCGAAATACTGAGGCAGCTGCAAATTCATATCAAAACAACCATCTAGAAAGACGACAACCAAACACCAAATTATTTCGCAAGATAGTGACCAATATATTGAAGGACGGTAGCTTCCACGCAAAAAAAACTACCAATGCCTAGAAATGAAGAAAGAAATAATACCGTCTTACAGGTTTCAAAAGGAAACTCTTCAAAATCTGTTCGGTTTTATGGTGAACAAATTGACGTTCCAAAAAGTACGGTACACCGTGTATTAAAACAAAGTCATTACCATCCATACAAACCTACAATCGTACAAGGCTTAAATGTTGACCATTACCCTAAGCGACTTCAATTCTGCAGATGGTATCAAGGATAATATCAGCAAGATGAAAATTTTCATTTGAAAATAATATGTACTGTTGAATCCAGATTTACAAATTGTATAATCGCCACAATAGGCATTATTGGGCAAATGAAAATCCCCATATAAAGGAAAAAAGACGATTGCAAGACAGATTTGGTATTAATGTTTGGTGCGGCTTATTAGGTAAAAAACTGTTATTTTTATTTGTAGATTAGACAGTTAATTTAAAAAAAAATCAGGTAACTTCATTGTTGGACCGTTCTTTTTTTGAAAATAATTTAACTGGGGAAAGGTATCTTAATCTGTTGAGAAATTATATCTTACCAACAATTAGAAGAGCTCATGATAATTTAGATGAGACTTGGTACCAACAAGACGGTTGTCAAGCTCAAAATGCTAGGATCGTCATAGAATTTTTGTACCAAAATTTTAATAATCGTGTAATTTGTAACAATGGGCCGGTTCATTGGTGTGCTCGAAGTCCTGATATAACACCCATGGATTTTTATTTTTGGGGTACTCTGAAGAATGGTGTGTTTAAATTCGATCAACCACAAAATATCGATGAATTAGGGAACAGAGTCACGCAAGCTATAAATCATATCAACCAAAACACCCTCACCAGAGTTTGCACGCATGTTTCAAAAATGTATATTAAGTGCATTGAACAAAACGGTGGCCATATTGAACAATTTTTTATTTAGTGTATTTTTAACTTTCTATTTTATGATTTGTTGAGTCCCGTTTCTAATTATGTTGTTTTGTGGAGTTTAAGTTTCTATTTGTTGTTGCCGGGTTTCGTTATTAAACTGTTTCGGATAGTATTACCTAGCATGATTACCTAATTAAATATTGTAAATTAAATTACAATATTTTTTTCCAGAATCATTACGGAAAATTATGTTAAAAGTAGAAGTCTATTGGTGGACTCCATGGCCTACTGCTTTTGAACACTTTTTTTGGCATTTGTTTTGTGGTATTTTATTTCATAGCCTACTATGCCCGAAACGGTTTTTCTTAAAATTGTCAGTAAAATTACAAGATTTCTCAAGCATGTTATACATCATTGGAAAACTCTTTTAGCAGGCTATCACATGAGCAAAAAATACAATATGGCTGCCATAATAAAAACAAACGTTGATACATCCTGCTCAAAGACAAATGACAATCCAAAGTTCAGAATAGTACAAATAAAGTCTGGACGCAGCAAGTGCGTTATGGTAGTGAATTTTCATAGAAATGATCTGGCACAAAATATTTTATTATAACTTTTTTTTTCTTGTAACATAGAAATCTAAATTTTGGTGTATAGTTTACTTTTTATATCGTAAAGCTACCTACTAAATTTGGTTATCATAGATTTTATATTTTTTAAGATAAAAAAATTTTTCAAATGAAAACTCAAATTTTTCCCGGAAAACCTCGTCCAATTTTTCTAAATAACGAACGTGTCAAAGCCATTTACAAAAGGAAGGTACATGCCAAATTTTATTAAAATCGGCTCATTACTTTTTGAGATATGAATTTTTTTCAAATGAAAACTAAAAATTTTCCCGGAAAATCTCGTCCGATTTTCTTGACTAACAAACATGTCAAAGCCATTTACAAAAGTAAGGTATGTGCCAAATTTTATTAAAATCGGCTTATTACTTTTTGAGATATGAATTTTTTTAGAATGAAAACTCAAAATTTTCCCGGAAAACCTCATCCAATTTTCCTGACTAACAAACATGTCAAAGCCATTTACAAAAGGAAGGTACGTGCCAAATTTTATTGAAATCGGCTAATTACTTTTTGAGATATGAATTTTTTTCGAATGAAAACTCAAAATTTTCCCGGAAAACCTCGTCCGATTTTCCTGACTAACGAACTTATCCAAGCTATTAACAAAGGAAAGGTACATGCCAAATTTTATCAAAATCGACCTATTATTTTTTGAGTTATCGGTGTGATACATATATATATATATATATATATATATATATATATATATATATATATATATATATATATATATATATATATATATATATATATATATATATATATATATATATATATATATATATATAAATATATATATATATATATATATATATATATATATATATATATATATATATATATATATATATATATATATATATATATATATAAACATATAAAAATTGAAACTGACCCCGGATATGGGTTCTAGGGGTCCTAGTTCGCGCTCATTTGCAAAAAATTTTTCAAAATTCAAAAGTCGGGATCTCCCCATTAGTGAATTTTTTCTACGAAAATTCACTAAAAGACTATTCTCTAAAAAGTGTCCTGATAATGTGCAAGGCTTAGACATGTCAGTTCAACGCCTACTTAGATATTGAAGAAAAATTAAATGGACAAATTTTGGTTTTTTCAAAATAACAAAAAAAAAGTCATATTTGGAACAAGCATGAACTTCTACAAAACATGGCTAATTTAACCCTCTCCCTATCTCTAATAATAACGGAGGTAGCAATACATTCCCATCCTGTTTGGGACACACTGTACACAAGCTATTTTCTCAGTCTTTTTAATCTTTGCCAACATTTTGTGGCTGACTAAGTAGCAAGTTAGGATGTTTCAGCAGAAATCGGTTTGACAATAGAGGCTCGCCCTCTGGTTTTACAATAACTTGCTCTGTGATTGTGAAATCGAAAGAAAGTCTATGAGGAATCTCTTCGGTATACAACAGTTTCACGAAGTTGGGGCAACCACAATCAAGAAAATGATGTTTTTGTAGATTAACGAAGAAGCAAATTATATTGATTTCTCTTTATGTAAAAAAGTGAATCATCACTTAAGGTTAAGTACAGCATCGTGTCAGGTCAGATTACAGAAATTTTAAAATAAATATACAGTTGTTTCCTAACCTTTCTTACAAGTAACAATGCGAACAATGTTGCGAAAATTCTACTCTTTAAATGGCCCCATAGAAAGATGTCTAAAGGACTTAAATCCGGTGATCTAGGGCGCCACTCAATAGCACCTCTACGCCCAATCCATTGCTCTGGAAACTCTCTGTTCAAAAACACGTTGTGAAAAATTCGGAGGAGCTCCATCTTGTTGAAACACTAAATGATTTTCTCGATAGCGATCATCATTTTCAACAATGTCAATTAGTAGAGGGTAAACGACAATTTCTGTGGAATTTGAGTGTGGACTTCGTGAAAATTTCTTGGATTATTATCTGCCCAATAAAAACAATTATGATGAGTGTAGAGTTTAATAAAACCGTACACTCGTCGGAAAAACAGATATCAAAATCATCTTCATTCAGTTGTTATACAAGATGAATTTTATACGCGTAAAATTTATGATGCTTCAATATTCGCTGATTAGTTTTTCTTTTGATGTTTGAAACAGTGGCCAAATTTCTCGTGTTCAAAGTTGGGTCTGCAGAAATTTGTCCTAAAACTTCAATCTAAGTAGTCTCATTTCTAACCGGAAATTTACGTTCAGGATCCCGTTTTTTGTTGGCTACTGAACCACTTTGTCGAAACTTTTCAACTTACTCCAAAATTTATTTTCTGTTAACATGTCTGTTTGTATGTCGTTCATTAAACAAATTTGCGGTGCGGTTGGCACAGTCATCGTTTTTTAAAAAAAGAGTAATTATTTCAACTCTTTCTTCTACAGAATACACCATTGTAAAATTAATTTTCGGTAGTACTATCAAGTATCAACCCGACCGATAAACTGAAATAATAAACCGCATTTCTCTCATTCTGATAACAAATGTTCTGATAGTCAATTTTTTGTTTACAAATCAACAAAATATTGACTATCAGCACATTTTTTATCGTAATGAGGGAAATGCGTTTTTGTATCTTCAACTGTGAATAATTTTTAAACGAGTTAATAAAATTTCCAAAAAAATTAGTGTGCTGGATTCAGAAAAGAAAGAGCCTTCCAATGATGTAACACTAGACCCATGTTCCCTATTCAAAATATAAGGGTTTTTATCACCACCGTTAAGGGGTTGATATGATAAAGTTGAGTTATATGTCAAAACATGTCCCCCTCAATATTAAAATTGATATGTTTCGGCGTTTCTTAAAAAAAATATTCTCTGGACGCAAACCGGTCTGTTTCGTTTTCAATGCGCCAACATATATATAAATATATATATATATATATATATATATATATATATATATATATATATATATATATATATATATATATATACAGAGATCTCATTAGTAAATTTTTCGTTTTAAGAAAATTCACTAAAATTAAATGCAAAATATTTGGCATATGATAAATTTACCTGTAACAGAGACAAACAATATCGATTAGGAAACTACAAAAAACTATGACTTCCCTCTAGGATAGCGTTAAACATTCATAGTAAATGGGGAAAGTTGAAAGGAAAGAGCTTCCGGAAGACGTTTTACTAGGATAAGTGTTGCCTTTCGTGGAACAAATATGCCTAAACGAGTAAATGAATTCACCATAATGATGGGGATTAAAATAACGATTCTAATCAGCGCTTAGTTCAGAATAGAATTACTCCATAACGTTCCGAAATCAGGAAGGCACATTGCCGAGTATATCAGGGAGAAATGAACAGTTGTAAAGGAAAACCACGCCCAGCGAAACTTGAGCAACTGCACACTGCCTGAATTTAATTCGGAGCAAGTCGTTTTGAATTTAAACTTCTAGTCTCTGTGAAATACGGTTAGCCTTCAAAACCTTATATAAGTCTGTAGCTAATTGGTCATAGCATAAACCTAATTAGTTGGATTATTCGGGGTAAGTTACTATTGCTAATTGGTGCTATCTCTGTTGTAAGCGTGTCTAAATCAGAGAAAGGGGCATTGTCTTCTCCGTTTACAGATAAAATGTTAATTCTGCATTTTCAACCCGCCTAAATTTATTTAATCACCCACACAGAATCTACCTAGTAACGGTAAGCGAACTCTATCTGAAGAATATTTTAATTTATTTACATTGCATCTGCAAGAACTTAATTTTAATTGTCTCTCTTTGAAACTAAGTTGATTCGCTATTTTTGTTCCGCACCAAAGAAAATGAAGTTGGATGCGGACGTTTATTATGTGCATTACTTAACAGTTTTAAATTGCTGTAAATTCTTTGCTCTTAAACGGCGACGGTAGGAAGTTATAAAAAGAAACGGTGAGAAAAATATCAAACTGAACCTCTAATTGTAATCTTAGTAACTTTTTATTTTCCTGCCTCATATCTCAGAGATCTGATTGTATTTGAAAACATGTTACATCTAGCACTTACTTGCTTATACATACATATCTGTACGGCACGGAAAAAATGCAATTTGCATGAAATTTGCATTTTTTCGTTGAAAGTGCATTTTTGTCAATCAAGCAGCCAGTTTTGCATTTTTTTCTCGCAAATTTTGAAATTATGTCAAACACGAAGGACATAAAGCTATCTTGTCTGGTATATTATATTTAATTAGACCTGAAAACATAAAGACGGCCAGTGCAGTTCCTGGAACTTAACGCTGGGAGAGGCGGCCGATAAAAGTAAAATCGCAGACAATGATAAATAGCCTATTATATTATATAACCGGAAGCGGGAAAAACCCAGATGGTTGGAATTAACATAACTCGAGGTACGAGTAAAAAAAATATTGAGTTCCAAATGCTAGAATGACAACAGTTTAGTATATATTATTTAGTACCCTGAGTTCATCTTAGCAAGAGCGCAAAAATGTGGTGCGCAACATCTTTTTTGAGTGTTGAAAGTGAACAAAAGTGTTGTCAATTAAAATGCCTAAAACAAAATTTAATGCGTTGCGGATAAAAATTTACATGGGTTGGTGACCAACTTTTTTGTTTTATGTGTTCAAAAATTGTAAGTACTTGTGTTTATACTAGATATGGTTTTTTATTTATTCAAAAATAAATGTATCCATAAAATTTATATACCAAAAAATACAAACTGTTTACACCGACAATAAGATTTTAATTTTCACAAAAAATTGCCAAACTAATTTTGGCCCGGAGCAAAAATATCTATTTTTAGAAAAATTTTCAACAAAGAAATTTGATATCTTTGTTGTTTTTTTTTCTCGATATTACAGGCTTATGCCGACAAAATGGTCATTGTGGATCAGCATGTCAAAACAGCAAAGCATATTCTCAACATGCGGAAAGTTGAAGAAGGTGCAACATCACAGCAAACCTTAAAATGTTGCCTTCAACAGAAACCAAAACAAACCGACCAGTAGCAGTTCCATGAAGATTTATGCAAAGCGATCAGTGGCAGGGATATACAGCTAGCAAAATTAAATAATCTAAACCTAAAACAATTTCTAGGAAAGTATTGCTAGCATAATATCATTGACGACTCAACCTAGTGTAAGGGATCCGTCGACACAATTTTTAAAGAAACATTACTGAATATAAGGAGTGCTGTGAGTACATATTATTTTTATATTACAGTAGAAGAAAGTACAAATTCATGCGGCAGATATATCACCCACGCATTAATTGGCGTTTTAGGGGAAGAGAGTCCAGGCATGTTCTATCTTTTTGCGACAAAAAAACTTGAAAAATCCAATAATGTAAATATAACCAGATTTGTTCAAGATTCTCTAACAAATTTTTTCCTGTCTGATGTTGTCCCTTTAGAAAAATTATATATACTTTTTTCCGATGCAGCACCTTGCATGCTTAAGGCCGAACAAAACTTAAAATTATTTTATTCCAACGTATTAAATGTATTAGCTTGTTTGGCTCATGGCATTAATAGATTAGCAAAGTGTATAAGAGAGCAGTTTCCTTTAGTGAATGATCCTATTAACTATATTAAAAAGTATTTTTAAAAGCTCCAATACGCATTCAATTTCATAAAGAACACGCTCCAAATCTTTCGTCTCCTCCACTACCTGCTAAAACTCGTTGGGGTACATGGGTTGATGCAGCTATATTTTATTCTGACCATTACCACGTAATTGCAAGCGTTCTTAACGCTCTGAACAACTCCTCATTCACCGCTCTCATAAAATCCAAAAATCTTTCAAAAAATTCAGCCTTAAAGAAAAATTATATATATATATATATATATATATATATATATATATATATATATATATATATATATATATATATATATATAATAAACCAGTTATTTTTTTGTGTCTTTAACATTATTAAAATTAGAGGGTACATGTGTCTCTTTAGCAGAGTCAGTTTTAAAAATATTTCGAAAATGTTTATAGGGAACTTTGAAAATGATATAAATGTACCTGAATTAGAAGCAAACATTATTTCTAAATATAAATATGCTCCTATAATTTCCGTTGATGTTGAACGAAGCTTCTCTATTTTCAAACATATGTCTACTGGCAAAATACAAAGTCTCCTTCTATAAAACTTTGAAAAACACTTAGTAATTAGTTGTTTTTATGATTTTTGTAACACTTGATTTATGTTTAATATACTTTTTCGTATAGTTTTGTTAGGCATTTTATTTTATTCTTGAAAATTAATTATGGAATAATCTTATGAGTTATCATACTAATGATAAAACTTTTATTTTCTAACAAATTGTGTTTTATTATTGTGAAAGTAATTTTACTAAACCTGAAGCTTCATTTTTATCAACATTTCTAACGAAAAAAGAAGTGTGGACGCAGGAAGTGCGTTATGGTGGTGAATTTTCATAAAAATTATTTTAATAGCAAATACGTGTGTTCTCCTTTAAGAAAGCAGGCATCAAATTGGTTACCAGTATAACCTATATAGTAAAAATAATGTGCCGTGTTTCATCAAATAACTTTACTGTTTGAAAATGTACAAAAATTTCCGAAAGTAAACTTCAAGTGTTCCCGAAAATACTCGTTTCTTTGAAGCATTTAATCAAAATTTGCTACCATAACGCACTTGCTGCGTCCTGAATTTCTTTACTTACAAACATGCATTATATTTCGATGGAAAATGCAAAAATGCAATAACATAAGGCGTGTTCGACTAAAAAAAAGGAAAATTTTTATCACCAACGACTTATGGCCCAGCCTGTGATTGTAGAAATATTTGTTTAAGATGTAGTTCAAGGCACCCTATAATTAATCTATACAATTTTTTCATATCTTGTATAATAGCGGATACATTGAGCTTTATTGATTTTTTAGGAAAATTCGATAAAAATTATATACCGTAAAGGTAAGGCGCTTACTGGCAATTAGGCCATTGCTGACTCTTTTTGCTCATCTAGACTAACCTACCCTTCACCTAAGCTCGATCTCAACGACAGCAGTGATTTGAAAAATCATCCGCTGCCGGTGAGTCTCGAACCGTCGTCCCCCGAGTCCGAATTGTCGACTATCCCACACGGCCACGGAGGCGCAACTCTATAGCTAGGATTACTGCCAAAGCATTAGGGAAAGGGTTTACTTGAAATGAATTTTTTGTAAATAGTTCAGTATAATGAAGGAGAATGACGGTTGAAAGTAAAACTTCAGGGTTTGCCAAACATTCTTCTGGAGACATTTTCTTTGCATAGCTCGTACTAGTTTCAGGTTCTTTGCATAAATGTTGCCAATTTTGAGGTTTTAAATCGCGACTTTGACGTTTTGAAGAAAACCCTAATTATTTTTATTTAAATACCTATAACTTTTTTGCGTTTCAACTTACAAAGCTAAATTTTGGCAGGTAATTTACCTGTAATGACATAAACCCCTTTACGGAATTTGGTTGCCCTTACTTTGTTATTTCCGGAGATATAAATTTTTTTTGAAAGAAAATACAACATTTTCCCGGAAGACTTGGGCCGATTTTCCTGGACAACGAGATTTTTCAAGCCACTTGGAAAGCAAAGGCACCTACCAAATTTCATCAAAATCGGTCCATTATTTTTTGAGTTATCGGTGGGATATATATATATATATATATATATATATATATATATATATATATATATATATATATATATATATATATATATAACACGGATCTCGTGGTAAGTGCACTTTTTAAGGAAAATTCACTAAAAACACAAGAATATTCATAAATATTGATTTAGCAAAGTTAATCTTATGCATAATTTTTTACATTTTTTTTCTAAAATCTTTGCATTTTTTTGTCAATTTGACGCATTTAAATGCGCATATTTTTGTCTTTTTTATCTGCATTTTTTTCGTGCCTTACTTATTATGTATCGCTTACTGCTCAAAGGAAGAGTGAACTCTGAGCAAAAAAGCTCAAGCTCGAGATTTTGTGATATTTGACAGTTTTTAGTCCAATTTACGGCACACTTCGACCTAAAAATTACCAATTGTGGAATTAAAACTCAAAATTATATTTAAGTGCAAGTATATTTACAGGTAAAATTAAACAAAATTTTTACCAATTTAGTTACTTTTAAGTTACCGACTTTGACATAATTTCAATGATAAAAAAAATAGGCTAATTGGAAGCTGCATTCTCAAATTTGTAGTGATTATAACAATCAAGCCAACATTTTTGTTAATTACAACTACATTACAACTTGGTTACGTTATTTGGACTCGAGTGCTGGTTGACATACCTTAATTTGTTGTTTGGGGATACCTCTCTATTAGTAAAAAATCACTAATCCTTTTTTTTTTAAACGCTGCAATAATTTTTGTCCATACGTATTTCAAAATAAGTATTCTTTATAACTGTTTAAATAAAAGAGCAAAAGAAGACTCCTTTTTATTTAGCCTTTATTCTTTGTATTCTTTACTAAAACTGAACATATATAAAGTGCTTTTTGAATCTTTTATCGTAATTTGCGGGATATACCTTGTATTGTGAAATTCCCCCAAGGAAAAATTTGGGACGATACCGAGGGAATAATACATTTCCGTTCTACTTATGGAGCAGGATACGATTCTAAAGTTAAACAGGAATTTGTAAAGTCACAAGAGAGGACAAACGTAAACAGATCTTATAAATTTTTGAACACCTGCTTCCCCTAACGTTGATTCATGTTTCTGCGCAAGCACAATAGTACAAAACTAATAAATGACACAGTTCCTAGTTTAACGCCAAGAAGATTATTTATAAATACCAATGTAAGAAGGTAAACCCTTTTTAGTGAATTTTAAAAAAATCACTAATAGAGAGGTATCGATGATGAGATTTTGCAAAACTTTTTTCAAATGAACGTAAACTAGGACCCCTAGAACCAATTCCGGGGTCAGTTTCAATTTTTATATGTTTATATATATATATATATATATATATATATATATATATATATATATATATATATATATATATATATATATATATATATATATATATATATATACATATATACATATATATATATATATATATATATATATATATATATATATATATATATATATATATATATATATATATAAATCGGACAGGCTTTTCCGGGAAAATTTTGATTTTTTCTCCGAAAATTACAAAGCTGTTTTAATGAAATTTACTACATATGTTGCCTTGGGAGAGACATTACCAAGTACCAAAATTGAACTTTCTAAGTTTATAGAAAATTGAGTTTTTCAAATTATAAATATTTTTTTTGAATTTTTTTTTCTCCGAATAATACAAAGCTTTTTAAATGAGATTTGGTGGATATCTTGCCTTGACAAAGGCCTTACTACGCACCAAAATTAAACTTTCTACTTTCTCAGTTTATAGAAAATTGAGTTATTCAAGTTTGAGCATTTAATAAAAATTCACTACCATAATGCACTTGCTGCGTTCCGAACTTTTATCCTGTTATTTAAGTTTCTTTCGGTATAAGTAATTAATGTTACGGCGATATGCTGCCTTACCTCTAGCAAGTGGTTCTAGATTGGCTTCAGCACGTGAAAGGCAAAATCTGTTTCAAATTATAATCAACCCTCTCTCAATAGAAAATGATTAATTACCCCGTTGTCCGATTTAGTTTTAATAATTTTGTGGTTTGCAGGGTCAACTGTTTGTCTTCAAGCCATGTGTGCTACTCTTAAGCATCGCCTGAAAGTAGAAGAAATATCCAACGCTTCAATAAGGGCACTAGAATTCTTCAGAGTATCCCAAAAATTAAAATATATAGGTGTTATATCAGGACTTC
Organism: Tillus elongatus; assembly: GCA_964006375.1. Classification (NCBI taxonomy): domain Eukaryota; kingdom Metazoa; phylum Arthropoda; class Insecta; order Coleoptera; family Cleridae; genus Tillus; species Tillus elongatus. The sequence continues at coordinate 30,747,933 of OZ023265.1, forward strand.
GAGCACACCAATGAACCGGCGAATTGTTACAAATGACACGATTATTAAAATTTTGGTACACAAATTCTTTGACGATCCTAGCATTGTGAGCTGGACAACCGTTTTGTTGGTACCAAAGCTCGTCTAAATTGTCATGAACTCTTCTAGTTGTTAGTAAGATATCATTTCTCAATAGATTAAGATACCTTTCCCCAGTTAAATTATTTTTAAGAAAGAAGGGACCAACAATGAAGTTACCTGAAATTTTATAAAATTAACGGTCTAATCTACAAATAAAAATAACAGTTTTTTACTTAATAAGCCGCACCAAACATTAATATCAAATCTCTTTTGCAGTCGCGTCTATTCCTTTAGATGGGGATTTTCGTTTGCCAAATAATGCCTATTATGGCGATTATACACACCACGATTTAAAAATCTGGATTCATGAGTCCATATTATTTTCAAATAAAAATTTTCATCTTGCTGACATGATCCTTGATACCTTCTGCAGAATTGAAGGTTTTTATGGATGATAATGACTTTGTCTTAATACACGATGTACCGTACTTTTTGGAACGTCAATTTGTTCACCAGAAAACCAAACATATTGCGGAGGGTTTTCGTTTGAAACCTGTAAGACGGCATTATTTCTTTTTTAATTTCTAGACATTGGTAGTTTCTTTGCGTGGAAGCTACCGTCGTTCAACAGATTGGTCATTATTCTGCGAAATATTTTGGTGTTTGGTTTTCGTCTTTCTGGGTAGTTGTTTTAATATGAATTTGCAGCTGCCTCTGTATTTCCGTTAGAACGAATATAACATTCCAACATGTCAAAATATTCTTCATTACTGAACATATTGTTGAATAATATTTAAAATAAACAGGAAACAAACTATTTAGTACAAAATTTAAAGCAACCAGTTAAATACACCTTATATTGTTCAGATAATTAAGAATGACAGTATTCTTAATTATCGAGATAGTGTTATATCCATAGCAACCTTTCTTTTGTTGTTTTTCAGTTGCCTTACGTTTAAAAATCAAACAGTTTTCAAAGGCGTCTTCGTAATGAATCATTAATCTGATTTTTATTGGGTTATGTTAGTAAATTTAGTTATTTACTAGCTTTACCTATTTAATTAAATTATAACAATTTTTTACGATAATGTTGTAATGTAAAATATCATTTGTAATAATGGGCCGATTCATTGGTGTGCTCAAATTTCCTATTTTTCTTATCGTAAATCATTACGGAAAATTATGTTAAAAGTAGAAGTCTATTGTTAGACTCCATGGCCTACTGCTTTTTGAACACTTTTTTTGTCATTTGTTTTCTGGTATTGAATTTCATTGCCTACTATCCTCAAAACGGCTTCTCTCAAAATTGTCACTGCAATTACAAGATTTCTCAAGCATGTTGTGCAGCATTGAAAGCTATTTTTGCATGAGCAAAAAATTCAATATGGCTTCCATAATAAAAGCAAACGTTGATGCCTGTAGCTCAAAAACAAATAACAATCCAAAGTTGAGAATAGCACAAAAAGATTACTCTGTAAAAAGTGTCCTGATAATGTGCAAGTCTTAGACATGTCAGATCAACGCCTACTTAAATATTGAAGAAAAAAGAAATAGACATTATTTTTTAAATAACTCGAAAACGAAAAGAGGCAGGGCAAAATACAAATCATATTTGGAACGAGCATAAAATTCTACAAAAGATTGCTAATTTAACCACCTCCCTATATCAAATAATAAAAGAGATAGCAATACATTCCCATCCAGTTTGGGACATACTGTATATATAGATAGATAGGTAGATATTTAATTCATTAAAATCGCTTCAGTAAGGACAGAACAAGTCAATATTTCATATGTATGCATACATAGAATATATATATATATATATATATATATATATATATATATATATATATATATATATATATATATATATATATATATATATATATATATTTATTTAAAAAAATGTTTTTTTTTGTTGAAACAAAATTTTTGTCTAGGCAACATATTTCAGTGTCCAGTAAAGAGATATAAAAATGTTGTGTTTGTACATAATCACAGAAGAAATATGAAAATAATATTTGACTCTATTAGCTAGCATTACTCAGACACAAAACGACATTCAGCATTTAGCAGAGCCAAACACAATCTTAATCTTTTGTATTTAACAGTAAGAGGTTGCTAGAATATATGCAACATTAAAATAAGTGCAGCCAATTTAAACAATGGTGCATTGTAAATTCCTTCAATCGCTCAGAAAAGGACGCACGTACTTTTATTCGCGAAGCCCGGCCTTATCTGAGCTTATTTGATGTTGAAGTTCGCAAGGCGATGAATGCAACTTCCAACTTATTCGGTACTTAACTTCGCAGACATGGTTCTCCGTAATTCATGAAAATAACAGGGATTGTGTATGCAGAACGTATGTTACTTCGGTTGTTTAAATCCTGTTCCGTGCAACCAAGCATATGTCACGATATTTGTTTGTTATTTTTCCAGTCCTTTCCTAGTACAGCCAGAAAACCTATCGATTTTTCGTGCTAAGCAGAGTCTGCATCGGCCTCTGTTGTTGGTAGTGTGTAAGCAACGAACCGGTTCGAGTACGGATCCGATCCGGTCTGTCACATATGCCTCACGTCTGCGACTCCAGCCCTAGCTTTACAGGAAGTCAAGCCAATCGCTGCACAATTGACTGAATAAATCTCATTTCAGTTTACTTATTTCTGTTTTAAATTTCCCTCCCGTCCTTCGACGATTCGTTGCTCGCTGTTTACTAGATTTGTGCTATTTGTTTGGCTTGTTTATTGGCTACGACAAAATGTACGACCGTCATCTGTAATTTGTTCACTGTTTACGTTTGCTGATTGTGTAACTTAATTGATAGGTACTGCAAAACATGCGCTGAATAATCGTATAAAAGAGTCGATTGCGTTCAGGTCAAACAGCTTTTGAATACTAAAACAAACACGATAATCCTTTTTAGTAAATTTTCTTAAAAAAATTCACAAATGAGGATATCGCGACTTTTGAAAAAAATTCTTCAAATGATGAATATTATATATATATATATATATATATATATATATATATATATATATATATATAGATATTATATGGGTGTGATGGTGTGTATCACACCGATAAAAAAAGTCTTGACGCAGCAAGTGTTTTTAATAGAAGATATGTCTCTTTAAGGCAAGCAGGAATCAATTTGGTCACCGGTATAACATATATAGTAGAAACAACGTACCATATTTTACCAACATAACTTGTTTGAAAATGTACAAAACATTTTCGAAAATAAACTTAAAACATTTTCGAGAAAGCTCGTTTTCTAGTTGACGAACCTTAGGTTAATAGCAAATTGCGTTATTGAATTTCGATGCGTTTAGTGAAAATTCGCTACTAAAACGCACTTACTGAGTCTCGATTTTTTTTTAAAACATGCATCATATTTCGACGAAAAATGCAAAAATGCAATAAGGAATGTTCAAAAAAAAGTAGGTATCACCAACGACTTATAGGCTATTCTGTGGTTGTCAAAATAATTTTATAAGGTGAAGCTCAAAACACCCTATAGGTAACGTATAGAATTTTTTCTCGTATCTTGCATAATAGCAATTATATTTAGTTTCACCGTAGAAATGCGTCACACTGTATATATGTAAACAGAAAGTAAACCCGGGGCCTGATTTGTGCTCATTTGAAGAAATGTTTTTAGAATTCAAAAGCCGCGGTCTCCTCATTAACGAATTTTGTCTACGAAAATTAGCTAAAAATTATAGACCGTTAGACCATAAATTTAAATAAACCTACTTCCAAAGCATCAGAGAAAGTGTCTTTTTGAAATGAATTTTCTGGAAATATTCTATTAAAATAAAGGACAATGATGGTTTAGGCGGAAACTTAAGGGTTTGCAGAACAGCCTTTACATAATCCGTATTTCTTTCAGGTTATTTGCCTAAAGGTTGCCAATTTTGACGTTTCAAATCGCGAGTTTTTACGTTGTGAGGAAAACTCAATTTTTGTTGTCTTTAAATGCCTCTAATTTTTTTGTCTTTAAACTTACAGACCTAAATTTTGGTAAATTGTTCACCTTTATATATATATATATATATATATATATATATATATATATATATATATATATATATATATATATATATATATATATATATATATATATATATATAATTGAAACTGTCCCTGGATATGGGTTCAGGGGGACTAGTTCACGCTCATTTGAAGAATTTTTTTCCAAATTCAAATGTCGTGTGATTTTTTATTAAGAAAATTCCCTAAAACAAGCACTTGTGAAACGCGGGAAAAGTCTACGACTGTATTAAATATGGAACGGTTTCACTAAGTTAGGGCAAGAACAAACAACAAGATATGTTATTCAAATTGAATTGAGTCGTAAAAAACTTTTACCTTCTCTTTATCAACTTATTTTTTATACAAAATCTCGCTAAAAATCATCGGAATAACAACAATCTCAGATTAGATAACTGTAAGGTAAAATAAGATTTAAAAAAAAATTGATAAAAAGCGAAGTCACCAACCAGGATTAGAACGCGTCATCTGGGAGTCGACTATTTGGATGTACAGAGACCACTGTACCCCTAGCCCACTGAGCTACGCACTATATGCATTTAGCAGCAGGAATATCGTGTTGTTCAAGATTTTACAATTCACATAAAACCTTTTTGATTTACAATGGATTTTTTCTTATATTTTAACGAAATCTAGAAACATAACGACTTAGACACATATCCAGGAGCTTGTTAGTCATTTCTTATAGTATTATTCACTCACAAAATTTTCAGGGAAAACCTGAGCCGATTTTCCTGACTAACGCACTTGTCTAAGCCGCTTGCAAAATTTGCCAAATTTGATCAAAATCAGACTAGTGTTTTTGAGTTATCGGTGTGATATATATATATATATATATATATATATATATATATATATATATATATATATATATATATATATATATATATATACATATATATATATATATATATATATATATATATATATATATATATATATATATATATATATATATATATATATATATATATATATATATATAAACTGAAACTGACCCTGGATATGGGGTCTAGGGTGCCCGGTTCGCGGTCATTTAAAGACATTTTTTTTAAAATTCAAAAGTCGGGATATCCTCATTATTAGTGCATTTTTTAAAGAAAGGTCACTAAAAGTAATGGGCCGATTTTGATAAAGTTCGGTGAGTAAATTCTGTTTTCAAGTGGGTTGGATAAGTTCGTTAGCCAGAAAAATCATACCAATTTTTCCGGGAAAATTTTAGGTTTTTTCCTGGAAAAAAAATGATATATCCAGAAACAACCAAGCTATGGCAACCACATTTGGCAAGCTGGTTTATGTTGTAAAAACTAAATCTTTCGCCAAAATATAGGTCTCTATGTTGAAAGGAAAAAAGTTATAGGCACATAATGGTGCAAAATTTTAGTGCCACTAAAAGTCATAGGAGACACAATACCAAAATATTGTTTATGTTAAAAAAGATAATTATTAAATACTACAGACAGCGTTTATCTTTTCATGGCGCAAAAAGTTCAAGAAGTACCAGAAAGATTACACTGAGAATTTTATAACTTTTCTACTGTAAATATCTACTATAAATACTGGAGATTTGAAACCTGAAAATAAGTATAACTCTCGCGGTTTATGAATAGAGAATATTGCATAAAATGTGTATTAGAATCTTGTAGATTTATGCTACTCTTCTCATTTGTTGAAGAAACTGCAAAATATGCATCTAAAGACCTTACACATTACAAATAAATTACTTAAGACCACTATCGGTTATCTACCTTTCTGAATTGCAGTTTTACAGAAGCCTCACGTGGTGTAATGGTTAGGATACCTGTGTGAAGAGCGAAGAAACGCGGGTTCAAATCTCACCGTTGACAGAATTTCCCTTTTAACTTTTTTTGTACTTCATCTTTGATTCCATTTTAACCTTATCTAATCAGATTGTGTAATTTCAATATATTTTTAGCGACGTTTTACTGAAAATGAAAGATAAGCACTTTTAAGACTTTTAATTCAAGTTTAATAGTATCTGTTGTTGCCCTTAGTTGGTGAAACCGTGCCACAGTTAACATAGACGTAGAGATTTGTGACATGAGAAGAGGTGGTTTTCTTTTCTACAACCGGATTTAATTTTTACAACATCTACAGGCAAAAGAATGTTTTCTCTGAAGCCACAGAAAAAGTATCTAGTTGTGTATTTAGAACAGATTTTGAATTATTTTTTTTTAATTTTTTTCTATTTCCCTTAGTTAATTGTCTTGTACACAATGTTCTTTCAATAGCGAATTTTATTTTAAATGAATTTAATGAATTTTCTTTTTAAAAGCGTTTGTTGCGATTTCTTTTATACAAAAACCTCTAAAAAATTCAGCGGAATAACAACAATCTGATTAGATAACGGTGAAGTGAAATGAGACTAAAAAAAGTGGTAAAAAGTAAAGTCACTAACTAGGATTAGAACTCGTCATGTAGATTACATTATCCGATGTATAGGGCTTATCCCACTTATCTACGCTCGACATGTATGTAGTAGCAGGTTAGCAGGTATATCCCGTAGTACACGTTAATTGTCTAACTTTTTTGATTTGGATTTACAACGCATTTTTTGCTAATATTTTAAGGAAATCAAGGTAATTAATGACTTGGACACATATCCAGGAGCTTGTGAGTCATTTCTTGTCGTATTGTTCACGCACATTTGTATTCCTAGTATAATTATCAATTTTGACGTTTTAACTTTCTTGAATCAGATTTAATTAATTCAAAATTAATTTACCTCTAACCTTTTTGTTTTTTAACATACCAATCTGAATTTTAGTGCATACAATACACTTCATAACATAAACCTGCCTGCCAAACCTGGTTGCCCTTTCTTTGTTATTTCCGGAGATAATTTTTTTTCGAAATAAAACACAAAATTTTCCGGGAAAATCTGGGCCGACTTTCCTGACTAACAAACTTGTCCAAGCTACTTGCAAAGGGAAGGCACTTACCAAATTTCATCCAAATCGGCCCATTACCTTTTTGAGTTATTGGTGTGATAAGTATATATATATATATATATATATATATATATATATATATATATATATATATATATATATATAAACTGAAACTGACCCTGAATATGGGTTCTAGGTGGGCCTAGTTCACGCTCATTTAAAGAACTTTTTTCAAAATTAAAAAGTCGGGAACTCCTCATTGGTGATTTTTTCTTAAAGAAAATGCACTAAAATATGTTACCTATTTTGTCAAATGTTATACTTCATATGAACTACGAAACAAAAAGTAAACCCTGGCGATTAAAAATATAGGCTTTTCTACTTACTTTTACTCCCTTCTTGGTACAACGACCTTGGTAGTAAAAAGTTAATTTTTCTCTTGGACGTGTTCTTCCATGAATGTATTTATTTATAATTTTCAAGCTTGAATAACCCGTATATTTTAATCAAAAATAACTACTATAAAGCCTTTGTTTATCTTATGCACAAAATATGTATTTTATTTAAATTTTCCTATCTACAATTATTTATATTTATTTCACTGTTTTCGAAGCCGTTTCGCAGAGCTTTTATAGGTGTCTTTTAATATTGGAAGATTTCATTTTACCCTTGGCGAAAGAAAACTGACAGCGAAAAACAAATAAATGAAAACCAGTTAAGACAAGAACTTACGGTAGACAAACGAAAATATAGAAAATTGTAATTTTAGAACCGGAGCTGTTGATACAGCTTTTAGCAAGCGCGTCTGACTATAGATCATTGAGAAAACAACAAAAACCTAATATGTAATTTCCTTTTCCAGGAAACATCACACATACCGAGATTCGCTGAAGCGTGAAAGATTTACTGCTTTGTATAAGAAAGGGAAAAGTCAATTAGCATCGATCCAATTTCTAACTCTATCAGGACCTCTCAGGGAACTGGTAAACTAGTTGAGTTTTATGTTTGTGTTTGTCACAATTTATTGATGCTTTTAGTTGCGTTATCTTTGTTACATTGTTTTGTGATAAAATAACGTCCCTGCGACAGATTTTTCGATCAAGCAAACATACCTGTTAGCCAATGATTTGTTGTTTGTTTTTTCTGCACAACCAAGTATGTTTTGTTTGCTCAAGCACAACTTGATTAAGTTGACGTAAATGCTCGTGAAACATCAGACAGCTAATGAAAGAAGAACCCTGAGAGGGTTTTGCCTTCAGACAATGCATCTGCCCAACATCGCATGGACACGGGACCGACGGCTTTGCGCTCCCTTCGAAGGGCGGAACGTGCAAATATTCAACTTGCTTAAATACAATGCCACAAGCTCAGTTAATGTTAATTGTACAGTATGTACTGAAAAAATTAAAGGAGTACCCTGGGATTGAACCCAGTACCCTTCGGTTCAGAGGCACACGTTCTTACCACGGAACCACGGAGTCTCTAAGCCAATGCATCAGAGAAAGAGTATATTTGAAATGAATTTTCTGTAAATATTTTAGTAAAATGAAGGACATTGACGATTGAATCTGAAACTTAAATGCTTGCAGAACACTTTTCTTGCGTCAGTTTGTTTACATAATGAGTATTTGTTTCAGGTCCTTTGCCTAAATAATGCGAATTTTGACGATTCAAATCGCGACTTTGACGTTTTAAGGAAAACTCAATTTTTGCTTAACTGCCAATAACTTTTTCGTCTTTAGGCTAACAGAGTCAAATTTTGGCGCATTGTTCACTCTTTATAATACAACCAAGCGTACCAAATTTGATTTCTCTTACTTCGTTACTTCCAGAGATATAACTTATTTTTCCGAAAGAAAACTCAAAATTTTACAGGGAAACCGATTTTCCTGCCCAACGAACTTATCCAAGGCACTTTCAAAGGGAAAGTACCCATCAAGCCTGATCAAAATCGGCCCAATCTTTTTTGTGCTATCGGTGTGATACATACATACATACATTTTTTTGGAAGTTTTATCAACTCGTTTAAAAATTATTCACAGGTGGAGTTGCAAGAACGTATTTCATTCATTGTGATAAGAAATGCACTAATTAGTCCATTTTTCGTTAAAAAAAAAACAAAAAAACAAAACCAAACGTTCCAAAATAATTACTCAGTTAAGTAAGTTTTCAATTTGTTGACCACCAGCTTCCATACAAAAGTAAAAATTTTGTTCAAAACGAGCTCTGACATTCTGGTGCATCTGTTGAGTTATTAGATGGCATTCTTCAAAAATGCGTCGTCGTAATTTTTCTAGAGACTCCGGTTCTGTTGCGAGAATTCTACTCTTTAAATGTCCTCATAGAAAGAAGTATAAACGAGTTAAATCCGGTGATCTAAGAGGCCACTCAATAGCAACTCTATGCCCAATCTCTTGCTCTGAAAACTCTTTGTTCAAAAACTCTTTAACACGTTGTGAAAAATGCGGAGGAGCTCCATCTTGTTGAAACACTAATTGATTTTCTTGATAGCAATCATCATTTTCAACAATGTCAATTAGTAAAGGGTAAACGATATATTCTAGTAACTCCAAATACGTTTCGCCACTGAAGTTGCCATCAAGAAAAATTGGTCTGGTTAAACGGTCTCCAAAAATGCCAGTCCAGACTTTTAATTTCTGTGGAGTTTGAGTGTGGACTTCGTGAAAATTTCTTGGATTATTATCTGCACCATAACGACAATTATGACGATTGACTGTAGAGTTTAATAAAAACGTACACTCATCTGAAAAACAGATATTGGACAGAAAGTTCCCGTTATCAGCTATTCGTGCAGTCATAACTTCACAAAACTCCAGCCGCCGCTCAAAATCATCTTCATTCAGTTGTTGTACAAGAATTTTATACGGGTGAAATTTATGATGCTTCAATATTCGCTGAATAGTTCTTCTTTGATGTTTGAAACAGTGGCCAATTTTCTCGTGCTCAAAGTTGGGTCTGCAGAAATTTGTCCTAAAACTTCAATCTCAGTAGTCTTATTTCTAAGCGGAAATTCACGTTCAGGATCCCGTTTTATGTTGGCTACTGAACCACTTTGTGAAACTTTGCAACTAACTCCAAAATCTATTTTCTGTTAACATGTCTGTTCGGATGTCGTTCATTAAACAAATTTGCGGTACGGTTGGCACAGTCATCATTTTTGAAAACAGATGAATTATTTCAACTCTTAAGGGGTTGATGTGACAACGTTGAGTTTTATGGCAAAACATGTCCCCCTCAATAATAAATTACCGTGTGTCAGCGTTCCTTAAAAAAAATTCTCTGGACGCAAATCGGTCTATTTCGTTTTCAATGCGCCAGCCTATATATATATATATATATATATATATATATATATATATATATATATATATATATATATATATATATATATATATATAAACTGACCCTGGCTATGGGTTATATGGGGCCTAGTTCGCGCTCATTTGAAAGAAGAAAATCTTTCAAAATTCAAAAGTCAGGGTCTCCTCACTAGTGATTTTTTAAAAGAAAAAAGGTCTGGAATAAATGGTAACGATGATTGCCGATTACTGTGCCATTGGTTCGTTTAAAAATGCACCAGTAAGTTGAAAAACGTTCTGATTCATGCAAAGTGTTCTTAAATTTATATATGCTTTGCAGACCTCATTACTTACGTTGTTTAATTCTAACTAATGGTCTAAATACGTTAGCGGGTTTTTTATGGAGACACTAGAAAGCAACAGCTTATGCGTGCCTAGTGAAAGCAAGCAGATCTACTGTGTAAGAAAAAGTAGCAACTTAAGAAATAAAGTAACAACCAGAAGAGTTTCGTTAGTGTCAGACAGATGATCACAGGAACTGAAATAGTTAACGGATTCAGGATAATAGAATTCATCCTAGATGTCGTCACTAAAGCATTATCGAATTCTGTTGACCTATAGGATTTTAGGTAATTTATATGGGATAGAGTATATATGCAAGCCTGGTCGGCTTTACTATTAGCGAGGTTGACGTTGACGTATTATTCCGTAATGAAATTGAATCCGACTTGTCGGAAAGCCCACATGGAACATGGGCCAGCCAAACAGCTTTCACTGTAGGCCAAATACAACAAGAGAACGGATATCGCTTCTAGCTAACCTCGGCGAATAATTTACTCTTTGAATTTGGGAAAGGATGCTACGGATGGAGACAGGTTTTTTTGTCAAGAGTCCAGGAAACAGAGATTTTTGCGTAGAAAAAATTAATGAGAGGCAGGTATACCAAAAAATACTTTTACCATTGCTGCATATATATTTGCAATTCGCACAAACGCTCTGGCAAATTTAGAATGTATATTTTAATACAGTTTTCACTATAATATAATATGTATTTTAATTAAATAATAATATAAAACCAAGTGTCCTTCCAGTCGTTTCCTTTTTAGTGAAGTTATGTGCCCTGGTACCTATATCTAGGGACAGTTACCACGTAGCATATTACAAGTTTATATTTTAATGGAAACTTAACGTGTAGCAAAAAATATGAAGTTGCATATATATATATATATATATATATATATATATATATATATATATATATATATATATATAGGAAGGACAAAAAAATCAATAGAAACAAGATTCAAGGAACATATAACAGCATTAGATAAAATCCACATACCTAGCTACAAATCAAACATAGCTACACACATTCACAACACAAAACACCAAAAACCAGACATCACCCAATTACAACTAATGAAACATGTTAAAGACCAAAAAAAAATGGAAATCTGGGAACAATACTACATTCAACAAACAAACAATAGGAAACAATTAATGGCAGAACAAATCCAAGTACAAACATTTAAACAAACCTTAATAAAGGCCATAAAAATAGACAAATTATCAAACCACAGTGATCATGACAGGATACCGATACACACGACACAGCCCGAAGGCACAACCAATCAGAGAACAGGAATCCGACCAATAGAAGCTCACAGCGCATGCGCCACGTACAATCTCAGACGAAGACCAGACAGGAGCGATAACAGTCAGCAGCGTGCTGATGATGAACCGGGACGGTTCGAAACTGCAGTCCGCGCAAACCAATAAGAAATCACAAGCGTACAGCAAACAAATAAAGTGTATATATATATATATATATATATATATATATATATATATATATATATATATATATATATATATATATATATACAGAGATCTCTCCATTAGTGAATTTTTCGTTCTATGAAAAATTCGCTAAACACTGCAGTCTATGGCCAATTCGCCAAACACACTAACTCACGCTTAACTTACACAGAAATATGTGTCCACAGCTCCATCTATCTCTAAATGGCGGTATTTTAAATTGCAGATGGGGTACATACCCTAAGTAGCATTCAAGCGTTAAATAGTTGTGATTTTTAGTGAATTTTTATTTTAAAAGTTCACTAATAGAGAGGTATCGATGGTGAGACTTTGCAAAAATTTTTCAAATGAGCGCGAACTAGGACCCTAATGAACCCATATCCGGGGTCAGTTTCAATTTTTATATGTTTATATATATATATATATATATATATATATATATATATATATATATATATATATATATAGGGTGTCCGGAAAATATGAGCAACAATCTAGGGGGTTATTGTAATCAAATAATTAATGTCCCTAGTTCTTATAATAGTTTTTCAAAAACTCGAATATAACGGAGTTATAGGGTGTCAAAAAAAAATTTTTTTGCAAATTTTTGTCGATAACTTTCTTTGTCGTAAATCGATTCTTTTCAAATTTGATGCACACGTATACAATATGACTCTGTATTTACGTTGTAAATTTGACATGGATCTATCTAAATTTAAAGGCCGAAGCTGCCCTTGATCAACAGATAAGGACTCATAACTTTTTTGCTTGAATCTTTATCTTAAAACTACGAATATACGATTAAAGGGAATTATAAAATCTTAAAAAACGGTCATCCTGTTGCATCAGGGTAATTATAAAATACGATGAATAATAATAATTATTCTTACGTTGAACTACGTGATATGCATTATTATTATGGTATAGCTGGCGGCAATGCCCTTGCTGCAAGACGTTTGTATGCTAAAGCATTTCCAAATAGAAGGGTACCACAATCCTGAATGTTCAGTAATATCCATCGAAGACTGCGAGAATTCAGATCATTTAGAAGTACATTTCAAGATGTCAGCGAAGTACTCGAACTCCTGGAGCAGAAGTCCGTGTATTAAGTGCAATCGAGAATAATCCCAACTTAAGTGTACGGTTAGTCTCTACTCAGGAGAGTATTTCAAAAAGTTATGTGCATGAAATTCTCAAGGAGCAGCTTTTTCATCCTTACCATTACCAGAAAGTACAAGCTTTATCGCCTGAAGATCCATAAGCTCGCGTGAATTTGTGCAATATAATTCGAAATCTACATAACAAGGAGCACAATTTTATACCATCGCTTCTCTTCACAGATGAAGCTGGATTTGGATATGACGGTTTGATCAACCTTCATAGTAAGCATTATTGGTCTAATGAGAATCCTCACTTGGCTATAGAACACGGTTTACAGAATATGTTTTCTGTTAATGTGTGGGCAGGAATTTTAGGAGACCGCTTAATTGGGCCACATTTCTTCCCTCAAAGAATCAACGGTGAGATAGACTTAAATTTTTTAAGAACCCAGTTATCCACTCTTTCGGATGATGTACCCCTCCAATCAAGAAATACAATGTGACTGCTGCAGGACGGCGCGCCGCCACATTTTAGTACAGCGGTGAGGAAATTTCTTAATAAAACATTTCCTGGGGGATGGATAGGACGCGGTGGGTTCGTGCAGTGGGCTCCTAGATCGGCTGATTTGAACCCAATGGATTTTTTCTATTGGAGTTACCTAAAATCTCTTGTATACAGGAGTCCAATTCAAAACTTTGAAGATCTCAGGCAAAGAATTATTGATAACTGTGAGGTAGTCAGGCAAAAAGACGGAATATTCGCTAAAGTTCGTCGGAAATTCTTGAGAAGAATTGATTTATGTGTTGAGATGGAAGGACATCACTTTAAAACTTTGTTATAATATTTAATTGTTATGATTTTTAATAAATTATTGTTATAATGTTTAAATGTTGCAAGTTCTAGTAAGTAATAAAAAAATGGAGCCCTATAAAATTGTTATTGCTGATAATTTTATGGTAGTAATAATAATATAAATATAACACTTTATTTGTCAAAACATGTGACATATTTTTTTTCCGAGGCAATTACCGCGACTGTTTTCAAAGCACACGCTATTAACATTGACATTTGAATGAAGTGATTTCGTATTCAATTAATACCAGCAAAAATTTTGAAGAACATTTTTCTCCAAAACGGTTAGTTTTATCGTGATGCAACAAAATGACCTTTTTTTTAAGATTTTATAATTCCCTTCAATCACGTATGGTTAGATTTAAGATAACGATTCAAGCAAAAAAGTTATGGGTCGTTATCTGTCGGTCAAGGGCAGCTTCGGCCTATAAATTTAAATATGTCCATCTCAAATTTGCAACATGAGTACAGAGTGATATTATATACGTGTGCACCAAATTTGAAAAGAATCGATTCACGACAAAAAAAGTTGTCGACAAAATTACAAAGCTGTTTTAATAAAATTTACTAGATATATTGCCTTGGAGGAGGCCTTGCTAGGTACCGAAATTCAATTTTCCAAGTTGATAGAAAATTGAGTTATTCAAATATTGAATTTTATTTCGAAAAAATTTTTTTTCTCTGAATATTACAAAGTTATTTTAATAAAATCTAGTGGATATCTTGCGTTGGAAAACACCTTATCACGTACCAAAATTAAACTTTCTAAGTTTATACAAAATTGACTTATTCAAGTTTGAAGCATTTAATTAAAATTGACTACCATAACGCACTTGCTGCGTCCCGAACTTCTGTTTAATTTTCTTTTACATGTTAATGCTCTTAGTAAGTCAGATAACAGTACAACCGAAAAATGCGGCAGCTCATTTTAGGTCAGCGCGATGGATGTATAAAACCTTAATGTAATGGAAAATATATTCCATATCGTTCAGTTATAGATTCAAGGAATGTTCGATCGTTTTTAAATTTGGCACAATGACGTCATAAATTTCAAAGTATGGGACTTTTCTCACGACACGCAGCAAAATGTCAGGCAATAACGAAAACATCTGCAGCTGAAACAACGGCAAACAGTAAAACATGGAAGTCACACACATGCCCACATATAATATTTGATTTTATTTGTTTTATATTAGCGATTCTGAGAGCCGTAACTCTGAATATAGTGTCCCAATTTGCAATTTTGTATCTGCGAAGCTGCTCTGTCGATATAGCGGAAATTGCTAAGAGGAATTCCCCGTCCTTCAATCATGTCTTGATATCCGTTTATACGGCCGATACAACAGATCCTAAAAGATATCTCGTTTTACACTGATTTCTGCAAACGTTTATCTGACAATTTCGATGTTATTTAAAATGCCAAGTGAGTTAAGGCAGAGTGACGTGTATTGCATTAACCTGAACACATCTTTTCCGAACGAATTTTAGAAATAAATAGTTTTTTACACAATAATGCCAATCAAAATATATAGTTATAATATTCACACATGATGTAATCGATGAGATTATCATATCCGCTTATTTTAGTGCATTTTCTTTAAAAAAAAATTGACTAACGAGGGAATCCCTACCTATGAAAAAAATTGATATCTCCGGAAATAACAAAGGAAGCGCAACCAAATTTGAAACGCTGATTTACGTGATAAAGAGTGTCCTACACATTAAAAATCAGAAATCTATGTTAAAACACAAAAAGTCAGAGGTAAATTATTTTTAATTAATTAAATATGATTAAAGAATGTTAAAACGTCAAAATTGATAATTACGGTAGGAGTAAGAATGTAAGTGAAAAATAAGATACAAAATGACTAGCAAGCTCCTAGATCTGTGTCCAAGCCGCTATTAGTGAATTTTCGTAGAAAAAAATCACTAATGGGAAGATCCCGACTTTAGAATTTTGAAAAAAATTTTGCAAATGAGCGCGAACTAGGACTCCTAGAAGCCATATCCGGGGTGAGTTTTAATTTTGTATATATATATATATATATATATATATATATATATATATATATATATATATATATATATATATATATATATATATATATATATATATATATAGGTTTCACACCAATAACTCGAAGAATAATGGGCCGATTTTGACAAAATTTGGCACGTGTCTTCGCTTTGTAAATGGCGTCCTTTAGTCAGGTAAATCGCACGAGCTTTTGGAGTTTTCATTCGAAAAATATTTTATCTCAAAAAATAAAAACCTATGATAACCAAATTTGGTAGGTAGGTTTACGATCTAAAAAGTAAACTACACACCAAAATTAGATTTCTGTTACAAGAAAAAAAAGTTATAATAAAATATTATGTGCCAGATCATTTCTATGAAAATTCACTACCATAACGTACTTGTGCGTCCAGGCTTTTCTTCCTTTATTTCGTGACAATATGAGCAAAAATGTATTGCAAATACAAATTGTTTGGTGTAAATTGTAAAGACGTGAGACAATTTACATACTACCGATTTTGCCTGCTAGCATATACATCTGTTGTGTCGACAGTAGCCGAGTGTGCATCATATAATCGAGTCCTATATGACGAGCTCTAATCCTAGTTAGTGACTTCACTTTTTATCAATTTTTTTAATCTCATTTCACTTTACCGTTATCTGATCAGACTGTAATTATTCCGATAATTTTTTTAGCCAGTTTTTGTACAAAAAATAATCTAATGAAGAGGAGACCAAAACTTCTAAGACTTGAGTCAATTGGAATAGCTAATCTGGTTGTTTCTTCTTGCCCAAACTTATTGCAGCCGTTCCATATTTAATACAGCTGTAGACTTTTCCCGTGGCTTCACAAGTCCTTGTTTTAATGAATTTTCTTTTTTTAAAATCACTAATGAGAGCGAACTAGGCCCGCTAGAACCCACTTCCAGGGTCAGTTTCAATTTATATATATATATATATATATATATATATATATATATATATATATATATATATATATATCTGAAGATCTGGGTCTACCTTTGATAGAGCGAACTCTGCAACAAATAAAAAATAACCCCCGACTCACAAGAGAACTTCGATTCAAAATTGCCAGTGTGTTAGGCGATACAAATGCTCCTCCCCGTAGAATACAAAAAACATGAGGTGGTAGATGTCAAGAATGTCCCATAAACAAAGATACTCCTGTTAGTAGTGAGCAAAATATCTGTGTTTAGAGCACCTCCATTTTTTATGCGAAAATTGCAGCCAATTTCGTGACGACTAGTTTTATTATGTTTCTTTTGTCTGCCACACGATTCCATATGTGTGTGTTTTGTTTCTTTAACGTCGGCCTATCTTCGCGACTATGACCAATTACCGACGCCAGGGAGCAGTTTCACCTCACTATCCTGGAGATTTTGCTGAAACCCTGCCTTTCTGTAAGGAGGGTAGGGATCTTTAACGTGCTTAACATCGCATGGACACGTGACCAACAACTTTACGCCCCCTCCGAATAGCGGAACGTGCAGACATTCAACTTGCTCAAATACGCGGACGACAGCACCCTATTCAAAGATACAATATTCTAAGCCTGTCTCTTTAGCCCAATTAGATGAGGATCGCAGACTCATGGAGAGTTCTGTCACAGTGGATCTCCAAAAAATATTAGACTGGGGAAGTAGAAATCTTGTACAATTCAACCCCACCAAAACTTAGTCTTGCTTTCTTTCTCACAAGAGATACACCAGCCCTAGACCCATCACAATGAACAACCAAGTTATTCAAAGTAATGAGTCCTTTTCTCTTGTTGACATTTCTGTGGATCTAAATCTTAATTGGCACCAACATGTCACATCAATTGCAGAAGCGGCTGCTAAGAAATTAGGTTTCCTCTTCCGGGCTCGCAAATACTTTTCACCAGCTAATCTGTATAACTTATATACTTCACAAATAAGTCCAAACCTCGAATACTGCTCCCACATCTGGAGTGCCGCTGCCGCTTCTACACTCACTATCCTGGACTCCATTTAAAAGAGAGCTATACGTCTCATCGGTGACCCTACCCTCACCCAAAGGCTGCCATCCCTTGCCCACCGACGTGCCGTTGGTGACCTCTCTCTCTTTTATAGATATCTGCACGGGAATTGCTCAGAGGAGATTTCCTCCATAGTTTACCCACCTGCTGCCCCCAACAGATCTACCAGGGGAACAAAGCGAATGCACCCTTTTACTGTCCAGGTCACTAGACTTAGAACATCTTGTTATGCCCGCTCTTTTGTACAGAGGATTTCCAAGTTGTGGAATTCCTTGCCGGCACATGTTTTTCCTTCTCCTCCGAACCTCCAAACCTTCAAGTCAAGAATTAACAAGCTGCCTCTTTTCTCCTCTTGCCAACACCCACGGTATGATAGTATTTAGGCTGTAAGCCCTCGTGGTACAATGCAAGAACCTCGGTTGATGTTAATTTTACAGTTTGTACTGAAAAAGTGAAAAGAGTACCCTGGGATCGAACACAGTACCCTTCGGTTCAGAGGCACACGTTCTTACCCGTGAACCACCGAGGTTCCTGATGACAGAAAAGGATTGTTTAGTTTGAACTTTTGAACTTTTTTTTGCTGTTTTCAAAATATTTTCTATTTTTAAGAATACTTTTTCTGTTTGTGAATTTTTTTAACAAGGCATGTTTTTCAAGTGTATAAATCTTGATATTTTCTGATTTGAGCCATTCAGACAATAAATGTAGTATTTTTCTCAAGTTTTTTTTTCATAAGTTGTAGGTATAAGTATGATTCTTTTTTTATCATTACAAAGTTGGGGCGCACTAGACGCCACCTGTATGATGACGTAAAAAAATTTAACTTGGGTGATGCAGGGTTAAGGAAAAATATCCCAGCACTCTACCTATCCATCTATTCCTATATTTGAACAGGATTTTTAAAATCAGTTGCTTAAGAGACTAACGAAATGTAAGGAATAAGCAAATGCAATAAAAGTTATTAAATTTATATCCGACTAAACGACCAATTTATCAAGCGGAGCAACACAATTTGAAAATTCTCAACGACTAGTTCCCATTTTTCATGCATAGATAGTCAATAGATCATCTAGTACCTAGTTGAAACTCGATCTCGTTGCAGCAAAACCGACTCTCATGCGAAGTTTTACATTGACCGTCTTCTGAAAGCTCCAGATTTTATTCTATCGATTGAGCCGTAATGCAGGCTGGAATCTTGCCAAACTCAAATTCGAAACTCATTTCACTATGTACATAGAAGAGACGCCGCAAGAATACATTACATAACCGGTCTGGAATTAATGTTTGTGTTATTGTTGAACATATTAAGTAGCTTTAACAAAATTTCCGGCTTATCGTATTTGCCGTGACCTATCTCATATGTAATTACGTGCTCTATTTATAATTACTTGTTATGGAGTTGGAGGAAATTGCATTCTACAACTGGTTTTGATCGCTTGGTAGTTCTGAATTACCGCAAAATGTTAAATATAATAAATACTACTTGCCGCGTTTCAGAGAGCAAAGCCATTCTCTGATTCTGGAGCTGAATAAACTCATAAGTACAGGGATTATTTGTGTTTTAGCTTAGCTAGGCATACAATTCAAATAATACAGTGAATTAAAAAAGAACTATATACAGTTCAGTATCAAGTTATTTTGTTTACATATGTATAATATGATTTACCCTAATAATTAAAAGTCCTAAAGCAATATGCTCAAGATTTCCTAAGGCTATGGTGTCACGATTGTGGTACCCCTCTTACTGCATCATTAGAATTTCTGTCAAAAGAACATTTTTTCCCGTCCTTACAGACATAAGCGTTTTTTTTTAAATTTAATTTAATGTCTGGATAAAACAATGTAAAAAGTCTCGGCGCGGCAAATCCGTAACTGAAGTCAATTTTCATGTACATACACACACACACACACACAGACATATATATATATATATATATATATATATATATATATATATATATATATATATATATATATATATATATATATATATTGTTATGGATACTAGCCATACAAATAACAAACAAAAAACACAAACACACTGTTAACGTTAGTAGTATAAGGGGAGAAAGTACACCAAACAGAAAATAAAAAATTGGTAACATTTTGAAACCAAATTTAGGTAGAAAGCCGTGGAGAAAGAAAAGAAATAATACGAATATCAGTTTTTTTTTAAACAAAATATTAAATCAAAATATCCATATATAAATAAATACCTGGGGAATGAAATGAAAAAATGAAACTGTAACCGTTGTGAAAAGATGTTGGATGCTGTTAGATGGTAGAAATGTAATTAGTTGTTAAAATGGAACAATAGGTAGTCATATAGGGTAGAGATAAATCGTGAAAGTAGTTTAAAAATGAAGAAAACTGTGCGTACACAAACAGACCCTGACAAGATAAAGTGTGTATGTAACAAAATGAGTTTTGGTTTAAAAAAGTTAGTATGTAAATGTAGTTAAAAAGTTTAATTATTAATAAAGCAAGCTAAGTGACTGTAAAATAAGAATTGTTAGTAATATTAAGCAAATTATGTAAATTATGATATGCCTGGTATTCAAAACCACAAGAAAGACCCACATTTTTATCCACGGTATTGCTATTTATAATTTAATAGTAAACTTAGGCAAACATATAGATAAATTATAAGAATGACATTTGTCAAACAAGGGTGGAAATGTCAGAATAAAATGGATCAGCTAGGAAAAGAGAAAGAAAAGTTGCGAGGGAAACATATTGCGATAGATTGTAGGAAAACATTAGAAGGAAGGGAATAATAAGCAGATCAAGAGATTAAAAAACGTTTTTGGAATCGTGACAGCAAAAATACGGGATGTATATACATTTGCTCCCAAGTGAATGCGAATTAAAATAGTAAAGTACAAGCTGAAGTAACAGCAATAAATGTACACACAGTCGATATTTATTTACGTACGTTGAACGAGAATGTGGATTGGTCTTAAATGGATATCAAGTGAGAAAATTCTATATAAATTATTTATTTGTGACATCCTAGCTGGTCTAAAAACATTGTCTGGGTGTAAAAGTGGCCTATAATCATATAACTAAAGTGAAGCACGTATATATTAACTGGTTAATAAACACATTATAGTATTAACACAGTTTGTCCAGAATTGCAGCTTAGAATTTCGCAGATGGTAGTAATTGAACGGGTAAAGGTAATCTGGAACATCAGCAGAACCTGCAGATGTAGTGAAACTTGACTTTCTAAACTTTTGGGATTTGTCTGGAGATTTTTTATGATTAGTTTTAGTAATAGGAACATTATGTTGTAATAAGGCTAGGTGGAATTAATGGGCTAATAAGCCCATAAATAAATAAAAAGTATCCCGTAATTTTAAAACTTATTATAGGCAAATTTAAATGTAAAAAAAGTAGATCAATAAAATCAAAATTATTAAAGGTATTTATTTATTCGGGGTCTAAAAAAGCTGGTTATTTTACAGGGCATATTTTCTATGGACCAATTGGTGGATTTGAACCCACCCTTGAGACTAAAGAGGAGAAGCTGAGGGCAATTTTAATATATATATATATATATATATATATATATATATATATATATATATATATATATATATATATATATATATATATATATATATATATATATATATATATATATATATATATATATATATATATATAATAGATTATGAATTTGGTGAGGCACGGAATAATTTGTTTTACTTTCTCATATGTAATATGTACTAGTGATTATAGCAATACCAGAAATGCAGCCGTAATCTACATAATATAAGATATTTATTCATTATCACAATTAATTAACTTTTGAGAAAAATATTCTAAATTATTATTGGGTACCACAATAATATATATATATATGGGTACCACAATAATATATATATATATATATATATATATATATATATATATATATATATATATATATATATATAGTGTGTCCATGGATTGAGTGTGGGTAAGGTATAAGTGAGGAAAATTTTTTTTGAATTAGATTATGATATTCTGGGAATCGTTCCTGCTTTGTCTCAAACTGTTGAGGACATGAACAAAATCAATTAATATACAGGAAGGTTTAGAACTGATTTAATTAAATATGTCAAGAGTAAACTACCTTCGCAAAAAGTTATTGACAAAACTTGTTTAGAATTAAAATTTATGACAGGCTTTCCATTTTCAGCCAGATCAGCCTACTTTGAATTTTCAAGTAACTTATGAACATTTTTCCCTATTAACATGGAGCTTTTTACCTGTGGTTTTCTGAACGCAGGTGCGGAAAGTAAGTAAGCATGCAATGTTAAATAATAATTTATTAGTAAAATACAAAACGCTTATTGCTAACAAAAATCAAAACGAACAACGAAAAATGAAGAAATTATTTAAATGTGCTGCCACCAACCGATACGCATAACTCAGCCCGTTAATAAATGCTTTGTAAGCATTTTGGATATGTTAAATTGGAATACCGTCAATTGCCTCTCTCAACCTCAGTTTCAACAAATCAAGATCGTTGTTTAATGGAGCCGCGTAGACTTTCTGTTTGAGATAGCCCCATAAATAAAAGTCCATTAAGGTAAGATCGGGACTGCTGAGAGGCCAAGGTATTGGCCCATATCGACCAATCCATCGCTCAGAAAACTCGCGATCTAACTATTCTCGAACGATTCCTGTTGCATGTGCTGGGTGGCCGTCATGCTGAACGTATGCTGTTTGTCTATCTTATAGTAACATGTTATGCAAATGGTCTTAAAAATATTTTGCAGGATTTCCAGATAACTGTACTGGTTCATATTTCGCTCAAAAAAATATGGCCCAATTATCCCAGTGTAAGAAACAGCCCACCACACGTTTACTTTTTTATGGTATTTTCTTCTGCAATTAACTCTATAATTTGGATTCTCCATTGACCAATGCCGTGCAGTTTGGGAATTTACCACCCCATTAGTGGTGAAAGTGGATTTGGTCGAAAAAATAATACTTCTGCCAAAATTGTGATTTTGTAGATATTGCTCGCCGTACCATAAGCAAAAATCTAATCGTTTTGACTCGTCATTTTCTTCCAACGTGTGTATAAGTTTTGCTTTGAAAGGTTTCACTTTGTAAGGTACGATAAATTTGTTGAAAATGCGATTTGCTAGTATTGCCGATTTCTAATGCCCTTCGTCATAATGATAATTTCGGAAAATGCCTAACAAAATCCATCGCTAATGCAGCTGCAGCATTGCCTTCTTCATTTAAGTCGGATTTTGTCTTCTTAACATTTGAAATACTCTCAGTACGCATAAATTTTGTAACAACTTTTTTTACACCAGTAGCATAAACCGAATAATTTGGCCAGCGTTCAAGGAATTTTCTTATCACTCCCTGATAAGAATGTTCTTCACCCAAACCATAGAACTGCACAATAAACACGTTTTATTCTGTTGTTAACATTTTTAAATAGAGAAGCTTGCCGTTCGTGACAAATAAAATTGACGTTTCAATTTTCCAAATAAGTAGTATCACGGGAAACGAACAACAAGGCAGAGCTCAAGTAGCCATGCAACTCGCCAATTATTGCTTCGAATGTCCAATTGTGCGTTTACTTTACTTTTTTTATTGGTTGAGATGAAAGCAAACCTACACCAAGTTTAATTATGGTAAAGACTTTTTAATACAGTTTCAAGTGTTTTTTAAAGTACACCTAATCACAGAAGCCGTCGAACGTCATTTAAATAAAGTCGCAGCTAACAAAAATATAGTAGGTTGATCTGTTTGAAAATTAAGAGCCTATCATAAATTTTAATTCTAAACAATTTTTGTAAATAACTTTTTGCGGTATCTTCATAAACGAAGGTAGTTTACTCTTAATACATTTCATTACATCAGTTATAAACCACCCTGTATATTAACTGACTTTGTTCATTTTCTCAACATATTAGTTTAAGACAAACAATTCCCAGAATATCATAATCAAATTCGAATTTTTTTTGTCACTTATACCTTACCCACACTCAATCCCTGGACACACTGTATATATATATATATATATATATATATATATATATATATATATATATATATATATATATATATATATATATATATATATATATTATTATTATTATATGCAAATTTGACAGGTGCCTTCCTTTTGTGAGTGGTTTGGACAGGTTATCCAGCCAGGTTTTCACGGAAAATTTTGGGTTTTCTTATGAATTTTTTTTAAGATGTGGTAACCAAGTTTGGCACGTAGATTTACTTTATAAAAAGTAAACCACGGACCAAAATTTACATTTATATATTAGAAAAAAAAAGTTATAAGCATTTAAAGAAAAAAAATGTTTCTATGAAAATTGGCTACCGTAACGCACTTTCGTTGTAAATTTCATGCCTTTTCTTGTTTGCCCTTTTGTAGATTTGTTGGTTTATTTTTTTGTCATTTGTGTATACTTTATACATTTCGATGCATATTTTAGCATTGAGATATTCTTATTAATTTTGGGCAGGTAAATATTCATCGTATGATATTTTTTTTTAAATAATAGTTGATGAGTCCATCATCTTTTTTGTATTATGTTATCAAAAGAAAGCCTATTTCCCTATTTATCAAATCCCATAATATATGTACGTATTAGCCTGTCATAAATATTTTATTGTTGCTAATGTGGAGTGTTTATAATTATTTAGCGGCAGGCACCAAAGAACATAATAATTAATATATTCCGAAAACAAGCATCATATTATGGAGCACATCGAGCAAAATTTCAATAGCTAATTCAATGAATGCTGCAATTAACTGATGGCAAATGAGTATTTTACAGTATTGTGTTATTCTAGATAACAAACGACATAACAAATTGCAAGTTAATATGAATAGGTTTATGTAGTTATGTCAACTGTTTATAATGTGACAACATAAGCTCATGTATTTGCTAAGTATGATTTAAATTATCAAAACAGAATTTAACTGACGTTTTACATTCAATGCGGGGGTGCAAGAAATAATATTTTAGCACTATTTAGTTGGAACAATACTACGGACCATAATTTCAGAAAGTAGCTAAAACAAAGGATATAAGTCGATGTCTATTTTTGTCTTAAGAGGCACAGTTGTGCTATGTTTGTAAAAGCAAGCCCCCTGCTTACAAGTCCATTACACTTAGAGGATTCGAGATCCGGGATACTGGATCCCGGACGATTCTTGATCCCAAAAATTTTGGGATTGTATTTGGTTTATCCCAGGATTTACGGGTTTGCAAACAAAACATTAAAATTCGTATAAAATTACTGCGTAAAATGAAACGCAATCTTCCTTTGACATTTGTCCGCCATCTTGTCTTATCAGCTGATTTATTTTGTTTGCGGTCTCATTCATGGAGGTTTTGTTTCGCTTGCTTGTGTAAAAAATTGTGTTTTGTGGTGTAAGTAGTGGTTTTCAATTACTTCTATAGTTAATTAGTTAGGTAATTTGTATAAAATTACCTATTAGAATGTATTAAAAAGTGCTTGAATGTTATTTAGGTAGGAATAAGCAAAATGGCTATGGATTGTAATTCCGAGAGGTTTTTTTAATATATATTTCAACAAACATGCGGGATAAACAGAAGAGTTATACTCTCCTGGGCGGCTTACGGCAAATTTGGAGACTTTTTCAGAGGCGACCTTCTTATGTGCTTGTAAAGAAAAGTTTTCCACCAATGTGTTCTACCGATTATGACCTACGGCGCCGAAACACTAACCCTTACCAACGCTTCTGCTTAGAAACTAAAAGTATCACAGCGCAAAATGGAGAGGTCGATGCTTGGCGTTTCCCTACGTGACCACATTAGAAATGAAGAATTACGCAGAAGAACAGGAGTGACTGATGTGATCGTACATGTGGCAAAACTAAAATGGAAGTGGACGGGACATGTGGGTCGAATGCAAGATGACAGGTGGACAAAACGATTAGTTGAATGGAGACCCAGATCCGATAAAAGAGACAGAGGAAGACCATTAACTCGCTGGACAGACGAGATTACAAAAGTTACAAAAACCTCGATTCGTAGCGCTCAAAACAGAAAAGAATGGACACAACTAGCGGAGGCCTCTGATGGTTTCCATAGTCAATGCTCAATGGGAGGTAAGTTTGAAATAATTTTTAAAAAATTTAAAATTTTGAATTTTTTCTCCTAAAATTACAATTTCCAAATTAATGGCACCTATGGTTTACTAGGGCTGCAGTCTTTATAAATATTGAATTTTATGGAAAGTCATGTAAAACAACGACTAGGTTTTACCATTGCACGGGAGAAAGGTAGACATTTTCCTTGGTTTCACAAATTCATGTTTTTTCATTTTCAGTAAAGACAAAACGAAAACGCGTAGATGTATACATTTTTTTGTGGTTTAACAAAATTTAAACCGCAAAAAAATCTCTACATCCATATTAAGTATGAAATGGTTTCACTAGTTAAAGGCAGCAGCAATCAATCAATTATTTAATACGATTTGTCCGTTATAAGTATGGAACTGCTTGGACTAATTGGTCAAACACAGACAATAATTTTATAACTTTTCCAGACTTAACTCAAGAACATAAATCTAATTTTGAAAACTTTCTAACTTCAACATCTTAAGTTTAAACAAGAACACATAGATATCACGTAAATATATGTAAAACATCTACCTACCTTGTGCCGGTGCATAAATATTCAGGTAGAGGCAGTCTTCGCTCTGATTCTTTAAATAGGGTAGTAACCTCTTCAGATACTCGAGTCTGCCCTTGGGCATCCGTTCCAGCGCTGCGGTCTGGTTCGAGATGTCGGGAAGTTTCTGGGGGCACACCGGTCCCACTTTATCGGAGACTCTGACACCGTCCCAGGGACTCGGCGTCCTCGTGGGACTGAATCTGTTCGACTGTACCGGGGGCGTCGCGTACGGCACTCCCAGAAACACCTCTATCGGCTTCAGATACCTGGAAGTTCGTGTTATCAAACATTACTTCACAAGATATTTTAATATATAGGGTACATAATTTATAGGGTGGAAAATCAATACATAAGTCTGATAGGTTACTCAAAGATAACGACTAACTTCGAGTTTATTTGCTTTGAATCTGCTAGTAGATATTGGTATATCACTTTTCATTTTACATTACTATTTATTTGGTTGATAGCAAGTAAAAGATTAGCAAAACAATTAATGGTTGAAAAACGCAATAAGCTAAAAGCAATATTGTGGCTCTATGGAGGTTGATCCAAAAGTAACGATACACAGCATATAAGTAGATTCTCAGCATAATAATAATAATAATAATAATAATAATAATAATAATAATAATAATAATAATAATAATAATAATAATAATAATAATAATAATAATAATAATAATAATAATAATAATAATAATAATAATAATAATAATAATAATAATAATAGATTTCTGATCGAAGGCCCAATCACATAGACTCTCGTCAAAAACTGCCCCAGTGGGAAGAAAGTTGATAAGTAGAGTGGACACACTTCGAAAAGAAATTGGACAACTGACGCAATACATTGGACAAGTACAGAGAAGAAAATTGCATAAACAAGTAGACGAGATAATAGGCCAAGCTCGACAACACTCAGCACAAGATAAAATCAACTACACTGCACAAGAATGTCTCGACACCTTGAAACAGAAGCTTTCTGTATATGCAGAACGGTTGAGGAGATATAAAGCGAGCAATAATAGGAAGTGCGACAATACAATGTTTGAACGCTTCAAAAGGATTTTCTACCGTCAGCTTAATTGAGCTAGGAATGCAACCACCGATTCTTTTCCAAAAAAGAAACAAATTGAAAAGTTATGGCAAATGCAACTAGCCACAACAGCCTCCTGCAATATTGGCGCCAGCTGGGTTAACGAAGAACACCGAGCTTGTCAGAGTTATGACCAAATGCATCATGAGCCGTTTACCACAGATGAAGTCTCCGAGGTTATTAAAGAGCTTCGTAATTGGAAGGCACCCGGGCCTGATGTCGTCCAAAACTTTTGGCTTAAGAAATTTGGTTGTACACATCATCTATTGGTGGTGTTAGTAAATGATGTTATACTTGAACCAAAGAAGATGCCATTGTTTTTTACTTTTTTACACAAGGAGATACGTATCTTTTGCCAAAGGACCAGCATTGTTCTGTGGACCCCAGCAGATACCGACCAATAACTTGTCTTCCGACCTTATATGAGTTGATCACATCCTGCCTTGAGAAACGCATATATGTACACTGTGAGCGAAACAACATAATTGCGAGCCAGCGAAAAGGGTGTGCCAAAGGATCTATGGGATGCAGGGAACAGCTAATAATTGATTCGGTTGTGTGCGATCAAGCTTACAATGGACGAAGAAATCTCTTTGCTGCCTACGTGGATTACAAAAAGGCATTTTATTCAGTTCCACACGAATGGCTTATAAGTGTGCTGAAGATATATACGATCGATTCATACAGTCTGAGGTTCCTTGAACACACAATATCCACCTGGAGAACAAACATTCAGTTACGAGTACAAACAGGTGATAACATCGTATCCGGCACGATACCAATCAGAAAAGGCATATTTCAAGGCGACTCGCTAAGCCCATTGTGGTTCTGCCTCTCATTGAATCCACTACAAACCGCCCAAACTCCACCAGATATGGTTTCGGTATTAAAAGCAACGGCAGGGAGCAAATGAGGCTAAATTATTTGGTATATATGCATGATCTTAAGTTGATGCCCTCCACAAAGAACCACTTGAAACAACTCTTTAAAATCGTGGAAGGGTTTTCCAGAATTATTGACATGCAGTTTGGGCTTGACAAATGTCGCACCTTATGTGTAGTCAGAGGGAAAGAAAATACAACCAGGTGTATATGAAATTCAGAACGGCCAGCACATTGCCTCGATGGATGTGGGGGAGTGTTATAGATAACTGGGAATACAGCAAACGACTAAAACAAACCACTCCGTAATGAAGAGCGAACTGACAAATGAGTTTACGAATCTAGTAAAGCAGGTGGTGCGATCACATCTTAACAGCAAAAGCCTGACGAAAGCTCTGAATACATATGCATGTTCTGCACTTAGATACTCATTTGGAATTGTGAACTGGAGTAAAACAGACATCGAAAATCTACAACGGAAGGTGCGAACACTCTTAACAAAATCCAAGAAGCATCATCCCCATAGGGCTATCGAGCAAGTAACCCTACCTAGACACCAAGGTGGAAGGGGAGTGTTGGATATTGGTAAACAGTTGGCCCGGCAGATAGTGAACCTGCGTAGATACTTCCATCAGCGGGCGCTTACTTTTGAACTCACCGTGCCATATGCGAGGCAGAGGATTGAACACCGCTACAGTTTAAATAAAGTGAAATACAAAATCACGATCGGACTGATCAGGACAAGTTGCAATCTTGGATGCAGAAGCCTCTCCATGGGCGACATCTGAATGATACCTCCCAGGCACATTCCGGCAAACTGGCGTCGAACTACTGGTTGTTGTCCGGACAAATGTTTCCAGAGACAGAGGGGTTTTTGCTGGCCATACAAGATCAGGTCATCCCAACAAGAAACAACCTGAAGTATATAGTTTGGGATAATTCGGTCCAAGATGACAAATGTCGATTTGGGTGTCAGTCATCAGAGACTATGCAGCACGTCACAGGATGATGTAAAGCGTTTGCTGCAAGATAGTATAAAGAGCAGCACGATGCAGTTGCCAAGATACTTCATCAAGAACTGGCTCTAAAACTGGGACTTTTAAACCTTAGTAAGGAGCCCTACTAAATATACACTCCTTAGCCTGTTCTAGAGAACTCGGGATACAGGTTGTACTAGGATCGGACCGTGCTCACAGATCAACGAGTTGCACACAACAGGCCAGACATAATAATAGTGGATAAGTCCTGCAACCAAGTGACGCTGATTGATGTGGCCATCAAATACTAATAATCTAGAGATAAAGTACAACGAGATGATCATTAAGTACAGAGACCTCGAAATACAAGTAAAGAGACAGTGGAGGGCAGATAGTGTCCGAGTGATTCCAATAGTCATGTCGTCAACTGGTGTGCTTCCTAAGAATCTTCGAGCGAACGTTAAGATACAGGGCCTTGGAGAGCATCCTTATAAGGTTATGCAGAAGACGGTACTACTTACAACTGCCCACACCGTTCCGAGACTCCTGGGAAATGAGGATGTGTCGCGTTGTAGTTCAGGGCTCGATAACTTGGAAAGGGCTGCATCTGAGCTCAGTCCCTTTGGTATCTGAGATACCTGGGATGAGTGAATGTTCCCCTTTGAGGGAGTGGAAAGCCCTTCAGGCTAAAGTCGATAACAATAAAACTAGGTATTGCGCCAATTGGGCCAGAAAGTACGTCACATTTCACATCTCGCCTTGTTATGCAACCTGTAAACATTCCAAGGTCAATGACCTTCCAAGGTGATTGACCTGTTATTTCTAGGAAACTTTTGGCAGACAGTGACGTCACATGACTTGGGTCGGACATTCACATGTAACATGCAAACATTCCAAGGTGTCTGACCCATTATTTCTAGGGAAATTATTCTAGGGATATTTAAAAAAAAAAACATTCGGATCAGGTGAGTTTCGAACCCGAGGCATTCAGATGAGAGTCCGCGCTCCTTGCCACTAGGCTAACTGAGCACCTATTATTTTAGTGTTTGATTGTGAAATAAAATATCACCTAAGGAAAACATTTAAAATCTTGAGTTTAATAAGCCAGTCACATAATATATATTTCTATACAATATAATTTCGAATGAAGGAAAGATTTCTGGAATTTTTTATTTGAGAATTCAACTGTTAAAGTTTTAAAATCACATGAAATTTTGAACAAAGGAAATATAATATGTAGCCTCGACATGTGTGGATTCAGATGATTTTTTATGGTACCACTAAATATAAAAGTCGTTGCAAGTGTTTAGCTAACGGTTTTGTGGATCTGTTGCTCTGCGTAGCCAATCAGAATTGAGTAGTTTGAAATTCATGCGGTGTGGAGATAATCGAATTAGGAGAGAAATGTAAAGGGCTCATGATTCAGCTAAATACAATAAAGTGATGATGTACTTGTGAATCTGAATTCAGCTGTTTCAAATTCCAAATAGTTGAAGCAATTATTTTGCTGTAGTGTCGCAATATGAAATAAATGAATTTGTAGTTGCGAATTTTTGTATAACACCAACCTTATCTTAGAGGATGAGGTGATAGCTTTTAGTTTCCAAATTTTTCATTTCTGGATTCTAGCTTCCACTCCCTGGTTTCTAGTATTAAACTTTTGGAATATTGTAAAATATTCTGGAATAGTTTGGATGTGTTAAAATATTTTAAATATTGTAATTTATGGTTCTTTTGGCTTTGGATTTGGAATTTTAGTATTGACTTCTTTTCTTTTATATATTTTATCAACACACCACGAGGGTTTACAGGCTAAATACTATCGTACCGTGGTTGTCGACAAGGAGGAAAGAGGCAACTTGTTAATTCTTGACTTGAAGGTTTGGAGGTTCGGAGGAGAAGGAAAAACATGTGCCGGCAAGGAATTCCACAACTTGGAAGTTCTCGAGACAAAAGAGCGGGCATAACAAGATTCTATGTCTGGTGACCTGGACAGTAAAAGTGTGCATTTCTATGTTCCCCTGGTAGATCTGTTGTGTGCAGCAGGTGGAGGAACTATGGAATAAAGCTCCTCTGAGCAGTGCCCGTGCAGATATCTATAAAAGAGAGAGAGGTCACCAACGGCACGCCGGTGGGCAAGAGATGGCAACCTTTGGGTGAGGGTGGGGTCACCGATGAGACGTATAGCTATCTCCTGAATGTAGTCCAGGATAGCGAGTGTAGAAGCGGCAGCGGCACCCCAGATGTGGGAGCAGTATTCGAGGTTCGACCTTATTTGTGAAGTATGTAAGGTATATATATTAGCTGGTGAAAAGTATTTGCGAGCCCGGAAAAGGAAGCCTAATTTCTTAGCAGCCGCTTCTGCAATTGATGTGACATGTTGGTGCCAATTGAGATTTCGATCCACAGAAATGCCAACAAGTGAAAAGGACTCATTACTTTGATAAACTTGGTTGTTCATTGTGATGGGTCTAGGGCTGGTGTATCTCTTATTAGATAGAAAGCAAGAGTGAGATTTGGTGTAGTTGAGTTGCACAAATGAAAATATAATTTCAAGTAAAAATATAATTTCTGGATGTTTAGTTGCGAGTTCAAAATTTTTGGTTATAAATAGGAAAATTGTACAGAATTTTTGATCCTGATAGTGTATTGGTGACTTTAATGCTCCAAATTTTGTGACACCAAACACAAGTGATTCTAAATCTAGACTTATAAAGGATTTCATATATTTCAAGAACCTTCGACAACATAATGCCAATAATTTGTCTTTTAGATTTAGTTATAAGGGGCGTGGAGTGCTCTGTTTCTCGAGATGAACTTCCTCTAGTCAGGGAGGACAGTCATCATCCGGCACCTCTCTGAATAAGCTTCTAGATAAAGGTAACTTTTAATTACACGTAATGAGAAAATTCATAATATAAGGAAGGCAAATTTTCCTGATTTGTATGATACTCTTTTTAACACTAATTGTCATTCCCTTACGAACTTCAATAATGTCGCAGTTGCTTGTGCAACTTTTAATCAGAAATTGTATCACTTTTTTGACATTCATGTTCCTACTTGTTGTATCAAGAATATTAAATTAATGCATAAGTATAGACGGAATTTCTTAACTTACAAAAATCCTGTGGATTTAACAAGATTTAAGGAATTAAGATATGTCATAAAACGGGATATTAATAATGCTTACCTTAGCTATATCAGAGAAACTGAGGAACCTCTTACCCCTGATTCTAAACAGTTTTGGTCATTTAGAAGTGATAAAACTCAAAAAATTAGAATACCTGGCCAAATAAAAGATATACTGGGTAATGTCCTTAATACACCTCTTGACATCGTAATTTTAGTGCTCAATTTAGAGGTGTTTCTATGCCAAGTTTTTCTAATCCTATAAGTATCTCTAGGGATGAGAGTGGTA
Organism: Tillus elongatus; assembly: GCA_964006375.1. Lineage (NCBI taxonomy): Eukaryota > Metazoa > Arthropoda > Insecta > Coleoptera > Cleridae > Tillus > Tillus elongatus. Next base: position 30,781,133 of record OZ023265.1, read on the forward strand.
TTTGTTTGCCGCGGGTTGTGGATATTACTCATATTAATAGGGACGACATTTCTGCCGCTATAAGATAATTAAAAAGAAGTCTCGGTCCCTGTCATGATCAGGTTCCTGCGTTTCTGATCAGAGATTTTGCGCAGGACCTGTAAAACCATCATATATTATATATAACCTTATTTTAAAAACGTCATGTTTACCAAACCTTTAAAAAATAGCAAAGATATGTCCAGTCCATAAGAGTGGGGATGTTAATGACGTCAGAAATTATAGGCCCATATCAATTTTGTGCAATTTCTCAAAAATTTTGGAATTAATAATATACTCCCATATTTATCCTTCTCTCAGGCCGTATACTTCACCCCATCAACATGGCTTTATGAAAGGTAGATCTACTGTCTCAAACCTGACATGTTTTACACAATACGTGTCTGACGCAGTTGATAACCACGGGCAGATTAATATTATTTACACCGACTTAACAAAAGTCTTCTATCGCATAGATCGCCATTTACTCTTAACCAAATTAAATAAATTTCATTGTTGTCTTCGTTTGTTATCTAACTTTCTGATCGGTTGCAATTTGTCTGTTATAACGGTTTTAAGTCGGACACATTTAGCGCTACCTCGGGAGTTCCCCAGGGTTCCAATCTTAGACCTCTATTATTTTTACTTTTTATTGACGACTTAAAGGAGACTATTGACTGTGAATTTCTGATATATGCAGATGATGTGAAGTTGTTTTACAAAATAGAGTCCCAAGACTGCCCATTCCTCCAAGATCGGCTGACATCCTTGAATTCCTGGTGTAATAGCAATAAGCTTACTTTTAATGTTTCAAATTGTCAAGTTGGCTATTCCTTAAAGCGATCACCAATACTATTTGTTTATACTGTTAAACAACTTTACATGTATTTTGTTTGAAAATTAAATAATAGATTCAAACAATTTCAGTTTCTATTAAGATCTATAAAAACAGAGAATATCTACAAAACTGGTTTAAAACCTCGCCGAATGGAATAAACTAGAATGCTACAATGAAATGAAGAGAGCGCTAGAGACAGAGAGTCATAATTGCAGTCATAATTGCGACAACAGGGTGACGTCGCCTGTAGATTATGATGGTCATTTTAATCTTTATAAAACCTAAATGGGAGACAAACACAAAACGGTCCCATTATTCTATAACATCCTCAATTTTTCATATCAACGCCAGTCATATCAGTAAGTGACAGAGCCTTCTTTGGATTGCCAGGAAAATAGCGAACCACGAAATGAACACAAAAAACTCTTTTTGTTATCATGTATTAAGGCAATTATTAGCTTGAAGGACTAAGGCACAATCAACCAGATTAAAAACTGCTAATTAAAAAAAAGAATATTGGTTTTTAGTTGCTTACCTGTGTTGGTCCATAGGCACTACCAGTCCTTGCAGCCGACCGTACCGCGTCTGTACAATGCGAGTACTAATTTTGGCGTTCTTCATAAATGAACTGCTTTTAGTTAATAAAAGAAAACTCAGAAAAAGTAAAACATTTAAAAAGCCCCTACTGCGCATTCCCATCACTCAAACAGCTAACATAACAGTTAACGCGAAAATAAGGTCGATGGCTTCGAAATCGGATCCACTAGGTTACACTGCACCGAAAACACGATAGTAACTTTTAATTTGAAAAAGAACCTACAATTTCAGTCTTATTAAAAAACTAATGCAAAAATACTCAACATAAGAAAACACTCGAACTTCTCGCGGTCTTCAGAATTAATTATTGTTCGTCGAAATTGAAGTTAGTGTTGGCGCTCCGTCTACTTCCATGAGCATCGCTGCCTTTAGGTGTAAACAATTGGAACAATGGGAGCTCTCTCATTGTGCTAACTCCAACTGCTTCCTCCAGCCAATATCATCTGTAACAAAACATCTAATTAATTTTAATTTCAGTCCTAATTGGCACTCGTGATATCAATTAATTCTAAGTTCATCACAGTTCATTTGAGACACCGTTTCAATAGAAGGGGTGATACACTTATTAGAACTACGCGTAAACATCTACCCCCAAATACGTTTCGTCACGGGTATTTGGTTTAAAAATGACAATTTACTCTCAGCCTTAATAACAAATTTACAAAACAGCAGTAAATAATAATAATAATATTAATAATAATAATGTTTATTTAGAAACAAAATACAATAACACAAAAAAGTATTTAAAAAATGTATACAAGTTCTAAATAAAACAATTTGAGCCACTGAGACAACATAACAGTTGTCTGTGCTTGACTGGCCTTCCAATGACCACTGGTAAAAAGGAAGGGTGAAATGCCCAGGCCAGGTAAAACGTCCAGTCCAGGCAATTTCCCCAGTTCACTAATACAACACAAACAAACAAACAAGCACACACTAAACATATCACTATCAGTAATGATGCAGTAATTACATACAATACAAAATGATCATAGTATTTGGCATACCGTAGATTATTAACGATCAACCTGCAAATGTTCTACACGATCTTAAAAATATCATTAAATATCTTTCTGTCAATTTTTATTATCCACCTCTTAGCCAATTTTTTTAATGATTTAAAAAAAATCCTTCAATTCCCCAGGCAAAATATTGTACAGCCTTGAAGCCAAATATTGGGGAGACCTTTGACCAATACTCTTGAACTTAAGCCGAACCATGCGGCTGTTCTCTCTGTATCGCGTATGATGTAGCTGCCTACTAGATTAACATTTTATTTTTTCCTATAAATATTCATAAGCAGACAAAAGCTGTAAAGCTGTCGGAGATCCATTATACCTGTCTCGCAATAGAGCAGGTCTGTAGAATACTTAATATGTTTCTCATATATAATTTTTATGATCCATTTATTCTTTTTTTTTTAATTTCAACAACACACCACGAGGGCTTACAGCCTAAATACTATCGTACCCTGGGTGTTGACAAGGAGGAAAGAGGCAGCTTGTTAATTCTGGACTTGAAGGTTTGGAGGTTCGGAGGAAAAGGAAAAACATGTGCCGGCAAGGAATTCCACAACTTGGAAGTCCTCGTGACAAAAGAGCGGGCATAAAAATATGTTCTATATCTTGACCTGGACAGTAAAAGGGTGCATTCGCTCTGTTCCTCTGGTAGATCTGTTGGGGGCAGCAGATGGGGGAACTATGGAGGAAAGCTTCTCTGAGCAGTGCCCGTGCAGATACCTATAAAAGAGAGAAAGGTCACCAACGGCACGTCGGTGGGCAAGGGATGGCAGCCTTTGGGTGAGGGTAGGGTAACCGATGAGACGTATAGCTCTCTTTTGAATGGAGTCCAGGATAGCGAGTGTAGAAGCGGCAGCTTCACCCCAGATGTGGGAGCAGTATTCGAGGTTTGGCCTTATTTGTGAAGTATATAAGGTATAGAGATTAGCTGGTGAAAAGTATTTGCGAGCCCGGAAGAGGAAACCTAATTTCTTAGCAGCCGCTTCTGCAATTTATGGTTCATGTTGGTGCCAATTAAGATTTCGATCCACAGAAATGCAAACAAGAGAAAAGGACTTATTACTTTGAATAACTTGGTAGTTCATTGTGATGGGTCTAGGGCTGGTGTATCTCTGGTGAGAAAAAAAGCAAGACTTCTACTTCCCCAGTCTAATATTTTTTGGAGATCCACGGAGACAGAACCCTCCATGAGTCTGCGATCCTCATCTAATTGGGCTAAAGAGACAGGCTTAGAATATTGTATATTTGAATGGAGGATGCTGTCGTCCGCGTAACTTTGAACTGGGTTGGATATGCTAGAGAGGAGGTCATTGATGTGGAGAAGAAACAAAGTAGGGGCTAAAGCTGAACCTTGAGGAACTCCTGCATTAATTGGATACAATTTAGAGGAATGGCCATCCACAACAACAGATATGCTCCTATTGGAGAGTAAATTTGCTGTCCAGGTACAAAGTTTTGGTGGTACGCCATAGGCGGGAAGTTTATTAAGCAGCGCTGCGTGCCAGACCTGGTAGAATTCTTTGCATATGTCGAGAGCAACAATCTGGGATTCACCGTGTTGTTCCATAGACTTGTTCCAAGAATGGGTGACAAAGGAAAGGAGGTCGGCAGTCGATCTGCGCTAACGGAATCCATATTGCCTGTCGTGCTAATTTATTCAAATAACTGTCTGCCACACCTTCCCACCCCAAAACACCATCAGCAAACTGTTTCTGTACAAAAGCATAATAAAGTATTTTTAGTTGCCTTTGATCCAGGTATTCTCTCACAATTCGAAATATGAATATAAGTGCTCTCAATTTATTCGTGAGAAACTTAAACGGACAGTCCCACCGTAAATGCCTATCCACTACAATTCTCAGGTACGTAGTCTCCTTCGCTTAGGGAATCACACACGTTCTACTAATTGAAAGTGAACTCATACTTGGCTGTGTATTAGAATAGGATGTAAAAGAAGAGTGCCTGGTTTTTTCGTAATTTACGGTCAGCTTTGAACCACGCATCCACGAACAAAATTCTCGCTCCACCTTTGTCTTGAGCTCTGCCCAGGTGTTCGAGGTAGTAAAAACTTCTGCGTCGTCAGGAAAACTCACAATATGTTAATCGGTATTTAGTTCTAAAAAGTCATTAGTATACACCGTGAACAACAGTGGACCAAGCACAGAGCTCTGAGGAACACCGCAGCTAACAGAGAGAGGCCTGCTAGTGCTATCTCCTACCATCACCATCTGCCGTCGCTCTGACGAATAACTCCTCAACAAATCGTGAGCTTTTCCTCGCAAACCATAAGCTTCAAGTTTCCTCAACAAAATATCGTGGCACACAATGTCAAAAGCCTTTGCCAGATCGACAAAAGTTCACAAAGCAAGGACACTATTATTAAGGGCATCATAGATATGTGATGCTAAATCATGAAATGCATCTTCCGTGGATTTATTTTCCTGAAAACCATATTGACGCTGCGACAAAACACAATGTTTGCCACTCTTGACTTGATTAACTTTTTAATGATTTTACTAATATTTGAAGCCAAAGTTATTGGTCGGTAATTTGAAACTTCATTCCTAGGTCCCTTCTTATGCAGAGGTTTGATAAATGTGAGCTTTGCTAGATAACAAACTACTTACAATTAATACTGTATAGAGATTTTGTTTGTGTGTGGAATTTTGTAATTGGTTTTTAACGACAGTCTATTTTCACGACTAATCACCGATGCCAGGGAGCAGTCTTACCTCATCAGCCTGGAAATTTTACCGAATATTTTTGGCAGAAAGTGTGGTAATAGTTAACGTGCCCAACATAGCATAGTACACAGTATAGATGGCTTTACGCCCGCTACGCAGAGTGAACCGCTTATATAATTACATTACCGGGTGTGTTACAATGGCACAATTTCGGTTAATGTAAATTTTAAAATATGTATAGACTGGGAGAGTAAAAAGACGCTTCTCCAGATAATTAAATCCACAACCTTTGGTATGAGTACATTTTATTATCTTTGATGTACCACCAGTAAACAATATTGTTTTAAGTGATGTGGGGCTAGACACTTACACGACGTAAATAAGAAACAGCAGTGGACCAAACATTCATACTTGCGGTACTACTCTCTACGTGGGCACGGACTTAAATAGGAACCTTACTTAAGTACAGAGTAACTACAATTTGTGGTCCATACTTTCAGACGCCCTTAATATTTTTAACGCGAATTTTGATAAGAATACGGGGTCCAAAAATCGTTTTTGGTTAGATAAGTAGTCAGACAGAGCCAGAGTTGAAAGAAATAACAAACTGTTTCTGCTAATATTATATATATATATATATATATATATATATATATATATATATATATATATATATATATATATATATATATATATATATATATATATAATATTTAATTAAATTATAAATTATAATTATGTGTATATATACAATAAGAATAAGACTTGTGCTGCGTTTTTACAAGATCTAACAAGTTCATTCAAAAAATGTTTGACAATTGTGGCCCAAATTAACCAAGCCACAAATTGTAACATGTTAAATGAAAAATTTTTCTTATTTTAACTTCCTGCTCTCAATTGCTCTATCGTTACCTCTATTCACCAAAGATCATAATATCTTTATAATTATTACTTCTGAACGTCACAACGTCTGGGACAGACATACTTCAAAGGTGAAGCGGACAGGGCTATAGTTCCAGACTGTATTTATTGATGAAGGCCTTCATCAATAAATACAGTGTGAAAGTATAGCCTTGTCTGTTTTGGCTTTGAAGTACTTTATAATTATTTTCCAACCATCAAAATATATTTTCAATATTGGGAAACTATTCTAGACCAGATGACATCACTTTGACAGTATAAAACGTCTCTGACAATATATATATATATATATATATATATATATATATATATATATATATATATATATATATATATATGTATCACACCGATAACTCAAAAAATAATAAGCCGATTTTGATAAAATTTGGCATGTACCTTTATTTTGTTAATAGCTTGGATATGTTCGTTAGTCAGGAAAATCGGACGAGGTTTTCCGGGAAAATTTTGAGTTTTCATTCGAAAAAAATTCATATCTCAAAAAGTAATAAGCCGATTTTAATAAAATTTGGCACATACCTTCCTTTTGTAAATGGCTTTGACATGTTTGTTAGTCAGGAAAATCGGACGAGGTTTTCTGGGAAAATTTTGAGTTTTCATTCGAAAAAAATTCATATCTCAAAAAGTAATAAGCCGATTTTAATAAAATTTGGCACATACCTTACCTTTGTAAATGGCTTTGACATGTTTGTTAGTCAAGAAAATCGAACGAGGTTTTCCGGGAAAATTTTGAGTTTTCATTTGAAAAAAATTCATATCTCAAAAAGTAATAAGCCGATTTTAATAAAATTTGGCATGTACCTTCATTTTGTAAATGGCTTTGACAAGTTCGTTATTTAGAAAAATTGGACAAGGTTTTCCGGGAAAATTTTGAGTTTTCATTTGAAAAAATTTTTTATCTTAAAAAATATAAAAGCTATGATAACCAAATTTGGTAGGTAGGTTTACGATATAAAAAGTAAACTATACACCAAAATTTAGATTTCTATGTTACAAGAAAAAAAAGTTATAATAAAATATTTTGTGCCAGATCATTTCTATGAAAATTCACTACCATAACGCACTTGCTGCGTCCAGACTTTTTCTAATGGCTTAGACAAGTTCGTTAGCTAGGAAAATCAGCGCAGGTTTTCCCGGAAAATTTTGTGTTTTCTTTCGAAACAAAATTATATCTCCGGAATTAACAAAGTAAGGGCGGTACGCGGGTATATATATCCTTATAGGTAAGTTACATACCAAAATTTAGCTATGTAGGTCAAAAGACAAAAAAGTTATAGGCATTTAAAGAAAAATAAATAGGGGTTTTTCTCAAAACGTCAAAGTTGCGATTTAAAACGTCAAAATCGGCAACATTTAGGCAAATAACTTGAATCTAATACGGGCTATGCAAATCAAATGTCTCAAAAAGAATGTTTTACAAACCCTGAAGTCTTAGTTTCAGCCGTCATTGTCCTTCATTTTACTAAAATGTTTCCAGAAAATTCATTTTAAATAGACCCTTTCTCTGATGCTTGGCAGTAGTCTTAGCTATAGAGTTTATCGTTTAATGGTATATAATTTTTGTCCAATTTTCGTAAAAAATTAATAAAGCTCGATATATCCGTTATTATACAAGATATGAAAAAAATGTGTTTATATTAATTATAGGGTGTCTTGAGCTACATCTTAAAAAAATATTTCTACAATCACAGGCTGGCCCATAAGTCGTTGGTGATACAAATTATTATTATTTTGACTGTCCCGTTTTAAAGTGTTACCGCAGTACTATCCTCCGCTTTACCTACTATTGTCTACGTAGCTTGGTTACTCATTTCTCCGAAAGCATTACAATTATATTAACCTTTTAGTTTATTTAAGAATATATTTTAATTAAACTAAACCGTGTAAATATTTGCCCCAAAATAAACTGCAAATAATCAATATAAGAAAACAATTGATTATTAATCCTTGCCGTCTTGTCCAAATAGAGAAAAAGTCTGGACGCAGCGAGTGCGTTATTGTAGTGAATTTTCATAGAAATGATCTGGCACAAAATATTTTATTATAACTTTTTTTTGTGTGTATAGTTTACTCTTTATATTGTTAACCTATCTACCAAATTTTGTTATCAGAGCTTTTTGTTTTATGAAATAAAGATTTTTTTCGAATGAAAATTCAACATTTTTCCGGAAAACTCTGTCCGATTTTCCGATTTTCTTGTCTAACGAACCTATCCAAGCCATTTACAGAAGGATGGCACATGCCAAATTTTATGAAAATCGGCCGATTATTTTTTGAGTTATCGGTGTGATATATATATATATATATAAATTAAAACTGACCCCAGATATGGGTTCTTGGTGTTCTAGTTCGCGCTCATTTGAAAAAAATTTGTCAAAATTCAAAAGTCGGGATCTCTCCATAAGTGAATTTTGTCTACGAAAATTCACTAAAAGAGGGCTTAATATAAAAAATAATTTACTCTTGTGCTCAGTTAGACTCGACTATCTTCACTGAAATACCCTGGCATAAGATGCATAACAGCCAGCATGTGAGGAAAAAAAATTGATATCGTTCATCGTTTTTGGGTTATTTCAATTGTTTTGCAACTTTTCACTTTTTTGGCACTTAAGACACATCACAAATTGTGATACGGCATTTTTATCAACAGATAGCGGAGGCCCATGGAAATAACGCATCCAGAGAGCTTTTTCTTTGTATTACTCCTCGAAAAAATCAAGCTGCCGTATACAGGCACTCTCAAATAGTGGCTGAATTTGAAATGTTTTCCCAGAAATGCTTTTAGTGTCTCCGTAGAAATCATTTTTCGTAAGATTTTTGTGATATGTTGATGATGAATAATAAATGTCTAGTAAGTTATTCTAAAAAAAAGTTGTCGAATTTTTGTGAAAAAATATAATTTAGTGTAACATCACTGAAGGCAATTTATGTAAAAAATTGTAAATTTTTGTAAAAGAAATTTTCATATATTTTTTTAAATTTTGGTCCTAAAGCTGTTTGTAAATAATTATATCTTGTGGGGTGTGTCAATAAATTAAAGAGGTTCGTTGGCCAGGAAAATCAGATCATTTTTTCTGGAACTTTTAAAGTTTATTTTTGGAAAATTTGTACTTTTTGAAACACCAAAGCTATTTAAATAAAATATGGTACATTGTTAATACTATATACGTTATACTGTCTTGTAAAAACAAGGTATATTTGCCACTAAAAACATTTTAACGAAAATTCGCTACCATAACGCATTTGCTGCGTACAGACTTTTTTAATTACAAGTGTAAATTTGTGGTTCGTACGCCATAAATAGCGTTCATAAAAAACCAACTAATTATGGATATTTCATCTTGTGAGCGATGTCAAATTGGTTACAAAAACGGCTCCGCTGCCGCGAATACTATTAACCTAATAAAACGTAATGTCCCTTTTACGACTGGGATTTATCTATTTAGTCCTAATTACTTTTAGAAGTTTGATATAGGCTCTACAATCATTATTTATTGGACCCAATCTTGTCTGTAAAAAAGACTGATTCGGAGAACTCCCAAATAATTAATCTTCCTCCCTAAGTCCTTCTATGTTGGTTTCTTATAGGCTCTCTTATATTCTTATTCGCTCCTTTACCGCATCAACAATTATAAGATCTTAACACAATCAGCCGTCTTATCTTTTGGTAAAGCAATTTTTAAAATTGAATTCCTCAATTACATTGGGCGCTTAATTGAACATCAATTGAGTAATGTCGTCGCTGGAAAACCGGGCGATAACTGTAGAATGGGAATGCGAAAATCAATTCTACATTCAGCTGGGAAATGTATTTACTGTGAGTGGTCTTTAGATTGGAGACGATGATAGACTGTATAATTTAAAACTCGTTCTCTTTCTATTGGCGTGGTATTACAAAAATGAGAATATGGTCATGCCAGCGATTCACTTCTTTAATCCCTTAAAGTATTTTGTGTCGTGCTCGTTTTACATCAAAAATGTATTTGGTTTCGAAAGTTCATTCAGCTATTGTGTGGTCTAATGGACGCAATATTAGAACTGGTATTACGGTAATGGTTATGTTATTTTAGATGTCAATCTAGTAATTTTGGTTTGACAGTTTGACGTGTGTGAGACGTGTTGTCTTTATGTATTTTAGGCTAACTTAGATTATCTTACATTATCGTCGTACTTCTAAACACGCAAGAGTGGAATTTATTTCCATTAGCCGTTCAGTATTTTTATTTCGTTTGACATAAATGGTGTTATTAGGCTATGAAACTTGGTCTACGAAGATATGGTAATTCTTTACTAAAAAATGCATCAACAGCATAGGCTCTTGCACAACGTCAAATATAAGAGGATGCATAAATTCATTCACCGTCAATTATATGTTTGACTGATTGATTGTTATTTTCTCAAGTTTGAAGAAATTACCTTATTAAGGATATCTCGCAACGTTCCTTTGTGTTAATCAATTTTATTTATACAGGGTGGCTCATTAGTGCGTCAAATTTATATAACTGCCTTATATATCTGATTTGGAGAAACCTTTTTTTATATGAATTGATGTGATACCCAAATAAGCACGTTCCGAAAATGTTTCAAAATATGCAAAGTGATTCGCCATAGCAGGGGCGTTTCGCATCATTTTTCTTAAATAAAACACCCTATATATTTATGCATTTTTTGATCCATCATCAATTAACGTTTCCAACGACATTCCCGTTCTTAATTTTCGATGCGGCGTTGCCAAGTTATTCAATAAATGTGAAAATTTTGGCCAAAACAAAGTCAAAACTAATTTATTGATTGTATAAGTACCATGATGGACAAAGGTGAAAAATTTTGCCATCACGTAACTGTCAGTTGTAATTGGAGGATACATTGTCCAGATATTTTGTCTAACAGGGTACTCATTACACCATTTTCAAATGGAGAAAATTTAAATGGGATTTTTTCTTTTATTCCGAATGGAACCACCTATATTTCATCTGATAACTGCCTTCACATGTTCTTTCCCATAATTTTCATGAGTAATGTTCTATGCCTTGCAAGGTTGTTTCTTTGAATGCCAGGATAACTCTGTGGAGAAAGTTTTCTACTATATATATATATATATATATATATATATATATATATATATATATATATATATATATATATATATATATATATATATATATATATAAATAATTATACAATTTCTTAAAAATATAAAAGAATTTACAGTATATACATTATTTACACTTGATATCTTTCAAAATATAATGCCTGGTTGGTTCTTCCTACTGCGGAACAGAACTCTCGGATATTTCTTCCGGGCAGACTCATTTTCAGAGTTCTAAGGTTATAGCCTACCCAGCCGACGGTGTGGTTTATTTTTGTATGGAGGGGGGTTAAGGGAGTCGTGTGGAATTAGCGCCCCTTGTTTAGCACGCGGGACTCCGCCTCAGGTACTAAACAACTTTGGCATTTTGGCCAGACCGGCAGTTTACAATCGGGAATCAGCGCCGCTCATAGGCATCCTGGTCGGTCATACAAGGAAGGAAAAGGGCGCGGCGGTGTGGTTTAATCTTCGACGCTTACGCCCAGGGATAAGAAACTGGGGCAGGCGGTTTAGACTAAGCTAGATCGTACCATACTATTACATCCAGGAGTGGACATCTGTTGTAATAGCCGGTAAACCATTTACCACACTGCGGTATAATAGCAGGGCAAACTTGCTTAGTGCTGAAGGCGTTCGGCTGAAACGTGGACTGCTGTTTTACTGACTATGTGAATGCTCGAAGAGACCTGATTTTGTTTGAATTCTCAGCCTCATCTTATATGCACCCGTCAGTGATAAAATGTAGATAGCCAATGATAGGATATTATCACCTGATTAATACGTATCTTGATTTACCAGAAACCACTTTTCTCGGTATCTCTTGTTTGCTCTTTAAACCACCATTAAAATGCCCATTGAAAAAGTGAGACCCAGTTGTAAAATCGCGCACAATATCTCCCGTAACATTTACAGTCTTTTGACGTTGTCTATCGACTTGTCTCACAATTTTTGGGTTTTCGCTCGTATCATGATGCAAATTATGTCGATTTGAACTACCTCTTTGTGTAAAAATCGCTTTGTCGGTGAAAAGGACTTGTTGAACAAAATTTGAGTCTCATTGGAAAAATGTCTTTTGATTTGCCAAATCCGGATGCAATAATTGTTGGCAAAAGGATATGTGAGAAAGAAACTTATTATTCTTGATAATTTTGCTGATTGTAGACCGAGGTAGGTACATTGATTCCCTTTGACATAATTCTTGAACTGGTAGTTGGTTCTGCTACTACCGATAGCCAAACATTTAATAGTCTTTGTTGTATGCTACAAGCACAAGGTAATAAATCCAGAATCAATGCCATAGTAGTCAGTTAACCAAATAAGACAATAATTCAAAGACCGGGGTGGATAACAGATACCAGAAGAAATGTTTTCCCATTTGTAAAAAACAGAAATCTAAAGGTAAAAAGCAGAATGAGTATTGTAGGCTTATACCTAATGCAGTTCGTACACGTGGGATGCTAAATCTTCTACTATTAGAATGTATTGCTTAGTGAGTCAGCTAGAAGAGATAGTAAATAAAATAATCACAAGCGTTGAGGAGCACCTGATACTTGGATACCTGACCGTGAAGTCGCCAGACAGGGGATCACCGGTGGATGATCAACGGGGCCTGATCCTACAAGATTGGATGGCTGAACAAGATTTGGTGATGATAAATAGGGGTTCCACTTCCACGTTTAAAAGAGGCATCACATGTTCCACCCCAAAAACTCCAAAGTCGAAGACAGAGAGACACCGAATGACCACGCACACATAACATTTGATGTCCATGAGCGGAAACAAAGGCCCAACACCGAGGGTGCTAGGCAGAAAGGGCTGCTTAATCTAGTCAAGCTCCGAAAGTTATTAGTACGGTACTTTGTGCATACGGAACAGACAGACGGCCTGACAGGCTTAACCATCAATTTGAGAACAGCGGTGTGTCAGAGCTAGGTGGTCGCACAGGTAAACCAAACAGAAGTGTCTTACTGGTGGAGCATAGAAATAGGAGAAGAGAGAAAGGAATATATGGGACCCAAAAGACAACTGACTCGTTGCAGGGGAAGGTCGCCCTCTCAGGTAGCAGTTACAGAAGCAAGTGAGTTGCACAAAAAGAAAAGTTAAGAGCTCAAACGGATGATAACAGTTTCCAAGAAAACTCATTGGCTTATCTTAACTAAGACATCTGTGGGGCGAGCTGTCCGATTGTGATGAACTAGTTCGGACCCCCGACCCCACCGTATAAACTAACGAAGGCAGCCAGAAGACGGATTATGGAATACCTCTTCCCCAGACGACCAGACTACTGGAAAAGGAATGCGTTAGCAAATAGAGGAGTTTACGGAAGATGAGTTGACGGTAGAAGCTAAAAAAATGAGACAGGAAAAGGCTCCCGACCCAGACAGGATATCAGCAGAGGCCAAAAAAAAGCTGGCTAAAATAGGTTCACAGTTGCTGCTAAAAGTGATGAATGAACTACTTCGGTGACAAAGGTTTCCCGTAAAGTGGAAAATAGCAAAGCCTCTGTTACTTTGGAAAAACGGTAAGCTCTTAGAGCTAGCGTTATCCTCTAGACCACCTGAGCCTGCTGGATACGCTAGCAAACTACCAGAACACTTGATGAAACCATGCTAGAAAAGGAAATACAAGTAGGAGAGGGATTCTCAAAGCGCCAGTTTGGTTTCCAAAAGGAAAGATCCACAATACATACTGCAAGATATGTCACAGTAGTCGCAAAAATCACAAGCGAGAAATGGTGTGCATTGATCACTCTCGACGTGAAAAATGTTTTCAACACTGCTAGCTGGGACAGAATCATAAAATAACTTTAAAGAAGAAACATCGCAGAGTATCTGATAAACATCATAAGCAGTTACTTCTCATACAGAAAGATCAGATTTGCAAGGGAAGAGACGATGGTTGTTACGACAGGAGTCCCGCAAGTGTCCATCCTGGCACCTATCCGCTGGAATATAATCTATGATGGAATCCTTAAGCTAAAAATTGTCGAAGGGGTTACTTTTGTTGGTTATGCTGATGACATATCAGTCCTAGTAAAGGCATCAGAACAGGACACACTTAGGTTTTGAGTGAGCGAAACTTTAAGAAGAGTGGACAGATGGATGACGGCTAAAGAAATCCAACTGGTCCCTGCAAAGACAGAATTTTGAGTTTTCTTTCGAAAAAATTTTTTTCTCCGAAAATAACAAAGCTGTTTTGATGAGATTTACTGTATATGTTGCCTTGGGAGAGACCTTACTACGTACGAAAAATCCACTTTCTATATTAATAGAAAATTGAGTTATGCAAATTTTAAATTTTCTCTCAAAAAAAAAATTCTCCAAAAATTACAAATCTATTTTGATTAAATTTGGTGAAAAGACCTTACTACAGACCAAAATTAAACTTTTTAAGTTTATAGAAAATTGAGTTATTCAAATTTGAAGCATTTAATAAAAATTAACTACCATAACGCACTTGCTGCGTCCAGAGCTTTTTTTTAACTCGCCAGAAAAAAAATGGTTGCGTTACTTTTTGTACACTCAGTATAAACCTTTGTTAATTTAGTTTAATGCACAGTATGTTTAGTATGATATCTTCCTTATAACTTACTTTGAATTAGTTATTATGGTCTATTGTTCCTAGGAACATAACTTTGAGCAATTTATTTTCAGGCTAAGGTCATTTCACAATAAAAAGTAAATGAATTTCGAAGCGCAACGAATTGGCTCTAACAACGCTTCCTGCGAGTTAATAATTTACGATGCAGTTTTCTCAATAACTGGTTGGAACTAAGTTTATAGCTGGGGAGATTTCATTAGCTGCCGAACTGAAAGGAAAACCTACTTTCAGCTTGATTTGTATCAGACAATACGAAGGTAATTAAGTTTGTTTACAACCCGTGATGTTTGCGTTTGAAAGGCAAATTCTGACAAAAGGATACAAGCCTAATGAATACCAGTGGCGGAACTATTTATTTTTTTAAATTCTTATGAAAATTTGTTTTTATATCGCAAGTTAGAAATCAAAATTATGTTTTATTGCAAGCACAATCTTTCAGCTAATTTGTGGAACCCACTGTTAAATTATACACTAATAAATATACTACAATATACTATAATTGCTGCGTCGTAAACTTTATTTATATTGAAAGTGTTATTGGTATAGGGTAATAAAAAATAAAATCTTTAATTTTGTTTTGTTTCGGGAAATATATATTTGGGTAGAACTATATACACCAATTTTGTTTTATCGTGAGCTTTAAAAAGAGGAATAAATAACTCCAAATTCGCTGGTACATTTTTCGCAAAACATTTAGAAGAACAATTGGCTACTCATATATTAAAACTGAAAGCGTGTCCTTTTTAAATTAGCTACGAGAAATTGTGGTAGGGAAAGTTTGAGCCAGCAAAGGCAGATGGGTAAGAAAAATTGGTACCATGCCTGCGACACTGTCAAATTAATATGAGTCAACCAAAATTTACTCCAGTTTCCGAGCCAAATGATTAGATACACAACGTGATATTTTTCCCTCAGGGCTCGTCCACGGCCTTGCCGCCCTGATAGCACTGCAACCTTTGGTTGATTGTGCATACCCTTAGTCTTACTACACCCATTCCAAAATCACTGTGCCTTGTACCAGTCTGCACAGCGGTTAGTAGAGTGAAGTTTTATATTGCTCTGTCTCCAGTCTAGACTGACCGTAGATCAGTTGTCTTTTGCGGTCCAGAGCTTTACACTCGCACAAGATGTGCTGGGCTGATTCCTCCCCCTCGCCGCAGAGTCTTCATGCGAGGCCCCCTTCGAACCGCCCCATTTTATGCAGGTGTTTCTTGATGGCCACGTGTCCCGTCAAGAGACCTGTTGTGTTTCTGAGCTGTCCTCTGCTAACATTTAGCAGCTCCACATCTCTCTTCGAACTGGGTCCGTCAATTATTGATTTCCCATGTCTGAGCCCTGGACAGTCCGCCCAGAACACATTGTGTTGGTTTCTGACCTAGGACTTAATGGCTCCCCTGGCAGTGCTCTTTGTCACGCCCAGAGCCGGTTCTGGTCCCATAAATGCTTCTGCTGACCCTCTTTTCGCGACACAGTCAGCTTCTTCATTGCCTTTGACCCCCGAGTGACCCGGCACCCAGATGAGGGTCACCTCATTCTGCCCAGCCATGTCGCTAGTCTCGTCTAGGCACTCACTCACCAGCCAGCAATTTACCCGTGGGCCACTTAGTGCCTTAAGGGCTGCCTGGCTGTTTGTGGCTATGAGGATCCGCTTGTTGGTGTAGCCCCTCCTCTTGTTCTCTCGCACACAGTGCAGGATGGCGTACGCGGTCGGGAATTTCCACTGTAAAGTTGTTTTCCGTGTACATGGGCGGACCCGCGAAGTTTGACCTCATTTCAAGCATGGGGTTTTCACGATCTCCTAAATTTTGCAGTGGTCCCTAAAGCCGGCGTTGATCTTCAGTCTACCATTGCAGGCTAGTCTGTATAGTCCTAGCCTGGCCTCCCCCATAATAACTAAGTGTAGGCGGGGCAGATCCAGCAACACCTCCATGTGGGGGTTGAAGAAATGGCCCCTGTGGTGCCTAGGCAAACCATGCTTTGTGTCTTGCCTAGTTTTTGTTTGGCACTGGATTGTGTCAACACAACGTGATTATTTGACATCCAAAAATATAAAATAAACCCAAAGTGGACGCTACAGAAA
Organism: Tillus elongatus; assembly: GCA_964006375.1. Taxonomy (NCBI): domain Eukaryota; kingdom Metazoa; phylum Arthropoda; class Insecta; order Coleoptera; family Cleridae; genus Tillus; species Tillus elongatus. The sequence continues at coordinate 30,797,997 of OZ023265.1, forward strand.
TTTGTGATATGGATGGATTTGGGTACTCCACCAAACAAAAGAAAAAAATAGCGTCAAAAGTAAATAATTTAATTAGTGCGATAACTAGCGAAGAACGAAGTACTAATGTGTTTTCTTCTCGTTTCGTCATGTGAAATGTTCAATACTATGCCTTCAAAAAAATCAGCTGCCTCTGCCAAATAACCTAGTTTGATTTTAAAGGGTGTTGGTGAAGTAATAACCGCGAATTCTACAGAGATTACGAACAGGTCAGTGATACAGGATGATTTTTCGAAATACTCAAAGTTAAGTAAAGGGATATTGATCCATAAACGTGGAGATAATTCGTTAATTGACCACAAGAGTGTTGTCACAAATCCAAGTGTTTCTTTTAATATTAAAAGTATAAATTAAATGTATAAACATATTGTTCAGTAAGTGAAGATTAGAACCTGTGGTGGAGCACTGATAAGTACACATTGAGAACTGAGATCACCACATCACATTTTTTTAGAATTTTTCATCCTCTAACTTTTTCAGTGAACCAATCATCAGGTCTTTAAAATGTGTTTTTTCTTCTCCCTTGGGGCTCGTCCGCGTCTTTGCCGCCCCGATAGTACCGCAGCCTTTGGCTTAGTGTGCATGCCCTATGTCTTTTCTACTCCACCCATTCCAAAATCACTGTGCCTTGAGATAGTCTCCACAGCAATTGGTAGAGTGAAGTTTTATATTGCTCTGTCTCCGGTCTAGGCTGTCCGAGGATCAGTTGTCTTCTGCGGTCCAGAGATTTACAATCGCACAACATGTGCTGGGCTAATTCTTCCCCTCTCCGCAGAGCCTGCATGCCCCAGGTCCCTTTGGAACCGACCCCCTTTATCCAGGTGTTTCTTGCCAGACATGTGTTCCATCAGTCCTGTTATGTTACTGAGCTGTCCTCTGCTAAGATTTAGCAGCTCCAGATCTCTTTTTCAACTGGGTTCAGGATTTAATGGATCCCCTGGCAGTGCTCTTCGTCACGCCCGGGACCGGTTCTGTTCCCATAAATGGTTCTGCTGATCCTCTCTTCGTCAGACTGTCAGCTTTTTCATTGCCAGTGACCCGGCACCCAGATGAGGGTGACTCCACTCTGCCCAGCCAGGTCGCTCGTCTCGTCGCAGCATTCACTTACCAGCATTCACTTACCTGGAATTTACCAGTGGACTACTTAAGGCCTTAAGGGCTGCCTGGCTGTCTTTGGGTATGAGTATCTGCTTGCTGGCGTAGCCCCTCGACTAGTTCTCTCGCATACAGTGCAAGATGGCGTACATATCAACCAGAAAGACCGTTGCATGAGCTCCGAGGGAAATACTGTGACTTACGCTCGGTCCTTCCGAATAAACGCCTGCCGTGCTACAATCCCCCGCAGATCCGTCCGTGGATCAGACGACCGGATCTCGTGTTAGGCCCGGCGTCTCCCCCCGTCATGCCTTGCGGCCGGGGATTTCCACTGTAAACTTGTTTTCCCTGCAGGTTCGAAAGCTCGCGAAGTCTGACCTTATTTCAAGCATGGGCTCCTTCACGATGTCCTGAATTTTGCAGTGGCCCCTGCAGCCTGGTTTGATCTTCAGTCTATCATTGCAGGCTAGTCTGTATAGTCCTAGCCTGACCTCCCCCGGGGGCAGATCCAGCAACATCTCAATGGCGGCTGTTGGGGTTGAAGTTATGGCGCCTGTGATTCCGACCTTTGGATCTTGCCTAGTTTTGTTTGGCACTGGATTGTGTCACCTTAGGCCACCAGACCAGTGCCGCATATGCTAACGATGGTCTGCCCACCCTTGTGTACAGCCAGTGGGCAATACTATCTCTTAGTCCCCACGTTTTTCCTTATAGCCGCCTAGTGACGGCTAGGGTTATAACTGCCTTACGCAGTATTTTTCAACGTGACCAAAGTGCTGTTTCTATTGAGACTTCTGATCTGTATGCATATCGTCCGCAGTGTATGGGATATGCTTCCAGTTAACCGCCTCTAATATGCCGGTCGAGCAGTTTTTCCATTGTTCTTAGCAAGAAGGACATGAGACTTATTGGCCTCAAGGACTTTTCCTGGTCTGTTGAACGCCCAGGTTTAGAAACGAATACAAGCCTGGTCAATCTCCATGCCCTTGGAATATACCCCAGAGCCAGGCTGGTCCTATAATGAAGGTAAGCGCCGGCGCCAGCATGTCTATACCCTGTTAGAGCATGAAGGGCATTATTCATTATTACATTGAATTCAGGGGATTTGAGTGGCTTGAAGCTGTTAATGGACCATCTGATTTTGCCTTCAGGTAACCACCTCTTTAGCGACTGTCCAGTCTACTCTAGATGCCCGCCTGTACAGCGCCACTATTTCTGAGTGTTTCCAGTCCAGACGCGATTGGTTTATTATGTTACAGCCGAGGAAGTGCGTCTGGATTAAAACTTCCATAGAGCTTGTAAAGCCTCCCGTTGATTTTCTAAGGGAGCCGATGTTGGTATGAGTGCCCTTGGACGGGATCTTGTGTAGTCGAGCACTCTCGGATGTATTCTCCACTTCCTCGCAGTGCCTCCTCCACGACTCCTTCCTGGCGTCCGTCAGTCTTTGTTATAGGTCGTTAGGGCGTGTCTATATTCATCCCATGCCCCCGACCTTTTAGCCGGGTTGAACAGCTTGCAAACCTGCGTCTTTCTTTGCCTGAGGTCTTCGCTCCACCAAGGGACGTTCCTGGTGGACGTCCTCATTTTCAGGGGGCAGTTGGCGTTATAGGCAGAGGTGATTACGTCTCGCACTTTAAAACGTGTTGCCCTGATTGGGATTCACCAAGTGTGCTTATAAATATATTGTTGACTTTTTATAACCACGTGACTTTTTTTAGCTCTTACGATTTGGTTTTGTTTAGCATACTCAACAGGATACGCTGTAATTGATCTTGTTCACATTTACCAAATGTGGACTAAAGAAATACTTGATAGGTATCTTTTTTGATTCGCTAAACAGGAATTTTGTCTGCACCAAACTTAAATATCTGGGTATTCGTAGGTATTTAAACCAATGGATCATATATCTGTTAACCAACAGAGAGCTGTATGCTGATATTAACTGTGAAATATCAGGGGTTCGTTCCACAACCAAGGCAGTGCGATGGACCAACTTGTTTTTTTTTGTACATCGAAAAACCCCTGACTTCACTGACAAGGGCAAAGTAGTAATATATGCAGATGACACAAAAATAATTACACCACTTTCTGATGTTGATGCAATTCTGTCGTGATTTGATGAGAATCACTTTACTAAAATTTCATGATATTACTTTCTTAATCAATATAGCTTAAAACATTAAATTTACTTCTGGGATCAGAAGCTTAACACCTTTTTGAGGAAAAGCTACTCTTTCTTGCTCTTTCTCACTATATAACAGAAAGGTACATGTAATAAAATAATGAAAGGTTTTACAACGCCACTGGAAAATACGTTACACTTAAAGGATGTATGTGATGTCTGTAGGGTTTTAAGTGGAAATACGTATTCGAGGATATTGATTGCCAACGTAAATAATGGTTATAAATTAAGCGGGGGTGTATTTCGCCAAGAAAATAAAAGGGAGAATAAATAAGGATATTTTCTATTCAAGTTTACTCTCCGCTAATTTATCTGGGAGAAACGGGCGGAGGTTTTATTCACCGTGTTAGTTAAGGTTGTTTGACAGCTGTTAGCTTCTAGAAGATGGATTGAGTATTTGTCACATTGCAATTAGGTATAATAGTATGCCTGACACTGATATAAATATATCGAACTTTGCTTATGGCTACAGAAATTATCTATTTATTATCTTAGATACCTACTTAGGTGTTGGAATTACTGTAAACCTTTAATACTATTGTACTATTCATTTATTAACTATCGTTCATTTCCTAGGTGATACAGGCTGTAATCACAGACAGAGTAGCAGCGGATTCGTGGAGCTAAAATATTGCAATTTCGCAAGACGCACCCTAATCTAACAAAAGCCTGGACACAGCAAGGGCGTTATTTTATCGAATTTCCTTCCTTTTGCAAGCGGCTTAGATAAGCTCGTTAGCCACAAAAAACGGCCCGGTTTTTGCCGCAAGATTGTGCGTTCTTTTTTGGAGAATTTTTATATCTCCCGAAATAACAACGTAAGGGCAGCCAAATTTGGCGTGCGGGTTTACATCGTCAAAGGTAAATTACGTGCAAAAACTTAAATCTGCAGGTTAAAAGACAACAAAGTTACAGGCATTTAAAGAAAAAAATAGCGTTTTCCTCAAAACGTCAAAGTCGCGATTTTACAAAAATATTTCCAGAAAATTCGTTTGAAATAGACACTTTCTCTGATGTTTGCAGGTAGTTTTCTGTTTAATGATATATAATTTTTCGAGAGTTTTCGTAAAAAAATCAATAAAGCTCAGTATACCTGTTATTATATAAGATACGAAAAAAAATTGTATACATTAACTATAGGATGTCTTGAGCTACATCTTAAAAAACCGTTTCTACAATCACTTGTGGTCGTTCTTGATACAAGTTTTCTTTTTTTCATCGAACACGCCTTCTGTTATCGCATTTGTAAGAAAAGAAATTCGGGACGCAACAAGTGGGTTATGGTAGCGAAAATTCATTAACCGTCGCCTTCACGAATAAAATTTTAACGCTTAAGACACGACAAGGGTACCCGGGTACCTGCAATGATTATTGTCCTACCATTCTATAAATCATTAGTTTTCTAATTCTTATAAATAGTTATAATTATAATGTCACATCTGGTGTTACAAGAAAAGTTTTATGAGCCGTTTCGGCTTACATACTTCCGCTCAGTGTTTTGTTTACAACAACGGATTCTGCATTTCGGAGAATTGTTTTCGTGATCCGATATTTGTATGGATGCTAGAGCATTTATTTAGTCTGTTGTCTACCCCTGACTAAACAACACTATTTTCGATTGGAAATTGTACTGTGATAAATGAATTTTAGGGAAGTTTTCAGTTCTGAATTCAAACGGTACGTAGATTATAAAAGTGATAAATGATAATAAACTACATTCTTGTTGTAATTTTTGACATTTTTCCTATGTACTTGATTATCTACAGAATGAGCTAAGAACAGCAATTACGTTATCTTCAGGAATTAAATGCTATGGAATCTGATTCAGAAAGTGATAACGACAATGAACAAATTGAAGACTCCGAATCAGAAGACGAATATTTACCGCATTTGTTGTCAACAACAAATAAGCAAGCAGAAGCATCAGACATAGAAGATGTTTTGCTTGACACTGAAAATGAAATTGAAATTGCCGAGGAAGACAATTCTGAAGATGAGCAGCTAGAGATTGAGGTTGATAATTGTGATGACCTAGTTTTACGTTCTAAAAAGGAAACTATCTGGCAATCCAGGCTGAAGACAACAAATTCCCTCTCAGTTCGGGAAACTTTCGCACGCATTTTTACTTAAGAAATGTGCATCATTATAATTCGAGAATGAAACCGCAAAGCCAAAACCACCCACGCCGCGCGAAATAAACAGCATTCCAACAAACCACCAAAAATTTGGAAACTTCTCACACAAGAAGAATTTGATGGTTATCTCGGGATACTGATTACTGCTGGAGTGCGACACTCTAAGAAAGAAAATCTGAGAGACTTGTGGAAAAATGATGCTTACCCATTGTACCGTGCGACAATGTCAGTCAACACATTTTATTCCATCCAAAGATTTGTACGTTTTGACAATACAAATACCAGAACCGATAGATGGAAAACTGATAAAGCAGCTGCTATCTCAAAACTTTGGCTTCTATTGATGCATACACCGTCTCAATGCCTAACGGTAGGCGAACAACTATTTCCGTATAGAGGCAGGACCAGGTTCATGCAGTATATGCCAGCCAAACCTGCCAAATATGGTATAAAAATTTGGTGGGTATGCGATGTAGCTAATTCTTACCCTCTTGTAGGGCAAATTTATACAGGGAAATCATCGCAAGGTCGTGAACAAAATCAAGGTGAGCGTGTGGTAAAAGATTTATGCATTCATTATAAAAATAGTGGGAGAAATGTTGTGATGGATAATTTTTTCACCACACTTCCCTTAGCTCGGTTTCATGTCATGAAAACTTTCTGTTGTGGGTACGCTAAAAAAACCTTATATACCGCCAGAGATGTTGCCAAATAAAAGTAGGGAAGAACATTCTTCTACGTTTGGATTTTCTGAGGATAATATCACACTGGTTTCATACGTACCAAAACAGGGAAAAGCTGTAATACTCCTATCCACAATGCACGACACGGCAAATGTATCTGGTCTAAAGAAAAAACCTTAAATTAAATTATTACAATTCAGGGAAAGGTGGTGTTGATAATATGGATAAGATAATATCGCACCACTCTGTCAAACGTCGAACAAACCGTTGGCCTCTTGCAATGTTTTATAACATGTTTGATATTGGAGGATTAGCAGCATATGCTATTTATACTGAAAATCACCATCTTCAGTAGAAAGAAATATCGTCGAAAATTTCTTTAAGAACTTGGAAAGCAATTATCTAGACCAAGAATAGAATTGAGAGCCAAATCGCCAAAGGTGTTACAACATTTTAGTATCAAATCGGGAATTGGGTGCATGTTAGGAGGTCTTCCAACTCCCACAGCCGGTTGTAGAAAAGAATCATCCCAGAGATAAAACCGGACGCCTTCAAGTAACAGGTAAATGTTACGTGTGTCGAGCTCTACAAAAAGACATAGAAAAAACAGAAAATCGTGTGACGTTTGTAGCCGCCCAATATGCGGCGAACATTGTGAGAAAATAAATAAGTGTTACAATTGCAAACTGTAAAAGAATTATTGTAATAAAAAAATATTATAAAATTAATATACTTTTTCAAATAAAGAGTGTTAATTTTTTTATTACTGTGCCCCAAAGTTTACGATTTGCAACAAAATAAATTTGTATTTTAGTAGGTACCGGTGTACCCCTGATGTGAGGAATAAGTATAAAAATTTCAATATCCATTATATAATTTTCAAAAGTTATAAAAAATACTACATTGGCAAAAAATGTTTTTTTAATAATTAATTCTGATATGTCACAACACCTTAGACATAAATATCAACATTAACAAATAAAAACATCAATTTTAAAACCGAATGTGTACCCATGTACCCTGTCATGCAGACAAAGGTTAAATGTTTCAAATTTAAATAGCTATTAAATTAAATATATATTAACCTATAAGGTTGGTTAGCCAAAAAACCAGTTTTTCTGGAATATTTTAAGTTTACTTTCGGATTTCTTTGTACATTTTCAAACAATAAAGGTATTTTGATGAAACATGGCACATTGTTTCTACCATATAGGTTATACTGGTAACAAAATTTGACGCCTGCTTTAAAAAAAAAACACATATTTGCTATTAAAAACATTTTTAGGAAAATTCACTACCATAACGCACGTGCGGCGTCCAGACCTTTTCCCCTTTTCCTTGCTGTTTTGTCGACGCGGAGCTATTTTTTAGATAACTTTGTAAAGGGAACAAAGGTGTCAGACATGACTGGCCACTATTATTCAAACGGGCCACTACATCATGCGCTAGTTGGCTGCTCTTCGTAGACAAATATGCGACTCCAATTCCGAAATCCTGAAACAATAGCACTTTAATTTACGTCAGAGGCTACGTCGCCTCCGGTGGAAAGTGTACTTTGTAAAATTATACCATTTGTGAAACCAGAAGTGCTAACTACACAAAAAGAAATCAAGTTTTGTTGCTTTTTATGTAACAGCGCCTCCGCTGGATAAAATTTAAAATCGCGACCAACGTATAAAGCAACCAGAAAAATTAGAAAAGTTTTAAAGAGGAGTGGTGTGGCGTTATTTTAACCAAAGCGGTCGCTAGTAATATACTTTGTTTCATTTTCTTTTGAATGCACTAGATGTTATTCTTTGTTACGGCGGTATGCTTTACCGGATTTTTCTAGGTGGCTTTACAAAACAGTAAAGCTTTAAATAGACATTCAGACATTCACCATTAATTGGCACCAGTTCTGGTGTGAAATTCCAAAACAATGTTTTACCATATCATTGTGCGAGTTGTAGAAAATTATTATTAAGCCGCATTTTTCCTTCATTTGTTGTTGCCATTACTTGGTGAAACGGTTCTATACTAAATAATCCAAACACCATAATACAGTAGCGAGTTTTTTATTAATAGTTGTCAGGAATCTATATAAGGTCAGGTCAGGTCAGGTGCGGCAGCATAACTTCTTTTTTTCAGAACATAATAAAACCCATTGTATGAATCACAACATTTTTATTTGTTTTTTAGAACGTAGGCGCATGCCTAAAGTTTTGTTTTACATAGTTTTATGGATCAAATCAGATAGGTGACGTTCCCCATTCTCTATTCAGTGTATAGAGAATGGGGAACGTAAACCGATTTTTGGCGTGCCATGACTCTTGCCTGCACAGCAGGCGTTATGTTGGCAATTTCTTCCTGCATCCTGGTCTTTAAATATTGTAGAGTCCTTGGATGGTTCACATAAACACGGGATCTCAAAAAAAAACAAAGAAAAAAACACAAGGGGACAATTCGAGAGAGTGGACAGGTTACTCCAAATCTCCGCCAATTGAGATGAGGCGCTCTCGAAAGTGTTCCCTCAAAACAGCCATTGATGCTCTCGAAGTGTGTGCTCCGTCTTGTTGGAACCAAATGTCCCCTAAGCCCAACTCATCTAGCCGTGGAAAAAAATTCGGTAACATGGTAACATACTGGTTGGAATGCACTGTAACTGCGACTTCATTTTCCTTAAACAACCAGGGACCAATAATTTCAGCTGAGGAAATTGCACACCACACTGTGACTTTAGGTGAATGCAAAGCCCTTTGATGCAATTCGCAATTCTCGAGGATTGGTCTAAGCCCAGTAGCGCATGTTTTGTTTCTTGACGGACCCTCACAAGTGAAAATGGGCTTCATCATTAAAAAATACGTCCTCAGGAACGACATCGAGAAGAATCTCACAAGCGTTAATCCGAGAATTGAAGTCACGTCAAGAAAGTTCCTGCACAATCGCCATCTTGTAAGGATGTAAATGAAGATCATAATGAAGAATTCTCCTTACACAACGATCGGAAAGTCCAACGGCAGACGCATGTTTGGCGCAGAACGCCGTGGTGGTTGTGACATTGAAGCTCTCACTGCCTCAATATTTTCAGGTGATATAATGGACCAAGGGACTCCTGTTCTTCGTCTTGTCGCACGTGCAGTTTCTTTGAACGTAATAACCCACGTAACAATTGATTTTCTGTCTGGGACAGGAGCTAACGGAGCTAAATTAAAGCGATTTCGAAAGGCGCGCTAGGTTGCGATCACAAAACATCCGCTCGAAAAGTAGACCTCAACGGCCTCACTGTTCCAACGCATTATGGCGATTGAACTATGTCGGGAAAAAGGTCTATAGTTCCGCCTCTTGAACGGGACCACTAGCGCTCCGCTACCATATCAACAGACTAAATGGCGCAGATTTTAGGAAAATGAAGGTATGCTGGCGCACCCTTAATATATATATATATATATATATATATATATATATATATATATATATATATATATATATATATATATATATATATATATATATATATATATATAATAATAATAATTAAAAATATATGACATACTATATCAGATCAATTGTTTATAATCTCTATTTACGTTATGAATAAAAGTTCTTGGGCTATCGATTTAGCAAATTTCGATTAAATAGAGGAGGCAATGACTTTTGAGTTTAAAGAAAAAAGATTTAAATTAATGCGAGTTACAGCATTTGAGACAGATTTCCAAGGTTCAATCAAATATATATATATATATATATATATATATATATATATATATATATATATATATATATATATATATATATATATATGCACTTTATTTGTTTGCTGTCCTTTTTGTGATTTTTTATTTAGTTACGTAGGCTGCAGTTTCGAACTGTCCCAGTTCATCATCAGCACGCTACTGACTATGATAGTTAATGTGTCTATGTCTATGTCTGAAATTGTACGGGACGTCTGCACGTTGAGCTTCTATTGGTCGGTTTACCGTTCTCTGGTTGGTTGTGTTTTCGGACTGTGTCAAGTGTATTGGTTTCCTGTTTTGATTATTGTGGTTTGATAATTGGTCCAGTTGTATGGCTTTTATTAAGCTTTGTTTAAATGTTTGTATTTGGATACACACAATTATATATATATATATATATATATATATATATATATATATATATATATATGTATATATATATATATATATATATATATATATATATATATATATATATAATATATATATATATATATATATATATATATATATATATATATATATATATATATATATATATATATATAATATATACATATACATATATATTTCCTTATGTATGAAATTTTTTAAGTTAAGTTCTCAAGTTTGGATAAGAATATATACTTGTAACATGGTACGTGTACACTGCCATAGATTTTTTCATTTAAAATTGCATTTACTACTCAAAAATTATTTATCGGTGAAACCATCAATCAATTTTTAAGAAATTTGTGGTATTTCACCATTAAACTATACAAGCAATGTGTTAAAATTCAGTTTTGGGGAATAATTGTAAGCCAAGTTTTTCCGGAAAAAAGTGTAACATAATTTGGCAAATTCCATTAATGATATACGTTGCTATTAAAGGACATAACGATGCCGCATAAAGTTAGATAAAATAAACCTAGAGAAATATAATAAATAATAGTCGTCAGTATTTCTAACCTACGCAATGTCTCACGATTTGTCATATTGAATTGATAATCGAAATTCAGATAGTTTGCAGTGTATGGTTTATAAAAATCAGCTTCTTAAATTTAACGTACATGCGTTTAAAGGGGTCAAATTATATAAAATTTCGGGACGCAGCAAGTGCGTTATGGTAGTGAATTTTCATAAAAATGTTTTTAATAGCAAATATGTGTAGGTTTTTTTTCAGAAAGCAGGCATCAAATTTGATTACCAGTATAACATATATAGTAAAAACAATGTGCCATGTTGCCTCAAAATAACTTTATTGTTTGAGAACGTACAAAAATTTCAGAAGTAAACTTAAAGTGTAACCGAAAAAATCCGTTTCTTGGTCAACCGTATAGGTTAATAGGATATTGAGCTTTTCAAATATGAAGCATTTAATCAAAATTTGCTACCATAACGCACTTGCTGCGTCCAGAATTTCTTTACTTACAAACATGCATTATATTTCGATGAAAAATGCAAAAATGCAATAACATAAGGCGTGTTCAACTAAAATTTTTTTTATTTGTATCACCAACTACTTATGGGCCATCCTGTGATTGTAGAATTAATTTTCTAAGATGTAGCTCAAGATACCCTATAATTAATGTATACATTTTTTTATATCTTGTATAATAACGGATATATTGAGCTTTATTGATTTTTTACGAAAATTCGACAAAAGTTGTATACCATTAAACGATAAACTTCATAGCTAAGACTACTGCCAAGCATCAGAGAAAGGGTCTATTTGAAATGAATTTTCTACAGATGTTTTAGTAAAATGAAGGACAATGAAACTAAGACTTCAGAGTTTGTAAAACGCTCTTCTTGAGACATTTTTTTTCCATAGCCCGTATTAGATTCAAGTTCTTTGCCTAAATGTTGCCAATTTTGACGTTTTAAATTGTCACTTTGACGTTTTGAGGAAAAAACCAATTTAGTTTTCTTCAAATGCTCATAGCTTTTTTGTCTTTTAACCTATAGCGCGAAATTAGTAGGTAGTTTACCTATAGCGATATAAAACGACGGACCAAATTTGGTTGCCCTTACTTTGTTACTTCCGGAGATATGAATTTTTTTCTAAAGAAAATACAAAATTTTCCAGGAAAACCTCGGCTGATATTCCTGGCTAACGAAGTTATCCAAGCCACTTGCAAAAGGGAGGCATTCACCAAATTTTATCAAATTCGACTATAAACATATAAAAATACAAACTGACCCCGTATATGTGTTCTAGGGGGCCCAATTAGTGCTCATTTGAAGAAATTTTTTTCAAAATTCAAAAGTTGGGATCTCCTCATTAGTTAATTTTTTAAAAAAAAATCACAAATTTTTTTTAAGAAAATTCACAATTTTGTTTTAAAGAAAATTCACTAAAAAAGAGATAAATTAAGTTGCGTTATGTGTTACTAAACACAAAAATTCGCTTCTGTAACGCACTTGTTGTGTCTCGACCTTTTTAGACGGTGAGAGGACCTGCAGATTTTCCGAGAGCCTAATTTCTTACTTGAGTAACAAATAATAAAAATTTTGAGACGCAGCAAGTGCGTTATGGTAGCGAATTTTCATTAAATGTTTCAAATTTGAATAACTCGATTACCTATAAAACGAGAAAGTTGAGTTTTGGTTCGTATCGAGGACTTTACAAGCACAATACACCTAAGAAATTTCATCAAAATGGCTTACTTATTTTTTGAGATACGAGTTTTGCAACATCTGACCAATATTTCTCTACAGGCAATTTTTTTAAAAATAAGAATTCACTAAAAACTTTGGAAATTTATGTATATGTGTGTTGGAATATAAGAATTGTTCTGCATACAGGGCAAATGAATTTTAGTGGGGTTGAATAATAAAAATTCCGAGGAAAAAAAAAAGAAAAGAAATTCAATTTATTATTGCCAGTCTAACAATAAGACAACGGTTGCTTTATAAATTAAACAAAAATAATAAAGTTTCTCAAGATGTCGGCATAGATGTTTATGATATGTCCTGTTGTTTTAAAAACAAAACCGGCAAGCAATTCCACAACGTGGAAGTCCTCGGGACAAAAGAGCGGGCATAACAAGATGTTCTATGTCTGGTGACCTGGACAGTTAAAGTGTGCATTCGCTCTGTTCCCCTGGTAGATCTGTTGGGGGCAGCAGGTGGAGGAACTATGGAGGAAAGCGCCTCCGAGCAGTGCCCGTCCAGACATCTATAAAAGAGAGAGAGACCACTAACGGCATGTCGGTGGGCAGGGGATGGCAGCCTTTGGGTGAGGGTAGACTAGCCGATGAGATGTATAGCTATCTTGTGAATGGAGTCCAGGATAGCGAGTGTAGAAGCGGCAGCGGCACTCTAGTAGTGTGAGCAATATTCGAGGTTTGGACTTATTTGTGAAGTATATAAGGTATAGAGATTAACTGGTGAAAGGTTTATAGAAAATTGAGTTATTCAAATTTGAAGCATTTAATAAAAATTCACTACCATAACGCACTTGCTGCGTCCCGAGCTTTTTTTCTTTACTTTCACTGGTTCCAATTCCTTTGAAAGATTAAAAAAAGATATTTTCGTTTTTTCAATTTTAATTACAGATTAGCTATATAATTTTAATTGTATGTATTCTTTTATCAAGCTTTGGTGTAAAAAATAGTTAGTCAGTTTTTGCAGAAATATTTTTGTGATTCCGTAGAAATCATTTTTTAAAGATTTTTTTGAAATTTTGCTAATAAATGATGAATGTACAATAGGCTATTGTATACAACATTTTTTCGTCTTTTTTATAAATATCATATAATATGACACTAATTTGTGAGCTTTCATCAAATGCTTATTTTCTTTTTAATGAGTTTTAATTGAGACAATATAGTAATAATAACATTAACCCCATGCATCTGGTATTTTGCTCGAATCGTGAGAAAAGCAATAACTATAAACCCGGAAACGTTAGAAATACTCGCGAAAAGTGAATTTCTCAGAAGGTCTCCCGATATTGTGTACCTCGTAACATCAAAGGGAAATATGAGAGTGAAAACGGTCGGTTAAATAAAGACAATTTGAGAGAAAATTTCCGGGAAATCCACAGCATAATATCATCGAGTATTGGACACATGACGTCTCGATATTGGAACAAAGTTAGACTACACTGTAATAAAGGCCAACGTGAAAACCTCCTGCATTGAAAATTGGAAAGTGAAGTTTAGTAGAGCCATAAATGTTGTTTGAGTTTTAGAATTCCTTTAAGAAAATAATATTTTCTTTTACAATTATAGTGTTACAGGTGATGCAATAAACCTAAGATATGTAATTAATTTGGTAAACATTTCTGGTTTAGAAACAATAAAAGTCTTGACGCAGCAACTGCGTTATGGTAGTAAATTTCCGTAAAAATATTTTTTACATTAAATATGTTCTCTTAATGAAAGCAGGCTTCAAATTTTGTTACCAGTATAACCTATATAGTAGAAACAATGTACCATATTTCATCAAATAAGCTATTCGACAAAACTCCAAGAAAGTTTTTTTGCATGATAATTTACACACATTTTTTTCACACCCATATTATGTTGCTACGTGGCTTTGCTCAAATAAAAGTGAATATTTTTCTGTCCTATTTATTTGATACAGTTTACTCAAGACAAGCAACATTATGGCCTCGTACGCTCCTGTGACCCGCAGTACTTGGTTTCTTTTTCCAGTAAATTCTTATAACCTTTTTGGTTATACTTAGATATCTAAATTTAGGTATACCTTATACTTTTTATGATAGAAACAAGCGTACCAAATTTTATATGGTAATTCGCTAAAAATCCATGTTTCCAAAGAGACACGTTGTATAAAACCAATAAATTTCTTAAGCCAACAAAAATGTTTTATTCTTCAATCTCTAGAAGTTGTGATACATGATGTCAACATAGTTGATAACAAGTCAGAAAATATTGCTCGCTGTCATAACGTAAAACTGATTCTTTTTAATACGCCTCATAAAACAAGTGCATTTATTCTTTAGAATCATGTATGTACTCATTGCTGTGATGTCAAATGATGCATACATTGTTGAACTGTTACGAGTTATTGTTTGTAGTTGCAATCGTATATTTTATACACTCTATTCGGTTTTTATTGCACTGTTTTATAACTTACGGAGCGATTAGGTGAACGCTGAGAGCATAAAACAACTTTATTGTGCATTTTTGAGGTAACTTGTGTTTAATATTAAATTTTGCTTATTCATGCATAATCTGTTTACGTCCTCCTCTGTGGTAATATTTATAAAACAGGGAATTATGTCCACAATGTAAACGATATCCAAATAACCCTGCAAATTGTAAAACTCTATGTAAGGTAGTCTCTAAAACCAGAGGCTAGGCAGAAGTGAAGTTGTATTTCAAAATTTAAGCAGTAGCTTTTATAGATATAATCATTCCTTTTAGATAATTTTTGTGAAAAATTACTATTGTAGATTGTAGAAACTGCTACCTTTTAATTTCGAAAAGATTTTTTAAAATTAGCGCAAACTAGACTCGGTAGTTGAACCCATATCTAAAGTCAGTTTTTGACTTTACATACATACATATATATATATATATATATATATATATATATATATATATATATATATATATATATATATATATATATATATATATATATATATATATATATATATATATATATATATATATATATATATATATATATATGGAGAATAGCGCAAAATCTTGTCTCTGGTTTTGTGTCGGTTCTAGGTTTCCACGTACATACACTACTGAGCGAAGGCATCTATTAAAATCAACTAGTGATTGAAAACAACTGGTTCCCTGGCCAATACCACGACCTGGGTTAAATCACATCTGCTAGCTGCTGTTACTTCAGTTCTTGCAGAACTTGCGGTATAATTTTTTAACACGAGACGTGGCTATCAGTCGCTTTGTGATAATTTCATTTAGTAGAGTGATCAGCTCGGTCAGCAGAAACAAAAATGCCAAACTTATAATAAATATAAAGATTTGATATTCTTTTTGTGGCTGGTTACGGAGATCGACAAAGAACACAAGAAGTTGTTACAATATTTAATCGGATTTTTATCAGCCGGTCGCCAAATTCAAAGCCTTGTGTTTCTAATAACATAAAAAGTGCAGTAAAACTGGAAGTAAAAGACAATCCTAAGTCAGGTCGACCAAAAACCTTACAGAAGGCGATGCCGCATTAAACATTTTTTAGCAAAAAAACTCGATGAAGATGGCTTTCATTAAGGAAATATAACTTTGCCAAAATTTAGGAGGTGTATGCGAACACAGCCCTTATTTTTTATATCATATTCCGTTTCCGACGAAGCTACTTTTATCTTACATAGAATTATAAGTTAGACATGGCTGCCCCTACTGGGCACAACATAATCCTCACTGGATGGTACAGCTTCATACTCAGATACCTCAGAAAGTCGATCTCTTTACCTGTCATTAGCATCGATGGATTATTTGAATTCTTTTTTTGAAGGAAATTTGACTTAAAAAATATCTGAATTTATTAAGAAATAATGCATTACCAGGAATACAGAATTGCTATGGTCACTATCCAGCAAGATGCACTTTCTCATTTTGGCCTCGTCGTCCAAGTTTATTTTAATAAAGTTTTTTCGAACAGATTTATTGGAAGCCGTGGAGATATAGGTTGCTCGACTGATTAAAAAACATATGATTCGTTTTTTTAATTCATCAATGATCTGGAATTTTGAGTTTTGAAAACCATTTTGAAAATAAATTAGATAACTGTGATTTCACACATTGAGTTTTAAAAGACTATTTATTTCTTTTATTTCTTTTTAACTTGATGTTTTGTTTGAATTTTTTTTTTAGTAAATTGCCATTAGGAAAATTCACTAATAGAGAGGTATCAATGGTGAGACTTTCGGAAAATTTTTTCAAATGAGCGCGAATTAGGGCCTCTGGAACCCATTTCCATTGTCAGATAATATATATATATATATATATATATATATATATATATATATATATATATATATATATATATGTAAGTCTACAACCGATAACTCAAAAAATACTTCACTGATTTGGACCAAATTTGGGAACCACCCTTATTTTACTAACGGCTTGGATGAGTTCGACCATCAAATCTTAACGGCCAATTTTTCTTAATGAAAAATTAAAAAATATTTTTTAAAACGCAATATCTCTCAAATTGCCTAAGTGACTGAAATGAAAATTTGCAACTTTAAAGAACATAGACAGACGTGGTGGATAGAGACAGATGACGTTATCTGTACTGCTATGCTAGATAAAAATCTAAACAATGGAAGTTATTGCAATATGTCAGACTGGAGAACATTGTGAGAGATACGACAGGGATGCCATCTCGGTGCAGGACCCGGTAGTATGTTGTCACGACAGCTCAAGTTTACGCCAAATTTTATAGATTGATCTGTGTACAATGTATAACCAAGTAACAATTTTGTAAATTGCCAGCCTTGGACCATTTCTTTCCTAATATCGGGACAAAGTTTGCGTCCAGAAGCGCTAAATTTTACCATGCAAATGTATACTAACAAATAAAAAATTTAAGGAAAGTAATTCAATTTGTTTAGAAGCAATCTTGAACGACGTTTCATTATGTATAAATATTAAGCTTCCCATTCTTTATGCTCACGGTATTTGAAATTAAAAGCCATCTCTCTCTCTCTCTCTCTTTATCTCCTCTCTCTATCTCTCTCTATCCTAGTTTCATCTCACCACACGTAACTCTTTGTCACAGAGAAGCGTGTACGCTTTGCGCACCGCATAACCTCGAAATCCACTCCGCTGATAATAATTACTAATACTTTATTAGGATCTTATAATATAAAACAATTAAGTACCTCTATTCTAAGGTTAATACAAATAGTAGGTAAATAATAACCCAACTTTTAATTTTAACCTAACTTTAACAAAATGACTGTAGTAGTATATTATGATTGTAACATCTAATGAAACAAATATGAAAGTGATAGGTAAACTGCATGTAGATTGTAGATATATTATTGCAAGAGTTTATGTGCGTTATGGTAGAATTTTGATAAAAATATTTCAAATGGTGATAACCTATTAAAATAGCATCTTCAGTTTTGATACATAGTAAAAATAAAGGCAGCGTGGATACTACATTTAAAAAATAACACAAAGAGCTTCACAGATAATTAAAAATTTGTTTGAGAAAACCTTTTTTGTTATTTTGTGTGCAAAAACTGGTTCGATTGGGTTGTCTGTCTGTGCACCTTCCTATAGGACGCTGTTCGCAACTGCTTGGCAACCAACATATAAGTTGTTGTTCTAGTCTTTATTTATTTAGTTTATTTATCCCTCTGATGACACTAACTTTGTTAGCGTAACGTTCCTCATATGTAAAAACTGTATTGGGATGAATTGGGTTATTCAAGTTGTACTTACATATGATTAATTTATACTAAATATAGACGCACAGACTGCTTGTATGGCTTCACAATTGTTTAGAAATTGCAAACAACTATTGTTGCCCTTACTTGGCAAAACCGCGCCAAACTAAATACAGATCTAACGATTATTTCTCTGGCTTTACCATCGTTCGAAGAAAAGGAACAATATTGAAGCCATATCAGTAGTGGCTAGGTCTATATTTAGTTTGGAACGTTTTAATCAAGTAGGGAGAAACACAGTTAATAATTGACGTTTATCATACTTACTAGAATTTGTTACATCCTAATAAAATGGCGGTTTTACTGTATATGACTTATGGCATATAACCATAAAACTTTTTCAGACATGTCAGCATAAATTCAGTCCCAACGTCTAACTTATCATCTACATTCTATGCAAACTCGTGCAGCTTTTGTTCGCTCTATAGCACGGCTTCCTCAGCACATATCTGGTTTAATTGTTTGAAGATAATGTCAGTGGTTCGCCTTTACCCTAATAAAAGCAATTACTGTTACGTACAAGCCATTCTTTATAAGGAAACTCTACAGAGGTACCTAGTCGCCGACTTCCTGAACGTCTGTCGGACTAAGCGTTACAAGAATAGGGCTCACGACTTACCACTGAGCAAATTGTGCATGATAATTGCAGCTTTGTAGACATTTCTTGTCACGCTGTAGTTTTAACAATTCTCCTGTTGTCCATTAATTTAAGTAGCTTTTTTCCTTATTTACAATTTCTTAGCACGGCTTTACATTAGATTTGTTGTCTTGTTCTTTTGAAGCATATCATTTAGATAATTTTAATTTAATTTATTTCTTAGTTTTTAGCTACTCATTTTAACGGGGTTACAAACGTAGATTGTAATTATACTAAAAAATCAGGGTTATTTTCAAAAAGCGGTTATTGAATCTTTATGGTTTTTAATAAGATTTAGAAGCTAAAATTACCCCGACTTCCTTTAAAAGTAGTTCCCAACTTCAATCACTTAAAAGAAAGTCTGCTAATAAACAAGTGAACAATTTAAAATTGAAGCGAAAATTGTATAATTTTAAATAAAGTTCCTGTAGAGGCTTTTCCTGATATTAAAGTTTAGCTAAAGTGGATACTTACTTTTTCTGGGTTCATTTTTACTAAAGGCTTAAATTTTTCAGACTTTTAGTACACAATTCGCACACTTTATATGGATAAGTATTAGTTTGGTATCCCGATATCACGGTAACAATATATTGTTAATGCTGCTGATGAGCTTAAGGAGACCAGGTAAGGAAACTTATCTCAATAACAAACACAATAATAATTTTTATATAAAATTCACTTCCATAACGCACTTGCTGCGTCCAGACTTTTATACTTTCATTTATATGTGATGTGAGATTGTGTATTCCAGCAATAAATTATAATACACCAAATTATTGAATCTATGTGAATGTACTTACGATACTTTCTAGTTTTTCTGGAATAAATCTTTCTATAATAGTCTTCTGAACACGATTACATTTAAAACTTACAACACTCTGAAACGGAATAGTGAAAACTATGGTGTCATGTTACATTTCAGACGACCACAGGGCATGGGATCAGAATTTAGCCTACGTTGGGTGTGCAATTAAAACGTCCAAAAGTGAAGCCACTGGACACACACCGTTCTTTATCAATTTTGATAGGCACTATATAGGAAATGGTGTGGATTATAAGTACTTGGTAGAAGACGGTTCATCCTCAGGCCAAGACAACTCTTCGAATCAACGCCTTGAATGTTTTCGTAAGTTATATGCCACTGTTAAAGTGCGAATCGAGAAGGCTCAGGAAGAAAATCGGAAGATATATAATGTTCGAAGGCGTCCTGTGCAATGTCAGATTGAAGATATGGTCTGGAAAAGAAACAAGGTCCTGTTAGACGCTTCCAAAGCCATAGCAGCCAAACTGTCACCCAAGTTTATTGGCCCGTATCTTATAAAGAGGAAGGTAGGCAGTTGGGCATATGAAGTGGCAGATAGTAATGGTGTTTCCTTAGGAATATGGCACGTTCAAGATCTGAAACCGGCACTGGATATCACTTAACACTGGCTGGGCTTTGCGATCAACTTACCTCGGTGTAATGTCTTTGTCAAATTTTGTCGCCTGATCTAGCTAAATTTAATTGTATTATTATTATTATTAAATCATAGAAGGGTATACCCACTATCACCTTAGGTTGGGCGCCAGAATTGCCACGTCCCACGTCGTTCGTGACAAGTAATTATTAACAATTGGGTTCATATATATATATATATATATATATATATATATATATATATATATATATATATATATATATGTATATATATATATATATATATATATATATATATATATATATATATATATATATATATATGTCCGGAAATTGTGAGCGAAAAATTCAGGGTGTTATTTTACTCAAAGAATTAATGCCCCTAGTTCCTATAACAGTTTTTCGAAAACTCGAAAATAACGGAGATATAGGGTGTCACAGAAATATATTTTTTTCAAATTTTTGCCGATAACTTTTTTTGTCGTGAATCGATTCTTTTCAAATTTTGTTGCACGCGTATATAATGTCACTTTGTATTTATGTTGTAAATTTGACATGCATCTATCTAAATTTAAAGGCCGAAGATGCCCTTGACCAGCTGATAAGGACCCATAACTTTTTGCTTGAATCTTTATCCCAAATCTAACAATACACGATTGAACGGAATTGTAAAATATTAAAACAAGGTCATCTTGTTGCATCACGATAAAACTAACCGTTTCCGAGAAAAATGTTCTTCAACATTTTTGCTGGTATTGATTGAATACGAAATCACTTCATCCAAATGTCAATGTTAATAGCGTGTGCTTTGAACACAGTCGCGGTAATTGCCTCGAAAAAAAAATTATGTCACATGCTTTGACAAATAAAATGTTATATTTTTATTATTATTACTACTACAAAAATATCAGCAATAACGATTTTACAGAGCCTCATTTTTTTAACTACTTACTAGAACTTGCAATATTTAAACATTATAACAATAATTTATTAAAAATCATAACAATTAAATATTATAACCAAGTTTCAAAGTGATGTCCTTCCATCTCAACACATAAATCAATTCTTCTCAGGAAATTCCGACGAACTCTAGCGAATATTTCCTCTTTTCGCCTGATTACCTCACAGTAATCAATAATTAGTTGCCTGAGATCTTCAACGTTTTGAATTGAACTTCTGTATACAAGAGATTTTAAGCAGCCCCAAAAGAAAAAATCCATTGGGTTCAAATAACCCGATCTGGGAGCCCACTGCACGAACCCACCGCGTCCTATCCATCTCTCAGGAAATGTTTAATTAAAAAATTCCCCCACCGCTGTATTAAAATGTGGCGGCGCGCCGTCCTGCAGCAGCCACATTTTATTTCTTGATTGGAGGGGTGGGTACATCATCCAATAGAGTGGATAACTGGTTTCTTAAAAAATTTAAGTATATCTCACTGTTGAGTCTTCGAGGGAAGAAATGTGGCCCAATTAAGCGGTCTCCTAAAATTCCTGCCCACAAATTAACAGAAAACTTATTCTGGAAACCGCGTTCTATCGTCAAGTGAGGATTCTCATCAGACCAATAATGCTCATTATGAAGGTTGATCAAACCGTCATGTCCAAATCCAGTTTCATCTGTGAAGAGAAACGATGATATAAAATTATAATCGTTGTTATGTAGATTTCGAATTATATTGCACAAATTCACGCGAGCTTCCGGATCTTCAGGAGATAAAGCTTGAACTTTCTAGTAGTGGTAAGGATGAAAAAGCTGCTCCTTGAGAATTTCGTGCACAGAACTTTTCTGGATACCCTCCTGAGTAGAGACCAACCGCACACTTAAGTTGGGATTCTTGCTGATTGCATTTAATACACGGACTTCTGCTCCAGGAGTTAGAGTACTTCGCTGACGGCCAACATCTTGCAATGTACTTCTAAATGATCCGAATTCTCCCAGTCTTCGATGGATATTACTAAACATTCGGGATTGTGGTACCCTTCTATTTGGAAATGCTTCAGCATACAAACGTCTTGCAGCAAGGGCATTGCCGCCAGATATACCATGATAATAATTCATGTCACGTAGTTCAACCTAAGAATAATAATTATTATTTATCGTACTTTATAATTAATCTCAACTATTCCACAAGTAAAATCACAACAAACTATTATCTCCCAAAACTAACACCACATGATCTTGTTGACAGAGAATGTTTTCAAAGGACGCTCCGTTAATATTGAAAATGAGATTAGGTGATTTCGTGTTCAATCATACCAGTACATTTTCAGAACGTTTTTCGCGAAAACGGTTAGTTTTATCGTAATGCAACAAGATGACCTTTTTTTCAGATTTTATAATTCCTTTTAATCGTGTATTCTTAGATTTGAGATAAAGATTTAAGCAAAAATGTTATGAGTCCTTATCTGTTGGTCAGGCAGCTTCGGCCTTTAAATTTAGAAATATCCATGTAGAATTTGCAACATAAATATAGAGTGATATTATATACGTGTGTACCAAATTCGAAAAGGATCGGTTCACGAGAAAAAAACTTATCGACAAAAATTTGAAAAAATATATTTTTTTGACACCCTATAACTCCGTTATTTTCCAGTTTTCGAAAATTATTATAGGAACTAGGGGCATTAATTCTTTGAGTAGAATAGCCCCCTGAATTTTTTGCTCACAATTTCTGGACACCCTGTGTATATATATATCTATTTATTTATTTATTTATTTTAATATGCAAATACATTTAGTAACTTAGTGATAAACACAAATATTAAACAACTAGGCTTACAAAGTAGATACATACATCTATGTCACATAAGTATACACTTGTCCGTGACATTATAACCTACCTATTTTATACTGCGTTACTCTTGTCTACTAATGTTTATTTAAAGAACAACAAATGCAAAACCGCCTAATAGGCTCCTCGACTTAATCAGCAAAAACTAAAATGAAATAAAAACAAACAAAACTAAAACACGCCATCCACACCATAGTTAATTTCAACCCCCCCCCCCCCCCCCCCCCAATGTAGATACAACAGATACCATTTTGAAACACTCCAGTTCAATACTCATATGTCTTACCATAGAACAACTTCACACCACATCTTTTCCACCATATTATCAGCACATTCACATCCACCGACTCTCTTCTCTTCTTCTCTGACATTCTCCCTCACCAACATCCTCCCACTCTACACTGTCACCTCCTCCCCTATGCTCCATTACCCTATCTTTCTCTCGCATTTTTTCCTCACTCTCCACAGTCCGCCAAATACTTATAAGCCCCGAAAACACTGACCCAACTTACAAAATGCACCTGCCATGTTCGTGCAAATATTTATTACTACAAATTATTCCTGTTCTCATATGCCCCACTTTACATTATTTTATAATATTCTTTAAAGTAACACAATTATCAGCAACATAAGATCTTAGCGCTCTCTTAAATTTGTATTTACTTTTAATAGTTTTGATAGAAGTTGGAAGTTTGTTGTACAACTTTGGACCAAAAAATGATATGTACCGCTGAGATACCGTTTTTCTGTGATAAGAAGACGTAACAGATTTGCTACTCACACCTCTAGTAAGATAAGAGTGTTGTGCAGTACTTGGTACTTTTTTACTTCTGTGTACATGGTGAATGGTTGTTAGAATATACAGCCCCCTGATGTCCAATATATCTCTCCCGTAAAGCAACTCTGTAGAGAATGAAATGTCTTTTTTAAGCATAATTCTCAGTATAAAGTTCTGCGTAATTTGGAGAGACGACAAAGTTGTACCATAAGCAGAGCCCCAGCATGTTATACCATATCTCAAAGTCGACTTACAAGTGCCCTGTAAACCGCAAGTAAATTCTCATAATTTAATATATGTCTTATTTCATAAAAAGTTCTAATTAATTTTCTTATTTTTAAGTTGATTTTTTCTACATGACACCGCCACTTTAGGTGCCGGTCAAGCTCCACTCCCAATTACCTTAAGCTATTAACACAATTTATAGTTTCCGTATCATTGATAACGCTGTTTCTCGAGGAAGGAGGCAGTCCGGCAACTGTGGGGGAAAAATGCATATATTTAGTTTTTTGAATATTAATATAAAGGCAATCATTTTTTAATGCATTACACAAGTTCCTGATAATGTCAGTTGCCTTATAATATGTACAATTCCAGGAAGAATCTTTAATCAGAATGGCAGTGTCATCGGCATAAGATATCACTGTACAGTACTTACTATATTCCAACAGTATGTCATTGATGTAAATAAGAAAGAAGATCGGGCCAAGTATTGTACCTTGTGGCACTCCACAACCTATGGCAATAGGGTCACTCAACATACCATTTACCCTTACTCGCTGTATTCTGTCTGTAAAGTAACTTTCAAACAGTTTCAGAACAACTCCCCTTATACCGATATTCTCTAATTTCATAATCAGTTTGGTATGATTAACAGTATCAAATGCCTTGCGCAGATCCAAAAATACTCCAAGAATCTTAGAATCTGAATCAAATCCACTTAAGATTTCCGAAACCAGCTCATGCAGTGCTGCTTCCGTAGATTTACCCTCACAGAATCCAAACTGTTTACTGTGTAATATGTCATGCTCTGCCAAGAAATGAGTCAGCCGTTTTTTTACACATTTTTCCAGAATTTTACAAAAGTTATTTATCAAACTTATTGGGCGGTAATTTGAAAAATCCAATTTATCTCCCTTCTTATGTATTGGGATAACAACTGATTCTTTAAACTGTGTTGGCAAATCGCCAGTTTCAAAAATTTTATTAATTATATGTTTTAAAGGTTCAAGAATATAAGCATGTGAAACCTGTATAGCTTTACAAGTCACACCGTCATTTCCCGGAGAGCAATGTTTTTTTAAAGAGGAGATAACACTAATTAATTCATTATCATCCACAGGTATAAGAAATAAGCTATCTCGATTATTTCTACTTCCAATGTTTGGGACTGAATTTCTAGAAGCAGTATGGTCATTTATTGTTGCAAAATATTCATTAAATGACTGGGCTATAAGAGTACTATCAGTTAATATTTCTCCATTGCTAGATCTTAACGATGATAATTCTACACGAGACCCCTGATGGTTGCTAGCTTGCCGAACAACATTCCATACTTTTCTTGGATTGTTACCTGCTTTTATAACTTTAGATTTGTAATAATTATTTTTAGTAGTTTTTATAATGGATGAAAGAGTGTTTTTATAAGTTATATATTCCTGATAAAGATCTGTATTATTTTTATTTTTCAACCATTTTTTTCTAAGTTTATCTCTTTTGTTGAGTGATGCCAACAAACCCTTAGTAATCCAGCTATTCTTCTTCTTATTATTACTAGTATCATTTTTATATGGAATGAATTCAGTGGCGTTGCGTATATATACTAGAAATTTATTTATAAATATATCATATATAGTTTGTACATCAGTGCCCGACAACACATCAAGCCACTCTTCATTTTCTAAGGATTGGAGCAACAAATCTTTATTAAACTTGGTAAAAAAATTGCGGTTCTGTATCAAACAATTACTATCAGAATCGAGATCTCGAGCATTATTATCCAATGCTGCAATCTCAAAGACAGTGGAAAAATGGTCTGTTATGCCTGTAGTTAGAATCGTTGGCTTCATTGTAATTATCCCCCTTTCTATCTTATTATTTAATCTCTGGTTTGAGCGAACAAACACATGGTCAATACACGATTGTGTGGCCTCTGTGATTCTTGTGGGCTTAGTTATATACGGGCTGTAACCGTGAGATTCTATCATATTTATAAAAGTCAAGTTACTACTATTATTTAGGTTGGAAATATCAAAATTTGTATCCCCTATTATTAAATCTATATCACCATAATCACGGGCCTTAATAAAATTATATAATTCATGAATGAATGTGTACTCATTAGATGACGGTGATCTATAAATAGCTGTAATATTAATCTTATATTGCAATAAATTTGTATAAACTTTGATGAGCCCAGTTTCAGATAATATTTCTATTTCCGCCTGAAAAGGACGGTTATTTCTTATATAAAGCATAACGCCATCATTCTGTGTGAAACGACTATCATTGTATATCAACTCATAACCACTGATCTGATAATCCAGACAATTAGAAACATGCCAGGTCTCTGTCAATACTATGCAATCTAGATTAGCACCTTTCAAAGACTCTAACATAATTAAAAACTCGTTAAAATTTTTGTTGACACTACGTATATTCATCTGAAGAACATTGAACCGAATTCCCTGATAATTTAATTCACAAGTATACTCGCTTATTTCTTTATAGACAGCACTATATATATATATATATATATATATATATATATATATATATATATATATATATATATATATATATATATATATATATATATATATATATATATATACATATATACTTGCGTATCGGCCTAATTAATACAATATTTAACACTAATTAACTAGCAGTAATTACCTGCGTTGTTCAAAGCCAAATGTAGTTTTTGTTTTGTTTTCACCTACAAAAACCCTTTATATTCTCTCTGATATTAAAGTAAATAAGGCAAACATTTTTTATTAACAGCGTTTTAATAAAACATCTAAGTAAAGCTTGACGTTTCACATTGAATATCGCTGAGCTTCAACTCACAGACTTCATAATATTATGTCAGTGACCCGTGTGCTGTCTAGTGGAAAACACGATCTTCAATCTACTAAAATATATAATACAACACAGAATAACATCCATTACATTTTCCATCTACTTTCATGTTCTCTCGTTCATTTGCTTTCTTTTGTGTTAAATATGTAAAAATGTTGAATATTATACCTCTCAAAATCTTCAGACATATCTGAAATATGCCTTAATAGGATTTAGTCGATGCTATGGTCCCCATCCGTTGACTGTGCAATTAGAACGTCCAAAAGTGAAGTCACTGGACACACACAGTTCTTTATCAACTTTGGTAGGCACTATATAGGAAATGTTGTGGAGTATAAATACTTGGTAGACGACAGTTCATCCTCAGGCCAAGACAACTTTTCGAATTAACGCCTTGAAGGCTTTCGTAAGTTATATGTCACTGTTAAAGCGCGAATCGAGAAGGCTAAGTCTCGGAAGATATATAATTTTCGAAGGCGTCCTGTGCAATATCAGATTGCAGAGATGGTCTGGAAAAGAAACAAGGTCTTGTCAGACGCTTCCAAAGCCATAGCAGCCGAACTGTGACCCAGGTTTATTTTCCAGTATTTTATAAAAAGGAAGGTAGGCAGTTGGGCATATGAAGTGGCAGATAGTAATGGTGTTTTCTTAGGAATATGGCACGTGCAAGATCTGAAACCGGCACTGGATATCACTTAACACTGGCTGGGCTTCACGATCGACTTACCTCGGTGTAATGTCTTTGTCAAATTTTGTCGCCTAATCTAGCTAAATTTAACTGTATTATTATTATTAAATTATAGAAGGGTATTCCCACTACTCACCACCATAGGCTGGGCGCCAGAATTGCCACGTCGTTCGTGAAAAGTATTCATTAACACTTGGGTTCATATATATTGCTATAAATACAAATATGTCAGAGAATTAGAAACATTATTGTGGAGTAAAACGGGCCATGTACATAAAATTAATACGTCCTAATATTTAAATGCCCTGTATAATTGAGAGTGTAAAATATTTTAGGTTTAAATAAGGAATAGCAAGACAGCTAAAAGAATACAGAACAATTATTTCTTTTTTACATGTAGTACATTTTAAATTCACTAAGAAAAGTCGTTGGATTACAATAGAACTCAGAACAATAGCCTTGTTCTTATTTATAAAATTTTAATAGAATATAACGATTTTATTTTATCCTTAGGCAGTAGGTAAATGTATAGTATTAAGTTAAAAATAAGTTTTTTGTCAATACCAATTATAAGAAAATACGAAGTGTTAGTTGATAAGAATAGTTTTTGTGTGGTTGTTTCAAAGGGTGCAACGAACAAAAAGTCGGACAATAGGAAAGCGCAAGGCCTACGAACTTTGTTTTACCGAGGTACAGCGACAAAAGATTTTTGTAACACAGCTGTAGTTTAGTTAAGGAGACGACGGCAGGTCGGAGAGGACGATTCGTAATTGAACTGTGGCAAGTGAAACTTGAATTCGTTGACGTGCGACGACACTAATATTCAATTTTTGTGTGAAGAAATTAAAAATAAATATCTGCTACACGGTTTGTTAAGACCGCTTTAACTAAAATGGAAATTAATTAGTAATCACAGGCAAGCTACAAAAGCCAAACAGTAGATCAAATGGAAAGCAATAAGTACACATCATCAATGGAAGAAGCAATTAAGACATCATTCAGTAAGTCGTTTTATGAACTTTACCGTAATAAATTTGCAGACTTTTTTCTATAGTGTGAATAGTTTTAAGAATATTTTTGTCCCATTGATAATTTTAGTGTATCCTTAGCTCACTAAGGGGGATAAAACCTTTTTTTAATCGAAATTTGTGAATTTTATCAATCAGAAATAAAACATAATATATAGTACTTACATAATCTGTTTAATTTTGACCTAAAATCAAACAAATACTAGTTATATGATAAAGTAAGGCTATTTTTCACCGTCATTTAAAAGTAAAATCAAAATAACCCAATCATATATAATTATTTTTGAAACTTCCAAACACTCGGGAGTACCAAAATTTATAAAAACGGTATATTAAACAAAAATGCTAGCCGAAGCACAGAACCCTACCCATGAGATTTAAAATCACAGCAGTAAGTAAACAATCTTAGGCATAATTTCAGGATCATCAATATTAGCGTCTTTTTTCAATAAAGACGCAAATTGAATTGTCATGCTCTACAATAAAAGTGCTAAAGGAAACCACAAAATACCATAGCAATATATATATATATATATATATATATATATATATATATATATATATATATATATATATATATATATATATATATATATATATATATGCGTATCGGCCTAATTAATACAATATTTAACAGTAACTAACTAGTAAAAGCTACCTACAGTCTTCAAAGGCAAGGATATTTTAAAGTTTTTCTGTAATAAATCTTTCTTTAGTCTTCTGAACAAAATTATAATTGAAATTCACAGCACTCTAAAATGATAGTCCTTGATTATGGGCCTAATTAATACAATATTTAACACTAATTAACTAGTAGTAATTACCTACGTTCTTCAAAAGCAAATGTAGTTTTTGTTTTGTTTTCACCTACAAAAACCCTTTGTATTCTCTTTAATATTAAAGTAAATAAGGCAAACATTTTTTATTAACAGCGTTTTAATAAAAACATCTAAGTAAAGCTTGACGTTTCACATTGAATATCCCTCAGCTTCAACTCACAGACTTCATAATATTATGTCAGTGACCCGTGTGCTGTCTAGTGGAAAACACGATCTTCAATCTGCTAAAATATATAATACAACACAGAATAACATCCATTACATTTTCCATCTACTTTCATGTTCTCTCGTTCATTTGCTTTCTTTTGTGTTAAATATGTAAAAATGTTGAATAATATACCTCTCAAAATCTTCAGACATATCTGAAATATGCCTTAATAGGATTTAGTCGATGTTATGATCCCCATCCGTTGACGGTATCTCGATATTCTTGGCTCGGGGAGGCCGTTTCGTGCCTGAAACGTTGCTATAAATTCAAAAGATGCATTAGGATGAAATGTATGTAAACAGAGAATGCGTACCCGTAAAAAGGGTCACTACGCCTTGAAGTCCCTTTCTTGTGGACCCTCGGAAAGCGGTTTTGAATAAATACTTCATCTTATTCTGAAATTGTCTCACCGAAAAGAAAATTCAGTGGCGAGTTATATAAATTCTCTACACAATTCTCGTATGTCAATACGTAAATGTTAAATGGCATCATTTAAAATTAGAAATTATGAAATAGCGTGGATAGAAAGTGCTATCATATTTTTAATAGCGATTCAAAAAAATATTTTAAATCGCGAAAGGAACAACGTTAAAAAAACTCTGGACGCAGCAGGTGTGTTATGGTAGTGAATTTTCATATTTTTTTTTTGCCAGTGGCTTGGATAAGTTCGTTAGCCAGAAAAATCTGCTTAGTTGAAATATTAAATATTAAACAATGATTTGGCTTAATTTTACAGACAGATTCCCGGTCAGTACCAGTTCTAAGCTGACCTTAAATGTATGGAATTTCGACATCGAAATTATAATGCATGTTTGTAAGAAAATAAATTCGGGATTCAGCAAGTGCGTTATGGTAGCGAATTTTTATTGAATGCCTCAAATTTGAATAGCTCAATTTGCTATCAACCAATAAGGGTCGTTGGACAGGAAACTAGTTCTTTTCGAGAACATGTTAAGTTTCTTTTCGAACATTTTTTGTACATTTTCAAACAGTAAAGTTATTTTCATGAAATATGGTACATTGTTTCTACTATATATGTTATACTGGTAACCAAATTTGATGTCTGCTTTCTTTAAAAAAACACATATTTGCTATTTAAAACATTTTAATGAAAATTCACTATCATAACGCACTTGCTGCGTCCAGACTTTTTTGATAATAATTTGATAGAAGATGAAGTATTACAGTTTTTGTTTATGTTTATAAAAATGCGCTACCATGACGCACTTCGTAAGTCCGAACACTTACTATTGGATATATGGTTTGTACGTTGTTTATCGATTTATTGCCTTAAGAGAGGGGGGGGGGGTTGCTTTTTGGTGAACTTAAAAAAAATCACTAATCAGGATATCCTGACTTTTGAATTTTAACAAAATTTCGTAAAAGGAGCGCTAACTGGGCCCTCTAAAACACATATCCGGGGTGGTTTAAATTTGTTATGTGTGTGTGTGTACATATATATATATATATATATATATATATATATATATATATATATATATATATATATATATATATATATATATATATATATATATATATATATGTATCACACCGATAACTAAAAAATAATGGGCCGATTTTGATCAAATTTGGTGAGTACCTTCCTTTTGCAAATGGCTTGGATAAGTTCGGTAGCCAGGAAAATCGCCACAGGTTTTACCAGCATATTTTGTATTGTATGCATCATAGTTTTTTGACTTTCCAATAACTGTTCTTTTTTACGTACAAAAAATTCTTCTCTCTTGTCTTTAAACTCTGGGTGTACAGTTTCTAAATGTCGGCGCAACTTGGCAGGTACCATGGAACTATTAGGAAGCAGTTTACTACGTAACATGCAGAGAGGTGAGCCGTTGGAATCAAGAAATCCGAAACTGATATATGATTCATCATACTTCCTTTTTTTCGCCTTTGAAACCGTGGAGCTTGACGTCTTTGCATCACCGTCTTGATCGGGAATTCCTGTATACTCCGCGCGTACTACTTTTGAACATTCGGCTTCGTTAGAAGATTTTGTTGCAACACATTTAACGCCTTTAAACTAACGTGCCATTCTTATTTATTAATAATGTCAGGTCAGGATGGTGGGGTCAAAAAAAATGCGTAGAAGTTTATTCTAAAAAAGAAGTGTACAACACAGATACAATCAGAATACAGCAGTATAACACCGAACACTTCGTTTAAAGTTCGCAATTCGTTCTGCTAGCTAGTAAGTACTTATCGCTCCGAACGCTAGTCGTTGACTGATTGAGTGTCGGTCGAGGCATGATCGTCGCTTTTATAATCCTAGTCTCGATTTCGAACATTATCAACGATACTCGAGACGGCGCCTTTGATAAATAAATAAACCGAAATAAAAATATAAATACAAATTGACAGTGCAAACAATTCTCAACTTTATGTTTTGGAGTTAGAGACGAAAGTCGCTTGTTCACAATTATAGTGCCTAATCTCAGAGGCGGCTTCTATCAAACGGACTGCGCGCACACAAATAGATACCCAGTGGTGGCGACTAAGTTCGGCTGCGCCTCGTGATACACCGCGTCAAACAGTCGCCCGAGTGCACGTATCGTGAACGGTCGACCATAGAAAGAGGTGTTTTTAATTTTGTTTTCTAAATCCTTGCGGAGCCCCCACAGGGGTTTCGCGGAGCCCTAGGGTTCCGCGGAGCACACTTTGAGTATGACTCCACTAGACTTACTTCTTTGTACTGCGGTAATTTTTATGGCGATCCAAACAAGGAACAAAAATTGCAAAGCAAGTCACCTTAGTGCAGAAGAAATCTTAATATAAGTCGGGTTACCATAAAGCAACACTAAATATCTTCGTAAAGAAAACGCCTATTTACAATCGTATAACAGCTACAGGTAGATGTTACAGGCAATCGGAATATTGAAACACAAGTAAAACCAAGTAACTCGAGTTACTAGCTTTTACTTTTGCACGGTAGAGCTATTTTCTGTCTGTAATTTATAATGTTTATATACCGCAGACATGTAGTTCATCTTGTGCCTCTCTTTCGCCTCTAGTGAACGACTGTGTTTATGCTAATAACCTTTTAGTGAATTTTAATTTTAAAAAATTCACTAACAGAGAGGTATCGATGGTGAGACTTTTGCAATAATTTTTGCAAATGAGCGCGTACTAGGACCCCTAGAACTCATATCCGGGGTCAGTTTCAATTTTTATATGTTTATATATACATATATATATATATATATATATATATATATATATATATATATATATATATATATATATATATATATATATATATATATATATATATATATATATATATATATATATGTATGTATATGTATCCGTCTGAGAACTCAAAAAATAATTAACAGATTTCGATGAAACTTGGCAAGTGGCTTTCTTTTATTAATGGCTTGGATGAGTTTGTTAGCCAGAAAAATCGGACGGGGTTTTCCGAGAAAATTTTGAGTTTTCTTTCGAAAAAGTTTTTTTTCTCCGAAAGTAACAAAGCTGTTTTAATGAAATTTACTATTTTACTATATATGTTGCCTTAGGAGAGATCTTATTAGGTACTGAAATTCAAGTTTCTAAGTTTATAAAAAAATGAGTTATTCAAATTTTTTTTTCGAAATTTTTTTTTCTCCGAAAATTACAAAGCTATTTTAATGAAATTTCGTAGTTGTGTTGCGTAAGGATAGACCTTACTACACACCAAAATTTAACTGTCTAAGTTTACAGAAAGTTGAGTTATTTAAATTTGAAGCATTTAATATTTAACATGTAGTTTTTACCACAGAAATCGTAGAAACGACGGGACGATTTTCACGTCTCTAGTATCAGGATCAAATGAGAGGATAGGCAGTGGCAGTGTTTAAAACTAATGTTGTACATGCTAGTTTGTTATTCTGCAGATTAGGTTTTCAATTTGTTTTCAATATATGGTGAATGTAACAGAATAGTTGAGACAACAGTTCGAACATTTAACAACAGATTCCTTTATTTGGCTCCAATGCATACAACAAAATTCAGCAGAATTAAAAGTAAGTCGTCAAGTCATGGAATAATAC
This sequence comes from Tillus elongatus, assembly GCA_964006375.1. Classification (NCBI taxonomy): domain Eukaryota; kingdom Metazoa; phylum Arthropoda; class Insecta; order Coleoptera; family Cleridae; genus Tillus; species Tillus elongatus. The sequence continues at coordinate 30,831,758 of OZ023265.1, forward strand.
TGACACGACGCGTTGTTAAACGTTTCAAAATTGAAGACAATGAAATGAATGAAATTATAGTTCTTGCATATTTTGAAGCATGTCTACAAAGTTCGTTAAGAAGTAGGTGTCAAGATTTGGGTTTATCTATCTGGGCAATGCACAGAATATTGAGAAACCACAATATGCATAATTAGTGAATTTCTATTTTAAAAAAATCACTAATAGAGAGGTATCGATGGTGAGACTTTACAAAAATTCTTTCAAATGTGTGCGAACTAGGACCCCTAGAACCCATATCCGGGGTCAGTTTCAATTTTTTATGTTTATATATATATATATATATATATATATATATATATATATATATATATATATATATATATATATATATATATATCTGTCTGATAATTCAAAAAATAATTAACCGATTTCGATTAAACTTGGCAAGTGACTTTCTTCTATAAATGGCTTGGATGAGTTCGTTAGCCAGAAAAATCGGACGGGGAAATTTTGAGTTTTCTTTCGAAATTTTTTTTTCTAAGTTTAGAGAAAATTGAGTTAATCAAATTTTAAATTTTCTTTCGAAAAAAATCTTTTTCTCCGTAAGTTACAAAGTTATTTTAATGAAATTTTTGGATATCTTGCCTTAGGACAGACCTTACTACGTATTAAAATTAAACTCTCTAAGTTTATAGAAAATTGAGGTATTTAAATTTGAAGCATTTAATAAAAATTCACTACCATAACGCACTTGCTGCGTCCCGAGTTTTTTCTACTTCAACTTATAGATCTAGGATTTGGTATGTACTACGCATCATGTAAGGGCAACATATCCTTCAAATTTAATTACACTAATTTAGTTACTTTACAAAATTACAAAACAGAACAGAAACCTTTCATGGAGAACCCGTATAATTTACCTGGCCAAACCACGGCATTTACTAAAGGGACCCGAGTCTCAAGTTTGATCATATTCAGAGGTCGCACCCGCGGTCGAATTTCACTAGACTATTCATATTTGTGATGTGGTGCACATAAACAGAGAGCAGTCTCGTGATATTATTTTAGACACGTAGATTCACGATGTACACCTTCATTTTAGTGAATTTTCTTAAAAAAAATCACTAATGAGGAGATCCCTACTTTTGAATTTTGAAAAAACTTCTTCAAATCAGCGCTTTTTAGGACCCCCGGAACCCAAATCCGAGGTCAGTTTCAGACTTTATATGTTTATATATATATATATATATATATATATATATATATATATATATATATATATATATATATATTTATGTGTCACACCTTATAACTTAAAAAAATAATTGACTGATTTTGATGAAACTTGGTGGGTACCTTCCTTTCGTAAATGGCTTGGATAAGTTCGTTAGCCAGGAAAATCCGCCAGGGTTTTCCCGGAAAATTTTGTGTTTCCTTTCGAAAAAAATCGAAAAAAATTTATATCTCCAAAATTAACAAAGCAAGGGCAACCAAATTTCATACGCTGGTTTACATCATTATAGGCAAGTTACCTGCCAAAATTTAGCTCTGTAGATTAAAGGAGAAAAAAGTTACAGGCATTAAAAAAATAATCTTCAAAACGTCAAATCGCGATTTTAAACGTCAAAATTGGTGAGTACCTTCATTTTGCAACTGGCTTGGACAAGTTCGTTAGTCAGGAAAATCCTCCGAGGTTTTCCTGGAAAATTTTGTGTTTCCTTTCGAAAAAAATTTATATCTCCAAAATAAACAAACTAAGGGCAACCAAATTTTATACTCAGGTTAACATAATTATATGCAAGTTACTTACCAAAATTTAGATCTGTAGGTCCGAAGACAAAAAAGTTATAGGCATTTAAACAAAAATAAATTGGGGTTTTTCACACAACGTCAAAGTTGCGATTTAAACGTCAAAATTGGCAACATTTAGGAAAAGAACTTGAATCTAATACGAGCTATAGAAATAAAATGTCTCAAGAAGAATGTTTTACAAACCCTGAAGTCTTAGTTTCAACCGTTATTGTCCTTCATTTTAATAAAATATTTCCAGAAAATTCATTTCAAATAGACCCTTTCTCTGACGCTTGGCAGTAGTCTTTGCTATAGAGTTTATCGTTAATGGTATATAATTTTTGTAGAATTTTCGTAAAAAAAACAATAAAGCTCAATTTATCTGTTATTATACAAGATATGAAAAAAAAAATTGTATATATTAATTATAGGGTGTCTTGAGCTACATCTTAAAAAAATATCTCTACAATCACAGGCTGGCCCATAAGTCGTTGGTGATACAAATTTTCTTTTTTTTAACAAACACGCCTTATGTTATTGCATTTTTCCATTTTCCATCGAAATATAATGCATGTTTGTAAGAAAAAAAAATCTGGACGCAGTAAGTGCGTTATGGTAGCGAATTTTGATCAAATGCTTAATATTTGAATAGCTCAATTTGCTATTAACCTATAAGGTTGACCAAGAAACGGGTTTTTTCGGGAACACTTTAAGTTTACTTTCGGAACTTTTTGTACATTTTCAAACAATAAAGTTATTTTAATGAAACATGGCACATTGTTTTTACTATATAGATTATACTGGTAACCAAATTTGATGCCTGCTTTCTTAAAAAACACACATTATTGCTATTAAAAAATAGTTTTATTAAAATTCACTACCATAACGCACTTTCTGCGTCCAGATTTTGGAGTGTTCACTTATGATTACAAGTACGTTCCAATCGCTCAGAGATTTATATTATCTTTTTCTATTCGAAACTGGTGTTAGTATATGTCTGGAAGCGTTCTTGTAATGGCGAATACCACAATCCTCACCATTCTCATACAAGCAGCGAAGCCGGGTATAGAAAAGAAAACCAACATTTGTGTAGCCAGAGAAATAGTCTCCACGTCTGTATTTAGTATGGAAGAGTTAATATATTGAAAAATATTAGTGCAAAAATTGGCTACGATAAGGCACTAGCTGTATACATACTTTTTTGTGCGAGATATTCGTAAGAAGTTTGTAACGCGACCGGGCAGAACTTTTAATCGTATATCTATTTGCTGCAGTTAATTTTGAAACACAATGAACAAATTGAGTTAGAAAACCGTCTATAGTGTAGCAATTTGCCAAGTCCCGACCTATAAAATATTTCATTTTCCGAGATAACTGCAAGAATAGAGGGCAGTAGCGTTATTTTATCGGCCAACTCTGCCAGAAACTTAGGTCAGTTTCTCACATAAAAGTGCAGCCATAATATATAACTTCAATACTCAATTCTATTACCATTTTTTTTTGCGACCTACATATCCCCATACACCCGAATATGGTTTCTTTATTGTTTTATTTTTCAGGTAAAGTTACGGGATTCTGATCTCATACGGGCTTGTCTAAAGGTATATGTAAATAGAGTAGCAACATATTTTTGGAATCAATTAATTATAATTGATCTAAATTTACCCCAGTCTAAAAGTATAAATTAAAAAATACAGTGGACACGGCATGGATTAAAAGGTAAGTATTCTATTCTTGCATTTAGCACAGACTTTTACAATTTCAGTGTAACAAATACAACCACCTGAAAAATTGATACTAGAATGACAAACTTATCTTTTACAATATATATATATATATATATATATATATATATATATATATATATATATATATATATATATATATATATATATATATATATTTATTTGGAGGGCGTAGTTGGCGCCAATAGGGGCTAACCAAACAAGTGGCCCTCCTGAACCTCCGCAGCCACGGAACCGCTGTTGCATTACTTCGAGGCATTGGCTGTCTTCGCTTTAATATAATACATAACATAGGTAATACAATATATAATACAATACATACAAAACATACTCACAACATATACCTATATACAACATATAAACAAATAAAACACAACACGTTTTAAAATGGTTTGCCCAAGCAAGAGACATTTCTTTTCTGCCTTGCCTCCTTCTTCATCTCTTGGTATCCCTTTCTTTAGTCTCGATAATTTTTCGGACCACTGTGTGCACTAGGTTCCAGCATTCCTGCGATTCCAGTAAGCTGCTCGCCATAGATTTGACGTTAAATACTTCCTTCTTGGCTTGGGCATATTCCTTTTGGACATTCTCCCATCTTGGACAGGCGAATAAAGTGTGTTCTACATCGTCAATCGCCCCGCAGTAGTCACAAGACTCCGTATCCCTCCTCCATATATATATATATATATATATATATATATATATATATATATATATATATATATATATATATATATATATATATATATATAATCGCATAATCACAATTAGCTTTATTAAACTGTTTTACTTTTTGTATGGTAAAAATATGAATAAGTCCCATAATATAACAACCATTGCATGCAGTTGTATTCTGTAAGTTTTTGCGTCGATACATTATCTAGTAACGAGGATGGGATCGAATCATTTGTGAACAGCTCACTTTATTTCAGATTTTTTTCCTTTAACGTTGGTCTATTTCCGCGACTATGGCCAATCACCAACGTCAGGAGGCAGTTTCACCTCACTATCCTAGAAATGTTGTCGAAACCCTGCCTTTCTGTAATGTGTGTGGGGATCTTTAACGTGCCTAACATCGCATGGACACGGGACCGACGACTTTACGCCTCTTTCGAAAGGCGGAAAGTTCAGACAGTCAACTTTCTCAAATACAGTGCCAAAACCTCAGTTGATGTTAATTGTATCGTATGTACTGAAAAAGTGAAACCCTGGGAATCGAACCCGGTATCACTCGATTGAGAGATGCACGTCTTTGCCAATGAATCACCGAGGCTCTTTTATTTCTGATTATTCTATTGAAATTATTGGTAAAACAAATATTTATTAGACGTTAGTAAGCTCAAACAATGGAGATGTGAAACTGCTGACATTATTAAGGAGACATTCAGCCGTCACCTGACATTGTTAACGTGCTCTGTGCCTCATACAGTGACATTACCATTATTTTCATAAGGAAAAGTGAAACAAACCACTATTACTCGAAAACTACCAACTAAATCTATAAAAACTTATACTAGGTCGATGTAGAATTTAATGGTCTACCTGACCAATCCTTAAAAATGGGGTATTCTATTTAAAAACCCAAGTTATGCTAATATAGAGTTAGATATGTTGTAACACCAAAAAATACATCCTGTCCAATGATGAATAATGATTCTTTAATTGTTCCAAAGAATCGTCTATTAATATTTAAAATTGAAGGCAGCAAAGCTCAAAACTGAGCCCACAGCATAAGTTTGAAGTAACATAAATCGGAGTTAAAAAAACGAAAGTCTTAATATTCTCACAAATATCAAAGATAGCTATAGGGAATGATACATAAAATCATCCATATTTTTTAATCTCTATCTAAAAATGCTATGAAAAGTAAAAAATTCTTGGTGAAATAAGGAAGTTGGTAGCTACTGCCAATATAACCGTAAACTCCACAAAGCTGAATGAATTTTGAGGATAATGCCAGGAAAATTTTCTTCAAAGTTTTTTCGGACAGCTCTTAGGGAAGGGATATATAGAGAAACCACACATAATTGTTACATCCTGTATAAACACATAAAAACTAAAACAGACCCTGGATTTGGGTTCTAGGGGACCTAGTCCATGCTCATTTAATATTTTTCTTCAAAATTGAAGCGTCGCGATCTCCCCATAAGCGAAGAAAATTTTCCAGAAATTATAGACTATTAAACACAAACTCTATAAGTAGAACTACTGCCAAAGCATCAGCGAGAGGGTCTAGTTGAAATAAATTTTCTGCAAATATTTTTAACAGTAAAATGAACGACAATGACAGTTAAGCAGAAACTTGAGGGTTTGTAAAACTAACAGCTTACAACATTTCTTCTACATAACATATCTTTGTCAAAAAATTCTCAATTGTGACGTTTTAAATCGCGACTTTGACATTTTAAGGAGAAAAACTATAAAGTTGTGAAAGTCATTTTTACGGTGTTTCTTGATCTCTTTGCACCTATAGACTTAATCTTTGTCTGATATATTTAGCAGATTTTGCCAACCCCACAAAATTTTGGTTTTGTGCCATTCTATGATTACAGAGCGCATCCAAATTTTTGTAATGCCTATAACTTTTTGTTTTGTTTCCACCTACAGATCTAAATTTTGGTGTGTAGTATACGTTTAATAATGTAAACCTATTAGGCAAATTTAGTTGCTATAGCTGTTACTTTTTGAGAAACAAAAATTTTCCGAAAGAAAACACAAAATTTCTTTGGGCAAATTGTTCCAATTTTTCTGCCTAATGAACTTATCACAGCCATTTGTGAAAGGAAGATACAGGGTGAGTATTATAAATTGTACCCCCTTTTATTTTCGTTATTTCTGAGCGAATTGATTCGTCTAAAAATTTATTTTGAACAATTTTTAACGTAGTTTCTGACTATGCTATCGTGTTTCAAGAATATTGAAAAATGTACGAGGTGGAACAAAAAATATAGTTTTTTAAAATGGAACACCCTGTATTTTTTACATATTCTAATTTTTCGATTTTTGCTAATTACAAGAATATAAATATATAGTTATAGCACATTTGGATACGCAGTTTTTAAGTTATGATGAAATATGTAAAACGACAAGTCTGTTTACGTATTACCTAATAATATACGAAGTAGCCTTTGGAAACAAAAATTTAATTTTGTATACAAAGGTCAAACTATTAGTTTATCCTATTCAATGATTGTCACAACAAAATATATAACGAAACCATACACAAGGAAACAAATGAAATAAACTTATCAAATTTACGAAAATTAGAAAATAACATAAAGATTTACATTGTATCTTCTACATAACTTCCGTTGTTTTCTCAGCATTTGAAGCATCGCCGTAAAAAATTTGATCGCACATCTTCAAATACCGCTGTATTTTCGTTAAAATAATTTATTTCTCGTCGTATAAGCTGTTTAAATTGCACAGTATCCCCCGACAGTTCTTCACTATAAATATTGTTCTTGAGAGCACCCCAAAGGAAAAAATCTAGCGGATTTAAATCGGGGCTTTTAGCCGGCCAATGGATGGGACCATTTTTTGCTATCCAGAGGTCATATTTTTGGTTAAAGTAGTTCGTCACAGGTCTAACGTTATGTGGGGAAGCTCCGTCTTGCTGCCAGATTATTCTTAAATTTAGAATAACTGGCAAGTCATCCAAATATTCCTCAACTTGCTCTTGTAGCAAATGGAGATAAACTACACCTGTGAGATTTGTATGTTAAAAAAAATGGATCAATTATTTTGTTTTCGTGTATCCCACACCACACATTGACAATTTTACGTCCTTGTTTTTTTATTTACTTTACCATGTGTGGATTTTCTGTAGCCCAATGATGTTTGTTATGTCTATTAAACAAACCAGCTGTAGAAAAGGACGACTCATCAGTCCAAAACACATTTCGCAAAAAATCATTGCTTTCATTATATTTTTCAATAATTTGTTGGTAAAACAGTATTCTCTGTCGACGATCATTTTCATTTAAATGTTGAACAGGAAAAAGGTGAAAAGGTTTATACTTATTTCTTTTTAAAAGTTGCATAACGCTCCTTTGGCTTACCTTTAAATCTTTAGCTACAAAATAAATGTACCGACTCTGCTCTTCTACAACCGATAATAGAATATACATTTGTATTTCCTCACCAATAGTATTCCTCGTTTTTCTTCTATTTGCATTCTTTAATGAATTTGTGTCACAAAATTTCTTGTAAATTTTCTTGAATGTTCCTTTGCCAGGCACAGTCTCATTCGAATACAGTCTTATAAACTCCCTTTGGGAAGCAGTCATGTTTTTATTACAATATAATAACATTTCTCAAAGTCTACGCCTATTCTCTAAACTCTAAACTATGGTAAGGCATGATCCCTTTTTTGCACACAATAAAGATTCTTAATAGAAAAATCACTAACAAATGTTAACCTTTTTGAGGTTTATACAAAGTTAAAATTTCATTTCCAAAGGCTACTTCGTATATTATTGAGTAATACGCAAACAGATTTATCGTTTTACATATTTCATCATAACTTAAAAACTGCGTATCCGAATATACTATAACTATATATTTTTGTAATCAGAGAAAATCGAAAAATTATAATATGTAAAAAATACAGGGTGTTCGGTTTAAACATATTTTTTTTGTTCCACCTCGTAAATTTTTTTTAATTATTGAAAAGCGATATTAAATTCAGAAACTACGTAAAAAATTGTTCAAAATAGGTTTTTGAACGGAACATTTTGCCCAGAAATAATGAAAATAAAAGGGGGTTATCATTTATAATACTCACCCTGTACTTACGAAAATTCACTTAATGGTAAACGAGTACTGTAAATATCTGCCATTTAGAGTGGATGTGTTATCACCTACTAAATTTAAAATTAAATATTTGTTTGTCCATATGTATGTGTGTGTTTTGTTTCTTTAACGTTGGCCTATTTGCGCGACTATGGCCAATCACCGACGCCAGGGAGCAGTTTTACCTCACTATCCTGGAAATTTTTGCCGAATCCCTGACTTTCTGTAAGGGGGGGTAGGGATCTTTAGCGTGCCCAACATCGCATCGACACGGGACCGACGGCTTTACGTCCCCTCCAAAGGGCGGAACGTGCAGACATTCAACTTGCTCAAATACAATGCCAGAACCTCGGTTGATGTTAATTTTACAGTTTGTACTGAAAAAGTGAAAGGAGTATCCTGGGATCGAACCCAGTACCCTTCGGTTCAGAGGCACACGTTCTTACCCTTGAACCACCGAGGTTCTTTGTCCATATGTAATACCCGTCGATTCTCTACTTGAACATTGATAGCTCGTATTAAATTACTACTTTGATAATTGAAAATATTTTTAAAATGGTTGATTCCAGCTTCATCCAAACAGTATAGTGTTTTTTGTTAAGAAAATACAGGAGAATAATATCTTCAGATTAAAGGATTTTAAGCGTGCCGCAATGAGGGCTCTTGACACGATAGAGCCAAGTTCAGACAGGATGATTTGTAGGGCTAGATGTATACCCACCCCAATTAGAACCGCAGACTGGTTTCGCTCTAATTAGAGAACACACCTATAAAATAATACGGCTATGGTAGGCAGCCTCCTAGAACATTGTGACATGTACGACAGAGTCGCAATCTTGTTGCGGAATCAGTTGGTATATTGTCACTACAGCTCCAAATAACACAAAATGTTATAATATAGAGACGGTCTACAACCAACTAACAATTTTGTAAATTGTCAGTCGTGGCCCATTTCTTCCCTAATATAGGGACAATGTATATAAGGCTAGATGTATTCTCACCATAATTAGAACCACAGACCGGTTTCGCTCTAGCTAGAACTTATCAGCACGGTATACTGATGGTGAGAATACATCTAGCCTTACATACAATGTTCCTATATCACGGAAGAAATGGGCCCGGGCTGACAATTTACGAAACGTTAGTCGGTTGTGTACAGTCTCTATTTTATGACATTTTGTGTTATTGGAGCTGTCGTGACAACATACTACCTGATTTCGGACTGAGATGGTGACCTTGTCGTACATCTCGCAATGTTCAAGGATAATTTGTTATCGTTATAAAACCGTTATCCGTGCTGACTCATCAAATATTATCTAGATATGAAGAAAAATCCAATTTCAATCTCTCACTAAAGCACCATGTATCTCTTTCAATGTTGACTTTTTGACTGACGTTAGCTCAACTGAATCGTAATATTGTGATTTTATGAACTTATTGCTGCTCTCTGTAATTATATATTTGGACCACACTGTACAGCTTCAATATTCTATTGTATCGCCATTTTTATTGTGACCCACATATCTCAATACACACGAATATGTCTTCTTTATTATTTTATTTTTCAGGTGTAGTTACAGGCTTCCTCTCTCATATAGACCAGAGTCCTTACATGAAGCTTCCTTTCCTTTTGCTATATGATTCCGTCTCGCTTGTTCGCTACTCCTTCATTCCACTCTCTCTCTTTCTCACACTCTCTCTGGTCCTCCCTGTCAGTAAAGTACTCTTGAAGGAATTCTCTGTTTTATTTTCACTCATCTCATTTCACTAGCAGCATCTTTATTTGGTCCGATGATCTTGCCAGGGAGAGATGAGGATGAAATATGAAGATGTATTGTAGTTTCCGCAGACAACGCGTCTGTCTCCACACTTTCGAGTGTTTTCTGTGTCATTCGAGTACGACTTCCATCTTGTCTATTGTTATAAAATGCGATACGGAGGCATTCTTGTATAACTTGAATGAAATTTGAATTACAACACTTTGTTCTGTTTTTAAGAGACTAATTGTGTTGCTGTGGAATTGTATATTAAACTATAAGGAACATTTTTGGTGGAAACACATTCCTCTAAGAATTACAAATTAAAATAGACTCAGTGTTTTGTGAGAGCATATCCAGCTTTTGCATTGTCGTGATTAGTTTTACCCATCACAACTTAAACATAAGACCAAGGTTGCACTTGACTTGCCGAATTCTTAGGGTCTGTTTGATTTTTTAAGTAATGAACCCAATCAAGTTATGTTTTATATAACTGAGACATGTTATTAGTGATTTTCTTAAAAAATTCACCAATGAGGAGATACTTTCTTTCGAATTTTTAAAAATTTCTTTACATGAGCGCTAATTAGGCCCCTTATAACACATATCCGGTGTCAATTTGATTTTTTATATGTTTATATATATATATATATATATATATATATATATATATATATATATATATATATATATATATATATATATATATATATATGTTTATATATATATATATATATATATATATATATATATATATATATATATATATATATATATATATATATATATATATATTTGTGTGTGTGTGTGTGTGTGTGAGTGTGTGTCACACCGATAAATCTCAAAAAATAAGGGCCCGATTTAGATAAAATTTGGTGACTACATTCTTTTTGCAAGTAGCTTGGACAAGTTCATTAACCAGAATTATCGGTCCAGAAAAATTTTGCGTTTTCTCCGGAAATAACAAAGTAAGGGCAACCAAGATCGGTGCTCTTATTTTCATTTTAAGGAACGAACTACGTACCAAAATTTAGCTATGTAAGTTTAAAGACAAAAAAGTTATGGGCAGTTAAAACAAAACTAGGATTTTCTTCAAAACGTCAAAGTCGCGATTGAAACGTCAAAATTCACAACATTTAGGCAAAGAAACAAATACGGATTATGTAAAGAAATTGTCACAAGAAGAATGTTCTCCAAACCCTTAAGTTTCAGCTTCAACCGTCTTTGCCCTTCATTTTACTAAAATATTTACCGAAAATTCATTTCAAATACACGCTTTCTCGGATGCTTTGTGTCTAAGGAAGCGGATGATTATTAGGGAATAACTTTTAGAACGAGGATAATTTTGACATATTAACGATGTAATTTGTAATAAAATTTAATAAATAAAATAAACTTCAACAATTCTTACAACTAATTTAACTGATTGAATTTAAAACCGAAACCTTTACATAATGAAATCTTAATTAAAAGTCTCGCTAATGCTTATCACCAACACTACTTATAACCTTGCTTGGTCCACATAATACATAAATTGCAGACCTCTTCAGTCAGCATTTCTTGTACTGTACGCTGCAATTCCAACTTGTTTATTATTGAAATAAATATGTAATATTATTTCAATGCCAATGTTTATGATATATCTGTGACCTACTTCTACTTGAAATATTCCACTAATTGTTGTAGCGACTTTTCCTTTAACTAATTTCTAATTATAAATTGAAGGATATTAAAAAATATATTTTCACGCCTAAGTATGCCCTCCGGTATAGCTTCCTGTTCCATGAACACTTTGGCTGCAGGTTTAGTTAAGTTGATGATTTGGCTGTAGGTTTAGTTAGGTGCACAGTTTAACGGTCTATAATTTTTAGCTAATTTTCGGAGACAAAATTCGTTAATAAGGATATCGCGACTATTGAATTATAGAGAGATTTCTTCAAATTAGCGCAAGCTAGGCCCTCTACAATCCATATCCGGGTTTACTTTCGGTTTTTATCTGTTTACATATATACAGGCTGACGCACTTTTACGGTAAAGCTCAATAAAATTGTTATTGTACAAGATACGAGAAAAAACTGTATACATTAATTATAATATAGTTTCTTAAGCTGCATCTTATAAAAATATTTTGACAATCATAGGCTGGTCCATTAGTAGTAGTCGTTGGTGATCTCTACAATTCTTTTTTTTAAACACCCGTATATTATTACATTTTAGGATTTTTTATCAAAATATAATGCATATTTGCAAGAAAAAAAATCGACACGCAGCAAGTGCGTTTTGGTAGCGAATTTTCATTATTTCGTTGATTGTTGTTGCCCTTACTTGATGAAACTTGTCCATACTGCATACAGACTTGGAGAATACTTCTCTGGCCTCACTGTTGGTTTTTAGTGGTGAAGGACGTAGCCAGGGCGTGAGCTAACTGGAGCAAGTGGCCCTTCGAATTCTGGAAGTTCTAGGATGTTCTTTAATGCTTCTGTGACTATAGTTTTGCTGCTTGACAGCATTTTCAGACAGATCAAAATTGAATTAGTACGAAATCATGACAACTACAAATAAATATCTGTTGCTATGTTATGATATAATGTTTTGATCAAAAAATTTTTTATCAAATTGAAAATAAAATGAAACACAGATGACAGATGAGGTTTTCAAAATGTCTATGTGATGTATGTCAATATTTAACATAAAAACTAGAACTAGCCTATAATAACTATGATAACAGTTACAACGATAAAATAACTAAACAATAACAGTATAAAAGTAGTCTCTATACAACGAAAATATCGACATACATCAACTCATTATTTTATTACAACTTTTTTGAAATAATAGTTAATATATTTTTTTTTGACATATTTAATTAGAAAGAAGAATATCCAAGAGAGGGGAATTCATTAAATCAGTTTGCTCGTTTAAAACAAGGTAGTTATTGTCGTGTGTGTGCCTTTTGACTTCTAAAGCTTCAAAAAAGTCTAGTTTACGTTTGTCATTATAAAAATGTTGTGGTTGTATGCGGTTATTTATTGTAGGTCTATGTTCGGTATCAGTAATATGTTTTGCAAATGTAGATTTGTCAGCGTGGTTATTTCTAAATGCAGAAATATGTTCTTTGTATCGAGTGTTAAAATTTCTAGAAGTTTGACCTATGTAGATTGCGTTACAATGTGTACAAGCTAATTTATAAACTCCAGCTTTTGTCAGGAAACAAGATTTTTCTTTCGCGTTAAATAATAAATCACGCGTCGTGTTGTAAGATTTAAAAGCTACCTTTGTATTTGTACAAGTGTTTAAAATTTTTGAAATGTTTTCTGAAATGGTTCCAAAATAAGTTATCGAAACGTATCTGTTGTCTTCATTGTCTCTAATATTTGGATAAATTAAATTAATCGCTAATTTGTATTCTTTTCTCTCTATCATTTTATCTATTTTTTTAACAGAGTAGCCATTATTAGCCAACATATTTATGGAAAACTTAGAAAACCAAATTTTAACATCAGAACTTTCACATAATATTGTCTTTTGGTACAGATACGTAGATGATATTTTAGCATGTTTTCAAGGTAGTCATACAGAATTAAATGAATTTTTAAATTTTATTAATAGCTGTCACACAAATATTAAGTTTACTTTAGAAGAAGAAGCTAACAGTTGTATAAACTTTTTAGACTTAACAATTAGAAAATTAGAAAATAATTCATTTGACTTTTCAATATATAGGAAACCAACTTACACTGACACAACCATACCATACGATTCATGTCACCCTTTTTCACAAAAAGCTGTCAGCCTATCATTCTATGATACATCGTGCATTTTCAATACCTATGTCAGAAAACAATTTTGAAAAAGGAATTTCAATAATTAAGCAAACAGCATTTAATAATGGCTACTCTGTTAAAATAATAGATAAAATGATAGAGAGAAAAGAATACAAATTAGCGATTAATTTAATGTATCCAAATATTAGAGACAAAGAAGACAACAGATACGTTTCGATAACTTATTTTGGAACCATTTCAGAAAACATTTCAAAAATTTTAAACACTTGTACAAATACAAAGGTAGCTTTTAAATCTTACAACACGACGCGTGATTTGTTATTTAACGCGAAAGAAAAATCTTGTTTCTTGACAAAAGCTGGAGTTTATAAATTAGCTTGTACACATTGTAACGTAATCTACATAGGTCAAACTTTTAGAAATTTTAACACCCGATACAAAGAACATATTTCTGCATTTAGAAATAACCACGCTGACAAATCTACATTTGCAAAACATATTATTGATGCCGAACATAGACCTACAATAACTAACCGCATACAACCACAACATTTTTATAATGACAAACGTAAACTAGACTTTTTTGAAGCTTTAGAAGTCAAAAGGCACACACACGACAATAACTACCTTGTTTTAAACGAGCAAACTGATTTAATGAATTCTTCTTTCTAATTAAATATGTCAAAAAAAAAAAATAATAACTATTATTTCAAAAAAGTTGTAATAAAATAATGAGTTGATGTATGTCGATATTTTCGTTGTATAGAGACTACTTTTATACTGTTATTGTTTAGTTATTTTATTGTTGTAACTGTTATCATAGTTATTATAGGCTAGTTTTAGTTTTTATGTTAAATATTGACATACATCACATAGACATTTTAAACACCTCATCTGTCATCTGTGTTTCATTTTATTTTTAATTTGATAAAAATTTGTTTGATCAAAACATCATATCATAACATAGCAACAGATATTTATTTGTAGTTGTCATGATTTCGTACTAATTCAATTTTGATCTGTCTGAAAATGCTGTCAAGCAGCGAAACTATAGTCACAGAAGCATTGAAGAACATCCTAGAACTTCCAGAATGCGAAGGGCCACTTGCTCCAGTTAGCTCACGCGCTGGCTACGTCCTTCACCACTAAAAACCAACAGTGAAGCCAGAGAAGTATTCTCCAAGTCTGTATGCAATTTTCATTATATCTTGTAATTTCAATAACTTAATTGGCTATTAACCTAAAGTTTCTTGTCTAGGATATATATATATATATATATATATATATATATATATATATATATATATATATATATATATATATATATATATATATATATATAACATCACTGTCTTATTTCTTACTGAATCTGTTTCTCGATGCAAAGTATGTATTGTTTCTAGTGAGATGGCACTTTTCAGTCAATGTCACTAAGGAAATTTACTAATAGAGAAGTATCGATGGTGAGACTTTCGGAAATTTTCTTCAATTGAGCACGAATTAGGGCCTCTGGAACCCACTTCGATGGTCAGTTAATATATATATATATATATATATATATATATATATATATATATATATATATATATATATATATATATATATATATATATATATATATATATATATATATATACATATGTATCCAACCGACAGATCACACTTCACTGATTGGACCAAATTTGGGAGTTACCCTTATTTTGTTAACGGCTTGGATGAGTTCGTTCATCATATCTTAACGGCCAATTTTTGTTAACAAAAATTTCAAATATTTTTTCAAACGCAATATCTCTCCAATTGTTTAAGTGCTTCAAACAAAAATTTACAGCTTAAGAGAACATAGGCAGGTGTGGTTGTGTGCCAATTTTCAAAGTTTTTGATCAAAGGAAAATAAAGTTATTCGGAATTAATATTAAAATAATCCTCGATATCACATCAGATTCTGTAATGCAATATCTACAATGGTGGACAAAGACAAATGACGTTACCTGCGTTGCTATTTTATTTAAATACATGGTAGATACAATATAAATAATGGAAATTACATCATCATCATTGCAAGATGTCAGAGCGTATAATATTGTGAAATGTACGACAGGGACGCCAACTAGGTGCGAAACCTGGTAGTATGTTGTCACGACTGCTCTAGTTAACGTAAAATGTTATAGATGGAGGCTGTATACAATCAACTAACAATAGCCCTGTGTAATTTCTTTCCTAATACCGGGACAATATTTGCGTCCAAAAGCGCTAGCATGCAAATAAAAGCCGCTTGATAGCTGGTTGACGTTAAATGACACCACTGATTTTTAAAAGCAGGTTGCTTGCAAGTTTGACAAGCGCATGATTTATACGCTTCGTGGCTTTCGCTTGTTATGTAGCCTTTACAACTGACCTTTAACTAACCTCACATATTTATAATATGGATAGAGATGTTAATTATTCAAAATAAATATTGGACGATGGCTGTAAATGAAAATTGTGAGTTAGTGACTTTTAACTAACCTAACATATTTAAAATATCGATATAAATATTACGTATTTTAAGTAAATACTGGACGATGGTAATAAATGAAAATTGTGAGTTAATGACTGAAAGCAATACAATTTTGCGTACAATAGAAAATCAGTATATCAGTAAATCATATTTTAAGAGCAGCAACACTCGGTTTTTAATGTTTCTTAATTGAGCCACGAAAACAGGACCCCATCAACATTATTATTATTATATAACCGGGGGAAATAACTAATGAATTATGTAGTAATATGAACAGTATCAGCGTTTCTATAGTTTGTATTTGTATTTGTTAGGTTCGTTGGGTCAAACTTAGTACCAAGAGCGTCAATGTTCTTTGCAAGTATCAAAGCCTGCTTACTAAATGAGAAGGGTACTATTAGATAAGTTACTAAATCCATCATTTTGATTATCGATGATTTCGCAGGTTTTTGTTGTTTTGTTCCTTTTAACGTCGGCCTATTTCCGCGACTATGGTCAATCACCGACGCCAGAGAGCAGTTTCACTTCACTATCCTGGAAATGTTGCCGAACCCCTGCGTTTCTGTAAGGATGGTAGGGATCTTTAACGTGCCCAAAATCGCATGTACATGAGACCGACGGCTTTACGCCCCCTCTGAAGGGCGGAACGTGCAGACATTCAACTTTATCAAATCAATGCCAGAACGTCCGTTGATGTCAATGTTACAGTTTGTACTGAAAAAGTGAAAGGAGAACCCAGGGATCGAACCCAGTACCTTTCGGTTCAGAGGCACACGTTCTTGCCCCTGAACCACCGAGGGTCTAATTTTGGAGGTTAGTTGGTCAATATGTTTTATTAAGTAGCGCATTTAAGCGTATTTTTGTATTTCTCATATTGTATGTCTCAAACAGGTACAGTCTCTGGCTTAAAATTAGACATACATTATTATTATTATTATTATTATTATTATTATTATTATTATTATTATTATTATTATTATTATTATTATTATTATTATTATTATTATTATTATTATTATTATTATTATTATTAATACATGTTTATTCAATAAGCGTAAGACTTGTGGTGAATATTAACATAATTTTATACATAGTTGCATCCAAAACTGCTTAACAACACTCCAAATTCAACAACCTTAAAATTTTGACATTTCAAAAAATTTCTTTCCCGTTCCACTTCGTTCTTCTAATGTTTCACCTCATACCTCCATTTACAATTAATACTAATCACTCCATAATATTTTTCAAACTGCAAACCTTTCTCCACTACCCATATTTTTACCCAAATTGTAAATTTTGTACGAGACCAAAAATGACATTTTAATTTGACATACTTCAAATTGATAACTGTCCAATCCTACCGAGGTTAACTTACAAGCTGACTGCTTGCGTTCGACCAGATGTGTAACAAAAGCTAGGTTCATACACTCGAATTGCGAAATCGCCGAGGAACGTATTCCTATTGGTTAATTTAAAATAATATCGTAAAACTGTTGGTTTTTTATTAGATTGTATAAATGTATTTTACTTGTTTTTGTGTATATACAGTAGGAAATACTTTTTATGATCACAATACTACTGTGACATAAAATCAAACTTATGGCTCTTAACACGATCAAAATGTCTTCTCTACTTTTAAGTTTGTGTAGCCCCAAAATTATTTAAGGGCCCCCTTTATTGTACTTACCTATATTGTGCTCATATAGGTAATATAAAAATAAAAAAGGAGTGAAACAGCACGTAAACTTATTTACTTTAGTGCTGTATTCAATTTTATCTGAAAAAGACATTATAGGCATTATAATGTGGAATGTAATTTCTGTAGATTTCCAGTTTTTTGCAAGGAGGGTTTTTAGAATTTTTTCAAGAAACGTGGTGAGAACCCCCCTTGGATATACAAGCCACACTGCAAATTTGTTGCAAACAACGCCCAAGAAGTTAGGCGACCAAGAATGAATAGGGGCTCTAAGCGGGGAGGAAATCTGAGTGAAAAATGCAAAAAAAATATATTTAGTCGGACTTTTAAAAGATGCGTTTTTCACATTTTGTAGCAATAATTTCTTTAAACCCTGTCTGCACCGTACAACATACATATTCTCCTAGGCCCAGTAATTTTCTTGTGCGTTGCTCCCCAGAAAATTTTCTTGTGCCTTATGCTTTGAAGGTAGTTTTATGCACGCACAAAGGAAAGAGGTGTTTATGGCTGAGGAGGCAGAAACCGTCTTCGTCCTGGGGGTTCTTCTTCCCCTTCTACATGCATACAATCACCATCAATGCACGAACCACAGGAGTCTTTTATGTTCCTCTTTCTAGTGTATTTTTTGTTGAGTATATTTTCTCTTTATCATTTACTTTGAGTTTTGTAAATTACTGTGTAAATATTTATGCTATAGGTCATGTTTTTGCTTGCCCTACATTACCCTAGTTTTACCGTTGCTAGTTAAAAAAAGTAATGTTTTATAACTTTTAATATAAGGCTAAATCAATATAATATATTATTCTTATGAAAATTCACTACAATAACGCACTTGCTGCATCCCGAACATTGTTAGTGAATTTAAAAAAAAATCACTAATGAAAAGGAGATCGCGACTTTTGAATTTTGAAAAATTTCTTCAAATGTGCGCTACTTGGGACCCCTGGAACCCAAATCCGAGGTCGGTGGCAAACTTTATATATATATATATATATATATATATATATATATATATATATATATATATATATATATATATATATATATATAGTTGTGTGTGTGTGTGTGTGTCACACCAATAACTCAAAAAATAATGCGCCGATTGTGAGGAAATTCAGTGAGTACCTTCCTTTTGCAAGTGGCTTAGATTAGTTCGTTATCCAGGAAAACGTCAAAAAAGTCGCGACTCACAACGTCAAAATTAACATGTTCTAGATAATCTACATGAACGGCTATGCAGCATGAATGTTGTAAAAAGTCTTAAGTTTCAGCTACAATCTTCATTTTTCTTTATTTTATTAAATTATTTGCAGAAAAGTAATTTAAAATAGATCCTTTATGTGATACTTTGATAGCGGTTTCAGTTATTTATTTAATTTTAAGGAATAATATTGCGCTTATTATTTAGCGTTTTTTTTTGCATCTTATAAAATTATTTTTACAATCACAGGTGGCCCATAGGTTTGTATGTGAGTGGGCCATATCGGCCCTCCACCGCGACCTTAAGGTCTATTGTGGCTCACGCCTAAAGTCTATATTTCGCCCAACAAATCCAGCCTCCTGCAGAGGTCGATAATCTTTGTGGGCGAAAGTTGATCCAGGTCTTCTGGAGCAAGCTTTACCTTGCCAAAGAGCAGGTATCTAGTCCTGTCCGCTGCCGGACAGTAACACAGCACATGCTCTGCTGTTTCTTCATTCTCCATGCACAGCCGGCACTCGGTCTCCTGACCGACCCCGATACGGTGCATGTGGTGCCGCAAGCTGCATTGTCCTGTATACAGGCCGACTAGAGTTCTCAGTTGTTGTCTGTTCAACTCTAGAAGCTTTTTCGCCCTTGACTCAGACAGGCCATTTATGAAGGCCTTAGAGTGGGCTAATCCTGGAAGATTTTGCCAATATTGGATTGTCATTCTTTCTGTCCAGGTCTTTAAGGTGCGTTTTGCTGTGCAAGATGTTATCCCCAGCACCGGTTCTGGTCCAACAGAGTCACTCTGGTCCCCACTCTTGGCAAGCGCGTCGGCCGCAACATTGCCGTCATGGTCCGAGTGACCCGGTATCCAGACCAGCGACACCTCATTACAGCTGCCCAATTCGTTAAGGGCAGATTTACAACTCCATACCGTCTTTGAATTACACCGGTAGGAACCAAGAGCCTTTATTGCAGCTTGGCTATCTGCATATATCTTTATCGATTTGTTTGTGCACAGGTCTTTTAAACTTTCCCTTGCACACATCTCGATGGCATACACTTCTGCCTGGTGTATGGTTGCGTACTTGCCGAGGCTAGCTGAAAGTCTAGCATCGGTGCTGCCCCCATATGCGCCGGCTCCTACTCCCAAATTGGTTTTGGAGCCGTCAGAGTACCAGTAGAGGTCCGCTCTCAACAGGGTCGATTGATTCCGGTCCCAGTCCTCCCTTTCCGGGAGGACGGTCTTGAAAGACAGATCTCTGCTGATTTTTGTAGGCATCAAGTCCGAGACCATTCCCAGTATCCTGTGACAATCACTGTCATCAAGGAGACCGGACCCTCTCAGATTGACTTCCCTCGGCATGTTATCTGCCGTTTGTTTTAGTCTGTACGTTGTCCACGTCGCCACCCTCTCCAACCATATGTGAAGTGGGGGAATATTGAGGAGGACCTCCAGAGCGGCTGATGGTGCGGTGCTTATCGCTCCCGTTATCATCAGACAAGCTTGTCTCTGTAGATGAGTCAGTTTGGCCCTCGCGATACCACGAAGTACCCTAGGCCACCAAACTATGGCTCCATATGTAGTAGTAGTAGCAGTGGTGGGGAGGCCAACGCCAAGCAAGTAGGCCACAATGGGCCCTTTTTGCCAACCCCAGCAACCCAGCAACCATGCTCTACTCTTCCTCGGTTCCGTCGCCAAACCGCCTCGACCTCGAGATGAAGGCCGTGACGGTCTTCAATTGGACGGTACTTACCTGATTCCTCTGCAGAGTCCTTGATCCGAACAATTCTGCTCGAAGACTCCCAAAAGCCTCGCATTCACACAGGTAGTGGTAGGACGTTTCTTCATCCTCGCCACATTCCTGGCAAATGGGATCCCTCTCTACGCCTATCAATGTGAGGTGTCTTCTAAGGGCGCAGTGGCCTGTCAGCACTCGAGGATGCGGCGAAGCGCAGGTCGACTCCTTCCGAGTAGCCAGACAGCTTTATCTCTGTCCGGCCCCTCCACGAAATCCCTCGCCTGCCTGCAGCCATCAACCGACCCCCAGTGCCTCTCCATTGCTTCCTCGGTCCACCTGTCTAAGACGACAGAGACTGTCTTCCTACTTATGCCTATCGCAGGCTCCGGGCCACAGAACGGCCGCCGGGAACCAAGCTTTGCGAGATTATTCGCCACCTCATTCCCCGCCACGCCACAGTGTCCCGGAACCCACACCAGTTGCACCTCCTTCGTCCTGGCTAGCCCTCTGAGGGCGTCAGCGCACTCCTGAACCAGGGGTGACCTGATTCTGGCCGCGCAGACTGCCCGGAGGACCGCCTGGCTATCCGAGCAAATGCACACACATTTCTCGGGACTCATCTTCACATCCTGTCTATTGGCCACAGACAGGATAGCATACGCCTCTGTTTCGAATGCCGTGGTGTATGCGCCAAGAGCATAGCTCTCGCGCACCCCCAGGCCCTCGATGTATATTCCTGCCCCGGAGGATTGCTGGTCCTCCAGCCGCGATCCGTCGGTGAAACAGACCAGGCTTGCGGGCTGGAATGTAACCTCATTTTCCCTCCACTGATCCCTACTGGGGATCCTGAGGGTGTATGGCCTAGTCAACCTAATATCGTCCTCGGCATCCCTCACCTTTATGGCGGAAATCGGAATTTCCTTTTCCACCTCCTTGGCGACTCTTGCATGCCCTATTACTGCTCCCTCTCCGCTCCAGTTACCTGAGTCCCGGATCCTAAGATGCGACGCCATAGCCTCCCTTCTGATACAGATGGGAAGCGGTGGCAGCATCAACAGGACCTCTAGTGCGGCTGAGGGTGTCGTCCTCATAGCGCCTGTGATACCCAGGATAGCCAGCCTTTGGAGTTTGGCCAGCTTCCTGCTGGTTGTTTGGTTCACACCACACCACCAGACCAACGCCCCATAGAGGATTCTCGGCCTGACGATCGCAGTGTAGATCCAATGAAGGATCCGGGGGTTAACTCCCCAGGTCCTCCCTATCACACGACGCAGCTGCCAGAGGGTCGCTACTCCCTTCCTCACAACTCGTTCTATTTGCGACCCCCATGTTAGTTTCGGGTCCAGGATCACCCCCAGATATTTGACCTCCCGCACTAAAGCTAAAGGTTTTCCAAACATCACGGGCGCCCTGAACCCCTCTACCTTCCTCTTCTTGGTAAATAGAATCATCTCCGTCTTCGCCGGGTTTACGGAGAGTCCCTGCTCACCACACCACCTTTCGATTATGCTACAGGCAGCTTGCATGCACTCACAGACGACGCCGAGGAATTTGCCGGTGACTAAGACCAGCCCATCATCAGCGTACGCCTGTGCGTAGAAGCCATTCTCAGAGAGCCGCTCCAAGAGGCCGTCCATGACCAGACACCATAGATGAGGCGAAAGGCAGCTCCCCTGGGGACAGCCGCCCGTCACCCCAACGTCCAGCCCTCGGCCCCTCAAGGTCAGCGACACTCTCCTGTCCCCCAGCATGCTCGCCACCCAGCTTATTAGGGACCTCGGCGTTCCCCTCTCCTGTAGGGCGTTACAGACCGTATCCGTCCTTGCCTTATCAAAGGCCCCCTCCACATCGAAGAACACAGCTAATGTGCTCTCCCCGTAGTGTAGAGCCCTTTCCACCTTCCGCGTCACAGCGTGGAGCGCCGTCTCCGTCGATTTCCCCCGCTGGTACGCGTGCTGACCTTTGTGGAAGGGATGATCCTTGAGGATCCCTCCCAACATAAACCTATCTACTAACTTTTCCAATGCCTTAAGTAGGAAGGATGTTAGGCTGATTAGCCTGTACGCCCATATGTTATCATTGGCCTGATAACCACTACATAGAGCCAGTACATCTGTTGGGGGTTTGTTCCCCAGTAGGTGGCCCATAAGTCGCTGGTGATGCATTTTTTTTTTCTAATTGAACACGCCTTATATTATTGCAATTTTTTGAATTTTCCATCGAAAGAAAATGCATGTTTGTAAGAAAATAAATTCGGGACTCAGCAAGCGCGTTACGGTAGTGGTTTTTCATAAAATGTTTCTTTCGATAGCGATTAACCTACGGCCAGGAAATCAGTTTTTGGGCACATTTTAAGTTTACTTTCGGAAGATTTTTGTATATTGTCAAACAATAAAGTTATTTTGATAAAATATGGTACATTGTTTCTCCTATATAGGTTATACTGGTAATCAAATTTGACGCAAGCTTTCTTATATATATATATATATATATATATATATATATATATATATATATATATATATATATATATATATATATATATATATATATATATATATATATATATATATATTCCTATTACAAACATTTTATGAACATTCACTACCATAACGCCTTTGCTGCATCCCGAACATTATTTATTAAGTATCTTGTCCTTCGATAGCGAATCTGTTTTAACGGATATGTAAAACTGGTGCTAATTAATTATCCCGGTAACATGCACAAAACATAGTAAAACTTATTTGCATCTGTAAAGCGAAACAATATATTCTAGTGAAAACACTAAATCGAGGCAATACAATTTATTTCACGGCACAAAACTAGAAACTATTGTAACAGACCATTGAGAAGCAGGGAGTGAGCAAATAGACAAACATATAGCCACTTTCCATTTGAGCCTAGACCAGCAACTCGGTTGCTTTATATCTTGGAATTTTGTTAGCGTGTATTCAACGCGAATTAGTCGAGTAGAATTATATACAGTTTAGCACTCCTTTTCTGTTCCATCTGTGTTATTCGAGAGGGAGACTGATGAAATTATGAGACATTATAATGCTTTTAGTGTAAAAGCAACGCAGAAAAAGTTGGCGACACATGAAATAATGAAAAATGTTAACAGTGTTTATGATTCTAGAGGAGTGAGATGTGAGAAATGGGATTTTTGGAGTTATCTGGCTCCATAGCTTTATCTGATTTTGGATTGTGTACTTGTGTGTAATGATATACGTTGATAAAGATAAGCAACATAAAAATAACCTATATAGTAAAAACAATTTACCACATTTTATTAAAATAACTTATTGTTTGAAAATGGACAAAAAAATTTCGAAAATAAAGTTGAAATCTTGCCGAGAAAACTGGTTTCCCAGCCAACTAACCTTAGGTTAAAAGCAAATTGAGTTATTTAAATTTGAGGCATTTATTGAAAATTCGCTACCAAAACGTACTTACTACGTCTCGATTTTTTTTTTACAAACATGCATCCTATTTCGATGAGAAATGCAAAAATGCAATAATAGAAGGGTGTTCGAAAAAATTTTAGGTATCACTTATGGGCCACACTGCGATTATTAAAATAATTTTATAACATGCAGCTCAATGTAATTAATGTATACAACTTTTTCTCGTATCTTGTATAACAATTATATTGAGCTTTACGCTGGAAACGCGTCACCCTATATACATGTTAACAGTTAAAAACTAAAAATAAACTCGGATGTGGACTCTAGTGGGCCTAGTTTGCGCCCAATTAAAGAAATCTTATTAAAACTTAAAGTCGCGGTCTCCTCATTATCTAATTTTTTCGACGAAAAGTGACTAAGAATTATAGACCGTTAAACCATAAACTTAACTAGAACTACCGCCAAAGCATCGGAGAAAGACTCTATTTGAAATGAAATTTCTGGAAATATTTTAGTGAAATGAAGGACAATGACGGTTGAAGCTGAAGCTCAAGGGTTTGAAAAACACTCTCCTTGCGCCATTTTACAGAATCCGTATTTATTTCAGCTTATTTGCATAAATGTTGCCACTTTTGACATTTTAAATCGCGACTTTGACGTTTTGAGGAACCCAATCTTTTTTTTCTTTAAATGCTTATAACCTTTTTATCGTTAAGCTTACATACCTAAATTTTGGTACTTGGTTCACTTTTTATAATATAAACACGCGCGCCAAATCTGGTTGCCTTTGCTTTGTTATTTCCGAACATACGATTTTTTCCGAAAGACAGCAACATTTTTCGGGAAAACCATGGTCGATTTCCTGGCTAATGAACTTATCCAAGCCACTTGCGAAAGGAAAATTTTCAGAAAATTTCATTAAAATCGGCCCATTGTTTTTTAGTTATCGGTGTCATACCTACATACATACATACATATACATATATATATATATATATATATATATATATATATATATATATATATATATATATATATATATATATATATATATATATATATGAAAAAATTGTGGGAAAGCCGTCAGTTGTAGAATAAAACTCTTTATTATAGGCCGAGCTTTCGGAAAAATTTATTCCTTTCTCACGGCTACAACATGAAAAGAAAAAAAAGTTTACAATTTACTTGGGAAAAATATAAAAGTCTAAAATACTTACATATAATGTGAGTTCTACTAAACTAATTATTCAATAACAAACATAAAAAAAACATTTTTATAAATTTGACTGAAGTTGAAAAGTGCCAAACTGACATATAAAGCTAACTATTGTCTAATTGAATTTGTTTTTTGTTGTTGTCTAGGAAATATAAATAGGGGTAGTGATTTCTAAAATTATTATCTTTCTTTAAGTTTATTAAATTTTCGTTAAAAGTAACTTCAAATTCTTCTAAACACATTATTTTATTACTTAAGGTTTCACAGTGTAAAATAGAAACATTACTAAAATTTATATTATGGCCAGTGTCGAGATTATGTTCTGACAGAGCGCAAGTTCTTTTTTGTAAACGTATGTCACTTTTGTGCTGTGTTAACCTATCTTTAAGGAATCTGCTTGTTTGGCCAATGTATCTTAAACTACAAAGGATGTGTTTAGAAGAATTTGAAATTACTTTTAACGACAATTTAATAATTTTAAAGAAAGATTATCGAAGCCCTAAAGAACCGAACGGGTTATGAACAGACAAGCAATATCTTTGTTTTGTCAGCTTAAATTTTTTATCAAATAAAAAAGGTTTTGGTAATTAGAAGTTGCGTCGGTTGCTGTACTTTATGACACAACAAAATTAAATTGTAAACAGTTATCTTCTGAAGCAGGGGGGGGCTCCTCAGTAAGTGCGCCCATGCGCGCGCACTCCCGCCTGCCGTGGAAAAAGTAATATTTTGCTGCTCTATTTTAATAAATTTTCTATTTACTTTTTTACCTCCTGCATTCAACAAACAAAATTAGTATATCGAGGATCGCAGAGTCGGCAGCCATTAATACAGAATCAGAAGAAGTATAATGCTAATGGTTGCAGACGTTATATACTTCCATATACATGAGTCGCGCGGCGGTGTGTATTTTTCGGCGCCAGGAAGGAAATGCAATACTTCAATGCGAAATGATCGACTATCTTCGTCAAAAACGACCGAATAAGCAACCTGGTTGTGCGCTTTAAAATTCCACACTTGCAGTTTGCAGTGCACTTTTCGCAGAGCGTGAGCAGTGATTTTTGTGTAGTGGTTCGCGTCGGACTGATTTTAATTGGATAATTTCGTTGTTGTTTATATATTCTAACAAGGCAATTATTATTATTATTATTATTATGGCTACTACTTAGGGTTGCTTAATAAGTGGACAAAATAATTGTGGTACTGTGATTAATTCAGCGAATAATATTTTAAAGGTTAACTTTTCACAGTTAAACTTAAATTCTAAGGTAAAGATTAAAAGTTTAGGATGACATACACCAGATTTAAAGTTAAGCCGTTTGGCTTGTTAGCGCATTAAGCATGAAAAAAAAAAGAATTCCTTACATTGCATTCACATATCCATTCGTTGCGATTATATATAGTTCTAGCAAAATGTCGAGTAAAAGACCTACCTTCTTTGTTTTCATACAAGTTTTTGTATAAAAACAAAGAAGGTAGGTCTTTTACTCGACATTTTGCTAGAAGTATATATAATCGCAACGAATGAATATGTGGATGCAATGTAAGGAATTCTTTTTTTTTTCATGCTTAATGCGCTAGCAATGTTGGCAATAAACAGGGACTTTGTATTTGAAATACCGAACTTTGATGAAAGAGTTTTAGAACAATTTGTGGCTATCAAAAATAGACGTATGGATTTTTCGTTTAATGAATGAGTATACGTCTGTTATGTTATAACTTATAAACTAAAGGAATGCTGAGTGTTGACAGAATTGTGATTTGTGTTAGTAATTATCAAAGGAGAGGACTTTTTAACTACTATAACCTATAAGTAACTAGAGGAAAACTTCGTAAATAGTTAATCATTATTAAGCTTAGTTAGTTTAGTAGGTAGGTTTTTTTATAATATATTTTCGGGAAATAAAGACGCGAGCCCTTCATTTTCAGTGAATTTTTATTAAAAAAATTAACTAATAGAGGGGTATCGATGGAGAGACTTTGCAAAAATTTGTTCAAATGAGCGCGCACTAGGACCTCTAGAACGGGGTCAGTTTAAATTTATATATATATATATATATATATATATATATATATATATATATATATATATATATATATATATATGTATATATGTATATATATATATATATATATATATATATATATATATATATATATATATATATATATATATATATATATATATATATGTATATATATATATATATATATATATATATATATATATATATATATATATATATATATATATATATATTGCCCTGTTAAGGATAAACGTCGTATATGCACATTTATAAGTTTTGAGTTATTGAGGAAATACTGATTATAATTGTGCCATATTAATTATTTTTGTTTTTATTGGTAAAAATACTGAACTGCATACATTTTCGGTTGCTGAATTTTATTATACATTTATTTTTAACATTTTCAGATTTTGAATGAGTTTTTTGTTAGTTACGACACATTTGGCTAACAAAGATTAATAGAAATATTATTATCTATTAGTGTCGCATTTAGAAATAATTAAGTATTAAGAAATAATAGTCATAATAACTAAAATAATATTTCTGTGTATATTTCTAGCATAACAATTGTCATATGAAATAGTTATGTATTACATAAGTATAAAAAAACTTCTAACTCTACTTAGGAAAACTTAAAATAACGCAAATGAGTTTCAATACATTTTTTTCTAAAATTTGTTAACAACAAAATAATTTAAATAGCTAAACAAAGTAGACTTTTTAAAATTATTAATCGTCTACAACAGGTTGTGTCGATATGGGTAACTTTTTCCAAAAATTTAATCTGTTATTAGGAATAATCCCACTAAGTTTGGTTAATAAAGTATCCTTTCTTTCTTGACTTACACCACGACATTCTGCCTTGCAGTTTGGCTTCGAAATTTTACCTAACTTGATATGCTGTGCTTGCAGAAAGTTTAGTTATGTTATAGCATCTTCCTGATTAAATATGAGCTTGTAGCACAAAGTCTGCTTTCCACGATTGAATATAACCTGCACCATATCGCTTAAATATGGTCTCGGATTCGTTTTTCTTAATTTATATTGCGAGGTCTTATCTTCCCACTTAAAAAATTGAGGAAGTTTCATTTCTGTCAATGTAACTCTAGATGCTAGCCGCTTCTTTGAAATCTTCAAAATCAAACACTTCCTTCATCCGCCTCAGTGACTGTTCTACCTGGTGATGAAATGCATCAACCGGCATAAATGTATGTCTTGGTTCGAAGTATTTGAGAGTACGAGACTTTAATGCAACTTCTTCCTTATTTACTATATACACACAAAAACTGAAAAGGGTCTAGTTTTTGTTTTGGGCGGAACAATTGTCAAGCCACAAAACAATATGTTCAGCATTTCTGTTATCTAACAGAAATGAATAGAACGCACTAACGATATCTTCTTTGGTTGCGTCCTGATAGCGCCTCATGCTAAATTAGTGCCGTGGGATTTTTTTGCTTTTTTTCTTGCTTTCATTAAAGTCTATTATTCGTGGTACAAAAATCACCTCTTTAAACATTTCACAACGAGGTAGTATAATTACCTAAAAAGAACTAAAAATTACTAAGTGAAATAAAGATAGTAGGTACTGAAGCTTTACCTTTTGAAGGTACGCAGAGAATGTTAAAGTATTAGGATCACTACCTTCAGCATCAATTTAATATTGCTCTCTCGCGGATTATACTTTTTCAATGTTTTTATTCCATAAACAACACTCTTCACAATTATTTTTTAACTTATCAGGATCATGGTTAATGTTACTTTTATGCTTTTTTGACATCTCACACGTAAAGCACTCCTCATGTCCAAGGACTGCAAATGAAATATTCATTTGGCTGACGACCTCTCTATATAGATAATAGGAAAATTGTATAGTCGGCATTTATCTAATAAATAAGCTACAAAATGTTTTTTAACACTTAAGTGGTTGTAAATAATACTAACCTTAAGTAAAAACGCTGAATGACCACAGTAACTTACTTTTAAACAATATAAATCAGCGATGAGCACCAAGAACCACGCACTTGATTATTTTTAGGTTAGGTTATTCACTTTTGTAACTCACGCGTTCAAAAGCGCGTTGCCTATGACGCGCTTTTGAATGCGTGAGTTACAAAAGTTACGTAGATTTGTCGTATTTACTTCTATGTTAATAATGTATGTCGTATGTACAAAGTGTTAAGGGAATTTGTCATATCTACGTGTAGATACGACACAAAGGCTTAATACGATGTAGCTTAACGTTTTGTATTAACAATGTGGCTACAATTTTGTACTCATGACATCTAAAAATGTATTCCTTTGGTTGTTTCTGCAGTAAATAAAACATTTAAGCTTAACAAACAGATGCATAAGCGTAATCTGAAGTGATACGTCAAAAAATCTCAAATTTCATCAAAGTTGCAGTTACGTTTATCCTTAACAGGGCTATGTATCCAACCGATAACTCAAAAAATAAGCCACCGATTTCGATGAAACTCGGAAAGTGCCTTTCTTTTATTAATGGTTTGGATAGGTTCGTTAGTCAGGAAAATGAGATACGGTTTTCCGGGAAAATTGTGAATTTTATTTCAACAAAAAATCTTTTACTCCGAAATACAAAGATATTTTGATGAAATTTAGTGGATATGTTGCCCTGCTTGAGACCTTACTACACACTAAAACTAAACTTTCTACATTTTTAGAAAATTTAGTTATTAAATTTTGAATTTTCATTTGAAAAAAAAATTTTTCTCTGAAAATTACAAAGTTATCTTGAAGCTGAAGCTCAAGGGTTTGAAAAACACTCTCATTGCGCCATTTTACAGAATCCGTATTTATTTCAGATTCTTTAGATAAATGTTGCCACTTTTGACGTTTCAAATCGCGACTTTGACGTTTTGAGGAACCCAATCTTTTTTTTCTTTAAATGCTTATAACCTTTTGATCGTTAAGCTTACATACCTAAATTTTGGTACTTGGTTCACTTTTTATAATATAAACACGCGCGCCAAATCTGGTTGCCTTTGCTTTCTTATTTCCGAACATATATTTTTTTTCCGAAAGAAAGCAAAATTTTTCGGGAAAACCATGGTCGATTTGCCTGGCTAATGAACTTATCTAAGCCACTTGCGAAAGGAAAATTTTCAGAAAATTTCATTAAAATCGGCCCATTATTTTTTTAGTTATCGGTGTCATACCTAATATACATACAGGGTCGCTGATAAGTCTGGAAACGGTCGATTATCCGGGAAAATATACAAGGTGTCGAAAAAAGTTTTATACAAAAGTTTTTGGGTTCTTCAATGTCTACTAGGCGGTGATAATTTCATTTATACGTGGCACACCAATATTAATTTTTTTTTAATGGAACACCCTATATATTATTCGATATTTCAATCCTTCTCTTAATTTTGAGCAACATTTATCAGAAGCATGATGTACATAAACTCAATCGTTTCCGGGTAAAAAAATAAATAAAAATAAACGCTATTGTTTTTAAAATCTATTGGATGAAGAACAAAAATAAATGAAAAGTAGAATATCTCTTGAAAACAATCTGCGAGTGTGAAAAGAACCGGTTGCGATGTTTTTAACATTGTTTGAAATCCTATTTTATAAGATGTTCAAAGTGTTCTCCATTGACCTCCTGACAATAATGAATTCGCTTAACAAAACATTGCACTGCATTTACAAGAGCGTTTTGAGGAATGTTATTAATTTCATGCACAATCCTTGCTTGCAACTCTTCAATATTCTGCGGTCTATTTTGGTAAATTAAATTTTTTACATGACCCCACAAAAAAAAGTCAAGCGGCGTCATGTCGGGAGACCTAGCTGGCCATTCAATAGTTCCCCTGCGCCCTATCCATCTGCCAGGAAAGGTTTGATTCAGATATTCCCGTACCTCAATTCCAAAATGAGGGGGTGCCCCATCCTGCTGAAACCATATTTCTTCCGCTGGTAGATTTGGGTCGTTATTGTTCGGAAATAATCGACTAACGTCTGGAACAATTGATTCTTGCAAAAGTGTCAAATATCGAGCAGAGTTCAAATTACCGTGTATAAAATAAGGTCCTATGATATGTCCACCAATAATAGCACACCAAACATTTACTTTTTGCGGTCTTTGGGTGTGAATTTGTTCCATCCAATGTGGGTTTTCGTCTGACCAGTACCTACAGTTGTGTCGGTTGACTTGTCCATTCAAACAAAATGTAGATTCGTCGGAAAACAAAATGTGGTTGGCAAAGTTAAAATTTTGGCGTAACTTCTCCATAATAAGTTCACAGAACTCGATTCTGCGATCAAAATCGTCTTCACTCAGTTCTTGCAATAAATGAATTTTATATGGACGGAACTTTTCCCGCTTCGTAATCTTTTGAATTGAATATCGACTCATATTGTGATTTAAAGCCAATTGCTGTGCCGAAGTTTTCGGATTTTCCACCACATCCAATATTACATTCAAAGAATTTTCTTCATTTGTAACGGTTACTGGCCTTCCAGTTCTAGGTTTATCCTTGATACCGCCAGTTTCGTGAAAACGATGCAAAGTTTTCGAAACTGTGGATTTGGAGATCGATTCCCGCTCAGGATGCAACTCATTGAACATAATCACCACTTGAGCAAAACTTCGTGTTCTATCACCGTACCCTATCATCATTAAAATTTCGATACGTTCGGTTTCACTTAAACTTGCCATTTTGCACAAAAACTGTTGACACTAAATTACTAATGTTTCAAAACTGTTGACACTGAATGAATGTTTGACATTCGTTGTCCTGGAAACATTTTAAAACAAAAGAATAATACTGCGTTTTTTATGGGCATCTTATCTTATCTTGGGATTCCAAACAATGTTAAAAACATCGCAAACGGTTCTTTTCACACTCACAGATTGTTTTCAAGAGATATTCTACTTTTCATTTATTTTTGTTCTTCATCCAATAGATTTTAAAAACAGTAGCGTTTATTTTTATTTATTTTTTTACCCGGAAACGATTGAGTTTAGGTACATTATGCTTCTCATAAATGTTGCTCAAAATTAAGAGAAGGATTGAAATATCGAATAATATATAGGGTGTTCCATTAAAAAAAAATTAATATTGGTGTGCCACGCCTGTATGACCAACCCTGTATAAATAAAATTATCACCGCCTAGTAGACATTGAAGAACCCAAAAACTTTTGTATAAAACTTTTTTCGACACCTTGTATATTTTCCCGGATAATCGACCGTTTCCAGACTTATCAGCGACCCTGTATATATATATATATATATATATATATATATATATATATATATATATATATATATATATATATATATATATATATATATATATATATTTATCCAAAAATTGTGGGAAAGCCGTCAGTTGTAGAATAAAACTCTTTATTATAGGCCGAGCTTTCGGAAAAATTTATTCGTTTCTCACGGCTACAACATGAAAAGAAAAAAAAAGTTTACAATTTACTTGGGAAAAATATAAAAGTCTAAAATACTTACATATAATGTGAGTTCTACTAAACTAATTATTCAATAACAAACATAAAAAAAACCTTTTTATAAATTTTACTGAAGTTGAAAAGTGCCAAACTGACATATAAAGCTAACTGTTGTCTAATTGAGTTTTTTTTGTTGTTGTCTAGGAAATATAAATAGGGGTAGTGATTTCTAAAATTATATCTTTTTTTAAGTTTATTAAATTTTCGTTAAAAGTAATTTCAAATTCTTCTAAACACATTCTTTTATTACTTAAGGTTTCACAGTGTAAAATAGAAACATTACTAAAATTTATATTATGGCCAGTGTCGAGATTATGTTCTGACAGAGCGCAAGTTCTTTTTTGTAAACGTATGTCACTTTTGTGCTGTGTTAACCTATCTTTAAGGAATCTGCTTGTTTGGCCAATGTATCTTAAACTACAAAGGATGTGTTTAGAAGAATTTGAAATTACTTTTAACGACAATTTAATAATTTTAAAGAAAGATTATCGAAGCCTTAAAGAACCCAACGGGTTATGAACAGACAAGCAAAATCTTTGTTTTGTCAGCTTAAATTTTTTATCAAATAAAAAAGGTTTTGGTAATTGAAAGTTGCGTCGGTTGCTGTACTTTGAGGCACAACAAAATTAAATTGTAAACAGTTATCTTCTGAAGCAGGGGCGGCTCCTCAGTAAGTGCGCCCATGCGCGCGCACTGCCGCCTGCCGTGAAAAAAATAATATTTTTGCTGCTATATTTTAATAAATTTCTATTTACTTTTTTACCTCCTGCATTCAACAAACAAAACTAGTATATCGAGGATCGCAGAGTCGGCAGCCATTAATACAGAATCAGAAGAAGTATAGTGTTAATGGTTGCAGACTTTATATACATCCATATACATGAGTCGCGCGGCGGTGTGTATTTTTCGGCGCACTAAGGAAATGCAATACTTCAATGCGAAATGATCGACTATCTTCGTCAAAAACGACCGAATAAGCAACCTGGTTGTGCGCTTTAAAATTCCACACTTGTAGTTTGCAGTGCACTTTTCGCAGAGCGTGAGCAGTGATTTTTGTGTAGTGGTTCGCGTCGGACTAATTTTAATTGGATAATTTCGTTGTTGTTTATATATTCTAACAAGGCAATTATTATTATTATTATTATTATTATTATTATGGCTACTACTTCGGGTTGCTTAATAAGTGGACAAAATAATTGTGGTACTGTGATTAATTCAGTGAATAATATTTTAAAGGTTAACTTTTCACAGTTAAACTTAAATTCTAAGGTAAAGATTAAAAGTTTAGGATGACATACACCAGATTTAAAGTTAAGCCGTTTGGTTTGTTACCGCATTAAGCATGAAAAAAAAAGAATTCCTTACATTGCATCCACATATCCATTCGTTGCGATTATATATAGTTCTAGCAAAATGTCGAGTAAAAGACCTACCTTCTTTGTTTTCATACAAGTTTTTGTATAAAAACAAAGAAGGTAGGTCTTTTACTCGACATTTTTCTAGAAGTATATATAATCGCAACGAATGGATATGTGGATGCAATGTAAGGAATTCTTTTTTTTTCATGCTTAATGCGCTAACAATGTTGGCAATATACAGGGACTTTGTATTTGTAATACCGAACTTTGATGAAAGAGTTCTGGAACAGTTTGTGGCTATCAAAAATAGACGTATGGATTTTTCGTTTAAGGAATGAGTATACGTCTTTTATGTTATAACTTATAAACTAAAGTAATTCTGAGTGTTGACAGACAAACAGATGCATAAGCGTAATCTGAAGTGATACGTCAAAAAATCTCAAATTTCATCAAAGTTGCAGTTACGTTTATCCTTAACAGGGCATATATGTATCCAACCGATAACTCAAAAAATAAGCCACCGATTTCGATGAAACTCGGAAAGTGCCTTTCTTTTATTAATGGTTTGGATAGGTTCGTTAGTCAGGAAAATCAGATACGGTTTTCCGGGAAAATTGTGAATTTTATTTCAACAAAAAATCTTTTACTCCGAAATACAAAGATATTTTGATGAAATTTAGTGGATATGTTGCCCTGCTTAAGACCTTACTACACACTAAAACTAAACTTTCTACATTTTTAGAAAATTTAGTTATTAAATTTTGAATTTTCATTTGAAAAAAAAATTTTTCTCTGAAAATTACAAAGTTATCTTGATTAGATTTAATGTGTATCTTGCCCTAAGTAGGACCTTACAACACACTAAATTTAAACTTTCTATATTTGTAAAAACTTGAGTTATCCAAATTTGAAGCATTTAATAAAAATTCACTACTATAACGCACTTGCTGCGTCCCGAATTTTTTTTCTTGCGCACCCCCAATGCATTAAGGCACGAGCCGCTACTGTTCTGAAGGCATTTGCTTAGATATTTTCCTCTTGGTAAATACGTTTACTTAAAAGATAATTCAAATGCAAATTTAAGAAAAGACAGAAAAGGATTATCTTACAGTTATATAATATAATCTATTTAATTCTAAAAATTAATTATGACGGTACGCGGTAAGTTATCTCATCCCTCATAATTCCAAGATTATTCCGCATGAATGACTTACGTAGACCTAGCCGGCAACGCAATCATTCAAGGGAAAGGAGCGAAAGAGACACACCAAACGAGATTTGTTAAACTAATAAAGTGTATAACAAAAGTGACTTTGTGAAATTGAGTTCACAAGTTTTCCACACGGCGTCTCCACTGTTCCACCAGCCCGATCGTGGTGTATATAAATAATGGAATAATCTCGTCATTAGCAGATTTCACTATAATCAACTTACTGTAAGAGTGCTGGGTAAGCGTATTAGGGGATTAGATTTCGTGCGTGTGGCACAATAACTGAGGGCGTGCAAAGCTTACAAATTTCACTATTATATCTGACGAAAAGGCCGACAGAAATGCTTGTTCGGCTTTATGCCTGCGCTGGAATCAGGGACAATTTCAGGGGTCCAGATTTTTTCCAGTCATTCCGGCATAAAAGACTCCCAAGACTTTACAGCATACTAACCAACCTCACATGAAATTTCCAGATCTAAAGCTCACTGTATTTTGATAGGGTGCGGTGTTGTGAAATGCTATAATGAGGATATCAGAAACATATTTTGAGAAAAGTAAAATGTTGTTTATACTAATGAAACTCCGGACGCAGCAAGTGCGTTATGGTAGTGAATTTCCATAAAAATGTTTTTAATAGCAAATATGTGTGTTCTTTTTAAGAAAGCAGCCATCAAATTTGGTTACGAGTATGACCTATATAGTAGAAACAATGTGCCATGTTTCATCAAAATAACTTTATTGTTTGAAAATGTACAAAAAATTCCGAAAGTTAACTTAAAGTGTTCCCAAAACAAATCGTTTCTTGGTCAACCTTATAGGTTAATAGCAAATTGAGCTCTTCAAATATGAAGCCTTTGATCAAAATTCGCTACCATAACGCACTTGCTGTGTACATAATTTCTTTTCTTACAAACATGCATTATATTTCGAGGGAAAATGCAAAAATGCAATAACATAAGGCGTGTTTGAATAAAAAAAGAAAAGAAAATTTGTATCACCAACGACTTATAGGCCATCCTGTGATTATAGAAATATTTTTTTAAGATGTAGCTCAAGACCCCATAATTAATATATACTTCTTTTTATATTTTGTATAATAACGGATATATTGACCTTTATTGATTTTTTACGAAAATTTGACAAAATTTATATACCTACCATTAAACGACAAACTCTATAGCTAAGGCTACTGCCAAGCATCAGAGAAAGGGTCTATTTGAAATGAATTTTCTGGAAACATTTTAGCAAAATGAAGGACAATGACAGTTGAAACTAAGACTTCTGGATTTGTAAAACATTCTTCTTGAGGTATTTTATTTCCATAGCCCGTCTTAGATTCAAGTTATTTGCCTAAATGTTGCCAATTTTGACGTTTTAAATCGCAACTTTGACGTTTTGAGGAAAACCCCAATTTATTTTTCCTCAAATACCTATAACTGTTTTGCCTTTTGAGATACAGAGCTAAATTTTGGTATGTGATTTAGTTATAGGAATATAAATCGGCGTAGCAAATTTGGTTGCCCTCACTTTGTTAATTCGGGAGATATAATTTTTGTCGAAAGAAAACACAACATTTTCCAAAAAACCTGGGCCAATATTCCTGGTTAACAAACCTGTCCAAGCCATTTACAAAAGGAAGATATTCACCAAATTAATTTAAAATCGGCCTATTATTTTTTGAATTTTCGGTGTGATAGTAGAAATGTCAAAATTTTTGTGCTGGAGAATTTTGTAGTTTGTGAAGAGATTTAGTTAAAATTAATGCTAATGTTTTAAGTACAGGCAATAGAGACTTTTTTTCTGCATTAAACTACAGGAGTTATTTGTTTTTTTTTGATAGATAGGTTCAGAATGACGTGCTGAATGTAAAAACATAAAATCCGTACAAATTAGGAGGGTGGAAGTGCCGCCATTTTGAGAAAAACCGTTTCGACCTATATCTCCGTAACCGTCCCACTTTAGACCAAAAATGGTAATGACCTTTATTGTAGATAATTGCATTTTTTATCTTGTTTGTTAATTTTTTTTTGTATCACTCACCGTTTACAACTTATACGACTATTAGCATTCATTTATGACTTTTTTACCTATATCTTTGTTAATAATTGTTTAAAAAATAAAATGCTTATAACTCAACTTTTCAATCGATAAATTTTCTAGACTTCTACTAAAAACTTTTTTTTATCAAATTATTAGTGCATTTTCTTTAAAAAAAATTCACTAATGAGGAGACGCCGACTTTTGAATTTTGAAAAAAATATTTGAAATAGGCGCTAAGTATGCCCCCTAGAACACATATCCGGGGTCAGTTTCAATTAATATATATATATATATATATATATATATATATATATATATATATATATATATATATATATATATATATATATATATATATATATATATATATATATCTATATATATAAAAGAAAGTCGTGTTAGTTACTTCACTTATAACTCAAGAACGGCTTAACCGATTTAGCTGAAAATTGGCAGGGAGGTAGTTTAGAGCCAGGAGAAGGACATAGGATACTTTTTATCCCGTTCGACATCATTCCCGTGTGACTTGACATGTAACGTCAGTCACTATAAAACGTGGTATAACAAAAAAGAATCAGACTTGGAATAACAAAATTGACGTATAATGACAGCTATGTAATGACGTATGGATGACAATTTGATATTTGTAAGAAATCAATAATAAAACTATTTCTATTAAATAAATAATTAATATTATTGCCCAATTGCCCATTCGTATAAACAGTGAAGTGAACTATAAAACTCGGTATGGTTGAAAATTTAAGTTTTTAGGTGAAGTGAAGTTTAATTAATAATGCCGCGACCAAGACGATCGAATCTTTCCCGACAAAGCCGTGATGCAAGAAGAATACGAAATACTGCAAATGAAAGGACTGAAGAAGAACAAGAAATTGCACGTGAACAGCGCCGCGATAGTATGGCTCGACTTCGTGCTTCTCAATCACGAGAGCAAAGTGAAGCAGCCCGTGAAACAGCTCGGTTGGCAATGCAGAATCGTCGAGCGAACAACAGAAGTCAACAAATAGATAATTTGCGACGCAGAACAAGATATTTATCAAGTGCTGATTTGAATCGAGCAGCGTTTCAATACGATTGCAGCAATGATTACAGCTTGCATCCTAGCGTTTGCATTGGGCAAATGGACGTAGTTTGCGAGTATTGTGGTGCATTAAAGTTTTCCGGAGAAACGCCTGGATTATGCTGCCTTAATGGTAAAGTGAAATTGACATTGTTGACTCCGCCACCTGAGCCATTGTATTCAATGTTTGTCCTCAATGGACTCCTAAACCACTTAACCGATTATAATAAAATTCGCACACCATGTGCAGTTCGATCCAACTTGAGAGATAGGATAGTTTAAATCTCAAATTATAGTCGCAATTTTAATTTATTGCTAATTATTTGTCTGTTATTATTTGACAGTCGCAATTATCTGTTAACTCCAAATGATTATAACAGATGTCGATACCTTTCGACTGGGTTGAGTAAGTAATCAATACGTACGCGTTTGGTCATCAAAAAGATCACCGGAAACATTCTTGAAGCAACCATTTTGGCTGGGAAGTTTGAAGGAAAAGTGGTCCTGCTGCCACGTATTCCGATGATACCATCAGATTCTACCATACCCTTCAAAAGGCTACAGTTTCCAATTCGTTTAGCTTTCGCCATGTCTATAAATAAATCTCAAGGTCAAACAATGTCCATTTGTGGTTTAGATTTGGAAAATCTATGTTTCTCTCATGGGCAACTATATGTTGCGTGTTCACGTGTTGGGAAACCGTCGAATCTATTTGTGTTAGCTAAAGACAGGTTAACCAAAAACATTGTGCACCGATTGGTGTTAAATTAAATTGAAATTGAAAGTATTTATAATTCAAAAAAATAGATATTAATGTTTAAAAGTTTAAGACTGTCTGCCTTGCCTACCTCATTCATGAGTTTAAGCGTCACATGTTATTTACTGTATTATACTGTAATATACTTATATTTGTTATAAAATTAAATGGAAATAATAAATCTGATAAATTTTTATTTTGTACCTATTGATTTCTGCTTAATATCAAGTGTAAGAACATTTTAATTAATTGTGTTCAACGTACTTCCCCTTCAAATCGCAATCCAGTGAATTTGTATACCAACATAAACATTTTCGTCTTTGTTCGTAAATAATTTCATTGTACTAAAGGGTTATAGTAGTAGAAAGTCAAATAAGGAGATCACCATATTTTTTTACAAATACCATCTGTGTGAAAAAGCATAGTGGACTCCGTGACTGATGTTCTCTTATTGTTCCTCTTAGATTGTTTACTATAATGTAATATAACAAAAACTTTAGCCACAGCAAGGCGTGGCCGGGTCAGCTAGTCTACAATAAAGGTCATTACCATTTTTGGCCTGAAGTGCACGGTTATGGAGATATAGGCCGAAAGGGTTTTTCTCAAAATGGCGGCACTTCTAATTTGTAAGGATGTGTTTTTACATTCAGTACGTAATTCTGAACCTATCTATAAAAAAAAATAACTCCTATAGTTTAGTGCATTATGGACAAGGGTAACGGACTCATCTATTGCCTGTACTATTAAATAGAAGTGAATATTAATATTTATGGCTACTGCAGAAGCGTTGGTGGGAGTGTCGATAGCAGAAGAAGCGAAGTTAAAAAGTGACATTCATTAAAATCATTTGGAGGGAAGAAATTTGGAAAGAGAATATATAACAAAATTGTATCACCCAGAGCACAAGCAGAGCTTATTTGTGAGGTCCATTGTATAACTTTAATAACAGATAATTATATATATATATATATATATATATATATATATATATATATATATATATATATATATATATATATATATATATATATATATATATATATATATATATATATATATATATATATATATATATATATATATATATATATATATATAAACATCTAAACATATAAAAATTTTAACTGACCCCGGATATGTGTTCTGGGGGGGGGCCTAATTAGCGCTCATTTCAAGAAATCTTTTCAAAATTCAAAAGTCGGGATCTCCTCATTAGTGAATTTTTTTAAAGAAAATTCACT
This sequence comes from Tillus elongatus, assembly GCA_964006375.1. NCBI lineage: Eukaryota > Metazoa > Arthropoda > Insecta > Coleoptera > Cleridae > Tillus > Tillus elongatus. Next base: position 30,872,547 of record OZ023265.1, read on the forward strand.
AAAAGTGCGGACGCAGCAAGTGCGTTATGATAGTGAATTTTCATAGAAATGTTTTTAATAGTAAATAGGTCTTTTATAATGGAACCAGCGATCCAATTCGTATAACCAATATAGTGGAAACAATCTACCATATTTCCTCAAAATAAGTTGATTATTTGAAAAAGTACAAAAATTTACCGAAAATATACTTTAACTGTTCCCGAAAAAGCTGGTCCAATTGTCCTTGTCAACGAACGTCAAGCTATTTGCCCACCTAGCAAGATATAATTATTCACAAAAAGCTTCTAGACAAAACTAGCAAAAACATTTTTTTTTTTTCATGAAAAATTGCAAACTTTTTTACGAAAATACGAAAATATTTTTTTACAATAACATTAAACATTTATTAATAATTACCAAAGTTTCGCAAACTATTCTAAACAATAATATCCACAGAAACACAAAAAAAGTGAGAACCTCGGTGGTTCAGGGGTAAGAACATGTGCCTCTGAACCGAAGGGTACTGGGTTCGATACCAGGGTAGTCCTTTCACTTTTTCAGTACAAACTGTAACATTAACATCAGCCGAGGTTCTGGCATTGTATTTGAGCAAGTTGAATGTCTGCACGTTTCGCCCTTCGGAGGGGGCGTAAAGCCGTCGGTCCCGTGTCCATGCAATGTTGGGCACGTTAAAAATCCCTACCCTCCTTACATAAAGGCTGGAGTTTGGCAAAATTTCCAGGCAAGTGAGGTGAAACTGCTCCCTGGCGTCGGTGATTGGCCATAGTCGCGGAAATAGGCCGACGTTAAAGCAACAAAACACTCACTCACTCACTCAAAAAAAGTGTATACTGGACCTCGATCTTTTTTCACGAATAATATAAACCAGCGGGGGCATGCGTCATCTTCATAGAACTCGAACTCTGCCATATATTGGAAAAAACGCCGTATAATTTTTTTTTATATGTGCCAAAAATGTGAAGCAATTTAAATCTCGAAAACGACGAACCCTATCAAATTTTTGTTTACAAACAAGCACAGAAGAGGTTATTGAACTTCTCTTTATTACACCAGTTGACAGCTTTGAGATCCCTTAATGATATTTTCGTTTGTCAGAAATATCTGGATTGTTTCCTTATCTCTCCGTCATTTGCAATTTTTTTTTTCAAAATTCAAAAGTCGGGAGCTACCCATTAGTGAATTTCTACTACGAAAATTTATTAAAGACATGAAACATATAGTTTAAATTGGAGTGTCATGGTCAGAGTGAGGGTGAGTCGACAGGTATCATCAAGGTTACACTACATGCATACTAGGACGACATGACAGAATCAAGTTAATTTTTGAATAAGCTAACAAATCGGGTGAATATGGTGGTTTCTGGGAGAGAATTCCAGCTGGCAAAGACTTGATTAGAGAAAAACGTGCTCCAAATGTATGTTCAGAGGGACTCTTTTTGAGATTTAGGGTGCGACCCCACACCTGGGAGCTGAACCTTAGCTGAAACAGGTGGGAGATATTGGTATTCGGGAACCCACAGAGAACTGTGGGGGTAAAAAGCATATCTCCTGTGGCGCCGCGCTCTTCAGAAGTAATCAAGCGGGAGAGCCTCAGCCTGTCCTGATAGGTGGCTTGGGTATGACCGTAAGGGTGAGAGTTAGCTCTTTGTTGAACAAACTCCAGCCGAAGGGCATTTCTGGCGATAACAGGACTCCGAGCCACGTCAACATACTTTGGGATTGGTCTAACATAGGCTTTATGGAGAATGTAGACATGTCGTTGAACCTAGGTGTGTGGAACGTGACAATCTCTAGCAACCAGCAGCCCAAGGTCGTTATTCCTTGTAACCTCTATAATTATCTCACTACAGCTATTGCACGTCAACCAGGGGTTGTTATATCGGGAATAAAGAACGCACCGTTTCTCGATATTTAATGGAAATAGCCAATTTTTGCTCCAGTTGTAAACTGTTGTTAAGCTAATAGAGGTGCCATCACAATTTGTGTCCGTATTTTGGAAGATTTTAAGGTTTTCGGCAAACATGGTTCACTTCCATATAAATAGAAGAGGCAAGTGGGCAGTGTACAGGATAAATTATTAAATGTCCTAGTGCAGAGCCCTGCGGAACACTGCTCAGAACCGTTTGACATGTTTATGTTGATTCAACAAATTCGTTGTGTTCTAGTGTGAGTAGAGGCCGACGAGAGGGTAGGCGGTCGAAGTCCTGAGAAAAATCACAATAAAACACTTTTCCATTACTTGATAGTAAACGATTTTTTTTACGCCCGAGGAGGTACCACCCCTTACACTAAGGGGCCGGTGAAGTCCCAACGGACGTTTCCGGTTCTGGATTAGTATTCGATATCCCTTATAAACAAAAATGATGATGGCTCCTCCTTGTACAAAGATTCCGGAGATAAAATACCCTCCATTGATCTAACCTGAACTCCGTCCACCATTTCCTCCAGGCTAATAAGTGCCAACTCCTCTTCCTCACCGAGACCCAGATCAGTGCCTAAACAGCCACTAATCACCTTAAATTCCCGGGGTATGAGCTCCTTATTTCCTTCGAATAGCATGCAGGCATGTATGCATACGTCCGTAGCAATCTACTCTGCACCAGATTCCCCAATTTAGAAGCTGGAAGAAAATACATATTTTGCATAAAACTCTCTTAAGGTTGAAACTAAATTCATCTGTTGCATTTACCGGTCACCTTTTGACAATAACTTTGTCCAGCTCTTCGACTACCTTTTTGAAAAAACCGACCATCTGATTTCTGAATGACCTTCCTCCGAGGTCACTATTCTTGTTGACGTCAGTGCCCATAATAAGGAATTGCTAGGATCTTAAAAAACCGATTCACAAGGGAGAGCAGCGGAGGCAATTGTTTAGCTAGTATTGTTCAGCAACCTACTTATTTTCCTCGCATTCCAACACATAGCTCAAATCCCTTGGATCTCATTCTTACTACAAAACCTTGATCGCTCAGACCAAGGCATGGTCACTGATTCCTGCGTAATGCAACCCGAAGTCACACAGTCATCACACCCACGTATCGTTTGGCACTATAACTCTGCAAACTGGGACGAAATGCGGGATTACTTTGCCTCACTCCCATGGGCGTCTGTTTGCTTCTCTCATCCTGACCCCTCTGATATCTCAACAAACGTCACCGAAATTATCCAAGCTAGCATGGAATTATTTATTCCACGTACACAGAAAACTTCTTCAGTCACTCAAAAACTCTGGTTCTCTAAATCCTGTGACAAGGCCAAACTTGAAAAGGTCAAAGCTCACAAAATGCTTCTACACAATCCCAGTTAAGAACAAACCGCTATGTCCGCATTCTTTCTGAGGCAAGAAACTCGTTTAATAACCAGATCAAAAACAAACCCCTCTCAAGCTCCAACGGCAGCAAGCCCTTCTGGACCCTTCCTAATTCTATTGGGAACCATTTCTGCAAAAGCACGTTCCCACCTCTTGTTTCAGGGGATGAAATTGTTTTTACCGCCCTGGGCAAGGCGGAACTTTTTGCCTCGTTGTTCGCCGGCAATTCCACTCCAGATGTTCAACCACCAACAGTTCTCAATATCGCGCATAAAATGACGGATATCATTTCCAAAACGTACGAAATATGCTCTCTTCTCTCAATACCAGGAAAGCCTCTGGCCTTGACGAGATCACAGCAATTGTTCTCAAAAAATGCGCACCAGAACTCGCTCCTGTCCTGACTCGTCTGTTTCAGACCTCCTACAATAGAGGCATATTCCTTAGTAACTGGAAAACTGCTCGAGTACAACCCGTCCCCAAGAGAGGACCCAAAGCTCTTCCTAGCCACTACAGGCCTATTTCTCTCCTTTCAGTGGTCTCCAAAGTGACGGAAAAGTATATAAACACCGAATTACTAAAATTTAAAAAAAAATCACAGTCTAATCCACGGCAGGCAGTATGGATTCCGTCAGCCCAGATCAACCACCGACCTACTTTTATTTGTCACCCATTCTTGGAACAAGTTTATGGAAATACACGGTGAATCCCAAATTGTCGCTCTAGACAAATCCAAAGCATTCGACCAGGTCTGGCCCGCAGCGCTCCTTAATAAATTTCCGGCCTATGTCCTACCACCAAAACTCTGTATCTGGACAGCAAATTTCCTCTTCAACTAGAGCATTTCTGTTGTCGTGGATGGCCATTTCTCAAACTGTATTCAATTAATGCAGGAGTCCCTCAAGGTTCAGCTCTAGTCCCTATTTTGTTTCTTCTCCACATCAATGACCTACCCTCTACGGCATCCAACCCAGTTCCCAGTTACGCGGACGAGTGCACCCTTCACTCAAATATACAATATTTTATGCCTATCTCTTTAGCCCAATTAGATGAGGATCGCAGACTCATGGAGTCTCCAAAAAATATTAGACTGGGGAAGTAGAAATCTTGTACAATTCAATCCCACCAAATCTCAGTCTTGATTTCTTTCTCATAAGAGATACACCAGCCCTAGACCCATCAAAATGAACAACCAAGTTATTCAAAATAATGAGGCCTTTGCACTTGTTGGCATTTCTGTGGATAGAAATATCAAATGGCACCAACAAGTCACATCAATTGCAATCGGCTGCTAAGAAATTAGGTTTCCTCTTCCGGGCTCGTAAATACTTCTTACCAGATAATCTCTACACCATATATACTTCACAAATAAGGCCAAACCACGAATACTGCTCCCACATCTGGGGTGCCGCTGCCGCTTCTATATTCTCTATCCTGGACTCCATTTAGAAGAGAGCTAAGAGAGCTATACGTCTCATCGGTGATTCTACCCTCACCCAAAGGCTGCCATCCCTTGCCCCCCGACGTGCCGTTAATGACCCTCTCTCTCTCTCTCTCTTTTATAGATATCTGCACGGGCACTGCTCAGAGGAGCTTTCTTTCATAGTTCCTTCACCTGCTGCCACCAACAGATCTACCAGGGGAACAGAGCAAATGCACCGTTTTACTGTCCAGGTCACCAGACATAGAACATCTTGTGATGCCTGCTCTTTTGTCCCAAGGACTTCCAAGTTGTGGAATTCCTTGCCGGCACATATTTTTCCTTCTCCTCCGAACGTCCAAACTTTCAAGGAATTAACAAGTTGCCTCTTTCCTCCTTGTCGACACTCACGGCATGATAGTATTTAGGCTGTGAGCCCTCGTAGTGTGCTGTTGAAAAAAAAAGCGACTTGAACCAGTAATCAAGGGAGGACTAAGATATGAGGACTTGTAAGATTTAGTTATGCAATTGGTAACTGACAGAGAGTGACTTAATATGGATTAAAAACTGACGACGAGATCCAGAGACACAACAATATTTTAAATCGGCTTTTTATAATAAAAAGGTGTTCCAAATTAAAAACTTAATATTCAATGTGATATAGTGAGATAGAAGCTCAAGAACTGGTAGCTTCCAGAGAGTTAGCGTAGTGGCGGTTCACCAGAAGTGTTCTAACAAAGTTTCTGCAGTGACTGTTCCCCAATTTAAAAATCTGGTTCTTTTAAATCAAATTAATGCGAGCTTGAAAAGTTTCAGAACACCTTTGTCATAGGCGAACTACTAGGTTTGCAATATTCACTTGTTTGTGCGTCAATAAATTATGTCCAATATTGTTGGAAGGACAAACATTTAATGAATAATATTCGACAATGCGGGACACAGTTGTAATTGTCACGGCAAACATTGTTAAACTTTGTTGTTGATGTGGTCTTACCCTCCCTTACCATATAAATACATGCGATGTAAATAGTTCGGGTATAATTTTGTCGAATTTCAGATAGAATTATTAAATTAAATAACATTTGGCCAGGGCAACGTCAAACACGGGAATTCAGTCAGAGGAAAATGTATAACAATTTGTATGGTGTTGCGGCAACGTGCGTAAATAACATAATCATAATAATCCTGTTGGCGTTAATATGATTTTCATTTACAATATCCAATCTACTTTATATAGAGATAGATCTATCATCAATGCATTTGTGTATACAGAGTTAGATTGCGTTGTACATATTTACTTACGAACAGGTTTCAAATAATTCAACATTCATTCCAGGTACACCGTGTAGCTTTTAGCCTCCTTTAAAGAAAATTCCGAAAAAAGCTTACACCCCTTTCCAAAATGCTTAGACCAGCTAAATATGTCTATGTCTTTCAAATACAAAATATCACGATTCTTTTATATCGGCGCTAACCTTATTTATTATAAGGGATGATTTTTAGACCTGTCAGATATTCTAGTAGGACTACTTCTCATATGACGCATTTCAGAGGAACACTTGCTGGCGAATTGTCATCAAGAAAAATTTCATCAGATGAGCGTGATATTGGGCCCCTATACTATTTATTTTATCTTTAAACTTAAACATAAGACGTCCTATAAGACCAAAACTCTCGTGGGATGTGTTTCAATGGTAATTATGCCACTCCTATAATTAATTAATTCTGTATCCTTTGAATATAATATCACGGGTATGAAGCCGATCTTAAGTATCAGGCAAATAAAACGTTAGTTGACGTGTGCCTAGATGGCGCAGAGGCACTGAACTTGCCTAATTCTTATCCTACAACATTACCCAACCCAATGGAAAATAGCCCACGTTGTTGCTGTCTCCAAACCCAATAAAGATCAAAAATATCCGCACGACTATCGCCCTATAAGCTCGTTAAACAACCTATCTAAAATAGTGGAAAAAATTTCTTAATAGATTTTAATCCATAGAAAGAAAAAATAAACTTTTGATAGACTGTCATTTTGCTTTTAGGGAAAAACATAGCACTGTGCATCAAGTAGCACGAATAGTAAACGACATAACACAAAATTTTAATAAAGACAAACTAACGACAATAGTTTTACTAGACATACAGAAAGCATTTGATAAAGTATGGATAGTCGGATTACTGGCCAAACTAATAAAACTCAAATTTCCCCACCATCTCATTAGACTGATATACTCATCAGACAGGCGCTTTAAAGTCAAAATTCACAATAGCACATCAACTGAAAAACAAATCCGAGCAGGAGTGCCTAAAGGTTCCATACTTGGACCAAAACTGTTCAACTATTTTATTAACGATATACCTACGTTTCCTAAGACCAACCTGGCTCTCTATGCAGATAATACTGCCATATATGCCCATTCCTTTTCAGCAGAAGTTGCAAATAAACAGATAAAAATTCATCTAGATATACTTCAAAATTACCTAAAGACTTGGAAAATATCACTCAACTCTGAAAAAACGGAGACAATAGTATTTACTAGAAAAAGAAACGATTCCAAAATATTTAACCATCTAAAAGTAGGAGACAAAAAGTAAAGGCCTCGCTATCAGTAAAATACCTAGGAGTACACCTGGACAGCAGACTTAATTTCAAACACCATATTCAAACTGTTCTAAATAAAGCTCATATCTCAATGAAGTACATGTACCCCCCAATGGCAAGAAACAGTAAACTTAGCAGAGAAAACAAAAAATTAATCTATACGACTATTATAAGACCAGTTATATCTTATGCCGCAACAGTGTGGTGCCCAGTATCAGACACGATAATTAAACCCATTCAAATATACCAAAACAAATGCCTACGACTAGTTACGAACAGAAACAGATACACAAGAATTAAACACTTGCATAACATGACCAACACCCTAACAATCAAAGACTATATTAACAAAACATCCACAAATTTTTACGAAAACAATTTGTAAATAAATCCATTGACAAGACACATAACAGACATAAGATACACTAACAGTCGTTATAGAATCAAACATAGACTGCCGTATCAAAACCTAAAAATATTTAAAACGCCCAAAACCGTTTGATACGAGAATTCACATTAGCCATGGTTAGAAAGCTGTATGTTATACAAATAAAAGCAACTTGCAACATAGCAAGTAATAATAATTATTTTAAATAGCTTTTTGTAAACACTTTTCCTATATACAACCGCACAACTTGTACAATATAATTATAATAACTAAACAGAAAACACATTAATTACTATAAGGAAGTACTTTTTTTTCCTTTGTAAATAACAAATTAGAGATAAGTTATTATATTTTTACAGGAGTTTTATATTTAAGTCGTAGTATATATAAAAATTGTAAATTTTTGTAAATTTGTTATAATGTAATATAGACCTTCAGAATTGAGCCTCCTAAGCAGAAGGTTATGGGATCGAATCCAGCTTGGTCAATGTATGGTTTTTAATGTTTTATTTTGACATTTGGAGAAACAATAGCGCACAGATTTCATACGTTTTGAACAAGATCTCATTTTTGAATCAGTTTGTCACCTTTGAGTCTAAAATTATAATTTTTTAAGTTTCCTTCTAGAAATCTTTTTTGTAACTTATAATAAAATTTGTAATGCAAGTTTCTTTTAAAGAGACTTACACTATCTACAGATATAGCAAATTTTGATTCTTTGGCTTAGTAGAAAATTGAGTTTTCGGCATTTTTCCCAAAAGGGGTTAGAACACAAGATTGTTTTGATAATAGAGAAATATCGATGGTAACACTTTCGAAATAATTCTTCAAAAGTGCGCGTGCTAGCACCTCTAAAATCGATCTTCAAGGTCTGTGTAAGTTTAAAGTATTAACTTAATATGTCGTATAATAATAGTGTCCAATTCTTATAAAAATTCGCTACTATAACGCACTTGCTGCGTCCCGAAATTTTGTTTACGTTTCGTTTTTCCGACATGTGAAGAATTGCCGTGTGTTTTGTCAAAATTGAGCAACATTTCAATAAGATTGTTAAAAATTATTTTATAGGTTAGTGTTTTGTTCAAAGACGTTCCGTAATTTTATAGTTTAAAAAATCGTGCTGTTCATAAAATTATTTAGAATTTTCTTACCGACCACTTGTTGTATAACCAAAGCTAACATTAAGACAAAAAAATATTTAACGAAGTAGCCTAAACGAAAATCCAGATCAGCTAATTCGTCGTTGTCCACAAGAACTTTGACTTCGTCCATCCAGCAAATAGAAAGTTTTGCGTTATAATCTTTGTTTACATCCATACAAGGTTCTGCTGGTTCATGAATTAATGCATAATTACCGTCGCTTTTTATTATTTTAGCAAAACAGAAATGATAAAACTATTAAATTGGCTTTTTTGACAGTGTTAATCATTTATTGTTTTAGACCAACCCAGTTTGACTATAGGTTATATCTCAATAGACTTTTAAAAGTCTGGACGCAGCAAGTGCGTAATGAGGGTGAATTTTAATAAAAATATTTTTATTAGCTGTTTAATTACGTTTTGTACTGATGTACCACATTTTATAGGTTTTTGTTTCTTGATAGCTCGAAGGATCTGATTATGTTGTGTTAAATTAAACGCTGATGTTGTAACACTTAACATTTAATAACAAACTGTTAAACTTATGCAAAGTTACTAATATTATGGTATGCTTTAGAGTTCATGAAAACTCTACGAAATGATTAGTGATTATGCTATGACAAGCGTGGTGCTTGTCTCGAGTCTGTAGAAGAACTACTAAAATGAATATGCTAAAGGATGTTGATTGTGTCGAGTTTGCAGAAGAACTTCTAAAATGATTAGTGATTATGCTCACAAGCGTGATGCTTGTGTCGAGTTTATAGAAGAACTGCTTTAAATGAATATTGAATATTTCTACCTAGCTACCTGACATAGATTGGCATGCCTGTCGTCAATTGTTAACAAGAAATGACCCTTGTTGGGTTATTCCTAATCATGTTTAAAATTACAGTGTACAGATGGTAGATATCATAACAAAGACGGTTACTAAGAAATATGTAAATTTTAGAGGTCTAATCTTCCAGACGAGACGCCTTAACATTAGCAAATATGTGTTTGTTGTTAAGAAAGCAGGCATGAAATTTGGTTACCAGTATAACCTATATAGTATAAACAATGTGCCATGTTTCATCAAAATAACTTCATTGTTTGAAAACGTACAAAAATTTCCGAAAGTTAACCTAAAGTGTTGCCGAAAAAACTGATTTCTTGGTCACCCTTATAGGTTAATGCAAATTAAGCTATTCAAGTTTGAAGCATTATTGAAAATTCGCTACCATAACGCACTTGCTGCGTCCCGAATTTATTTTCCTACAAACATTGCATGTTTCGATAGAAAGTACAAAAATGCAAAAAGGCGTGTTCGATTTAAAAAAAAATGAAGATTTGTATTACCAATTACTTATGGGCCACCTGTGACTGTAGAAATATATTTTATGATGTAGCTCAAGACACCCTATAATTAGTGTATACAATTTTTTAGTATCTTATATAATAACGGATATATTGAACTTTATTGATTTTTTTACGAAAATTTGCTAAAAATTATATACCATTAAACGATAAGCTATATAGCTAACACTACTGCCAAAGCATCAGAGAAAGGGTATATTTGAAATGCATTTTTCGGAAATATCTTAGTGAAATGAAGGACAATGGCGGTTGAAGCTAAGACTTCAGGGTTTGTGAAACGTTCTTCTTGAGACATTTTGTTTCCACAGCCCGTAATTTGCCTTCATTTTGGCAAGTTTGACGTTTTAAATCGCGACTTGGACGCTTTGAGGAAGAGTCCAATTTATTTTTCTTAAAATGCCTATAACATTTTTGTCCTTCAACTTGCAGAGCTAAGTAGGTAATTTAGCTATAATGATATAAACCCGAGTGCCAAATTTGGTTGCCCTTACTTTGTTATTTCCGAAGATATAATTTTTTTTCCAATATATATATATATATATATATATATATATATATATATATATATATATATATATATATATATATATATATATATATATATATATAAACATATAAAAATTGAAACTAACCCCGGACATGTGTTCTAGGGGGCCTAATTAGCACTCATTTGAAGAAATTTTGTCAAAATACAAAAGTCTGGATATCCTCATTAGTGAATTTTTTTTTAAGAAAATTAACTAATATGTGAATAAAATTTTACTGTCATAACAAATTTTAAGAATTGTATTTTCTTTTTAATATTATGCATTCTCTTTATAAAAAAAAATTAACCGATTTCAAAGAAAAACCTAACTGGACCAGCTGACTAAGTTTATTCATTGCCAAAGATTGGGCAAAGATAGAGCTAAAACATACATACTAGATGAAAATTTTTTTCTTTCGCCTCAAAACAAGCACTATTAATTTTATTTTCAATTTAATAAAACTAAGTAGTTCAAAATTACAATAACGATTCTCTTCTCTTCGTATGTAACTAAATTATACCACTAATCCAGAAAAACCTCTTCATATACGTTTTCATGTATATGTGAGTAATCCATATTATTTCTGCCATAGGCATCATAATGGTTGGGAACAAGGATTATCGTGACCCTCCTATAAGGATCAAGCAAGCCAGGATTACCGTTGCTATTTCCCTTGCAACAAGTGACGTTATACTTTATCCAGAGGATTTACTTCAAATAAAATAGAAACTTTGCAGCTAATGAATGTCTTTTCAATATACCACTACAATGAAATTGCTCATCTTGTTTTAAGGATAAAACAGAGTGTAAATTCAAACAAATAAAGCTAATACCGTACGCAAGAAGAAGGTCCTAGTCTATAATATGTAGAACTAACCGCTACATTAGCGAATTTTTAGTAAAACGAAAAATTGAATAATAAGTAGATCTGTGTTTTATATATATATATATATATATATATATATATATATATATATATATATATATATATATATATATATATATATATATATATATATATATACGTATCACACCGATAACTCAAAAAATAATGGGCCGATTTTAATGAAATTTGGTACGTACCTTCCTTCTGTAAGTGGCTTGAACAATTTTGTTATCCAGGAAAATGGCACTAGTTTGTCCGGGAAAATTTTGGGTTTTCCTTCGGAACTTTTTTTATCCCCAAAAATAACAGAGCTATGACAACCAAATTTGGCGCGTACGTTTACACTGTCAAACTTACCCCATGTGGCAAAATTTAGATTCCTATATTGAAAGTAAAAAAAGTTTTAGGCATTTTAAGAACAAAATTTGGGTGCCACTGGTGATCAGAGGAAAGCACAAGAACAACATATTTTGTGTGATTAACAGAACCAATTAAATGTTAGATCCAACGGTTGAGTTTTCTTGACGCCAAAACGTCAAGAAGTAGTAGAAAAAATACTTTGAAAATTTGATATTTTTTTTGCTTCAAAAGTCAAAGTCGCGGTTTGAAACGTCAACATTTGCAATTTTCAGACAACGAATTTGGAACAAATACGGATTATGTAGAAGATATTTCGTAAGAAGTGTGTTTTACAAAGCCTTAACATTCAGCTTCAGCCATCATTGTCCTTCATTTTACTAAAATATTTTCAGAAAATCCATTTCAAATAGACCCTCTTTCTGACGCTTCGGCAGTAGCCTCAGCTATAGAGTTTATGGTTTAATAGTCTATATTTTAGCAAACTTTTGTAGAGAAAATTCGTTATTGAGAAGACCGCAACTTATGAATTTTAAAAAGATTTCTTCAAATGAGCGCGAACTAGAACCCCAAAAACCTATATCAGTTTCAGTTTCGGTTTTTGTCTGTTTACACATATACAGGGTGACGCTTTTTTTCGGCAACGCTCAATATATCCGTTATTATACAAGATATGACAAAAAAGTATATGCACTGAATAAAGTCATTGTCAAAACTAAACGTGAATACAATAAAAACTTAATAAGAACGGCGGATAATAACCCAAAAAATACTTGGAAAGCAATTAATGTGATAACAAACAATAATATAAACAAGCAAGTAAATTCTAAAGTGAAATCACTCAATGTTGAAAACCAGCTTATAGAAAATAACACAGAGATTGCCAATGGTTTCAATACTTATTTCAGTAACATTGGGAAAGAACTTGCTAACAGGGTCGCAACTCATAATAAGATAAATGCACCTATAAAATTGAATATAACATCCAAACCAAGTAATTCAACTTCACTTTTTCTTAAACCAGTTACAGAATCAGAACTATTATCATACATTAACAAACTAAAAAATTCTTCATCTGCTACTCATGACCCGATTTCTAACCAAATAATTAAGATGTTTTATTCATACTTGATCCCTCCTCTTATGTACATAATTAATCTAGTCATAACAACCGGGATATTTCCAGACATCTATAAATCCTCTACAGTCATACCACTTTTTAAATCCGGAGACCCAACGCTACCGTCAAACTATCGCCCTATCTCTTTAACAAGTGTGATAGGTAAACTCATCGAGCAGTGCATCAAATCTAGACTTCTTTCCTACGTGGAAAAAAACAGTGTACTCAGCACGAATCAGCATGGCTTTCGACAGGGATCTAGCACGGAAAAAGCAATAGCCGAGGTCACACAATATATTAGTAACAGTATAGATAAAGGTAACAAATGCATTGGAGTTTTTCTCGATCTTGCCAAGGCTTTTGATACCATTGCACATGATATTCTCATCCAAAAACTCGAAAACATTGGCATCAGAGGCACTACTTTAGAGCTATTTAAATCATATATATATACAAACGAAGACAGAGAGTTAAAATAAATGACTCGTTCAGTAACTACAAGGACGTAACATGCGGTGTGCCTCAAGGCACGGTCCTCGGACCTATTTTGTTTTTGCTGTACATAAATGAATTACTCGATGTTAATATATGTGGCAAGATTGTATGCTTTGCAGACGATACTGTTTTGCTTTTCAACGATTCCAACTGGCACAGTGTAGCAAATGTCGCCTCCGAGGGTGTCAGAAAAGTCAAGACATGGCTTGACAAAAACATGTTGACAATAAACTTGAACAAAACAAAATTTTTAACATTCACCCCATTGGCATCACATACACCAAATATAAACAGTATTGTCGTGCATGATTATGATTGTGTCCCGGGAAATTATTGCACATGCAACAACATAAGACAAGATAGCAGTGTTAGATATTTGGGCGTTTTCATTGACCAGCACCTAAAATGGAATGTACATATAGAATATATAAACAACAAAATTCGAAAAACTGTATATAAATTTAAACAGTTACGTGAAATTCTATCCTGGAAGTGGTTAAAGTGCGTTTATAGTTGCATTGTCGAATCTATCTTAAACTATGCTATTACGGCATGGGGAAACGCATACGAAACTCACTTAAAATGCCTTAGAGTTACACAAAAATGGATAATAAAAACAATGTTAAACAAACCTATATTATACCCAAGTACACAAGTATTCCAGGATAGTGATTTGGCTAACTTAACAGACCTGTACATATTATCGGTTGCCAAGTTTATGAAAAAGTTTTCCATTTATCGGACGCCGCTGTCTCATAAAATAACTACTAGGTCAATAAGCAACGACAAAATAGCAGTGCCCTTTAAGGCACTAAACCTCACACAGCAACATATCTCATACTTTGGTCCTTTGATATACAATGAGATTCCATTAATAATCTTACATAATAAAACTAAAATTTTCAATAAAACCCTAAAAAATTGGTATAAAATGCATAAAACACTTGTTAAAAAGAAAATTAATAAATTGTAAACAATCAATATCGTTCTTGAATTGTAACCGCGGTCAGTCACGTCATGCAGTACATATACTTTTAAAGTTTTAGTGTTGTAGATATTAAGGTTTATTTAGGCTAATTTAAGAACTTTAGGAATGTTAATATGTTTAGTTAGTATGTCAATATTATATTATGTTAATTTACATCTAAAAAGTAAAACAGAAATGAAGAAGGTGTACACACAAATCCTACGGATTTACAGTACACTCATTAACTTAATACATTAATTAATTAAATATTCATATGTTCATTTTATCTTATTTAAGCTTTATATGTTAAGACACCTTGTATTTTATCAGAAATTGTTATCTTGAACAATAAACATTATCATTATCATTATCATCATTATCATTATCGTTAATTATATGGTATCTCGCGCTGCATCTTATTAACTTATTTTGACAATCACATGTGGCCCATGAGTCGTTGGTAATACACACTTTCTTTTTTTTTAATAGAACACCTCCTTATTATATTGCATTTTTGTGTTTTTCGGAGAATTATGAGGCATGCTTGTAAGAAAAAAATTGATATTGTTCATCGTTTTTGAGTTATTTCAATTGTTTTTCAAACTTCCACGTTTTTTTGTACATATTTCAAACACATATCACAAATTGTGAAACGGCGTTTTTATCAATAGATAGCGAAGGCGCATGGGAATGACGCATTCAGAGAGCTTTTCGTTTGTATTACTCGTCGAAAAAATCAAGCTGCCGTATTCAGGCACTCTCAAATAGTGGCTGAATTTTAAAAGTTGTCGCAGTAATGTTTTTTGTGTTTTTGTGGAATTTAGTTTTGTATGATTTTTGTGGTAATTAATAATAAATGTTTAGTGAGTTATTGTAAAAGAAAAATTGTCGAATTTTTGTGAAAAATGTAATTTAGTGTAACATTACTGAAGGCAATTTCTGTAAAGAAAATGTTGATTTTCTGTAAAAGAAATGTTTGCAAATTTTCATTTTCTTTTTCAATTTTGGTCCTAAAGCTGTTTGTGAATAATTATATCCCGGCAGGTGTGTAAACAGCTTAAAGAGGTTCGTTGGCCGGGAAAATCGGACCAGTTTTTTCTGGAACTTTTAAGATTTATTTTCGGAAAATATTTGTACTTTTTTAACCCAGAGAGCTATTTTAATGAAATACCGTAGATTGTTACTAATATATAGCTTATACTGCCAACCAAATTTCCTTCTTTAAAAAAAAGACATATTTGCCATTAAAAGCATTTATACGAAAATTCGTTACCATAACGCCGTGCGTCCCGTCGTTTTTTTATTTTTGTATTTAACAGAGCCTGCATATTTGAGGCAAACGAAAATAAATAAAGACATACGTACGGAAAAATGATTAGCATTTAATTAAAAATACATAAAGCTAAAAGATAACTCTTAAGTTTTTGTAAAATTAATAAAATGACCTTGGAAAAAATTAAGGTCATCTGAATTACGGACTTCAAAATTCTAAAGTCGGGGTCTCTCCATTAATGACTTTCTTCGAAAATTCACTATAAAGAAAAAAGTGTGGCCAAAAAAACTGGAAGTTCAAGAAACACAACTTAACTCAACTCAACTCAATGATCGTTAATTGTTTTATTTTAGAATATTTTTTATTTCAATGTTATTTTATTTTTCAGCCAGCAATGGGTACAGCATTTTATAGTAGAATATCCCAAGTTATTGATAATAACAATAATAAGAAGAATAATAAAAATTCTAGCAGTGTATAGCGGGGAGAGGTTACATGCATGAACGCACGCTTGATTCGATAGTGCTTCATTAGTAAGGAATGTTGTCACAATTTGATGCTGACGCATATCCAAGAAGGCAGTAATAGTGCACCCCGAAAATCTTCAAATAGGAAATACCTGGATTCAGACCAGAACAACATTATTGCTATAGAAGTCCTGTGTGATACTTAAGTATCTTGATTTTGCTTTCAACGATAGTTTAAAACCTCCCTTATACCAACTGAGCTAGTTTTGCACCCCAACTTGATATTTTTTACGAGATAATAAAGAATTTTCTCCTTAACGATGTGCGAAAATCCTTTCCGAAATGGCAATTGTACGTACTTCCTAATATAATGTCAGATGTTGGGAGACACACGAAAGTTTCTACTTTTATGTTTCAGTGTCCAAATTAATGTCTGGAGTAAAAGAATACCCAGTCCGTGAAACGGGATCTTGTGCACAATGCTCTATCGATATTTTTTCCTGTCTATTCTTGTCATTGTAGCCGTAAGATCGACAAAAGTTTATTTCTGTTTCGTTCGTCGTTGTTATAATTCTTAGTTATAATCGTGATAAGGTTTAGTTTACTAACACAAAAAGATTACTCTGTAAAAAGTGTCATTATAATGTGCAAGTCTTAGACATGTCAGATCCACGCCTACTTAGATATTGGAGAAAAAATAAATCGGCAAATATTGGTTTTTTCAAAATAACTTAAACGAAAAGAGGCAGGGCAAAATACAAGCCATATTTGGAACGAGCATGAAATTCTACAAACGTTGCTGTTTTAACCGTCTCCCTATATCTAATAATAACGGAGATAACAATACATTCCCATCCAGTTTGGGACACACCATATATATATATATATATATATATATATATATATATATATATATATATATATATATATATATATATATATATATATATATATATATATATATATATATATCTCCAACCGATAACTCAAACACTTCACTGCTTTGGACCAAATTTGGGAATTACCCCTTTTTTGTTAGTGGCTTGGATGAGTTCGTTCATTAGATCTTAACGCCCAATTTTTCTTCTTCCTTTGATCAAAGAAAAATTACCTTATTCGCAATTAATAATTAAATAATCCTGGACATCACTTCAAGTTCTGTAATGCAACATTTACAAGTTGGACAAAGACAGATGACGCTACATGTAATTCTACGCTATTTATGTAAATCGTAGAGAAAAATCTAAACAATGGAAGTTACAATCATTGCAAGATGTCAATATCTAGTTGTCCCTTACCGGGTTTGCCAGATCTTCACAAATGCTATTTGGTTAAACCTTCTATGTAAATTTTCATAACTTCTGATAATAAAGACAACATTTTACAAAATTTCATTTTACCGGTTAGTTAAAAATACCGCAATCCATAGCTGTATTAATACCTGCAAAATTCTAATTACTCATTTCTCATGATTTTTAATTTATCTCTCCAATCATAATTTACTCTATCTGACAACGTTTTTAGAAAGCGTTCGTGCCGGAACTACATTGTAACGCGACGACCATTTCGACACTAAAGCGATCTATTGCTTCAAATGTTTACTACTGTCGCAATGATAAATGCCTTTGTTAGCAGTCTTACAGCAACCTAATTTTATGTGACTTTTCGTGTCGAAAGTCTAAGTTCAAACTTGTATTGTGATCTTGCAGTGGGAACTTTTTTTAGAGCTTCAAATTGACCGTCACAATTTTTCAAATTTACCGGCTCTATTGATGTCATTTTAAATGCCTAGAGTGCTATAGACGTGTAAACAAGGTAACCAGAGTCAGCCCAAAAGCTGATCGATCTTGTGTACAGCTAGCTTATGAGTGTATCCCATATTCTCTTCACTAACCTTTGATTCTGTGGTGTAATGTTATTTATTGTCAATAACTGTCAACACCAAATTCTATCTATCTGTTTCAGACATCTTACAATTGATACATGGAAAACTGCTTGAGTACAACCCGCCCCCAAGAAGGGACCCAAAGTGCTTCCTAGCAACTACAGGCCTATTTCTCTCCTTTCAGTCGTCTCTAAAGTGATGGAAAAGTATATAAACACCGAATTACTAAAATTTCTTGAAAAACACAGTCTAATCCACGACAGGGAGTGTGGATTCCGTCAGCCTAGATCAACTCGACCTCCTTTCCTTTGTCACCCATACTTGGAATAAGTCTATGAAACTATACGCTGAATCCCAGATTGTCACTCTAGACATATTCAAAGCACTCTACCAGGTCTGGCACGCAGCGCTGCTTAATAAACTTTCGGGCTATGGCCTACCATCAAAACTCTGTACCTGGACAGCAAATTTCCTTTCCAGTCGAAGAATTTATGTTGTCGTGGATGGCTATTCCTCTAAACTGTATCCAATTAATGCATTTTTCATCGAAATATGATGCATGTTTGTAAAAAAATCGAGACAGAATAAGTGCGTTTTGGTAGCGAATTTTCATTAAGGCTTCAAAATTCAATAACGCAATTTGCTTATAACCTAAAGTCCGTCAGCTAGGAAAGGAGATTTTTCGAAAACGTTTTAGGTTTATTTTCGGAAAATTTGTGTACATTTTCAGTTACACAAGTTAGTTTGATAAAATATGGTACATTGTTCCTACTATATAGGTTATACCGTTGACTTAATTGATGCCTGCTTTCTTTAAAAAAATATATTTGCTGTTAAAAACATTTTAATGAAAAATTCACTTCCATAACGCACTTGCTGCGTCCAGACCTTTTATTTAACTCTACTGAAATATAGTATAAAGCATTAGTTAAATCAGGTCACTATTCTGCCAATACAGATAAAAAAATATACTCTTCAGTTTTAAATTCAAATGGGGGATTATTCGTCTCCTCTAAATGCAACATAAGATCTGTTCTAATTTAGTGATAACAAAATCAACTTAGAAACAATCCAGTGGAAACTACTGTCAATTTCCCAACAATCAATTGTTATTGTTCGCCTATGAATTCGATATGCCGCTTTAGTCACAATTATCACAGATTATCTAGAAGTATCTGCCCTGCATAAACAAAGATATACGGTGTCCTGATTGGGCATGGTTCATGGTTGTAACTTTGCGAAACCCTTGCTCTAGAACTTAGTTAAAATCATAGTCGCCTTGCACATCCACGCTGATCTGCACAATAGAATTTAGGAGCATTCAAATGTATTAATCAATATCTAACAATGTCTCCGCTTCCTTTGCACAATATCACCACCAATCGATCATACTGTTTCTAGACTGATCCCTTTCAAAGGCCCATTGTGCTGTCGCACTGGGATTCAGACAAATATATCCGGGATTCGGACAAAAACTGTCTTAGTGAATTAGATTATTGCAAGTTAAGGCGACAGGTAGGTAAATTACTTCCCACTATAAATGCCACGATATGTCATTTTGCTTGCTAATTGCTGTTATTTTATAGCAAACAGAGTCGGGACGCAGCAAGTGCATTATGGTAGCCAATTTTCAGAAAAATAATCTTCCTTTTTCTTTCCAAAAACTATATATATATATATATATATATATATATATATATATATATATATATATATATATACAGGGTGGCGCATTGAAAATGATACAGACCAATTTGAATCCAGATAAATTTTTTTAAGAAACGCTGAAACACGTCAATTTTAATATGGAGGGGGACATGTTTTAACATAAAACTCAACTTTGTCACATCAACCCCTTAAAGGTGGTGACAACAACCCTTATATTTTAAATAGGGAACATGGGTCGAGTGTTATATCATTTGAAAGCTCTTTCTTTTCTAAATTAACCATACTAATTTTTTTGGAAGTTTTATCAACACGTTTAAAAATTATTCACAGTTGGAATTGCAAGAACGTATTTCATTCATTGTAATAAGAAATGCACTAATTAGACAATTTTTCGCTAAAAAAAAAACTAAAAAACAAAACCAAACGTTCAAAAATTAAGTAAGTGTTCAAATTGTTGACCACCAGCTTCCATACAAAAGAACAAATTTTGTTCAAAACGAGCTTTGGCATTCTAGAGTATTTGTGGGGTTATTAGACGACCTTCTTCAACATTGCGTCGTCGTAATTCGTCCAGAGACTCCGGTTCTGTTGCGTAAATTCTACTCCTTAGATAGTATAAAGTATAAAGGAGTAAAATCCGGTGATCTAGGGGGCCACTCAATAGCGCATTTACACCCAATCCATTATCCCGGAAACTCTCTGTTCAAAAACTCTCTAACACATTGTGAAAAATGCGGAGGAGCTCCATCTTGTTGAAACACTAATTGATTTTCTTGATAGCGATCATCATTTTCAACAATGTCAATTAGTAGAGGGTAAACGATATCTTCTAGTAACTCCAAATACGTTTCGCCACTCAAATTGCCATTGAGAAAAACTGGTCAGATTAAACGGTCTCCAAAGATTCCAGTGCAGACATTCAATTTCTGTGGAGTTTGAATGTGGACTTCGTAAAAATTTCTTGGATTATTATCTGCCCAATAACGACAATTATGACGATTGACTGTAGAGTGGCCAATTTTCTCGTGCTCAAAGTTGGGTCTGCAGCAATTTGTCCTAAAACCTCAATCTCAGTAGTCTCATTTCTAACCGCAAATGCACGTTCATGATCCCGTTTTTTGTTGGCTACTGAACCACTTTGTCGAAATTTTGCAACTAACTCCAAAATGTATTTTCTGTTAACATGTCTGTTTTCGGATGTCGTTCATTAAACAAATTTGCGGTACGGTTGGCACAGTTATCGTTTAAAAAAAAAGAGTATTTATTTCAACTTTTTCTTCTACAGAATACACCATTGTGAAATTAATTTTCGGTAGTACTATCAAGTATCAAACCGACCGATAAACTGAAATAGTAAACCGCATTTCTCTCATTCCGATAAGAAATGTTCTGATAGTCAATTTTTTTTGTTTACAAACCAACAAAACATTGACTATCAGCAGATTTCTTATCGAAATGAGTAAAATGCCTTTTTGCATCTTCAACTGTGAATAATTTTTAAATGAGTTGATAAAACCTCCAAAACAATTAGTGTGCTGAATTCAGAAAAGAAAGAGCTTTCAACTGATGTAACACTCGACCCATGTTCCCTATTTAAAATATAAGAGTTGTTATCACGACCTTTAAAGGGTTGATGTGACAAAGTTGAGTTTTATGTCAAAACATATCCCCCTTTATATTACAATTGATGTGTTTCTGCGTTTCTTAAAAAAAATTCTCTGGACGCAAATCGGTCTGTTTCGTTTTCAATGCGCCACCCTATATATATATATATATATATATATATATATATATATATATATATATATATATATATATATATATATATATATATATATATATATATATATATATATATATATATATATATATATATATATATATATATATATATATATATATATATATATATATATATATATATATATATATATATATATATATATATATATATATATATATATATATATATATATATATATATATATATATATATATATATATATATTTATATATATATATATATATATATATATATATAGTGTCTCTTCAGGACAATATCTAACCGAAAATGGCCTTCCTAGGATTGATATTCTAATAATATTTTTATGAACATTTAATTTTAATATAAATTGGCCTAATGAGAGTATTTGACCTCGGCATCAATGGTCTGCAGTCTATATCGTTCCAGTGTAGAAGTGTAGAGCCTCGGTGGTTCAGAGGTAAAAACGTGTGCCTCTGAACCGAAGGGTACTGGGTTCGATCACAGGGTTCCCCTTTCACTTTTTCAGTACAAACTGTAACATTAAAATGAACCAAAGTTCTGGAATTGTATTTGAGCAAGTTGAATGTCTGCACGTTCCGCCCTTCGGAGGGGGCGTAAAGCCGTCGGTCCGTGTCCATGCTATGTTGGACACGTTAAACATCCTTATCCTCCTTACAGAAAGGCAGGGGTTCGGCAAAATTTCCATGATAGTGAGGCGAAACTGCTCCCTGTCGTCGGTGATTGGCCATAGTCGCGGAAATAGGCCGACGTTAAAGAAACAAAACACACACATATCGTTCCAGTGTATTAAAGCTGCAAACTTGCAATTCTAATAAGTTAAACCAGCACATTTCTTTGCACTAATTAACTTTTTGCCTACCTTGATGTTTTTACTAAAATATTCCCAAAAAATTCATTTCAAATGGACCCTTTCTCTGATGCTTTGGCAGTAGTGTTGGCTATAGAGTTTATCGGTTAATGGTATATAATTTTTGTCGATTTCACGTAAAAAAAATTAAAGTTCAATATATCCGTTATTATGCAAGATGCGAAAAAAATGTATACATTAATTACAGGGTGTCTTGAGATACATCTTAAAAAATATTTCTACAATTACAGGCTGGCCTGTAAGTCGTTTGTGATTAAAATTTTCTTTTTTTTTAATCAAATACGCCTTATCTTATTTCATTTTTGCATTTCCATCGAAATATAATACCTCTTTGTAACAAAAGAAATTCGGGACGCAGAAAGTGCGTTATGGTAGCGAATTTTCCTTAAATACTTCAAATTTAAATAGCTCAATTTGCTATTAACCTATAAGGTTGACCAACAAACCAATTTTTTCGGGAACACTTTAAGTTTACTTGCGGAAATTTTTATACATTTTCAAACAATAAAGTTATTTTGATAAAACATGGCACATTGTTTCTACTATATAGGTATACTGGTAACCAAATTTCATGCCTGCTTTCTTAAAAAAACATATTTGCTATTAAAAACATTTTTTTAATAGAACACGCCTTATGTTAATGCATTTTTGCATTTTCCATTGAAATATAATACATCTTTGTAAGAAAAGAAATTTGGGACGCAGCAAGTGCGTTATGGTAGCGAATTTTCATTAAGTACTTCAAATTTGAATGGCTCAATTTGCTATTAACCAATAAGGTTGACCAAAAAACGAGTTTTTCCAGGAACACTTTAAGTTTACTTGCGGAATTTTTTATACATTTTCAAACAATAAAGTTATTTTGATGAAACATAGCACATTGTTTCTACTATATAGGTTATACTGGTAACAAAATTTGATGCCTACTTTCTTAAAAAAAAACATATTTGCTATTAAAACATTTTAATGAAAATTCACTACCATAACGCACTTGCTGCGTCCAGACCTTTATTGCGTCTAAACCAGAAATATTTACCAAACTATTTACAAAGGCACATATCTTAGGTCTATTATATCACCTGTAACACTATAAATGTAAAAGAAAATATTATTTTCTTAAAGGAATTCTAAAACTCAAACAACATTTATGGCTTCACTAAACTTCACTTTCCAATTTTCAATGCAGGAGGTTTTCACGTTGGCCTTTATTACAGTGTATTTTAACTTTGTTCCAATATCTAGACGTCATGTGTCCAATACTCGCTGATATTATGCTGTGGATTTCCCGGGAGTTTTTCAAATTTCCTATGTCAATTTTTTTCCTATGTCAATTTTTTCTCAAATTGTCTTTATTTAACCGACCGTTTTCACTCTCATATTTCCCTTTGATGTTACGAGGTACACAATATCGGGAGACCTTCTGAGAAATTCACTTTTCGCGAGCATTTCTAACGTTTCCGGGTTTATAGTTATTGCCTTTCTCACGATTCGAGCAAAATACCAGATGCATGGGGCAAATG
Source organism: Tillus elongatus (assembly GCA_964006375.1). Lineage (NCBI taxonomy): Eukaryota > Metazoa > Arthropoda > Insecta > Coleoptera > Cleridae > Tillus > Tillus elongatus. Next base: position 30,896,580 of record OZ023265.1, read on the forward strand.
CTATTATTACTATATTGTCTCAATTAAAACTCATTAAAAAGTTAATAAAAATCAATCGATTTTTTAAACGTTTGATGAAAGCTCACAAACTAGTGTCATATTATATGGTATTTATAAAAAGTCTGGACGCAGCAAGTGCGTTATGGTAGGGAATTTTCATATGAATATTTTTACTGGCAGATATGTCTTTTTTAATGAAAGCAGACATCAAATTTGACTGAATATTTTTTACACAAAATTCTACTTAGAGCATACATAAAATTCAAATTATATATCTAAACTGTATTTAAAACTGAAAATATAATTATTTGTTTGCACGAAAATCCATTAAAACCTTATTTTTGGCGAATTTCATTTCAAAATGTTCCATCGATTGAATAAATTTTTATACAAAAATTCTCAAATGTTTCTCAAAGAAAATTCACTAAATTCATTTATAAGAAAATTTCCTATTAAGATAAAATTTTGTACAAGAGAATTCGCTAATATAAAAAAATTAAATAAATAAAATAACATATATAGTAGAAAGAACGTACTATATTTTATCAAAATGTACAACAAGTTTCCGAAAATAAACTTAAAACGTTTCCGAGACAACTCGTTTCCTAGCTGACGAACCTTAGGTTAATAGCAAATTGCATTATTGAATTTTCAAGCATTTAATGAAAATTCGCCACAAAAACGCACTTACTTCGTCTCGATTTTTTTACAAACATGCACTATATTTCGATGAAAAATGCAAGAAATGTTCAAAAAAGAATTATAGGTATCACCAACGACTTTCACCAACGACTTTCGGGCCATCCCGTGATTGTCAAAATAATTTTATAAAATGCAGCTCAAGACACCCTATAGGTAATGTATACAATTTTTTCTCGTATCTTGCATAATAACAATTATATTGGGCTTTACCGTAGAAATGCGTCACCCTGTATATATGTAAAGAGAAGGTAAACCCGGATATGGATTCTAGTTTGCCGTCATTTGAAGAAACATTTTTAGAATTCAAAAGCCGCGGTCTCCTCATTAACGATTTTTTTCTACAAAAATTAGCTAAAAATTATAGACCGTTAATTCATAAACTAAACTAAAACTACTGCCAAAGCATCAGAGAAAGGGTCTATTTAAAATGAATTTCCTGGAACTATTTTAGTAAAGTGAAGATCAATGATGGTTGAAGCTGAAACTAAGGGTTTGCAGAACACTCTTTACACAATCAGTATTTCTTTCAGGTTCTTTGCCGAAATGTTGCCAATTTTGACGTTTCAAATCGTGGCTTTTTACGTTTTGAGGAAAACCCCCAATTTTTTTCTTAAATGCTTCTAACTTTTTTGTCTTTAAACTTTCAGATTGGTTTTGGTAAATTATTTACCCGTTATACATATATAAAGCTAATATATATATATATATATATATATATATATATATATATATATATATATATATATATATATATATATATATATATATATATATAAATTCAACTCCACCAAATCTCAGTCTTGCTTTCTATGTCATAGGAGATACACAAGCCATAGACCTATCACAATGAACAACTAATTTATATAAAGTAATGGGTCCTTTTCACTTGTTGGCATTTCTCTGGATAAAAACCCCAATTGGCACCAACATGTCAAATAAATTGCAGTAGCGGCTGCTAAGAAATAAGGTTTCCTCTTCCGGCTCGCAATAATTTTTACCAGCTAATCTCTATACCTTATATATTTCACAAATAAGGCCAAACCTCGAATACTGCTTTCACATATGGGGTGCCGCTGCCGCTTCTACACTCACTATCCTGGACTGCATTCAGAAGAGAGCTTATCGGTGACCCTACACTCACCCAATGACTGCCGTCCCTTACCCACCGACGTGACGTTGGTGACTTCTCTCTCTTTTATAGATATCTGCACGGGCACTGCTCAGAGAAGCTTTCTTCCATAGTTCATTCTTCCATAGTTCATCCACCCGCTGCCCCGAACAGATCCACCAGGGGAACAGAGCGAATGCACCATTTTACTATCCAGGGCACCAGCCATATAACACTTTGTTATGCCTGCTGTTTTGTCCCGAGGACTTCCAAGTTGTGGAATTCCTTGCCGGCACATGTTTTTCCTTCTCCTCCGAACCTTCAAACCTTCAAGTCCAGAATAAACAAGTTGCCTCTCTCCTCCTTGTTGACATCCACGGTACGATAGTATTTGGGCTGTAAGCCATCGTGGTGTTTAGTTGAAATAAAAAAAAAAACGATGAAGGCCAGGGATTTTGTAAACATGCATTATAATTGCATGGACAATGCAACTAACATAAGATGTGGGAGTCTGCGATTGTCAAATTAATTTTTATAAAATGCAGCTCAAGACAAGACACGCTGTAAAAATTTGTCTCGTATATAATAACTGATATATTGAGTTTTTCGTAGAAATACGTCACCCTCTGTATATATGTAAACACAAAAACTGAAATTAACCCTCGATACGGCTTCTAGGGGGCGTAGTTCACGCTTATTTAAACAACTTTTTAAAATTCAAAAGTCGCGGCCTCCTTAAAATACAGAATCTTTTCTACGAAAATTCGCTAAAAATCATAAAGTATCAGAACATAAACTCTAGAACTAAAACTACTGCCAAAACATGAGAGAATGAATCTATTTGAAATGAATTTTCTGGAAATAATACCCCATTCATCCATCGATCAATTGAGATACTGAATTTATTAAATTTGGCTCTCATGCTGTATATTTATAAATTATAATTTATAATTTAATTTATTTATTTCCAGAGAGCTTGGTATAAATTCGAAACTCGAATATTAAGCACTTTTTCCATTAGCTTAATGAGATATAGCCATCAAAGTAAACGGCTATTTATATTTTTATCTCCTGAAATAACCAGGAAACTTTTAGTCATCTCGTTTTTTTTTTTTTTTGGCGCGATACGCCCTCCAGTTATAATTTTTCACAGTTATAAGATTTTCTAGATGGAAGCGGCAATTTATTATCGAAGTTCGCTGTAATTAATCAAGCCGAAATTTGTATTCTGCGGTAACGGACCACAGATTACATACAGATATCTCCTTATAAGCCACACACTACTCCACCTGGAAGAAGATATACATACAAATACAATAAAAGAACCAGTGTTATTATCTATCAGGTTTAGTGTCGGAGAACTCGTCTACATTCAGCACTGGCCACATCTTACGATCAGTTTAAAGCAAGAAAAATACTCTCCATTAATTCTCATCTGTCGGCTGGTCTCCACATTTCTCCATCACATCGTCCTTCCTTCCAGGATAGCCTCACTCTCCAGCTTCCGCTAATGGCCAGGGGCTGAAAATAGGACCGACATACACTGTCTAATGCTAACGTTGTTACGCATTTTATACCGTTTTATTTTACCGCTGTTTTAGTTTTATTGTTTTGTTCAAAGTTTGGCTGCGGCTTGTGACAAGTTACTTTGTTTTGTAAAATTGCTTATTTGCTTTATCTGAGTATTATATCATGTCGCTTAGTGTTGTAAAACATTTGTTACGTTACTACATGTGTGAAAATCGTCACAAAATAATGATGGAAATTAAATCATACCTTCCACATAGTTCACTAAGTGAGATGTAAGACACGAAGCACGTGCCGCCACCTCATTGCGGAACAAAGTAGTATATTGTCACGGCAGCTCCAAATATAGCCGTACTACTTTATAGGTGTATTTTCGCTGTAATCAGTATGCTGTACTGACGAGCTCCAATGAGATAGAAACCGGTCTAAGGCTCTAATTTTGGTGAGAATGCATTAAGCCATACATACTTTGTCCCTATATTAGGTTAGAAATGGGCCAGGTCTGACAATTTACCGAATTGTCAGTTGGTTGTGTACAGTCTCTATTTTTTAAAATTCTGTGTTATTTGGAGCTGACAACATACTAATTGGTTCCTCAACGAAGTGACGGCACGTGCTTCGTGTCTTGCATCTCACTTAGTGTTGGACGGCTGGCTACCATAGCTGTATTATTTTATAGGTGTATTTTCACTGCAATCAATATGCCGTACTGACGAGCTCTAATGAGAGCGAAACCGGTCTACGGTTCTAATTGTAGTGACAATGCATCTAGCCTTCCACATATTTGTGATAATCTACTCTTATCAGAAAGAGATTATCATGCAATGACTTGACCAAAAAGAAAAAAACTCTGGACGCAGCAAGTGCGTTATGGTAGTGAATTTTCATAAAAATGTTTTTTTAAATAGCAGGCACAAAATTTGTTTACCAGTATAATCTATATATTAGAAACAATGTGCCATGTTTCATCAAAATAACTTTATTGTTTGAAAATGTATAAAAATTTCCGAAAGTAAACTTAAATTGTTCCCGAAAAAACTGGTTTTATGGTCAACCTTATAGGTTAATAGCAAATTGATTCAAAATTTGAAGCATTTAATGAAAATTCGCTACCATAACGTACTTGCTGCGTCCAGAGTTTTTTTAAATAGCAGGCACAAAATTTGTTTACCAGTATAATCTATATATTAGAAACAATGTGCCATGTTTCATCAAAATAACTTTATTGTTTGAAAATGTATAAAAATTTCCGAAAGTAAACTTAAATTGTTCCCGAAAAAACTGGTTTTATGGTCAACCTTATAGGTTAATAGCAAATTGATTCAAAATTTGAAGCATTTAATGAAAATTCGCTACCATAACGCACTTGCTGCGTCCCGAATTTATTTTCTTACAAAGATGTATTATATTTCGATGGAAAATACAAAAATGCAATAACATAGGGCGTGTTCGATTAAAAAAATCACAAAAAAAAATTTTGAATCACCAACGACTTATGGGCCACCCTGTAATTGTGGAAATATTTTTTAAGATGTAGCTTAAGACACCCTACAATTAATGTATACAACTTTTTTTTGTAACTTGCATAATAACGGATATATTGCGCTTTAATGATTTTTTACGAAAATTCGACAAAAATGATATACCATTAAACGATAAACTCTATAGCCAACACTACTGCTAAAACATCAGAGAAAGGGTCTATTTGAAATGAATTTTCTGGGAATATTTTAGTAAAATGAAGGACAATGACGATTGAAACTAAAAGTTCAGGCCTTGTAAAACATTATTCTTGCGACATTTTCCTTCCATAGATCATATTAATTTCAGGTTCATTGCCTAAATATTAACAATTTTGACGTCTAAAATCGCGACTTTGACGTTTTGAGGAAAACCCAAATTTATTTTTCTTTAAATGCCTGTAACTTTTTTGTCCTTTAAGCTACAGCGCTAAATTTTGGTAGGCAGTTTACCTATAATGATATAAACCCGTGTGCCAAATTTCGTTGCCCTTACTTTGTTAATTCCGGAGATATGAATTTTTTTCGATTTTTTTCGAAGGAAAACACAAAATTTTCCGGGAAAACCTCGGCGGATTTTCCTGGCTAACGAACCTATCCAATCCACTCGCGAAAGGAAGGTACTCACCTAATTTTATCAAAATCGGTCCATTATTTTTTTAGTTATAGGTGTGACACATAAATATATAAACATATATATATATATATATATATATATATATATATATATATATATATATATATATATATATATATATATATATATATATATATATATATATATATATATATATATATATATATATATATATATATATATATATATATATATATATATATATATATATATATATATATATATATATATATATATATATATAAACATATAAAGTCTGAAACCGACCCCCGATTTGGGTTCCAGGGGTCCTAAATAGCGCTCATTTGAAGAAATTTTTTCAAAATTCAAAAGTCGAGATCTCCTCATTAGTGAATTTTTTTTAAGAAAATTTACTAAAAACATACAGGCGAATTGAGAACATCGTCCTTGTTTGAAGTCGGTTAAAAAAAATGCAAATAAAAGGTATTTGGGCTTGTCCGGGATTTGAACCTGGGAGTTCCCGCACTCTAAGCGGAACTCATACCTCTAGACCAACGAGTCAGTTGTTAGAGCTTTGTTTTAATGTCGTATTCCAGCGGGCGTTTTAATTATTTTAGTCATAATTAATGTTTAATCATTTATTTATATAAAAAAACTCGTTTTTTGGTCAACCTTATAGGTTAATAGCAAATTGAGCTATTCAAATATTAAGCATTTGATCAAAATTCGCTACCATAACGCACTTACTGCGTCCAGAATTTTTGTTCTTACAAACATGCATTATATTTCGATGGAAAATGCAAAAATGCAATAACATAATAACAGATATATTGAGCTGTGTTGATTTTTTTTTACGAAAATTCTACAAAAATTATATAATATTAACGATAAACTATATAGCTAAGGCTACTGCCAAGCATCAGAGAAAGGGTCTATTTGAAATGTATTTTCTGGAAACATTTTATTAAAATGAAGGACAATGACGGTTGACACTAAGACTTCAGGGTTTGTAAAACATTCTTCTTGAGACATTTTATTTACATAGCCCGTATTAGATTAAAGTTCTTTTCCTAAATGTTGCCAATTTTGACGTTTAAATCGCAACTTTGACGTTTTGTGAAAAACCTCAATTTATTTTTGTTTAAATGCCTATAACTTTTTTGTTCTTTGACCTACAGAGCTAAGTTTTAGTATGTAACTTGCCTATAATGATATAAACCCGCGTATAAAATTTGGTTGCCCTTACTTTGTTAATTTTGGAGATATAATTTTTTTTCGAAAGAAAACACAAAATTTTCCGGGAAAACCTCGTCGGATTTTCCTGGCTAACTAACATATCCAAGCCACTTGCAAAAGGAAGGTACTCACCAATTTTGACGTTTAAAATCGCGATTTTGACGTTTTGAGGAGAACCCAAATTTATTTTTCTTTGAATGTCTGTAACTTTTTTCTCCTTTAACCTACGGAGCTAAATTTTGGTAGGTAACTTGCTTCTAGTTATATAAACCCACGTGTGAAATTTGGTTGCCCTTACTTTGTTAATTTTGGAGATATAAATTTTTTTCGATTTTTTTTAAAAGAAAACACAAAATTTTCCGGGAAAACCTCGGCGGATTTTCCTGGCTAACGAACTTATCCAAGCCATTTGTGAAAGGAAGGTATGTGCCAAATTTTATCAAAATCGGTCCATTATTTTTTAAGTTATAGGTGTGACACATAAATATATATATATATATATATATATATATATATATATATATATATATATATATATATATATATATATATATATATATATAAACATATAAAGTCTGAAACTGACCTCGGATTTCGGTTCCGGGGGTCCTAAATAGCGCTCATTTGAAGAAATTTTTTCAAAATTCGAAAGTCGGGATCTCCTCATTAGTGAATTTTTTTAAGAAAATTCACTAAAAATATCGTATTCATTTACCCATAAACTTCTGAAACGTTATATTTTTCGAGTTTTAACACACACAAAAACCGTCAGTTTTCATTCAATCACCCCGTATTTATTCGCTACTCCCAAGCGTCCTTACCCAAAACAATTCGAAGCGTTCGCTTGTCGAGTGCTAACTGGATACCGAATTTGAAGATGATATCTAAATTGGTTTCTAAACTTATTGCGCCCACGAGGAGACGGACGTACTGGCCGATGGACATAAACATATTTGTTCTAGTATTAAGTTTCTATATGTTTTGAGACTTTTTACGCCGTTTTAGCAAAAAAAGATTCAAAATTTCTGCCACCGATATTCCACCCCCACACATGCAACCCCTTTTTTTATTTTTATTTTTTTATTTCAACAACACACCACGAGGGCTAAATACTATCGTAATGTGGGTGTTACAAGGAGGAAAGAGGCAACTTGTTAATTCTATACTTGACGGTTTGGAGGTTCGGAGGAGAAGGAAAAACATGTGCCGGCAAGGAATTCCACAATTTGGAAGTCCTCGGGACAAAAAGTCGCGATCTCATTAGTGAATATTTGTTGTACAGAAAATTCACTAATAAACTGCCACACTGACCAACTTAACTTTCAAAACACCAACGAGCAAGCATAAATTCATACTAATTTTCCTTCTGTTCTCAAATTTGCCATGTCGATTTCGACTATTGCAGCAGTGTCACATTACCGGCCGGCATTTATTAAACAAATTTGCCACTATTAATTATACATTGAAATAAACTGCAGCCGGGCGCGCTTGTCAATTTGGTTCCATATTAATGGTTTGTATAATTTATATCGACATCAAAAAGATTTATCGAAATTTAATGTCGTTATTTATGATTCTTTTTCGCTTAGTTCACAAAATTCATTACATTGCTGTTTCATTCATCAAATCGAACAAGAGAGGCCAGGACTATTCACCATCATGCAGAAGAGAGAAAGAGAAACGGGTCAACAACAGGATGCGAGCGAAGTTTAAAGATAAACAAATACAACAAAAAAGTAAAGTTGAATTGATTCGAGAGGGTTGTTTTTCTCCATGTCGTTTCGTACGATTTGTATGTTGCCTGCAATAAATATTAATAAAAACATGGATATTGTTATGTCATGTTTTTTTATCACAATGTGCATGGTGTTTTTTCCTTCTTGTTTCAAAGGCAGATTAATATAACATGGTATAATGTCAGCAAAAAACTAACTGAAGCAGGGTACTTAGTCTGTAAAAATGGGCTAACAGATGTTCAAAAGACAATAGTAGGAACATTCGTTTACGAAGTGAATACATCTAGGAAAGACATATTTCACAACTCTTAAAATAAAATACTTTTCATTGATTACTGTTGTCCTACTTGACGAAATTAATCAATAGCCACATCAAAAACAAAGTCCTCTCAAGCTCCAACGGCAGTTAACCATTACGGACTCTTGCTAAATCTATTGGGAATAATTTCTGCAAGAGCACGTTCCCGCGTCTTGTTTCAGAGGATGAAATTGTTTCTACTACCCTCGGCAAGGCTGAACTTTTGGCCTAGCTGTTCGCCGGCAATTCTAATTTCAACCCACCTCCAAATGTTCAATCACCAACAGTCCCCAATGTCGCGCATTATATGACGGATATCATTTTCAAAACTAAAAAGGTACGAAATATGCTCTCTTCTCTTAATACCAGGAAAGCCCAGCAATTGTTCTTAAAAAATGCGCACCGGAACTTGCTCCTGTCCCAGATCGTCTGTTTCAGACATCTTACAATAGAGGCATATTCCCTAGTACTGGAAAACTGCTCGAGTACAACCCGTCACCAAGAAAGGATCCAAAGCGCTTCCTAGCAACTACAGGCCTATTTCTCTCCTTTCAGTCGTTTTTAAAGTGATGGAAAATTATATAAACACCGAATTACTAAAACTTATTGAAAACACACAGTTTACTTCACAACAGGCAGTATGGATTTCGACAGCGCAGATCACCCGCAGACCTCCTTTCCTTTGTCACTCATTCTTGGAACTAGTCTCTGGAACTACACAGTGAATCCCAGATTGTCGCTCTAGACATATCCAAAGCATTTGACCAGGTTTGGAACACAGTTTTGCTTTATAAACTTCCGGACTATGGCCTACCACAAAAACCCTGTACCTGGACAGAAAATTTCCTTTCCAACCGGAGCATTTCTGTGGATGGCCATTCCTCTAAACTTTATCCAATTAATGCAGGAATCCCTCAAGGTTCAGCTTTAGCTCCTACTTTGTATGACAGCACCCTCCACTTAAATATACTATATTCTAAGCCTGTCTCTTTAGCCCAATTAGATGGAGATCGCAAACTCATGAGGGGTTCTGTCTCTGTGAACCTCCAAAAAATATTTGACTGGGGAAGCATAAATCTTGTAAAATATCAGTCTTGCTTTCAATCTCATAAGAGATACACCAGCCCTAGACCTATCACAATGAACAATCAAGTTATTCAAAGCAACGTGTCCTTTCCACTTGTTGGCACGCCACATCAATTGCAGAAGGCGCTACTAAGAAATTAGGTTTACTGTTCCGGCTCGCAAATTCTTTTCACCAGCTAATCTCTATACTTTATATATTTCAGAAATAAGGCCAAAACTTGAATACTGCTTCCACATCTGTGGTGCGGCTGCCCCTTCTACACTCGCTATCCTGGACTTCATTCAGTAGAAAGCTATACGTCTCATCGGTGACCCTACCCTCACCCAAAGGCTGCCATCGCTTGCCCACTGACGTGGCGTTGTTTACCCCTCTCACTCTCTCTCTCTCTCTCTTGTATAGATATCTGCACGGGCACTGCTCAGAGGAGCTTTCTTCCATAGTTCCTCCACCTGCTGCCCCCAACAGATATACTTTTAATATTGTGCAGCCGCAATGTGAATAAAGGGCGCCCTTTATTATACTTACTTATCTTGTGCTTACCTATGTAATATAAAAATAAAAAAGAAGTGAAGCAGCAAGTGTATATATATTTACTTTAGTGCTTTATTCAATCTTATCTGAAAAAGACCGTATAGGCCACAAGGTGGAATGCAATTTCAGTAACTTACAGTTTACTGCAAGGGGGGCTTTTAGATTTTTTTCAGAAATATGCTGAAAACTCCCCTTGGAGCACAAGCCACAAGGCAAATTTGTTGCAAACAACCCCCAAGAAAGTTAACGGACGAAGAATGAATAAGGTCACTGTGCGGGGAGAAAATCTGAGCGAAAAATGCGAAAGGAAACATTTAGTCCTATTTTGAAAACATGCGTTTTTCACATTTTGAAGCAATACTTCCTTTAAACCCTGTCTGCCCCGCACAACACCCATATTCGCCCAAGTCCAGTAACTTTCTTGGGGATTGTCCCAAGAAGTTTTTCTTGTGCTTTATGTTTTGAATGTAGTTTTATGCGTGAACAATTGGAAGGAGAACTCCCCGTGTTTTTGGGCGAGGGGGCAGAAACCTTCTTCCTCCTGGGGGTTCTTCTTCCCCTTCTGCATGCATACAATCACCCTCAATGCATAAACCACAGGAGCAACTTACTGTAAGAATATTTATGTTAGAGGTCATGTTTTTCCTTGCCCTTCTTTACCCTATTTTTGACCGTTCCTAATTAAATAAAGTAATGTTTTATAACTTTTAATATAAGGCTAAATTACCATAAAATAATAATAATAATAATAATAATAATAATAATAATAATAATAATAATAATAATAATAATAATAATAATAATAATAATAATAATAATAATAATAATAATAATAATAATAATAATAATAATAACACTTTATTTGCCCTTTAGATATAAAAATGTACATAAGGCAAGTCAACCAGTACACATAACAAGAGCAAACAAGTCTCTATAAGTAAACACAAACAAAACAGAAATATCACAGTTCATTATCACATAAATACTCGTCAATACTGTAGTAACACCTGGATGCTAGGAGTGCCTTCAAATTATTTTTAAATATCCTGAACTCAGTATGTTCCCTACACCTATTTGGTAATTTATTTTAAAATCTAATGCTATTAAATTAAAAAAATATTTCATATTTCGCTGTATTATGGGCCACCGAACGTAAATCACCACGGCCACAAGTATCATAACTGTGATTGAAAAAATTTGCATTAAAGCAGTGAATATTTTTCTTTATTTATAAAATAGTCCTATAAATGTAAATAGTATAGATAGTCATGACCCTCCTTTCCGCAAAAACCTGCCGACAAGTGGAACGAGAAGGCACGTCAAATATAAGTCTTAGTGTTCTTTTTTGAAGCATTAGCAATCTGTTAACACATGAAGAGCCTCCCCATAGAATAACGTTATAGGCTTACACCGATCCCACAAGTGCATTGTAAACTGTGATTAAGCTTTCAGTGTTCAGTGTATACTTTAGCTGCAGTAGAACAAAAAATGCTTTGTTCAAGCTCCGACAAACATACTCAACGTGCTCATCCCATCGCAATTCCTGATCAATCAAGGCTCCAAGAAATCGTCTGCACCCAGTGGAACCAACCTCGACGCCATTCCCGTGAGACTATTTGGAAAGGGCAAACTGGATAGTCCTCCAAAGCGCATAAAGACCGTCTTGGAATTGTTCACAACCAACTTATTTCTCCAACACCAATCCAACAAGTCAGAGTATGCAATGCGCAACTTCGCTTGCAGAGTATCAACATCATCATCCACAACCACCAGGGTAATATCATCAGCAAACAATACTCTAAAATCACATCTTATAAAAGATGATAAGTCATTTACAAATAAAATAAATATTAAGGGACCAAGGATTGATCACTGCGGTATTCCATACTCCATGCATTGCTCGTTGAAATCATGACCAGCAACAGATACATACATCCTTCTCCCACCAAGGTAAGATATCAGCCAACGCGACACTCGTCCCCTCAATCCAAGGGCGTCAAGTTTGCTAGCAACAAATTTCAAGGCGAGACAATCAAAGGCGTTGGTCATGTCAACAAAAAGTGCCGCCACATGCCTACCAGAATCAACATTACCAGAAACAAACTCCAGCAAACCAGCAGCCGCACTCTCCGTCAACCTACCCGATCGAAAACCATGCTGGGAGTCAGTCAGTAGATTATTTTCCATCAGAAAGGACACGACCCTATTATAAACAACCCTCTCGACAATCTTTGATATAACACTGGGAATGGCAAGAGGTCTATAATTCAGTAGCGACAGAGTATCACCACTCTTAAGAAATGATATAACCTTGTTTATCTTAAGAACATCTGGAAACTGCTCCAGCTCCATGGACTTATTTACTAGAAAAGCAAGTGGTTCACTAATAAATGCACAAATCGTCTTTATGATCCTAGTCGGCAAGCAATCGTGTCCCACTGAGTTAGTATTATTAAGTGTCATAATTACGCAGGCAACATCACTTGCACTGACCGGCCGAAAGAAAAATGTGACGCTAGCATTTGGTGCCAAAGAAGGAAAATGTGAGAAACCGTGCGGACAGGACGCATGCAAAAGTTCGGGGATTGCGTGTGAAAGATACCCAGCAAAGCTCTCAGCAACATCAATAAGCCTAGATATAATCTTATCATTAACCTTCACAATAATGGGCTGTGCAACATCGACCTTCCCCGTTCGGTGCCCTACCATTCTTCAAATGTGTTTTTGCCTGGCCCTACAATCGAGATTTTCAAGTACTTTATTATAAGTATTTTGTTTAGATCTATTTATCAAAGCTCTATATTCTTTTATCTTATCGGTATAGACTCTCTAGAGTTCACAGTTGTTTGCTATGAAAATTTACTCCAATAACGCACCTGTGCTGTCCAGAATATTTTGTTATTTGAAAGGAATAACATATTTTGTTGTTGCAGGATATGGTCCTGAATGTCGACGCCATCATTTCATGAATACGAAAAACTGTTTTCGCTTTTTCGGAGTCAGTGTTTTATTCGGGGATGTAAGAATTAGTAATAGAATTGTTGGTAAAAGGAAACTGCCGTCTTAAGCATTTCAGAATACTGTAAATTATTAATAAGACCAGGTCTTGAAAAAGTAAGCTCGGCGTTGCTAGAGCTCCAGCGAGATCCCCAGCATGAACAAAGCTTTCCGTTAACTAATAGTCTTTAATAATAAGGATAGTAATTAACTGCTCCATTTTTTATGAAATTCTTGGCTCAGATGAGGTTACTTTTTACCACGGTGACTTTTACAGTGAAGGCGTTTACAGCTATTCTGAAGTAAGAGGTTTATTTAGATTTTGTGGGATTAGTGGGGGTATTATTGCGTTTTAGCGAATTTAAAAAAAAATCGCTTATGGGGAGATCTGTGTTATATATATATATATATATATATATATATATATATATATATATATATATATATATATATATATATATATATATATATATATATATATATATATATATATATATATATATCCGACCGGTAACTCAAAAAATAATAAACCGATCTTGATAAAATTTGCAGAGTACCTTCCTTTTGCAAGTGGCTCGGATAAGTTCGTTAGCCAGGAAAATCGGACCAGGTTTTTCCGGAAAATTTTGTGTTTTATTTATAAAAAAATTCATATCTCCGGAAATAACAACGTAAGGGAAACCAAATTTTGTACGCGTGTGAACTCTGTATTTTTCAGTGGGTTTTAATTTGGCAGCATAAAATAAAAGACTTGCCACGAACCGGCAGATCCCTCTTTGGCCTAGGGTTGAACACACTGAGACCTTAGAGTTCGTGTCCTTACATATTTCCTATATATATATATATATATATATATATATATATATATATATATATATATATATATATATATATATATATATATATATAATGTTTCGCACCGATAACTCAAAAAATAATGGGCCGATTTTGATTAAATTTGGTAAGTGCGTTCGTTGCAAGTGGCTTGGATTCGCTGGCCAGGAAAATTGCACTAGGTTTTACTGGAAAATGTTTGGCATTCTTTCGAATAACAATTGTGTCTCCGGGAATAACAAATCTGTATTAACCAAATTTGGTACGCGGGTTTATGTTGTAAGAAGTAGACCATGTGCCAAAATTCAGATCTCTAAGTTTAAAAAAAAACTTATAGGCATTTAGAAAAAAAAAAGTGGGTGCCACTGATGACCAGAGAAAGCCATACAATCAAAATATTTTGTATGGATAACAAAATCTATTATAGATGACAGGCCGAGATTAAGTCTTTTGGCGTGAAAAGTTCAAGAAATATCAGAAAAATTTCTTCGATAATTTTAAAGCTTTCCTTCTTAAAACGTCAAAATCGCGATTCAAAACGCCAAAAAGAACCACCGAGGGTCTACTTATTATGTGAAGTGTTTAATTTATTGTTTCAGTGTATCATAATAACAACAATTGTATCCAAGAATTAAACGGGTTTTTCCTTTTAAAAATTTTTGGATCCATAATTGCCCATTATCTTCGTTTGTTTTATGTTGTAAAATTAACTGAACTTCAAATATTCTTTTCTGGGTAGGTTGGAAAGTGAAGCAAGTTAATTATTATAAATAAAAAGGTGAAAGATACAGTAAAAAACAGATTTTAACGAAAAGTAATTTTCCTTTTTTAGTAGAATACAGTATAAAATAAACCCTATAACTTTACCAAACAGTGATCGTACAATTGAAGTAGGTATATCGGAAGTCGAGGATATTGGCAATATGCAAGTAATTTCAATACTCACACTAGTAGCCATAGAAATCACTCAGCTTCGACGAATATCTAAGAAACCCTGGAAGTTTCTGTGGTGAATACAGAGACTTTGCCAGAAAAATACATCTGTGATTATTATAAAGTCGGGCTTCTTTTATACAGACGACGACATCTGAATTTTAAGAGACAGGGGAAATCGATTCCAAACTGAAATTTGATAAAAATAATATTGACACAGCTTACTCTATAAACTTTTTGTTTGCTGGAAAATGTTTTATTTTAGGGGTTGAACATAACACAACTTTTTCCCTTTAGGTGCCACTTTATGTGAGATGTTAAATCTATGGAATATATTTAGGTTCCGTAAATGATATTCTAGTTTAACTTTTAGCCAGGAGGTTTCAATTATGTTTTTAGTGAGTTTTGTTGAAAAATTATCCTCAAATGGGTGCAAACTAGTCCATACATATCTGGGGTCAATTTCAATTTTTATATGTTTATGTTATATATATATATATATATATATATATATATATATATATATATATATATATATATATATATATATACCTATATATTGATATGGTATCTATAAGGGGAAGGTAATATTGAAAATATCCACACATATATACTATTACATAAAAGTCGAACACCATACAATCCAACAAAATACTCTAGAACATCCCATATAAAGACAGCTAGTCTGCCTGTGAAAGCGAGATGTATGTGGATGATTATCATCACAGGGAGAAAATAAATCTAACCATTTTACAGGCATATCATAAGACCTAGTATAAAATTTAAAATCCAAGTCAGGATTGATTCCCAAATATGTTGTATGTATGGATTAAAGCAGTTAAGACAAGAATATAATAATTTTAAATTCGTCTATACGAAGTGAAAATTATATCCAGGACAGAATAGACTGCAGAAAAATGATTTAACTTAACAAATAAAATATAATGACCGTAAAGCTAGATAATGTGAATATATGGACAGTACGGACTGTATAAGTAGTTTTTAGGAAGTTTAAAATGTTGATGTTTATTAGAATTAAGAATATTAAGATGTATAACCTAGAAATTAGAACAGATGTTTTTGTTTAACATAAAATGTCAAAATGACAATACAAATAATTTATATAGGTTAAGGAATGCTGTCCGATATAGATCAGATGATTAAAATTACTAGCAGATGTTAAATTGACAAGAAAAATGTAGCATATAGGTTAAGGAAGTAAAGTAAATGACCAACAACAATTAAAAAGGAGATAACCGCGGAAATAATGAACAGGATTATTGTAAAATATTAATAAAGCCTGGACGCAGCAAGTGCGTTATGGTAGTGAATTTTCATAGAAATGATCTGGCACAAAATATTTTATTATAACTTTTTTTCTTGTAACATAGAAATCTAAATTTTGGTGTATAGTTTACTTTTTATATCGTAAACCTACCTACCAAATTTGGTTATCATAGATTTTATATTTTTTAAGATAAAAAAATTTTTCAAATGAAAACTCAAAATTTTCCCGGAAAACCTCGTCCATTTTTTTTAAATAACGAACTTGTCAAATCCATTTACAAAAGGAAGGTACATGCCAAATTTTATTAAAATCGGCTTATTACTTTTTGAGATATGAATTTTTTTCAAATAAAAACTCAAAATTTTCCCGGAAAACCTCGTCCGATTTTCTTGACTAACAAACATGTCAAAGCCATTTACAAAAGGAAGGTATGTGCTAAATTTTATTTAAATCGCCTTATTACTTTTTGAGATATGAATTTTTTTCTAATGAAAACTTAAAATTTTCCCGGAAAACCTCTTCCGATTTTCCTGACTAACAAACATGTCAAAGCCATTTACAAAAGGAAGGTATGTGCCAAATTTTATTAAAATCGGCTTATTACTTTTTGAGATATGAATTTTTTTCGAATGAAAACTCAAAATTTTCCCGGAAAACCTTGTCCGATTTTCCTGACTAACGAACTTATCCAAGCTATTAACAAAATAAAGGTAGATGCCAAATTTTATCAAAATCGGTCCATTATTTTTTGAGTTATCGGTGTGATACATATATATATATATATATATATATATATATATATATATATATATATATATATATATATATATATATATATATATATATATATATATATATATATATATATATATATATATATATATATATATATATATATATATATATATATATATATATATATATATATATATATATATATATATAAACATATAAAAATTGAAACTGACCTCGGATATGGGTTCTAGGGGTCCTAGTTCGCGCTCATTTGCAAAAATTTTTTCAAAATTCAAAAGTCGGGATCTCCCCATTAGTGAACTTTTTCTACGAAAATTCACTAAAATGAAAGATTTTTGAAGGTGGCCAACAAGAAATTTTCGATTGGTTACCGTCGTCATAAGAAAAAAGGAAACAGATAGAATGAAAATTATTAGAGGATTGGATCAAGAAAAAAATTAAGGAGGAAAGGAGAATGTTTTTTAAGTTTGTAACAAGGTGTTGAAAAGCAGGAAGGTCAAGTGAATAATCAAAAAGATTGAAAGTTCGATCTAACAACAAGAAGACTCGTCTGTTTCAGACATCTTACAATAGAGGCATATTCCCTAGTAACTGGAAAACTGCCGAGTACAACCCGCCCCCAAGAAATGATCCAAAGTGCTTGCTAGCAACCACAGGCCTATTTCTATCCTTTTTGTCGCCTCTAACGTGATAGAAAAGTATATTAACACCAGATTACTAAAATTGCTTGAAAAACACAGTCTAATCCACGACCGGCAGTATAGATTCCGTCATCGCCGATCAAGTGCCTTCTTTTCTTTGTAGCCCATTCTTGGAACAAGTCTATGCAACTACACGGTGAAATCCAGATTGTCGCTCTAGACATATCCAAAGCATTTGACCAGGGCAGGAACGCAGCGCTGCTTAATAAAGTCCCAGCCTAAGGCCTACCACCAAACTCTGTACCTAGACAGCAAACTTATTCTCCAATCGGATCATTTCTATTGTCGTGGATGGCCAGTCCTCTAAATTGTATACAATTATTGCAGGAGTCCCTCAAGGTTCAGCTTTAGCCCCTACTTTGTTTCTTCCCCACATCAATGACCTTCTCTCTAGCACATCCAACCCAGTTCACAGTTACTGGGATGACAGCACCCTCCACTTAAATATGAAGAGGATCTCAGACTCATACAGGGTTCTGTCTCTGTGATTTTTCATAAAATATTAGACTGGGGAAGTAGAAATCTTGTACAATTAAACTCCACTAAATATCAGTCTTGCTTTCTATCTCATAAGAGATACACCAGCCCTAGAGCCATCACAATGAACAACCGAGTTACTCAAAGGAATGATTCCTTTTCACTTGTTGGCATTTATGTGGGTCGAAATCTCAATTGGCACCAACATGTCACATAAATTTTAGAAGCGGCTGCTAAGAAATTAGGTTTTCTTTTCCGGGCTCGCAAATACTTTTCACCAGCTAATCTCTATGCCTGATAAACTTCACAAATAAGGCCAAATCTCGAATACTGCTTCCACATCGGAGGTGCCGCTGCCGCTTCTACAGTCGCTATCCTGGACTCCATGCAGAAGAGAGCTGTACGTCTCATTGGTCTCACCCAAAGGCTGCAATCCCTTGCCCACCGACGTGCCGTTTGTGACCCCTCTCTCTCTCTCTCTCTCTCTCTCTCTCTCTCTCTCTCTCTCTCTCTCTATAGATATCTGCACGGGCACTGCTCAGAGGAGCTTTCTTCCATCTTCCTCCACCTGCTGCCCGCAACAGATCTACCAGGGAAACAGAGCGAATGCACCCTTTTACTGTACAGGTCACCAGACATAGCACATCTTGTTATGCCCACTCTTTTGTCCCGAGGACTTCCAAGTTATGAAATTCCTTGCCGGCACATGTTTTTCCTTCTCCTCCGAACCTCCAAACCAGAATTAACAAGTTGCTTCTTTCCCCCTTGTCGACACCCACGGTACGATAATAGTTAGGCTGTGAGCCCTTGTAGAGTGTCGTTGAAATATTAAAAAAAAACAAATAGTGTCCAATTCTTATGAAAATTCACTACGATGTTGCGCTTGCTGCCTCCCGAAGCTTTCAAATACATTATGCAACAAATATTTTATATACATTAACATTATTTGCTTGAGCATGGTCTAAGAAAAGGTAGTATGTGGCAAAACCAGTCTCACAGAGGATAAAAAACACGATACTGTTATGCTTCAATTTAAAATTAAAACTTTTTTGAGCCCTATTGACGTGAAGTTTTGAAAGTAAACTGTGTAAGTAATGCTCTCGTCAAATTTCAGTATAAAATCGATGAGGGCGGTATTTTAAAATTCACGAAGCATCACCTGTATCCAGGCAAGCTGGCTTCATAATAAAGCGGGCTATATTTTCCATAGTAACCTGATACATTCAATGAAGGTAATTGAGTCGGTTGGTAAAGCGTGTAGCACTATGTAACATGTTATTTTATAGCTCGTATTGAATTTGGACGGTATCAAAGAAGATGCACCTGAATACTTGGATGGTATAGCAGATAAATGCCGTATTCGTCTCCATAAATGTTCGACTAAATTTCAATTGCAGTAATAGAATTTGTGGTTCGAAGTTTGGGCTATAAAATATTTGCTAAGCTAGGGTTTTTGCTTTATCGAAATCATCTTAACCGTCGCCTTCACGAATAATATTTTAACGCATAATACACGACAAGGGTACCCGGGTACCTGCAATGATTATTGTCCTACCATTCTAGAAATCATTAGTTTTCTAATTCTTATAAATAGTTATAGTTATAACGTCACATCTGGTGTTCCAAGAAAAGTTTTATGAGCCGTTTAGTCTTACATACTTCCGCTCAGTGTTTTGTTGACAACAACGGATTCGGCATTTCGAAGAATTATTTTCGTGATCCGATATTTGTGTGGATGCTAGAGCATTTATTTATTCTGTTGTCTACCGCTGACTAAACAACACTATTTTCGATTGGAAATTGTGCTGTGATTAGTGAATTTTCGGAATGGGAGAAAAATGTATGGAAGTTTTCAGTTCTGAATTCAAACGGTACGTAGATTATAAAAGTGGTAACGATAATAAACTACATTTTTGTTGTAATTTTTGACCTTTTTCCTATGTGCTTATTTATTTACAGAAGGAGTTATGAACAGCAAGTAAGTGATCTTCAAGAATTAAATGCTATGGAATCTGATTCAAAGAGCGATAACGACAATGAACAAATTGAAGACTCCGAATCAGAAGACGAATATTTGCCGCCTTTGTTGTCATCAACAAATAACCAAGCAGAAAAATCAGACATAGAAGATGTTTTGCTTGACACTGAGAATGAAATTGAAATTGCCAAAGATAATAATTCTGAAGATGAGCAGCTAAAGGTTGAGGTTGATAATTGTGATGACCTAGTCTTGCGTTCTAAAAACGGAACTATCTGTCAGAATGAAGCGGTTCGGTTTTGTTTATATATTTGGTATTAACATGGAAAGTAATTGAAGAACGATGATATGAAAGTGGTGATGGATGTGTAGAGATTAGTAGTAAATAAAGGCAGTGATTGGAAAAGTAAGATGGAAGAAAAAATGGGATAAAAAGTTTATTTAAAATGGTTTGTCAAAATTTGAAGTATGTCATATTTGGATAATGCAGTGCCAAGTATTTTTAGAATAAACAGTTTAAATTATGTCACTATATAAAACACAAGTCAAAATGGAATTACTGTAAAGACGTATTGTAATTTCAGCCAATAAAATATAAATAAATAGATAATCCAGTCCCCCAATGCCTGCTCGTCAAACGCTGTCACAAAAGATTTTGCGAAAAAAATCTGGACCTTTGAAGACAACAAATTCCTTCTCAGTTCGGGAAACTTTCGCACGCATTTTTACTCGAGAAATGTGCAACATTATAATTCGAAAAACAAACCGCAAAGCCAAAACCATCCAAAGAATAACACCAAAATGGCTGAACATACTAACGTGTGTTCTTTATGGGTTTGGGTATCATGGGTTGAACTCAGTGTTTTCTCTGAAAGTTCTGCTCTGACTGTGCAGCATGCCTTGGCAGCTTCTCTATCTGTTTGTTTAAAGACCTTAGATTGTGGTGTGTTAGTGCACTTTTAAACTTAACTTACTCGGGTTTCTACCCGTTTTTTGCTGTTTTTGCTGCTTTTGCATTGTTGTTTTTTCTGCTTGGATGTACCTCGACCAGGCTTTGGACATTTTGATGTTATTAACTTTTCAATTTTACCTTTCGGCTTCGATTTTATAACTGTAACTGTTGTAGAGCATGTTGGCGTGGCTTTAGTTTCTATTTAGACTTTGCTTGTAAGACTGTTTAAAAGTTTGTAACTGCTTGTGTCGTGTGACACTTGCCGACCTACCAGCAACTTTTTTTCTGACACAGCCACTTTTGTAATGTTTCAGGAAGCCCCTGAAGATGACCTGATATATAGGCCGAAACGCGTAGGGCTTTTACTAAATAATTTAAGTCTGGAGTATAGCCTTGTTCTGTTTTGTTTTACCTTGGAAATATGTCTAACCCAGACGGTGTGACGTTCAGAAATTAGACTTTCAATGACTGTTTCGATCTTATATGACGTCTTATGTTTAATTTTGAAGAAGAAACAATTCTAAAATCATTTTTATAAAGACCTAAGTTCATTTTGTTTATATTTCCACTATATTATGCTAAATTTTGAGTCTAAATTTGTATTTGGGCCCGTTCATCAAGCTACAGGTATAGTGCATTATAAAATTGCTTAAATCCCCCAGTTAAATAACAATCACGTGGTAAATTTTTATGTCGTCTGTCATTTGAGATATTTGTGGCTGAGATTGCACGATTTTTCGTTTAGGTAGTATGTTCTATGCCTCTTATTTATTTTGTTTGGTTACCGTTGATGTATGGTTTATGATTGTTGCATTAATCAATCTACGCGTGCATGTTAACTACTCTGTCTGTCAGGCATTGGTTACTTGAACCACTAAGTTGTTTCAGTAACGTATGTTTCTCAGATGTTATTTCTAAAAAACTCTAAATATTGTGAACAAAATTCACAACATAGGTTTATTTGCACCATCTCTAGCCGGATTCAAAGTCTTATTCCAGCTACACTAATACTTACAAAAATATAGCCTTTTCAATATGTTTTTATATATTTCTTGGGTAAAAAAATTTCCGTTATAGCTGATATACGAACTAGTCCGCAGATTTCATACAATGAAAATATGTGCCATGTTTCGTTCAAATGGGTTAAGCATTTTTTGAGTTTTCGCTCGGATACCTACATACATACATACATATATATATATATATATATATATATATATATATATATATATATATATATATATATATATATATATATATATATATATATATATATATATATATAAATTCCACCGGACCTTGAATTTTGTTTCCAGGGGCAATTTTTCAGAAGTCCTACCATCGTTACCTCTCTATTGGTGACCAAGTCGTTTAAAACTTTCATTTCTCTGATATTATTCATCTTTTAAATTATTTTGCAGTTCATATTTTTTATAATGTTATTTAAAAACATTACACACCTTTGTTCCTTTGAATTTGATCGTCCTTTTTATGTAAAAATATTCTAGTTTTCATTCCTTTGCAATATATAAATTAAACATTTAATATATTTAAGTTGTCATAATTTCTCAACATTGTTAACTTGTGTCAATCAAAAACATTTTTTAAAATAATAATAATAGTTCTATGTAAAAATAGAGGGTGCTCGCATTTAGCGAAACATTTCTTTTACATACAGCGAGCGCAAAATGATAAAAATAATATACATATACATATATATATATATATATATATATATATATATATATATATATATATATATATATATATATATATATATATATATATATATATATATATATATACACATATATATATATATATATATATATATATATATATATATATATATATATATATATATATATATATATATATATATATATATATTCAAAACTACTTTTAAATATGTTTTTTTTTTTTTTAGAAAAGCATCTTTATATCTTATTTTCAGAGATGGAGCTTATATAACTGCTTCTTACAGATTTTCAATATAGTTTTACTCGGTGGTCCAGTCGAGGCCAGTCCACTTCAGTCTCAACCGAAAGGCACTGGATTAGATATACGGGGGTTCCCTTTCACTTTTTCGGTACATAATGTAAAATTAACATAAACCAAGGTTGCGGCATTGTATTTCAGGAAATTGAATGGCTACACATTCCACCCCTCAAAGGGGACGTAAGGCCGCACGTCTCGTGTCCAAGCAATGTTGGGCACGTTAGAGACCCTGCGCTCCTGACAGAGGTTCGGCAAAACTTCAAGGATAATCAGGTGAAACTGCTTCCCGGCGTTGGTGATTGGCCAAATTCGCGGAAATAGGCCGACGTTAAAAGTACACAAAAAAGAACTTTAGAGAAGAAAGGGAGCATTTCTAAATCCATAAAAGAGGCCCACCTATGAAGTTATCATGTAACGTTTTCGCCAAGTAAGGGCAATAACAAGTAAAGATTATTTGTGACGCTTTACGCCATCTTGGCGACAGAAAAAAAGAATCATAAAATTAAGAATTTTTTATTACCGTTCCGTAATTTAATCTCCAACTGGAAGATGAAATCTGATTATAAAATTGGTAATAATTCAATTAAGAGTTGAAAAAGTTTTGCGGGTGAAATTAAAATTGTGAATTTGCGCCTGGGACAATTCATGCAAAATAAAAGTACCGATGAAAAGGAAATTAAAAACGTTAGAAACTTTCCTTATTAAGTTGAAAACGCTGCGACGAGGTGTGAAAAATCGATAACCTTCTTTCCTTGTAAATATCGCTAATTAATTCGTGTGATTCGATGATTATTCCAAGCAAACACAGAAGAATTTTCAAATGATTGGTAACGAGCTACCGCTTCCTGATGGGTTTGCGGCAACTGGAATGAATAAATATTTACTTCATTGTCCGTTTCGTACTTTTATTAGTGAATTTTCGTAGAAAAAAATCACTAATGGGGAGATCCCGACTTTTGAATTTTGAAAAAATTTTTGCAAAGAGCGCGAACTAGGACCCCTAGAACCCATATCCAGGGTCAATTTCAATTTTTATATGTTTACATATATATATATATATATATATATATATATATATATATATATATATATATATATATATATATATATATATATATATATATATATATATATATATATATATATATATATATATATATATATATGTATCACACCGATAAATCAAAAAATAATGGGCCGATTTTGATAAAATTTGGCACATACCTTTCTTTTGTCAATGGCTTGGATAAGTTCGTTAGTCAGGAAAATCGGATGAGGTTTTCCGGCAAAATTTTAAGTTTTCATTCGAAAAAAATTCTTATCTCAAAAAATAATGGTCCGATTTTAATAAAATTTGGCATTTATCTTCCCTTTGTAAATGGCTTTGACAGGCTTGTTAGTCAGGAAATCTGGAGAGGTTTTTCGGGACATTTTTGAGTTTTTATTCGAAAAATAATTTTATCTCAAAGAATAATGGGCCGATTTTGATAAAATTTGACATATACCTTCCCGTTTCCCGTTGTAAATGGCTTTGATAAGTTCGTTAATCGAAAAAATCGAAATTTTGAGTTTTTATTCGAAAAAAAAATTCTTAAAAAATAAAAAATCTATGATAACCAAATTTAGTAGGTAGGTTTACGATATAAAAAGTAAACTATACACCAAAATTTAGACTTCTATGTTACAAGAAAAAAAAGTTAT
Source organism: Tillus elongatus (assembly GCA_964006375.1). Taxonomy (NCBI): domain Eukaryota; kingdom Metazoa; phylum Arthropoda; class Insecta; order Coleoptera; family Cleridae; genus Tillus; species Tillus elongatus. Next base: position 30,921,538 of record OZ023265.1, read on the forward strand.
TTTAAAATATTTTGTGACAGATCATTTCTATGAAAATTCACTACCATAACGCACTTGCTGCGTCCAGGCTTTTTTTACTTAAAACTTCGAACAGCTACAGGCACACGCATATAACATAACTACCACAGACTGATCAATATAATCCATTTAGTAGATAAATAAATGAAAAAGTAAATATATGTTTCGCTATAAAAAAAAAATTGAAACTATATTTTAACATAAAATATGATAAAGGTTGTCACTCCAAGAGTCTTTACAAATATTTTTTCCTGTAATGTTTTCAGATGATCGTCTTTCTATCACTACTACCGACACGAAAAGATTACATCTTTTTATTTTTGATACCGAGATCTTTTTTCGACAGTGTACTGTTACGGTCTGAAATTTGTTACCTCCTTCAAACCAAAGCTTGGAGAGGTGGTATATGGTGATTGACCTCAGGTGGTTATAGATCTGCTCAATAGTGAGGTCACGATTGCCTATAACACCCTACCCTAAAATAGCTATCTATCAGATTATCATTTTTATTAAGATTAGCAATATTTTTAGGAGGTTGACAGATCTGGATGTAGTTGGATACTTACGTTCTTTCTTTGTTTGTTTCGCACTGCCTGGAGTCCTATATTTGTGGGCTCCCCAGACTAGTGCCAGGTAATATAGAAATTTGGATAATCGTTAGTAAGAATAAATTGTTTGTGCAGACGCCAAAAGAAAGGAGATATTAGGGAGGAATTTCTTTTCAATCAAACAGATATGTTAATGTAACAAAGTATATAAATTCATTTATATATATCAAATTTGGAATAGCAAACAAAATGAAATAAAAATGGTTGGTAAATCTCAAATAAACATTAATTGCACACAAATAGAAACCAAATAAGTAGCAAGAACTTAAAGAAGAGAAATTATCAATTCACATTCATATGACAAGACAATAAGATAAAGATGGTTGCATGTTACTAAAATATTAATGTTAGCCCCTTGAGCTTTATATGTAAAATGAAATACGGTATTTTACAGCTAAAAAGGCAAATACAAACTATTACGTAAATCACTTAACGTTTGTCAATCAATTTGATTAATTTTTCAATAACTTTAGCTGGCCAGTTCTTTGAGTGAGGCTCCAAAAAAAAGAATATATAATCCTACGTGAAATTTCTGCATTAATTATTGAAAATAAGAGATAGTGAAAAGAATGTACAGGTTAGACATTTTACAGACGAAATTTACTAATTACAATTTCAAAAACTATGTGTTTAAATTTACAGATAAAATTCAATAGATTAAACATGAAATTCACAATTATCTCCATAGCACCTCTTTGACACTGTTCAAGTTTGAATTTGTTTACGTTGTTTTGGAAAGTTCAAGTTATAGGCTTCATATATTAGATTGCTGCATGAAAAATTGTGCCGGTTCAGAGAAAAAGGAGTTACACAGACTCACCCAATGTTCCTGTATTGAGTTACCTGATGACCCTATGAAGATGCCTTCCATGTGGGATCAACTATGAGCACCTGAGACAGGTTCACAGACTCCAATTGGGTTGGTGGACTTATTGCTCCAATATTAGGAAACCATTTGACAACTATGTCGATGTTCTGAATTTGCTTGACGGAAACTAAATCGCAATTTAAAACGTGAATTGGTCCAAGTGAAATTTACTGCCAATTGACTCAAACTTCGGTAATAACCAGAAAGTATTTCTGATTAAGGCAAGAAATCAACGGAACAAGAAACCACACTAAACTCGCATTTTTATGCTGAATACGATGTTTATTTAAACTCTAAAATCGTTTAAATTACTTTAAACAATCACTGACAATATGCATTGGGTAGTACAGATAACAGAAAGGATTTTATCACCCCTTTTAAGATAACTTAATAGCCACCGAAACTAAAGGGTGTTTATTCGGCAAACGCCAGGCAGAGACTCCCTGATAACGTGTGAGTTCTGCAATTCCTAACCGCTGCACCACGCAAAATTCTTACCGTGGCCGTTGGTGGCTGTGCGCGAGCTCTTTCTATCCTCCACTCTTCGAATGAGATTAAACGACACCTCCAATCGGCGGCGAAGTCACGACCTCCCCTATACACATCTCCACAATAATGGACTCGTTCGTTCGTTGTTAACCAATTTTCTATATTTCATCATAATTACGTCAGCTTCTGTTATTTACCTAGAATCTCTGGACAATAGAGATATTCATTTTCCCCAACAAAAATGCAACGTTTTTCAATATTTAGATTTCGACGTATATTATAGGGAATTCAGTACGGGTCTTACAATATAGAATTTCTTAGCGAATTTTCATCAAAATTATTTCGAAACCTAAAACTTGAAATATTTATTATCGATAGGCTTTTTGGTATTAATTAGATACTGGGGGGCTTTCTAAGTGTATTTTAAATCAGTCATGATTCCAGATAAAATGTGAATCGTTACAAATTTCGGCAAGAATTTTCCTTATTTTTTTTTGTGCATGGAATAAATACAGAGCTCAAATTTAGTATTGGTGCAAATAGGTGCTTAACTAAATTACATATAGATTTCCGTAGTTTCACATTTGCTTGACTAAACAGTTTATAGGAATTGACAAGAGATGACTCACCTGGAGAATAATAATTTATGAAATAAAATTGCCTACAACTTGGCTTGTGCACCCATTAATCGTTAAAATGACGAGATGGAGGGAAATGAGTCTGCAGGCTATCTTTGTTATGTTGAAGAGTTACATTCACATCATGTGCTTATCATGTCATTGATAGCGTAAGTCTTTCACAGGTAAATATCTATCTGTAATGCACAAATTGTAACAGTTTGGCCTAATACTGATTCTAAACTCTGGTAAATAACATAGCCAATCATTTTTGCGCTCGAGCGTAATTGTTTATATTGAGTTGCCGGTATCGCATAGTAGGTAACCTAATGATAACAAATTCGCCGAGCATAACTTTATTTGCAGTGACGGCTCCTGAAAACAAATGAAAATTTGACTTTCAGAAACACATGGAATTCGCATAAAGCTAACAGAAAATCAAAGTTCGTCAACAACTACAATCACTTGTCATCAGTTAACAATAACAGGCTGCGCTCAAAGTGCCGGGAGATTTAAAATTTATCATATAGTTAACCAGGTTGAAACAATACCCGCCGCTGGAATATTTACTAGATGGTCCAGATTTGGCGCATTTTTGAGTAACAAATAATTCAATGAGTGAAGATTGTATCCTGTGATAAGCACTGAAAAGGACAATTTGGAGAACCCAGTTCATCACCATAGAGTTCATAGACCTGACGATCGTTTAGCCAACAAAGTTAGCGTCATCAGAGGGATGAATTAACTAAACGAATAAAGACTTGATTTCCTATTTATACGTTAGTTGCCAAGCAGTTGCGAACAGCGTCCTCTACGAAGGTATGCAAACAGACCCCTCTGTTCGGTCTTAAATCCTTGCAATTAACATTGAATACCTGGTTTTGTAAAACTGTGTATCGATATCAAATATTCCTAAGGGACACTGATTACTAAGATAACAGTTAGAACAATGGACTACATAGTTATGTTAAAATACATGATTTATCAATAGTGCCATATATGAGTTGTGCTAAATGTTTTTCAAATCTTTTTTTAATAGTTCTTTTAGTTTGCACAACATATTTAAATTCACAATTCTTACAACCCTTTTCATAGATTCCCGATACGTCTCTGGTTCTATGTTTATTCTTTGGGTTGCCCAGCCAATTTTTTATTGTATTTTTTTTTGTAGACAAAGTAAGCCGTAAAGTGGCTTTCTTAAAAATGTTATTAAAACCTCTCCTAATTCGGGAATTAAATGGTAAACAAACAACGGTTTTGTCTGGTTTATCTTTTCTGAAAGTTCTAGATTTCGCTAACATTGTCTTTGTTTTATGTTAATGACTAACTTTTCCACTAAGCAGGTGTAGTTACCATTATACTTAGCTACGTTTTCAATATATTCACATTTTCTGTTTATCTTCTTTTATTTAGGAGATATTATTTTTAAACGTCCACACGTCTAGGTTTGACATCGTGAGAGGAATTTGGAACTAAAAGGCTTTTCTTCCAGATAATACTTTTAATATATAACCCTAGAAGTTTCAGCCTCTATCGAATCATCTTCAGGAGTTCAGACCTAGATTATAAAAAGTTGTTTGTTTGAAACTATGTTTCTGGTAGATTTCACATGCGAGCAACTACACTGCAACTACAGAAAGCATAAGGTCTAACAAAACCTAACGCCAAACATCAAAAACGAGCCCTAACGGCCATGCTAAACTGGCAAAGTGTCAGTAGTTAAAAACGTTTTTACAAATATATATATATATATATATATATATATATATATATATATATATATATATATATATATATATATATATATTTTGTAATGATAGGTTGTATTATGGTTTTCAGTCCCACGATTGGGTGTCATTTTGTAATCTTTTATGTGTCTGTGTAATATATCTATCTACTGTTGTGTTTCTTTTTGCCCCAGCTGTTTCTCCTATCTCAGAGCATCGGTTCAAACCCCTACAACGATTTATTAAACGATTTAATAACAATGTTCAACAATAATATTTCCCAATTAAATATATGTCCTTTTTTTAAGTAGTGATATTCTTTTAAATTTTCCACCTTAAGTATTCAACTAAGTCATTGATATGTCATTTTTTTTCTTTTATTTACATAATTTATTGAATAATCATTTATATATTAAGTTACATAAAACTTCTCCCCACAGAATATTAACAAAATTACCTTATATTACCTATTGGATCCGTCTTTACTTATTCGACTAATTAGTCTTTTTTATGAACAACCTAAATTTAATTTTAATTTAATTTTCTTGTTTAGCTTCAAAAACTACTATCTTGTCTTAGGAAAATCAAACAAACCAAACAATATCACGATTCAAATTTAAAATGTCAATTTCACTTTACCTTGATAGCTATGTACATCCAGACTACTCTTGTATGTTATGCTTGTTCTCATTTACCATAGGTGTGCTTCACTGGATATGTATTTATATTTGTATTTAGATCTGCATCTGGATTCTACGTAACCATATCTTGAGTGATGGCGTTTGCTTCTTTTAGGTACTTTCGCTGGTCTTACAAACCGCCAAGGACCCCGCTCTCTAAACTTTACTTTCGAACAATACTTTTTCCTGTTCTTATAAACAGCTAATGACCTCCGCTCTTTAACTTTACTTCAGCACAATACTTTTTTTGGTCTTATCAACAGCTAATGACCACCGCTCTCTAAACTTCAAAAAAAAAACCATGTCAGTCCATTTTCTTCTGTCAAACTTCTCCTCGCATTTTTTCACAGCATTCTTTTTCTGTCAAAACAAACTTCCGTTTTTCTGTGCTGTCATCGCTTTATTGTCACCTTTGTGGAATTGTCATTTTTCACATAAATTTCAAATTCTTGTGGAACTGTCACTTTGTGCACACCTCCTTAATGCTAATTACAACAGTCATTCTAAATATTCCAATTTTGTTCTAGTTCGATTGTCTACATATACTATCGATACTTAATCTAACTTTGACAATCACTACATTTTTTTGTTAATGTAAATTTGGGCTTAGCTAGTTTAGTCTTTTAAGTCCTCTGAAACCCTCTTATATTAACTTAATCTAAGTATATCAATCACTGAATTAAATTATATTTGTTCCATTCATTTATTTACTACTTTCCCACTAAATTCTTTGCATTCCTATTTGAACTTTAATGCTTTGTTGGTAAAATAGCTGTTATGGATTATCTCATCGTATGTTTTTATGGCTCTAATGGTGTATGTTAATGTGTAATGTTTAGTGGATCTGGTTTCCAGAACAAATCCCCTAATACAAAATCTAATTTGAACTTTTAAGTTTTAATTTGATTTTTTATTACCTTGTTATAATTGCCTCTACGTTTCAAACGTTTTTACAAATCTTATTTGTTTATCGTTAACATTACTTAAATATACACATATACACATATGTATATACATACATATACACATACATTTTTAACTAAATATTTTTCATTTGTTTCTAGGTTTCTATTGACTTCTATTTTTATCTATACAATAGCCTTCTTTTCTGGTTTCAATTTTATTTAACTTTTATTGTGTTCTGTGTTTTATTTCTTTTTTGCCGCTGTCCCTTATACTATCCGTCACTTGCTCTCTGGCCTTTAATATACATACATATTTATATGTATATCTCATATATCTCCTGTTCTTTTTATTATTCCCGTTCAAATTTGTATACATCTGATATGTTAAATAATCCCCTTATCTGATCTGTCACGACATCTTTTACTTTACAACTGTTTATTGTATTGTCATTGACTATTTCATAGGGACCTTCGAATACTGGTTGTAACTTGGCACATTTCCCCAATTCTCGATTCCCAATTCTTTGGGCGCGTATAATTACTAGATCCCCTTTTTTGAAACACACTCTTTTTTTAATCTTCTTTCTTTCCCTGCTCAAATACTTTTCTGCTTTTTTTTTAATTCTTACCCTTACTTGCTCAAGCACTCTCTCATAGTTTCTACTTTCATCGACTATCCATTTTCTCTCAGGCCGTCTACCTGTCATAATGTATACAGGAGTTTCTTCAGTATTTAAATTCGGACACTCGTTCATTATTCTCTCCACATTTGTTATCTGATCTTCCCATTTACTTCTGTCAATTTGTCATTTATTTCACTGTGATAGTTATCTACCTTTCTTTCTATCACTGTGTTTACTCCTACTAGTCTCTGATACCGTTCATTTTCCATCTGTATCAAACTACTTATCTCGTCGCCAGTTCCTTTCATTCTCTCGATTACAACCTTGCGTATTTCATTCATTTCTTCATCGACTTTCTCTTCTATCTTTCGTTCCATTTCTATTTTTAATACCTGCACCGTTTTATCAAATTTTTCTGTGATTTTTATATCCATTTCATTTAATCTGTCGTTCATCTGTCTCATATTTTGATTCATATTTTGCATTATGCTTATTTCCTGTTTCTCCATTTTATCATTTATATCTTGTTTTATATTAATTTCCTGTTTCGCCAACTTCTCATTTATCTCCTGCATTATGCTATTTATATTTGCATTCATACTTTGTTCTTGTTTTTCTATTTTGTCCCCTATACTATTCATACTTTGTTCTTGTTTTTCTATTTTGTCCCCTATACTATTCACACTTTGTTCTTGTTTTTCTATTTTGTCCCCTATACTATTCATACTTTGCATTAATTTCATTAATATTTCGTTGTTACTGTCACGTTGTTGTTCAGGTGCTGACACTTCTCCATTTGTTTCTGCACTCGTATTTACAGTCATTTCTACGTGTTCTTCAATATTCTCTCTTATTTCTTGTTCGTCCACTCTTTCCTCACTCATTTCAACATTTTCCTGTAGTTCATCCTCTCTGTCATCTCCTCTGTCTTGTCTGTCTCTCGATGTAGCTGTCTTTCTAGTTGCTTTTCTGTTAGGCATGTTATTTATATTGGTATTGAAATTGGAAATGGTTCAGATATGTCTTTTATCAAGGTTTTTATATTATTATTTCTAATTTTTTTATAGGTCCGTGCATGTATTTTCGAGGCCCTCACGTTTGGTCGCCATTTTGTAATGTTTATTGCTCATATACCGGTTGTCTTCCCTATAGTTCTCTCGGTTATCATTATTATATCTCTCGTATCGATTACTGCGATTTTGCCTGTAATCTTTTTTTTTTAATATATATATATATACACACACACACACATATATATATATATATATATATATATATATATATATATATATATATATATATATATATATATATATATATATATATATATATATATATATATATATATATATATAACGGGACTGAAGACAGTACTCCGATGGTGTCAAAATACACGTTAAAAAAGTCAAGTTAATCAACTAGTTAAAAGCAAAAAGACAAGCACAACATAAAAGGCACGCAAGCCGCACAGCCGAGCAGGAACCTCTGAGAATATCCGAACATATGACGTTTAAAAAGAAAGCGAACAGAAAGCAGGCGCCAATTAGGAAATAGACAATTTGTACGGGTTTTCCATTAAATAAATTTAACATTTACCTAATAGTATTTCATACATAGAACATTATTTAAAGTAATGGGTCCTTTTCACTTGTTGGCATTTCTGTGGATCAAAATCTCAATTGGCACCAGCATGTCACATCAATTGCAGAAGCGGCTGCTAAGAAATTAAGTTTCCTCTTCCGGGCTCGCAAATACTTTTCACCATCTAATCTCTACACCTTATATACTTCACAAGCAAGGCCAAACTTTGAATACTTCTTCCAGATGTGGAAGGGTGCCGCTGCCGCTTCTACGCCCGCTATCCTGGACTCCATTCAGAAGAAAGCTACACGTCTTATCGGCGACCCCACCCTTACCCGAAGGCTACCAGCCCTTGCCCACGGTACGTGCCGTTGGTGACCTCTCTCTCTCTTTTACAGATATCTGCACGGACACTGCTCGGAAGAGCGTTCTTCCATGGTTCCTCCACCTGCTGCACCCAACAGATATACCAGGGGAACAAAGCGAATGCCCCCCTTTACTTTTTACTTTTTCACCAGACATAGAACATCTTGTTATGCCCGCTCTTTTGTCCCGAGGACTTCCAAGTTGTGGAATTCCTTGCCGGCACATGTTTTTCCTTCGCCTCCGAACCTTCAAACCTTCAAGTCCAGAATTAACAAGTTGCCTCTTTCCTCCTTGTCGACACCCACGGTACGATAGTATTTAGGCTGTGAACTCTCGTGGTGTGTTGTTGAAGTAAAAAAAAAAATTAAAAAAATGCGGAGAACTGTCAATGACAAGAACAGAGAGAAACCAAAGAACAACGAAGCCAAGATTTCTTAGTTCCATGGTTGGAATCGATCAATTAATCAGCAGGATCATTCTATTATGGAACCCCATTCTATCAGGTTTCTCTATGTGAAAGGAAAGTTCATAGCATTGGTGCTGGAAACGTTAAGAACATTGCTGTTAGAGCGATTTATGTATTTGCAAATCTCCATTTCTCTCAGAACTAATTGTTCGGTGCTAAAACTTGATGGAAAAAGGATTCTGTCGTTGTTTTACCTGTCAAAGGTTTGGCCGCTCTCTCTCTCTCTCTCTCTCTCTCTTTCTCCCTCTCTGTCTCTCTTTTGTGACAGCCGAAAGCTGAAGCGTTATTTCTACTTCTCGGATGTTCGGACACTCTAGCCCCATCATCTTGACGAAAAACTCAAATTTGGGCACCATCCCATACAGCACATTTTCTGTCATCACAGACAGTAATTAGTAAGTATTAATTGCCTAATTGGCGCCTGCTTTCCTTTGTTTTGCTTCCTGAATTTTACTTGTTCAGATGTTCTCAGGGGGTTCTGCCCGGCTGTGTAGCCTGCTTGCTTTTAGTGAATTTTCTTAAAAAAATTCACTAATGAGGAGATCCCAACTTTTGAATTTTGAATTTTTTTTTTCAAGTGTGCGCTAATTAGGCCCCCAGAACACATATCCGGGGTCAGTTTCAATTTTTATATGCTTATATATATATATATATATATATATATATATATATATATATATATATATATATATATATATATATATATATATATATATATATATATATATATATATATAAGCATATAAAAATTGAAACTGACCCCGGATATGTGTTCTGGGGGCCTAATTAGCGCACACTTGAAAAAAAAATTTCAAAATTCATCTGCCCAGGTTTTCCCGGAAAATTTTGTGTTTTCTTTCGAAAAAAAAATTATATTTCCGGAATTAACAAAGTAAGGGCAACCAAATTTGGTACGCTGGTTTATATCCTTATAGGTAAGTTACATAATAAAATTTAGCTATGTAGGTCAGAAGATAAAAAAGTTATAGGTATTTAAACAAAAATTAATGGGGGTTTTCCTCAAAACGTCAAAATTGCGAGTTAAAACGTCAAAATCGGCAACATTTGTGCAAATAACTTGAATCTAATACGGGCTATGGAAATCAAATTTTTCATGAAGGATGTTTTACAAACCCTGAAGTCTTAGTTTCAGCCGTCATTGTCCTTCATTTTACTAAAATGTTCCCAGAAAATTCATTTCAAATATACCCTTTCTCTGATGCTTGGCAGTAGTCTTAGCTATAGAGTTTATCGTTTAATGGTATATAATTTTTGTCGAATTTTCGTTAAAAAAATTAATAAAACTCAATATATCCGTTATTATACAATATATTAAAAAAAATGTGTATATATTAATTATAGGCTGTCTTGAGCTACATCTTAAAAAAATATTTCTACAATCACAGGATGGCTAAGTCGTTGGTGATACAAATTTTCTTTTTTTTTTAATCAAACACTCCTTACGTTATTGCATTTTTGTATTTTCCATCGAAATATAATGCACGTTTGTAAGAACAGAAATTCTGGATGCAGAAAGTGCGTTATGGTAGCGAATTTTGATCAAATGCTTCATATCTGAATATCCCAATTTGCTATTAACCTATAAGGTTGACCAAGAAACGAGTTCTTCCGGAACACTTTAAGTTTACGTTCGGAAGTTTTTGTGATTTTCACACAATAAAGTTATTTTTATGGAACATGGCATATTGTTTTTACTATATAGGTTATACTGGTAACCAAAATTGATGCCTGCTTTCTTAAAAAGAAAACAAACATATTTGCAATAAAAACATTTTTATGAAAATTCACTACCATAACGCACTTGCTGCTTTCATAGTTTTTTATATTGTGATTAGCTATTTGCTTGTAACTAGCTAATTAACTCGACTTTTTTAACATGCGTTTTGAATCCATCCGATTATTGCTTTGTGGGACTTTAGTCGAGTTTTAACTATGTATTAGTAAAAACGTTGTTTAACTCCTGACAATCTGTCAGTTTAACTTTGCATGGCCGTTAGGGCTTCTTTTTTATGTTTGACGTTAGGTTTTGTTAGACCTTATGCTTTCTGTAGTTCCAGTGTAGTTTCCGGCATGTAAAACCTACCGGAAACATAGTTTCTGACAGCCAACTTTTTATATTCTAGGTCTTAACCCTGAAGATGGTTTGGTAGGGGCCGAAACGCGTAGGTTTATAAATTAAACGTATTGCCTGGTAGAAAAGCCTTTTAATTCCAAATTCCTCTAACCTTATTTAAGGGAAACTGTATTAATCTATGAATCAGAAAATTTAAACTAGCTGTTTTTGTGAAACACTATGTTGTGAGCCACTCAAAATGTAACTCACAGGAGTGGTTTCCTAAATTGTACTTAACAAATAATACTAAATGCAGACCTGTGAGACCACTTTTCTGGCTTTAGAAATGTCGTTTTTTTTCCTGTCACTGGTATCGCTGCTTTTTTTCTTCTGCGGGTCCCGTCAAGCAGCAAACCAGGGTAAAGAAAAGAAAACCAATATTTGTGAAGCCACGTAAATAGTTTACACATCTGTATTTAGTGTAGAACGGTTTCACCAAGTCACTGCAATAACAATGAATTAATTGACACATAATAAATTAATAAATTTGAAAAATCCTGAAAATTCGCTACTATAATGCACTTTCTGCGTCAAGATTTTTCACTTTTAAAGGCAATAAAATCACTGGCTATACTTTTCACATAAGTAGCAGATGACTTAGTTCTTATCTCAGATTGTGCAATATTATTTTACAGCAGATCGCGTTCTTCTTCTATAACTTTTATACAGTGTGAAGATGCCGTCTAGGGCAATCAACCAACACAATTATTTCGCAGTTACATGGATGAATCTTCGTCTACATTGTTGCCTAATGATAAGAAATGACATAAAAGGCCGGATTTTATTTCAAATTCTACTACAGCACTTTGCAGCTTTCATAATGCTAAGGAATAAACTTAATGGAAATTTTTAGAGCCTCTTCATAAAAGAGATTTTATTCTTTTGAATTGCTAAGGTTTTTGTTAGCTACTTACATTGTGTGCTCTTAAAATTGCGTTAGATAATGTAGCACCAGTTTTACATAATATTGGGTAAATGGTTATTTAACGTTTAGTACTGTTATACTATTTGACATCGAAATTAACTGAGCTTCTGAATCTACTTTACTATTGTCTTTTATGGTGGCGCATTTTTGTAGAATATAACTTGCGTTTTCTGTCATAACGACTTTATGAATTTTGAGTTACTTTTTAAGATGACGCGAAGTAATATTCCTAGAAGTTATACCTAGGAGAGCTTAATTCACAACGTTCATAGTATAAACATAAAAAATTGTGTTTTACACCACATAGTGTACGTTTTATTTAGTACAGGTATCAGTAAAGGCCAAACCTTCGTACGAATCTACCATCTGCCATCTCTCTCTCTCTCTCTCTCTCTCTATATATATATATATATATATATATATATATATATATATATATATATATATATATATATATATATATATATATATATATATATATATATATATATATATATATATATATATATATATATATATATTGGGTGGCGCATTGAAAATGAAACTGACCGATTTGCGTCCAGAGAATTTTTTTCTAAGAAACGCTGAAACACGTAAATCTTAATATTGAGGGGGACATGTTTTGACATAAAACTCAACTTTGTCACATCAACCCCTTAAAGGTGGTGATAACAACCGTTATATTTTAAATAGGGAACATGGGTCGAGTGTTACATCATTTGAAAGCTCTTTTTTTTAAATTCAGCACACTAATTTTTTTGGAAGTTTTATCAGCTCGTTTAAAAATTTTTCGCAGTTGAAAATGCAAAAACGCATTTCACTCATTCCTGTGAAGAAATGTGCTGATAGTCAATGTTACAATTGCTGCAGACCCAACTTTGAGCACGAGAAAATTGGCCACCGTTTCAAACATCAAAAGAAGAACTATTCAGCGAATATTGAAGCATCATACATTTTACCCGTATAAAATTAATCTTTTGATCGGCGGCTGGAGTTTTGTGAAGTTATGACTGCACGAATAGCTGATAACGCAAACTTTCTGTTCAATATCTGTTTCTAACTCTAGTGTACGTTTTTATTAAACTCTACAGTCAATCGTCATAATTGTCGTTATTGGGCAGATAATAATGCAAGAAATTTTTACGAAGTCCACACTCAAACTCCACAGAAATTGAATGTATGGACTGGCATTTTTGGAGACCGTGTAATCGGACCGATTTTTCTTGATGGCAATTTGAGTGGCGAAACGTATTTGGAGTTACTAGAAGATATCGTTTACCCTCTACTAATTGACACTGTTGAAAATGATGATCGCTATCAAGAAAATCAATTACTGTTTCAACAAGATGGAGCACCTCTGCATTTTTCACAACGTGAGCAATAGATTGGGCGTAGAGGTGCTATTGAGTGGCTCCTAGATCATCGGATTTAACTCCTTTAGTCTTCTTTCTATGGGGCCATTTAAAGAGTAGAATTTACGCAACAGAACGGGAGTCTCTGAAAGAATTACGGCGACGCATTGTTGAAGAATGCTGTCCAATAACCCCACAAATGCTCCAGAATGTCAGAGCTCGTTTTAAACAAAATGTGTACTTTTGTATGGAAGCTGGTGGCCAACAATTTGATTACTTATTTAACTAAATAAATATTTTTTAACGTTTGGTTTTGTTTCTTACTTTTTTTTAACGAAAAATTTACTAATTAGTGCATTTGTGATCACAATGAATGAAATACTTTCTTGCAACACCAACTGTGAATAATGTTTAAACGAGTTGATAAAACTTCCAAAAAAATTTATGTGCTGAATTCAGAAAAGAAAGAGCTTTCAAATGATGTAACACTCGATCCATATTCCCTATTTAAAATATAAGTGTTGTTTTCACCACCCTTAGGGGGTTGATGTGGCAAAGTTGAATTTTATGTCAAAACATATCCCGCTAAATATTAAAATTGACGTATTTCAGCGTTTCTTAAAAAAATTCTCTGGACGCAAATCGGTCTGTTTTGTTTTCAATGCGCCAGCCTGTATAAAGAAATATTTTCTTACTAATATTCGCAACTGTAATAAACTTTCTGCCCCCAGAATTTTAAGTAACATAGAAGCAGTAGCTCTAATAGAATTAAGAGGTAAAAACTCACCATTAGGTAAACTAATAAGTCCAATAATTAGAAATGTAGCCTGTCAACAAAAAAAAAGTTAAGCTACAATAAATTTGACACGTTTTAACAAAAACTGCAATCAAAAGATAGTCTTATGGAAAATTTAATACCCTTTTTTTCAGAATAGGAAGCCCGACTTCTATTTCTCTATCATAATAAAAAAGAAATAACAAAAACGCCATACAAAGCCTCTCAAAGTAGAGTAACAAGCAACTTAAAACGATCCGCTTTGAACGATCTAAAACTTTTTGTGAAACAACTGTTTGATTGCAGATTACTTATCGACAGAGTACGTGATTTCTTGACTACATGAGCTAGCCTCACTATCTATAATAACAGACAGGTAACCCAGTGAACTGTTGTGACATGTTATTTAAACAATACTCTGGCGTGAACATATCATTTGAGAAACCATACCAACAGGTACACTTTTTCGTAAAATGTGACCTCCAACGAAGAGTGAAAATTCTAATGTTTTATTTTTTACCTTTTTATTTTCTCTCATACCTGTTATGTGTATTGCGTAAAATATGAATACCTGAACTGACAGGGGATTTGACGATATTATAAAGTTCAATATGATGGTAATCTGAATAATGTATAACCCGAAATCTCTGCTTAAGGGATAATAGAGTAAATAATAAAATGGGATTGGGAATGAATTGCGTGGAACTTCCATTCACTTAGGTCTACGTCTCTTAGTTGCGTGCCCGTAATACCAAAAGTTGAATAACAATGTCGTGACCCTCACGTATCGGGTCTTAGAAAAAAGGTAATTTTTGTGAATTTTTATTATCGATACAAAATTGATTGTCTTAAATTTTAATAACCCCCACAATTTTTGAGGCCTCTATAATAATCAAAGGTTTTTGTTAATATTGCAATACGTTTTATTTTATTTTGTAATGGCACTAACTGTTATGTAACTCCTTTTCCTTGACTATCTAGTTGTAACATGGGTTGTATACCCGCTGAATCACTGAACTATTGCAGAAGTGTATTGTCGCTCCTCTTGTAGTGGCTTTTTTAAACTGCTGTTGTAAACAGTAAAAAAAATATAGGGGATCTTGATCTAATTATTTTGCTGTAGTTATATTTTAAGAAATTTGGCCCTATGTTCAAAATTTGTTCACTTTAATGCAAGTTTACTGCTGTGTATCTAATCTTATTCAGCCATTGCTTGAACAACGTAAGTAATTTAACATTTATTTTGAAATAAACTCACGCTGATGCTCCTGTAGACACTGGCCATTCAACTGTTGCTATTTTCTATTATATAATTTAAGTTCCTTCTGTTCCTTTGTATTTTTGTTCAAGAAGACTCAAAATATCCTGCTTCCAATATCCCAAAATTTTCTGTTCTTGTTTATTTTTTTCAAACAAACTCCCGTCGCCAGAGTTTCCTTTCTCTAGCCCTCTGTTTTCTGCTATATTATATATTTTGTCTTAACAACAGTCCTCTCATTTCCTTATCACATTGGATACGCGGCAGGCATTGTTGTTGAGATTTTATTTTGACATATTTACTTAATCTATCAAACATCAAATTTTCTTAACCTAAATATTTACATTTGTCAGATTGACATTTCCCATAATCATATGTTTATAGATTCTACTACTATTAACTATCCTTAACCTATCAAACATCAAATTATCTTAACCTAAATATTTATATTTTTCAGATTCAGTTCCCATAATCATCTGTTTCCACTTTATACTATTTAACCTATGAAACATTATTAATATTATTTCACTATCGTTCTTTTCGAGTCTTGTTTAGTGGGCACCTTATTTTATACACATTACTTTAAATTACACTCATACATCACTTTTGCTTATTTTCGTATGTACACTGGGTCAAATGGATTCAGCTTTTTGAGTTCTTATAATTTTTCTAATATACCAATGTATGTTTTCCTTAGGTGATCGAATTTGTGTGGACCGTATGAGTGTATTTTTCTGTATGGATTTTTCGTGTATATATAATGGTATAATGTATATATAATGGTATAATTACTGACAAGCGTTTAATATCAAATTCATTTGCAAAGTACTTTGCCTGTGGGGTAGAAGAAAAATTGACTGCTCATTTTGGTGTTCTTAACTATAAAGAGTGTACAACCTCCATAATGGTGCGCGATAGTTTTTATCTTTATCCAGTGACGGAGACTGAAATGACAAACGTTATTCATAGACTTAAAACTAAAAGATCTACTCGCTTAGATGATATTGCAGTTACTGTTATTAAACAACTTTCCGAATTGATATCGCCTTATCTAACGGTAATCATGAATACCTCGCTTAAGTTAGGCCAGTTTCCCTCGAAATTGAAAAATGCCAAAGGGGTACCAGTATATAAAAAAGACGATCCGTTCTCGGTGGAAAACTACCGATCTGTAATGGTACTGAGTCCGTTTTCCAAAATCATGGAAAGAATTATGCATAACAGGATAACGGACTTCCTAAGTAAAAATAACGGGTCCTAGTCAGTATGGTTTTCGCGAGTGATATTCAACCGAACAGGCCTGCGCGGACATGGTGCAGCATATTGCGGATTTTGTTGATAGAAAGCATCACACCGTGGGCATATTTTTTGACATGTCTCGCGCTTTTGATACCATTAATTGTACTTTCCTCGAAAAAAATTAAGTGAGGTCGGACTTAGGGGACCTGTTAGTGATTGGCTTGTGTCGTTTGTAAGAGACAGGCGATTAGTAGTCTCAGTGAACGGTGTTAGATCTGATGAGTATGAAGTAAAGCTGGGCGCTCCGCAGGGAAGCGTCCTGGGACCGCTTATGTTTATGTTGTACGTAAATGATCTTCCCAACTATCTGACAGATGGGAGGTTGTTTATGTACGCGGATGACATAGCAATCGTGGTTTCGGATCCAGTATTGTCCGATGCTGTGCGTAAGGTGAATATTGTTTTGTCGCACTTCGGTCAGTGGTGCTGCAGCAATCACCTGATTCTAAATAGTTCTAAGACAGTTTGTGTAGAGTTTATGGAAAGATGTCGAGAGCCTTCTATTGACATTAATTTTTATTTCAATGATAACTATATTGCCTTAAGTACCTCTACCAACTTTTTAGGTTGCATTTTAGATAATAGGCTCTCATGGGAGACCTAGATAGAAGGTATATCAAACAAATTGGGTAAGGCCTATTTTTGCATCATGAAGCTGAAGAACACCTTAAATGCAATTTCTCTAATTAATGTGTATTTTGCTTTAGTGTATAGTGTGTTGGCATACAACATAATAGTGTGGGGTCATGCAAATGATATACACAGGGTTTTCGTATGCCAAAAACGAGTAATCCGCCTGATTTTTGGACTACAACAAAAAGAATCATGCAAGACTACTTTTAAAACAAAAAAACTGTTGACTGTCACGGGGGTGTATTTGTATAAACTCCTGAGCTTCACATATGCACGTAGGGACAGGTTTAATAAAAACAGTGCAGTTCACAGCTACACTACCCGGGCAAGAAATGACATCCACTTGCCAAATTACCAGTATATAGCATACCAGAAATCACCTGTGTATGCTGGCTGTTTTTATTTTAATATGCTTCCTCAGGAGATTAAGGCTGCGGATACACTGAGCTGCTTTAAACATAGTTTAAAATCCTTTTTGGTTGACAATTCCTTTTTATCATATCAGTGAATTTACTGAAAGGTGTACAGGCCCTGAGCAACGGAGAGAATGATAATAACTGTAAAAATAGCACCGTTGTAACTGTAAATTTACGTTTAATGTAAACTTATTGTATATTTTTGTAGTTGGTTCTGTATGTAAAGTGGTGTTGTTATTTTTTGACTTCTGTTTTTGTAATTATTTAAGACTGTTTATGTTTATGTTTTTCTAATTCTTTGACGTGCCTGTAGTATGTATGTACTTAATCAAAGGCTAATAAAGTTATCTATCTATATATGTATATGTATGTGTATTTCATCCTCCGCTCTTATTAACCATATCAATATATATATATATATATATATATATATATATATATATATATATATATATATATATATATATATATATATATATATATATATATATATATATATATATATATATAGGGTTGACATACATACACTGTAAAATACATAACTATATTTACCTGATTTTAAAAGCGAACTTTGAGTGGTCTGAAAGTGAGAAGACCCGGAATTCCCAAGTCGATGTCATGCTGAGGAGCCATTTCTGTTGGTCAAGTCACAGCGGCAATTATTGTCAGTGACGGGCTCTCACTTGTTATAAGAAAGGACATCCGACACCAGGGAATAGGACAAGGGCTTCGTGTAGCTGATATAGAGTGACAGTTATTACAAAAGTGTTATCTTCCTTCTCCGTAAAATAACAAACTTTTAATTCCTTCTACTCTCTAAACGATAATGGATCAATTGGCTTTCCATCGCTATATAATTGGATAATGTTGGTTGCGTTTTTAGAGCAATATACGTTTCAATCATTTTTTAAACATTTTAGTCATTTGTGGAAGCAATTTCTTGTTTTATATTTTTTCTGAAAACTGCAATATTAACCTTCGTCTGCATGACAGGGTACCCATTCTGTTTTAAAAGTGATGTTTTTATTTGTTAATGTTGATATTTATGCCTAAGGTGTTGTGACATCTCAGAATTTATTATAAAAACCATTTTCTGCCAATGTAGTATTTTTTATAACTTTTGAAAATTGCATAATGGACATTGAAATTTTTTATACTTATCCTTACACCAGGGGTACCTACTGAAATAAAAATTTATTTTGTTGCAAATCTTTAACTTTGGGGCGCAGTAATAAAAAATGAACACTCTTTATTTGAAAAAGTATATTAATTTTATAATATTTTTTTATTACAATAAATCTTTTACAGTTTGCAATTGTAACACTTATTTATTTTCTCACAATGTTCGTCGCATATTGGGCGGCTACAAACGTCCAACGATTTTCTGGTTTTTCTCTGTCTCTTTGTAGCAGCTTGACACACGTAACATTTACCTGTTACTTGAAGGCGTCCGGTTTTATCTCTGGGATGATTCTTTTCTACAACCAGCGGTGGCAGCTGGTATGCTAATGGACCTCCTAACATGCACTCAATTCTCGATTTGGTACTAAAATGTTGTAACAACACCTTTGGGGATTTGGCTCTCAATTTTATGCTCGGTCTAGATAATTGCTTTCCAAGTTCTTGAAGAAATTTTCGACGATACTTTTTTTTTTCTAAAGAGGGTTATTATCAGTATAAATAATATATGCTGCTAATCCTGCTATATCAATCATGTTATAAAACATTGCAAGAGGCCAACGGTTTATTCGACGTTCGACAGAGTAGTGCGACACCATCTTATCCATATTATCAATACCATATTTCCCTGAATTGTAATAATGGATTATTTCAGGTTTTTTCTTTGGACCAAATACATTTGCAGTGTCGTGCATTGTGGATGAGAGTATTACAGCTTTTCCCTGTTTTGGTACGTATGAAACCAGTGTGATATTATCCTCAAAAAATCCAAACGTAGAAGAATGTTCTTCCCTACTTTTATTTGGCAACATCTCTGGCGGTATATAAGGTTTATTTTTTTAGCGTAGCCACAACAGAAAGTTTCCATTACATTAGAAAACGAGCTAAGGGAAGTGTGGTGAAAAAATTATGCATCACAACATTTCTCCCACTATTTTTATAATGAATGCATACATCTTTTACCACACGCTCACCTCGATTTTGTTCGCGACCTTGCGATGATTTTCCTGTATAAATTTGCCCCACAAGACGGTAAGAATTAGCTGCATCGCACACACGAAATTTTTATACCATATTTGGCAGGTTTGGTTGGCATATACTGCGTGAACCTGGTCCTGATTTAATACGGAAACAGTTGTTCGCCTACCGTTAGGCATTTAGACGGTGTAAAATTAAATTTCAAATTTTGCATCAATAGAAGCCAAAGTTGTGAGATAGCATCTGCTTTATCAGTTTTCAATCTATCAGTTCTGGTATTCATATTGTCA
This sequence comes from Tillus elongatus, assembly GCA_964006375.1. Taxonomy (NCBI): domain Eukaryota; kingdom Metazoa; phylum Arthropoda; class Insecta; order Coleoptera; family Cleridae; genus Tillus; species Tillus elongatus. The sequence goes on from OZ023265.1 coordinate 30,941,725, forward strand.
AAACGTACAACAAATCTTTGGATGGAATAAATTCTGTTGGCTGACATTGTAGCACGGTACAATGGGTAAGCATCACTATTCCACAAGTCTCTCAGATTTTCTTTCTTAGAGTGTCGCACTCCAGCAGTAATCAGCATCCCGAGATAACCATCAAATTCTTCTTTTGTGAGAGGTTTCCAAATTTTTGGTGGTTTGTTGGAATGCTGTCTATTCCACTCCGCGTGGATGGTTTTGGCTTTGCGGTTTATGTCTCGAATTATAATGTTGCACATTTCTGGAGTAAAAATTCGTGCGAAAGTTTCCCGAACTGAAAGGGAATTTGTTGTCTTCAAAGGTACAGATTTTCTTCGCAAAATACTTTGTGGCAGCGTTTGACCTGCGGGCATTGGGGGACTGGATTGCCAGATAGTTCCGTTTTTAGAACGCAAAACTAGGTCATCACAATTATCAACCTCTAGCTGCTCATCTTTAGAATTTTCTTCCTCGGCAATTTCAATTTGATTTTCAGTGTCAAACAAAACATATTCTATATCTGATTCTTCTGCTTGGTTATTTGTTGATGACAACAAAGGCGGTAAATATTCGTCTTCTGATTCGGAGTCTTCAATTTGTTCATTGTCGTTAACACTCTCTGAATCAGATTCCATAGCATTTAATTCCTGAAGATAACTTACTTGCTGTTCATAACTCAATCTGTAAGTAATCAGGTACCTAGGAAAAATGTCAAAAATTACAACAAAAATGTAGTTTATTATCATTTATCACTTTTATAATCTACGTACCGTTTGAACTCAGAACTAGAAACTTTGCTGCCATTCCGAAAATTCACTAATCACAGTACAATTTCCAATCGAAAATAGTGTTGTTTAGCCAGCGGTAGACAACAGACTAAATAAATGTTCTAACATCCACACAAATATCGGATCACGAAAATAATTCTTCGAAATGCAGAATCCGTTGTTGTCAACAAAACACTGAGCGTAAGTATGTAAGCCGAAACGGCTCATAAAACCTTTCTTGGAACACCAGATGTGAGATTATAACTATAAACTATTTATAAAAATTAAAAAAGTAGTGATTTCTCGAATAGTAGGACAATAATTATTGCAGGTACCCGGGTACCCTTGTCGTGTATTATGCAATAAAATTTTATATTCGTGAAGGCGACGGTTAAACAAGGTACACATAATCATGATCTTATCACACAAAAATCAACCTCCCAGTAGAATCAATATAATACAATTGAATATTGAATTCTTTTTTATTTATTTTCCCTCATATTTTAATTTATGATTCGCTGACGATGAAATTACTGCATTTGAAATATAGAAAAAATTGGACAACAATTTTTGCACCACTTCAACCCCATTCGAAGGGTAGCTACCGCCATGCGGTCATGTTATACGTGTTTTTAAAGGAAAGATATTTAATAAATTGCATAAAAAAAAATAATTTTTCTCCACGGTGCTTGGAATAATGAATTGTTTTCGAACAGCGAGGTATAAATTGAATGAAAATTAAGTTTGACTAGTTTAAAAAAAATCATTTGCTCAAAACGAGTCCCCATTTATAAGTACACGTAAAGAACCCAAATCATTATAACATATTTTTGAAGACCTGAAGATCGTTTTACTAACCAAGTTAGCTTTATCAGAGGATGGAGATTTTTCATCCCCTGACGGCGCTAATCTTGTTAGTGAAACGTTCGTCAGGTCTTTAAAAATATGTTTTGTGGTAATTTTGGTTATCCCACTGTACTTATCACAGGTTCCAATCTTCACTTAGTGAGTTCTTATTTATTCCTGATAAGATACAAGTCGGTCGACAAATCCTCCTAGCACATTATTCATACTAGTCGATCGGAAAATTGTTCTAGCACATTATCATTGAATTCTAGAGGTTTAGCAACTACCATTTTGTGAAAGATTAATTAAAGATGGTCTTGATTGCTTGGCCTATAGATACTTGGAGATTTCACATTTTAGACGTGCTTGAAGACTTTACATTCTAGAAGTACTCGAAGACTTCACATTTTAGGTATCACTATAAGAAAACATTCGAAGGGTTGATATCAGGAGACACTGATGCCACCCTCTTCTTTCAATCCACTTGTTACAAAAAAAGAGATTAAAGTAAGTTCAGACGGGACTGCATATTGCAGACATGCTCCATCTTGCTGAACAAAAGTCGTGGTAAGCTCAAAGATAACACTTTTCTTGGTCAGAACATATGGCCGTCAAATTAAATTTTCCTAAATAAAATTTAAATATTCTTCACCTGCTGGAGTCTGAGTAGAAGGCAAGGATCCATCATGATGCTTATTTGCTACCATACATTTGTTTCTTAAGTTTTCTGACTATATACCTCCACAATTCACCTAAGGCTTGCTATATCCCAGAGTCAGCTCTTTTGTCTGATGATGGTACAATTGACAAAAAAATTGTTTTATCCAGAAAGAGTAAGTTATTTTTAAAATTTGGAAGTCTAAATACATAACTGGTGTATTTACTCACATAACTAATTCCTGCGATCAGAGTCATTATTAGCTAATTCTCGTACCAGAAAAAGTTGTTTACGGTTCCTGTGCTTTGAGCAATTTGATAAGCTGTTTATATTGATATTACATACGTTGATTCAATATCGTTAAGTAAAAAATGTGGATTATCTTCCGGTGTCAATAATGAAACTCGGCTGCTAAATTGTCTTTACAAATATAATCTTTACTCTGGTAAATGGTAGAGTCTCTATCTCTGATAAAACAAGATACCATATTTTATAAAAATGAGATACAAATGAGGAACATATATATTTTTGGAAATTCTGATTGGGTTGTCTAACAAACTCATTTAAGATATTATCGATGAGCATTTGGCTAGTGCTTTTTTGTTTTTGTAAATAGCTTAGAGCAGTTAATGCCACCTCAATTTAAACGATCAAAGCCGTAGTCTTAAGAAATTTTACAATTTTTTCGGAAATGTTATGTGTTTTTTTAAATAAAATTATTTTACTAAATTCTTGAGCACATGTTACCTTTTTTATAGTAGTACAAAAATTTAAGATATTCAGTTTTATAGAGAACTTAGTTGTAGGCGTTTAATTTTTTCATTTATCACACCAAGAAAGACCACAAGATTAAAGGCTCTTTTATGATAAACACAATGTTTTTACTTCATTTATAAAACTTTCAATAAATCAGTATACAGAGGATAGCTAAAAATATTTTTCACAAAGCTTTATTATCGACCTGATATTAACTCTTATCGGCAATAAGTTAACTAGATTATCATTTATCAAAAAAAAAAAAAATTGAAAATTTGTAAATATGTATATGTACTAGCAGATTGTGTCCTGCCAGAACTGCAAAATCCCTATCGGGTATATAGTTTTAGCAAGACGATGCACCTCCCCACTTTGGTCTCTACGTCTGATATTTCTTAAATCTCTAACAGAGGGACTAATCCTCAAGGAGAAGTATAGTCTCCAGATCGGTCGCTTAATTCAAACCCAGGCGATTTTTTCTTATGGAATCGCCTAAGAAAATGGAGTGGACAAAGTGCTGACAAATAACTAACATAACTTACGTGTTTACATTTTTGGTAAAGCTAGGTCAATGAGGCAAGAAAAATTTGCAGGTGTTAGGTGATTGTTTATGAAAAGACGAGGTTTGTGTTTTAAAAGCAATGGTGTATCCGTCGTTTTTTTTTACGCTGGTAATAAAGTCTACTTTTCTCAGAGTTTTTATTCTCCAACTACACTACAAATTTATTATCATATGATGGTGGTAGTGATGGACAAAAGGTGGCATGAGCTCGACTGTATTGTCATTACCCACTCTCATGACTATATATGGATAATAATATGCAGAGTATAAAAAGTTCGGGACGCAGCAAGTGCGTTATAGTAGTGACTTTATATTAAATGTTTCAAATTTGAATAACTCAATTTTCTATAAACTTAGAACGTTTAGTTTTGGTATATAGGAAGGCATTTCGTAATGAAACATATATACCAAATTTCATTAGAATAACTTTGTTATTTTCAGATAAATTTTTTTTGAAAGAAAACTCAAAATTTGAATAACCTAATTTTCTACAAACTCAGAAAGTTTAATTTTGGCACGTAGTAACGCCTTTCCCAAGGCAATATACCTATCAAATTTCAATAAAAGAGTTTTGTAATTTTCGGAGAATTTTTTTTCAAAAGTAAACTCAAACTCTTCCCGGAAAACCTTGTCCAATTTTCCTGGCTAACGAATTTATCCAAGCCATTAATAAAGGAAAGGCACTTGCCGAGTTTTATTGAAAGAAATCGGTTGATTATTTTTTGAGTTATTGGTTGGATACCTGGATATATACAGGGTCGCTGATAAGTCTGGAAACGGTCGATTATCCGGGAAAATATACAAGGTGTAGAAAAAAGTTTTATACAAAAGTTTTTGGGTTCTTCAATGTCTACTAGGCGGTGATAATTTCATTTATACAGGGTTGGTCATACAGGCGTGGCACACCAATATTAATTTTTTTTTAATGGAACACCCTATATATTATTCGATATTTCAATCCTTCTCTTAATTTTGAGCAACATTTATCAGAAGCATGATGTACATAAACTCAATCGTTTCCGGGTAAAAAAATAAATAAAAATAAACGCTATTGTTTTTAAAATCTATTGGATGAAGAACAAAAATAAATGAAAAGTAGAATATCTCTTGAAAACAATCTGTGAGTGTGAAAAGAACCGGTTGCGATGTTTTTAACATTGTTTGAAATCCTATTTTATAAGATGTTCAAAGTGTTCTCCATTGACCTCCTGACAATAATGAATTCGCTTAACAAAACATTGCACTGCATTTACAAGAGCGTTTTGAGGAATGTTATTAATTTCATGCACAATCCTTGCTTGCAACTCTTCAATATTCTGCGGTCTATTTTGGTAAATTAAATTTTTTACATGACCCCACAAAAAAAAAGTCAAGCGGCGTCATGTCGGGAGACCTAGCTGGCCATTCAATAGTTCCCCTGCGCCCTATCCATCTGCCAGGAAAGGTTTGATTCAGATATTCCCGTACCTTAATTCCAAAATGAGAATGAGGGGGTGCCCCATCCTGCTGAAACCATATTTCTTCCGCTGGTGGATTTGGGTCGTTATTGTTCGGAAATAATCGACTAACGTCTGGAACAATTGATTCTTGCAAAAGTGTCAAATATCGAGCAGAGTTCAAATTACCGTGTATAAAATAAGGTCCTATGATATGTCCACCAATAATAGCACACCAAACATTTACTTTTTGCGGTCTTTGGGTGTGAATTTGTTCCATCCAATGTGGGTTTTCGTCTGACCAGTACCTACAGTTGTGTCGGTTGACTTGTCCATTCAAACAAAATGTAGATTCGTCGGAAAACAAAATGTGGTTGGCAAAGTTAAAATTTTGGCGTAACTTCTCCATAATAAGTTCACAGAACTCGATTCTGCGATCAAAATCGTCTTCACTCAGTTCTTGCAATAAATGAATTTTATATGGACGGAACTTTTCCCGCTTCGTAATCTTTTGAATTGAATATCGACTCATATTGTGATTTAAAGCCAATTACTGTGCCGAAGTTTTCGGATTTTCCACCACATCCAATATTACATTCAAAGAATTTTCTTCATTTGTAACGGTTACTGGCCTTCCAGTTCTAGGTTTATCCTTGATACCGCCAGTTTCGTGAAAACGATGCAAAGTTTTCGAAACTGTGGATTTGGAGATCGATTCCCGCTCAGGATGCAACTCATTGAACATAATCACCACTTGAGCAAAACTTCGTGTTCTATCACCGTACCCTATCATCATTAAAATTTCGATACGTTCGGTTTCACTTAAACTTGCCATTTTGCACAAAAACTGTTGACACTAAATTACTAATGTTTCAAAACTGTTGACACTGAATGAATGTTTGACATTCGTTGTCCTGGAAACATTTTAAAACAAAAGAATAATACTGCGTTTCTTATGGGCATCTTATCTTATCTTGGGATTCCAAACAATGTTAAAAACATCGCAACCGGTTCTTTTCACACTCACAGATTGTTTTCAAGAGATATTCTACTTTTCATTTATTTTTGTTCTTCATCCAATAGATTTTAAAAACAGTAGCGTTTATTTTTATTTACTTTTTTACCCGGAAACGATTGAGTTTAGGTACATTATGCTTCTCATAAATGTTGCTCAAAATTAAGAGAAGGATTGAAATATCGAATAATATATAGGGTGTTCCATTAAAAAAAAAATATTGGTGTGCCACGCCTGTATGACCAACCCTGTATAAATAAAATTATCACCGCCTAGTAGACATTGAAGAACCCAAAAACTTTTGTATAAAACTTTTTTCGACACCTTGTATATTTTCCCGGATAATCGACCGTTTCCAGACTTATCAGCGACCCTGTATATATATATATATATATATATATATATATATATATATATATATATATATATATATATATATAGAACCTCGGTGGTTTAGGAGTAAGAACGTGTGCCTTTGAACCGAAGTATACTGGGTTCGATCCCAGGGTACTCCTTTCACTTTTTCAGTACAAACTGTAAAATTAACATCAACCGAGGCATTGCATTTGAGCAAGTTGAATGTCTGCACGTTCCGCCCTTCGGAGGGGGCGTAATGCCGTCGGTCCCGTGACCATGCGATGTTGGGCATATAAAAATATAAAAATTTGATCCCGGATGTGGGTTCTAGGGGTCCTAGTTCGCGCTCATTTGAAAAAATTTTGTAAAATCTCACCATCGATACCTCTCTATTAGTTAATTTTTTTAATTTAGCAAAAATATGGTTTTTATTAAAAACAGCAAAGCAAGTAACCAAAAATTTCAAGTTTATACAAATTTGTAAAAAATTTGTCAAATAACTTTTATGCGAAATATTTTTAAAATCTTTTTTTTCTTTTTAAGGTTTGCAACGAAACTCAGTTAGCGCTGATTTAAAGAAATTTCCGTTCTAAATATTTAAATAATGTGATCTCTGCATTAGCTTAAGAATCCGCTAAAGATATGGTTAAGAAAAATTTGGTACCCAATCACGTTATATTAGTGAACTTTTATTAAGAAAATTCACTAATAGAGAGGTATCGATGGTAAGACTTTTGGAAAATTTCATCAAATGAGCGCTAATTTGGACCTTTAGAACCCACATCCAAGGTTGGGTTTGATTTTCATTAGTTTATATATATATATATATATATATATATATATATATATATATATATATATATATATATATATATATATATATATATATATATATATATATATATATATCCATCTGGTAGCTCAAAAAATACTTGACCGATTTGGACCAAATTTGGGAATTACCTTGATTGTGTTAATGGCTTGGATGAGTTCGTAGATGGGCACCGTGCGTCTAATTTTTTCTTGAAAAAAATGTAAAGAAAATTTGAAAACACAATATTTTTATGAAATATTGGAGTGATTCGAATGAAAATTTGCACATATATAGGAGAAGTGATATTATACCTGTTAGCCAAAATTCAAATTAAATGGCCCGCGAAAAAAGGAGTTATTCGAAAATAAAGATGTTACAGTAATGAACAGTCTAAGATATCACTTCGGATTACATGAGGCATTTTACACGGTAAATGTTTTCAAGCATGGTTAGACTGTGAATGTGCTATTCTAAGTGGATAATTCAAAATCGACCAAGTCACCTGACAATTAAATACAAATGAGCCGGGTTGCCAGATATAATAAAATTTCATTTGAATCTTAAAATGTGAAACATATTATGGTCATAACACATATTTATACTAGTTATTGATGACAAATAAAAGTTCACAATGAATTAATCCATCCATTAAATGTCGTTTAATATTCACAAATGTTGAGTGACCAATTCCTCGTCTTATTTTCAAAAAATAATTACAATCTAATTTGTACAATATGACATTGTTGCATGCGATAACAGCATAGCTGCGAGCTGCGTCGAGATACTCAAGACCTAAGGTCAACGTTAATAATCAACATCAACATGGACGTCTTATTTAAATACTTATTAAAACAGAAATATTATTTTACATTTTTATTATTATTTAAATAGATAATGTGGGACGCTAAAATAATTATATAATATAAATGGTAAGTAAAATATTACTTAAATAACTTTCGTGTATATAGTATATAGACTAATAACTAACCAAGGTATTTGTTTTGTTATTTGCTTATAGGTTATGTTATACACTTAAATTTGAAACTGAATATTGTATAGTGATAATCTTCTTATCTTTAAGTTAGTGCTGTTTTGGAAAAACACAATGCACCCGTTTTATAAAAGCGATAAAAGATACAAAGAAGAAAGATGCTTGCTCAAACAATAAATTCAAATTCCTAAACATTATTTCATTAATACTATAAAGAACACAATTTTTTTAACACACTTGCAGTACCTACATATCTTTATAATTCGACAGGTACATTCCCTTTGTAAATAATTGATTGTTTTCTGGAAAAACTTTTGTAACTTTAATGAAATTTGTAACACAATTTTTTTAAAGGCACTTGCAGTAATTACATATTATATCTAAGACCAAATTTAAATTTAGTAGCTCCATATAAAATATAAATGTTTTCAAATAATCGCTAACTGGGACCCTAAAACCGATCTCCACGGTCCGTTTAAATTTAAAGAATTAGTTTTAATAATATATCTTATAACACAGTTACTACGTTAAAACCTTTTTTACAGTTGAGTGTAAGTTAACATGATACTATATATATATATATATATATATATATATATATATATATATATATATATATATATATATATATATATATATATATATATATATATATATATATATATATATATATATATATATATATATATATATATATATATATATATATAATTAAATAATTTTATATGTTGATAGTTTATGTTTACGAATTTTAATCAATAAACGAATATATGTTACTATTGTTCTTTAATTATGCTATAATTTTTGACAATAACAGTTGATTCCTTATTCACACAATTTATATGATTTTCGTGCAAGCTTTGTAAAAGGTTTTTGTCACGAGAGGACATCTTTCCTGGGCAATTATAGATGGTGTCTATCAATTTCAAGGAGTCCACCTACATCATTCGTGAAAATTATAGCTCTATAAAAATAAGCGTATATTAAAACTTATCTTGTCTTATAGCTGCTACGAATGCGACTATTAATGTCACTTTTCTATACGTTATACTGCATCCACCTTATCATAAATTACTCGGGTGTAGAATGTCATATCAAAATATATCGCCTGCATATTTCCCCTAAGATGACGCACCAGAATCGAGCCAAGTGTAGCAAACCAAAATTTATACATGATCTTCAAAATATTATGTGATGGTGGCGTGTGTGCTGGTAGAACTTCATATCTAGATTCTCTAGGGAACAACGATGTTAAAATAGATGTTATGGTTCATATGCATACTCTCCAAACTAATAAAAGTTCTGAAATATATGAGGAACTTGCTCACCATCTAATACATTATCAAATTGCTTTCTAGATTCTAGATCTCAGATTGCAAATACCAGTTAAGTTTATATTACCAGATGCTATATAAGTTAAAGTAATATAATAATAATAATAATAGCTATTTAGTAACATAGTGCTTTAGGGTAATGCACACTTGAAAAGTAATTAAAAACATATAACTTTGAATAAACTATATTACCCTGCACCATTAAGTTGAGTTCTGTTTTTCGGGTGACTTAAAACATGTTTTTGTCTACAGATTTTTATTTTTCTATACTGCAACCGAAAGTTATTACACACACACCTGTTGCCGCCTATTATACTAGACAGTGTGTAAAAGAAGTGTGGAATATCGACAACGTTTCGAAAACCATTAAACCATATTTCTTGATACTTGGTATTTTTATATTTAATACCCTGTTGACAAGTAGAAAAGTATGTGTAACTACACAGGATGGCTCGGAAATAATTCCAACATTTGTATTTCAAATGGTATACCTGTATGTTTTTGAGTTTTCTGAGTTTGCATCTAATTTAAGGTCTAATTGTATTTCCAGTTTTTTCCTATCTTCATTCTCTACTGAAAAAATGGTTGTTAAATACAAATTCTAATTTTTTTTTGATTTTTCGGTAACTAGGAAACACACTTTAAGCAAATTTTAATTTTTTTAGCGAATTTTATTGTTTTGAGCAAATTTTCATAAAGAAAAATTCGCTAACAGAGAGGTCACGATAGAATGCTCTTGCAAAAATTTCTTCAAATAAGCGCGGATTTTGGTCCCGAGAAACCAAGGTCTGTTAAAATTTTTATGTATATATATATATATATATATATATATATATATATATATATATATATATATATATATATATATATATATGTATATATATATATATATATATATATATATATATATATATATATATATATATATATATATATATATATATGTGTATGTATCCGAGCGATACCTCAAAAAATACTACACAGTGCTTTCGAAAAGTAACGAATAAATTCAATATTTCTGAAATTGAGAGTTTTTCGAAAAATCCTCTGACACGTCGATTTTGTTTTAAACAAAAACACTTTTTGACATACGACCCATATTTGTGACGTCATCGTTGTTCGAGATATGACGTGACCGACAATTTTTTTTAAATGGCAATAAGTACACTTGGAGAACACCCAAATCACCACAACACATATTTCAGAGACCTTATGATCGTTTCGTTGACAAAGTCAACATCTTCAGAGGAAGAAAAATCCTAACGTTAAAAAAAAAATATTATGTTAGAATTTTTCTTCCTCTGAAGATGTTGACTTTGTCAACGTTAACGATCGTAAGGTCTCTGAAATATGTGTTGTGGTGATTTGGGTGTTCTCCAAGTGTACTTATTAGTGCTCATCACAGGTTCCAGTTTTCACATAGTGTTTTAAATGGCAACCCAATTTCGACCATGATTACATTAGTGTGAGTATGTAGGTTAGACAAAAAAAATGAAGAAAAACTATTTTAAATTACAAAATACTAAATTTATTGGTAATAATTATGTAAAAAATCAACAAAATGAAATATTCAAATTGTGCACCGTTGGCTGCCTGACAGTAGCCAAGACGATTAATAAATTATTTGTTAACATTGTCAATAACCTCAGGAGGTATACTATGTATCTCTTGACGAATTCTTGCTTTTAAATCGTCTAAATTCTCCGGTATATTAAGGTATACCTGGCTTTTTAAGTATCCCCAAAAGAAGTAATCTAAAGGTGTCAAATCTGGCGATCTGGCTACTCAATCGGCCCCCTACTCTCTATCCAGCGATTCGGGAACACCACATCTAAATAAGCGCGGATAGGTGTTGCCTAATGGGGAGGTGCACCATCGTGTTGAAAGGAAATGTCATTTCTCGGAAGATCACGTTTCCCTATTTCTGGATATAAAGTTATTAGTTCAGGAAAAACGTCGTGGGGGAAGAAAATCCAAATTTTTTGCACCAATAAGGTTCACGTCAAAGAAACAGGGGCCCAGAATTCTTCCGTCGAGTATGCTGCAACACACATTAACTGTCTGAGGACGTCGAGTGTGATACCCCATCATCCATCAGGGATTCTCGGTAGCCCAATAACGCCAGTTTTACCTGTTGCCATGACCGTTCAAAACAAACGTAGCCTTGTCAGGAAAAAAATGTTTCTTGACGAAATTATTATCATTTGTACATAGTTCTTGCATTTGGTCGCAGAATTAATTTCGCTGATTAAAGTCGTCTTCAGATAGCTCATGAACAAGGCATACCTTATAAGAATGACAGTTTGATTTTTTGATAATTCTGTGAACTGTCGACGCTGCCATATTGAAATCAGAAGCCAATTGGTGTGATGATTTTCATGTATTGCCAACAAAACACTAAGTTAATCTTCTTCTGATTTTGAAGGTCCACCAGATTTAGGTAGATCACGAAGATGATCAAAGTTACGGTACTTAGACTCAATATTGCTTACCATGCTTTGGATAATGGGATGCCGATCAGGATGAGTTTCATTGAACCATTCAACTACTTCCTTTTGGGTGCGCATCTTGTCTCCAAATTCGATCATGCAAAGAATTTCAATTAATTCTCGTTCAGTTAATTTAACCATTCTCTTATAAAAAAGACAAAAGTCACTACTCAATAAACCCTTCAAACACACTGCTTTTGCCGAACAAAAGATAAGAACTAAAGAGACAACTCAAAAAAAAACGAAAAAACTATTTACGAAGAACGATTTCAAGTTTTTATCTGACAGCAATAAAGAAACATTACTGGTCTCCTAGGCTACTATCAGACAGTTATAATTTTTGACGATGTGCACGTAGAATGACACTCTCTTTCAAATGTCGTGGTCGAAATTGGGGATTTAATAAAATTGTAGGTGACGTCATAGCTCGAACAACGATGACGTCACAAGTATGGGTCGTATTTTAAAAAGTCTCTTTAAAACAATATCGAAGTATCAGTGGATTTTTTCAAAAAGCTCTCAATTTCAGAAATAGTGATCTTATTCGTTACTTTTCGAAAGCACTATATATATATATATATATATATATATATATATATATATATATATATATATATATATATATATATATATTATAAATAAAGGCGACGGGTCGAGGTATCAGATGAAAAAATTGGAAGCGAAAAAAAAATTTATTTCGCATGTCAACATTTTGAGTTTGTAAAATTTGGATTCTGTCTGTCAAGCAATATTGGATTTTTATAAAAAATTAACTACTAACTCCTACAGCATAAATTTTTGACTTATTGTATTAGCGTACTGTATAATTTGAACTAATTAACAAATAAATATATAAATGAAAATAAATTTATATCTTCTGTAAAGGCAATTTTCTTTAAATATGGACGTAGGGACTTTTCTTCTGGTTACAGGCGTATTTATTTTGTCGTATGAAGCAGTTTCACGAAGTAAAAGCAACAGAAATTAATGAACAATCTTCTTTATTAGTGAATTTAAAAAAAATCACTAATGACGAGATCCTGACTTTTGAAATTTGAAACAATTTGCTCAAAAGACCGCGGAGCTGGCCCCCTAGAACCCATATACAGGGTTAGTTTCAATTATATATATATATATATATATATATATATATATATATATATATATATATATATATATATATATATATATATATATATGTGTGTGTGTGTGTGTGTGTGTATATCACATCGATAACTCAGACAATATGGATCCGATTTTGATAAAATTTGGCGCATGCCTTCCTTTTGCAAGTCGCTTGGATAAGTCAGAAAAATCGGCCCAGGTTTTTCCGAAAAATTTTGTGTTTTCCTTAGAAAAAATTATATCTCCATAAATAACAAAATAAGGGCAACTAAATTTAGTGAGCTGGTTTCTATCGTTAAGTGTATATTGTGTACCAAAATTCAGATCTATATCTTGAAAGATAAAAAGTTATAGGTAGATTAGTTTTTAATTAATGAAATCTGATTCAAAACAGTTAAAACGTCAAAACTGACTGAGTGAGAATGGGAGCGAAAAATACTACGAGAAATGGCTAACGAGCCCATAGATATGTGTCTAAGTCGTTATTTTCCTTGATTTCGTTTTAATACGAGGAAAAAATGCATTGTAAATCGAAATGGTTTTGTGTAAATTTTAAAACACTGAACCAATATATTACGGGACATAGCTGCAAGTAGACACATAGCTCAGTGGCCTGTACATCAGATAATCCCATCCACTTGACTCCTGCATGACAAATTCGAATCCAAGTTAGTGACTTTCAATTTTTCGTCTCGTTTCACTTTAACGTTATCTAATCAGATTGTTATTATTCGGATGAGTGTTTTAGCAAGTGTTTGTATATAAAATAATTAGACAAAGGGGAGATGAAAGTTTTAAGACTTCATTCAACTTGAATAGCATATCTGGTTGCTTGTTCTTGCCCTAACTTAGTGAAACCGTTCCATATTTAATGCAGTCGTAGACTTTTCCCGTGGCTTCACAAGTGCTTGTTTTAGTTAATTTTCTTAAAAAAATCACCAACGGGGAGATCCCGACTTTTGAGTTTAGAAAAAATTTCTTCAAATGAGCGCGAACTAGGCCCCCTAGAACCCATATCGTAGGTCAGTTTCAATTTCAATATATATATATATATATATATATATATATATATATATATATATATATATATATATATATATATATATATATATATATATATATATATGTATATATAAAGGGTGAATAATTTACCAAAAATTAGATCTGCAAGTTTAAATACAAAAAAGTTAGAGGAAAAAAAATTGATGTTTTCCTAAAAACGTAAAAAGTCGCCATCTGAAACGTCAAAATTGGCAACATTTAGGCAAAGAACCTAAAATAAATACGTATTATGTAAAAACTGTTCTGCAAACGCTTAAATTTCAGCTTAAACCATCATTGTCCTTCATTTTAATAAAATATCTCAGAAAATTCATTTCAAGTAGACACTTTTTCTGATACTTTAGAAGTAGTTTTAGTTACATTTATGGTTGAACGGTATATAATTTTTAGCTAACTTTCATAAAAAAATTCGTTAAAGAGGAGACCGCAGCTTTTGAATTGTAAAAAGATATCTTGAAATGAGCGCAAACTAGGCGCCCTAGAATCCATATCCGGGTTTACTTTCTGTTTACATATATACAGTGTGACGCATTTCTACGGTAAAGCTCAATATAATTGTTATTATGCAAGATACGAGAAAAAATTGTATACGTTACCTATAGCGTGTTTTGAGCTGCATCTTATAAAATTATTTTGGCAACCAGAGGATGGCCCATAAGTCGTTTTTTTTTAATATTCGTTATTGCATTTTTGCATTTTTGAATTTTTCATCGAAATATGATGCATGTTTGTAAAAACGATCGAGACGCAGTAAGTGCGTTTTAGTAGCGAAATTTCATTAAACGCTTCAAAATTCAATAACGCAATTTGCTATCAACCTAAAGTTCACCAGCTAGGAAACGAGTTTTCTCGGATATGTTTTAAGTTTATTTTCGGAAAAGTTTTGTACATCACAACACAAGTTATATTGGTAAAATATAATACATTGTTCCTACTATATAGGTTATACCGGTGACCAAATTGATTCCTGCTTGCATTCAAGAGACATATTTTCTATTAAAAACATTTTAAGAAAATTCACTTCCATAACGCACTTGCTGCGTCCAGACTTTTTCAACTAATTGAATTAGATTTTAAAATTAGAATCACAACAGCAAAATATTTCTGATAATTCAGATACAGCTAATAAAACTTTTGCAAAATGTTTGCTATACTCAGTGAGCATAAATGTCAATTCCAGTTTTTGTTTTGGAAAATTCATTATCAAGTAGGAGTTACCCTGCCGTTAGAAGTTTATATAACTTTAAAACAAGTTTAATATGCTTTGTGTAACTAAGCCATTTGGCAGTAAATTACTCATCTAACTACCCAGGATTGAAAGCTCACAGACCTAGGGTGCCAAAATTCAATTAGGGCGATAATTCTGTCAAACTGTGTAATATGCATAAAAGGGGCAGATAACGGATAATTCCGGGAGGAATCTTTCCAGTATTTCCTGACTGTAGTTGCTTGCTTAGCGAAGAAAGTGAAAGTGAAATGAGAGATACTAAAGTAATACTGTGAGCTCTTATTTTCTAGTTAAAAATCTAAGAGCAGAAAATAAGTTCCTATAAAAAGACGCAGCAAGTGCGTTATGGAAGCGAATTTTTATAGAATTGTTTTTAACAACTAGTGAGGAGATATGTGTTTATATATATATATATATATATATATATATATATATATATATATATATATATATATATATATATATATATATATATATATATATATATATATATATATATATATATATATATATATATATCCTACCGATGACTCAACACATAATGGACCAATCTTAATCAAATTTGGTGAGTACCTTCCTTTTGCAAATGGTTGGATAAGTTCATTAGCCAGGAAAATCGGACCAGGTTTTCCTGAAAAATTTTGTGTTTTCTTTCTAAAAAAATTCATATCTCCGGAAATCACAAAGTAAGGGCAACCAAATTTCTTGTGTTTGTATTATAAAGAGTGAACTCTGTACCAAAATTTAGGTCCCAAGCTTAAAAGACAAAGAAGTTATGAGCAGTTAAAAATAATTTTTTCCAACAGACATGGCGCCGTGGAGTAACTAGTGTACCAGTTGTCAGTGGTCAGATTTCTATTATTGTGAGGAATTGGCTTAACCAGTCCATGCACAACATCTGTGGGGCTATTTGAAACAGAGAATCGCCCATCTGGCTGTTTACCAGAATACATTTCATTATTAGAAATGAAAAAGTCTTTGCCTCACATATCGCATAGCTTTTTATTCCATATTTTTCTCATTCGGAATATATTGTATAAGCTACACCTCCCGCGAAAGGCCTCCAATTTTCCGTCTATTGTCACAAATTCATTCACATTGTAACACTTTTTGAAATTATTTGTAAATTAATCAAGAATCGTGCATATTTTTTTTATTTCAACAACACACCACGAGGGCTTATAGTCTAAATACTCTCGTACCGTGGGTGTCCACAAGGAGTAAAGAGGCAACTTGTGAATTCTGGACTTGACTGGTTTGGAGGTTCGGAGGAGAAGGAAAAATATTTACCGGCAAGGAGTTCCACAACTTGGAAGTACTCGGGACAAAAGAGCGAACAAGATGTTCTATGTCTGGTCACCTGGACAGTAAACGACTGCATTCGCTCTGTTCCCCTGGTAGATCTGTTGGGGACAGCAAGTGGAGGAACTATGGAAGAAAGCTCTTCTGAGATAGCAATAAAAGAGAGAGAGGTCACCAACGGCACTTCGGTGGGCAATGGATGGCAGCCTTTGGGTGAGGGTAGGGTCACCGATGAGACCTATAGCTCTCTATCTTCTGAATGGAGTCCTTGATAGCGAGTGTAGATGCGGCAGCGCCACCCCAGATGTGGGAGCAGTATTCCTTATTTGTGAAATATATAAGGTATAGAGATTAGCTGCTGAAAGTATTTGCGAGCTCGGAAGAGGAAACCTAATTTCTTAGCAGCCGCTTCTGCAATTAATGTGGCATGTTGGTGCCAAATGAGATTTCGATCCACAAAAATGCCAACAACTGAAAAGGACTCATTACTTTGAATAACTTGGTTGCTCGTTTTGATGGGTCTAGGGGTGGTGTATCTCTTATGAGAAAGAAAGCTCGACTGAGATCTGGTAAAGTTGAATTGTGCAAGATTTCTACTTCCCCAGTCTAATATTTTTTGGAGATCCACGGAGACAGAACCCTCCATGAGTCGGCGATCCGCATCTAACTTAACTAAAGAGACAACCTTAGAATATTGTATATTTGAGTAGAGTGTCGTCCGTGTAACTGTGAACTGGGTTGGATGTGCTAGAGAGGAGGTCATTGATGTGGAGAAGAAACAAAGTAGGGGCTAAAGCTGAACCTTGAGGAACTCCTGCATTAATTGGATACAGTTTAGAGGAACGGCCATCCACGACAACAGAAATGCTTCGGTTGGAGAGGAAATTTGCTGTCCAGGTACAGAGTTTTGGCGGTAGGCCCTATATATATATATATATATATATATATATATATATATATATATATATATATATATATATATATATATATATATATATATATATATATATATATATAATACACATATATAATACAATAAAACTGGTTTATGAGTGCCGTGTTTGTTGAGCGTATCTATAATTTAAGGAATTTACTTTATAGAAAAGTTTTGAAAGAAAATTGTGTTTGTTTTTTCAACACCAAGTTTTATCAATTTAAAGTGTTACTAAAGCAGAATAATAACTAGATTATTTGCTTAAGAACCAACATAAATCACAGCTAAATTAGGTTTTGTGCAAAATCCGTGATGAAATATCCATCTGGATAATAGTAAATGTTTCAAGCGGTAATTAGTTTATACGAAAATTACTTGAACGCCTCTTGCCAAATTAGTTTGAATAGCCCAGAGAAGTCTGCAGTAACTGCAGTTGCAATTCAACAAGTCTAGTACTTAGCAAGTTTAATTTAACCGAATGTACCATGTCTTCGCTCATAATTTTCATCCGGATCTGTGCCCCTTGGGTATTATGACACATTTTCTCTAGCCAAACGGTTTTATACCATTAATTAGAACATACAATTAAATTGATTGCATCGAATTTGCAAGTAACAGAACGGTTTGAAAAGGCAGCAGAACTACAGGAGCCAACTAAAACTGCAAAGAGATCAAACGCAGCAGCGCCTTACGGTAATGAATTTTCATAACATCCTTATTTTTTACAAATGTTTATTACACGAGTTTTAAACAACTGAGAAAGATAAATTAAAAATGAGTTGAGATCCATAAAAATATTTTATTGAAACTTTTTTTTCATGTAACATAGAAATCTAAATTTTGGTTTATAGTTTACTTTTATATCGTAAACCTTCCTACCAAATTTAGTTATCATAATTTTTTTATTTTTTAAGCAAAAAATTTTTTTCATATAAAAACTGAAATTTTTCCCAGAAAACCTGGTCCGATTTTTTTGATTACATGCCAAATTTTATCAAAATCGGCCTATTATTCTCTGAGATAAAATTTTTTTTAAAATGAAAACTCAAAATTTTCCCGGAAAAACTCATCCGATTTTCTTGACTAACAAACCTGTCAAAGCAATTTACAAAAGGAAGGTACACGACAAATTTTATCGAAATCGGCCTATTATTCTCTGAGATAATTTTTTTTTTTTAGAGTGAAAGCTCAAAATTTTCCTGGAAAACCTCTTCCGATTTTCCTGACTAACAAACTTGTCCAAGCCATTTACAAAAGAAAGGTACATGCCAAATTTTATCACAATCGGCCCATTATTTTTGGAGTTACCGGTGTGATACATATATATATATATATATATATATATATATATATATATATATATATATATATATATATATATATATATATATATATATATATATATATATATATATATATATATATATATATATATATATATATATATATATATATATATATATATATATATATATATATATATATATATATATATATATATATATATATATTTAACATATAAAAATGGAAACTGACCCCGGATATGGGTTCTAGGGGTCCCAGTTCGCGCTCATTTGCAAAAATGTTTTCAAAATTCAAAAGTCGGGATCTCCCCATTTGTGAATTTTTTCTATGAAAATTCACTAATAAAATTGTGACCAACAAAATAATTAACTTAATGGAAAAAAAAACTTCGGGACGCAGCAAGTGCGTTATGGTAGTGACTTTATTAAATGCTTCAAACTTGGATAACCCAATTTTCAAGAAACTTAAAAAGTTGAATTTTGGTATGTAGTAAAACCTTTCCCAGGGCAACATATCCGCCAAATTTGATTAAAATTTCTGTGTAATTTTCGGAGAAAAGATGTTTTTCGTAAGAAAATTCCAAATTTAAAAAACTCAATTTTCTATAAACTTAGAAAGTTGAATTTTGGTGTGTGGTAAGTCCTTTCCCAATGCAATATATCCACCGAATCCCATTTAAATAGCTTTGTAATTTTCTGAGAAAAACATTTTTCTGGAAGAGAAATAAAAATTTTCCCGGAAAATCTTGTTCGATTTTGCTGACGTTGAATCTCGACTTTTTTGAATAAATTTTAGGAATAAAAACTAGTTAGATCCAAAGAACAAATACCAAAATTAGGAGACGGTACTATAGATAGATCTTCCGTCGCCCGAAATATTTGGGATAAGAACTACCACATTAATGAGGAGATTTTAAAATTAATAAAAAATGTTGGACAACTAGGACAGCTAAACGCCTTTGAAATATATATATTGCTAAATATAGTAATAATTAAAAATGTATGAATCTCGGCCAACCACCTAGGGACAGTCTCCTGATAGATTCCTTTACAAAATAAATGCGGACAGAGGCACGTTCTGCAGATGATAAAAGAATACAGATCATTCCGCCAAAGGAAATATGCTAATTTTGGCATCGTTGAACCTCCCTAAATCTTTTGTGATCGACCTATATAAAAAGTCTGGACGCAGCAAGTGCGTTATGGAAGTGAATTTTCATAAAAATGTTTTTCGTCTTTTAACGTAGAGATCTAAATTTTGACACATAGAATACTCTTTATGACAGAAACTATCACATAAAATTTAGTTGCTCTTACTTTGTTATTTCCAGAGACATAAATTTTTTTAGAAAGAAAACAAAAAATTTTCCGGGAAAACCTAAGCCGATTTTCTTGACTAACGAATTTATCCAAGCCCCTTGAAAAATGAAGGTATGTACGAAATGTTATCAAAATCGTCCCATTATATTTTGAGTTATCGGTGTGATATATATACAGGGTGTTACAAAATAGTGGGTCAACCCGCTAACTACGGATCCCCGAGACGAAAATTTTATGACTTTCCTTGTAACATTTTTCTTCTGGGGGCCCCGTTTTCGAAATACAGAGTGTTGAAGTTGAACATGAAAAATAATTTTTCATTTCTAATTTTTATGTTTATGAAGTTATCTCCATGAAATTTTGCACGTAGCCTTATTTCAGTCCCAAGGGGGGTACAGGGGGGGGTGGAACAAGTATTGACCCTCTAAACTTTTTTGTGCGCACGCCAATGGTTTCAAAACAAATGGCTTTTGTTAGACAAAATAATTTTATAACTTTTGTTTTTCTAGTTTAATTTTTATAAAACAACTAGTTTATGAGTTATTGTAAGTTGTATGGTCAGACCCAAACAGGCGAGAAAAAACCGACGAAAGTTTTTTTATTTATAATTTTTATGTTTTTGAAGTTATCTCCATGAAATTTTGCACGTAGTCTTATTTCATAACTAGACGCTATCTGTGTAAATTAGGAGAGAACAATAAAATCCCAAGGGGGGGGGAAAGGGGGGGTGGAACAAGTATTGACCCTCTAAACTTTTTTGTGCGCACGCCAATGGTTTCAAAACAAATGACTTTTATTAGACAAAATAATTTTATAACTTTTGTTTCTCTAGTTGAATTTTGAGAAAACGACTAGTTTATTAGTTATTGTAAATTGTATGGTCGGACCCAAACAGGTGAGAAAGAACCTACGAAACGTTATCTCCATGAAATATAATATGTAGTCTTATACCACGACTAGACGACATCTGCGTGAATAAGAAAAATCAAACCCCTACATTTTTTATTCGGGCGCCGGTGGTCTAATAGAAACTAATATCGTAGGTTATTTGCGTTCGTCAACGCCGGTGACATGTCTCAACAAATTAAAAAAAAATGGGATTTTTTTTTACATTTACTTTTACTTTTTTGCAATCAGAATAAAGAATGTAATACACAGAAATTGTAGCTCATTTCGTTGCCTTAAATATTGCTGCTTGAATACATACATACTTGTTTCACACATATGTAATTAGAAGTCATCAATACCGTTTTATAAGTATAACTTGTATTAAACTTAAACTATCAGTCTAGTATTAACATGAAAACTAAACTAAAAATAAGGAAAAATGGTAAGTAAAGCGATGTTATAGAACTAAAATTATAATTAAATTAAATGCTCAATATAGCTACCACCATCTAGGATGCACAGGCGGGCTCTTTTGATAAGAGAAAACCGAATTTTTTTGAAAATGTCTGGTTTCATACGGTATTTCTCTGCGCCTTGTAGGATTCGTTCCCGCAGATGTTCTCCATCGAGTATAGGCACCCTGTACACAAATTCTTTCATATATCCCCAGAAACTAAAATTTAAGTGGTTGAGGTCGGGGGAACTACATGTTATATTTCATGGAGATAACGTTTCGTAGGTTCTTTCTGATCTGTTTGGATCCGAACATACAACTTACAATAACTCATAAACTAGTCGTTTTCTCAAAATTCAACTTGAAAAACAAAAGCTATAAAATTATTTTGTCTAACAAAAGTCATTTGTTTTGAAACCATTGGCGTGCGCACAAAAAAGTTTAGAGGGTCAATACTTGTTCCACCCCCCCCCCCCTCTGTACTCCCCTTGGGATTTGATTTTTCTCTCCTCATCTACACTACAGATAGCGTCTAGTTATGAAATAAGACTACGTGCAAAATTTCATGGAGATAACTTCAAAAACATAAAAATTATAAATGAAAAAAGTTTCGTCGGTTTTTTCTCGCCTGTTTGGGTCCGACCATACAAATTACAATAACTCAAAAACTAGTTGTTTCATCAAATTTAAACTAGAGAAACAAAAGTTATAAAATTATTTTGTCTAACAAAAGCCATTTGTTTTGAAACCATTGGCGTGAGCACAAAAAAGTTTAGAGGGTCAATACTGGTTCCACCCCCCTTGGGATTTGATTTTTCTCACACAGATGGCGTCTAGTTCTAAAATAAGGCTACGTGCAAAATTTCATGGAGATAACTTCATAAACATAAAAATTAGAAATGAAAAACTATTTTTTAAGTTCAATTTCAACACTCTGTATTTCGAAAACGGGGCCCCCAGAAGAAAAATATTATAAGAGAGGTCATAAAATTTTCGTCCCGGAAATCCGTGGTTAGCGGCTTGGCCCACTATTTTGTAACATCCTGTATATATATATATATATATATATATATATATATATATATATATATATATATATATATATATATATATATATATATATATATATATATATATATATATAAACATATAAAAATTGAATCTGACCCTGGATATGGGTTCTAGAGGGCCTAGTTTGCGCTCATTTGAATAAATTTTTTCAAAATTCAATAGTCGGGATCTCCTCATTAGTGAGTTTTTTTTAAGAAAATTCACTAATAAATAGAGCTGTGGATATAATATATTTAGAATTATTCATCTTCTGATGACGCTAACTTGATGAAGCGATCGTGAGGTTTTTTTAATATGTGGTGATTTGGCTTCTCCAAGTATGCTTATAATTATTGTACTGTGAACACTACTTTATTTTATATATTTTATCAACTCTTTTTAAAACAATACCGTTTTGCAAGCGATTTACTAGCACCACGAACATACTGGATCAGCCGTGCAAAATTTTAGGCAGAAAATGGCCAAGTCGATTTTAGATAAGCAATAATTATTAATATACAAATTTCTAAGATATCTATTTCATAACATATTATTCGTGCAAGACCACTAGCAGATAGATAGCTTATTTGCTCCATATTTGATATATAAATACTCTAGAAGTATTGCTTCCGCAATTCGTATCACAATATAAAAAAATACCATACATACTTTATGTTGTTGACAATATTCTAACGTTCTGGTGCTCACAAGACCAATTTCAAATTCTAAGAATACGAAAGATTGAAATTCTGCTTTAGAAAGTACACTTGGAGAACACCCAAATCACCACAACACATATTTCAGAGACCTTACGATCGTTTCGTAGACAAAGTCTACATCTTCAGAGGAATAATTTTTCTTCCTCTGAAGATGTAGACTTTGTCTACGAAACGATCGTAAGGTCTCTGAAATATGTGTTGTGGTGATTTGGGTGTTCTCCAAGTGTACTTATTAGTGCTCATCACAGGTTCCAGTTTTCACATAGTATAATTCTGCTTTAGAATAACAAAACATAACATCTAAAATATAAAGCTTTCGAAATGGGCAACTCCAACATAAAGCTGTCTCTACCAGAATGAAGTTTTTGAAAGTATAAAGGAAATGTCCACGTTTCCGTCTCATCTACAGCAAATAGTGCGTGAATCAAGGAAAATAGGAGGGAATCCATGAAAGCTATAATAAGGCTTCAGACTTCATTTCCAACGACCCAATGTGACGTAGGCCGTTGAACTAACGAACTGGGAGGCCCAAATGGCGTGATTAAATTTCCACACGTCTATTGGTTATTGGTCAGAATATGTACCCAGTCCCAATTAGAGTCTACAAGTTTGCTTTCGTTGAAAATGAGCCAAATATCGAAATGTTTTCTTTGCTAATAATACCCGAGCGGTATAATAGGCTAACCGTTTAGCTAATAATTGATTTTACGTATAGCTAAAGCCGTCCGTGATTTTAGCCCTTCTAATATCACCTTCTTTCTTTTTACTAAATTAAAAGCAGTACATACTACGATTTAATTTAATATTTTTTATATTAAGACAGTCTGGACGCAGCAAGTGCATTATGGTGGCGAATTTTCGTGAAACTATTTCAAGTCTTGGAAAAGTTTTGTCATTAAATGTCTGTCACTTTTGTTGCTTTTAACGTAAAGAACTAGATTTTGATATGTAGTATAGACTTTATGGAAATATGTGTACCAAATTTCGTTACCATGGCTTTGCTAATTTTGGCGATACAAAAATTTCCTTATAGAAAACCCAAAATTATCACGAAAAAATTTGTCTGATTTTCCTACCTAACCAACTTATCCAAGTAAGACTAGATGCATTCTCGCAACAATTAGAACCGTAGACCGGTTTCGCTCTCATTAGAGCTCTTCAGTACGGCATACTAATTGCAGCAAAAATGCACCAAAAATAACACGGCTATCGTATAGCCAGTCTTAAAACACTAAGTGAGTGGCGAACGTGTCGCCACCTAGTTCGGAACCAAGTACTATGTTGTCACGCCCGCTCCAAATAATACAGAGTATTAAAAATAGAGACGGTTCCGAACTAGGTGGCGACACGTTCGCCACTCACTTAGTGTTTTAAGACTGGCTATACGATAGCCGTGTTATTTTTGGTGCATTTTTGCTGCAATTAGTATGCCGTACTGAAGAGCTCTAATGAGAGCGAAACCGGTCTACGGTTCTAATTGTTGCGAGAATGCATCTAGTCTTACATACTTTGTCCCTATATTGGGGTAGAAATGGGCCAGGGCTAACAATTTTTTAAATTGTTAGTTAGTTGTATACCGTCTCTATTTTTAATACTCTGTATTATTTGGAGCGGGCGTGACAACATAGTACTTGGTTCCGAACTAGGTGGCGACACGTTCGCCACTCACTTAGTGTTTTAAGACTGGCTATACGATAGCCGTGTTATTTTTGGTGCATTTTTGCTGCAATTAGTATGCCGTACTGAACAGCTCTAATGAGAGCGAAACCGGTCTACAGTTCTAATTGTAAAAACACAAAATCCTTACAAATTAGGAGGCCAAAAGTGCCGCCATTTTGAGAAAAACCGTTTCAGCCTATATTTCCGTCACCGTGCAGTTAAGGCCAAAAATGGCAATGACCTTTATAGTAGATAATTGTATTTCTCATCTTTTTTGTAAAATAATTTTTTTTGTATCACTCACCGTTTATAACTTATACGACTATTAGCATTCATTTATTGACTCTTTTTTTTTACTTATATCTTGGTTAATAATTGTTTAAGAAATAAAATACTTAGAACTTAACTTTTTAACCGACAAATTTCCTACAATTATTACTGAAAACTTTTTTTCTCAAATCAATATTTTCAAAGTTATAACGCGTTAAATGTTGCACTTTTCAATCGACAAATTTTTCTGGAAATATTTTAGTAAAATGAAGGACAGTGACGGTTTAAGCTAAGACTTCAGGATTTGTACAACATTCTTCTTGAGATATTTTCTTTCTAAAGCTTGTATTAGTTTCAGGTTCTTTGCCTAAATGTTGCCAATTTCGAGGTTTTAAATCGCAACTTTGACGTTTTGGGGAAAACCCCAATTTATTTTCTTTAAATGCTTATAACTGTTTTACCTTTCAATCTATAAAACTAAATTTTCGTAGGTAATTTACCTATTATGATATAAACCGGCCTACCGAATTTCGTTGCCTTTACTTTGTTATTTCCGTAGATATGATTTTTTTTTCGAAAGGAAACACAAAATTTTCCGGGAAAACCTGGGCCGATTTTCCTGGATAACGAACTTGTCCAAGCGAGAATGCATCTAGTCTTACATACTTTGTCCCTATATTGGGGTAGAAATGGGCCAGGGCTAACAATTTTTCAAATTGTTAGTTAGTTGTATACCGTCTCTATTTTTAATACTCTGTATTATTTGGAGCGGGCGTGACAACATAGTAATTGGTTCCGAACTAGGTGGGGACACGTTCGCCACTCACTTAGTGTTTTAAGACTGGCTATACGATAGCCGTGTTATTTTTGGTGCATTTTTGCTGCAATTAGTATGCCGTACTGAAGAGTTCTAATGAGAGCGAAACCGGTCTACGGTTCTAATTGTTGCGAGAATGCATCTAGTCTTACATACTTTGTCCCTATATTGGGGTAGCAATGGGCCAGGGCTAACAATTTTTTAAATTGTTAGTTAGTTGTATACCGTCTCTATTTTTAATACTCTGTATTATTTGGAGCGGGCGTGACAACATAGTACTTGGTTCCGAACTAGGTGGCGACACGTTCGCCACTCACTTAGTGTTTTAAGACTGGCTATACGATAGCCGTGTTATTATTGGTGCATTTTTGCTGCAATTAGTATGCCGTACTGAAGAGCTCTAATGAGAGCGAAACCGGTCTACGGTTCTAATTGTTGCGAGAATGCATCTAGTCTTACATACTTTGTCCCTATATAGGGGTAGAAATGGGCCAGGGCTAACATTTTTTTAAATTGTTAGTTAGTTGTATACCGTCTCTATTTTTAATACTCTGTATTATTTGGAGCGGGCGTGACAACATAGTACTTGGTTCCGAACTAGGTGGCGACACGTTCGCCACTCACTTAGTGTTATCCAAGTCATTATTTGGAAAATGAATGGTCCTACCAAATTTCTTCCAATAAATTGTTAAAAAATGAAACTGACTCTGAATATGGGTTCTAGGGTTCTCAGTTCTTGCTAACTTGAAAGAAATAATAAAATTAAAAGTCGCGATCTCCACAATCGCAATTTTGTTTATGAAAATTCGCTAAAAAGAAGAATACATCCTCAATTCATTAACTGTTGTAGCCATTATATGGTGGAATCGTTCCATCCTAAACACATATGAAACGACTTCTCTAACTTCACACGAACTTGTTTCTTTTTCCGCAACAGGTTTCGCCTTTTATGGCATCCTCAGAGAGGGGGAAATTGAATTGACTTATACGCATTTGTGACAACTGTAAATAAAAATCCATTGATACTTTAAGATATTTTAATAAATAAAAATTTAAAAACAAACTGAGATGATGGATGACGTCCTCAAATTGTCTATGTAATATCTTGCAATGATTCACATTTGCAGCGCATATATACTAAGCAGTTTTTTTTAAATTATCGTAAGATATTAAGTTATATTTAACTAATCCCAGCATTGAATTAACACCCCACATAAAAATTGTATTAAAAATCTGGATGCCCCAAAAAATTGTTGCTAAGTGTTTTAAAAATAATAATAACGCTGGCTACCATTGCAATCCTTCTAACTATGATTAGGAATGTTCTAAATTATATTTGAACCTCAATAGCAATTTAAAATTGCATTGTATGAAAAGCCTGATAAAAAATCGATAAATACGAAGAGCGTATTATTAATACAAGGCCACGATACGATGTAAAAAACTCCAGCAAATACTTGACGGTTGATAATGGTGTCATAGTAACCGCTTGTACGAGATCGCACCCAAACATGACATCTTGGTGCCGAACTTCCAAGAATGCATGCGGGCGAGCTCGGTCTTAGAATTTTCAACTGCGCAAGCTAGTACAGGCAATATAGGAGCCCGTTACTCTTGTCCATAATGCATTAAACTACAGGATTTTTTTTTGATGAATAGGTTCAGAATGACGTACTGAATGTAAAAACACAAAATCCTTACAAATTAGGAGGCCAAAAGTGCCGCCATTTTGAGAAAAACCGTTTCGGCCTATATTTCCGTAACCGTGCAGTTTAGGCCAAAAATGGAAATGACCTTTATTGTAGATAATTGTATTTCTCATCTTTTTTGTAAAATAATTTTTTTGTATCACTCACCGTTTATAACTTATACGACTATTAGCATTCATTTATCGACTCTTTTTTTACTTATATCTTGGTTAATAATTGTTTAAGAAATAAAATACTTAAAACTTAACTTTTTAACCGACAAATTTCCTACAATTATTACTGAAAACTTTTTTTCTCAAATCAATATTTTCAAAGTTATAACGCGTTAAATGTTGCACTTTTCAATCGACAAATTTTTCTGGAAATATTTTAGTAAAATGAAGGACAATGACGGTTTAAGCTAAGACTTCAGGCTTTGTACAACATTCTTCCTGAGACATTTTCTTTCTAAAGCTTGTATTAGTTTCAGGTTCTTTGCCTAAATGTTGCCAATTTTGAGGTTTTAAATCGCAACTTTGACGTTTTGGGGAAAACCCCAATTTAATTTCTTTAAATGCTTATAACTGTTTTACCTTTCAATCTAGAAAACTAAATTTTCGTAGGTAATTTACCTATTATGATATAAACCGGCCTACCGAATTTAGTTGCCTTTACTTTGTTATTTCCGTAGATATGATTTTTTTTCGAAAGGAAACACAAAATTTTCCGGGAAAACCTGGGCCGATTTTCCTGGATAACGAACTTGTCCAAGCCACTTGCAAAAGGAAGTTATTCAAATTTAATCAAAATCGGCCCATTATTTTTTGAGTTATCGATGTGACATATATATATATATATATATATATATATATATATATATATATATATATATATATATATATATATATATATATATATACATATATATATATATATATACATATACATATATATATATATATATATATATATATATATATATATATATATATATATATATATATATATATATATATATATATGAACATATAAAAATTGAAACTGACCCCGGATATGTGTTCTAGGGGACATAATTAGCGCACATTTGACATTTTTTTTAAATTCAATAGTTGGAGTCTCCTCATTAGTGAATTTTTTAAAAGAAAATTCACTAATATTAATTTGTAAGCTAACTGGACCAAGAGGCCCTTATGAATTCTAGATGTTCCAGGATGTTCTTCAACGTTTCTGTGACTAGTTTCGCTGCTTGACAGAATTCTCAGACAGAATTCTGAAGTTTAGGTGGCCACCACAGTTTTCATCCATCTAAATATAAGCCTGTGTTTGTATCTCTTAACATTAATATATTTAATTAATTGATTGTTGTTGCCCTTACTTGGTGAAACTGGTCCATACTACATACAGACTTGGAGACTACTTCTCCAGCTTCACTGTTGGGTTTCGTTTCTGTAGGTGAAGGGCGTAGCCAGCGTGTAAGCTAACTGGAGCAAGAGGCCCTTATTACTTCTAGATGTTCTAGTGTATTCTTCATCGTTTCTGTGACTAGTTTCGCTGCTTGACAGAATTCTCAGACATAATTCTGAAGTTTAGGTGGCCACCACAGTTTTCATCCATGTAAATATAAGCCTGTGTTTGTATCTCTTAACAATAATATATTTAATTCATTGATTGTTGTTGCCCTTACTTGGTGACACTGGCCCATACTACATACAGACTTAGAGACTACTTCTCTATCTTAACTGTTGGGTTTCGTTTCTGTAGGTGAAGCGCGTAGACAGCGCGTAAGCTAACTAGAGCAGGAGGCCCTTATGACTTCTAGATGTTCCAGGATGTTCTTTAACGTTTCTGTGACTAGTTTCGCAGCTTGACAGAATTCTGAAGTTTAGGTGGCCACCACAGTTTTCATCCATCTAAATATAAGCCTCTGTTTGTATCTTTTAACATTAATATATTTTATTCATTGATTGTTGTTGCCCTTACTTGGTGAAACTGGTCCATACTACATACAGACTTGGAGACTACGTATCTGGCTTCACTGTTGGGTTTCGTTTCTGTAGGTAAAGGGCGTAGCCAGCGCGTGATATAACTGTACCAAGAGACGCTTATGAATTCTAGATGTTCTACGATGTTCTTCAACGTTTCTGTGACTAATTTCGCTGACAGATAGCATTCTCAGACAGAATATTGTCAAGCAGCGAAACTAGTCTCAGAAACATTAAAGAACATCCTAGACTTCTAGATGTTCTAGAATGTTCTTTAACGTTTCTGTGACTATTTTCGCTGCTTGACAGAATTCTCAGACTGAATTCTGAAGTTTAGGTGGCCACCACAGTTTTTATCCATCTAAATATAAGCCTGTGTTTGTATCTTTTAACATTAATATATCATTCATTGATTGTTGTCGCCCTTACTCAATGAACCTGGTCCATACTACATACAGACTTGGAGACTACTTCTATGGCTTCACAGTTGGGTTTTGTTTCTGTAGGTGAAGAGCGTAGCCAGCGCGTAAGCTAACTGGATCTTCTTCAACGTTTCTGTGCCTAGTTTCGCTGCTTGACAGAATTCTCAGACAGAATTCTGAAGTTTAGGTGGCCACCACAGTTTTCATCCATCTAAATATAAGCCTCTGTTTGTATCTCTTAACATTAATATATTATATTCATTGATTGTTGTTGCCCTTACTTGGTGAAACTGGTCCATACTACATACACACTTGGAGACTACTTCTCCGGGTTCACTGTTGGGTTTTGTTTCTGTAGGTGAAGAGCGTAGCCAGCGCGTAAGCTAACTGGATGTTCTTCAACGTTTCTGTGCCTAGTTTCGCTGATTGACAGAATTCTCAGACAGAATTATGAAGTTTAGGTGGCCACCACAGTTTTCATCCATCTAAATATAAGCCTGTGTTTGTATCTTTTAACATTAATATATTATATTCATTGATTCCCTTACTTGGTGAAACTGGTCCATACTACATACAGACTTGGAGACTACTTTTCCGGGTTCACTGTTGGGTTTCGTTTCTGTAAGTGAAGGGCGTAGCCAGCGCGTATGCTAACTGGATGTTCTTCAACGTTTCTGTGACTAGTTTCGCAGCTTGACAGAATTCTCAGACAGAATTCTTGAGTTTAGGTGGCCACCACAGTTTTCATCCATCTAAATATAAGCCTGTGTTTGTATCTTTTTACCTTAATCTATTTTATTCATTAATTGTTGTTGCCCTTACTTGGTGAAACTGGTCCATACTTTATACAGACTTGGAGACTACTTCCCTGTCTGCAGTGTTGAGTTTCGTTTCTGTAAGTGCAGGGCGTAGCCAGTGCGTAACATAACTGGACCAAGAGGCGCTTATGAATTCTAGATGTTCTACGATGTTCTTCAACGTTTCTGTGACTAATTTCGCTGACAGATAGCATTCTCAGACAGAATATTGTCAAGCAGCGAAACTAGTCTCAGAAACGTTGAAGAACATCCTAGAACATCTAGAATTCATAAGGGCCTCTTTCTCCAGTTAGCTTACACGCTGGCTACGCCCTCCACCTACAGAAACGAAACCCAAGAGTGAAACCAGAGAAGTAGTCTCCAAGTCTGTATATAATATATTTTATGTTGTGTTTCATGTTTGAGTTGCAAATAACAGAGGATAAGTAAAATGTTGTTTACCATCATATAGAAATTCTCATGAATAAAGGTGTCGATATTCAATTATCAGTGTATATGATTTTAATTCTTTGTATTGTCATTTAATAATTTGATTGCTTCAAATTGGGGCATAGTAAGTCGTGCGAACTGTTTAAAATCGACGTATTATTGTGTTTCTCCTCTGCCACCTCTTTCCAGTGAAATCAAAATTAAATAACACTTTGGGACTAAGTAATGTAGTGGTTTTGATACTTGACGTCAAACATCAACTAATATTGCAAACTCTGACATACCTAAAAACTTTGTTACGTATGCCCATATCTAGATATTTTTACCTAGATATTTTTACATAGATCTCTACAACAACTGACTAAAATGTGTGTGTGTTTTGTTACTTTAACATCGGCCTATTTCCGCGACTATGGCCAACCACCGTCGCCAGGGAGCAGTTTCACCTCACTATCCTGGAAATTTTGCCGAATCCCTGCTTTTCTGTAAGGAAGGTAGGGATCTTTGAGGTGCCCAACACCGCATGGACACGGGACCGACATCTTTACGACCTCTCCGAAGGGGAAACGTGCAGACATTCAACTTACTCAAATACAATGCCAGAACCTCGGTTGATGTTAATGTTACAGTTTCTACTGAAAAACTGAAAGTAGAACACTGGGCTCGAACCCAGTATCCTTCGGTTCATAGGCACGCGTTCTTACCCCTGAACCACCGAGGCTCTGACTAAAATGTGTCTCAGGACGGCACCATGGACATTATTATTTTCAGGCAATTAAGTACTTTTTAATGACCTTGTGATCTCTTTAAATAAATAATCTGTATAAAATAAATTTACATATTATACAGTGGGACCAAAAGTAATAACGTCCTGTAAAGCAGCAAACAACCTTCTAAACTTTATTAAAACCCCTTTTTAGTAAATTTTCGTAGAGAAAATTCACTAATGAGGAGATCGC
Organism: Tillus elongatus; assembly: GCA_964006375.1. NCBI lineage: Eukaryota > Metazoa > Arthropoda > Insecta > Coleoptera > Cleridae > Tillus > Tillus elongatus. The sequence goes on from OZ023265.1 coordinate 30,974,192, forward strand.
TATTTTGGAGTTTTGAAAAAAAAATTCAAATGTGCGCTAATTATGCCCGCTAGAACACACATCCGTGGTCATTTTTAATTTTTATATGTATATATATATATATATATATATATATATATATATATATATATATATATATATATATATATATATATATATATATATATATATATATATATATATATATATGTATATGTATGTATCACACCGATAACTCAAAACATAATGGGCCGATTTTTATTTAATTTGATGAATACCTTCCCCTTGCAAGTGGTCTCCTTTCTAAAAAAAAATATATATATCTCCGGAAATATCAAAGTAACGGCAACCAAATTTAGTTCGCTTATTAGTATTATAAAGAGTGAACCCCGTACAAAAACGTAGGTCTCTAGGTTTAAAGATAAAAAAGTTACGCGCAACTAAAGAAACAAATTTTGGAGTTTTCCTCAAAACGTCAAATTCGCAATTTGAAACGTCAAAATTGGCAATGTTTAGGCAAAGAACGTGAAACAAATACCGAGTTTGAAAAAAAAAATGTTGCAATAAGAGTATTCTACGAACCCTTAAGTTTCAGATTCAACCGTGATTGCCCTTCATTTCACTAAAATGTTTACAGAAAATTCATTTTAAATAGACCCTTTCTGTGATGCTTTGGCTGTCGGTTTAGTTAAGTTAATGCTTTCGCGGTAGGTTTAGTGAAGTTTAGGGTTTAACGGTCTATAATTTTTACCTAATTTTCGTAGAACAAATTCGTTTATGCATTTTTGCATTTTTTATGGAAATATGATGCGTGTCTGTAAGAAAAAAAGTCTGGACGCAGTAAGTGCGTTTTGGTAGCGAATTTTTATTAATCCTTCAATTTTCAATAACTCAATTTGCTTATTGACGTAGGGTTTGTTGGCTAGAAAACCACCCTTAAAGTTTCTTTACGGAAAATTTTCATGAATTTTCAAACAAGTAATTTTGATAAAATATAGTACATTGTTTCTACTACATAGGCCATACCGGTAATCAGATTGATGCCTGCTCGCATTTGCTATTGAAAAGATTTTTATGAAAATTCAATTCCATAACGCGCTTGCTGCGTCTCGAACTTTTTTATTTTATCTCCTTGAACTACTAGACTGTATATTTGTGCAAGATTTTAACGATTCCCCGAAAAAATTCTAATGAGATTCAAGACTACAAAACAACGCATTTTCTAAATTCCATAGATGGATTGCGGCATTGGTTTATTTGATATGAATAAATTTGCCTTGATTTAGTGAATTACCAGAAGATTTGAATTCAGAACTCATCTCTGATTTCATATCGAATGCAAAAGAGATTGTATTCAAATCAACTTGTCGACTTTTTGTGACTATGTCATCAATGACCCAATCAATTCATAGCTGGGTAGGTCTCCAATACAGCCTCCTTGATAGGTTTTTTAGCATAACAAAAAAAAATCGCTCTCGTGTTGTCTTCGACAGATAAGCCGCGAATCTATTTGTATCTTACGCAATTATCACAGACCATTTGCGTTAACATAGTCTTGGTGTTGCAAAATTAATCAAGTGCAAGAGAAGAGTCATTAATAAAGCTACCGCATCGCTCTCAACCGCTGAAACCGTTACCAGCGAGTCATTTCTACCTTATCTAACAGTATTGACGTCCAGGATCAATTTGAATTTCATGGGCAATCGATTCACTACCTTGCCCGGATAGATATATCGCATACTAACAGTTCATATAACTCAGTGTAGGCTTTGATATATGTATTGAAAGATACATTTTATCACTGCTATATTTTGTTTATGTCATGTTCCGTTTTTGCCTTTTCATTCTGGCTTAGTGATAAATATTTTATGGGAAATATATTTTGAACAGTTCAATGAGACCCTATATATTTTAAAATCTGCACCACTTGAATGTTTCGTCATACTACGGTTTTTCAGTTATTATTTTTTGCGAATTTTTCCTAAAACGAAAAGTTCACTAACAAGGGGATTCTGTGTTTACATATATATATATATATATATATATATATATATATATATATATATATATATATATATATATATATATATATATATATATATATATATATATATATATAAAGATATATATACAGGTGGCGCATTGAAAACGAAACAGATAAATTTGCGTCCAGAGAATTTTATTTTTAAGAAACGCTGAAAAACGTCAATTGTAATATTGAGGGGGACATGTTTTGACATAAAACTCAACTTTCTCACATCAACCCCTTAAGGGTGGAAATAACAACCCTTATATTTTAAATAGGGAACATGGGTTGAGTGTTACATAATTTGAAAGCTCTTTCTTTTCTGAATTCAGCACACTAATTTTTTTGGAAGTTTTATCAACTCGTTTAAAAATTATTCACAGTTGGATTTGCAAGAACGTATTTCATAAATTGTAATAAGAAATGCACTAGGTAGTCAATTTTTCGTTGAAAAACACTAAAAAAACAAAACCAAACGTTCAAAAATGTTCAAAAGTGTTCAAATTGTTGACCACCAGCTTCCATACAAAAGTACAAATTTTGTTCAAAACGAGATCTGACATTCTGGACCATTTGTGGAGTTATTAGACGGCATTCTTCAACAATGCGTCGTCGTCATTCTTCCAGAGACTCCGGTTCTGTTGCGTAAATTCTACTTTTCAAATGGCCTCATAGAAAGAAGTCTAAACGAGTTAAATCCGGTATTCTATGGGGGCACTCAATAGCACGTCTACACCCAATCCATTGCTTTGGAGACTCTCTGTTAAAAAACTCCCTAACACGTTGTAAAAAATGCGGAGAAGCTCTATCTTGTTGAAACACTAATTTATTTTCTTGATAGCGATCATCATTTTCATCAATGTCAATTAGTAGATGGTAAACGATATCTTCTAGTAACTCCAAATATGTTTCGCCACTCAAATTGCCATCAAGAAAAATTGGTCCGATAAAACGGTCTCCAAAAATGCCAGTCCAGACATTCAATTTCTGTGGAGTGTGAACTTCGTGAAAATTTCTTGGATTATTATCTGCACAATAACGACAATTATACCTATTGACTGTAGTGTTTAATAAAAACGTACACTCGTCTGAAAAAACAGATATTAAACAGAAAGTTCCCGTTATCAGCTATTCGTGGAGTGATAACTTCACAAAACTCCAGCCGCCGATCAAAATCATCTTCATTCAGTTGTTGTACAAGATCAATTTTATACGGTTGAAATTTATGATGCTTCAATATTCGCTGAATAGTTCTTCTTTTGATGTTTGAAACAGTGACCAATTTTCTCGTGCTCAAAGTTGGGTCTGCAGCAATTTGTCCTAAATTTTTAATATCAGTAGTCTTATTTCTAACCGGAAATTCACGTTCAGGATCCCGTTTTTTGTTGGCTACTGAACCACTTTGTCGAAACTTTGCAACTAACTCCAAAATGTATTTTCTGTTAACATGTCTGTTCGGATGTCGTTCATCAAACAAATTTGCGGTACGGTTGGCACCGTTATCGTTTCTGGAAAGAAAAGTAATTATTTCAACTCGTTCTTCTATAGATTACACCATTGTGAAATTATTTTTAGGTAGTACTATCAGGTATCAAACCGACTGATAAACTGAAATAATAAACCGATTTCTCTCATTCCGATAAGAAATGTTCTAATAGTAAATTTTTTTTACAAACCAACAAAAAATTGACTATCAGCACATTTCTTATCGGAATGAGTGAAATGCGTTTTTGCATCTTCAACTCTGAATAATTGTTAAACGAGTTGATAAAACTTCCAAAAACATTAGTGTGCTGAATTTTGAAAAGAAAGATCTTTCAAATGATGTAACACTCGACCCATGTTTCCTATTTAAAAATTTAAAATATAGGGGTTGTTATCACCACCTTTAAGGGGTTGATGTGACAAAGTTGGGTTTTATGTCAAAAAATGTCCCCCGCAATATTAAAATTGACGTGTTTCAGCGTAAACATATATATATATATATATATATATATATATATATATATATATATATATATATATATATATATATATATATATATATATATATATATATATATATATATATATATATATATATATATATCTTACCGATAACTCAAAAAACAATGGGCTGATTGTGATGAAATTAGCTACCTACTTTCTTTATGTTAGTGGCTTGGTGAAGTGCGTTATCCAGGAAAATCTAACCAGTTTTTCCGTAAAAATTCTGGGTTTCCTTCCGGAAATTTTTTTATCTCCAAAAATAACAAAGCAATGACAACCAAATTTTGCGTGTGCGTTTACACTATAAAACTTATTCTACGTACCGAAATCAAGATCTTTACATTAAGAGGAAAAAAAGTTATAGGCATTTAAAAAAAAAATTGTGCCGCTGGTCATCAGAGGAAAGAACATGAACAAAATATTTTGTGTGATTAACAAGACCAATTGAATATTACATACAAATGTTAAGTTTTCAAGATGTAAAAAGGTCAAGAAATAGCGAAGAAATACAAAGAAAATTTTATATTTTTTCTTCGTAAAACGTCAAAATCTGCAATTTACAAATAATCTGAAACAAATAGGGATCAAGTAGAAGATATGGCGTAAGCAATGTGTTTTACAAAGCCTTAAGTTTCAGCTTCGACCATCATTGTCCTTTATTTTACTAAAATGTGTTAGAAAAATCCATTTCAAATATACTCCATTTCTGATGGTTTGGCAGTAGTTTCAGCTATAGAGTTTATGGTTTAATAGTCTACATTTTAGCACATTTTCGTAGAAAAAAAAACATTATTGAGAAGACAGCGACTTTTGAATTTTGAAAAAATTTCTTCAAATTAGCGCGAACTAGAACCCTAAAAACCAATATGCGGGGTCAGTTTAAGTTTTTGTCTGTTTATACATATACAGGGTGACGCTTTTCTACGGAAAATCTTAATATATCCGTTACATATACAAGATATGACAAAAAAGTATATACGTTAATTATAGGGTATCTCGAGATTCATCTTATAAACTTATATTGATAATCACAGGCTAGTCCAGAACTTGTTGGTGATATACACTTTCTTTTTTTAACAGAACAGCCCCTTATTTTATTGCGTTTTTGTGTTTTACAGCAAATTATAAGGCACGTTTGTAAGGAAAAAAATTGATATCGTTCATTGTTTTTTAGTTATTTCAATTGTTTTGCAACTTTTCACGTTTTCAGCACATATTTCAAACACATACCACAAATTGTGAAACGGCGTTTTTATCAATAGATAGCGGAGTCCCATGGAAATGACGCATTCCGAGAGCTTTTTTTTGTATTACTCGTCAAAAAAATCGAACTGCCGTATACGGGCATGCTCAAATAGTGGCTGAATTTTAAAAGTTTTCGTAGAAATGTTTTTAGTGTTTCTGTGGAACTTATATTTGGAAGATTTTTGTGATATGTTGGTAATTAATAATAAATGTTTAGTAAGTTATTGTAAAAAAAATGGTCGAATTTTTGAGAGACTTACACTATCTACAGATATAACAAAATTTACCTCTTTAGCTTCATAGAAAATTGAATTTTGGGCATTTTTCACAAAATGAGTTAGAACGCAAGAATTTTTTGATACTAGAGAGATATCGATGATAACAATTTCGAAAGAGTTCTTCGTCCGCGTACTAGAACCTTAAAAATCGATGTTCCAGGTCTGTGTAAGTTTAAAGTATTAACTTTACTAATATTCCGCATAATAATCGTGTACAATTCTAATGAAAATTCGCTACTATAACACACTGGCTGCATTCTGAATTGTTTTCAAATTCTGTGCCATCGACTCCACATTTTGCCAATTCTTCGAAAGATAACATTTTAGTTGCATAAACTAAGGATCAAGTTGTCACACAGTAATGTGTGTGTGTTTTGTCTCTTTAACGTCGGCCTATTTTCGAGACTATGGTCAATCACCGACGCCAGGGAGCAGTTTCACCTCACTATCCTGGAAATTTTGCCGAACCCCTGTATTTATGTAAGGAGGGTAGAGATCTTTAACGTGCCCAACATTGTATGGACACGGGAGCGACAGTTTTACGCCCCCTCTGAAGGGCAGAACGTGCAGAACTTGCTCAAGTACAATGCCAGAACCTCGGTTGATGTTAATGTTATAGTTTGTACTGAAAAGTGAAACGAGACCCATGGGATCGAACCCAGTACCGTTTGGTTCAGAGATACACGTTCTTACCCCTGAACCACCGAGGCTCTCACACAGTAATAAACGACTGATTTCTAAGTCTTTTCTCTCACCTCTATTTTTCTGTCATTCGCTTTGCAAGTTCAGCCTACTTTGCAAGCATTTCCAGATGCAAATTAATCTCCTGAGAAAAAATACAGCCACTTCTGAAATTTTATTGCTAAAGATTCACGCAGAAGTGATAAGTTTTCTCCCTAATTGCCAAGGTATACCTTCGGTATTCTTTCAGGTGGTAATTAATGCAGAGAAGGAAGTTCTGAATATTGCCGTAATTAACTCTTTTTTTTGTACTCTAGATTTTCTGATTGAGATACTGTAGACCTCAAAGCACTTCGGGCCACGATACAAAACTTTTACTCTGATTAAAGCTGGCAATTCATATGAAAACACAAGTCGAGTTTGAGAAAATTAGGCAGAAGTGTAATTAAGAATTAAAATGCCGAGATAAAATTACTTTTGTCGTCTGTTTTGAACGACACGATTCACGAAATTTTCACGCAAACCTAACCCCCTCACTTCTAATCCTTAATGCACAGATAGGCAGAATTCGAACAACTTAGGGGTTACGACAAGAAACGTCTCAAGGCGTTTTCGTTTATAACGACATATTTTATTTTGTCTATTCCATTACTTCGTTCGGGTTAATTGCTTCTTATTTAAACGGCCTAAAGATACTTGTTTGGTGCTTATTGCAAAGCATGTAGTTAACCAGATGGTTGGGGTAAACGAATCCTCCGCGAATTAGTAAATACAAAGGAAAACAATGATGCCTCAATAAAAGCTTCAATTTAGAACCAAATGTAGGTCGTGGCAGTTTGCTTTATCAGAAAAAAATTCACTTTATTTTCTACTAGGTTTAGTTATTTATATTATACCGTTTGAATAAAAAAAACTCTGGACGCAGCAAGTGCGTTATGGTTGTGAATTTTTATTAAATGTTTCAAATTTGAATAACTCAGTTTTCTATAAACTTATAAAGGTTAGTTTTAGTACGTAGTAAGTTCTTCCTTGGGGAAAGATATCCACAAAATTCCATTAAAATAGCTTTGTAATTTTTGTAGAAAAAAATTTGTTTGAAAGAAAATTAAAAATATTAATAACTCAATTTTCTATAAACTTACAAATTTGAATTTTGGTACTTAGTAAGGAATCTCCTAAGGAAATATACGTAGTAAATTTCATTAAAACAGCTTTGTTATTTTTGGAGAAAAATTTTTTTTTTTAAATAAAACTCAAAATTTTCCCGGAAAACCCCGTCCGATATTCCTGCCTAACGAACTCATCCAAGCCATTAATAAAAGAAAGGCACTTGCCGAGTTTCATTGAAATCGGTTAATTATTTTTTGAGTTATCAGACGGATACCTATCTATATATATATATATATATATATATATATATATATATATATATATATATATATATATATATATATATATATATATATATATATATATATATATATATATATAAACACATAAAAATTGAAACTGACCCCGGATATGGGTTCTAGGAGTCCTAGTTCGCGCTAATTTGAAAAAAACTTTAAAAAGTCTCACCATCGATACCTCTCTATTGGTGAATTTTTTAAAATAATAATTCACTAAAAATATAGATACAGCAAATGCGTTATGGTACCGAATTTTCGTTTCTATTAAAATCTGTTAGTAAGAATATTATTAAAGGTTTAAAGAAATCTCAATGAAAATGTTAAAATTAAATGTAAAAAAGTCTGGACGCAGCAAGTGCGTTATGGCGGTGAATTTTCATTAAAATATTTTAATGGCAGATATGTCTTTTTTTAATGAAAGCAGGCATCAAATTTGGCTACATATTTTTACACAAAATTCTGCTAAAAGCATACATAAAATTCAAATTAAGTACCTAATCTGTAACTAAAATTGAATAAAACAATTTGTTTGCACGAAAATCCATTAAAACCCCATTTTCGGCGAATTTCATTTAAAAAATGTTCCATCAATTGAATAATTTTTCATTCAAAAATTCTCAAATGTTTCTGCAAAGAAAATTCATTAGCATCATTTATAATAGAATTCGATATTAAAAAACATTTTGCACAAGAAAATTCGCTAATAAAAATAAATTAAATAAGTAACAAAACTGGTCCGATTTTCCTCGCCAACCAACCATTTCAAGTTATTTACCCACCTACCAAAATATAATTTTTCACAACAACTTTTTCGACGATATAACAAAAATTTCATGAAAATTTGCTAACAATTTTTCAAGGAAATCCTTAAACTTTTTTTATAGTAACCCATTAAACATTTTTGATTAATTACCAAAATTTCACAAAACATCTTACAAAAAATGATTTCTACGAAGCACAACAAAATTTCTGTGAAGACTGGTTAAATATCTTTTTACACAAAATTTTGCAAAATGAATACATAAAATTCAAATTATATATCTAATCTGTAATTAAAATTGAATAAAATAATTTGTTTGCCCGAAAATCCATTTAAACCTTATTTTCGATCAATTTCGTTTAAAAAATGTTCCATCAACCGAATAATTTTTCATACAAAAATTCGCAACAAGCGTTTCTTCAAAGAAAATTGATTTAATTTATTTATAAAAAAATTCGTTATTAAAATAACATTTTGTACAAGAAAATTAACTAATAGAAATAGAAATAAATTAAATAAATTAAAAAATATTCAAAATCTGATCTAAATACAGAACAATATACTTTTTCTGTGGCTTCACAGAGAAAATTATTTTGCCCGTGGATGCTGTAAAAACTGAATCCAATTGTAGAGAAGAAAGCAACCTCCTCTCATTTCACAAATCTCTACGTCTATGTTAACTGTGCCACGGTTTTACCAACTAAGGGCAACAACAGCTACTATTAAACTTGAATTGAAAGTCTTTAAAGTGCTTATCTTTCATTTTCAACAAAGAGTTGCTAAAAAATATAATGGAATTACACAATCTGACCAGAGAGCCTTAAAATAGAATCAAAGACGAAAAAAAAAGTTAAAAAAAGACCAGTCAACGATGAGATTTGAACCCACATCCCTACGCTCATTAGTCGGGAATACTAACCATGACGCCACGTAAGCTTTCTGACAAACTGCAATGAAGAAAGGTAGATAACCGATAATACTCTTAAGTTATTAGTTGTAATATGTAAGGTCTTTAGAGGCGGGTTTTGCAGTTATTTTAACAAATTAGAAGTGTAGCATAAATTTATACCATTCTAATATATATTTTATGCAATATTTACCATTTATAAACGACAATGCTTATACTAATTGTCACGTTTCAAATCTCTAGTTTGACATTTACATGAGAAAAATTATAAAATTCTCAAAGTAATCTTTCTGGTACTTCCTGGAACTCTTGCGCCATAGAAAGATAAACTTTGTCTGTAATGTTTAATAGATTTTGTTTAACACATACAATATTTTGGTATTGCGCCTTCTCTGACTTTTAGTGGCACTAAAATTTTGCTTAATTAAGTGCCTATAACTTTTTTTCCTTTAAAGATTGAGAACTAGCTTTTGGTGCAGCGTTTGACTTTTACAACGTAAACCAGCTTACCAAATGTAGTTGCCATAACTTTGTCATTTCCGGAGATATCATTTTTTTCCAGGAGAAACCTAAAATTTTCCCGGAAAAACTGGTCCAATTTTCCTGGCTAACTAACTTATCCAAGCCACATGCAAAATTAATTTACTCAGCAAATTTTATTAAAATCGACCCTTTATATATATAAACATATGAAAATTGAAGCTGACCCCGGATATCTGTTCTAGAGGGCCTAGTTCGCGCTCATTTGAAGAATATTTTTTTTATCTCAAAAGTCGATATCTCCTCATTAGTGATCTCTTTAAAGAAAATTCACTAATATATTGTAAAACCCAAGTAGTAATTTTATGGTTTCTTACAGTTGTGAAATCGTTTTCGACAAACAGTATATAAAACAATCTCACTCCCTGTATTACTTTCAATACATTAATAAAACAGATAGACACGCAAAATTGGCACCATTTTATAAAATACTTCAGTTTCCGTGATTATTTATAAAGCATTTTGTAAACATTACAAAACAATTTTTTAAACATTACTGCAACTCAAAAAAATGTCAACACTGACTCGTACGGTGCCATAAAATATTGTTATATTTAACTATTTGCTATACTGTTCTTATTAATCAACTAAATAACGGTTGTGTAAAAGCTTTTTAATAATTTCTGGTAAACATTATAAAGTGAAACTGCAACAGGAAACAAAAAGTATACAATTAAAAGGTTTCGTTAAGTTCATCTAAAAGTTACAGGAATCATTTTTATCTATAAAGACAATAACAGACACAGACAGAAAATATAAAACGGCTGGACGCAGCAAGTGCGCTATAGTAGTGAATTTTCACAGAAATGATCTGGCACCACATATTTTTATAACAATTTTCCTGTAAGATAGAAATCTAAATTCTGGTATATAGTTCCCTTTAATGCCATAAACTCGTGTATCAAATTTGATTACCATAGATTTTTTTCAGAAAGAAAAACCAAAATTTGCCCGAATTCATTAAAACCACTTACAAAAGGAAGGTACATGCCAAATCTTATCAAAAGCGTCCTTTTACTTTTGAGTTATCGGTGTGATACATACATACATATATATATATATATATATATATATATATATATATATATATATATATATATATATATATATATATATATATATATATATATCTTTTTTAAAGAAAGCAGGCATCAAATTTGGTTACCAGTATAACCTATATAGTAGAAACAATGTGCCATGTTTCATCAAAATAACTTTATTGTTTGAAAATGTACAAAAATTTCCGCAAGTAAACTTAAAGTGTTCCCGAAAAAACTAGCCTTATAGGTTAGTAGCAAACTGAGCTATTCAAATTTGAGGCATTTAATGAAAATTCGCTACCATAACGCACTTGCTGCGTCCAGAATTTCTTTTCCTACAAAGATGTTATATATTTCAATGTAAAATGCAAAAATGCAATAACATAAGGCGTGTTCGATTAAAAAAAAAGAAAATTTGTAATTTTAGAAATATTTTCTTAAGATATAGCTCAAGATACCATATAATTAATGTATACAATTTTTTTCGTATCTTGCATAATAACGGATATATTGAGCTTTAAATTTTTTTTCGAAAATTCGACAAAAATGATATACCATTAAACGATAAACTATATAGCCAACACTACTGCCGAAGCGTCAGAGAATGAGTCTATTTGAAGTGAATTTTCTGGGAATATTTTAGTAAAATGAAGGACAATGACGATTTAAACTAAGACTTCAGGCTTTGTAAAACATTCTTCTTGAGACATTTTCTTTCCATAGCTTATATTAGTTTCAGGTTCATGGCCTAAATATTAACAATTTTGACGTTTTAAATCGCGAATTTAACGTTTTGAGGAAAACCCAAATTTATTTTTCTTTAAACGCCTGTAACTTTTTTATCCTTTAAACTACAGAGCTAAGTTTTGGTAGGTGACTTACCTATAGTTACATAAACCGGTGCACCAACTTTGGTTGCGCTTACCTTGTTAATTCCGAGAAAAACCTCGGCGGATTTTCCTGGATAACAAACTTATCCAAGCCACTTGCAAAAGGAAAGTACTCACCAAGTTTTATCAAAATAGTGTGTCACACATAAATAAATAAATAAATAAATAAATAAATATATATATATATATATATATATATATATATATATATATATATATATATATATATATATATATATATATATATATATATATATATATATATATATATATATAAACATATAGAATCTGAAACCGACCTCGGATTTGAGTTTCAGGGGTCCTAAATAGCGCTCATTTGAAGAAATTTTTTTAAAATTCAAAAGTCGGGATCTCCTCGTTAGTGAATTTTTTTAAAGAGAATTCACTAATAATTTCAAATAAATTTCAATAGATAAAGAAAGTAGTTGTTAAAATACATGGCATGCAACACTTGTTCCTTACAAACTGCATCTGCTCCAGAATCTTTGTTTATAAATCGATAATTTTGACACTTAATTGTTACTATTGCTTCTTACTTTATGACTGGTCAAGGTACACCGACTTGCCGACTTTTTTAAAGCACCTAAATCATTTTAATTTGGACCGTGTATATAAGCAGATTTCTAAAGGTCAATACGTCTGTGGTCGATACAATTAAAGGATTAATTAAAGCTTTACTTCTAGACAGTCCTTTATTATAAAACCCTACGTGCATTGGCTCTCTAAAATCAAAATAGTTATCAAATGGCCAGTAAAACAACAATTTGTTCTTAAGAACGAAAGTGTTTCTAATGTCATCTTAATATAACTGTTATTTAAAGTGTGCTAAAATTACTTTAAAATAGTTTCTTAATTTGTTTATCAGGAAATTGAAAATATTGCCGGAGTGCAATAAAAAGAGACTATAAAACAACTTAGCTTTATAAGCGGAAACGTTTTATGAGTAGGCTCTGGAGACTTCTTCATAATAATTCTGTGACTATTTTACAAGATATTTTATAGTCCTGGTACATAAACGTTTTGAAGATAAACTTATGAAATACTTCAGCTGTCTAACACAGAATAGTGTTTATTGCGCCATTATACAGGTGTCCGGAAATTGTGATCAAAAAAATCAGGGGGTTATTCTACTCAAATAATTAATACCCCTAGTTCCTATAATGGTTTTTCGAAAACTAGAAAATAACGGAGTTATAAGGTGTAAAAAAAATTCTTTTCAAATTTTTGTCGATAACTTTTTTTGTCGTGAATCGATTCCTTTCAAATTTGGTGCGCACGTATATAATATTACTCTGTATTTATTTTGAGAATTTGACATGGATCTATCTAGATTTGATGGCCGAAGCTGCCCTTGACCAACAGATAAGGACTCATAACTTTTGTGCTCGAATGTTTGTCTCAAATTTAACAATACACGATTGAAGGGAATTGTAAAATTAAAAAAAAAAGGTCATCTTGTTGCATCACGATAAAACTAACCGTTTTCGAGAAAAATGTTCTTCAAAATTTTTGCTGGTATTGATTGAATACGTAATTACTTCATCCAAATGTCAATGTTAATAGCGTGTGCTTTGAAAACAGTCGCGGTAAGTGCCTCGGAAATAAAATCATCACCAAAGCGATTTTACAGGGACTCATTTTTGTATTACCTACTAGAACTTGCAACATTTAAACATTATAACAATAATTTATTAAAAATCATAACAATTAAATATTATAACAAAGTTTCAAAGTGATGTCCTTCAAGCTCAACACATAATTTAATTCTTCTCAGGAAATTCCGACGAACTCTAGCGAATATTCCGTCTTCTTGCCTGATTACCCAACAGTTGTCGATAATTATTTGCCTGAGATCTTCAACGTTTTGAATTGGACTCCTGTATACAAGAGATTTTAGGTAACCCCATAAGAAAAAATCCATTGGGTTCGAATCAGCCGATCTAGGAGCCCACTGCACGAACCCACCGCGTCCTATCCATCTCTCAGGAAATGTTTCCTTAAGAAATTCCCTCACCGCTGTACTAAAATGTGGCGGTGCGCCGTCCTGCAGCAGCCACATTGTATTTCTTGATTGGAGGGGTACATCATTACATTACATTAAAAAAATTAAGTGTATCTCACCGTTGAGTCTTTGAGGGAAGAAATGTGGCCCAATTAAGCGGTCTCCTAAAATTCCCGCCCACACGTTAACAGAAAACTTATTCTGGAATTATGAAGGTTGATCAAACCGCTATGTCCAAATCCAGCTTGATCTGTGACGAGAAGCGATGTTATAAAATTGTGATCGTTGTTATGTAGATTTCGAATTATATTGCACAAGCTCACGCGAGCTTCCGGATCGTCAGAAGATAAAGCTTGAACTTTCTGGTAATGTTAAGGATGAAAAAGCTGCTCCTTGAGAATTTCATGCACAGAACTTTTCGGAATACTCTACTGAGTAGAGACTAACCGTACACTTAAGTTGGGATTATTCTCGATTGCATTTAATACATGGACTTCTGCTCCAGGAGTTCGAGTACTTCGCTGACAGTCAACATCTTGAAATGTGCTTCTAAATGATCCGAATTCTCGATGGTTATTACTGAACATTCGGGATTGTGGTACCCTTCAATTTGGAAATGCTTCAGCATACAAACGTCTTGCAGCAAGGGCATTGCCGCCAGCTATACCATAATAATAATGCATGTCACGTAGTTCAATGTAAGAATAATTATTATTATTCATCGTATTTTATAATTGATCTCAAGTATTTCGTAAGTAAAATCACAACAAACTATTACCTGTCAAAACTAACGCCACATGATCTTGTTGACAGAGAATGGTTTCAAAGCACGCTCCGTTAATATTGAAAATGAGATTAGGTAATTTCGTATTCAATCTAACCAGTAAATTTTTAAGAACATTTTTCTCGAAAACGGTTAATTTTATCGTGATACATCAGGATGACCTTTTTTTAAGATTTTATAATTGCCTTTAATCGTGTATTGTTAGATTTGAGATAAAGATTCAAGCAAAAAAGCCATCTGTTATTCAAGGGCAGCTTCGGCCTTTAAATTTAGATAGATTTATGTCAAATTTTCAACATAAATACAGAGTGATATTATATACGTGTGCACCAAATTTGAAAAGAATCAATTCACGACAAAAATTTAAAAAAACACATTCTTTTGACACCCTATAACTCCGTTATTTTAGAGTTTTGGAAAAACTATTATAGGAACTAGGAGCATTAATTCTTTGAGTAGAATAACTTTCTGAATTTTTTTATGACAATTTTCGGACAGCCTGTATAATGAATCGGCATTTTGAAAGTGCTAATAAAATACCTACAAAACAAAATAATCACACAAGATTCGAATTATAAAACAACTTTGCTGGTTACAAAAGGTCCATAAAAACCCGACAGGACATCTTTACAGAATGCAAAATTCAACTAAATTAAGTATCGACCAGACAAACAAAGAAAAGTCGCAAGATATGCGAGGGTAGTTTGTTGGCTGTACGGAGGCAATATTTCAGCCTATCGGCAGGTCACAAACCCTACTTACTAGTTGTGATCCGGCATGCATTATGTAAGTCACCGTCCCAACCGCGTCAATTTGTTTAGATAGCCATCCATCCAGCTTCCGGGAAAAATCCCTCAAATCCCCCGCTGGTACGACAAAAATATCCAGAGAACTCGGAGGATAATTCACATCCAACAGCCCATGTTTATTCTAGTTGATAAGGGTCAGGGGTGTTTGTTGTGCGTAGTGATTGCTTTTCCGCAAATTTGTTCTACTGCCCACAAAGTGAATATATGATCTGATTGGCGATATTCATCGATCGCCGTTCAGGATCATTGATTGTAAATTATTGGCGACTGAAATCTAACATCCCACATTTACATGTAATAAATGGTAATGTATTCAATATCGATCTTATAGCTGTCACATTTTCTACCTGTAGAAAAAAATTGTCAAAGCTACAAGAGTTTCAGTTACTTTGCAGACCAAAAAAAATTTCGGGACGCAGCAAGTGCGTTATAGTAGTGAATTTTCATTAGAATTGCACACTACTATTAGTAAGATAAGTACAGGGTTAACTTTTGGGGCGCGTGTTCGATTTTTATGAAATTTTGTATATAAACGTATTTTAGGGTGTAGAGGACGAAAATCACAATAAGTAGTAGTAGAGGCCAACGTTTGAAGTTTTTGGAAATTTATTTTGTAAGAAACAAGTTGTGTTCACTTTTGGGACATGTTTTACACATTTTCGTAGGTCGTTCGTTTTATATCAAGCCAAGGAAGGGTGTATTCCACTATTCTAATTCATTTTCACATAGTTAGTGCACCCCGTAACTGTTTATGTGTCTCTGAAAATTACCCTTCTTTTCATCGTATAACCGATCTTAAGTTGAAAAAAAGGGTAATTTTCAGAGACACATATCCAGTTAAGGGGGTCCACTACCAATGCTAAAATGAATTAGAATATTTGAATACACCGTTCTTTAGCTTGATGTAAAATGAACAACCCCCGAAGATGTGTAAAATATGACAAAAACATGCCGCAACTGTAAGTACAACTTTCTTTTTTCCTACGAAATTGTCCAAATAACGCCAAAAGTTGGATTCTGCCCTCATTTTAGTGAATTTTCTTTAAAAAAAAATCACTAATGAGGAGATCCCGAGTTTTGAATTTTGAAAAAATTTCTTCAAATGACCGCTAATTAGGCCCCCTAGAACACATATCCGGGGTCAGTTTCAATTTTTATATGTATATATATATATATATATATATATATATATATATATATATATATATATATATATATATATATATATATATATATATATATATATATATATATATATATATATATATATATATATATATATATATATATATATATATATATATATGTATCACACCGATAACCCAAAAAATAATGGACCGATTGTGACAAAATTTGGCGAGTACCTTCCTTTTGTAACTGGCTTGGATAAGTTCGTTAGCCAGAAAAATCGGCCTAAGTTTTCCCGGAAAATTTTGTGTTTCCTTTAGAAAAAAAATTATATCTCCGGAAACAACAAAGTAAGGGCAACCAAATTTGGTATATCGTTTTATGTCGCTATAGGTAAATTACCTACCAATTTAGCGCTGTAGGTGAAAAGACAAAAAAGTTATGGGCATTTAGAGAAAAATAAATTGGGGTTTTCCGCAAAACGTCAAAGTGACAATTTAAAACGTCAAAATTCGCAACATTTAGGCAAAGAATTTGAATCTAATACGGTCTATGGAATGAAAATGTGTCAAGAAGAATGTTTTAAAAACCCTGAAGTCTTAGTTTCAACCGTCATTGTCCTTCATTTTACTAAAATGTTTACAGAAAATTCATTTCAAATAGACCCTTCTCTGATGCTTAGCAGTAGTCTTAGCTATAGTTTAATGGTACATAACTTTTGTCAAATTTTCGTAAAAAATCTATAAAGCTCAATATATCCGTTATTCTACAAGATATGAAAAAAAATTGTATACATTAATTATATGTGTCTTGAGCTACATCTTAAAACACGTATCTACAATCACAGGGTGGCCCATAAGTCGTTTGTGATACAAATAATTGTTTTTTAGTCGAAAACGCCTTGTTTTTGCATTTTTCATCGAAATATAATGCATGTTTTTAAGTAAAGAAATTCTGGATGCAGTAAGTGCGTTATGGTAGCGAATTTTGATTAAAGGCTTCATATTTGAAAAGCTCAATTTGCTATTAACCTATAAGGTTGATCAAAAAACGGATTTTCTCGGTTACATTATAAGTTTACATTCGGAAATTTTTGTACGTTTTCAAACAATAAATTTATTTTGATGAAACATGGCACATTGTTTTTACTATATATGTTATACTGGTAATCAAATTTGATGCCTGCTTTCTGAAAAAAAAACACATATTTGCTATTAAAAAAAAACATTTTTATGAAAATTCACTAGCATAACGCACTTGCTGCCTCCACAAATTTTTTATTGTTATTTTCGTCATCTACACCCTAAAACACGTCCATATACAAAATTTCATAAAAATCCAACACGCGCTCCGAAAGCAAACCTTTACTGTAAAACTAATATTTTAAATTTAAATGGACCTTGAAGATCGCTTCTAGAGTCCCAGTTAGCGATTATTTGAAAAAAAAAATATGTTTTATATGGAGCTAAAACAATATAAAATTTGGTCTTATATATATTATGTAACTACTGCAATATATATATATATATATATATATATATATATATATATATATATATATATATATATATATATATATATATATATATATATATATATATATATAAAGGATTTCAGAGGCCTTAATTCGCGGTCATTTGAAGAAATTTTATGAAAGTCTCTCCATCGATACCTCTCTATTAGTGAATTTCCTTAATGAAAATTTACTAATTAACCAGCGAAATTACATATTCTACAAAGTTTACGTTAATGAATTGAAAACAAATAGATGATTATTTTTTTAATAAAAAGTGGAACCGTGTTTAGGAAAATTGCTAAAAGAGAACCATAATTAGTTTCGTCGATTTTAAACCAATTAACATCAGGATTTTTTAAAGTTGCTTTTTTTGCTGATTGGTTTTCACTAAGTGAAGATAGGAACCTGTGATGAGCACTGATAGGCAAGAAAATGTTAACGGAATCGCGGCTTTTAGAGGAGACAAAGCCGAAGAAAACTTTGTTTGCTGACCATTTGCACCTAGAATCACAAGGGGTCTAGATAGCATTAAAAAAACCAATTTACAGCTAACCACTTCAACAAAAAAATACCTAAAAATAACTTGCCAGGTAACCCAAAAGAGAAAGACAGTACGGCCAAAGTGTCGGGAATTAATGAAATAGGTTGTAAATATTGTGATATTAAATGCCTCGGATAAACAAGAAAATGTATTGAAATTAGATTCTAGGAATATTTATCACAATTAAGGTACGGTAACGCAGATATATCTTTCGTCACCCGACATATTTGGGATAATAATCACCACGTAAATGAGGAAAATCGAAAATTAATAAAAAAATGTTAAACAACGCCAAACGCTCTCAAAGGTATATATATATATATATATATATATATATATATATATATATATATATATATATATATATATATATATATATATATAATTTTTGACAAAAAATCATTTTAGTTCTCAACATAGTCTCATTTGAGCTCTATGTACTTCGTACAACGTTCCTCAAATATTTTTTTTAATCCCTTCCATAAATAAGATTTGTCGAGATTCTCAAAATAGGTATTTGTTCGTAAGACGATTTCATCATTGGAGTCAAATCTCTTTCCGCCGTGCCCTTTATTTAAGTTCGCAAACAAGTAATAGTCACTCTGGGATAAATTCTGACAATAGGGCAGATGAGGGAGCAGGTAGTAGCCCAATTTATGCAATTTCGCCATTAAGACTACACATGTGTGCACCCTTGCATTTTCTTGGTGGAAAAGAACTTTTTTCTTGGCCAAATGCTGTCGTTTTTTCTTCAAATCCTCATTAAATCGGTCCAATAAGTTCGTATAATATTCGCCATTAATTGTTTTTTCGTTTTGAAGGTAATCAATGTGGATTATACTGCGTGCATCCCAAAAAACAATCTCCATGACGTTATTGGCTGACAAACGCACTTTGGCCTCCTTCGACGCCAATTCGCACGGAGAAACCCACTGTTTTGACTGCTGCTTGGTCTTTGGTGTGTCACGGTGAATCCATGTATTGTCCTCGGTTACGAGACGGTGCAAAAACTCATCCCTATTGCGATTCAACAACGCCAAATACTCCTTTGAAGTTGTCACACGATTGCGTTTGTGGTCGATTGTGAGCAAACGCGGCACCCATCTTGTGGATAGCTTCCTCATACTCAAGTGATCATGCAAAATCGAAACCACTGAGCCATGTGATATAATCATGGCTTCCACAATCTCCCGGACTTTTAATCTTCGATCGGTCAACACTATATCGTCAATTTTTTCAATTGGTTCGGGTGTAGCGACCTCAAGTGGGCATCCAGAACGTTCGGAGTCATTTGTGCTTATACGGCCGCAACGAAATTCAGTAGACAACTTTTTTGCCATGAGAATTGATGGTGCAGAGTCCCCATAGTATTTATCAAGCGCAGCATTGGTTGGATTGATGGATTTTTCCTCAAAAAATAATGTTTGATGAGCACACAAAATTCACTTTTTTCCATTTTCGTTATAACTCAAAAGGTTGTCTGCTTTCAATGGTTATCTAACACAAACTAGATAACGCAGCTTGTTCAAAATTTGACAGGAGTCAACTGACAGATGCTTGTTGGCAGCAGCAGTGTTGCCCTTTCTGTAAAGGGGCGCGAAATTAAAAAAAAATCACGGACTTATTGACTCGGCCTCGTGGTAATAATAAAAAGTAAATGAATCTGGCTATGCCACCTATGGGTAGTATACTGACATATTACTTTAAAAATACCGGCAGAAGCACATTCGATAGGTAATAAAAGAATTCAGGAAATTTCTCCAAACGAAATATGTTAATTTTGTGTCGTGGAACCTCCCTAAATCGTTACGCACCGACTGCCTGCAGCAGAATGGAAATAGGGTTGTGGATATCATATATTTAGAATTGTTCATCCTCTGATGACGCTAACTTGGTTAGTGAAACGATCAGCAGGTTTTTTGCAATGTGTTGTGGTGATTTGGATACTCCAAATGTGCTTATAAATACTTTTCTTAGCTTTCGTTATCGAAATTGAAAAAAAAATGAAAGGTAAGGTAATAAAACGACTTGCCGTCATATACAACAGCATTAATGGAGAGCATCCATAAAATTTCTAGACACAGGAAGTGCATTATGGTAGTGAATTTTCATAAGATTAAGATTTTCTTAACAGCCTTATACTAAGAGTAATACAAATAGTGCTGCAAATTGAATCATGACTTCCACAAAGCTGTGATCCTCTACTCTTCTCAGGAAGGCCTTCTCGTGAAATGAACTGTCAATGACCTGAACACAAAGAAAATATTCATATTCCTGTACCCATAACCTTATCTTAAATGTTGTATTATTCGAGTTTTAACGAAAAAAAACGTCAATTTTCACCAAACCACCCCTCACTTGCATGCTCTTTTGCATCATCCTATATTGCATCACCTGTGTTGCATCATCCGGTATTGCATAATCGGTGTTACATCATTTGTAGACTGCTGATGTATATAAATATGATCATTTTGCCCATATTGTTGGTTTAGCGACAGCTACTGATGAAGACAACCTCGTTGTCGAAATAAGTATCTGGCGGATAACTATCTGTTTTTATTTTGTGTTTTTTTGTGGTGATTCTGTTCTTTGTTTCAGTTTCCAACCACAGTGTCCAACCTCGGTATTTGTAGACTAACTGCTCAATATTAAAAATTGTGTATCTCTAGAGTCAATAAATTTTTCCTTAGGTTTTTAACTTACAATGCGCTAGCCTAATTATAAAAATCATGTAGTAAAACGCCTAGACCCTACATAATCGTTTCAATTGTTTGTCGAAAATATTCTTACCTTGCGGTGAAAGGCATCTGGGACCTGAAACAAGAATAATGCGGTTAATATTTGTTTCGTTAAGTAATCATTAGAAATATAAATTGATAGTAGATCTATTCATGAAAACAAATATAATAAAAATGCTGTAAAAAGTTATCTGTAATTTGTAATTTGTACTGGAATCAACTAGAGAAATTGAATGCTGAAAACAACTTAACATCAGAAATTGAAATATGTCGATTAGTGCGTCAGGGTTGTGTGCTCTCGCCCCTTTTGTTCAATATGTGCAGTGAAACCATTTGTTAAAATTCACTATCAGAAATGATAAATGGTGATAAATGGAGAAACTCTCAAAAAGCTCTCAATAAGATTAGATATGCAGATGACACCGTCGTATTTAGCAGGCACAATAAAAGCAAGTTCTAAAGCTGGTCAGCTCTTTAATAGTTGACTGCTGTAGTATACTTGCAATATGGTAGGTGGTAGTGTAATTTTCCTTTACGTGATAGTAAAGGATTTTTTTCACGCCCAAGGAGGTACCACCCCTTATATCAAGGGGGCCGGTGAAGTCCCAACGGACGTTTCCGGTTCTGGTGTATGGGTCGGTTTCCCTTATAAGCAAAAATGATGATGGCTCCTCCTTGTAAGAAGATTCCGGAGGTAAAATACGCCTCCATTCGGATCTCCGGGTGTACAGGGGCGGCCAGTGTTCCGGTGTACAGGGTGCGCCAGCATCGAGATTTACAATATCTTTCTCGAATATATGTTGCCTAAATTCTAACCTGAACTCCGTCCACCATTTCCCCCAGGCTAATAGGCCCCGACTCCTCTTCCTCACCGAAACCCAAATCAGTGCCAAAACAACCACTAATCACCTTAATTTCCCAAGGTATGAGCTCCTTACTTCTTTTAGATTGCATGCAGGCGTGTGCGCGTACGTCGGTAGCAATATACCCTGCACCAGACTCCCCAATTTAGAAGCTGGAAGAAAAGACATACTATGGACAAAACTCTTTCTCAGGGCTGCAACTAAATTCATCTGTTGCATTTACCGGTCAGCTTCTTACAACAACTTTGTTCAGCTCTTTGACTACCTTTCTGAAAAAATCGACCATCTGATTTCTGAATATCCTGCCTCCGAGGTCACTACTCTTGGTGACTTCAATGTCAATAATAAGAAAAGGCTAGGATCTTCAAAAACCGCTCCACAAGCGAGAGCAGCGAAGGCCTTTGCAGTCAGCAACTCTTTACCCAATATGGTTCAGCAACCTACTTACTTTCAACATACAGCTCAAATCCCTCGGATCTCCTTCTTACTACAAATTCTGACTGCTATAAGATATAAGTCACTGCCCCCCTGGGTCGTTTAGACCACGGTATGGTCACTGCTTCCTGCGAAATGCAACCCGAGGTCACACAGTCATCACACCCACGTATCGTTTGGCACTACAACTCCGCGAACTGGGACGAAATGCGAGATTACTTTTCTTCATTTTAATGGGCGTCTGTCTGCTTCTCTCATCCTGACCCCTCAGATATCTCACAAAACGTCACCGAAATTATCCAAGCTGGCATGGAATTATTTATTCCACGTACACAGAAAACCTCTGCAGCCACTCAAAAGCCCTGGTTCTCTAAATCCTGTGACAAGGCTAGACTTGAAAAGGTCAAAGCTCACAAAGCGCTTCTACACAATCCCAGTCAAGAAAACCGTCAAGCATTTAACGACGCAAGAAACCGCTATGTCCGCATTCTTTCTGAGGCAAAAAAACTCGTTTAATAGCCACATCAAAAACAAAGTCCTCTCAAGCTCCAACGGCAGCAAACCCTTCTAACTCTTGCTAAATTTATTGGGAACAGTTTCTGCAAGAGCACGTTTCCACCCCTTGTTTCAGGGTAAGAAATTGTTTCTACCGCCCTGGGCAAGGCTGAACTTTTCGCCTCGTTGTTCGCTGGCAATTATACTCCCAACCCACCTTCAAATATCCAACCACCAACAATCCCCAACGTCGCGAATAAAATGACGGATATCATTTTCAAAACAAAAAAGGTACGAAAGATGCTCTCTTCTCTCAATACCAGGAAAACCTCTGGCCTTGACGAGATCCCAGCAATTGTTCTCAAAAAATACGCACCCAAACTTGCTCCTATCCTGACTCGTCTGTTTCAGACATCTTACAATAGAGGCATATTCCCTAGTAACTTGAAAACTGCTCGAGTACAACCCGTCCCCAAGAAAGGATCAAAAAGCGCTTCATAGCAACTACAGGCCTATTTTTCTCCTTTCAGTTGTCTCTAAAATGATGGAGAAGTATAGAAACACCGAATTACTAAAATTTCTTGAGAAACACATGGATTCCGTCAGCGCAGATCAACTGACGATCTCCTCTCCTTTGTTACAGATTATTGGAACAAGTCTCTGGAACTACACGTTAAATCCCAGATTGCATTTTACCAGGTCTGGCACGCAGAGCTGCTTAATAAACTTCCAGCCTATGGCCTACCACCAAAACTCTGTACCTGGACAGAAAACTTTCTCTCCAACAGAATTCTTTCTGTTGTCGTGGATGGCCATTTCTCTAACCTGTATCCAATTAATGCAGTAGTCCCTCAAGGTTCAGCTTTAGCCACTATTTTGTTTCTTCTCCACATCAATGACCTCCTCTCTAGCACATCCACCCCATTTCACTATTGCGCGGATGACATCACCCTCCACGCATATATACAATATTCTAAGCCTGTCTCTTTAGCCCAATTAGATGTGGATCGCAGACTCATGGAGGGTTCTGTCTCTGTGGATCTTCAAAAATATTGGACTGGGGAAGTAGAAATTTTGTACAGCTCAACTCCACCAAATCTCAGTCTTGCCTTCTATCTCATAAGATATGCACCAGCCCTAGACCTATTACAATGAACAAAAAAGTTATTCAAAGTAATGAGTCCTTTTCACTTGTTGGCATTTGTGTGGGTCTAAATCTCAATTGGCACCAACATCAATTGTACAAGCGGCTGCCAAGAAATTTGGTTTCCTCTTCCGGGCTGGCAAATACTTTTCACCAGCTAATCTCTATACCTTATACACTTCACAAATCAGACCAAACCTTGAATACTGCTCAAACATCTGGGGTGCCGCTTCCGCTTCTACGCTCCCTATCCTGGACTTCATTCTGAAGAGAGCTATACGTCTCATCGGTGACCCTACCCTCACCCAAAGGCTGCCGTCCCTTGCACACCGACGTACCGTTGGTGGCCTCTCTCATTTTTACAGATATCTGAACGGGCACTGCTCAGAGGAGCTTTTTTCAATAGTTCCTTCACCTGCTGGATCAGGTGGGAACAGAGTGAATGCACCCTTTTACTGTATAAGTAACCAGACGTAGAACATCTCTTTATGCCCGCTCTTTTGTCCCGAGGACTTCCAAGTTGTGGAATTCCTTGCCGGCACATGTTTTTCCTTCTCGTCCGAACCTCCAAACCTTCAAGTCCAGAATTAACAAGTTGCCTCTTTCCTCCTTGTCGACACCCACCGTACGATAGTATTTAGGTTGTGAGCCCACGTGATGTTGAAATTAAAAAAAAAATGTGGCTGCATGCACTAAATAAAAATTAGTATTTTCTTATCCTCTCTGAACTAACAAAGAGCTAGTGATTGCTAGATTTAGGTCACTTACACCAATTTTCGTTGTCCTCGCCGAACTCAGCAACTCCACTCTCTGAACATGATACAGATTAATTGTTGATTGTGCATCATTCGTTATACTGCATAATGCGAAAGATGGCCATGGAATTAATCTGAAATTTTTGTAGATGAAATTGTAAAATTTTTTTGATGGCGTTGATAATTACTGCTGGTAACAAAGTGTTTGGATTTTAGTGAATGAGTCTTACGAATTTGTGCTTCAATGATGATAAAAGTTTGTCTATGCAAACTAGACAGTTTATTCATCGATCTGGTGGCACAAACTTTGTTAGCGAAGCGATTGTCAGGTATAAAAACTGTATTGTAATGATTTGGATTCTCCAAATTGTACTTGAAAATAATATTTTTTTAATATTGGCTTTAAAGGCATGTAACTTTTTAAGGGTGCATTTCGTTGTATAATAGGTTAAATCGACACATTTTGACCTTTAGTTTACAAGGTATCATTTTGCCACATATTTTGGAAACTCCTGTATATTGCGAAAATAAACGGAAATGAACGTTGAATTTAAGAAATAACTGGGTAAATTGTTTTAAAGTAGAGCACAATTAGGATGTATCTTTAGTATTGTCCTTGTGATAAAAGCCAAACGACTCTTAAACTTTCGTAAGTTTAGATAGAATATGTTCTGCTAAGTGCTGAAATCACTTTAAAGTTTTACAGGCTAATAAATCTATAAAATTCAATTATAAACATTCTCAATTGATGTATTAAGTTTTTAGTAGTTCCACAAGGTTTAATAAAAAGGATCCAGGGAGCTGGGTTTTAATACCGGCATCTAATTTTATTATGCTTGGATGCTTGGTTAAGTGCAGCGAACACTGGATATTAAAATATGAATTTCAGGATTATGAAAGAAGGTGGATGAACTCGGCAGTATTTCATAATATCATTAGAGAAATTGAACAACGGGGGGATCAACCTATAATTCCAACAGTTACCGAGTTATGTATTTCTTAGGTGGGTTGAAGATCGGTTGTACCCGTTTTAATAAGAATCAAGAAGCTTTTTTTTTGCAGTTTTCTTTGCAATAGCAGCTTTTGATATACATATAATTTTATGCACGTAATCATCTTCAAAAAATATTCGGAACGCAGCAAGTGCATTATAGTAGTGAATTTTCATAAGAATTGTACACTATTAGTAAGGTATATTATGAGAACTAATCCTTTAAATTTAAACGTATCTTGGAGATTGGTTTTAGAGGCCCCAGTTAGCGATTATTTGAAAAAGTTTCTATTAGTGAATTCTCTCAACAACAAAAAATCACTAATGAGGAGATCACGACTTTTGAATTTTGGAAAAATTTCTTCAAATGACCGCGAACTAGGCCTCCTAGAATCCATATATATATATATATATATATATATATATATATATATATATATATATATATATATATATATATATATATATATATATATATATTGTTACGTTCTACGGGGTGTTGACTAACAAAACACAGCTTTTCAAACTATTATTTTATTCTAACCAACTATTTTCCAACACCAGTATCAACTCAAATATTTCTCTCCCTTACTAAAAGTCCATAGAACTATATTCCACTATTCTCCTTCTATAATCGCTTCTTATACACCAACACTTAATGCTGACTCGCTTAACACTCTATAATCGCTTATTCTACACCACACTAATTCACTACTGAACTAACTTACTCTGTGTACCGCTCGACTATTTATACTGTCCATAGTGATTCTAGACATTCTACACTGTTCTACACATATCACTTCTGGTCCCTTCTATAAATATCATTCCAGAGCGTTCACTGTTACCAATCTACATGGACAATTTTGTTAGTCAGGAAAATCGGCCCAGGTTTTCCCGAAAAATTTTGGGTTTTCCTTTACAAAAAAAAATATATCTATGGAAATAACAAAGTGAGGGCAACCAGGTACGCTGGTTTCCGTTATAAAGAGTATTATATGTACCAAAACTCAAATGGCTATCTTAAAAAACACAAAAGTTAGAGGTAAATTAATTTTTAATTAATTAAATCTGGTACAAGAAAGTCAAAAACGTAAAAAAATATTGATCTGAATGTGAGTGAAAAATGCTACAAGAAATGACTAACAAGCTCTTAGATATGTGTCTAGGTCGTTATTTTTGTTGATTTCGTTAAAATATAAGCAAAAAATTCATTGTAAAACAAAATGGTTTTATTTAAATTGTAAAACCTTGAACAATAGGATATTTCTGCTGATAAATTCATATAGTGCGTAGCTCAGTGGGCTAGGTGTACAGTGGTCACTTTACATCGTATAATCGACTCCCAGGTGACGATTTCTAATCCTGGTTAGTGACTTTGCGTTATATCAATTTTTTAGTCTCATTTACAGTTATCTAATCTGATTGTTGTTATTCCGATGAATTTTTTAGCGAGTTTTTGTATCAAAAATAATTTGATAAAGAGGAGATGAAAGTTTTAAGGCTTAATTCAATTTAAATAGCATATCTGGTTGTTTGTTCTTGCCCTAACTTAGTGAAACCCTTCCATATTTAATACAGTCGTAGACTTTTCCCGTGGCTTCACAAGTGCTTGTTTTAGTGAATTTTCTTTATAAAAAAATTCACTATTGAGGAGATACTGACTTTTTAATTTGGAAAAAATTTCTTCAAATGAGCGCGAATTAGGCCCCCTAGAACCCATATCCTGGGTCATTTTCAATTATATATATATATATATATATATATATATATATATATATATATATATATATATACATATATAAATGGTAAAAAATTTACCAAAACTTAGGTCTGCAAGTTTAGAGACAAAAAGTTAGAGGCGTTTAAAGAAAAAAAATTGGGGTTTTCCTGAAAACGTAAAAAGTCGCGATTAGAAAATTAGCAACATTTAGGCAAAGAACCCGACAGTAATACGGATTATGTAAAAAGTGTTCTGTAAACCCTTAAGTTTCAGCTTAAACTATCATTTCCCTTGATTTTAATAAAATATTTCCAGAAAATTCATTTCAAATAGACTCTTTCTCTGATGCTTTGGAAGTAGTTTTAGTCAAACTTATGGTTTAATGGTCTATAATCTTTGGCTAATTTTCATAGAAAAAATTCGTTATTGAGTAGACCGCGGGTTTTGAATTTTAAAAAGATTTCTTTAAATGAGCGCAAACTAGGCCCCCTAGAATCCATATCCGGGTTTACCTTCTGTTTACATACATACAGTGTGACGCATTTCTACGGTAAACCTCAATATAATTGTTACTATGCAAGATACGAGAAAAAAAATTATACCTTACCTATAGGGTGTTTTAAGCTGCATCTTATAAAATTATTTTGAAAACCACAGGATGGCTCATAAGTCGCTGGTGATACCTACTTTTTTTTTAACATTCCTTGTTGCATTTTTGCATTTTTCATCTAAATAAAATGCATGTTTGTAAAAAAAAATCGAGACGCAGTAAGTGCCTTTTAATAGCGAATTTTTATTAAACGCTTCAAAATTAAATAACGAAATTTGCTATTAACCTAAGGTTCGTCAGCTAGGAAATGAGTTTTCTCGGAAATGCTTTAAGTTTTCTTTCGGAAACTTTTTCTACATTTTCAAACAAGTTATGTTGGTAAAATATGGTAGATTGTTCCTACTATATAGATATACCGGTGACCAAATTTATTCCTGCTAGCATTAAAAAGACATATTTTCTATTAAAAACAGTTTAAGAAAATTCACTTCCATAACGCACTTGCTGCGTCCAGTCTTTTTTATATTTAGCTAGAAAATTATAATTTGGTAGAGATATATGTAAGTCCTGTAAGTAATTGTGTTACAATTTTCATTAAAGTCAGAAAAGTTTTTTAGAAAAATATTCATTAGTTACAAAGGGAATGTACCTACCAAATCATAAGTATGGCAGCTATTTTTCTGTTTAATTGCTTGGATGGTTTTGCTTTAGTCAACCCAATCCAACTCGTTTTTGCAAACAAAACAACAAAAAGGTTTTTTAAAACCAACTTGTAGTTATCCGCCAAGCTCATTATGTTATTTTTCTGAAATTTAGTACCCACACTGCGTTTACATAAGTGTTACTATGGTTTAAGATTGAAGATTCTAGCCTAATACGAAATTGAGTTATCGTATTTCAAGTATTTTTACAAAAATTCTCTACCATAATGAATTTGCTGCACCCAGACCTTTTGAAAACAATGAAATATTGTAAGTGTATATGTAAGACTGACAAACAAGGCGACCTAAATTTCATTTTTGGAAAAATATTTTAAACAAGTGAAATGGGGTAATAATTCAAACATAAATTTAAAATATTGGTTCGCTGCTTTGTGGTAGGAGTTCCGTTTCCCCTTCTGCATGCCTAGAACCCTCAATGCATTAACAAGAACCATGTAAACAAGAAAAGTTTCTTGGGAACAACCCACAAGAAAGTTACGGGACCCGCGGTGAATATAGGGGTTCTGGGCGGGATAAACAGGATTTTAAGGAGGTATAGCTGCAAAATGGGATAAAGGCAGCTTATAGAGGTCCAAATAGGCTGTTTTTTTTGCTCACATTTCCTTTGTTATTTTCTTCCCCGCCCAACACCCCTATTCACTCATGGTCCGTAACTTTTTTGGGGGCTGTTTTCAAGACATATTTCTTATGGTTTGTGCATCCAGAAGGAAATCTAAGCATGTTTCTGATTTTTTCTAATTTGCAAATTTACCGAAAATTTAATTTTTATTCACAAAATGAATGTAACTGATGACGCTAGAGTAAGTCCGAAATCATCTTGTAATAAAACAAAGGGCGGTGTTGATATAATGGATCAAATGGTGTCGACATACACCTGCATGAGAAAAAAAATAAACAATGGCCTATCATATTTTTCTTCAACATCATTATTCGGATGGTTTAGTGGACAAATTCGTTAAGAAACACAGAACAAAGGAAATGATATCTGAATGCACGACATTTGAGAAAGATAAAAGCCTGGACGCAGCAAGTACGTTATGGTAGTGAATTTTAATAGAATGATCTGGAACAAAATATTTTATTATAACTTTTTTTATTGTAACATAGAAATCTAAATTTTAGTGTATAATTTACTTTTTATATCGCAAACCTACCTGCCAAATTTGGTTATCATAGCTTTTTTATTTTTTGAGATAAAAATTTTTTGGGAATGAAAACTCCAAATTTTCCCGGAATACCTCGTCCGCTTTTCCTGACTAACGAATTTGTCCAAGCGATTTACAAAAAGAAGGTACGTGCCAAATTTTATCAAAATCGGCAATCGGCTTATTATTTTTTGAGTTATCGGTATGATACACATATATATATATATATATATATATATATATATATATATATATATATATATATATATATATATATATATATATATATATATATATATATATATATATATATAACATTATGAAATTATAGCTGACCCCGGATATGGGTTCTAGGGGTCGCAATTCGCCGCACATGTGCAAAAATTGTTTCAAAAGTCGGGATCTCCACATTAGTGAATTTTTTCTACGAAAATTCACTAAAATAGAGAAAAAATGTGTGTGTCTACCTTATAAACCACCTATCACAAAGGGTTTGGAAAGTATTTTTAAGAAAGCCGGTTTACATTTGACTTTTTCGACGAGAAGTAATTTAAAAAATTTGTTGGATAATACGAGAGACAAAGACAAAGCCACTCAAATGTAGAGTATTTATGAGATAACTTGCAAAGATTGTAATCTGAGATACGTGTGTCAAACCAAGAGAAACATAGCCACCAGATCTCGTAAACATCTCGCACATTTATAATGTGGTATGGTAGACAAATCAAGTGTCGCAAATATATATATATATATATATATATATATATATATATATATATATATATATATATATATATATATATATATATATATATATATATATATATATATGAGGTAATAATCACAACATTGACAAGAAAAATCTGAAAGTTGTCTAAAATGTTAGACATAAAACTATGCTTGATGCTTTTGAAGGCGTTTATATATCAAGGTCGATTAAGAAGAAAACGTGATTGAATCTTGTGGCACCTTTAATTTCAAGCCCTTTATTTTCACTTTGCATTTGACCAGCTAAACACTCCTACTCATAATCTGTTTAGCAACATAATAAAGAATTGTCAATAACTCGGCTGGTCTATACACATACTAGCCTCTACGTTTTCTTCTCGACTTAAAAATTCCCTTTCGTTTTCTTTGTACCTAAGAAGTCAATATAAATACTTGTTTTTACGTAGAATAAGAAATAAATATAAATATATGTTTTTGTGTAGAATTTTAGTTGGGATATTCACCCTTTGTTAAAGTTAGCATTATGTGGAAAACAGTCGTTGTTGTTTTTTAAAAAATATGGGCGGTTGTTATTGGTCTGTTCACCAGATGTGCTTGTCGGCGCTCGTCACGGGCTCCAGTATTCACATAGTGCATTTATAGATCAAAAGGAACGTGATCTTCCTTAAATGTCGCGGTACCTTTTATTTTAAGCCCATTATTCTTAAATTAGATAAAAGCTCAAAATTTTGTCAATTAGAAGATTAGTGTAGTTCTTGGACCTCGTCCGTTCAATATTGACACAATAGACAAACGATGGGTCGCCGACTACAATTTTTACTTCGACTTAGTGCGTGCACCTAGATGCGATATTAATACACTGTAGCTGCTAATTTAATTTAGAATTGTTCAGCCTCTGATGATGCTGACATGGTCAGTGAAACGATCGTAAGGTCTTCTTAAAATATGTGTTGTGGTGATTTGGGTTCTCCAAGTGTACTTAGCGCACACACACACACACACGCAATATATATATATATATATATATATATATATATATATATATATATATATATATATATATATATATATATATATATATATATATATAGTCTTTACGAAGGAAGATCCAAACTACGACATAGAAATGACTTGCAAACGCAGAATATTTTTGCAAGATTTAGCGGGATTTAGTCCGGGTGTGTATGAGCAGATCTATTGATATCTCTGGTTGGCTAGCTGCTCAACCAAGTGCAACGAATAATAGAAAATATGCTCAGTATGCCCTAAAATATTGCTCGTAAGAGCACAATGATATGTAATAGTTATAAAAATAATATATTTAATAGCCACAGCATTAGAATGTGCCCTACTCGCTTCTCTAGTTTTCAACAAAAATAATGTTTAACTTATAATGTTTAATTTCATATTTCATCCCATCTTTGTAATGTAAATGTATAAATAAATAAAGTTTTACTTCAGCAAATTTGTTTCTGTTTTTACTATACATGATTCTATATACCGGGGCCCAAAAGTCTGGATTATGTTAATGTCGATATTCTATTTGTTAGGTATTCTAGAGTTAAGATATATTGTCTAAGCTTGTCACGTTTTGATAGTGGTGACTTGTATATATCTGCAACAAATTTAGACCTAAAAATAACAGTTAAGAGAAATCAGAGAGCCTGGTCGTAATAGGGTGGAAACAGTTGGCGTTATACACTTCGTTAAAAAGCATGTTTGTGCTCCAATTACTATCTGCGCAATCAATTACGTTGCCATCCAAATTGGCATTAGTGCACCGATTTTAATTAATGAATGTGTTTTGCGTTTTCGACATGGATGGAGTCTTTCTAAAGCAGTTTTATATTTTAAGCTGAGGTATTTTTACACACGATGTTATGATATTCAACATATTAATTACATCATTTGTTAAGCCTTATCTGAGGGCCGTTGTAAAGAATGTAACATATATAAAAACTAATGGCAACCATTCGGTATATATCGTTATATTTATTAAGGGTAGGCTTACATAATAGGCCTTCAAAAATCGTTTGTATACGTCATCGATTTTGGCATAAATATACATCATAAAGAAAAGGCATTTGTTAGGAAGCAATTTGGTATGGAAGGCAACATCCAGGCAGTGAAGGTTTTGATTGAAGTTTAAGATGAGTGAAGAAGGAAAAATGTAGTTTCAATAAATTTTCGTATGTCAAAATTTGAAGTGTATTATTAGGTGATAGATGTCAAACATATTAAGAACAATATTTTGTCAAAATACTCCACAAGTCATAGGACTTATTTTTATTATCATATTGTACAATTTTCAACAATAAAAATTAATAATAATAATAATAATGATAATTAATAAGCGCAAAAATTATCTATGAGCAAAAAAAAACAGTAGCGGGTGGTGGTTTTTAAATAAGGGAAGTAATGGATTATAGTCGCTACATTCGTAAGGTCAAGAGGGCAGTAGTTGAAATGTGCTCACTAAAGGAAACCGGGGGTCAAATAAAACCCCCGAGTCGACAATCGTGGTTCTACATCTTCGAATATAAATATGTGTATTCATAATAAACAAAATACTGCTTCTTTCTGGTAAATGACACGACTTTACAATTAGTGGTATTCATGCCCAAGTAATTTTGTTCGCACCATTTGTGCACCTCATTTAGTTCAACATGGAGTGCAAGGCAATCGCCCAGATAATCAATGTGAAAGAAAAAACAGCTTGAGTCGCAGGTAAGTCATTTATGAACATAACAAAAAGCAAAGGAGCCAAGTTTGAATCTTGTGGAACTCCAAACGTTGCAACAAAGTTATCAGAATGGTGAGCAACATAGACCACGTACTGAGTTCTGTTTTGGAGGTAGGAACCAAAAAAAGTAACCAATTTAGAGGAGTATCCCAGCCTGTACAGCTTCGACAAAGTGCTCTGGTGGTTAATTCTGTTAAAGGCCTTTGAAAAGTCCGTATAAATAGGCTACATTTTGTGAACATCTGGCACAACTGAGATACGGTAGTGTAGACAAGTCATGCGTGGCACAACATATTTGGGATAATAACCACCACGTTGATAAAGAAACTTATCAAAAAGTTTAGACAGCCATGCGTATGAAAGTGTTTATATTTCTCAGGCAATAAAAACCAAAATTCCTTAAACCGAACGCCGCCAGTGATTTATAGTCCTTCGTTTGCCCGCTGCCTCAGATACAGATGAAAATATGCCGAAACTTGCCAAGAAAAGTTATGAAGGAGGTTCAAAAACCTCGTCCGGCAATAAAAATACAATACACAGAAAATTTGCCTGTGATTTATTCTCCCCCTCGGTATCAGTTGCTACCTAAGACTTAGTATATAAGGTTATAACGAAAAATATTTAATTATTGTTGGCTAATATAATGAACATTAATTGCTTGGTGACCTTTTAAAAATTAAATAGTGGTTTGAAAAAATATAGGATACATAAGAGACACTAGAATGAATTGCCAACTAAATAATTCGTTCGTCTTCTCCTGCGAGTAGTTCGTTCACATTAGTCTCAGAGAGCAGGTCGACTTTGGGCACTAGTTATTCACTCACATAAACTACACAAACTAGGAATCGAAACTAACATGTCAGTTCAAGTAGATTTATTTCAAAATGGAAAAGTTTAGGACAGGACAATTAAATTTGTAATTAAGAAATAAGTATCACTTTAAAAATCAATATAAATAAATTGAACGCAATACAATATTCATTAAATTTCAATTAAAAGAAGCAGATTTTGCATTAAGCTGTCCTTACGCATGTGCAGAAATGCTAACTATAAATGAATGTTGAAAATTTACACAATCCAGAGGTAAAGTGAATTTAGATTAATTTTAAAACAGTTACGATAAAGTGAAGCATTTTATGAAGGGAAGGTTGTATAAAGATGAAACATTATGTATAAAAAATGAAGCAATGGTTAGTTTTCGCACTTTTGTGACACTTATCTTGAATTTCGATGTATATGCTGGTATCTTCTGGTTTCGTTGTGCACTGTATACATCCTTGTTAAGCTGGAATCTGTGTCTTGCCCTCTTCATGGATGATTCAGTTGTAACGGTGGGCATTAGAGTGAGTGCTTCTGCTACCGTTATTGCAGGTGCAGCTTTGAGTGTCCATTGCCTTCATCAGAGTTCATTACATCATTGCTTGGAAGTTGACTTCTTACTGCCTCCCTCAGAGCTTATTGCATTATTGTTTCGAAGTCGACTGCATTCGTCAGAGTTTATTGCATTATTGTTTCGAAGTTGACTGTCTTCCTCGGAGTCTACTGCATTATTGTTTCGAAGTTGATTGCATTCATCAGAGTTTATTGCATTATTGTTTCGAAGTTGACTGCCTTCGTCAGAGTTTATTGCATTATTGTTTTGAAGTTGACTGCCTTCCTCAGAGTTTTTTGCATTATTGTTTAGAAGTTGACTGCCTTTCTCGGGGTTTATTGCATTATTGTTTCGTAGTTGAGTACCTTCCTCAGAGTTTATTGCATTATTGCTTCGAAGTTGACTGCATTCCTCAGAGTTTATTGCATGATGGTTTCGAAGTTGACTGCCTTCCTCAGAGTTTATTGCATTATTGTTTCGAAGTTTACTGTCTTTTTCAGAGTTTATTGCATTATTGTTTCGTAGTTGACTACCTTCCTCAGAGTTTATTGCATTATTGTTTCGAAGTTTACTGCCTTCCTCAGAGTCTATTGCATTATTGTTTCGAAGTTGACTGCATTCCTCAGAGTTTATTGCATGATTGTTTCGAAGTTGACTGCCGCCCCAGAGTTTATTGCATTATTGTTTCGAAGTTGACTGCCTTCCTCAGAGTTTATTGCATTATTGTTTCGTAGTTGACTGCCTTCCTCAGAGTTTATTGCAGTATTGTTTCGAAGTTGACTGCCTTCTTCAGAGTTCATAGAATTATCGTTTCGAAGTTGACTGCCTTCCTCAGAGTTTATTGCATTATTGTTTCGAAGTTGGCTGCCTTCCTCAGAGTTTATTGCATTATTGTTTCGAAGTTGGCTGCCTTCCTCAAAGATTATTGCATTATTGTTTCGAAGTTGACTGCATTCCTCAGAGTTCATAGCATTATCGTTTCGAAGTTGACTGCCTTACTCAGAGTTTATTGCATTATTGTTTCGAAGTTGACTGCCTTCCTCAGAGTTTATTGGATTGTTGTTTCGAAGTTGACTGCCTTCCTCAAAGCTTATTGCATTATTGTTTCGAAGTTGACTGCCTTCCTCAGAGTTTATTGCAGTATTGTTTCGAAGTTGACTGCCTTCCTCAGAGTTCATAGAATTATCGTTTCGAAGTTGACTGCCTTCCTCAGAGTTTATTGCATTATTGTTTCGAAGTTGACTGCCTTCCTCAGAGTTTATTGCATTGTTGTTTCGAAGTTGGCTGCCTTCCTCAAAGATTATTGCATTATTGTTTCGAAGTTGACTGCATTCCTTAGAGTTTATTGCATTATTGTATTGAAGTTGACTGCCTTCCTCAGAGTTTATTGCAGTATTGTTTCGAAGTTGACTGCCTTCCTCAGAGTTCATAGAATTATCGTTTCGAAGTTGACTGCCTTCCTCAGAGTTTATTGCATTATTGTTTCGAAGTTGACTGCCTTCCTCGGAGTTTATTGCATTATTGTTTCGAAGTTGACTGCCTTTCTTGGAGTTTATTGCATTATTGTTTCGAAGTTGACTGCCTTCCTTAGAGTTTATTGCATTATTGTTTCGAAGTTGACTGCCCTCCTCAGACCTGATGCAAACATGTGGATTAGTATTGTTGTTGTTGTTGACAAGTTCAAATCACCCGCAATGTGACAGTGTCTTTACAAAAACTAACTAATTAAATGTTTTATGCATAAATGCTAAAATATTATTTGACATCTAATTAGAGACATGTTACATGCAGAGGAACTACACTCATGTTTAGAAATACAGTCATTACAAGAATAAAATTTAATGAGGTGCAAATAACTTGTATAAAACGTACTCACCCATGAGTAAGATTTTGAAGGTCTTTAGTATACCATGATTAATTGCTTAAACAACTTTAATTAGAAAAGAATAAATCGACTGATGGAAATTTATAGGTTGCGATAAGACAACAAGCTGTCAATACTCAGTTACTTCTGCAGGCTGCAGGTTGACCAACAGTCGTAGAGTTTGGAAATCTATGTGATTAGACAGAGATGGAGAGTTCTACGTTACAATTCTCAAAAGGGGTGTATTATTGAATATAAAATGAGCATAAGCAGTAAATAAAATAAATGTAACGTTTTGAACGTTACAAGGTGATTAAGTGAGATGTGAGACACGAAACACGTGCCGCCATCTCGTTGTGGAACCAAGTAGTATGCTGTCGCAGCAGCTCCAAATAACACAGAATGATAAAAAAATAGAGAATCTATGCAACCAACTAACAATTTAGTAAACTGCCAGTGACCTGACCTGACCTGGCCTATTTCTACCCCATTATAGGGACAAAGTATGTAAGCCTAGATGCATTCTCACCACAATTAGAACCGTAGACCGGTTTTCCTCTAATTAGAGCTCGTCAGTACGGCATACTAATTGTAGGGAAAAGACACCTATAAAGTAATACAGCGATGGTAGCTAGCATTCCAAAACTAAGTGAGATGTAAAACACGAAACACGTGCCGCCATCTCGTTGAGGTACCAAGTAGTATGTTATCATGGCAGCTCCAAATAACACAGAATATACTTTGTCCTTATATTGGAGTATAAATGGGCCAGGAATGACAATTTACTAAATTGTTAGTTGGTTGTATACAGTTTCTAGTTTTTAACATTCTGCATTATTTGGAGCTGCCGTGACAACATATTACTTGGTTCCGCAATGAGATGGCGGCACGTATTTCGTGTCTTACATCTCACTTAGCTTTGGAAAGCTGGCTGCCATAGCCGTATTATTTTTTAGGGTATTTTCGCTGCAATTAGTATGCCGTACTGATGAGCTCTAATTAGAGCAAAACCGGCCTACGGTTCTAATTGTGTTGAGAATGCATCTAGCCTTACATGTAAGGTGATGTTTATTAGTAAGCAGTTTAGAATTTTTCATCCCCTGATGACGCTAACCTTGTCATTGAAACCATCGTCAGGTTTCTAAAAAGATGTGTTGTGGTGATTTGGGTTCTCCAAGTGTAGTTACACGTGGAAACTTTATATACGATCTTATGTAATTATGTTCTGGAAATATATTTTGCATATTTTCTATTGCCTAGTCACAAAAGCGAATAGTATATTGGCAAATCATCGTCCTCCTACGCGAGTTCAACTCTTAGTGGTGACTAAGTTTGAAAAAAATAATATTTAATTCATTTTGAACGTTATCAAATTTTATTACGTAATTCTAATAATTTTCGAATCGAATTTTTTGTAGAAAAAAATTACCAAAAGTATATGTGTGTGTGTATGTTTTGTTTATTTAACGTCGCCCTATTTCCGCGACTATGGCCAATCACCGACGCCAGGGAGCAGTTTCACCTCACTATCCTGGAAATTTTGCCGAATCCCAGCCTTTCTGTAAGGTGGGTAAGGATATTTAACGTGCCCAACATCGCATGGACACGGGACCGACGGCTTTACGCCCCCTCCGAAGGGCGGAACGTGCAGACGTTCAACTTGCTCAAATACAATGCCATAACCTCGCTTGATGTTAGTGTTACAGTTTGTACTGAAAAAGTGAAAGGAGTACCCTGGGATCGAACCCAGTACCCTTCGGTTCAGAGGCACACGTTCTTACCCCTGAACCACCGAGGTTCTTACCAAAAGGATGAGAAGTTTAATATTTAGTTTTAATAGTAGATCGGTTTGTTCTTGCTCAAACTTGGTGAAACGGTTTCATATTCAATACAGACGTAGCCTTCGCAAGTGCTTGTTTACTTCACTCCAACCGGTTTGCTAAACAAAAAGACCCAGAGTGAAGCGGAGTGCAAGCCTCTCTATTATGCAACACATAATTTAAAAGTCTGGACGCAGCAAGTGCGTTATGGAAGTGAATTTTTATAAAAATGTTTTTAATAGAAAATAGATCTCAATGCAAGCAGGCATCAATTTGGTCACCGGTATAACCTATATACTAGAAACAATGTCCCGTATTTGATCAAAATAACTTGTTTGAAAATGTACAAAAATTTTCCGAAAATTAACTTTACATGTTTTCAAGAAAACTCGTTTCCTAGTCGACGAACCTTAGGTTAATTTCAAACCGAGTTATTGAATTTTGAAGCATTTAGAGAAAATTCGCTATCAAAACGCACTTACTGCGTCTCGTTTTTTTTTACAAAGATGCATCATATTTAGATGAAAAATGCAAAAATGAAATAAGGAATGGTCAAAACAAATTGTAAATTGTAGATCACTAACGACTTATGGGCCAGCCTGTGATTGCCAAAATAATTTTATAAGCTGCAGCACACGACACCCTATAAGTAGCGTATATTTTTTTTTCTCGTATCTTGCATAATAACAATTATGTTGAGCTTTACCCTAGAAATGCGTCACATTGTATATATGTAAACAAAAAGTAAACCCGGCAACGGATTCTAGGGGTCCTAGTTTGCGCTCATTTGAAGAAACCTTTTTAGAATTCAAAATCCCCGGTCTCCTCATTTACCATTTTTTTCTACGAAAATCAGGTAAAAAATTATAGACCGATAAACCATATCAATATGATGGTTTAGGCTGAAACTTAAGGGTTTGCAGACCACTCTTTATATAATCCGTATTTATTTCAGGTTCTTTGCCTAAAAGTTGCCAATTTTGACGTTTCAAATCGCGACTTTTACGTTTTGAGAAAAATCCGATTTTTTTTCTTTAAATGCCTCAAACTTTTTTTCCTTTAAACTTACAGACTAACATAATTTTGGTAAATGGTTCACCCTTTATATATATTTGGAACTTACCCTGGAAATGGGTTCTAGCGGGCCTAGTTCGCGCCCATTTCAAGAAATTTTTTCTAAATTTAAAAGTCGGGATCTCCTCATTAGAGACTTTTTTTAATAAACTTCACTTGTGGAGCTAAGGGAAAAGTCTACGACTGTATTTAATATGGAACGGTTTCACTAAGTTTGGGCGAGAACAAACGACCAGATATGCTATTTAAATTGAATTAAGTCT
This sequence comes from Tillus elongatus, assembly GCA_964006375.1. NCBI lineage: Eukaryota > Metazoa > Arthropoda > Insecta > Coleoptera > Cleridae > Tillus > Tillus elongatus. The sequence continues at coordinate 31,014,160 of OZ023265.1, forward strand.
TAAAACTTTCATCTCCTCGTTATCAGATTATTTTTTATGCAAAAACTCTCTACAAAATTCAAGGAATAACAACAATCTGATTTGATAACTGTAAAGAGAAAAGAGATTAAAAAAAAAGATAAAACGTAAAGCAGGTATATCCCGTAATACATGTTAATCGTATAACATCTTTACTATTTACACAAAACAATTTTGATTTACAATGGATTCTTTGCTCACATTTTACAGAAATAAAGGAAGATAACGACTTAAACACATATCTAGGAGCTTGTTAGTCATTTCATGTCGTATTTTTCACTCACATTCGTACTCCTACCATAATTATCAAATTCGACGTTTTAACTTTCTTGAATCAGATTTAATTACGTAAAACTTAATTTACCTCCTCTGAGTTCTTTGTCGTTTAAGATAGAGATCTGAAATTTGGCACAATTTGACTCTTTATGATCATAACCAAATTTGATTGCCCGAACTTTGTTATTTCCGGAGATATAGATTTTTTCCAAAGAAAACACAAAATTTTCCGGGAAACCCTGGGCTGATTTTCCTGACTAACAAACTTGTTCAAGCCACTTGCAAAAGGACGGTAAGTAACAAGTTTGATCAGAATCGGCCTATTACTTTTTAGTGAATTTTTATTTAAAAAAATTCACTAATAGAGAGGTATCGATGGTGGGACTTTGCAAAAATTCTTTCAAATGAGTGCGAACTAGGACCCCTAGAACCCATATCCGGGGTCAGTTTCAATTTTTATACGTTTATATATATATATATATATATATATATATATATATATATATATATATATATATATATATATATATATATATATATATATATATATATATATGTATACAAAGTTATTTTAAAGACATTTGGTGGATATCTTGTCCAAGGAAATATCTTACTACGTACTAAAATTAAACTTTCTAGGATTATAAAAAACTGAGTTAATCAAATTTTTATTGCTTACTGCAGTGTTAAAATCAATGGTATTTGCCTTACTATGTTAAACACGTGCCTGGGGGAGTGACCGAATTCATTCCCAGTTACTTTGTTCTACTCATATTCTCTGAGCATGTTAAAAGACGTGGTATCTACTTCATTCCAAGTCACTATTAACCGACTATTTATGAAATCAAATAAGTAAATTAAATCGATTGTCATAAAATATGTAGTGTATTAAGACTAAGGGAAAAAGAAATAAAACATATATAACTGTGCACATTATTTATAACTGTGCACATTTTGATTATATTTTAGGGTGTGCGGCGTACACCTAGCTCACTAGGAGAAATCGCCACTGCTTGAGAGAGGTATTGTCACAGCATAATATCTTATTAAAGTTCATTTGTAAATAGGTTTAATTTTTATATGTTTATATATATATATATATATATATATATATATATATATATATATATATATATATATATATATATATATATATATATATATATATATATGTGTATCCGTCTGATAACTCAAAAATAATTAACCGATTTCGATGAAACTTGGCGAGTGCCTTTCTTTTATTAATGGCTTGGATGAGTTCGTTATCCATAAAAATCGGACTAGGTTTTCCGGAAAAATTTTGAGTTGTCTTTCAAAAAAAATTTTTTGTCCGAAACTAACATAGCTCTTTTAATGAAATTTACTATACATGTTGCATCCGGAGAGATCTTACTACTTACCAAAATTCAACTTTTTAAGTTTAGAGAAAATTTAGTTATTCAAATTTCAAATTTTCTTTGAAAAAAATGTTTTTCTCCGAAAATTACAAAGTTATTTTATTAAAACTTTGTGGGTATCTTGCCTTAGAAAAGACCTTACTACGCATTTAAATTAAACTCTCTAAGTTTATAGAAAAATGAGTTATTTAAATTTGAAGCATTTAATAAAAATTCACTACCATAACGCACTTGCTGCGCCCCGAATTTTTTTAATTATCGGTGTAATACATACATATATATATATATATATATATATATATATATATATATATATATATATATATATATATATATATATATATATATATATACATATACATATACATATACATATAAAATTTGAAACTGATCTGGGATATACGTGCTAGGAGGCCTACTTCGCGCTCATTTGAAGAAATTTTCTCAAAATTCAAAAGTCTGGATCTCCTCATTAGTGTTTTTTTTAAGAAAATTCACTAAAAGCTGCGCAAAATACTGTTAAGCCTCAAAGACACCAACGGAAAGAAAAAGCGCAAATTCAAATAACAACTTCCTCTTCAAGCGAAGTCTCGATCATACTTCGAGTTATATTATAAACGTAGAAACTTCCGTAGCAGTCACTAAATGTGTGCTGAACATAAAAAATCATAGCCAACTGAGGTTGATGCGGTGATGTAATTTCCTTGGTTGCCAACTGAGTTCATGCACCTGTTTCCCTTACTGTGGAAATTATGTGCAGAAAATTCGCTCGAATTCCGTTTTTCGTACCACATCTGTTAAGAGCACTTCAGTATCATTATCTTAATTTTGCTTACGACACGCATTTTATATGCCAGCTTTTTCGCATACGTCGAGGCAGCCAGAAACGCTACGAAACATTTTTAAGACGTTCGTATATTATAATTACCATTTTACGACGTTTCGCCATGACAGTTTCCTGAAGTTTATGGGGCGTTCATATGTGGGAGAACGTTAGAAAAGTGGCGCGCTTTTTTAGATGGTGCGGTCGAATAAAACACCCCATCAATTATTGTACAACAGTTTACAAAATTGGGACATGCCTGGGGTTTAAACGGGGTCTTGGGATCGCAGGTCTGGTTGTGAATATTTTGCACCGTTCTTCGATTCGCACTTCTAAATATGGATAAATATACAGTGTGAAACACACTTATGGAATACAATTCATTATTCAGCAAAAAATAGTTTTTGTGGAAAACGCTGAGACACGCAAAGTTTACTTTGTCGAACATTATCTTATAATCATACCTAAAAAAAAATTTAACTCCCACCATTTTACCTCCACCACTTTATCCATTTTGTTAAATAGCAACTCAAATTTTTTTCCTCACAATTCGGTGGATCACATTTTTCTGAATGCGCAGATACCCGATATATATGATCTAATATTACAGCTTGCAATACAGGCTGGAAATGTACTGCCAGAATATTAAAACAAAACAGTTTACCGTGTAATTCAAATTTCTAAAATAAACTAAATAAAAACGTCCCTTTCTTATAAAAGATGTTCAAAATGTTCTCCATATACTTGCACACAACGAAATAATCTGCTCTGGAATTCTTCTCTAACCCTGCTCAACACGTCAGGCGTTACGTTCCTAATTTCTCTTGTTAGTTTCATTTTCAAATCATCTAAATCAACAGGTTGTCTTTTATACACATGTATACATGTTTTTAAGGTATCCTCGTAAAAGAAAATCAAGAGGTGTAAGATCTGGGGTTCTAGCGGGCCATTTCACTAAACCTCTTCGTCCAATCCACCTTTGTGAAAGGACTTTGTGTAAATACTTGAAGAGCAAAGTGAAGCGGTGCACAGTCTTGTTGAAACCATATCCTTTCATGGGGAATATTAGGTTCCATTACATTTGGATACAATTCTGCTAACACTGGGACGACCTGTAGCATTTATAAATATCTTGGACCGTTTAGATTTTCTATATAAACAGGTCCAACTATGTGATCATAAATGATACCAGTCCAAACGTTCAACTTCTGAGGACGCTGAGTGTGTTTTTATCGCATCTAATGCGGGTTTGCGGCAGCCCAGAATCTGCAATTTTGCCTGTTTATATCGCCATTCTAAAGAAATGTTGCTTTATCGAAAACAGAACGTCAGCAGAAGAAATAACATTTCTATGTAGCATGTCCAGCAGTTGTCCACAAAATTGCAGTCTACTGTCAGAATCACCGTCAATCAACTCTTAAACGTGTTGTAGTTTATAGTGATGCATTTTTTCGTTTTTGAGACACCTTTAAACTGTTGATTGACTAACATCATTTTCACGTGCAACTTGACGGGTAGAAGTTGTTGGTTCTTTTTGAAAATCCCATAAAATATTGAGTTTTACATCTTCTTCAAACTTGGTTCTCCTAGGCAGTGGTTTAACGTGTCCATAATCACGAAACCGTGAATGTATCTTAGACACAGTTCCCTGGGTTAGTGTGGGCAAATCTGGATGTTTTTCATTAAATAGGTTAACAATTTGTGCCTGTGTTCTACACATATCACCATACCTAATCATAATTAATATTTCTGTTCTCAGACTTTCAGTTAAGTATCGTATTATTAGACCAAAAATTAATTGAAATTATCGGAACAAAATTACGACCAATTTATTATGAGACCGTGCATTGAACACAACACACCAGTCAATTGGCGAGCCAATTTCTACCGATTTTTCAAACGAAAATTTCGCTTACAGAGAGCTTACGACTTGTGAATTTTTAAAAGTTGTTTGAAATGACCGCGAACTAGAGCCCCTGAAGCCCATATCTGCGGTCTCCTTCAAACGTCAGCAACATGTATGTGTTATACACAGGGTGTTATAGAAGTACGGGCAAAACCCTGGGATGCGATTTACCATTCAATCCTAGCTGTAAGGTTTGCACAAAATAGGTTTCAAACCCTTTCTTTTCAAGACTTAGCATGTTAAATATTTTCAATTAGGTTACTACTACCCTATTGTCGCCACAAATAGTGACATACAATTCTTTAGGTAGTGGAAACGCAACTGCTACCAGAATATATGACCAACTATTAGGTGTAATATAAAAAAGTCTAGGCGCAGCAAGTGCGTTATGGAAGTGAATTTTTAGAAAAATATTTTTAATAGCAAATATGTCTCTTTAATGCAAGCAGGTATCAATTTGGTCACCAGTATAACCTATATAGTAGCAACAATGTATCACATGTTATCAAAATAAGTTGCTTGAAAATGAAGAAACATTTTCCGAAAATAAACTTAAAATGTTCCGCGAAAACTCGTTTCCTAGTCTACGAACCTGCGGTTAATAGCAAATTGACTTATTGAATTTTGAAGCATTTAATGAAAATTCGCTACCAAAACGCACTTACTACGTCTTGATTATTTTTTACAAACATGCATCGTATTTCGATGAAAAATGCAAAGATGCAATAAGGAATGTTCTAAAAAATTGTAGGTATCACAGACAACTCATAGGACACCCTGTGACTGTCAAAAAATAATTTTATAAGATGCAGCTCAAGACACCCTATAAGAAATGTACACCATTTTTCTCGTAACTTGCATATTAACAATTAGATTAAGCTTTACCATAAAAATGCGTCACCCTGTATATATATATATATATATATATATATATATATATATATATATATATATATATATATATATATATATATATATATATGTAAAACAAAAAGTGAACCCGGATATGGATTCCAAGGGGGCTAGTTTGCGCTCGGTCAAAGAAATTTTTTAGATATCAAAAGCCGCGGTCTCCTCATTACCGAATGTTTTTTACGAAAATAGCTAAAAATTATATACCGTTAAACCATAGACTTTTCTAAAACTACTGCCAAAGCAACAGAGAAAGTGTCTATTCGAAATCAATTTTCTAGAAATATTTTATTAAAATGAAGGGCAATGATTATTATCATGTGACCGCGAACGTTCTGCAACTTGTCGGGACGTAGTTGGATAGTAAATAAATATCGTGTTTACATTTGCCTTATGGAATGAAAAGTATAGTCATTTGTTTCTCAACATAGTGGTGAATTTTATTCGTTTATTGTGGTTCTTCTACTTGAATAGTATAAAGTATGCGTAACAAAAAGGTTGAAGCTGAAACTTAAGGGTTTGCAGAACACTATTTACATAATCCGTATTTGTTTCCGATTCTTTGCCTAAAAGTTGGCAATTTTGACGTTTCAAATCGCGACTTTTTACGTTTTGAGGAAAACCCCAATTACTTTTTTCTTTAAATGCCTCTAACTTTTTTGTCTTTAAACTGACAGACCTAAATTTTGGTAAATGGTTCACCTTTTATATATATATATATATATATATATATATATATATATATATATATATATATATATATATATATATATATATATATATATATATATATATATATAATTGAAGCTGACCCTGAACATGGGTTCTAGGGGGGAGGGGGGTATATTTCGGGCTCATTTCAAGAATTTTTTAAATTTAAAAGTTGAAATCTCTTTATTAGTGAATTTTTTAAATAAAATTCACTAAAACAAGCAATTGTGAAGCCATGGGAAAAATCTTCGACTGTATTAAAAATGGAATAGTTTCACTAAGTTAGGGCAAGAAAAAACAACCAAATATGCTGTTCAGATTTAACTAAATCTTAAAACGTTCATCTCCTCTTTATCAAATTTTTTTAATCGCGTGAGAGTTAAAAAAAATGATAAAATGTAAAGTCACTCACTAGAATTAGAACTCGTCATGTAGGAGTCCATTATCCAATGTACGCGCCTTATTCAACTTGGTTACGCTCGACATATATGTACTAGCAGGTATATCCCGTAATACATGTTAATCGTCTAACATCTACTATTTACACAAAACAATTTTGATTTTTTGCTCATATCTTAACGAAATAAAGGAAAATAACGACTTAGACACATATCTATTAGCTGGTTAGACAGTTATTGTCACATTTTTACCCACATTCGTACTCCTACTATCATAATTATCAGTTTTGACGTTTTAACTTTCTTGAATCCAATTTAATTAATTAAATATTAATTTACCTCTAACTTTTTTGTATTTCAATAAAGAGATCTCAATTTTGGTGCACTGGATACCCTTTATGACAGAAACCAGGGTGCCAAATTTAGATGCCTCTGCTTTGTTATTTCCGGAGATATAAATTGTTTTCGAAAGAAAACACAAAATCTTCCAGGAAAACCTGGGCCGATTTTCCTGAAACATATAAAAATTTCAATTGACCCTGGATATGGGTTATAAGGGGCGTAGTTCGCGCTCATTTGAAGAAATGTTTTCAAAATTCAAATGTCGGGATCTTCTCGTTAGTGAAAATTTCCAGAGTTTTTTTTTACAAAAAAGAAGTTAGGTTCATCGGGACGAAACGGGAATACCGTTACACATGAGTAATTTATAGTCGTCAAATTACATCCATTGCGATAGCAACATCAAGCTTAACACAGTTCACTGGTAGTTCTTGATATTCACTGAATGATTTGGCAAATAATGACTGAAACTTGGCGAATTACATTATTCATGTGAAAACCACAGACTAGAACATGGTTTTGAGCTCCTTTAGCGTTTCACAAATGCATATTATATGTAGAGTTAAGTGGTCTATCACGTTGTTGTTTATTTGGTACTGACATACCGCCTTACTGTTTAACATTGTCTGTCATTCCATTAAATAGTTTCATGAAACCAATGAATAGTTCAGAAGTTTAGGAATGTGTGTGACGGCTGGATTAAAATATTATTGCTTGTGCTTGGGTTGAAAATTATTTTTCATAAGCGAATTAATAAGCCACATATATCCGAAGGCATGGCTTGATTTCAAACTTACCATACAGTGTGGAGTGGCTAAATGGAGTAAATTTAGTATCTCAATTATTGTGCATATTATTTATAAAAAATCTCTCAACACTGTACACCTCTCCCCCCTTTCAAGGTAGTTCCCAACATCAATCCCTTGAAAGAAAATCTGCTAATGATTTAGTCAGTAATTTAAAATTTAAGTATGGTACAATTTTAAATAAAGATTCTTTTGAGGCTTTTAGTAATATAAAATTGGATATTTACGTGTCCTGGGTTGACTTTAACCAAAAGTTAAAAATTTTCAGACTCTTACTAAAAAACTCTGACACATGACAGCTATAACTATTAGTTCTGTATCTCGATATTCGCGGTAACAATATATTGTTTATGCTGCTGATGAGCCTCAGAAAACCTGGCAAGGAAGTTTATCTCCATAACAAACAAAAGTAAAACACAACAATCGTTTTTATTAAAACGTAAGCAGTGAGATAAATGTTAAATTCACAATATTGGCAATAAATCAGATACTATTAACTGAAATTCAAAAGAGGTCTCATATGGAAAGGTTCGTAAATATATTAATATGTATTTATCTGGCCAGATAGATTAATTTGTTTGTCGTAGTTGCATGCCCTGCTCCAAAAATAATTCGGAGCCTAATGTTATATATATATATATATATATATATATATATATATATATATATATATATATATATATATATATATATATATATATATATATATATATATATATATATATATATATAGACAATGAAATTTCAGCACTATATTAGAAATGTTCGGGGCGCAGCAAGTGCGTTGAGCTTGTGAATTTTCATAAGAGCAATATATGATAGTGATGTAGCCTTATATTAAAAGTTATAAAACATTACTTTATTTACTTAGGGACAGTAGTAGTACAGTGGTGGGGAGGCCAACGCCAAGCAAGTAGGCCACCATGGGCCCTTTTTGACAACCCCAGCAACCATGCTCTACTCCTCCTCGGTTCCGTCGCCTAGAGATGAAGGCCGTGACGTTCTTCAATTGGACGGTACTTACCTGATTCCTTTGCAGAGTCCTCGATCCGAACAATTCTGCTCGATGACTCCTAAAAGCCTCGCATTCGCACAGGTAGTGGTAGGACGTTTCCTCATCCTCGCCGCATTCCTGGCAAATGGGATCCCTCTTTATGCCTATCAATGTGAGGTGTCTTCTAAGGGTGCAGTGGCCTGTGAGCACCCCGAGGATGCGGGGTAGCGTAGATCGACTTCTTCCGAGTAGCCAGACAGCTTTATCTCTGTCGGGCCCTTCCACGAAGTCCCTCGCCTGCCTGCAGCCACCAACCGACCCCCAGTGCCTCTTCGTTGCTTCGTTGGTTCACCTGTCTAAGGCGACAGAGGCCGTCTTCCTAATTATACCTATCGCCGGCTCCGGGCCAGAGAACGGCCGTGGAGAACCGAGCCTTGAGAGATTATTCACCACCTCATTCCCCGCCACGCCACAGTGTCCCGGAACCCACACTAGTTGTGCCTCCTTTGTCCTGGCTAGTCATCTGGGGGCATTAGCGCACTCCTGAACCAGTGTAGACCTGATTCTTGCCGCGCAGACTGCCCGGAGGATTGCCTGGCTATCCGAGCAGATGTACACATTTCTTGGGACTCCTCTTCACATCTTGTCTATTGGCCACAGACAGGATAGCGTACACATCTGTTTCGAATGCCTTGGTATATGCGCCAAGAGCATAGCTCTTGCGCATCCCCAGGCTCTCGATCCGTTGGTGAAACAGACCGGGCTTGCGGGCTGTAATTCAACGTCATTTTCCCTCCACTGATCCCTACTGGGTATGGCCTAGTCAACCTAATATCATCCTCACCATCCCGCACCTTTATGGCTGAAATCGGAGTTTTCTTTTCCACCTCCTTGGCGACTCTTGCATGCCCTATTACTGCTCCCTCTCCGCACCAGTTTCCTGCGTCTCGCATTCTGAGATGCGACGCCATCGCCTCCCTCCTGACACAGATGGGAAGCGGTGGCAGCATCAACAGGACCTCTACGCGGCTGAGGGTGTCGTCCTCATAGCGCCTGTGATACCCAGGATTGCCAGCCTTTGGAGTTTGACCAGCTTCCTGCTGGTAGTTGGGTTCACACCGCACCACCACACCAACGCCCCATAGAGGATTCTCGGCCTGACGATCGCAGTGTAGATCCAGTGAAGGATCCGGGGATTAACCCCCCAGGTCCTCCCTATCACTCGACGCTGCTGCTAGAGGATCGCTACTCCCTTCCTTACAACCCTTTATATTTGCGACCCCCATGTTAGTTTGGAGTCCAGGATCACCCCCAGCTATTTGGCCTCCCGCCATAAAGCGGAAGCTTTTCCAAACATCACGGCCAACCTAAACCACTCTACCTCTTCTTGGTAAATAAGACCACCTCCGTCTTCGCCGGGTTTTCAGAGAGTCCCATCTCACCACACCACCTTTCGATTATGCTACAGGCAGGTTGCATGCACTCACAGACGACGCCTAGGAATTTGCCGGTGACTAAGAGCAGCCCATCATTAGCGCCTGTGCGTAGAAGCCGTTCTCGGAGAGCCGCTCCAAGAGGCGGTCCATGACCAGACACCATAGGTGGGGCGAAAAGCAGCTGCCCTTCACCCTGACGTTCAGCCCCCGGCACTCCAAGGTCAGCGAAAATCTCCTGTCCTCCAGCATGCTCGCCACCCAGCTTATTAGGGACCTCGGCGTTGCCCTATCCCGTAGGCGTACAAACCGTACCTGTCCTTACCTTATCAAAGGCCCCCTCTATATCGAACACAAATGCTTAATTGCTTATTGCTTCTGTACAACCGTTTTTCTGCTTTACCATCAGGTTTATGATGATGCCTTAACGCAGCAAGGCCGGTAACAGGGAGGAAAATACGCAATTATGTATTATGTAAGTCCCTACGCCTCTATTTAAATGCCGAAATTACTAGAGCTATGTTCCACACATCAGGGATGGTGTACGTGTTCAAAGTCTTGATAAAAATTGAGCCAAAATGTTGACTAAGCAAAATATCACAAAATATATTCACATTTACTGTAATTTAGAATTTTTTAAGCTGTTCAATCGCTTTATTAAAATAACTTAAAAACTAATATGTAACATTTGGTAAAGTGATTTAAACTGAAAACTGTTAAAGACAGCCGCAAGCATATTTCAGTGAAATTTAAATATAGATATGCCTGTACGGCACGAACACGAATACGTCATATACTCCATGAATCTATATGCTGGGAGTAAGCCCTACCATAAATTCACCTCCGGATATAAGTTTTAGAATGGCAATAAAGTCACAGCTGACATAATAGCAATTTTTCTAAATTAAAACGCCGCTTGTAATCCCTGACTTTGTTTTATATTTTATGGAGCTTATCGCATTCTCTATGTTTTCTTTTACGTCTTGTTCCCAGATAGTGCGCGTGGAGAAATCCTGAGGAAAATGCTAACCCAATTTTTATGCGGACATAACCTAATTTTTATAACGACATAAATCATTTAATAATCAGAACAGGCAGTTTTTGGTGTGCAGTTCGTATAATTTTTACGTTTCACTAGCCGAATAGTGCCTCCTGATTTATTGATAGTAAATTTATTTACTGTCTCGTGAATTACAAGTTGGCGAGAGATGAGAATTCTAGTTCTAAATGTTTGAGCCTCTGGGTCATGAACCACCATTTTATGTCCAATTTCTGTACTACATTTTTGTATAATATCAATAACCAAGCATGTCAAGGATCCTTAACTAGACAGGATGTATAAAAATATAGACTTTAAAAAGAAACACCCAGTAGGTGTTCATCTGTTTTAGTAAAATTTATACATAATGAGCCGTTAATCAAACTTAAAATTTCGGGATGCAGCAAGTGCGTTATGGTGGTAAATTTTCATTAAATGCTTAAAATTTGTCTAAGCCAATTTTATATGAACCTAAAGAGTTTACTTTTGATATGTAGTAAGGTATTTCAGGAACAATGTATCTTAATCAAAATAACCTTGTTATTTTTTGAGATAATTGTTTTTTGGAAAATCAAATTTTTTTATAAAAACTAGTCCGATAGAGCTGGTTTAAGATGTCATCCAAGCTATTAATAAAACAAAGATTCCCGCCAAATTTCATCAAAATCGGTTAATAACTTTTTGAGTAATCGGTTGGAAACATACATATGAAAATCAATGAAGACAAAGACTGGTTCATTAGATGAAATAAGTAGAAGCCAAACAAATTTGGTATGCCAAAATTAGACGAATGTTACATTTGGATGGAGTTTTTAAGCAGTTTTTGGTGGAATTTGATTTTATTGTGTTAATAATATACAGCACAAGCCTCAGGCTTATTGTGTAGACATGTACGATTTATGATAATAAGTAATTTATATATATATATATATATATATAGATATATATATATATATATATATATATATATATATATATATATATATATATATATATATATATATATATATATACAAGAATTCAAACGGACCTTAGTTTAGGGTCCTGGGGGCCCAAATTCGCGCACGTTTGAAAAAAAAATTGCACCTCTATATTAGCGAATTAATCACAGTATCACAATTATTTTGTCCACTTATTAAGCAACCCGAAGTAGTGGCCATCATAATAATAATCATTGTCTTGTTAGAACACGTAAATAACAACGAAATGATCTAATTAAAAATGAATCCCACGCGAAGACGAAAATTACTAGGAAGTGGGCACACACGCTCTGCCAAAAAGTGTGTAATTTTATAGCGCACAAGAGATAGCTTACTCGGTCGTTTTTGACGATGATAGGCGATCATTTTGCACTGAAGTATCGCATTTCATGAGAGCGCCGAAAAATACACACCGCTGCCCGACTGCTTTATATGGATATGGATGTATAGAACGTCTGCAACGATTAACACTATACTCATTCTCAAAATCGGTTAATTATTTTTGGAGTTATCGGGTGGAACATATATATATATATATATATATATATATATATATATATATATATATATATATATATATATATATATATATATATATATATATATATATATATATATATATATATATTTATATCCCTGATTTCCAACATTGCAAAGATTTTTGAGAAGGTTATTGCCCAGATGGACAACGGTTCTCCAAACATGTGCATTTTTATTGATCTCGCGAAAGCCTTCGCCACCGTGGACCATGGGAAGCTGTTGGATGTTTTGGAATCTGTCGGGTTTAGAGGAAACATACACAGGTTGCTAGAGAGTTACCTTCTGGGAAGAAGACAATGTGCAAAGATAAGTGAACATATTAGTGAGCAAAAAATAATAGAATATGGAGTTCCACAGGGCACGGTCATCGGCCCCATAATGTTTAACATATACATTAGCGAATTGTTTGCGCAGTCGCCTCAGTGTACTGTCGTTGGCTTTGCAGATGATACCGCCATATTCTACAAGGGATAAACGTGGGAAGAGCTGAAAAGTAAAGCCGAAGATGACTTCAAAAACATATCAACGTGGTTTGACTCCAGATTGCTCACGATTAACTTCAACAAGACTAAATGTTTGCCTTTTTGTAGATACGCCAGCGGCGTGCCGTTATACGCGGGTTTGGAGATTAAAGATGGGGGTCATGGAACCGTGCGGATAGATGTCGTGAGGACGGTAAAATACCTGGGGGTGAGAGTGGACTGTCATCTGAGATTGGATGAGCACAACAATCAGGTGTGCAAAATACGATTTTTGAGCAACAAATTTAAAATGTACCGAGATATGTTTGACCAAAAGCATCTAAAGATCATATACAAATCTCTGGTTGAGACACATATGCAGTACGCTAATATCATCTGGGGAGGAACTGCAAGATGTTATATAAAAAGACTGGAAGTCGCTCAGAAGTGAATTTTAGAAATAATTGGGAACAGATGTTATACTTACCCAAATGATTACCTTTATGCGGAAATGCGTGTCCCGGATCTCTCTCAGATTTACCTTGGGTCTGTGGGTATCTGGCAACAAAAGAATAGAGGAAGACTCACTGAAGCATCCCATGGCTATCAGACTCGATCGATTGGGAGTGCCAGCATGATCCCGAGGTTTAATAAGTTTCAGACACGGCGATGTCATCTTCAAATGGGACCAAGACTACACAACTTCTTGCCACCGAATGTACAATGTGTATGTGACATGCGATTGTTTAAGGTACTGCTGAAAGCTTGGATACTCGACTGGCCAAGACTGAATGCTTGTAGGATAATTCACGGGTAACTGTTTGATTGTTACTGTGCTGTGGTAATTTTTCTGATTCTGTCGCCGTGTTTTGAATGCCTGTTTTGTTGAGGCTGTGTCATATGAACGTGTGTTGTGTAAGAATGTGAGTGAGGAATGAGCAAGTAAGTCATTGAGTGAGTGAGCGAGTGCGTGAGTGAGTGATTCTGTCGCCGTGTGTTGAATGCCTGTTTTGTTGAGGCTGTGTCATATGAACGTGTGTTGTGTAAGAAAGTGAGTGAGGAATGAGCATGTAAGTCATTGAGTGAGTGAGCGAGTGCGTGAGTGAGTGAGTGAGTGAGTGAGTGAGCAAGTATGTGTGAGTGTCATTGTTTCTAATTTTGTACTGTGTTTTATTTGTTTTGTCTTGGATCCTAAATTGTGACCATTTTGATTGGCTTATTTGTTACAATAGTTAGGATTGTTTAGTTTTGTAAGTAATGTTTGTATAGTGTAAATGAAATATGTCAAGAATTCATAAAAAGAGGTTCAAATACAAAGCAAAGTACGAGTCGACTCAGCTTATGCTGAAAAAATTGTTTTTTAGTTTCAAATGCAGTTTTAAGTTTAATCTAAAATTAATTGGATAGGAAAAATTAACTAGCAAATCTGGCTTTGTATCTAAGTATTGCTTCACTTTTATCAAAACAACCGGAACCATTTTTCATTTCACTTGAGTACAATAGTGATGACGGATTGTGCGTTATATTTTTACAGTGTAGGGCCTTCGTGTTGCGAAACACCCGTATATTTGACTTAGATATGGCCCAGCACGAAACTTATGATTTGGTGCGCGGTTGTGAGAATGAACAATAAGAAAGATATTTATTCGTTCTGTCATGAACATAAGTCAACATGTGTGCTGTTTCTGAGAGATAAGTGCTGCTGATAAAGACAATTTTAGTCTGTTATATTGCGCGACGTGCCTATTGTGGACTCAGATACAGATTTATTAACTATGGTTTTTAACTTCAGAGTCACGCATTTGTTGAGTTGTGGAAAAATTTCAAAAACAAAACTTTCCCATTAATGACAAACGCGGTGGTTCTGAATAGTACAAACTACAATTACTACTGTAGCAATTTGAAAGTTACCAGAGCTTTTGAAAATAAAAAGTCAGAACACAGAAAGTGCGTTATGGTAGTGAATTTTCATAAAAATGTTTTTAATAGCAAATATGTGTGTTTTTTTAAGAAATCAGGCTGTTTCTTTGCTGTTTGAAAATGCACAAAAATTTCCGAAAGTAAACTTAAAGTGTTCCTGAAAAAACTGGATTTTTGGTCAACCCTATAGGTTAATAGCAAATTGAGCTTTTCAAATTTGAAGCATTTAAAGAAAGTTCGCTACCATAACGCACTTGCTGCGCCCCGAATTTTTTTCTTTACAAGCATGCATTATATTTCGATGGAAATCCAATAAGGCGTGTTCGATTAAAAAAAAAGAGAATTTGCATCACCAACGACTTATGGGTCAGCCTGTGATTGTAGAATTTTTCTTTAAGATGTAGCTCAAGACACCCTATAATTAATGTATACAATTTTTTTTTTCGTATCTTCTAACGGATCTATTGAACTTTATTGATTTTTTATGAAAATTCGTCATAAATTATATACCATTAAACGATGAACTCTATAGCTAAGGCTACTGCCAAAACATTAGAGGAAGGGTCTATTTGAAATGAATTTTCTGGAAACATTTTATTAAAATGAAGGACAATGACGGTTAAAACTAAGACCTTTTGTAAAACATTCTTCTTGAGACATTTGCTTTCCATGGCTCCTATTAGTTTCAGGGTCTTTGCTTAAATATTGCCAATTTTGACGTTTTATATGGCGACTTTGACGTTTTGAGGAAAACCCCAATTAATTTTTCTTTGAATGCCCATAACTTTTTTATCTTTAAACCTATAGAGATAAATTTTGGTAGGTAATATATACCCGCGTACCAAGTTTGGTTGCCCTTACTTTGTTATTTCCGGAGATATGATTTTTTTTCGAAAGAACACACAAAATTTTCCGAGAAAACCTGGTCCGATTTTCCTGACTAACGAATTTATCCAAGACACTTACAAAGGGAAGGTACTCACCAAATTTAATCAAAATCGGCGCATGATTTTTTGAGTTATCGGTGTGATACACACACACACACACACACACACACACACACACACACACACACACACACACACACACACACATATATATATATATATATATATATATATATATATATATATATATATATATATATATATATATATATATATATATATATATATATATATATATATATATATATATATATAAACAAATAAAAATTGAAACTGACCCCGGATATGTGTTCTAGGGGGCCTAATTAGCGCTCGTTTGAAGAATTTTTTTCAAAATTGAAAAGTCGGGATCTCCTCATTAGCGAATTTTTAAAAAAAAATTCACTAAAAGTATAATGCAAGCAAGTGCGTTATGATAGCGAATGTTAACAAACATGGTCTACCCAATTTTTTTTTTTTTTTTAGAAAATTATATATCCGCCAACAAAAATAATATTTGTCTATAACATATGACAGATTTCATTAAGCACACTTGGAGAAACCAAATCACCACAACACATTCTAAAAACTCTTACGATCGTTTCACTAGCCAAGTTAGTGTCATCAGACGATAAATAATTCTAAATATATTATACTTACAACTCTATTTATATTCTGATGATTTAGGGAGGTTCAACTAAACCAAAATTAACATAATTCGTTTGACGGAAATATCTGTATTGTTTTGTTATCTATCGGACGTGCTTTTGTTGGTATTTATTTTATAAAGTAATCTATCAGAAGATTGCCCATAGGCGGCGGAGCAAGATTCAGAAATTTTTTATTATTACTATATTTAGCAATATATATATATATATATATATATATATATATATATATATATATATATATATATATATATACATATATATATATATATATATATATATATATATATATATATATATATATATATATATATATATATATGTATCACACCGACAACTCAAAAAATAATAGGCCGATGTTGATTAAATTTGGCTTCATAAGTTCGTTGGCCAGGAAAATCGGTCTAGGTTTTCACAGAAAATTTTGTGTCTTCTTTTGTAAAAAAAATTATATTTCCGCAAATAACAAAGTGACGACAACCAATTTGGCGCGTTGGTTTCCGTCATAAAGCGTATCCCACATACCGAAATTCAGGTATCTAAGTTAAAAGAGACAAAGGTTATAGGTAAGCCTCTGATTAAAAAAAGGTAAAACGTTAAAATTGATGGTAGTCGTAGAAATGTGAGTGAAAAAAATACTATACGAAATGACTATCGAGCTCCTAGGTCTGCATCTAAGTCGTTATTTTTCTTCATTTCGTTAAAATATGAGCAAAAAATCCATTGCAATTAAAAATTGTTTGGTATAAATAATAAAGACTTTAGAAAATGAACATACTAACTACCTGATAGTACCTAGATCTGTCATGTCGACGGTGGTCCAGTGGTATAAACGGTGCGCATCAGATAATCGAGTTGTATGATAAGACGAGTTCTAATCCTAGTTCGTGACTTTATTCTTATAAATTTTTTTAGTCTTTCATTTCATTTTGCCGTTATCTGATCAGATTGTTGTTATTTCGATGAATTTTTTAGCCAGTTTTTGTATACAAAATATTTTAATAAAGAGGAGATGAAAATTTTTAAAACTTAATTCAATTTGAATAGCATATCTGGTTGCATTTTCTTGCCCTAACTTAGTAAAACCGTTCCATATTTAATAGTGTCGTAGACTTTTCCCCTGGCTTCACAAGTGCTTGTTTTTTCTGCAACCGACTTAAGTTTTTTAGTGAATTTTCTTAAAAATAAACTCACTAATGAGAGGATCTCGCGACTTTTAAATTTTGAACATCTCTTTAAACGTGCGCGTATTGACTCCTTAGAACAAATATCCGGGGCCAGCTTAAATTTTTATACGTTAATATATATATATATATATATATATATATATATATATATATATATATATATATATATATATATATATATATATATACATTTATATACCGATTTAAAAAAATTAAGGGCCGATTTTGATCAAATTTGGTGAGTACTACCTAGGTGAAGATTGGAATCTGAGATGTAGAAGTAGACTTGGAGAACCCAAATCACCACAACACATCTTTCTAAAGATCTAAAGGATGGAAAATTCTAAGTACATTCCTTTTGCAAGTGTTTCGTTAGCCAAAAAAAGTAGATCGTTTTTCCCCAAAAATTTTGTGTTTTTTTTCGAAAAATTTTTATATCGGCGGAAATATTAAAATTGTCCTAACCTAATTTTGCACTCTGGTTTGAGTCGTAACAAGTAAACTACGTACCAATTTAGATCTGTGGGTTTAAATATAAAAATATTAATGTTATAGGCATTTAAAGAAAAATTGGAATCACAGTCGCGATTTGAAACGTCAAAATTGGACACATTTAGGCAAAGAACCAGAAACTCATACGGGTTATGTAGAGAAAATGTAGCAAGAAAAGTGTTTTGGAAACCCATAAGTTTCAGTTTCAGCCGTAATTGTCCCTTTTACTAAAACATTCGCAGATAATTTATTTCATAGAGGCCTTTTATCTGACGCTTTGGCAGTAGTTTCAATTACAGAGTTTGTCGTTTAATGGTATATAATTTTTAGCGAATGTTTATAGAGAAAAATCATTAGTAAGGAGACCACCACTTTTGAATTTTGAAAAGATTTCTTCAAATGAGCGCAAACTAGGCTCCTTAGAACCCATCTCCGGGGTTAGTTTCAGTTTTTATCTGTTTTCATATAGGTGACGCATTTCTACGGCAATGCTCAATATATCCGTTATTATACAAGATCCAAAAAGAAATTGTAGATGTTAATTATAGGCTGTTTTGAGCTGAATTCTATCAAAATTAGTTTTACAATCATAGGCAGCCGATAAATTGTTGGTGATACAAATTTTCTTTTTTTTAATCGATTTTATTATTACACTTTGGCATTTTCCATCGAAATATAATGTATGTTTCTAAGAAAATTAACTGAGGATGCAGCAAGTGCGTTATGGTAGCGAATTTTTATTATATGTTTCAAATTTCAATAGCTCCACTTGCTATTAACTTGACTTCCTTGATTAGGAACCAGTTTTTTCGGGAACATTTTGAGTTTATTTTAGAATTTTTTTTTACATTTTCAAACAATAAAGTTATTTTGATGAAATATGGTACATGGTTTCTTCTATGTAGTATATACTGGTAACCAAATTTCATGCCTGCTTTTTTTAAAGAAAAGACATATGTGCTATTAAAAACATTTTAATGAAAATTCACTACCATAACGCACTTGCTGCGTCCAGACTTTTTATTACTATAACATGGCCCTATTTTCGCGACTATGGCCAATCAGCAAAGCAGTATCACCTCACTCTCCTGAAAATTTTGCCAAACCCATGCCTTTCTGTAAGGAAGGTAGGAATCTTTAACGTGCCCAGCATCGAATGGACACGGGACCTACGGCTTCAAGTCCCTTCCATAGGGCGGAACGTGCAGACATTCAACGTGCTCAAATATAATGCCAGAACATCTGTTGATCTTAATTTTTTACAGTATGTACTGAAAAAGTGAAAGGGGAACACTGGGAATCGAACACAGTACCCTTTGATTCAGAGGCACACGTTCTTACCCCTGGACCACCAAGGCTCTGTGTTCTCTATTTGAAAAACACTATTTCGAATATTTGTAATGAACGATAATATCGTTCATGTTGCAACTCTTATTGTTAGTGTTAGCAAATTTATCAACATTCAAAGCCGGAAATATAATTCATTTGACATAAAGGAAAATATAGTTATAACACCTATTTACAAAGCTTTAATTGAAAGGGAACATAATTAAAATTAGTAATTATTAAACAATAACGACAAAACAGGATAAAATATTTACTGTTTATATTAAATATAAATGATAATCCCCATTACAATTTAATAATCATTAGACCGTTGGTGAATTATTATTTCGTGCTTGTTAACAATTTCCATACATTTTAATTTGTTATATTCTATTATGAGTGTATGGTGTAATCAATGAACTAAAATATGTGCATGAATGTAAAATGTGTAAAGTGTAACAGTGTTAAAGCTATGTCGCAACGTAAACGCTATGGCACGGTTTTTTTCTAACTATTTAGATTTTACAATAATCCTCTCAGTCACGCACCTATGACCAGTTTGAAAAAAAAATTATGAACAATGGGCATTCTGAAGCAACTACATTATCTTTCTACGATTCAATTTTTGTATATATATATATCGCCATTTTGTTTTTCTGAAATGTTCCTTGTGAAGGACATTGTGACGGTAAAATTAAACTGAACACTGGTAGGTGATAGTGGAATTTTCCTTTACGCGATAGTAAAGGATTTTTTTCACGCCCCAAAAGGTACCACCCCTTACATCCCAATGATCGTTTCCGGTTCTGGTGTATGAGTCGGTTGCCCTTATTAACAAAAATGATGATGGCTCCCCCTTGCAAAAAAGTTTCCGGAGATAAAATACCGCTCCAATCAGATCTCCTGGAGATGGGTGTGCAGGGGGCGCCGGCATCAAAATTTAACACATCCTTCTCGAATATTTGTGGCCTAAATTCTAACCTGAACTCCGTCCACCATTTCCACCAGGCTACTCCTCTTTCTCACCGAAACCCACATCAATGCCAAAACTGCCACAAATCACCTCAATTTTCCGGGGTATGAGCTCCTTACTTCCTTTAGATTACATGGAGGTGTGTGCGCATACGTCCGTAGCAACCTACCCTACACCAGACTCCCCAATTTAGAAGCTGAAAGAAAAGACATACTTTGGATAAAACTTTCTCTCAGGGCTGCCACTAAATTCATCTTTGCATTTACCGGTCACCTTCTGAAAACAACTTTGTCCAGTTCTTCGGATACCTTTCTGAAAAAACCGACCATCTGATTTCTTAATATCTCTCCTCCGAGGTTTCTTGGTGACTTTAATATTCACAATAAAAAATGGCTAGGATCTTTAAAAACCGATCCACAAAAGAGAGCAGTCGAGGCGTTTGCAGTCAGCAATTCTTTACCCAATATGGTTGAGCAACCTACCTACTTTCCTAGCATCTCAACACACAGCTCGAATCCCTTAGATCTCCTTCTTACTACAAAACCTGATGGCTATAAGAGATCAGCCACCGCCCCACTTGGTCGCTCAGACCACGGCATGGTCACTGCTTCCTGCGCAATGCAACCCGAGGTCACACAGTCATCACACCCACGTATCGTTTGGTACTACAACTCCACGAACTGGGACGAAATGCGGCATTACATATCCTCATTTCCATGGGCGTCTGTCTGCTTCTCTCATCATGATCCCTCTGATATCTCAGAAAACGTCAACGAAATTATCCAGGCTGGCATGGAATTATTTATTCCACGTACACATAAAACCTCTTCAGCCACTCAAAAGCCCTGGTTCTCTGAATCCAGTGACAAGGCCAGACTTGAAAAGGTCAAAGCTCACAAAACGCTTCTACACAATTCCAGTCAAGAAGACCGTCAATCATTTAACGACGCAAGAAACCGCTATGTCCGCATTATTTCTGAGGCAAAAACACGCTTAAGAGCCACATCAAAAACAAAGTCCTCTCAAGCTGCAACGGCAGCAAACCCTCTAGACTCTTGCTAAATCTATTGGGAATAATTTCTGCCAGAGCACGTTCCCATCTCTTGTTTTAGGGGATGAAATTGTTTCTACCGCCCTGGGCAAGGCTGACCTTTTTGCCTCGTTGTTCGCCGGCAATTCTACTCTCAACCCATCTCTAAATGTTCAACCACCAACGGTCCCTAATGTCGCGCATAAAATGACGGATATCATTTTCAAAACTAAAAAGATACGAAAGATGCTCTCTTCTCTTAATACCATGAAAGCCTCTGGCGTTGACGAAATCCCAGCAATTGTTTAAAAAAAAATGTACACCAGAACTTGCTCCTGTGCTGACTCGTCTGTTTCAGATATATTACAAATAAAGGCATATTCCCTAGTAACTGGAAAACTGCTCGAGTACAACCCATCCCCAAGAAAGGATCCAAAGCGCTTCCTAGCAACTAATCCTTTCAGTCGTCTCTAAAGTGATGAAAAAGTATATAAACACAAAATTACTAAAATTTCTTGAAAAACACAGTTTAATCCACGACAGGCAGTTTGGATTCCGTCAGCGCAGATCAACTGCCAAACTCCTTTCCTTTGTCACCCATTCTTGGAACAAGTCTATGGAACTACACGGTGAATCCCAGATTGTCGCTCTAGACATATACAAAGCATCGATCAGGTCTGGCATGCAGCGCTGCTTAATAAACTTCCGGCCTATTACCTACCACCAAAACGCTGTACCTTAACTGCAAATTGCCTCTCCAACTGGAGCTTTTCTGTTGTCGTGGATGGCCATTCCTCCAAACTGTATCCAATTAATGCAGGGTTCAGCTTTAGCCCCTAGTTTGTTTCTTCTCCACATCAATGACTTCCTCTCTAGCACATCCAACCCAGTTCACAGTTACGTGGACGAAAGCACCCTCCACTCAAATATACAATATTCTAAGCCTGTCTCTTTAGCCCAATTATATAAGGATCGCAGACTCTTGGAGGGTTGTGTATCTGTGGATCTCCAAAAAATATTAGACTCGGGAAGTAAAGATCTTGTACAATTCAACTCCACCAAATCTCAGTCTTGCTTTCTATCTCATTGAAGATACAACAGCCCTAGGCCCATCGAAATGAACGACCAATTTATTCAAAGTAATGAGTCCTTTTCACTTGTTGGCATTTCTGTGGATCGAAATCTCAACTGGCACCAACATGCCACATCAATTGCAGAAGCGGTTGAAATTGACACTTTTGCGCCAAGAAAACTTTACCGTTGTATGTAATATCCAATTGGTTTTGTTAATCACACAAAATATGTTGTTCTTGTGCTTTCCTCTGATCACCAGTGGTACCCAACTTTGTTTTTTAAATACCTATAACTTTTTTTATTTTAACTTAAAGATCTGAATTTTGGTGTGCGGGGTAAGCTTGACAGTAGATACGTATATGCCATATTTAGTTGTCATAGCTCTGTTATTTTCGAAGATACAAAAATTTTCCGTAAGAAAACCCTAAATTTTCCCGAAAAACTGGTCCGATTTTCCTGAATAACGAACTTGTCGAAGCCACTTGCAAAAGGATTATTTTTTAATTATCGGTGTGATATATATATATATATATATATATATATATATATATATATATATATATATATATATATATATATATATATATATATATATATATATATATATATATATATATATATATATATATATATATATATATATATATATATATATATATATATATATAGGAAAAAGGGTTAAGGGCAAAGCCGCAAGGAGACAACCGCATACACGTGTTTCAAGCTTATTAGCCATCATCAGTACGGTATAGCCAGGTGAAGATGGGAACACCCTGGATGAAGATGCAAAAATTCACGAAGTCACAACAGGCAACCAGTGCACATTTTCAATTGCAGCAACATTTCCAAATGTTGCTGCAAATGTGCACTGGTTGCCTGTTGTGACTCCGTGTATTTTTGCATCTTCATCCAGAGTGTTCCCATCTTCACCTGGCTATACCGTACTGATGATGGCTAATAAGCTTGAAACACGTGTATGCGGTTGTCTCCTTGAAAATGTGCACTGGTTGCCTGTTGTGACTTCGTGAATTTTTGCATCTTCATCCAGGGTGTTCCCATCTTCACCTGGCTATACCGTACTGATGATGGCTAATAAGTTTGAAACACGTGTATGCGGTTGCTCCTTGCGGCTTTCCCCTTAACCCCTTTTCCTTGTATAGTAAAGAAATGCTGTGTTATAGATTCTGTTATAGTTAGAATAACTTCCTGGGCTTCGGATGCTCACGCAGGTGATTTCTTTGCCTTGTGGCTATTTTGGTTGTTTCCCTCGGATTGAGGGTCTTCCAAATGTTGCTGCAAATGTGCACTGGTTGCCTGTTGTGACTCCGTGTATTTTTGCATATTCATCCAGAGTGCTTCACCTAGCTATACCGTACTGATCATGGCTAATAAGTTTGAAACACGTGTATGCGGTTGTCTCCTTGCGGCTTTGCTCTTAACCCTTTTTCTTGTATAGTACAGAAATGCCGTGCTATAGATCCTGTTATAGTTATATATATATATATATATATATATATATATATATATATATATATATATATATACATATATATATATATATATATATATATATATATATATATATATATATATATATATATATATATATATATATATATATATATATATATATACTGATATGGTTTCTATAATGGGAAAGTAAACATACACACAACAACACCCTCTTAAAACCACCCATACATAGCCTGAGACAAATATATTTTGCTTACTTTTGGTGTATGCAATGCTTATGCAGCATATAGGCAACGTGGCAAGGGAAAAACTAAATTTTACAGGCATATCGTAAGACCTAATATAGAATTTGAAAGCTCAGAATTGATTCCCAAAATAATGACAGATATATGTGTTAAAAGAAGGTAAAGGCAAGTCTAAATTATTTAGTAGAAATAGTTTAAATAGTTTAAGCTGTTCATGTTTAGTAGAATTAGGAAATTTATGGTGTTAATATTTATTAGGATTAAGTTTGTCAAAATTTCATGTAACCTAAATGTAAGTCAGCTGTTTTTTATTTAGGACAAACGTCAAACTGACAATAAAATTGTAATAGGTTAAGGAATGCTGTCAAAAATAGTGTTTATAGTGCATTGAAAGATGTAACAAGGTGTAACAAGATAACCCAGGAAATGGGGATAAAAACAAACAAAAAATTTGTTAGGATTAAAATATTTGGAAGAGGGCAGAAAGCGGTTTTTACTTAGTAACGCGGATGACAAAGAGAAAAATGATAAACAACGGAGATTTTTATCAAATTTTTTGGAAGTAGCTGAAATTTTAGGAGAAAGTTAAAAAAACAAGTAATAAAAAGTAAAACAGCGCGGGAAATGAAGTAAAGGTTCGACCAACATCAATAACAGGTTAATAGGTCAGTTTGTAGCAGCCGAAACCACGTCAGGAAGAAACCACCGGTAACAAAACAGTGAGTTTAAACCATTCAAATATTTACGTTTTTCATGTAGTCCAAGTACTGCCACAGAAAATTATAATTTGAGGCATTAAAATTATGACAAAAAGCGTAAGTGCCACCACATAATTGAAAGCAACCATTTAAAAATTATAAGGTGCTTGCCCAGCCATATGTTAACAGCAGACATCAATACGCACCTCATTTCCAAGAGACACCATCGAAGAGTACATAGTATAAGTTAGTTTTACCATCTGGATCTTTGTAGATAGCATAAGAGCGGTTATATATACAACAAACAATTTCGTTGACCTAAGAACAAAGTTATTTCTTAAAGTCATAAATTTAATTAGATAAATACTGATCAGATTCATTAAAAGGGGGTAATATAAAGATTCAATAGTATTAGGCATTTGTCATTTGTTTCAGTTAAATTTAATAAAGATTCTAGTTTATATATATATATATATATATATATATATATATATATATATATATATATACATATATATATATATATATATATATATATATATATATATATATATATATATATATATATATATATACTGATATGGTTTCTATAATGGGAAAGTAAACATACACACAACAACACCCTCTTAAAACCACCCATACATAGCCTGAGACAAATATATTTTGCTTACTTTTGGTGTATGCAATGCTTATGCAGCATATAGGCAACGTGGCAAGGGAAAAACTAAATTTTACAGGCATATCGTAAGACCTAATATAGAATTTGAAAGCTCAGAATTGATTCCCAAAATAATGACAGATATATGTGTTAAAAGAAGGTAAAGGCAAGTCTAAATTATTTAGTAGAAATAGTTTAAATAGTTTAAGCTGTTCATGTTTAGTAGAATTAGGAAATTTATGGTGTTAATATTTATTAGGATTAAGTTTGTCAAAATTTCATGTAACCTAAATGTAAGTCAGCTGTTTTTTATTTAGGACAAACGTCAAACTGACAATAAAATTGTAATAGGTTAAGGAATGCTGTCAAAAATAGTGTTTATAGTGCATTGAAAGATGTAACAAGGTGTAACAAGATAACCCAGGAAATGGGGATAAAAACAAACAAAAAATTTGTTAGGATTAAAATATTTGGAAGAGGGCAGAAAGCGGTTTTTACTTAGTAACGCGGATGACAAAGAGAAAAATGATAAACAACGGAGATTTTTATCAAATTTTTTGGAAGTAGCTGAAATTTTAGGAGAAAGTTAAAAAAACAAGTAATAAAAAGTAAAACAGCGCGGGAAATGAAGTAAAGGTTCGACCAACATCAATAACAGGTTAATAGGTCAGTTTGTAGCAGCCGAAACCACGTCAGGAAGAAACCACCGGTAACAAAACAGTGAGTTTAAACCATTCAAATATTTACGTTTTTCATGTAGTCCAAGTACTGCCACAGAAAATTATAATTTGAGGCATTAAAATTATGACAAAAAGCGTAAGTGCCACCACATAATTGAAAGAAACCATTTAAAAATTATAAGGTGCTTGCCCAGCCATATGTTAACAGCAGACATCAATACGCACCTCATTTCCAAGAGACACCATCGAAGAGTACATAGTATAAGTTAGTTTTACCATCTGGATCTTTGTAGATAGCATAAGAGCGGTTATATATACAACAAACAATTTCGTTGACCTAAGAACAAAGTTATTTCTTAAAGTCATAAATTTAATTAGATAAATACTGATCAGATTCATTAAAAGGGGGTAATATAAAGATTCAATAGTATTAGGCATTTGTCATTTGTTTCAGTTAAATTTAATAAAGATTCTAGTTTTGTATTAAGTTGAAATCCTTGCTTTATTTTTGATTTATACATATAAATATCTCGGAAAACAAATATTATTAAAAAGGGGTAACATCTTCAAACTGTAAAAAGAATAACAGATTTGCAAACATAAAGTAAAGAGCAATATTATTGAAATTTTTAGATAGATATATTTGGAATTATAATAAATTGATAGGACTTGAATCCACTAGCTTAAAGAAGCTCCCTGTTTTAAGAGTAAATATATCCATGCTATCAATTTGTTTATGTCACATGCAGCAATAAAAGACATTGGATACACCGGGGTGTAAGTCAAAGACACATATATTTAATATACACATTTTTACGATACATTTCAGAGAGTACTTTACAGATAAGATCTAATCAAAAACTAAAAACAATAATAATAATATATATCCTATAATTAAAACTTTAACTTATTTATTTCAATTTAAATACCCAACAGTGGGACTAAAACAACACTTAGCATAAAATTAACTTTCTTTATCAATACATATATATATATATATATATATATATATATATATATATATATATATATATATATATATATATATATATATATATATATATATACAGATCTCCGTATTAGCGAATTTGTTTTTTTACGAAAATTTTGCTAATAAAGAACTATTCGTATTTATCAAATTTTCGTCGATATTCCTTTTCACCGAACCTTCAAGAATATATTTTTTGTCAGTATTAATATCTTGAGTTTTGTGTTCTTTATTACGTTGGTCAAGTAAATTTATGGGCCAGGTTAATCGGACCAGTCTTTCCGAAACGATTTAAAGTTTTTGAAGTATTTTTATATCCTCGCAAAAATAAACTTATCTTATTGGTTTTTTGTATGGAAGTTTCTACTCTAAAGATTATATTATATACCAAATTTGATGTATTTCAGTTAAAGAGAAGCAGACGAATAAAAACATAGAATTTTTAATGAAAATTCGCTACCAAAACACAGATGCGTCCTGACACTCATCTTCTTTTTTAAATCCGCCATACATTGAGTTATAAAGAAATAATGAGATATTTCTTTCTCACAAATTTTTATTGCTTAACAGGATATTTTCATTGTTGTTTTAAAACTTTCTCCCCAGCGGAAATATAAACAGACACACAATGCAAAATAACAGAAACCGAAATGAAACATTAATTTGAAAATGTACGGACGTAACCAAAGGCAATTAAACGCTAATGAAGCGAACGGGCCAACCGGCATTTAAAGCAACCGTTGATATAAATTAAGATATTGAATCATGACCCTTGTTTAGGCATATACTGTGCTAATAATCCAAAACGTACAGCCAATATGGTGAACGTGGGAAAACTAAATCATCCGCCACCATCTGAGACAACTAAAATGAGGTTTATGTAAACGGGTAGACGAAATGACCAATTTGGTATTTTGATTGTTACGGTTCTGATAATTGATTGTTCATCGCCGGGAGCCCGTACCGTCACGTGAAACAATCGACAGAAGAGCGTTCATTATTATGTGTTATTTTAGGGGCTAATTTGGACGATGTGGCTCTAAAAATGTCACAGTACACTGCGATATCAGCTTGTCACTAGTATACGCTAACTGTGTTAAACTTAATCGGTGTTGGGTCATTTTGATGTCATTCACTTTCACAATATTAATTTGCCAATATTGAAACTTGTAGCTTATTCATATGCTGAATCAAACAAATTAAAGGCGATTTGCAAATTTCCGTACATAATTAAATTTTTCAGGTAACTTTAAAAACGATTCTGGTGAAATATTGTGTAATTGATGTTTTCTTTTCAGTAAATTTTCTTTAAAAAAAATCACTAAAAAAAGAGCTCCCGATATTTGAATTTTGAAACATCTCTTCAAATGACCGCGAACTAGGCCACCTAGAATCCATATCCAGGGTCAGTTTCAGTTTTTTATTTAGCAAAAGCGGTCCGTTTTTCCGGAAAATGTTGTATTTTCTTTACTTCTCCGGAAATAAAACAGCAAGGGCAACCACGTTTGGTGTACTGGTTTCTGTCATAAAGGATATACTGTATACCAAAATTCGTATCTCTATCCTAAAAGACAAAAAAGTTAGAGGTAAATTAATTTTAATTTAATTACACCTCATTCAAGAAAGTTAAAACGCCAAAATTGATTGAGTACGAATATGAGTGGAAAATACTACAAGAAATGATTAACAAGCTCCTAGATATGTGTCTAAGTCGTTATTTTCCTTGGTTTCGTTAAAATATGAGCAAAAAATCCATTGTAAATCAAAATGGTTTTGTGTAAATTGTAAAACGTTAAACAATTAACATGTGTTATCGGATATACCTGCTAGTGCATACATGTCGAGCGTAGCTCAGTCGCCTAGATCTCTGTACATTGGATAGTCGACTCCTACATGACGAGTTCTAATCCTAGTTGGTGACCTTACTTTTTATCAATTTTTTTTTAGTCTCATTTCACTTTACCTCTAATCAGATTGTTGTTATTCCGATGAATTTTTTAGCGAATTTTTGTATAAAGAATAATTTGATAAAGGGGAGTGAAAGTTTCAGGACTTAATTCAATTTGAATAGCCTATCTGGTTGTTTGTTCTTGCCCTAACTTAGTGAAACGGTTCCATATTTAATACAGTAATAGAGTTTTCCCGTGACTTCACAAGTGTTTGTTTTAGTAAATTTTCTTTAAAAAAAATTCTTTAACGAGAAGATCCCGACTTTTGAATTTAGAAAAAAATTCTTCAAATTAGCACGAATTAGGCCCCCTAGAACCCATATCCAGGATCAATTTCAATAATATATATATATATATATATATATATATATATATATATATATATATATATATATATATATATATATATATATATATATATGTATATATAGGGTAAACAATTTACCAGAATTTAGGTCTGTAAGTTTAAAGACAAAAAAGTTAGAAGCATTTAAAAAAAAATTGGGTTTTCCTTAAAACGTAAAACATCGCGATTTGAAACGTCAATATTGGCAACATTTAGGCAAAGAGCCTGAAAGTATTACGGATTATGTAAATAGTGTTCTGCAAACTCTTAAGTTTCAGCTTCAACCATTATTACCCTTCATTTTAATAAAATACTTCCCGAAAATTCATTTCAAATAGACACTTTCTCTGATGTTTTCGAAGCAGTTTTCGTTAAGTTTGTGTTTTAACGGTCTATACTTTTTAGAAAATTATCGTAGAAAAAATTCGTTCACGAGGAGCCCGCGGCTTTTGAATCCAAAAAAAAAAAATTCAAATGAGCGCAAATTAGGCCCCCTAAAATCCATATCCGGGTTTACTTTCTATTTAGATATATACAGGGTGACGCATTTCTACTTTAAAGCTCAATATAATTGTTATTATACAAGTTACGAGAGTTATTATGCAAGTTACCTATAGGGTGTCTTGAGCTGCATCTTATAAAATTATTTAGACAATCACAGGAAGTCGTTGGTAATGCATTTTTGCAGTTTTCATCGAAATATAATGCATGTTTGTAAAAAAAAATCGAGACGCAGTAAGTGCGTTTTGGTAGCGAATATTCACTAAACGCTTCAAAATTCAATAACGCAATTTTCGTCAGCTAAGAAACGAGTTTTCTCGGAAAGGCTTTAAGTTTATTTTCGGAAAATTTCTGTACATTTTCAAACAAGTTATTTTGATAAAATATGGTACATTGTTCCTGCTATATAGGTAAACACATTGATGCCTGCTTGCACTAAAGAGATATATTTGCTATTAAAACTATTTATATAAAAATGCACTTACCTAACGCACTTGCTGCGTCCAGACTTTATCATAATTACTGCCCCTTAGAATATATACGTATAGGACGCTATGATATTTTCAAGATCTAAAAAAACAAAAATCTGTATCTATGCTTGGCCACGAGCGATCTCTAGCTACCATTCCAAAGGTGTCGCAATATTCATATTGTGACACCTTTGTAATGGTAGCAGCTCCTGTAAGCTACAGCTGTATATGGGGGGGTTCTTAGGTAGTGAAGCAATTTAAACAGAACGAACAATGTGGCTTGGCAAGAAAAGAACGGAGAATTAAATTAATCTCTAAATATACGTTTATTAAATCTAAATAATTTAAATGTCTAAAATGAGGCATAATCGAATTTCAAAATTGTTAACACACAAAGAAAATAATCGGAAATATTACTGGGATCTACCTAAACTAAGAACATTATTACATTATTTGGCAATCAAGCTATCCAATTATTTGCTCTGTCATAAATTGACCCGTCAAGGAACCAATAAACAATCTGGACCCGGCAAGTGCGCAATGGAAGTGAATTCTCATAAAAATGTTTTTAATAGGAAATATGTCTCTCTAACGTAGGCAGGCATCAATCTGAATACCGATATAATCTATACAGTAGAAAGAATGTACCATATTTAATTAAAATAACTTATTGTTTGAAAATCTACAAAAAATTTCCGAAAATAAACTTTAAATGTTTCCAAGAAAACTGGTTTCCTAGCCAACAAACCTTAGGTTAATAGCAGTTACTACGTCATGATTTATTTTCTTACAAATATGCATCGTATTTAGATAAAAAAAAACGCAAAAATTCTGGACGCAGCAAGTGCGTTATGGTAGTGAATTTTCATAAAAATCTTTTTAATAACAAATATGTGTGTTTTTTTTAAGAAAGCAGGCATCAAATTTGGTTACCAAAATAACCTATATAGTAAAAACAATGTGCCATGTTCCATTAAAATAACTTTATTGTGTGAAAATGTACAAAAATTTCCAAAAGTTAACTTAAAATGTTCCCGAAAAAACACGTTTCTGGGTCAACCTTATAGGTAAATAGCAAATTGAGCTGTTCAAATATGAAACATTTGATCAAAATTCGCTACCATAACGCACTTGCTGCGTCCAGACTTTCTTTTCGTACAAACATGCATTATATTTCGATCTAAAATGCAAAAATGCAATAACATAAGGCGTGTTTGATTAAAAAAAAAAGGAAATTGTATCACCAACGACTTATGGCCCACCCTGTGATTGTAGAAATATTATTTTAAGATGTAGCTCAAGACACCCTATAATTAATATATACAAATTTTCTTCATATCTTATATAATAACGGATATATTGAGCTTTATTAATTTTTTACGAAAATTCGACAAAAATTATATACCATTAAATGATAAACTCTATAGCTAAGGCTACTGCCAAGCATCGAAGAAAGGGTCTATTTGAAATGAATTTTCTGCAAACATTTTAGTAAAATGAAGGACAATGACGGTTGAAACTAAGACTTTAGGTTTTGTAAAACATCCTTCTTGAGACATTTTATTTCTATAGCCCGTATTAGATTTAAGTTATTTGCCTAAATGTTGCCAATTTTGACATTTTAAATCGCCACTGACGTTTTTAGGAAAACCTCAATTTATTTTTCTTTAAATGCCTATAACTTTTTTTTCTTTTGACCTACATAGCTAAATTTTGGTAGGTAACTTACCAATAAGAACGTAAACCTGAATACCAAATTTGGTTGCCCTTACTTTGTTAATTCCGGAGATATAAATTTTTTTCAAAAGAAAACACAAAATTTTCCGGAAAAACCTGGGCAGATTTTCTTGGCTAACGAACTCATCCAAGCCATTTGCAAAAGGAATTTTTTCACCAAATTTGATCAAAATCGGCTCATTATTTTTTGAGTTATCGGTGTGATACATATATATATATATAAATAAATAAATATATATATATATATATATATATATATATATATATATATATATATATATATATATATATATATATATATATATATATATATATATATATATATATATATATATATATATATATATATATATATATATATATATATATATATATATATATATATATATATATATATATATATATATATATATATAAACATATAAAAATTGAAACTGACCCCGGATATGTTTTCTGGGGGGCCTAATTAGCGCTCATTTGAAGAAATTTTTTCAAAATTCAAAAGTCGGGATCTCCTCATTAGTGAATTTTTTTTAAGAAAATTCACTAAAACACAATAATAAAAGTTCGTAGGCTAGATGCATTCTCACCAAAATTAGAACTGTAGACCGGTTTCGCTATAATTACTTCAGTGCGAAATGATCACCGATCATCGTCGAAAACGACCGAATAAGCAATCTGTTGTGCGCTATAAAATTACACACTTCAGTTTGTAGTGGACTTTTGGTAGAGCGTGTGTACCTACAACCTAGTAATTTTCGTCTTCGCGTCGGATTGATTTTTAATTAGACCACTTCGTTGTTGTTTACTTCGTTGTTGTTTACATGTTCTAACAAGAGAATTGTTATTTTTATGATGTCCACTACTTCGGGTTGCTTAATACGTGGACAAAATAATTGTGATACCGTGATTAGTTCAGTGGATAATATTATAAATTTAAAAGTTAACTTTTTAAGGGACTTTTTAACTACTATAACGTATAACTAACTAGAGGAAAACTTGGTAAGTAGTTAATAATTATTAAGTTTAGTAAGTAGGTTTTTTTTTAGTTAATTTTTATTTTAAAAAATTCACTAATAGAGAGGTATCGATGGTCAGACCTTGCAAAAAAATTTTCAAATGAGCGCGAACTAGGACCGCTAGAACTCATATCCGGGGTCAGTTTAAATTTTTATATGTTATTTATATATATATATATATATATATATATATATATATATATATATATATATATATATATATATATATATATATACAGGGTGATTCATAAGTGGTGACCAAAAATGAAACCCCATGTTCTCTGAACAATTTTAAAGAGGGTATGTCCTTTAAACATTTTTTCTATAATGCTTCATTAAAAAGATACAGGGTGCTGAAGTTGAATTTCAAAAAATAAAACTTCCCAATTTCCCTCAAGGAAAAAACGGGTACGCCAATGATATTTTTTTTTATTTTTTTTTAATCTTACTTTCATTCGTAAACAAAATGACTCTCCTGATAATTTTCTGTACGACGCTTATTTTACGAGTAAGCAATGAATCAGGTAAGTGTTTTAGAGCACAGTTAATGAATTATAACCAGTCGTTGTTTGGCAGAAAATCGCAATGATACACTTTTATCAGGCTTATAGTAATTTATTTATTACAATAAATGTTCAAAAATGCCTCCATTGGCCTGAATACACGCACGACATCTTTTTAATATGGAAAATTTAATGTCTTGAGGATTCATTGTTGCTTGAATATGACGAAAAGCATTATTTATCAGTTGTTGTAGCTGCTCTGGTGTATTTATTTGTTCACTAGAGTCACTTAAAATCATCCCAAAGATAGAAGTCAAGTCGGTTCAAGTCCGGTGATCTTGCATGCCAATGTATTGGTCCAGTTTTGCCAATCCATCTTTCATTATAATGTTCATGTAGCCATGTAACAACGTTTCGACTATAATGCGCTGGTGCACCGTCATGCTGGTACCACATTATACCTCTTGTTGCTAGTGGAATGTCATCTAGAATGTTTTCTACACGGTTTTCTAGGAGCGCTAAGTACGAATATCCATTTAAACGTTGTGGCAGGACTTTCATGAACAGTGAGCCGTTGAAAATACCACACCATAAATTAATGGAAAATCTATGTTAAAATGTGCGAGTCCTTGTTGCATGTGGATTTTCCAATGACTAGACATGCTCATTATGAGAATTATAAATACCATTTCTTGTAAATGTTGATTCGTGAGACCAGAAGATTAGATTAGGGAATAAGATATTTTGATTGTTCATTTCCAACATCCATTCACAAAAGACTCGTCTATGCACATTATCTCCAGGTAGAAGGCAATGAACATTATGTCGATGATATGGATGTAAGGCTTCTCGATGTAAAGTTCTCCAAACAAAGCTTTGACAATATTGTAACTGCGTGGCAATCCTGCGAGTACTTGTAGAATGTTGATCCATCACTGCATGCACCACTCTCTCTTCGTCTTCAAGTTGATGTTGTCTTCTACCATTAGCTCTGGCGTGAGGACGTTGTCCAATACCGCACTGCCGAAATCTTGAAAACGATCGAGAAAAAACCCTTGGTGTAGGTTGACGGCGAGTGGGAAACCTACGTTGATATTCCCGACAAGCAGCTAGAGCATTTCCATCGGCATATCCGTAGATAAAAATTATATCTACATACTCTTCTAAGGAATACTCCATTATAAGAAGTAAAAGAGTAGAAAATTTTGCAATTTTATAAAGTTTACCACTTACACCTATTCAAAATAATAACTTGTTAACCTAAACGTCAAGTGACACTTAATGACAACTTTGGCAAACCAGACTACTACTTACTAAAATACAACAAAGATAATCGTCGTACAAAAAATTATCAAGACATTACATTTTCTATATCAAAAAGATGTCGTGCGTGTATTTAGGCCAATGGAGGCATAAAAGTGTATCATTGCGATTTTCTACCAAACAACCACTGATTAAAAATCATGAACTGTGCTCTAAAACACTTACCTGATTCATTGCTTACTCGACAAATAAGCGTCGTACAAAAAATTATCAAGAGAGTCATTTTGTTCACGAATGAAAGATTCAAAAAAAAAATATCATTGGCGTACCCATTTTTTTCTTGACGGATAACCAATGACATGTAGGTACGGGCGCCACTGCTGGATAAGCCGATTCAATTGTTATGGTAGAATACGCGCCTTCCATAACAGCCTACACATGCGAAGTTTCAGCAAAATATATGTACTACTTTTTAAAAAACTGGGAAATCTTATTTTTTGAAATTCAACTTCAACACCCTGTATCTTTTTAATGAAGCATTATAGGAAAATTTTTTATTGGAGATACCCTCTCTAAAATTGTTCAAAGAACATGGGGGTTTCATTTTTGTCACCACTTATGAACCACATACATATATATATATATATATATATATATATATATATATATATATATATATATATATATATATATATATATATATATATATATATATATATATATATATATATATATGTGTGTGTGTGTGTGTGTGTGTGTATCCAACCGCTAACTTAAAAAATAATTAACAGATTTCGATGAAACTCGGTAAGTGCCTTTCTTTTATTGATGACTTGGATGAGTTCGTTAGCCAGGAAAATCGGACAAGGTTGTCCGGAAAAATTGTTTTCTTTCGAAAAGAAAATATCAGAAAATTACAGTCATTTTAATGAGATCTGGTGGATATATTGCCTTGATAAAGACCTTACTACGTAACCAAAATTAACCTTTTTAAGTTCAAAGAAACTTAAGTTTTTCAAATTTTGAGTTTTCTTCCGAAAAAAAATTTTTTCTCCGAAAATTACAAAGTTATGTTGATGAAATTTGGTGGATATATTGCCTTCGATAAGTCCATACTATAAACTAAAATTCAACTTTATAAGTTCATATAAACTTGAGTGATTCAAATTTGAAGCATTTAATAAAAATTCACTACCATAACGCACTTGCTCCGTCCGGAACTTTTTTTCTTGCGCACCTCCAATGCTTTAAGACACGCGCCGCTACTGAAAATCAGTGTTTTGAAATTAACCTTCCACTCTCTATTAAGCCTTTATCACTAATAACCCAGTAATGCCTGAGTTTAATTAAAATAAATGTAAGTATAAAATTCTTTTGGATGTTTTTGGCATATAGCTGTTTTGAAATTTTGTTTTTAGACAGAGTTTCTGGCTGTAAGCATAATGTACTATTGAATGTTTAGTAAATTGCTTTTACCTTTAACGTATCTTGGCTTAATTGGTTAATCTTAAGAAGAAAAACGAACCACAAAAAAGTACATGTATTTTGATGACAGCTCTATTTCACCTGAAAAACAAACAAGCTGCTAAAAGAAGTTATTATATTTTTTACAGACAACCTTCATCTTTAATGGAGCATTAAAATTAACAAGCAAACAAACAATTTCAGGCTCAAATGGCTTTCAATAACAGTCGAGTTACAGAATCAAAAGCCATTGGATCCCGTTTCTTGTAATCCTTCTTTGACGTTGAATTTTTAATCCGCTGGTGAGAAATTAAAGAATAAAGAGACCTGGATGGAACTAATTACGAGTTGAAAAGAGGATCAAACATTTTTATCGCATCTAAAATAACATCCTCTGAGAGATGCACACAAATACTTTGCAACTTTTAATTAGTACTAAGTCTGGCAGACTGAAACTGCCCGCTGAACGCTTTGTAAAAGGATACTATTGAGTTATCTCATACTTTTATTGTTCAGAAGGAATCCCAATGGTGTCGTTTCAAAGCCAGAACAATTTATATCGTTTTAAATGATATGAAACCGCAGCATCTCGCGTAGCACACCGAGATACCCTTACTGAAAAACGTAATAAAACGCGTGATAGGACTGCTTTGATTTCACACAATAGACAACGGATATTTATGACACAAAATATTTACGATTTATCACTATCAGGAAATGAAACAGCGTGTGGCCTTTTTATGTGCAAATGATGCTTTGTTCTAGCGATCGTGATAGATTTGTAGTTGCGTCAATATTCGTTAAATTCAAGAGGCATTAGTCACGGAAATGGCGATTTATTAAAATGCACCATTCAAATGATATATAATAAAAAAACGAGATTTATGCACATTTTTTACCACGAAAATTCCATTAGACTATAAACTATTAACAAAACCACAAGAACTACATACAGACTTGGAGACTACTTTTCTGGCTTCACAGTGAAGCCAGAGAAGTAATCTCTAAGTCTGTATGTAATATGGATCAGTTTCACCGAGTAAGGGGAACAACGACAAGAACATATAAAATGACATTATAGATTATTTTTCCTTGTAACTCCTAGTTAAATATAACCTAATGCAAAAACATAATGAAAAAACCCTGGCGCAGCAAGCATGTTATGGTGGCGAATTTTGATAGAAGTGATCTACTATATATATATATATATATATATATATATATATATATATATATATATATATATATATATATATATATATATATATATAGGCTGTCCCACGTATACCTTCCTATAGCCGTTTCTGGACTATGGCTCACAATTGAACAATTGATTTTTGAAAATTCACGCACGTGGGTTTCTCGAAATTTCCAGTTCACTGAAAATAGTGACGTTAGTGTGGGACTTTCGGTAATACCGGAAGTAGACGTCAACTTTCTCATTTCAAATAAAACATGGTGTTTTTTTATTCCGGACCTAGATTGCTCGTCAAATTTTATATTGTCATATTTATATCTATCTCTCTTATTTTTCAAATTGAAGACTTTAATTTTTAAAATGCAAATTCTGAAATGCCACAAAATATTCGTAATTTATCAAAGCTAGTACAAGTTAGACAGGGTGTCCGAAATAGACCTGTCAGTCGTGACAATTTTAAAACCTAATAACTGTCTTATTTTAAATATAACACCCTATATTTATAACTCTAATTCATGTAATTTTTATTGTTCTTTCGATTGGTATAAGCATTCCCTATACCTAAGTCCCACCGATTTGAAGATATTTAAACATTATTTGCGATATTTGCGATAATAAATAATTATTAGTCAGTTTATCAGGTTGCCTATGCGATGAAAGTTTTAAACGTCCTCTTCCGACATAAGTAAAATATGCAACGACTTTTGAATATAGCTTTTGTTTACGAGGAGTATGATCGAATTATTAACCGAAGATCTCGTGTGGTTGCAAAGAGATTTCCACATAAACACAGATCAACACGTTATATGACCAGAATACTACTAACAAATTTCTCAGAAAGGAGTGTTTCGTCCAAAATTTCAAAGAGTAAAGAATTATTAGTGAACAAAGAGATTTGTGTGTTATCACTTCACAATACATATTCGAAATTTGCAACGTTCACTTCAAGGCATATTTGCGATAAGAAATAATTATCAGTCTGATTATCAGATTGCCTAGGAGATGAA
This sequence comes from Tillus elongatus, assembly GCA_964006375.1. NCBI lineage: Eukaryota > Metazoa > Arthropoda > Insecta > Coleoptera > Cleridae > Tillus > Tillus elongatus. Next base: position 31,052,988 of record OZ023265.1, read on the forward strand.
AATTTTAAAGGTCATCTTCCGACAGTAAACTTAATGGTTGTACTGTAAAGTGCGTTTGTCAATTGTATTTTAATAAAATAGAGTATTTTCCACAATAATGGCACACGTCAATTACTCAAACGATTACTTTTTGCATTTAATTATTATTTACGGGGAGTGTAATCGAATTGTTAGCAGAACATGTCGTGTGTTTGCAGAGAGATTTGCAGATAGACATAGACCAACTCCTGACATGATCATAAGACTATTGAAAATTTGTTCTGGGAATGGAACGTTTCGTTGAGAAGGTAATAAAAATAAACCGCTATTTATTGGACAATGAAGAGACAAAAATAATTGTTTTGGCATTTTTTTACTGCTTATACGCATGCGTCAATCAAAGACTGCAGTACAAATTTGCATCTTTCAAGAGGGACTATTTACATAATTCTAAAAATTAACAAATGGACTCCATTTTCGTTCACTTTAATACACCATTTAGAACATGGGGATTTTTCCCGGCGTGTATAGTTCTGCGAATGGTATCTTTTGAAAACTCAGAGAAGATAGATATTTCACAAGAAAAATTAAATGGTGCGATGAGTCAAAATTTTCAAAGAGGGGCATATTTAATCGTCACAACAGTCACTATTTGTCGGACGAAAATGCTCACATTACTAAAGAACGGAATTTCCAGGATTGTTGGAGATTGAATGTATTTTGCGCAGTAAAGTACAATATAATTTTTGCCCTTAACATTTATGATAAAAACTTAACAAGTTGGTACCAATATAATTAAGCAATACTGAATTTCATTTGCGTATTAGTACATTATGTTATCAGACCCACCAAAACCAAATTTGAAAATATGACTCTTTTATTCATATCAGTAATAATGGTAAGATTAAAAAAAAAGGCAAGAACGAATTCTAAACGTGCAATATTTGCAGGTCTTGGATATTGTCGTATTCTGCAGCAAGTAATGATACCAGCGCTGAACACCTTGCATAAACACGAATCTGCAGAAGTTTGGTTTTAACAAGATGGAGCTCTACCACACAACTCACAGATAGTAAGCGACCTACTTCAGGAAACATTTGAAAAATCGAAAAAAGATGGATAGCGGACCGCTCACCAGACTTGACTCCACTAGATGTTAGTATCTGAGCGTGCGTTAAGAACAAAGTTTATCAGGAACTACCTTTTACAAAACAAGATATGATGGCTAGAGTATTAGAGACCTTCAACGCAATGAAGCATGATTTCCTTTCTCGAGCCACGGGTACCACCATCAAAAGAGCCATCAAATGCCTCGAAGTGAACGGTGTTAATTTCGAACATTTACTGTCAAGTGATAACACACAAATCTCTTTGTTCCCTAATAATGCATAACTCTTACGAAATTTTGGACGAAACACTCTATCCCTAGAAGTTTTTTAGTAGTACTCTGACCATGTAACGAGTTGATCTGTGTTTATGTGGAAATCTCTTTGCAACCACACGACATCTTCTGTTAATAATTCGATTATACTCTTCGTAAATAAAAGTTATATTCAAAAGTCGTGGCATATTTTACTTATGTCTGAAGAGGACGCTTAAAATTTTCTTTTCCTAGGCAACCTGTTAAACTGACTAATATTTATTTCTTATCGCAAGTAATGTTTAAATACCTTCAAATCGGTGGGACTTAGGTAAAGGAAATGCAGGACTTAGGTAAAGGAAATGCAGATACCAATCGAAAGGCAATAAAATGTACATGAACTAACCTTATAAAATATAGGATTCTTCGACGTAGCTCCTATTGATTTCATATTGGTTTTTCACAAACTTTATCTTTTAAGGATTCCCAATCAAAAGTCTAGTGGATTCAGGTCCGCTGAGCTAGCTGGCCACAAGATAGGTCCTAGACGTCCAATCCACCTACCCTGGTATGTCTGATTCAAGTATTGCCTTATCTATAAGGCTGGGCATCCATCATTTTGAAGCCACATTGTCCTCAGGACTTCTAATAGTGTGTCTTACAGCAGTTATGGCAAATTATTTTGTAAAAATGCCAGAAGAACACAGAAATGTACATCAGATAGAAAGATTTACAACGAACCTAAAAATACATTTATTAAATGGACAAAACAGTTTGCAGTATATAGTTTCTAAAGTGCCTACTTTACATTGACATAATTTAAGTGAACCTCAAAAACATATGTCATTATATGTCATTAATTGTAGAACTTGTTACCGATGCCAATGTACTGTTTTGAGTTCGTAAATAAGGAATATCGAAGAAAAAAACTCAAGTTCAATCATTTTAAAACTCGCTTTATATTCAAGTATTTAAAACTTTTGTATTTTTCATATATTAATTGTAATTTGTTCCTTCAACGTTGTAGTCGTGATAATAAAGAATAAGTACTGGACGCAGCAAGTGCGTGATGGTAGTTAATTTTGATTAAATAATTCAAATTTAAATAACTCATTGTGTATAAACCTAGAAAGTTTAGTTTTGGCATGTTGTAAGACCTTTCTCAAGGCAACATAGCCACCAAATTTCGTTAAAATACCTTTGTAATTTTTGAAAAAAAAAATCGTCCGATTTTCTTGGCTAACGAACTCGTCCAAGCCATTAATAAAATAAAGGCTCTCACCGAGTTTCTTCAAAATCAGTTCATTATTTTTTGAGTTATCGTTTGGACACACACACACAAATATATATATATATATATATATATATATATATATATATATATATATATATATATATATATATATATATATATATATATGTATATATATACATATATATATATATATATATATATATATATATATATATATATATATATATATATATATATATATATATATATATATATATATATATGTGTATATAAACATATAAAAATTAAAACTCACCCTGGATATGGGTTCTAGAGGTCCTAGTTGACGCTCATTTGCAAAAAATGTTGCAAAGTCTCACCATCGATTCCTCTCAGTTTGTGAATTTTAAAAAAATAAAGATTCACTAAAAATCAGACAGCTCGACAATATAATACCTAGTTTTTCCGTCTTTCAATAGCCGGTTATCCCACAATTTTGTAGGAAATAATAATATTACCGTCATGAGAGCTTTATATATATATATATATATATATATATATATATATATATATATATATATATATATATATATATATATATATATATATATATATATATATATATATATATATATATATATTGTAACGTTATCAAAAACATACAAGCCATAAGATAATGTGGCAATAGAACAAACAGGCCGAATAGCTCAGTTCTCGAGGACTGTAACCTCTAGAATCGGGCTAGGAAGTCGCGGGTTGGAATTCCGTATTCAGACAGTTTACGGTCTTCAGGCCGAAGCCCCTACTTTCCCGTCTGAAGACTTTAGACCACACGTATTCAGACAGTCAGTATTACTCGAATGTGGAAAGGCCGGCTTGTGGTGAGTTATGTGTAGTGTCCTTTGTTTATATGTGTATGTAGGCTCCCCCCGCACAAGTCGAACACTTCTGGGTATGCAGTTTGTCTACTGTGGTGCTATTATTGTTATTAATTATTATTAACAAACTAGAAATGAACATAAAAATAACTTTCAGGTACCATCTACTAGACACATCAAAATGAAAAGTTAACTTAAACCCGAATTTAGAAAAATAAGAGTGTATTACATAATTGAAATTTACAAAATCAAAATTATGTGTGTGTGTGTTCTAATACCTTATTCGTTACCAGAACGCACTTGCTGCGTCAGTATTTTTTTTCTCAAAACAAATCCTTACCTAATTCATGACCATGACACACTTGCTGCGTGATAGATTTTTCAAATATATATTGGTAACTAAGTCCAGAGAATTAAATTCTGGATTTAGCAAAAGTCTGTTATGGCGGAGAATTTTCATACAAATGGTAATTTTTCTGTTACAAAAATTATATATATATATATATATATATATATATATATATATATATATATATATATTTATATATATATATATATATATATATATATAATTAACTAAAATAATTAGGTCTCCACATATCTCGCTTTTCTTCAGTTGTGTAGATTATATAACTTGTGAATAAAACTAGTTTACCATAACTTTTTTGGAACTCTCTATTCCAGCTTATAATAATAATTAGTTGGCCTGATTTTTTATTCAAAGTTACGATGGAGGGTTCCAAGAAAAGTTATGGTAAACTAGTTTTATTTAAAAGTTTGTAGCTAGCGCACTTCATTTGCAACCTACAAGAATACCGTATGATGAGTTTCGACGTAATTGTCTGTAAGACCGTCCAAATAATAAAGAAACAATAATTTAAAATCAAATTTCAACATGCTGTATCTTTTAGACGAACGATCTTTTATCGGGACACATCTGACCAAATCTGATTACAGTCATGCTTAAAATTTGCAGTTACTATATGGTCCAGTGATTACAGACCACCTTGTATATTTGAAGGAAACTCCAATATTGAAATTTAAAATAGATTTCGATAACTCAACCAATGCATTTGAGCATGTCAATCGTTTGCAGACAGTTTCCACGAATGGACCTAGACGGGAACATGTTAAGGCAGACCGGATGTTACCTCCGTCGTTGGGAACTGACTTCCTGCGGAGTATATTCCGTTCTGATAGCGAGTTTATGGGTAACCGATTTTGTGAAGATCCACCCGTAAATGAAAATCCATACTGTCCCAAACTTTCAACAGCGATTTTCATGATATGCACGAAAGACTATACCTATATTTGTAACGAAAAGTGAGTTCTATTATTTGGTGACGCAATTTTATTACAAGTGTGTTTACGCAACGCGACCAATATAATTTTTTGAACTTATAATATGAAATTCAATCAAAACTTTTCAGTATATATCTTGTTGATATGTCTTGTAAAGAAAAACAATTTCAAGGTTGCGGCACTCTCGGAGACCGCAATTTATCGTTTATTTTAAATAAAGATCACGACTTTGAAACTTTCATGAAATCTTTTCAAATGAACGCCCAGCCAAAGTCAGTTTATATATATATATATATATATATATATATATATATATATATATATATATATATATATATGTATATATATGTATATATATATATATATATATATATATATATATATATATATATATATATATATATATATATATATATTGTAACGATTCAGTTTTTACGTGGAATCATTACTGGTTTAAAAACACTTAGAAAACTCCCAAGCATAATGATTGATACCAGAAACACTATCTATATTAAATATTTCAAGTTTTGGTTTCAAAATACTATTGATGAAAATTCGCTGAAAAATTCTGTATCGTAAGAAGCGTACTGAACTCCCTATAATATACATGGAAATCTAAATATTGAAAAACGTTGCATTTTGTTGGCGAAAATAAACATCTCTAATGTCCTGAGATTCTAGGTAAAAGCTGACGTAATTGTGATGAAATCTAGAAAATCGGTTAGAAAATGAATGGACGAGTCCATTATTATGGAGGTGTGTATAGAAGACGTCGGTGACTTTGCCAACGATTGGAGTTCTCGTTTTTTCTCATTTAAAGAATGAAGGCGAGAGAGAGCTCGCACATAGCCACTAACGCTGATGACTTAAAATTTCGTGCAGGAGTCAGGCGCTGCCAAACTCTCTCTACCTCTGGGAGTCTGGCACTGACGCCTGTGGCGTAAACACGTTGACTTTAGGTGTCTTTCAAATTGTCTTATAAACTGAGTTCTAAATAGTTTTTCTGTTACCTATACTACCTTGTAACAATACTCCGAGGTTGTTTAAAGTGTTTTAATAATTTTCGAGTTTAAATAAACATCGTAGTGAATTTCGCTAGGGCAAATTCAACGTTTTAATTGTAAACCGCGAAGTTTCTACCAGGTGACTTCAGAATATCGACCTGGTCGTCAAAGGATTTTGTACACGTGACACAATAAATCCACCGGCCTAGTAACCATCAATGGGAACCATCACTGTTTTCCCCAGTTTCTTTTCTCTTGTTTGAGTCACTGAGACTTGTGTCAGCTACCAGTATTTGATTCAATTTGGAGGTCATCCCCATCGAGTAACCAGGTAATTCAAGGCAGAAGATCCGGTGAGTGAATATAATTTTTCTCTGAACTAGAAAACTTGGTTATATGCACTCATCTGGCAACTGAACTTTTATAATCTGAACTTTCAAAGACACTCAATCAAGTTTAGATTTTGAGCAATGTCAGGGAGTTGCTATTAGAATAATTATGAATTTCCTGTTTTAATCTCTAAAATCTCATCAGTTAGTTTTTTTTTTGTAAATCTAAACACGTAGTTTTTGAAATTGTAATCAGTTGATCTTGTCTGTAAAAATATCTAACCTGTACATTGCCTTTAATGTCACCTGTTTTTCAATAATTAGTATAAAGTTTTCACGGAGGTATACATGTATACATACATTTTATTTTAAATTGAGCTTCACTTGAGAAACTGGCCAGAATTTGAGTAAAAGATTAAGAGAATTGTTTGACAAACGTCAAATAAGTTTGTTTGCTTTTGAGCTGCAACACACAGCATCTGATTTTTGACATATATAAGTGCTTAGATTTCTTTAGTAATAAACGAACCACATTTGTCTCACTATTCTGTCACATGTATGTAAATTAATAATTTCTTGTTATTGAAGCTCTTGCTGTTTATTTGATTTCTATTTTGTGTACAATTAATGTTGATTTTGAGAAATACGAACCATTTAATTTTATTTTGTTCATCATTTCACATTCAATCCATCTGAATAAATTTAATATTTTGTTACATTAACATGTCTGTCTAATTGAAAATTAATTCCTCTTTAAACCCTTTTGACCGTCCGTGACGACGCTTATAAGAACTCTTGATCTCGATTTCCTAGATATCGAAAATAAACTTTTAGAGAAATCATCGTAACCAGGCACTAGTTTGGAGTGCTGATAAATATAAGACTTCAGGTAGTGCAACAACACAACAATAGCGTAAGTAGTAAACAATAATAATATCTTCAAACCTTATAAAGCATTTCTAATCCTGCTAATTATAAATCTGATAGATAGAAACTTTTTAGGGTAGAACTTATAGGAAATAGTGACCTTACTACTGATCAGATTTGGGTTCACTTGAGGTCCCGCATATATTAATACTACTGCTTGCCTATTACCTAGTTATAATCCGTTATTTAAGGGAGGTTATATATATATATATATATATATATATATATATATATATATATATATACATATACAGGGTGTAGTACCTAAGACACTTCGGACCATAGCTCCCCTACCATACAAGATGTTGAAAAAATTCTCAGAGAAAAATTGTGCATAATTACCGTTGCTATGTTTGCAAGATAATTCTGTTTACAAGTGGCGTGCCGTATTCGAGTGGCGTATTAAACTTAGCTTTTTAGTGAATTTTCTTAGAAAAAATTCACTAATGAGATCTCGACTTTTGAATTTTGAAAAAATTTCTTCAAATGAGCGCGATCTAGGACCCCTAGAACCCATATCCGGGGTCAGTTTCAATTTTTATATGTATATATATATATATATATATATATATATATATATATATATATATATATATATATATATATATATATATATATATATATATATATATGTATCACACCGATAACTCAAAAAATAATGGGCCGATTTTGATAAAATTTGGCGTGTACCTTTCTTTTGTAAATGGCTTGGATAAGTTCGTTAGTCAGAAAAATCCGACGAGGTCTTCCGAGAAAATTTTGAGTTTTCATTCGAAAAAAATTCTTATCTCAAAGAATAATAGGCCGATTTTGATAAAATTTGGCATGTACCATCCTTTTGTAAATGGCTTTTAATAGTTCGTTAATCAAAAAAATCGGACGAGGTTTTCCGGGAAAATTTTTAGTTTTCATTCGAAAAGAATTATTTTCTCAAAAAATAATGTGCCGATTTTAATAAAATTTGGCACGTACCTTCCTTTTGTAAATGGCTTTGACAGGTTTGTTAGTCAGGAAAATCTGACGAGGTTTTCCGAGAAAATTTTGAGTTTTTATTCGAAAAAAATTTTTTTCTCAAAGAATAATAGGCTGATTTTGATAAAATTTGGCATGTACCTTCCTTTTGTAAATGACTTTGATAAATTCGTTAATCATAAAAATAGGACGAGGTTTTCAGAGAAAATTTTGAGTTTTCATTGAAAAAAAATTTTTATCTTAAAAAATAAAAAATCTATGATAACCAAATTTGGCAGATAGGTTTACGATATAAAATGTAAACTATACACGAAAATTTAGATTTCTATCTCACAAGAAAAAAAAGTTATAATAAAATATTTTGTGCCAGATCATTTCTATGAAAATTCACTACCATAACGCACTTGCTGCGTCCAGGCTTTTTTAAATGGAACGACCTATATTTTACTGCAGATTTGAAAAGTTCTCAAAGAGTGCTTATTTTCTTTATGTAACATATTATACCCTTAACTTTAGTGGTTTCACTATTAAAACCTTGTATCCTTACAGTACGATCACTGTTGAGATTTTTGTTTTGAAATACACGAAATTGCATGGGCGCACAGTGGGTTAGAGGCGGAATTTTTTTTTAATTAGATATGTCATATAAGCCATATTATCTTCTTTTTGTGTTCTTAGAGGGTGAATGTGATTTACTTTAACTATTATATTCGAATTCACTTTCAGTTGACATAACTTTATGTGTTCAAAGTTACCTAAAAATCGCACTTTAAAAAAATCTGGAAAACTGCTTTCAAGTTCAACGTTTTAATTTTTGTATAAGAAATGGCTTAAGGGGTTTCAGTATTTTTAAGGAGTAAGTAGGGACTTTACTTCATATATATATATATATATATATATATATATATATATATATATATATATATATATATATATATATATAATAAATTATTAAAAGTTATATAAAAGAGTCATGCCAAATTTGGCAAGGTTCTACTATGAAACTTTTTTTTAGGTCTCATAATGTCTTAGAATTTTAACTACTAGCTACATGGACCTACGTGTTCTGAGCAGTTTAATTATTTTATCTGTACTTTGACTTAAGTGTTAAGCCAGAAATCAGTTGCGTATATCTGCGGATAAATACATAGTTGGCGGTGCTTCTTGTTGCTGTGGCAGCGGGCGTTATAATAAAACCATAATTGACTTGGTATTTCACCCTGTATAACAATAAGCATGGAAATTTTACTTTCCTGTATATATAACCTTAGCAGGATCAAGTAACTGTTCTGTGGAAAAAAACAACTGATTAAGTTTTTAGATGTCAATTTAGGTATTTTATAAGATCTGAATAGATATGGTCTAGTACTCGGTATTTCTTTTTTCTTAACATTTTTAGATCGTAGATTTAAAATATATAATATGCCAAAATATACGTACTACCATTACCATTTGCAAAAAACAACAACGAAATGAAATATTCCAACATTTTGTGATACAGGATTTTTTCCGAAAAATGTCGATTATGACCCACTGTGCGGCGCCTCGCCTTTAAATTTAGGGGCAGTCTAAGACCTCTTGTATGCATAATAAGCCAAAGGTTCCAGTGCAATCGGGGCGGCAAAAGCCGCGGACGAGCCCTGAGGCAGAAAAAAAGACGTCTTGTACTTTCGCATAATTTGGTTAATTTATGGAAATAAATATATTTTCAATTACCTTAGTAAATTGTCATATTTTCAAGCGCTTAGAGCACTCTTTCCAAATCAAATGAGACATAATCATCCAAGCGATAATATCTGGTTCCAACAAGATGGAGCTCTGTCACACTTTAGGAATAATGACCGTGATTATTTGGACAAAATATTTCCTGGCTGCTGGATCGGACGCAGAGGAGCAATCGAGTGGCCAGCTCGTTCTCCAGACCTGTCGCCACTGGACTTCTTTTTGTAGGGTCACTTGAAATGTCAGGTGTATAAAAAACGGCCTAATGATCTTGAACAATTACAGGAGCGGATAACTGAAGAAATCAACCATATTACGCCAGATATCATACAAAATTCAGTTAGACATTTTGTTGATAGATTATATCACTGTCAAGTTGTAGATGGAGCACAATTTGAACAATTACTTTGGCTTAAGTCATATTTCGACCTTTTATAACAGATATCTTAATTTTGCATTATAAATAATATATTAATTTTTTGTAGTGTTACTTGATAAATTACAAAAACCATGTCGATGTTTCAGAACGTAGTATTTTAACCTGCACACGAAAATAGTAAGTTATACAAGGTATCAAATTGAAAAAAAAATAAGTTGGAGTTATTTCCTGTTAAACAAGAAGTGAGAAAAAAGTGAATATGTTATGAAAAAAAGGCTTATTTGTGGTCATTCGTCATTACATAAATCCAAAAAAACTGCTTCATTAATGACAGAGATATTAGTCGGTTCCGAGACATTTTACTAACCCTATATATATATATATATATATATATATATATATATATATAGATATATATATATATATATATATATATATATATATATATATATATATATATAGATATATATATATATATATATATATATATATATATATATATATATATATATATATATATAATAGGGTTTATTCAGCGAAAAATAATACATAAGAAAAAAAAAGTTACCAATCGTTATCCTTAAATATAGATGTCTCAGAATAAACAGTGAGATAAATACTCACGAAGTACTCATAATAGGTACTTTTGTGTGAGTTTACATAATGCCTAACATGAAAATAAAGATCCGCAGAGCACCCGGATAATCCAGCGCACTTCCCGTAACTGCAGCCCACCGCCTCGTGCACACAAGCATGGACAGTTAGTTAAACGACTATATGCTACCACCAATGTAATTACTTGCTCATTCACACGCACACACATACACTCACACCTACACAGCCACACACAGAGACAAAGGGCACACAAGTCACAGAATAAAAATTATCACTAATTATAAGAGAAAGGGTCATAAAGAGAAAACTGTGGACGGATCACAAATGTAAACAGTACAAGAAAAAAAAGTTTATCACTGCGAAGAAACAGCGTGTGCATAGATAAAAATATGGCGCAGAAATTTTTTTATAAAAAAAACCGCCAAAAACACCCTTAAAAAGACCAAGCAAACACAAACGAGACAGATTTTCAGGACCAGAATTATCACAAATCAAAATCGACAATATGCTTCGCTTCGTGTCTCGACGTTGTCCACTACCCTCAAGTGGTTTTTGAATCTTCTTAGCAAGACACATTCTCTCAGTGACTGAGGGATCAAGTTATATAATTTTTTTCCTATGTAAATATGCCTTTGCTGACCAATTCCTTTCCTACCCCTATCCTTTCTGCACTGATTTGTTTGCCTGGTCTCATACCGGTGTTCCGCAAAGGTCAGCTCATCTGCGTGTTTATAACGCTCCGCCGCCTGGAAGTACAGTTTTTCACGGTCTAGAATGCCAGTTTTCCTAAAAAGATCTTCACGAGGGTAGGTTAAGGGTTTGCGGTAAATTATTTTGAGTACCCATTTTTGCACAACATCTAATCGCCTATATAAGTTTTCTCTTACTCCACCCCAACCAACTATTCCGTAAGCCAGCTGGGACTGTACCAGTGAATAATATAAGATCTTCATTTCCCTGGTGTTTAAATATTCCCTCAGGAACCTAAACTTGTAGAGTAAGGATCTAACCCTGTCCACAATTTGACCCACTTGCTTGCCCCACCTGAGATGTCTATCCATTATGATGCCCAGGTTTCGAATAGTTGCCGCTTGATCTATTATAAGAACCTTTTGGGTCAAAAAGTTTACGTTGAACCAGTTAACAACCATGGCAAACTCACCTTCTAACTTTTGCTTGACACCGTCCCAAATTCGATTACTCCAGAATAATATCACTGTATTATCTGCATAGCTCATGATTTCATCTTCGCATTCCAAAGACAATAAGTTATTTATATAGAGATTGAACAAGGTAGGCCCCGGAACACTATCCTGTAGAACTCCGCAGCTAACCTGCCGACCGTCACTATATACATCTTCTATCTCAACCAGTTGCTTCCTTCCAGTATATATATATATATATATATATATATATATATATATATATATATGTATATATATATATATATATATATATATATATATATATATATATATATATATATATATATATATATGTATATATATATATATATATATATATATATATATATATATATATATATATATATATATTGCGACGCACTTCCTTTTATACCAGATGACAAATGCTCAAATAATTCCCAATCTATTCACAAACCTAATTTGTCATTGGCATAAGCTAAGTTACCGGGAAGTTAGAGGGCCGCCAGCTTTTATACAGTGAAGATGGGCGTGGGTCAAAATAAGATGTTAACTAGGGGCGCCACTTGATTGTTTAACCTCCACTCCCGGATATTCTAATAAGATGATGAAATAAGGGCTTTTATTAAGCTTCTTTGGCATACAAGAAATTATTAAAAGCTGTTCTAAAATTCTGATCTAAAATAAAAAGTCTCTATTATGTAACTGAAATGGCTTACTACAAAATAATCAAGATCTTTAATGAGTATGCATGAATGTACTCCAACTATAATTGTTCTATGGAAAAATTCCACTTTTCGTGCACGCAAAGCTTACAACGTATTTTCCCCAAATAGTAATTAATTACACGTTAATTAAGTTAAGTGGCCTGATTAAAGATCAAGTCCCAAAGAATAATCAATAAGCTTGACTAATGCTAACAATATATAATAAACGGTGGTAACTATCAAAAGTGAAGCAATTATATTAACAAAGGTCTCATAAAAATCTGTACCACATTTACTGAAGTTTAAATAAAATAAATTCAGTTTGATTTTAGCAAATTTAACAGAGGTGAATATTTAAAATTTAGCTTATCAAGATTGTCTCTCTTATCACTTTATTCTTTATCACAAAACGGAAAATTCTTACTTGAAATTCCTGGACTTCTAGGCCATAAAATTAACAACAATTTCTATACCAAACTAGGGCCTTTAAGGGTACGGGACTGCAACCACGGGAACAATGCAACAACGGAACGGCAATGCGACAACGGAAAGCGAAGACCTCCTCACTGAGATCCTAATTCATAAATCCCAGATTTCACAGCTGACGGGAATTATCGTTGCTCTTGACTAGCACACAAAACTCCATTTAACACAATATCCATACTTCGTTCGGTACACGAAAATTCGCCATTCCATGCGAGACTTATTCCACTAAAAATTCTCCTATGATACGTGGATTTGCCAAAGGTACTGCCCAATACAAAAATTTCTCTATCCGGTACTAGGATGGCCCAACACAAGAACTTTCCACCCGATATTAGGACCCTAAAAACAATAAGCAACGGAATGCTAGAGGTGTTATAGTTACAAGAGATGATGATTTCTTACCTCCAAAGAGGGAAACTTCAACCAACGTGACAAGATCAAAGTGGTCCTTATATCCCCTCAAACGGGTATCTCTACAGTCTTCAACACCAAATACGTAAATTTCGATATCACCAAAATACTGCAGATATGTTCTGAGTGCAATTAAATCCACTATGGGGATAATTAATATTCAACTTGCTTCTCAGAACGGACCACGTGTTAACTCCAACTACTACCAACGAAATCTCCCCGTCGAACCTTCCGGAATATTCGATTTTCCTACCTGACAGCCGGTAGCTCCACTCGTTCGCTCTCACTTCATCCTATCCGTCCCCAGCCATCTATCATTCTCAACATGCGGACCATTCTCGAACCACCAACATTCTTAACTGCAACGCAGGCGTGGAAGCCGACAAGATATACCAGGGGTAGTACAAATAGAAATGATTTAACGAAAGATCTCAATTTTATTCAGTATACGAGGGATAGCCAGAAGAAATAACCACGATCGTCGCCAATAATTCTCTGTTCAAAGCAGAGGAGGAACCACAAATACGTCCAAACTAGCCTAGCTGTTTAGCTAATCAATTTATACTGTTACAATATATATATATATATATATATATATATATATATATATATATATATATATATATATATATATATATATATATATATATATATTATATCAACGTAAGTATATGGAGTCTGAAACGGATTTTAGATATGGGTTCTGGGAGCTATAATTTGCGCTCTTTAAAATTAAAGAATTCTAAAATCGTTACCTCTCTATAGACAAAATTTGCTTTATCAAAATTCGCTAATAAATGAGACTTAACTTAGATAATACAGGCTTCATAAAAATGTGCTCGTGCAAAAGTTTCCCAGAGCAATTTAAAGAATTTTACAAGGAATTTAAAGAGAGGGCGCCTTATATCCACACTAGCCAACAAAATGTTGTATTACCATAATGCTACAAGACTTCGAGGAAACTTAAACTACTGACAAGTATATAGTAACAAAGTGTTTTTCGTAATCTTGCCTCAAGAACCAGCACACAAAGACACCCTACCCACAAGGCGGAGTGTTTACAAGTAACATTACAATGCAAATTGAAAGGATACAGAACAAACGCCCTTCGCTATATTATTGTTAAAGTAGCAATAATTGAGAGCGGAAATTTCTACACATTAGGGTATTCAAATTAGGGTAATTGATTTTCGCTAGTACTGATGTTGGATAAATGAGCAACAGAAGTCTAGAAACATGCCTCCACTAAGGTTAACTACTCTTATCCAATTACAGTAATACAGCAGTTTATATTGAGCAAAATCAGCTAAAGCATAAAGAGCGTATGTAGAACAGTACAAGAAAGTCTACATTTATTTCCACATTGGTAGAGAGAAATTTATTATATAAATCTTTGAGTATTGCGCTAAATTGGATGACAGCCAAATCTCAGTAAGTATCAGAAGTGAAAATTGTATAGCAAAATATGTAAGAATTAACTAGGAGTCATTTAAAAACAATGTGAAAAGCCCGAGGGTATTTTTAGTGAATTTTCTTAAAGACAAACTCACTAATGAGGCGATCTTAACTTTTGAATTGTGGAAAAATTTCTTCAAATTTTTTATGTTTATATATATATATATATATATATATATATATATATATATATATATATATATATATATATATATATATATATATATATATATATATATAATTGTCACACCGATAACTCCAAAAAGAAAGGGCCGATTTTCATAAAATTTTGTAAATAAATGCTTTTTAAAAGTGTCTTGGATAAGTTCGTTAGCCAAGAAAATCTGACTAGTTTATCCGGGAAAATTTTACGTTTTCTTCTGGAAAAAATCATATTTTTGGAAATAACGAAGCTCTGGCAACCACATTGAGCAGTCGGGTTTATGTTGTAAAAGCCCAATGCTGCACCAAAATCTAGGTCTCTATGTTGAAAGAATAAAAATCTATACGCACTTAATGAAGCAAAATTTTAGTGCCACTAAAAGTTACAGAACACGCAATATCAAGATAGTATGCAATATTGCATACAATGTATATTGGAATGTTTTAAATTTATGCTACACTTCTCATTTGTTAAAATAGTTGCAAAATCTGCCTCTAAAGACGTTAAATATTACAAATAAATAACTTATCTACCTGTCTTCATTGCAGTCTTCCGGAAGCCCTAAGTGGTCTAATGCTTAGTATCTCCGTCTGATGGGCGCAGGGAGGCGGGCTCAAATCTCACCAGTGACTTAATTTCTTTTTCGGTATAAAAACAATCACTTTTCAGTGCATTAGCTGGACTTTAATTGGCACATTTTCACAACAAAAGTCTTTAGAGCTGAAGTATTTGATTGATACATTCCCTGAACTGTGATATTCTAGTGTAGACGCCAGGTTTATTGGGTTCTGCAGAACCGATGCTCCAAGATATGACCCCTGCCAAGAGGAAGCGCTTGTTTTCTCTTTGAATGACTAAAGGCCCTCCACTATCTCTTTCGCAATTGTCAAAACCACCTCGCCTCCTGCCTGCGCAAATAAAAATGTTTGGAATGTCTTCTATGTAGCCTCCAGCTTTGTACATGTTTTCGCATACTAAATTGTTAACGATAGGCACCGACACTTCTTCCAGGACACTGGGTAATGGACCATCTGGAAATATTAGACAAATAAATTTAAATATAGCTTTTTTTATATTTTTGTTCGTCTTTGATTCCATGTTTACGTTATCTGTTCAGATTGTGTAATTCTAATATATTTTTAGCAACTTTTTGTTGAACGGGAAAGAGGAGCACCTTTGAGTCTTTTATTTTAGGTTTAATAGTAGCTGTTGTTGCCCTTAGTTGGTAAAACCGTGCCACAGTTAACATAGACGTAGAGATTTGTAATATTAGAAGAGGATTAGATTTTTACAGCATCCACAGGCAAAATAATTTTGTTTATAAAGCCACAGAAAAACTATCTAGTTCTGTATTAAGATCATATTTTCAATATTTTTTAATTCATTTAATTTATTTCTATTTCTATTAGTTAATTTTATTGTACAAAATGTTCTTTTAATAGCGAATTTTCTTCTCAATGACTTTTATGAATTTTCTTTCAAGAAACAGTGGTTGCGAATTTCTTTATGAAAAATAGTCAATTGATGGAAAAATTTTTAACCGAAATTTATCGAAAATAAGGTTTTAATGGATCTTCGTGCAAACAAATTATTTTATTTTCAATTTTAATTACAGATTAGATATATAATATAAATTTTATGTATACTTTTTGCAAAATTTGGCGTAAAAAGATATCTAGCCAGTTTTCACAGAAATTTTGTTGTGCTTTGTAAAAATCATTTTTTGTAAGATGTTTTTGTGACATTTTGGTAATTAATGATAAATGTTTAACAAGTTATTATAAAAAAATGTTTACGGATTTTGTTGAAACACTGCAAATTTTCAAAATTATATTTTGGTAAGTGGGTAAATAATTTGAAATGGTTGGTTGGCCAGCAAAATCGGACCAGTTTTTTTTTAAATTCATTTCATTTATTTTTATTAGTGAATTTGCTTGTAAAAATGTTCTTATAGTTGCGATTTTTCTTATAAATTAATTTATGGAATTTTCTTTCAAGAAACCTTTTCGAATTTTTGTATAAAAAATTATTCCGTTGATGAAACATTTTTTAAATGAAATTTGGCGAAAATAAGGTTTCAATGGATTTTCGTGCAAACAAATTATTTTATTTTCAATTTTAATTATAGATTAGGTATATAATTTGAATTTTAAGTATTCTTTTTGTAGAATTTTGTGTTAAAAACATTTAGCCAAATTTGATGCCTGCTTTCATTAAAAAAAGACATCTGCGATTAAAAATATTTTTATGAAAATTCACCACCATAACGCACTTGCTGAGTCGAGATTTTTAATTACATTTGTAATTCAAAACAGTTTATTTATGTTCACAAATGTAGCAAAGAGCTTCATTTTTCATTCAACGTTATAAAAACAACTTTTGCCGTTGTTGGTCATTGCTTTTAGAGAATATTTATCAATGCAAACTCACTAATGGCCAGATATATTCATGGATAGATTTTCGGAAAAATGTTTCAAGGGGATTAAAGACCTTGAAAATGCAAATTCAATTGCATTACAATTATTGCATACACACACGCACACACACACATACTTATATATATATATATATATTATATATATATATATATTATATATATATATATATATATATATATATATATATACAGGGTGTAAACAAATAAGTGCAAAAAAATTCAGGGGGTGATTCCTTGTCGAAAAATAGGGGCGGTCTTTCATATGAAAAAATTCAATTTGAGCATCCCTTGTTCAGATACAGCCACTTGAAACCAAAATTTAACGTTATTAAATAGAATGAAATTAAACCTAGTGTAATAAATGAAACATTCACTATCAAATGAAATCATACGAAAATGACCATCTTCAGCCATTAAACATAACTGTAGTCGTCGACGCATTGATTCACGTATGCGGTCAAAAATCCCAGGAGTTTCTTTAATACTCTTGCATGAAGCAATGTTGCGGTTCCTCAAGTCTTCCACGTCTTCAACAGGAGTATTATACATCAGAGTTTTTAAGTGGCCCCAAATACAAAAATTCTAAAGGATTTAAGTCCGAAGATCGTGCTGGCCAAGACCGAAATCCAACGGCCCTATCCAGCGATGTGGATATGCTTCATTCAAATATTGACGTGCTCCAGTACAAAAATGAGCGGGAGCCCCGTCATGCATTAACTACATTGTTATTCTGTTACCTAAGAGAATATTTTCAAGCAATAATGGAAGCTCTTCTCTTAAAAATTGGCAGTATGTATATCCATTTAATCTTGGTGGTAGAAAATATGATCAATTAACCAATTACCAATACACCCAACATTTAAAGAGAAATGTTGTTGGTGATGGGCTTCAGTTATAGCGTCAAGGTTTTTCTTCTGACCATATGTGGTTATTATGATAGTAAATTATGGCTTCCCTTGAAAAAAGCTCTTCGTCTGTGAATAGAATATGCTTCAGAAATTCAGGAATTTGTTGAATAGTGTCCAACACCCAAACGCAGAATTCCAGAAGATTCGGAAAATCTCGTGGTAATAGTGCCTGCACGTGTTGTACGTGGTAAGGATATAAGAGCTGCTCCTTCAAAAATGGCAAAAACAGTCATATGATTGATATTCAACTGCAAAGCAATTCTCCTGGTACTGATCTCAGGTTGCTCATCGACTAGATCAAGTACTGCTTCTTCTAATG